>CP073651.1:5546000-6932500 GCA_018223645.1 Jasminum sambac | reverse complement strand
AATGCTTAAACATGAATGCTTTATCATCGTAGGGTAACCTAGGCACAATGTCATTGGAATAAACATACCTAAAATACTTCACGTTATAAACACTCATTTTTTTCTTCATGTACTCCCCAAATTGCTTATTCCCAACTCTTGGCTGACCAAATGTGTATACTCCTTCCAATCTATGCAACAAGAATTCCTCGTCATGCATAATCAATACTGCTGCAAATAAAATTGCTAATGCCCCTCCTAGGCTATGACCAGTCAATATAAACTTGGCATTGTTGTTATCGTGGATTAGGGTTTTGAGTTTTTCTCTTATTGTGTAATAGGCAAAGGGTTTTTGGTTTGAGTTGTTTGATTGTATTTCCTTTGGCCATCCTTCGACCTTTTGTAATCCTAAAGCTTTCAAGAATCCTCCATGGATTTTTCCAATGCCTGGAAACTGGTACCACGAGATGTCTATGTCTGTGCGCCATGCAATCACGTCAAATGGTTTTGTACCCCTAAAAGCCACCACAATTAGGTCGTCTTTTGTTGTTGTATCTTCAAACATAATGGATTGCGTAGTGATCATTTCCTCGTAGTCTGCAGAAAATTCGGTACTGACTAATTAGACTTTTTCCCAGACAAAAGAAAAACCAGTTATGTGAGTATTCATAATTAAATATATATATGTTCTTTCGAGAAAACATTTAACCAGACGCATTAAGTCTAACAAAGATATTATAATTAGAGAAAGAGTAATACTACATGTACGTACACGCACTGTCAATTATTCGTACTATTTTTCCTTTAATTACAAGAATGAAATGACTTGGCTTTTATGTCCAATTGGTAATTTCAATTCAATACGTCTTTTTTCCTTTATTACTATCTAAAACTTAAGAATCACATTTATCAACTAACTTCAAGCATCGGATGGGGATTTGAACCTTTCGATTAATTTACTTATTTTTACTTGATCAAGACATTTTTTTAACCTGGGCAAAATATGGTTATCCTTAAGTAAACCTTACCTAGTTGTCTAGGGATGGATTTATTATTTTATCACTAACATTCAAATTATAAACAAATTGAGAATTTTCCCCCAGAGTTTGTACAGTATGCATGGAACTTATTTTGAAATTTATTTTGAGGTTTAAGAATCTACAAGATAGCTGTTACGTACCGTTCCAAAAGTCATAAAACTCCATGAATTTCATCTGTTAATTAGGGGAAAAAAAACAAGACTATAAATCAGCGATGGTGCGAAATAATAATTCAACTTTCACTTTTATAGTTAATATGACATTTGCAATGAGTACGACACTTGAGTCCCAATTCCATAAAATTAACCAACTGAAAATTAGGCTATACAAAGACTACTTAGCTTGTTCATAAATAATACTAATGAATTGAGAAAGGAGTCACATGTTAATATTGGTTGATTAGTGTTATATATGATTCATATTTCATATGATAATATATATATATATATATATATATATATATATATATAAAATTACCAAAAATAAAATTCTTAGGCGATAAATATCAGATATAGATCGCTTTATAGAGTAATAAAGAACGACGTGCTATCGCTTAGTCTGAGTTATAAGGACGATAGAATCATTTCTAAATGTTTAATTTCTTGTAGTGTATATACACATTAGTGTTAGCTGATATTATGGTAGTTGATAGTTACATCACCATTGATCAAATCAACAATTCGATACAGTTAATAAACAGTATTATTTCATTATATATCTTTTAAAGTCTTGTATTGTTGTGATGCTGAAACAAAAGATTTCTTGTCAAATATATTGTCGAGTATCTAATGTCTCCATTGTTAAAAAAGTTGGAAATTTCATGCTCTACAAATTTGTTGAAAGATTTTATTTTCAATCATGCACTACACTGAACTTATTCATTTCAACATTTTAGTTAATTTTTAATTATACATTAATCTTTCAAACGCTCATCTTTTCTCTAAAATCCATACAAACAAGAATAATGCTTCCGAAAAATTAAGTGAGTACGTTAAATTAAAAAAAAAAAAAAGTGTCTCTAAAATTACCTGCCAATGATCTCTAATTACATTTTGTATGAATGCTTCATTTTCGTAGGACAACTTTGAGGCCATCATAGCGAGGGATGGAATGTATCGGTTGTCACCATGTCTAATGCTCTTTTCTAATTCCACCCTCGTGTCTAGATGTCCAATTGTCGATCTAAACTTTGCCGATGAAATGTCTGGTTTCACCAATCTCCCTGAAAACACAAATTCATGTATTCATAAAATTAGTAATAAGCGGTAAGCGGTGATGCAAAATTTAATTGATTTCATGTATTCTGTTCTACATTTAAAACGACAAATTCAAATTATTGATACAATATTAATAAAGACCGATAAACTGCCGTGATAAATATCGCTATTTTTTAAATGGAGCAATACTGCATAAAACATGCAACAACATAAATAAGAAATTGAACTTTTTACCTGTAAGCAAATTCAAGAAAAGCCCTCGATAGCCACCATTACAAGCCGGATAATTTAGCAACACCTCTAGCCGTGATCCGACCACAGCCACCGGCTCTTTCATCCAAAGGAAGATTTTTTGCAGCACGACCGAGACGAAGATGATCCATCGACCATCTTCCTCTGCTTCTTCCGAGGCATCAAAAAATTCCCTTTTCTTTAATTCAGTCGAACACAAAATTCGAACACAATCGAAAGGAGTGGCTTCTTCTGGTTTTAGAACAAGATAATCTTTGCAGAACTTTTCATCAGCCATTGCTTTGAAGGAAAGAGTAGTTGATGACAAAATAGTATGCAATCTGTCAATTCTTTATATTCTCTCTATGGGGAGGTAACTTAATTAACAATGTGACACATAAAAAAAAAATCTTACACGCTAATTATTATTATAACAACATTGGATCAAGATAGAGATTAAGGAAAACACTTGTTAATTCTGCACTTAACATAAAAAAAAATTGAAAATAAAATTCAAAGTCTACTCTTAATTATCCCAAGTGATTTAGTATATGTCATGTATGTATCATTTGATTAGCTAGATCTATAGACAAAGTAAAATTCCCATAAAAGGTTTTTGTTCTTGAAAGTACATTTTTTTGCACGACTAGGAATTGGCCTGGTAGATTAGTACCTTTTGTGACCTTCATAAGAATAATTAAAAATAAATAAAAAGAATAATTAAAAAAGATTTAACATTAACTGTGAAATTAACCAAATAATAATTGTTCTTATATTATGTATCATTTTCAGGAGTTTTAATGAAAAGAAAATCTAGCAGCAATTAGTTTGGGAATCTCACTACGAAAATCTCACCTCCCAGCAAAAGAGAGAGAAAAAAAAAGAATTAAAATATAAAAAAGGCGTACCTACAAAAAGGAGGAAGGTAACGTTTCCGGACCCATTTTACAACGCTACACCCAACTATCTATTGGAAACAATGTTTTGAGGGTCGGTTTGACCCGTGAATTCTGGAAAATTAGTCCAATTCATTGTTAAATCCGGATCAGGAACCGGATTTTTTAGCAGTTAAGCTACGAATTGATTGACCCGGTTCCAAGTTTCATAAATCATAATATCTTGCAAATAATAATAATAATAATAATAAAAAGAAAATTTGACTGCAAAATAATAATAATAATAAAGAAAAGAAAAAAGAAAAAGAAAATTTGACTGCAAAGTGAGGTGCATTATATGTCCAAATGTCTCAGTTGACTTTTCTCAATGGGTCAGAAACCCATTTGATCCTCGCGCTAATTGTGGCGTCGGCTACTTCGTCAACACAGTTAGCTTGGGGTGGGGGCGAGGGTAAGATGGGGTTTTGGATGGGTTGGTGCGTGGGGGGTTAGACGAGTGGGTGTTTTAATCATTTTTCTTTACATTTTTGTCTCATTTTGTGTATTTTTTACTCAAAAATTATTATTTAATTTATTTTTGCAACAGAGTCAAATTGCAAACTTATAGAAATATTTTTAATAACTTATCAAAATTTAAATGTGTGTACATCTCAAACTGAAAGTGAACTTTTTAAAATCTTAATATTAGCCCAAAAATGTGCTAATTATGTAAACTCGATGAAAATTGTTTAATTACAATGGAACTAGCTCGATATCTTTAAATATAGCCAAAATAAAAATATGTAGAACGTTAAAATTAAATTTAAAAATATCCGATTTAAGAAAATTTAGGACAAATGATATAATCAATGGCCTTGCATCGATATTACTTTTCTGTTGAAATTTTATAATTCAAATGATTTGAATGCAATTTTCATATTAGAGTGATTGAGAAAGGATCCAATGTTTGTTTATCACTCAAATAGGTATGATAGGTATAAAATTACCAAATCGCCCTTCTTTTATTTGATTAAAAATTAAAGAAAAAATCTAACTAAAGGTGCGTTTAACATTATAATGTCATTGAGATTAACACTGTCAAGAAAATGAAAGTCAGCTAATCCACATTTAAAGATTGAGGACCAAAGTACATGAAATTAAAGGCTGAGAACTATTGCTGTAATTAACCCAATAGAAAACTATTGTTTTGAAACTCGGCGAGTTGATCCGACTAGAACCCGCGACCTAGCTAAAAAATCGAGCTGGGAGAGCCAAAAAAAAAAAAGATTGGTCAAACTCAGTCAAAGATCCAAGTTTAGTCACGAAATCCAATTGATCCATGCAGCCAATAATCAATTTTAACTGGGATTTTGTATTTTCTTCTGTTTTTTCAATTTTCCAACAAGCAAAAAGAGGAAAGAGAGAATAATAAGGAAAATAATAATCCTAATACTCTTAGGATTGCGTTACATAACATAGAATTATGGTTTAACTAGCCCTAACCTTTAAGTTTGCTTCATAAATGGTCCCTAACCCCCATTTCTACACGGAAGTTGGGGTTGAGCATTTTAACCGTCAAATAAAAAAAAAAAAAACCGCTAAACTGATTGAACTGAAATCGATCAAACTAAAAAAAATTCGATAGTTTTGTTTTTTTTAAAAAAAAAACTCAACCCGACAAACCAAGCGAACCGAATCGATTTTGGTCAATTCCCCCCTCCCCCAACACACACACACACACACACACACACACACATATATATATATATATATATATATATATAACAAACAAGAACAAACTGATACCCCCAGGACATCAAAGTTCACAGGCTGACAGAAGTTAAAGAATAGAGTTAAGATGACAAATGGAGTAATGTCCTTTTAATCAACCCTACTACCTGATCCTTTTGGAAGCATAGAATGAGATGGTTTAATACAACATTAAACGGATTAGAAATACAACACATAATGCAACGCGAAACTCTTTAAAAGAGTTTCGGATCACATCAATGCCAAATCCTAGAAATAACACTCTTTAAGGGAAATTTCTTTTCCTAAATACAATGTTAAAAGGTGTAGAGCGTGATTAAATAGTAAGGTCAAGCTTAAGTGCCTGTAAACATATACTGTGGGAAGTAAATACGTAAAAAGCATGAAATGCACAAAGCTGCACAGTCAAGCTTCGAGTTCAAGCGTGATTTAAGCAAGGTTGAAGCGAACGTTATAAATCATAACTAAACAACACTGATACTAAGCATGTGGCCGGGTACGTTTTATTTTTCTATAAGTAAATTCTAACTTTTTAGGTTTAAGAGTTCACGAGATACATTGATAATAATCTATTATGATTTTAGATGGGTGGCTTATATTGAAGTTTGATTATGACTCAATCATGAAACAAGTTGGTCAAGCCTTGTCCTTATGTGAATCAAGACTAGCATTTGAAATTAAGATGAATCAACTCTTAAAAAGCTTTGATTGTACTTCATGGATCAACACACACGGTCTTAAGTGTTTTTTTTTTTTTTTTTGGGAGAAACTACCACGGCTCGAAAATCCGGGCCCGTGGTAGAAATATTATTGATTGAAAATGAAGGTACACCGGGGAGGGGCAATAAGACCTTACCTCCCAATACCTCAACGCTAAGTGAAATGCAAGGGAGTACGACTCCCAATCTAAGAACAGCAAGTAACAAGCTTAGAATTAAAGTAAAGAGTTGAAATAAAAGAAGTTACAATCGAATACTAGGAAGTCCTAACCGATCTAATTTGGCTATAGCACGAGCTTCCTTGTCAATTTCATTGGAGTTGAGAACAAGGCTTTTTCTCTCTTTGTAACCAGTGTTAGCATACCATTCTGCCAGTTTGTTTCCTGCTCTCCAAATATGAATGATCTTAACATTGAGACGCAGAATCAGAGTTTGAATTTCCTCTAGAATATATGTATGGTACCATGCACCAATCTGATGAGAGGTAATAAGATGGACAGCCACAAGAGAATTAGCTTCCAGCCAGACATTCTGAATGTTTTTCTCAAGGCAAAGCTTAAGAACACATACGGTCTCGAGTGTTGTCATAATTTTCTCTCCTAATGTCTGATTAAGGAGATTCAAAGTGCATATTCAAAGCGAACTCAAAGACCTATAGTTCTTCATTAAATAGCGGATTTCAAATTCCAATTATTGCTCTATCAACATTGGATCTAGATTTGTTGGTGAGATTGTGGAACCAAGTTCTTCAAGTGCTTTTTGACGTTTCTTTGATCTTTTTAGCAACTGCTCTTGTGATTGGTCCCACAAGCATAATCAATGGGACCTTGGTTAGCTGAATTCTCCCTTGAAACGATTCTATCTTCAAGCCGTCGCGTCACACCTGCACAACCCAAATCTCAATACACAACCATCAAAAATGTATTGAATGATGCTATTTAGGTCCGTCAGATTTGAGCCCTTTATCGTGGAGAGGCATATATATTAATGAAATTATCGCGTATCTCTATTAGCAATCAAACTCAATAGGCTTAAATACCCATTACTTCGGTGAGAAAGAAGGGGGTCCAGAAACTTAGTCAAAATAGCTCCTAGATCCTTAAAACAAAAGAAACAAACGACATTTGCAAGTCTTTGTTTGCCATACAACAACATTCATAATCAACAGAATGAAAATCCAATCTTTACTAACAGCATCAACTCTCTTAAACATTCACTTGTAAGTTAGAAACAGTTCAATAATTAGAAACAGAACCATTGTTTTGTGCTTGTTTACAGTCATATGGCATCGTCAAACTCAGACTGTCAGACTAAATTAGCAATTTCAACACTTATTTGCAGTTTCTAATATGCCTAAAACAATTGGATTTCCATGTACTTGAGAAATTTAACGCACATCATCCGTCCAAATCATTTATTCGTTATCAATGCCCACCTGGCAGAGGTATCACGTCCAGGGTAGCTTGTATCTGGTTGCAGTCATGACAGGTTAGCATCCCGTGGCATATCCTGCACATTTGGGTAAAGGTGGGTTAGTGACAAGATTTTGTTTTTTTTTTTCGTTCAAGCATATTCTAATGCCATGTTACCTCAGAAGAAGCCAAAGGATTGACAATGCCATTATGATTATGCGTTGAAGGCGTGAAGCTTGATGGAATAGGCTGCATAGATGAAGCATGACTTGAACTTCCTACTGCATTCTGCAGGAAGATTTCTTGGTCCCTAAAGCTTGTATCTGCTCCTCTGTTTGTATTCAGCAACAAATTTCCCTCGTCAACATCGAATTCAGACGAGGGCAATACTGATTGCAGTGATCCCATTGTGTAGCCTGGATGCAAACTCAATCTGTTTCTCATTGTCAACATCTGGAGAAGCATTGCATATTATGCATTAAGTCTTTATCCTTACGAGTTACAAGCAATAAATCAGAAAACCAGCGAAGGATGCAAAGATTTACTATGTTCATTATCAATATGAGAGCTAATATTGACTCCACTGTAGCCTGAGGTTTCTAATATAAAAAAAAATTAGAAGAATAGCACAGCAATTTCATGCCTAATTGATAGTAATGCAGAAAATGGTATCTGATGCAAGACACATAAAACTACGAATTATACCTAAGAAATCTAAGATTAAGATACACTCCTCTGTGCCGGGGGGTACACCAACCTCTCAAAATAGGGAGAAGGCAAGATAGTCATTTCACTTCCATTGCATCTAGTGCAGTACACCCCTGGTACACATGGTGTATATATAGAATTTTCAAGCATAGTGACAATATGTGTGTCCAGTCTTGAAATGATAGAAGTACGAAGATGTCAAACAGACATATCTCTCATTGAAACTCAATATACATTTTAGAGAAGTTGAGATAAGATTTTCCTACGGTTGATAAGTATCGCATTTTATTGGGTTAAAACTTATTAAACAAACATTATATTTTGAACCATTGACCAAAACAGAATCCCACTTCAACAAATAAATCCAAATCATCCACCAGAAATTATTAAAAATTATTGAAAGTGCATCATGAAAAAAAGTCTCACTAAATCAAATAAAATGGTGGCTTTGAAACTGAAACCTGAACTTGTAGTTGGAGCTGTTTCAGATATTCAATGGCTTCATCCAACATTGATGCCTTATCAGTCTATCACTCAAAACAACAAGAACAAATCAACTAAACAAAAACATACTCAACAAAATATAGGCATGAGAGGAACATAAAGCTCAAGATCAAAGATAATATGTCACAATTCCATTACTTTATTAGAATTCGGGATTAAATTCTGAAGAGCTTTGAGTTTCTCATTGATCCGGCTCCTTCTCCTCTGTAAACAACATTCATTGTCGTAAATAAAGCATATAAAATCGAAACTCAATCAAACCTTGCATTCATATTCAGATTAAGAAAACCTTTTCCGACATATTATGAACTTCTGCTGCTCTACTTCGTTTTGAGGAACGGCGTGGAGCACACGCACGTGCAGCTTCAGATCCCTCCTAATTTTCATAGTAATCAACAAAAAGACGTAACTAGTAAGGTTAAAGTTAAAATCTGTAACGAAACATTGTATCAACAAACCAGTTCAATATCATAAACAAACACAAAATCGAACAAGGCATTTTGTCAATTAATTTGAGGTCATCTACATGAAGCATTTTCCTCTACTTCATTCATAGCTTAGATCTAGCAAAACATCACAGGCAGACTAGGAACTTAACTAGTGCACTGGACAAGCAATTCGGAAATCAAACTACACCAAAATTACTTGCAAATAATCTTTTTATTTTATTTTTTTTATTTTATTTTAAGAAGACACTATACATTTACCTCACAGCTGAAGCTCAAGTTCTCTATGTTGTTTTCATTGGCAAATTCTCCTCTATTTACTGATTGCGTAATCCCATGGAAGCCTTTTGCTCCGTTAGGGAAAAGATTCCCAGGATCGGAAAAATTCTGGCTAGAGGAGAACTCAGCCACCGGAGCTGAAGCTTCACCACAGCCGAGCAGACGCAGAAAGCCACCGCTGGCCGCCGTACAAGTTGTAGTATTTGCTAGAGAAGATGAATTTTGGAGAAAATTTTGGAAAAACGAAGATATGTCCTCTGATTCGCTACTTTCACACAGATCGGCCATTGCATAACTCACTCAATTCTCATGAAATAAAATCTCACTTTTCCTGCAAAAAGGGGGAAAAATCAAATATCAAACACTCCACCTCGATAGCCAAATTTACCAAAAAGAAAAAAGCAAAAAAAAAAAAATTTGAATGCAGAGGACTAAAAGCAAGATTCAAATTTTCAATTGGGCCCCTCTAGCTTCTGCTTCAATAAATTGACAAAAAGGAAGAAAGGAAACGAATCTTTACAGAGTCCAAAGCTCAAAAAAGAGGAGAAAATGTGAGGATCTATTCGATAATATTTGTTGCAGCCAATTAGAAATCTGTTCGAAGATGTTTCCTTCATTCTTTCTCCTCGGGAATGTAATATATCAGCCATTTTTTTTATCCTCACAGATCCCTGAACTTCCACCTGTGTTTCGAACTCGTCCCACAGCTTTAAACTGTTTCTAATTACAGCATTTGGAATATGTTTATGGTACTACTCTTGCATCTTACAAGATATATGTAATTTAGTGTTCTAAAAATCGTAAAACGTGATTAAATGACAATTTAAAGTTTCAAAATTAAATATATATATATATATATATATATATATATATAAGCGTATGCTACACAAAGTAAAAATATAAAAAAGTATAAAGTATGAAAAATGACATATTAAATTCCGAGTTTTAAGTAAGGTTGAAGCTTGGTATAAACATGTTACATTTTCACAAATTTACTAAACACGATGTTTGTTCTATTTCTTGATCTAATTAAAATCCATTCCCTCCATGCATTTCAGTGGCAATGTTTTTTTTTTCAATATTCGTTCTTTTTATTATTATCATTCATAAAAACTTTCCAAATATTTTGAAACTTCTTTTTTAATTAACAAATTGATCAATAAATTTTTCCATAAATAACTTCATTACTAGATGGTGGAATCTAGTTTAGAAGTCCATGGCCGATTAAAAACAATTTAAAGTTCAAGGACATAAAAAACCAAGCATAAAAGTTCAGGTGGATATAGGTATTTTGTTTTTGATAATGACGTTAATTTGATAGTTCTCCCGCCTTAATAACAGTGTTTTTCTATATTAACAACCAAGCCCCTCAACTTTTTTTTCTTAATCTGTGAATAATTACAATCCTTAGCTGATTATTAAAAAAAATTATTATAAATATTAGCTCGGCCTGTCAAGGAAAATTTATTTATATGGTGAATAAAATAGTAGTAACTAAATAATAATTATTTGATCTTTTAAAAATATAAATTTACTTTTTTAATTATATTAATGAATGAATTGTTCTTTCATATAGCAAATGATTGTGGTGATATTTTGTTGTGGTGCAACAGAAAGTCAGAGTCAAACAAAATCGAGTTAACATCTTATCCCAATGGATAGCACCTTAGCCTCTTTTTTTAAAAAAAAAAAATAAAAGACGCCATTCCCTATGTCATTCTTTGCACCTTTCTTTTTGACCCGTGGGCATAATAAAAGCCATCTCTAATATCGTTGTCAACTGATTACGAAATTCGTCAATAACAAAAATAAATGGAGTAATGTTCACATACCTGCACTTCGAAAAAAAAAAAATCGTGCGGATTTGTGGGGCCCCTATCATCATGGACAATTATGTATTATTCATTTGACCTAACATGGCGTGAGTTCAGTATAACAAAACCAGTTTAAAAAAAATGTCTTTCGTGCAAAATTAACAATTTTATGAAGTTGATATACTATATTAAAATTGGATAATTGGGTCGAAAACTAATTATTCTTCAACGTGGCAATAAATTGAGAACTCATTTATTAAACTATGATAATTACATAATTATTCGATTATTAATTTTCAACTATAAAAAATAAATTAGTAAGAAAGAATTCACTTTACATAAAGACATAGTTTTGTGTTTTAAATTGGATAAAAAAAAAAAAAATTGACACTATCCAATCTATAAAGTCATTATTTGCTGTGATTGGAAATTACCTAACAATTCACCTCACACTGAGATAATTCTCCACCCTGTCACGTGTCCTTTCCCTTAATGGTCAAAGTAAAACAACCCTCTCACGTATTTCCCGCCAACCCAGCATATGTCCTCTGAAACATATACAGAGGCATTTTCTGTTTATGTATTGGCCTCTGGAACCAAAAATCTTTATGCATTTGGTACAATCCACAAATTTGGCAAGTGTCCTCAAAAACTTGAAGAAAACCCATTTCTACAAGGCATGGATGTTTGCATTTGTGTGTGGAGTTATCATTATACCTCGGGTTGAAGTGGTTCTACAATCGACACATTTGGCGCTTTGTTTTCAAAAATATATTTCATTTTCATTGATAAGTCACTTTTGTTTGTCTAGGGATTGTCCTGAGGCTAGGCGATCTAGGTAGGGCCCCATTTCAGGCCTCTCAATCAAACCACCACCACCACCGAGCCCTCCACATCCATACATCTGTGTTAGCGGGCAATGTACAACAAACTAGAGCCGCCTAGTGTTTCCACCTGAAGGTACAACCAAAATTCGTTCTCAGGTACACATCAAAGAAAGCTCGTCGACCTAGCACGCGTCCACTTTGACAACAAATGTATTTATAAATACTACATAGATTTTTCCCAACACCAGCACAATGACATTACTCCCAAGGCAAAGCATGTTATATTGGCTATGCACATTCCAACACTCCTCATGCCATGTATATACTATAACCTGTCTCCTCATTCAATTCAAGAAAGCACAAAACCAACCATAATGCAACAAAGAGCAAAATCTGGATGATTCCATAACAATAATAATTAAATAAAAGAAATTGTTGAATCTCCATTAACTAAATGTAGTCCTTAATCCTCAAAACTAAATTTAAAGTTAAAAAAAAAAGGGTCTTCTACTTCACTTCCTCAATAAGTTTTGTACCCTCACAAGGATTTTTAAATAAATTCAAGGGATTAAATAAGAAAATAACCATCAGATGTTCCTTCCTCTGAGAACATGACCAAAATTGTTTGGTCCCATCTCATCTAGGAAGCCCTGTAGTCTTACAAATTGGGCACAGATTTTTCTGCATCAGCCATTGCTTAATACAGTCCTTATGAAAGTCATGCCCGCAGTTCAGCGTACCAAGATCATCTCCGTCCTTATATTCTTCCTGCAAAAAAACCACCACGGTACTCATCATTTTCGACCACTTATGCATTGATCTGATACAAATTTTATATTTTTTAATCTCTTCCTTACTTCTCAACCATACCTCTAGAGTCTACTTTTTCAAGAATGCATATCGAACATACCCAAAGAAGTCAAAGATGTTTAATTTATACAAGAAAACACACGATGACATGTGCATTCGAGTTTCAAGAAGAAAGAGTCGTACCTGACATACACAGCATGGCTCCGACTCAACTTCACCTTCGGCGGGAACATGTGCATATTTACGCTGCTTCAAGTTTCGCAAAATTGTTTCCTCGTTCAATCCAGTGCAGACATTCCCAATGCGCTCCTCCAGCGCCAACAACTCCTGGATGTACGATGTTTTTTATGTAATAATATGATAAACATTGCACCATATGTAATCGCCAGTGAAAAATATGTTGAAAAGAGAGACAAACCTCGTAAGACATGTTATCAACGTCAAGCCGCATGTCCCTGTGCCGATCATGAATATCACCCATCCCAAAAATGACAGACGGATCGAGGATCATAAAATCCTAGCAGACAAGCACAATAAACATTGAATTTAGGAAATGGATTTACAAAATTCAAAAACAAGAAATCATCTTTTAGAATATTTTAGGAACATTTTCACTAGTTGTGTAGTATTGTGAAGCTAGAATGGTAAATGCCACAAACTAACCTCAGACCGCAAACCTTCTCCCCTACGCATGAGATTCAAGACACTGCGAATCTGGTAAACAAAATGAGATTAGTTATGATTACACGCAACACTATGGGAAAATAAAGTGCGATAAATTCATATTTCTAAGAGTAAATATTTTTCTCTGTCATTTACAGAACACGAAATGGAAGACCAGTATAAACTGGTAATTAAGCATGAGTAAACTCATAAGAAAATTACGTGATACAAACCAATTGCAGAGGGCCCCCGCTTGTCTTTGCCAAAAGCATGGTATCTGACTATTTATGGTTTTAACTACAGAATCACAGAGCTCAACGCGCCAGCATATCTCCAACAATAACTAGTTCTAATGTTATAAGTAATTACTAAAGAACTCAGTCAATAGGAGGTCTATTTGACTATTTGTAAATGGATGAAAATTTCAATCAAATGCAAGTATACAGAACTACTACTCTTTATTATCAGCATATTCCTTGATACTACTCTTGCTAGTCACGACTAGTGATTGAAAAGTAAAGAAAAATATGAAAACGTTGCCTCATCAATGAATTGATACGAGTGGTTGAAAATGATTTTTGAAATAAGTCGTGGCTAACAAGTTTTGAATTTTATTTCATATGTAAAGGAGGAGGTAATTATGAAAAGAGTAACAAATATTATCAAAATTTGAAAAACGAAAGGAAGAAAATGACGTGACTGAGGATTCATTTTCTAGACCATGTCTAAACCATGCCAGATTTTGCAATATAAAAAAATAACCTATCAATATTTGGGTGACCTAATCTTAAGGAAATAGCACATTCTATATAAACATAACTTAAATCATAACATGATGTCACAAGGGACTCATTCAAGAAGTTCTATATGAACACAACTTAAATGAGCTCCTAAAGATATTCTATAAAAACCGATTGTAAAGTACATACCTCAGAGACAATCCTGCTTCTTCCTTCACCACCAGCAGCAAGAGTTCGCAGTGAATGCGGTGAGCTGAAAGCACTTTCAAGGTGTCTCTCCAACAACATTGCTGCCCTCGAGTTTGACAGATAATGCCTAAGATTACCAGAACCCGATGATGGCGTCGTTTCCTGCGGAGCAGAAGAAGAACCCGCACGTTGCAGCACAGGATTACTGCTCTGACCTCCAGGCTCTGTGCCAGCTGAAGTCAACAACGATCTACGAACAATTTCCGACAATCTCCTTGGATATTGTGGAGAATTACGAGGAGGGGGAACCCAAGGAGGTGTACTGGATCTTGAACTAGAGCTGCTTGATGCAGCAGCAGCAACAGCAGCAAGTCCAGCAATGCTCGTATTTCCACCAGACGAACCCCAATTGGTTGGATTTTGGGGTGTACTTGGGTTAATAGGTGGGACGAAAATAGGATGTTCTGAAATGTTTCTTGGAACATTTCTTGCAGAGGGTTCTTCATAAAGAACAGCATCTCTCTCTCCAGAACTTGATGAACCATTAGTTCTTGAGCTAGATGTTCCACTCCATCTCGGTTGATTTCGACGAGCATAAGGAACATGCATAAAACCAGACGGTATATGAACACTTCCATTTTCAGCAACAGCATTATTATGAACACGTTGTCTTGATGATTGCTGTGAGGGCAAAACATTTACATCTCCAACATCAAACTCTGGAGAGAACAGGTAGTGAGGTGAAGGTAGAGAGTCTTGTCGCTGTGATCCATTAATCCTCAAGCGAAAATTCGGGCGGGAACTTTCAGCAGCCACTGCAGGAGTTGAGTTCATAGGAGTTGTCATAGCATTTGACCCAAAACCAAGTCCACGTCTTGGGTTACCCTGCCCTTGCAGGCCAACAGAAAGATTGTTCTCTAATGGTGTAGATATATTTAAGCTGTTTGTTCCATGCTGCGGGGGTGGTAAGGAATGCCACAGACTGCTTTCCGCGTGATGATAATAATTTGAACTACCTGAGCCAGAAGATTGTCCTACACTTCCTTCAAGTACTTTTCTTTTACATGACAGGCGTCGTCCATCAACACCACCGCCACCACTTGGCCTGCCAACACCCTCCTCCATTACATATCCGCCACTTGCTGGTGGCACCCCTAAAGGATAAGATGAACTACCTCCATTTGATGATCCAACGGATTTGTATGCATTAGGACGCTCCACAATTTGACAATCTTCGTCACTGTCCGAAGGCCTAGAGCTCATGTTAAGATCCTGAGGCAGAGAAGTATGACTTGTTTGCAGAAGCCCGTTTGTCAACTGGTGGTTATTTATGTTCACATTGGAATTATTCAAAGACAGATGATTAGAGGGTTCATACTGCCTGTCTTCAAATGTGAAGGCTGACCCATTTTGAGTGAGATGACCTAAAGCTGCATTTGAACTACTCTCACCACTATTCCACCCACTTAAGTTCTCTCGGCTTGCACGAAGATAAGAAACATTTGTGTCGGTTGACGGTATCATATAATTTGGTAGCAGATGTTGTGAGGGAGGTGGCATGTTGTTCCAAGATATCTGCTGATCTATGGCAGCATCATTGGATTGGGATCCACTGTCAAAGCATATAGTTTCAGGAGATGTACTGACAACACTCCTTCGCCCTTGCATTACAGTAAGATGTTCAAACCCTCGAGACAAGTCCAAAGAACACTTCTTTCAGAAAAATCTGTCAACATTAAAACAAGGAAGAAATGTCATGCGCTGATATTTCAGAAGTCACAACAGTTGCAAACAAGTAACTACAGATACTAACAGACCCACATTTGAAATGCTGGAGGATTCACAGGAATGACAACAGCTACACAAAACAATGATAATCCACATTTGAAATGCCAAAAGGATTTATCGAAAACTCAAGATGTTGGCAACCCAATGGCAACATTCTATATTATCCAAATTATATACATATGGGTAGTGTGTGTAGTCGAAAATGCAAGCAAAAGTGATTATTTAAGTAGGTTAATAAAACATAATCAGACAAGCACTAAATAAGAGATAAATCAGAAAATGTAAAGCTACCGTTCAGTAACATACATATTTGGTAGTATTATTATATTCTTACTTTTCCGGTAAGAAAAAAACTCAATTATTTTGGAACTCCGCCCTACAAAACAAATATAAAAATAATAATAAATGACTTACCATTTCTAACTTTAACCAATAAGAAAAATTATTTATTTCAAATTACATATACGTAGACTTTTCAAGGCAAATGTACTCATATGACAAATTTGTGTTTATTGTTAACTTCAATGTTGCACATAATTATAAACAAATAAACCGTATATGATTATATATCTTATTATCTCCACATCCAAATGGAAAACATAAAAACCTAGATTATATCATCACAATCCACGTGCATCATAAAATTACGATTCTTAAAAACAAGCATAGCACATCTCATTGTCTGTTTCACTTGTAACTGACACGTGGCAACAGTCACATTAACATAAAGAGCGTGAGTTTCATCTTCGGAACCTATAATTGCTCCATATTTCAACGGTCGGGATACCAATTTGAATTTGAACCCATACAAACTACGAAAACAACAAAAACTTGAGTACTGATGATGTTAAATAAATCAAGCATGTTGAAAAATTCGATCATAGATCAAAAACAAAACTAGAAACCGGACTGAAACATCATGAACCCACAGCAACATTGCAATCAAGAAAGCAAAGAAAAGCCCACTCCAGTTGGAACAAAAGCTAAACACTTGTGCATATACCTGAATTTCTGTTCAGATTACAAAAATAAATATTTGAAAAGGGGAAGAGTGGTTTTTAAGGGGGAAAATGAAAATAATCCTCGGCAGAGAGAATTATACTAGAAATTCAAGAATCGCCCATAAACACAGTAGCCATCTTGAGAGTTGATGGATGAAAAGACAAATAGAGCTATATAAAATTGAAAAGATGAAACCTTTTTCTTCCCCAAATAACCAAGAGGCCAGAGAGTAAATAAACCCATTCAAGAAAGGGGGCTAGAAAAAGACTGAGAAACAAAACCCATAAAACAGAAACGGCAAAAATGAAAAATAAAAATCAAATCTTGAAGCCCAAAAACAGGTAAAAGAAACAGAGAGGGAGAAATCGGCAAGCAGGATGATATAATCAAAGATCGATACAGAAAAGAAAGAATCGGAGAAATTTTACCAGCAAAAGAGCAGCAGATTGAGCGGCAGATCTACAATCAACACCTGAAAACAGCAAAACAAACCTTAAAACTCAAAACATTCTGTACAAACTTTGAACAAATAATTAAAACCTCTCACCCACCTCTCTTTTCAAGATAAGAACAGAAGAGAAAAACGACCCAGATACAAAACACAAACAAAAACCTCACCGCTTTATCAAGGAAAATGTAGAGAGAGAGAGGCTTCCTTAGATTAGATGATGAGATGAGAATAAAATGGTGGGTGGTGCGGTGTGGTGCGGTGTGAAAGAGAACCGAGAGAAAAAAATGTGGGTGGAAATGGGATTAACGAGGACAATAATCTTTAATTCCTCATAAAACACCCCAACGTAGGCCAACAGGTCACAGCCACAAGACAGAGACAAAAATTAATAAAGAAAAAAAATTAAAACTTTTTCATTAATGCAATAAATAAGAAGTCAGACAAGGGGATTCAACAGTTTCAAGTGATGGGATGGAAAGCAAATGAATTTGGGATTGAAATGAAAATGTGAAATGAATGCACTGACAAATCAAAATATATTCTAGTCAAATTGGTCTTGGGTTACTGTTGGGGTTGCTGCAATTGTCTATTGTTTGGTAGCATCTCATTAACAAATACAAAGAACGGATTTATGATTTATATGCTTCCTTGAAAAAACGGAAATTGAGAGGAAAATGCAATGCAAAGGTTTTACTTTTACTTTTTCCTTTGTTTGGTAGTATCATTAAGTATGATAATCTATCCATCACATGGTTGCCTGCATTCTATTGTATTTCTTGTATTGTAGGCATCTAATTACGATGAATTAGATAAGAATAATTCTACATATTTTAAATTGATATTTTTAAGAGATATTTCGACGTATGATTTATTTATAAGGTGATGAAGATGTATTATCACTCAATGCACATCATCATGAATTAAATAATAATTATGAGATTTTTCCTTTTACTGTTTGTTTGTTATTGTTTTGAATATGTGTCAAATTCGTACAAGTCATTCAAGACTTTTTGTGTTTTAAGGTAATTTTCTTAATTGCCTCTCTTAATGGGATTGCTTTTTCCAAGATATTTTGTGTGAAAATTGGGATCTTGTTCTTTGCCTGAACCACTTTTGTTAGGTTACAGGCATTTATGGTAAACTATAATTTTTTTTGGAAAAAAAAAAGAAAGAATTTTGTGAATAGTGAAGAAATATGTTTGTTACAAACTAAATCCATCTGAAATTTCAAATTTCAAAAAAAAAATTGTAAAATTTAAAAATTTGTTGTCAAGAGGGTGTTAGCAGATGAGTTTTAATATATTTTTATGAGTAGGAAGACATGGAATGAGTGAAGTTGGATGGTGGAGATTTAATGAGTTGGGAGATATATGGATGTGATTTGTTTGACCAAATTTGAAATTTGAAACAAAAATGCATTTTCGACTTGATGCTAACACCCTCAAATCATTCCGGGATTTGTGTCAACATTGTGTGCATATGAAAAAGTGGAATTTATATTTGCCAACCCTTGTAGTTACAATATAAATGTCGTTTAGTCTAGTTGAGAAAGTCATGGCCTCCAGCAAAGCTCGTGATCGGGGTAGTCAGAGTTGGTCAAAGCCGATGTTAAGTAGCGGCCAGTGGGGATTTTTACTCCTTTGGGGGTGGTCCCTTGTACGACGACGCTCCATTATCTTTGATCATGGAAAGACTGATTTCACCTCCTTCACGACGTGGGCGAGGCGGTGAGGAGGTTGGGGTGTCCGGAATTACACCTTTTGGTACCGAGAAAGTCATGACTAGTAATTTGACTCTAATGATTAATTCATTTTACTTTTTTAGGTAAATTCTCAGAAAAACGATTGATTGACTAGTCATTACAATTTGAGAACGGATGAACACCAACCAAATAATACAAGAGAAACAATATCTTTAAACATACATCATTTTACTAACCTGGAGTGAGAAGCCCTAACCAGTGGATCGGCTGCCATAAGGTTAGCCCCTAAAGAGGATCGACTTTAGGTCGTGTCTTTAGCGGTAACACATGGTATGTCTTTTGCTGTCAACCTTAGGTTGCTCCCAAGGGCCAACCGTCTTGACCAAGGTCTATCTCCTCATCTACCGCCAAATGGTCAAGCTCATACGGGTTAACTTGGCCTCATTTGGCGAATCATTTGACAGTTGGATTTTAACAACACAACTTACACGTTCTCATCAGTCTCCTGTGGACTAGGAACCTTATCCATTATTGCCTTGGTACTCCTCAATGTAGATCTCTCGATTCATAAATCAAGCTATTAACATCATAAAATTTTGGGCACTCATGTGAAGAAAACAAAATCAATATTAAAAACTTTAACTAACACAAGTTGTTTGATCAATTCAACAATCAATGAATGAAAGTCAATTGAAACAATTCATCTACGCCTCAACGCAAAAGTAAATCTGGCGTAACATAGTAAAACAGGAAAACAAGAAATAGATGAAGAATTTAACTACCGAGAAATAGAATTCGAGGTTGAAGTGGAATCTTTGATCTTTAGGACCCGTCTTATGCCTTCAATTTTCGCCCAAATCTGCCCCCATCGTCTCCCTATTGATTGTGGTCGAGTTGTGTTTTTATAGATACAAAAAAGCCCAATAAATTGAGTCAAAGAAGGAAATCTCAAAAAATTTCGTCGGTTGCATTGTTTATATTATACTTTATACCATGTGATCGCATGGTGTTATGCTATGCGTTCTCAAGGTTATAAAAAATCTTTCTCCTTCAATGAGTTATATCATGCAATCTCACCAAATTGCATTGTACGATTGCATGGTTTCTGTTGTCCCCATCTTTTGGCCTCTCTCACTTTGGTTCTTGATGGTTAATTGCGCATCAAATCCTTAACTTTTAAGCATCTCCAATTTGACCCTCAAATTTTATATTTTCATCAATTTAGCCTCCAGTCTTTCCACTTCAAATTATTAACCTCTAACGCAACCAATTATACTTCAATTTAATTCATTTTGGCCAAAAATAATTCTAATTGAGTTCAGATCCGATTATTTCCTAAAACAAAGTAAAATTAACCCAAGTAATTGATATCACAAAAATAATTTGAGGGAAACACAAGATTTTATCATACAAAATTATTTGTCAGTGGTGATTTTTGTAGAAAAAATTAATCTCAATCAAGATGGATGATTGACTTTGTAATGTTTATGTAGAAAGATAACAAGAGCTTAGAAGATGTTTGTGATATGAGATATAACGCGCATGCACAGATTTTGTAAAAACCTGTTCTAATGTTCTAGGTCCTACTAGAAAATAAATATGAGATATAACATGAACACACGAGGTCCATGTGCACAGTGCACCGTATTATGCTTATGCATTTAAATCAATGTCCTTAGTTGGTCAAGTTGCTCATCAAATTGTCTTGAAAGTTCAAAGCAAAACATGTTGCAACTTGAGAACTAATTAATTCAAATGGTAAAACATCAAGTACTTAGGGTGTGTGTTTGATTGGTAAATATTTTCTAGGAAAATGTCAAATCAAGGAAATTATTTTCCAACTTTGGTGTTTGATGGCAAATGTTTTCCTGGAAATTATTTTCCAGGTATATGTGTTTAAAGCACAAAAACAATGGTTTTCCTGGAAAACTCAATCCAAAAAAAAAGTGGGAATCCGTTTTCCCAGAATTCGTTTTCATAGAATTCTCTTTCCTGAAATCCCATCAAACACACCCTTAATGTTACATCAATTTTCTCAAGGGGCTATATAAGTCAAAGTTGATCGATTATGCTAGTCCAACTTTCAAATCTTTCTAATATAAAAGCAAAAATAATAAAACTTTACTTCAAAACAAAATAATAAGGAGACATACATGACATGCTTTATAACTTCTAAAGCATACCTTGTAGGCCGAGCATGTAGCTTAAAGATCATTACAAAGGCTGTCATGCTATTGTTTGTCCCATAATTTATTCCACCTCAAAGTTCTAACTAGACATTGTTTGGATTTTTAGAAACTTCTCAACTACTTTAATTTCGTCTTGTTAATTCATTTAATTAATTTTCATATCTCTTGAATCTTCAATTTTTAAATATCATTTAACCAGTCATATAATTTTCGACTTTCGATATTGTAGTCCTGACGGCCTCATACTCGCCCAAGACCTCAAATTTGAACTTTTTTTCGTTAATAAGAAAAAATCTGTCTACTTCAAACTCATATAAGAAATGGATTCATATACCAAGTTTTGTTTAGCACCTCTAACATTTCAAAATTATTTCAAAATTGACCTTAATTAGATATCGATTAGAGGATCGTATACTCAAATACAAAAATGTTACGCATATCGTTTGCAAAAGTATGTTGTTAAGTTAGGGTTTTGACAATTTATGTACACGCATTTGCTATCTAATGGGATAATTTATTATATTAACCTTTGGTTACAGAGATGTGCCCATGGGTTGATTCTGATTATCCACTTAATTAACAAGGAAATGTGTGGGTCAGTGTGTTCGTAGTGTTTGTCAAAAATTATGTCACTAATTTCATCTCCTTTGCCTAATTCATTTTCCCTTTATATATAAAACAAACGACAATGACAAACAATTGAGTTTAGCCAAATATATGGCGAAAGTTGAAAAGTAAATTGTATGTCGATATATGCATTTGACAAGATAAGAACCAAACCATTGTTTGCAAAATAAAACCATTACAAATAATGATATTTACTAGAGTATATATAATCGTCGCTTTATTTTATTTTACTTATTTTTTTATTTTTTATTTTCTGAACATACTATAATTTTTTTTTTAATTTTCTTAACACACTATGGTTACCACTTAATCATCAATGATATGCATTAATTAATAGCAATTAATATTTTACTTTAAATGTAAGATTTTAGATGAGAAATCAATTACACCTCTGAATTAGGTTGTCTATTTAATTTGGATTTCTAATGATATCTATAGATTTTCAAAGTAGTAAATGACTTTTTTGTAAAATTTAATAGACTTGTATTAACTTCTACAAATTGCTACAAAATCTCCGGAGGTTTTTCATAGATTTGAATAGATTTTATTTAGACATTTTTATGGATTTGTATAGAATTCATTTGACAAAATAGATTTTAGTGTTATAAAATAATATTGTACATAAACTTATTGAATCACTTATCGAACTATGTCATTATATTGTGAAATTATTAATTATTGAATTACTTATAAAGTTGAAAAGTAAATTAGTATACCTGCATTGATAAGATAAGAACCCAACGTTATTTGCAATATAAAATTAATGAGTATATTATGATGAATTCGATTTCTATGACATTGAGTCAATTATTGGTCATTGGCGGTGTAACATTTAATTAATAGTAATTAATTTTCATCTTAAATGGTATTTTAAATATAAAATTTCAAGAAATCAATTAATATCACATCACAATTTATTGTAAATTGGTCATCACAGCTTATGAATAACATTACTCAAATAAGCGAAATTTTGTTTACTTCTATCCCAAATGTGTATAACGGTTGTAAAATGATAAATTTTCTCATGTAAAAAGAAAAAGAAATAAGGTCCGATTCCCCTCCGCTATATTCCCCCTCCCCTTGTAATTAAAAATAATAATAACAATAAAAACCCCACACCTTAAGTTAGGCCTAACTTTCCAATAACTATGAAATTTCAATAGTTTCCTTAATTTACTTATAGATTAGAAAAAAATTGCACTGGTACAGCTTACTAGAATACTAGTTATGTTTGTTGCCAATTTCTTTGAAAAGTATTATCGTGCGCATACGGCATATTTATCTTTTTTTTTTTTTTTTTTTGGAAGGTAGCATATTTATCTCTGAAATTAGAAATTTTGGCCATTATTTTTAATATTCTTTCAATCAAGCAATGTTCCCTAGCTAAAGTAATTGCTTTGATGCTACGTACAAAAGTTGTGTGAATACAAAGACTTTAGTCTAGATCTCTAAATAAAAGGATCGTGACACGATTGTTTTATGATCCAACACTTAGCACAACTTCGTTCTTTTTAATTGTTGGAAGAACTTGGTCTCCCCACTCGTTCATATCTCACTTGGTAAGAATCTTTCATTATTGCCTTCTATGTGAATGCACAAACAAACCATGTACTTGTGTTAAAAAGTGATCATTACAAATCATAAGTTGGATGGAATGCAGTTGAAAATAAAATTTGGCCAAAAAGTGACCAAATATTTATCAAAATTCAAACTTGCGTACTTGCAAATATATTTGGAAACAGAATAGGTATGCAAGAGTGATAAAAGTATTTTTGGATTGGAACCTCCCAAGTTAATTAGATGCTCAAAATCCCTATAGGACTTCAGTCTACCCATAATCTTGAGGATGCAACCCGTCCTACTGAAGGTTGGCATAGCTAATCATGATTGGGTTACCTCGAGTACCTGTAACAATCTAGACAGTTGGAGACTTGTCTCTCTTATATGTCGTCGTCGCTTTGTAAGATTAGAGTTTCAATCTCTAATTCTCACGCCTCTCACTTCTATCTTGATCGTTGTTCTTCTTTTTCCAAGGAATATGTATGTACTTTTTTTATAAATTTTTATTCAGTAAATCTTGAATAATTCATTAGGAATTATTTGCGACATCATAAAACTGGGGCTCACACGGAGTTTTTAGACCAAAATACATGAAAACTTCAACTAAAATTCATCACTTGTGTCGATGCTTGTAGACGCAGTTAAGCTTCAACAAAGAGTTAACATAATCATGGATCTAAAAAAAAATTAAAATATAATTACATAGTTGATTACTAATTACACTAAAAAGACGCTATTAATATTAAATAATAGAAAATGTCTCGTATCTTTGTCAGGTTTTATCGTACTTTAGACATCTACGACATGATGGTGGTGGGGGTGGGGGTGGGGGAGGTGGTAATTATATTGCAATATGGTTGTGACCTGTGGTTTGTTTCATTCACGAATTTCAAAGGTGGGTATTTTGCCTCTTGTCATTGCTTTTTGGGTTTTCACAAATTCACGAGCTATATATATATTATTCCACATGATGCAACAGGGTCTACTTGAAAGTTGAAACAAAGCCCTTTGCGTAAAACCCGGTTTCCAGTAATTGATTGAATTAACAAAGAGATATTGATTTGATTCCCTAGCTACCTCATTTGTTTGGAGTTATATATTTATTATTCAAAATTTGCATGCTTTTCTCAAGTCAGACATGGTTGGCAATATTGGCATCCAAGAACTTGCGTGACCCTCTTGCCATCACATAGATACACGTATATGTATATATATAGACAGATATGTATCACCATCTTTTTTTCTTTGGTTTATTCTTGGTTATTGTCCATTTTATAAATTTATTTTAAATCGAGGTTGACATCTAAATAAAAATATCTCAATTGAAGTGACTAGATTTTTGGGAACTTGATGGTTCTAGTTAAATTTTTAATTTCAGTTGAGACCTTTAATTAAAGAGGTTTTTATAAATTTTCAATAGTAGAGGATTGTTGTAAATTTTGTGGAATTTGAAGTGACTTTTGTGGATTTATCCGGAGTGCCTATTACTTCATCAGAATATTTAGAATTTCACACATTTTTGGATTTTTCTAAAACTGAGTTAGATATTTATTTTTAAGGGTTAATTTTACTATCGGTCATTGAAGTTTCTCTAAAATCTCAAATGGACACTAAAGTCCCAAACTTGTAGCGATGGTTGTTGAAGTTTCAATCACTTTCACTAATGGTTACTTTCTTCAAATGCGGAGTTAATTTAGACCTAAACATATGGCATTAAAACATGGAGACTTATTATTGAATTTCAACAAAAATTGCCAATAATTTTGTAATTTGCAAAATACCTCCCTCCAGTCTCTGCTCCATCCCACCATGGGCAGACATAAAGCTCAACAAAGCTAGCATGGGTGACCGAAAAAGCAGCGCACGAAACTTGCAAATGTGGGGGAGGATTTTTTTTCCCCCAAATTCCCCCTACCACCACGACACGATGCAAGGGGGAGAAATCCCCCTCACTACAAAGCTAGGGATATCTCCCTAAAAAATATTGCATTGTCACCAGCACTACAATTCTTGGAGATTTGTCCCCCCAATCTTGTAGCGCCTTGCTGGCATGGCAAATATAGGGAGAAATCCACAGATTTACAGTGTGACGCCGCAAATCTGAGCAAGGCAGTGCAAATTTGGGGGAGAAATCCCCTTTTCCCCAACTTATAGGCGATGGCCAAGTTGGGTTTGGCGATTGGAGGGGAGGGAGGTTTTCTTCCCCATTTTAGTTGCAACATGGCAGCACAATGGCGTAGCTCGAGAAGTGGTGGTTTCCAGCCGGGTGGTGGAGACAGGGTTGGCTTGCAACTTAGTGAAATTTTTTGGCTTTTTTAAAATTGTAGAATGTTTACTCGTCTTTTCAACCACTTTAATATTCCAAACTAAATATGTTTTTGAAGTGAGGAACCATTTGTGCAACTAATTCAAACTTCAGTAACTGTTGCTTTAAGTTTTAAACTTTATTGATCATTTTGAAATCCACATGTAACTTCAGTGACCGTTTTTGAGATTGTCCCATTCTTTTAATGACAATTTTATATAATTGTTATGGGTGAAATTTATGCCCTCCACCTAGCGCCCACAAGGTGCTTTCTTGGTGACGCGGCATTCCAGCTGGCGCTTCACACTTATGCGCGGATTGCCCTTAGTAGGATGGTCAGTGTTGCCATACGGATAAAAAATACGCAATCTATAAGGAAGGAAAAAAGTCTAGTTAAAGAAGGAATGTCGCAACACCCCCTACTTTCTCTTAACTTTTTACAAGTTTTCCGGATAAGCTTCACGAGGTTTTATTTTTTATTCCATTTTTAACATCTTTTTTATGTAAAAATATTTCTAGCATGTCCTTTTATGTTATTTTATTTTATATTTATAAGCTAGCTTTTTAGTTAGTTTTTCTAAACACTTCTATTTTAATCAGTTAACTTTTCAATTATCAGGTATTAGCTCCCAACTAGTTTTCTAGCTATCAACTAGCTTTTAAGTTTTCAGGTTATTTATCGGCTTGGTCTACCAAACAGAGCCTTAATATTTGGAGAGCTTATAAGCTTGTTTATTCAAATAAACTCCATTTAACTGAAGATCTTATTTGACAATCTAGGAGCTTATATATCAAAAGTTTTTTTTACAAGCTTTTCAAACAAGCACCATAAGCTTTTCAAAAGTTTTATTGTATTTTTAGCTTCTTTCTGAGTACACTATTGTGTTTATATATATATATATTTACGAAAGCTATATTCTCATTTTAAACATGCCTTTTATATCATTTTTCATTTTTTAGTTAGTTTTTTAGCTAGTTTTGCCAAGAACTTCTATTTCAATTAATTAACTTTTCAATTATCAGAGCTATCAACTCCCGACTAGCTTTTCAATTATCAGCTAACTTTTCAACTTTCAACTAATTTATTAACTTGATCTGCCAAACATAGCCTAAGTGTCAAGTCTTGTTGAAATATGTTGGGGAAAACAATGCACAACCAAATAAACCTGCATGATCCCGTCACCTTCTTTCACAAATTAAAAACTTATCTGGTATGAATTATTCAAACAAATCATTTTTTTCTACGATCATTTTAAACAACTCATTACATTAATTTTGTATTTTTCTTTGAACAACAAATGTTTGAAATGAGGTACTATCATGCTGTTAATGAGTTGTAAATAATTTTATAAATCTATATCTGTACAAAAATTAAAAATATATTTTATTATACTCATACTTTTTTTTATTTAGTAATGAACAAAATGTCATTAAAATTATTGCAGTCAATTAAAATGTGGAGAGATGGAATAGAAGCTAATAACACACACGGTTTTGGAATAGAAGCTAATAACACATACGGTTTTGTTCACCTCCCCATGCCACGTGGCGCCCTCCCAATTTATATATATATATATATATATATATATATATTAAGATCTCACGTTAAATCGTATTTAATAATATATAATCGCTTTCGATGATGAAGCAGTCTTGGCCATAATTTTTTCCCCACTTTGGAGAACATGTTCACAATGTGGTAGGAGAAGATGACTCATAACATGTAATGGAATACAAGGACATTAATTTATTTATTGTTGAGTATATGCAGTCACGTGATCACTAAATTGGCTTCCTCCTCTAGAGCACCTATCTCGCCCCCTATCCTCCCACGTTTAACATTGGCTCCAATCCATCACTTTCACATTACCGCACCATGTAATATCATATAGGAATGGTCACAACTATTCAAAAATGTGTAGCAAAAGCCTTAATGTTATGCATATGATCAGGTCAACTTGTTCTTCTAATCAAAGTAATCAATTTGCTATAACATGTTGCACAAGTAGGATGCACAACGAAGATGTGTCTTAATTTCCTACCAATTAAAGAAAACATATACAGACCAATGTAATCATTTAAAAAGGAAAAGGAAAATATAGCATTGACTATTCAATCTCTTGTTTGAAACTCAATGGACTCTATTACTTCCAGTACTTGATTCATGTGTGGTCTGTTTTGAGGTTCCATATCAGTACATTCAAGAGCTATTTGTGTGAGCTTCAGCATGCCATCATATGCTTCCCTTTCTGCAACTATTTGGACATCCACTATATCTGTTGACCAACCAGATGATCGGACCCAATCACAAAGATCATCAGCACCAGCATCAACTTGAATCGACACCTTCCCCGTTATGATTTCTAAAGCAACTATCCCAAAACAGTATACGTCAGCTTTTCTCGATAGTTTTTTTCCCTGTGCAAACTCGGGAGTTTTTCCTGCAGCCAGCTGCTCCAAGGATAGCACAATGGGCAAGAATCCATAATCCGTGATCTTGACACGATAACTGTGGTTTTCGCGCTGGAGAAGAATGTTGGTCGACTTGAGGTTTCCGTGAGGCAGCACCTGGTCTGAAGGCAAGCACTGATGAAGGAAATCTAATCCCCTTGCAACGTCTTTGATGATGGATAGTCTTGCATTCCAGTCTAGTACTGTCGGTCTTTCGTATCCTCTGTTCTCTGCCACCCAAAATGTATGTATCAGCAGCTGTGGGAAAACCAATGCAGGAGAGGGTAAATGGTAAATGGTAAATGGTAAATAGTAAATACTGACCGTGTAGTAGGGCGAACAAGCTGCTGCCGTTAGGAACATATTCATAAATGATTAGCTTCTCGTCTTTGGAGTAGTAAAATGTAATGATCTCAACAATGTTGTCGTGTTTCATCTGTCCAAGTAAATGCATTTGCTGAGTGAAGTCCCTTTTTCCCAACTTGCTCGTTTCTTTAAGTCTCTTCACCGCAACAACAGAACCAGATTCTAGCATAGACTTGTAAGTAGTTCCTACTTTCCCCGTTCCAATTACTTCAGCCGATGCACGCAACAGTTCATCCAGATCAAACACAATATGTTTATCCTTGTCGAAGAATTCCAATCCTACACTTGTCTCTGGATCATCTACCCTCTGATTCCGTGGCCAATGCCATGGCCTTCCTATAAGGTCTATAGAACCCTCACCTGTTGTGTGGAGGAAAGTGGAAGATTAAAATTCACCATTTTTGCAAATATCACAAAATAAACCCATCTTCGAGTGACATACCTGACTGCTCTTGTGTTGTTTCTTTACCTACAGTTATTATTCTGTAGTAACAAAAGAAAATGAGGATGGCACATGCTGGAATAAGGACTGCTGCTGTTGCAATTAGACCTAGAGTCCACGGACGGAGCCCACTACTACGATCATCGCCTCCTGGTGAAGGCACGGGTGCATTGCAAGGAGGAGCCAATATTGGGCATGGTATTCCAAGAGACCGCCCGCACAAGTTTGAATTATGTTCGAAAGAGCTTAGTGAGAATCTCGTAAGGACTGGAGTTTGAGGTATCTGTCCTTGTAGCTGATTGTAAGAGACATTAAAAGCAACTAAGGATTGCTGATTAAAAGGAGGAATTTCACCTGTAAGATCATTTTCTTGGAGTTCTAATTTGATTAAATTGGTCAGGTCAATATAGTCGAAGGGTATTGAGCCCGAAAATTTATTTTGCGCTAGGAAAACAAATTCCAGGTGCTTCAGATTTGTGAGATCAGGTAGCGGGCCATCTAGTGAATTGTTCCTAAAGCTGAGTTTACTCAAGAAAGTAATGTTTTGCAAAAATAAAGGGGGGAGGGAACCGCTCAGTTGAATTCCTTCAAGGACCAAGTGTGTGACATGCCAATTTAAACAAGCAATTCCAGCCCATCTGCTATGGTTCTTATGACATGGGGGACCTGTCCAATTTGCATGTAGATTAAAAGTTGAGTTAGCAATATCTCTAAGTTGCATCAAAGAGTCTCTCTCGTCTGGATAATACTCGGAGACACCAGCGTCTTCCATTGATAATCGAAACAAAAGTAGCCCAAAGATCAGTAAAATGCTTAGACTAGTAGCTTGTGTCGTCATTTTGAATGGACCATCACGTCTGTAGGAGAGAATGATCACCCATGGCGACGTGGACTATAAAACATAAACAAAAAAGGGGTTGACACCTTGCGGTTAAAAGGATCAATAGTATTTCTCACCCTTTTCAACGGATGCTCCAAAGTATCTATATCCAACGACCTTTATATTTGCGCATATACTTATATACTTCTTTTTGTTCGGGTATGCATTTAAATATCCTGTTCTGTTGACAGCTTGTTTAGTTACAAAACTTGGAAACTGAACGGAGTTGCTTAGCTGTTTGACAATAATCAAGTACTCCAATGCTTAAAACAAGATTATGTTAAAATTTTAATTTTAATGGAAAGGAGCACTCCTATAAACAATGACAGTGCAGACCAAGATTTTTCCTTTTTTCTTTTGGCACCTAGAACTCAGAGAAGGATCTCAAATGAATTCGAGGATGAGCACCAAGATATGTATATATATATTAATAATAAAGCTCAGTTAGCAACAACATACATTCATGCTTCAAAAAAGAAAAATAACGAAAAACAGAGCACGCTATCAATTAGTCTTCATCATCAGAAGTCTCATACGCTGCTAGCAAACTTGTTACTGGGTTATCTCCTTGTCTTTCCTGTCCCACTTGGTTTTCTTTTTCCTTATCTTGTTTGTTCACTGACTCATGATTACCAGATTCTTGTCTACGCAGAGTTACAGAAGATTGTTTTGCATCGAAAGGGCTAGAAACTCTAGGTCGCTTCGGCTTCACTTCCACCACCCTCTTCAGCAAATCTTGTTGCCTGAGCATCACCAGACTTTTGATATTCTCACAGCAATAAAAGGAGAAGTGGGATTGGCAGAGAGGGGATCGTGGGTAGCGACAGATAAAGCGTACCTGATTCCACTCTTTGGCTTGGGCTCAACACGAAGTGGCAATGGAATAGATGCTAGGGAGGACTCAGAAACAGCCTGGTTATTCGCAGTTAAGGAATATATGCATGTGTGAAGAAAAACAAGCAAGCAATCTTGTGATCTCAGAAAAGGCTAGAGATTGTTTCACTTTGAATCCTGAGGCTAGAGTTGTTGCAATTTTACTTCTCGAAGCAGCCAAAGAGAAACATAATATACTTTTTTCCCAAAGAGATGTTGACGAAACATCAACATCCTTCAGAAACCCACAATAATGGATAGTCAAGACAAATCACAAATCAGAGCCCAAAAACGCTAATTGCATGAGAGAGAGAGAGAGAGAGAGAGAGAGAGCTTCTCCAACCCATAATCCAATTGAGAAATTATTTGACCAACTACGGAGTTTTGATGAACGATTCCTAACTTGATAGTACTTTATCAGAATAAAAGGATATCTTAAAAGCAGCAAACGCTCGCTTCTCAGTACGGCGTAGAAGACGCTCTGCGTCTTCCTCTGCCTCCATCTGCTCCTTAAGATAAAGCAAATCATCGCTGTCCAGTGCTGCTTATTGAAACTTAACAAGGATCAAGGACTACTTTATGATATATTTTATATTTGCACTCACATACAAAAGCACATTCTCCTACACAGACACTCAATTATATCTACATGCACAAAACTTGCATGGAAAGTGGAGTAGACAATTTATACCGCCGCGCCCATGAAGGTAACCCCCACGTTCTCCTGCAACCTCTTGCATCTGTACATATCAACCGCCCAGTTGAGGAAGCCAGGATCCCTGCCAGGGCATGTTATCAGAAAACTCCTATAATTTTGAAATTGCTTTGTTACAGGTATTCTCAAAACTCAAGGATGCAGTTGAAGAGCAAGTAAAATTGAAGATTACATGTAAAGTCACTCATACTAACTCAACTTACAAAAAGACATTCCATCTTCTATCTCATGACATGTAAAATTACTTTACTGTCTATCATTTTATCCTACCTCATGTATACAGTCTCACTTCCTGGAAGATGAGAGCTGAAAGGTGTTCTTCTATGAAGAATGTCATAATTAATAATAGAGTTCAGTACCATTATTCTTAAAAATTTGCAGGGTAATAGAATAAGGCTCATAAGCATGTGGAAGAGTCAAATAAGACAAACTAAAAAATTTTGGATTTTACAGCATCATAATTTTGTAAAACACACATAGCTTAATATAAGTAATGCCACAATAGTCATGCCTTGCTTCAATTGCACATACAAAGGCTATAATGAATATTTCTGAAAGAAAACTCTTCCTACGGAAGGTCCAAAGGAGCATAAATTAAAATCTATTAATTGATAAAAAGAACTATTTCTAGTTCTTAGCATGTAACAGATCAAATTCGTACTTCTTGTCCAGATGGAATATGCAAAGATGAAAATTAGTTTAGGTCCGAACGTAATCAACTAAAATTCACTAAAAGGACCACAGAACGCGGCCAAATTCACCATACGAGAAATATTTGATTTTCTATAATCTAACAAGCTTGCACGAGGTTTACCATACGTAAAATATAAACGAAGAGGAAGGAGAAGCAGGATTCGCTAACCTTGGCAACCATACGTTGGAAAGTAATTTCTTCATCATCTATTCTGTCCTTTCCCTTCCCCAATTTTTTATCTGCATCCGGATTTATTGCCAATTTTTATTAGACGAAGCAATTAAAAGACGATAGCACAGAAAGAGTAACCCACCTTTTGGATCCGTAAGGTTTGTGTATTCGCGAACTTCTCTTCCTGCCATTTCCCCTAGTCGTATTGAACAATCAGGCAGATTCTTGTACTCCAATCTTAATTGAAAGTAGAATAACTTCCCATTGATTCTGGAACAGTGAATATACTTACAGTAATCTCAAAATGAATCCATCAACACGAAGAAAATTTAAGTGTGAGCGAGAATTATGATCTACCGTGGCCTTTCATATAAAGTTTGCAATCGACGTTCATTACTCAACTTTATTATAACAAGTTTAAACAGAGAAGGCGATGACTAAGTAATTGATTTCTTTTGGTGCCTTGACAACTCCTTGCTCTAGTATATGTTAAGTCATCTCTTCTTATGTGAGCAATCTGAATTTAGTGGAGGAAGTTGTGAAGTTTCAACACGGGTTAGAATATTATGTGCTTTTATTCCTAATGTTCTGCTGAAACTATAATTCCTGCACGGGTCAACTTGGAGGAAGACTGGAAATTTGTATATATCATAGCTGCAAAACCCAAAAGTCACTAATTCTTCTCCAGCTACGTTCCTCTGCTAAATTTCTCCTTCGTATATATGGCAGTGGAAAGCTTTAGCAAATGTAGCAACAACCAAAGTCATGTTTTTGGAGTTCTGTTTTGTTGCAATACTACAACAATTTTTCAAAGAAGGAATTGGAATGCAATTTCAAAAATACAGGTTCGCTTGGACAGAGCAGCTGAACTGAAATGCACATGAAGACATGGCAAAATGGCTCGCGAGCCAGCTCGGGCTCGCCAAGCCGGGCTCAGCTTGGGGAGGTCGAACAGCTTTATTGGCGAGACACTCAGCTCGAGCTCGAGCGAGCGGCTCGCCCATAAAGCTGTTCGCGCCGAGCTCAAACAAGCCTTAGGCGAACCGACCCGGCTCACCGAGCTTGTTTGACAAGCCCCCACATCAATATACTATTGAACAAGAACCTCCAAAAGAAAACTAAGTAAAAGTACACCAATTAGTATAGATTCTTGGCAAGTTTGAGAAATTTCAGAAACTAAAGTGTCAAAAAGGAAACAGAAAGGAATAAACACCAACAAGTTATAAGTGAGAACCCTAATAGAAACATAATTAATTTGCACAGGAAATCCATCAACAGACACGCAATAACTCTAAATTCTTCAAAACTCGGACAAATTTAGCAAATTACTGTTCAAACTCTAAATAAACTGGAGCGAAGTAGTACATATGAATTCAGGGACAATGATTTGAGAATCCTGATTTTATGAAAACAAGATGAAATTAAAAAATTAAATCTTAGAAGTTACCAAGAGCAATTAAACAACGAATGCAGATCTTGAAGATTTCAGTCGATATGGAATGAATATTAGGGTATCGTCAAAGGCCGATGGAGTAGTCGTCGAAGGCGATTTGAGAAGAAGCCCGGGACCAGATGGGAAGCCTCAAAAGGGGACGAAATATTTGGTGAAAATAGTGAAATCGCCTGTAGCTCTCGAGGACCGTGTTTGTCCCACCAAAATAAAGCATTTCAAACGATGTCGTTTTCCGAGCATGTTGTTACAAAGAAAAATCAACAACCAAACGTGTCCCTATGGAGAGTACTCCCAATCTTATTCATAGTAGGGTAGGGTAGGATATATATATTAAATATAAGTAAGTGGATTAATAGAAACTTCCATCGAATAATATTATCTATACAAATTGTGTATTATTTTTTTGGATCAATCGAGTAGTATGATGGTAATTAAAAGCTTCAATTCTCATTTTTTTTGTTTAATATATTGAAAAGAGTAAAAGATATCAAAAGAATCATGTAATGAAGAAGATTGAGTAAAGACTAAAGAAAAAGTAATGTTTTAAACGTACAATATAAAGGATGATAAATTAGCATTGTGGAGGAAACCCTTGGCATCTGAGATCCGCAAAACAATTACAAACAACATCCACATAGAATATAGTAAGAGACATATGGCAACTGATAATTTCGGGATGGGAAACAGTCCAACACTGCAATCAACAACGAATGGTGAGTCCAAATAAGAGTATTGTAGAACACACATATCGATCATTGGTACATGCAGTCACACACGTTTATTTATGTATTAGAATTAGTAAGTGGCATGCATGACACGTTAATTATTGATAAAGCAAATTATGAAAGTTTAATGTATTGTATTTGTTTTAATGAATGAATTGATGAGTCATGTGAGATTGAGATTAGGGAACAAGAGGTTTCTGATGGATTTACTAACCATTGATTGGAGGCCTATCGAAGCAGCATTAACGAAGTAGGGGGAGAATGAAATATCATGCTTTTATGAAAACCCCGTTACCTGAGATGTTTCCAACGAACAATACATGGAGTACATACAAAGCATGAAAATATAATTACCACACTCAAACAAAACCCGCCCCCCCCCCCCCCCCAAAAAAATCTCCAGGGGGATAGAATGGTAATTTACGATATTTTTATTAGAGTGTGACAATATGTGATAATATTTTATGTATACACTAGGGATTATCCATTTTCAAAACGTCGAAATTCCCTTGACCCCTTCCATGTGTACGTGCACATCTATCTCTTGATTTTCCTTGATGAGCTATCAAGTCTAACTATTTGGTATATAATTATAAGAACTTTCTGTTTATTAATTAATGCTCCAATAAAGTATTAGATATTCAACTATAAGAGCTTTGATTTTTATTTTTATTTTTTTCTATAAAAACCACAAAATTATATATTTTACTTTTAATGACGTAGTTTATAGATTTTTGCTTCATTTTATTTTTATCAATCAATCAAGTATAGAGCTATATTAATTTTTGTACTTCTATGTCAAGGTTATATATAAAACTATACAAGTAATTTTTTAAATGATTTTATAAATTATTACCAAAAGAAAAAGTAAAAGTAGATTATGTATCTTTTTTCCATTTGTTCGTATTTGTGTTATTTTTTCAAATTAGTTCGCATTTCCCATTTAGGGTACTTGAAATAATATGAAATTTCCACTTCAAAAAAAGAAATAATATGAAATTCTGGAATTAATTCATATTGTGGTTACCTAATAAAATTTCAACTAAAATCTATTAAAATCTACTAAAATCCTTAGAATAGAATTTCATGTTAATGTGAAAGAGCTTCTGCAATTCTATTAAAGTTCATAAAATTACATATAAAAATTTATAAATACAAGAAAATCCACTATATTTTATGATGAGAACACTCCATTAGTGTTGTCGGGACTCCAGAGGGTCTTAATGGAAATAGCTGATATTTGTGGTGACGATCGAAGGTCACTTTGTTTCCAAATACTTGAGGCCCAATATGACTAAATACTAGATGGCTATCCAATAACCTTGATCCCAAATACACTATGACTAAATATTTACATGGCTAGCCCAACATTTGAAGACCAATGTTATTAATTCAAAATTTTGTTAAGAGTTGAAGTATCTTTACACAACTACGAACTTTAATAAAGATGAAAAATACAAAAATCAAGTAAAATAGACTTAATTGTGCGGATCATCTGCGCGCTACACTGTCCGGTTGTCCAAATCATTTGCTCTTTGAAAATGTGAATTGAAAAGAAACGATTCAGATCACCGCAGTGGGTACCTTTACTGCACTCCACAAATCGGGAAAAAATCATGATTCGGGTGAGACTCCCACCATCAAAAAAGCGATTATGTATTATTCGTCTAACTTAACGTAGATTCCAAAAAAAAATTCAAAAAAATTGATGTGATGGCGATTGATGCGTGGCACCACACGCGCCACAGTGGGTACCTTACGATGGGTACTTGAACAAATCCGTTGAAAGGAAATAATTACCGAAAACTAACAAATGCAAACTAAATGTATAACAAGCGATATTAGAAGTGGGAAAGACTATATTGTGGGTTCAAAATGAATACCGTATGCGAATTCTATACCCAAAATACTGAAATATAATCCCAATAATTACACACTCAGGAATCTGTCACACATTGTGTAATAGGTTCCAAATTAGAAAATTATAATACAAAATGAAAATAAAAAAAAATTAAGCTGGCTAAGTGATTGCGCAACACAAAATCACCCAGATCTTAATTGCTCAATCCTGCGGAACAAATCTAGGCGATTGCGCGACACTTGATTTTTTTTATTAGCAAACTTTTTTTCCTTTATTTTACCAAAACTTAAAATTCATATTTAATGTATGTTTCGTAAGCTAAATAAACTAGCTTATAGTTTATTTAGAAAGTTTATAAGTTTCTTCTATTCAAATATGCTCCACAAACTTTTCATTTTTTATTCCACTTTTAACCTCTTTGTTTTTCTAAAATTATTTTAAACTCCTAAATATGTAGTTTTTCAGTTATCAGCTAACGTTTCAACTATCAACTAACTCATCAGCTTTATCTGTCAAACATAATCTTAGCGTAATTTCATCAATGCGAGAATATATTATGCAATATGCAGCCTCAATTTCCAAATAAAGAGAATGTTTGCTAATTTAAAACTGAAATTATTTTTTCAAGTTTCATTCTCAACTTCTCATTTGATTGATTTTACAATTATTTTTTTATACCATTTTCTTTCACATTCAACCACACAACACATTTAAAACTGTTTTCTTCTATGATAGCTATCAATCATGTCATCCACATTGGAGAAGAGTGGAGAATCATCCTTGGGCAGGTTTTAAGCTTTGCACCCATGGACTAATTCAGTTTATGAGAAGCGTCAATTGGACATTTTCAGATTACAGGTGCAGTATGATCAGATTAGAAGGTATTTAGAAACTCTCTTTTTGAGAAATTACTTTCCTTTCATGAGTAGATTCCTAATCGACTATTGGTTGTGTGAGAATTAATAAGGATGTGTTTGATCGAGGATGGAAGATACAGTTAGAAAATATTTTCCATCCAATTTTTTCCTAACATAGAACATGAAAAATATTTTTCACATATGGCAAAAGGTAATATCTTTCCTTTGAGAATAAGGAAAATATTTTCTGAAAGGTAATATCTTTCCTTTGAGAATAAGGAAAATATTTTCTCCTGGGTATAGGTAGAAAAATATTTTACATGAATGAATAATATTTTTCACTCCCACTTTTTTCCTCCAATAAAACACACCCGAAGAGTCCGTGCATGGATGTAGTCATGTAGAAGAAGAATTATGAAAGCTAGTGTTCTGTGTGTTAACCCGAAACTATAGCAATTGAATGTTGTTGAACTACAACAAAAACAAATCCAGTGTTCTTGATTTACAATGATCACCTAAATTGACTGGTAAAAATGAGGGTTGGAAACCTCTACCTGGAACAGGTCTAGTGGCGAGCAGGTGTTAGTGTATATATAAAAATCAGTTTTTATGTGATATAGGAGAGAGAATGAGGGGAGTTAAATGGTGGAGATTTATGTAATACAAGTAGGTCCTACAAGATATGTGGATGTGAAATAAGAGAGAGAATTAGTGGGGTTGAAAAGAATATATAAAATTGTGTAAAAACATGTAAAAAGAACACGATATGATAGGGAATTTTTGGTAACAAGACAACTTCACATGGTAGATTACCAAAACATTATGTCAATTATGATTTTTCAACAATACCTAATATATATTATCAAAAGTGACAAAATTATTCCTTGGCCACATTTGAAACGTAATCTATTTAAAAATTAAAACAACGGATCAAGAAACAGATAAGTAATATTAGTTGAATGAATTTACTAAATAATTTAAATTGTTGGATAATTATTATCATGATCCGTTAACAAACAAGAATAACTAACTAATGCTTATCCCTTAAATAGATATCATTAAATCCTGATAATTTCTACCACCCTCATGCATCATTATCCGTAGTTATGTGTATCTATATGCAAACCGAAAATTTAGGGATTAATAACCAAATTTGGATTATATATTATCATTATCAGTTAACAATCATTTATCCTCAACCATCAAATCTATAATATATATAAAGTAGAGGTGCATGGTATTGTGGTTTTCTAATAGTGGTTTTAGGACATGCTTAACTTTTGTTTTAGGACAAAAAAATTGTTTTTATATTGATGTCCCTATAATTGGATGCCACGTGTCCAGGTAGTTTTAAATGTCAGTAGATAATGGGAATGGTTGATTTTTCAAACGGTTTTCTAATTTACTTTAACAAATATATCCTAATTTTTTGCTCTAACTTCTTCATTTGAACAAGTCAAATAGCATTTTATTTTAGTATAATCTTAATCAATAATAATTACACAAATGAATAAAATGATACAATAAATATCTTTAACAAATATCCGAAGATGGAAACAATATTTTTCATTTTCGGCTGGATTAATTCATAAATTCTACACAATAAATATTGAAAAATAAAATAAATTTATTGTGGAGAAAATGTTTTAACAATGTCGCTACTAATTTTTAAATTTCCTTACTACAATTTAATTAAAGTACTTATAGATGATCTGATGAATAGAAACTAATTATGGTATGAGTTATATAAATCAATTATTACAAGATAAAATTATTATGTTACTTAAATATTTTTTAATCGATTATTATAAATTTAAATTATTATAGTACTCTAAATAGTGACCAGTAATGAAATGTCTATTAATTAATTTAGGACATTATTATAGTTCTTAAATAAGTTGAATTAATGGTGTATACAAACAATGTTAGCATTACGCATTAATAATTGATCATTGTAATTTAATTTTTTTTAATGATCTATTATATTAGTTGCTCTTTTGGTGGCAAAAATTTATCAACAAGTCTTTTTATTTTTACGTGTTTTATAATGTTTTACTTTCTTTTTAGCATCTCTAAAAACTATATACATTATAGATCTTTTAAAAATTTAAAATATCTACTGATTTTTCACATTTAAATCACAAACTTTCTTGATTCAACTGGAATCAAGCTATATTTTTCATATCTTATTATTTTTTGTTAGTGATTACTGCCCGTGTATTGCAGGAGTGTGGAAAAGGAAATAAAAAGTTCAAACTAAGTTGATGCTAAAATAATTTTAGAATATTGGAAGTAAAAATATATGAGATTGTTTGCGCTTATTAGCTACTACTGAGTTTGCTTACTATTTAGTTCATGTAGATTCTTTACATTGTTGCTTCAGAATTAATGCGTCATAAAAATTTTTACTTTTGTCGATTTCGTCCTTGCAAAATTGTCATGTAGCGACCAATATTTTATCGAAAATGATAGTTTGATCATCCTCTTTGTTTTTTGGAGACTGGAAGGCCTAGACTTTTAAACATTTACCCTCTGTTTTTTCTTTAGTTCTCTTTTTTTTTTTTGAGTTTTTGGGAAAAAAAGTTAATGGTGAAAATTCTCTTTTTTTTTGTAGTGACTTTTTTTTGTCAAAATTAAGCAAAAGGTTTATGAAATTAATTTTCTGGCTTTTGGCACATGACCTCATATAGGGAAAAATAATGCATAATTTAAGTTAATTGTAAAAGAGACAATAAAACAATGAATTATAAGTCCAATTAATTGAAAAATAAAAAATAAAATCATGAAATTTAAATTGGGTATGAGATGTAATGCCTTGGGTTGGTGCATATGGTGTACGAAAATGGTGTGTGTTGTAATACATTACATATTATCTCTTTTGCAGATTCGCCATAATTATTAGTGGATGACGATGCAATAAAATTGTAAATTGACATTGATTTTAAATAATTTTTAATTTTACATATGTTTCTACTTTGACCTATATTTCTTCTATGTTACATGATCACCATTGTGGTTAACGTATTTTATGTGTTTATTTTGAATTACGTTTGAGTTTTAATTCAGCATTGTCTTGACATTATTTTTAAATTATTTAATTTTTAGCTGTATATTGCACTAATTTGTTGATATGTACATATTTGACATTGTTAAAGCATTATTAGAACTTGAAAACTATAATTTATTGTATTACATTGTAATTCATTTAAAACTAATGTCATTTAAATACTTATTGGATTGTAACTTTAATTATTGCAGTTTATATTATTTATCTTTCACACATCACACAATTTATTAAATTAATCTCTCACCATTTATTTTTAATCATTTTAATTGTGAACACATTGTAAACCTAATATAGAAATATTGTAATAATATATACTACTAAATTGTAACAGACGTTATGCTACTAGCAATTAAACGCAATTTTAAATCACGTCTGAAATAATTTATTATTTATTTAACATAGTTTTACTACCGTGCAACGCACGGGCGTAAAAACTAGTTCTTTAAAAACCAAAAGAAAAAAAAAACTAAGTTAGTATACGAATTTGGGAATTATCTCTCCAATCAAGTAGAAAAATGGTCTTATATTATATGAACTTTATTTATGTCATCCATCCCATTGATGATTATAAGAATTAAACCATAGTAACATGTGTATTATTATGTCTACATGTAACAATATAATTGACACTTTGTAAATTACCATAGGATTCAAAATTCGCTAGTTTTGTCATAGACCATGAAAATGAGGATAATTCACCTTTAGATGGGGAAAAATTAACGCTTTACTCACCACGACTTTATGTAAACATCAAAAAAGTAAACCCAAAAGAAAAAAAATCCCAAGTAAAATAGAGATCACTTAATAAATCACAATAAATAATTTAAAATTCCTTAAATAATAAATAATGATACTTAAATAATTTTATGAATTTGTGGTGTTGATACATTCCTAATGTGAATATTAATATTAACTAGTATTTCCCCCGTGTGATACACCTGATGTTTTAAGATGATTTATTTACATAAAATAATATTAATGCAAAACAAAAATAACAAAGCATATATAATATAATAAATTATAATAAAAATTTACAAATTTTGATCTGAATTATTATCTTGTAAGAAAAAAATATCATATCAGTTATCGTAATTGATGATTTTGATGTTAGGCAATAACAAAATATTTGAAATCAAATTTTAGACAATACTTTTTTGAACAAAAAGAAATGGCTCTATTAAGATTTTTGCCAAATTTTTATCATCAATGTCATTTAAGTAGCTAAGTCATTACAATATTTTTTACCACAAATTTTTGAATATTAAGCTTTAGAGAATTTATGCGATGTGGATTGTGTATTGTGTGAAATAATAAGATATATCTATACAAAGTATTTATATGTGAAACTCTGAATATTGATTTTTTGGTAAGAAAAATTTGTGTAAAATAATTGAGAAAAAAATTTAAAAAAATCACTAATGCATGCAATGCTAAATATTAAAAGAAATCAATTTTTGATACTTTTAATTTTTTTGACAAAAATGAAGACATGATTAAATGATAATTTCAATAATAATTTTTTTAAGTGGCTTGCGAAATGATGAGACATGAAATTTATCGTTTTCTATTTCTTTTCTAATTAGTTAATTAATTATTCATTATAAATTTAATTATTTAACTATTTATTATTTGATCTTTAAAAAATTATTCACCATTTGAACCACTTAATATACATTACCCATGAAAATGATCTAAAATTAACTTTTTTAAATGGTAAAAATAAAAATAAATTTTTTGCTGTAATTTTTTAAATATGTAAAAAGGTTTTTTTTTCCAAAACAAAAAATCTTATCACATTTTTATTGATGCATGCAACACTAAATATAAAATAATTTAAAAAATTATAGAAATTAATTCAAAAATTAGAATTAGAATACATATAAATAAAATATAATACGTATAAAAAAGTAAAATAAGGAAACAATACTAAATAAAGAAAGTAGAATAAATTAAATAATGAAAGCAATTAATCACTAAAACACAATGAAGCCAAACGTGTCATTGCCACCTAAGCATTTGGCTTAGGTCAATTAGGTGGCTCTTTTGATTTTATATATAGTTAGATGTGCATTGTTACTTACGTTGTTGTTCATTGTTACTAGTATTTATGTGCTTTGTGGTTGTCAGTTAAAAATGCTTTAAAGTCGGGGCATTCAATATTGTTGCAGTTTTCATTAATCTATGGAAATAAATATAACTAACAATTAATATAATATGCAGGACCAACCATAGTGGGTGTAATATTATATTACGACAGGGAGTACGTAGATGAGTAATGGTATTGTAATATTAGTGGAATGATTTGGACTATTTGATGTCTTAATTCAACCTTATTTAACGTGAGTTATATGTGTTAATTGTCTATATTACTAAAACCAAAAATATATGGCATAGTATGAAGTACATACAACAACGTCCAACATTGCTCATTTTAGGACGTCGAAAATCGCATAGTCAGAGTGGAGTGAACCTTTGTTACTATTGATTGTTACTCATTGGATTCTTGTTACTAGTGGTTGTTACTCAATAGCTAGAATTTTCATAACTGATAATAGTGGTTGTCGCTTTTACTTGTACTGACAGTTATTACTTGTTGTGTTACTATATCTATTACTAATAGTAGGTAGTTTTCACTCAAAATGTGGAATTTTCCCAGACACAAAAATGGGGCAATGAACAACACATACAACAAGTAACATGAACACGAGAAGAACAAAACTTAGAAAATTCCTCCAACTTTTTGAACTTATTTCACATCAAAATCTTTCGAGGATATCAGTGAAAATTCTAAAACAAAACCTCATACTAGAAATTACAATAGCGGTTCTTGTTCAATCCCTGTGCTTCTCGTCGACCTTTTTTATTGGATTTTTATAATTAGCTCAACTGGTGATCCGATTTGAACTTGCATTAGCACTGTTCCTCGATGATTCCATGAATACTTAACATAGACAAATGGGAAAATAGTGAGGAAGGCAAACAATGATCAACCCAACCAAAAAGGTGCTATTTGAAAAAATAATTAAAAAAACCAAGAAAATAAATTGTGGAAATTGTTATGATTTGCATTGTGAACAACTTGGAAACGCCATGATTGTGAAATAAATTTAGCAACCACACAAGCATCGTGGTGAAATACATCACAATCGAAAATAGCTCGTTTAAACAACAAGAAATGTAGCAAAATTGAGATGATGAAGCCTCTGAACTTATCTAAGCCATTGATCAATTTTCTCTTTCGTAGTAATTTGACTAAATTTAGGTAGAAAATTAGAGAGTTTTATTGTTAAAAATGGAAGTGTTAATGTAAGAATGAAGATGGAGGAGCTCTACAAAGAATGAAAGACACACGAGATTATGCTCAATCTCTTAATTCGAGCTTGATAATGTTTGTACTGTTTTAAAAAAATTTTATATTAATTTTATCGATAATTGTGAAATTGTGATTAGTTAGAGTAGTTATCCATATAAATCAAAATTTAAAATGATAAACTAATAGAAAGACGAAAAATTAAAAAAATATATAATTTCTACCAAATATTTCCAAGGTTTGCCCAAAATATTTTTAAAAAATGATGACGCTAATAAATTAGATAAAGCTTGACCGTTTTTGAAAATATTGTTATATCTATACATTATTGTAAAGAGGTTGCAAAAGTTGGTGGTGCGTCTAACTACCTCATATGCAAATGTAATGTCTTCTGAATTGTCCATATGATATGGGATTGTTACACTTTTACAAACTTTTAAATTTGATGATTCAAAAATCTTGTAAAATCAACTTATTTTTTCTTAAAAAAATCTGACTTTTCAGTTTTGAATTGGGCAATCCTCCAGCAAAAAATATTTTTTTTATCATTTTTTTAAAGGAAAGAATTGCTTAAAACTAACAAATGGAAGCTCAATTTATAAAAAATGATATTAGCAATCGAAAGTGATTGGTCACATCCGGCTCTTCGAGAAATGCGAAAAGCATACCTAATACTATAATCGGTCCAAAACGGATACAATATGCAATTTTATGCCAAAAAATATTGAAAACTCAATTCAAATAATTACACACTGTGCAATCCTTATAAGTGTGTAATTAATTGCACGCTCTTTATAATCAATTGAACACTTTGTGCAATCCATTGCAGACTCTGTGAAGTTTATTGCACACTTAGGGCGTGTTTGATTGTAAAGCCGGAAAATGGTTAGAAGGAAAACGTTTTCCGAGTAAATGGATTTCGAGAAAAAATTTTCCAGAGAAATGGTAGTTGTAGGTGTTTGATTGTGTTAATTTGAAAATTAAAAAATAATGTTATTTTCCTTATTTTTGAGTTTTTTTAAAATAAAATTTGATTATTTTCCTTATCTTTATGGTTAAAGTAAATTATTGATTAAAAAAAAAGAAAAAAAAGTGTCAAACTTTTCCCGGAAAATAAAAACCACCTCCCCCCAAGGAAAACGTTTTCCTCCACAACAAGGAAAAGAACGGATTTCGAGAAAAGTTGGAAAACTTTTTCCAGGAAAAGAAAATGCAATCAAACACACCAAAACTCGGAAAAAAGGTGAAAAAGTGATTTTTTTTCCTGGAAAACATTGCCCAATCAAACACACCCTTAGTGTAATGACTACAAACCCTGTTCAAACCATTAGGAAATTACGTTACAAAATAAAAATTTATAAAGCAAAAATTTTAAGCAAATTCAGGTTATTGACCAACATTAAATCTAAGCGACGGCCGGATTATAACTGTGCGATTGCCTAGAACAAAATCTAGGCGATCGCACATACCTAATCTATATATTAATAAAATCTATATATCTATATATTAATAAAACAAGGAAGTTTTCCCACTCATTTTTGGATTTTTCTGAATTAAAAAATTATTTTTTATTTCCACATCCCACCCCCACCTCATTTCCTTTTTCTATATTTGATTTAATTAATTAAATTTTGTCCTTATCCGATCATAAGAACCCTTCACAATTCACTCTTTCCAATTATTCCCCAAATCACATGTAAAAAGGTGGTTGATAATAATCATAATCATATTTCTTTAATTAATTAATAATTAATAATAACTGTCAATAATTATCATCATTATCCACGCTGAGTCCATTCTTTCCAAAATTATGATCCATCTAGGCAAGATTTCTTCCCTCTCCCCAAATCTGTCTCCATGGTTTGTTTCACTTAATTAATTAATAGCTCATACCTGTCCTTTGTGCTAGATTATTAGCGTCAAGATCAAAGATCCACACATTTTACACGGAATAATGTAAAGGCTACATTACCCATTCCATAGAACAAGACCTTAATTGTTATCTCATGCAACGCACGGGTGAAATCTTTCCCATTTTTTTTTTAATCTTACACAAGTTATAAGTTATATCTTGAGCATACGTCTTCCCGTGCAATACACGGGTGAAAACACTAGTTTATGTAAAATCAATCGTTTAAAAACATGATTTTTGCAAATTAATTTTCTCTGATTTTTGAAATTCCAAAGTTAAAAGCAAGGTTTCTTCTAATATCTTCATATGGTATTTTAAAATATAGATAGCCAGTATTCGTTCCTTGTGTGTTGCACGGATAAAAACTTTGTATCAACTATTAAAAAAAGATACTGTACTCATTATTATAAGATATCAAAATAGGTTATATCAAAATGTGAACCACCATCCACATACAAATTTAGGGAAAACTATATAATAAGTGCCAAAATGCCATAATAATAAATGAATAAAACAATTATGTAAGCAAGACCTAATCAAGCAAATAAAATACCGGAAGATAATATTATGTCGAACAATAATTTGTTTTGCTATCCACAAGCATGTAATACATAATAATACTATAACATGTAATGCTATGTTATTTTTTAAAGTAAAAAGTTATTAAATATACTTAATATAAACTCACTTTTTTAACGTATTATACTTTAATACGGAGTTTGAATCCAATAATGATTTTGAATCCAATAATGCTTTATTATCATTAAATCATTCACGTTGAGAGGAAAATTAGGATACGCATTCTCTCTCTCTCTCTCTCTCTCTACATGCTTATGTTACCGTGCACACATTGTACGACACATACAAATTCACATCTAAAAAAAGAAAGAAAATGAGGTAATCATTATTTCTAATCGAGCTCACTACAGATTCAAAATTGGACCAATTTGATCTGGTCTATTTTCAATTCAGAGAAATCTATATGCATCTAACTCAAATGCACACAATTCTTAACCTAAGACGACCATCGTCCATATCTTCATAATCTCTTGGTTCATTCTTCAAATCCAAATCTATGTATTAAAATTGCTTTAACTTTCCGGGAAGAGAAATATTAAGGTTTGCTAACTATTTTTAATATAAAATAAATTAATGAAAAAATAAAAATAATATAATCCACAAAGATCTTGTAATTTTTATAAATTATTTTAAATGCAAAATTCAAAAGTAATAAATAACTTAATTAATCTTTTTCTAAAATGGGAGCCAGTCGCGCATGCAGATAGATACTAAGATTTTGTAACTATGTTGGGTATAAAATAAATTAAATAATAATAAAAACATAGAATCTAATAAAACATATAAAGATAAAGATAAAAATAATTAAAGATAAAGATGAGCTTTGTAGGAGAATTTTTTTTTCAATAAAAGCTCTGTAAGGAGATAAGTATTAAGTTGGATATAAAATAAATTAAATAAAAAAGCAATATAATCTACAAATAAAAAAATATAGATCTTAAAGGTTTGCTAAACGTCCATTGTCTATTATTTTCTGCATTATCTGCTTTCATTGTCTACTTTTCTAAGTCTATCGTAGAATAGTTGATGGGTAACATATTACGTTTTCAATCCACTTATCAATTGGAGATATTTTTTCTTGATTTTCAATCCTCTGCTTGCCACATAAAATGGTCCACACAGACATTCTCTACTCATATATATATATATATATATATATTTTCCCTATTTCATACTTTCAATCTACTTCTTTTATTGGGTAATATCGACCTTCAATTTGAAAAGTTAATTAATACCTTTAAAAAGAAAAACATGCAAAAAAAAAAGTCCTAGAACATTTCAGTTGTCAGTAGTGATAGCAAAATGACTCGCGGCAACTAGAATCCGATGGAGCCCCGCCCCTAGTGGGCAAAAAAATGGCGATCCAACTGTTCGCAGGACAGCTTCCACTACAAGAGTTTTTATCTTTTCCCACAAAATACTTTTGTAGCGAAAGATCTTTATTTGTGGCGAAGTGACAGATGAGACAAAAAACATTTGTAGCCAGGTTTGTGGGCTAAACCTTGAAAGGAAAGGTAATAGGCCACAAATTAAAATTTCGGCTAATGTTTGACGCTACAAATCTTTTGAGACAAATAGCCAGAGAAAATGTTAGAGCGCGACAAAACTTTAAAATTGTGAGGTGAATTTTGTCTCATGCCTTTTGGAGACAAATGCAATTCGTTAAACGATAGAGCCACATATACGCTTGTCTCCTAACGTCTCTCCTCACAAATTATATATTTCAAAAATAAATAAAAATTAATTTTTACCCAACCAACTAGCAATCTATTTAACTTAACTCGACTCCAACCCACTATTTACTTAATTAGCTTCAGAATATGCAGCAGTAGTGAATTCAACCTGTATCACAAGTAAACCAAGATCTCAACCACTTGACTATTTTAATTTCTTGTTACTTATTCTCATTCTCATTAATATAATATGTAAGTTATAAGTGTAAATCTTACAATTGGTTAACTACAAAGTTCAATTTGTGTCTGCAAAAAAATTTTGCACACAAAATCATATATGGCTACAATTCTTTTTCTGGAAAATGTAACATTTGTGTACAAATGCAGAACAATTATTGAAAAAATCATATGCTTGCAAAACTTTTTGGGGGTGAGATACCTTTGGCTACAAATCGGCAATTTATTTATGGAAAATTTGTACTAAAAAATCACATGCCTGCACGCTTTTTTTTTTTTTTTCTAGGAAAAGGTAACCTTTGCTACAAATTTTAATTGCTATAAAAATCGATACCTATGAAATCTATTTTTACGGAAAAGATATCATTTAACTACAAATTATAATTTGTATAGGAAAATTTGTAGGAAAATTGCATTCCTACAAAATCATAATTTTTGTAGGAAAGGTAATCTTTGGTTACAAATTTTAATTTCTAGGAAAAATTATATGCTTACTTAAATTTATTTTTTGTGGGGAAAAATAATTTTTGGCTACAAACTTTAATTTGTCTCTGAAAATTTGCACCAAAAATTATATGCTTACAAAATTATTTTGTTTGTGGGGAAAGGTAATCTTTGGTTACAAATTTTAATTTGTAGGAAAAATTATATGGCTATGAAACTTATTTTTTGTGAGGAAAGATATTTTTTGGCTACAAATTTTAATTTGTTTGCAAAAAATTTGTAGCCAAAATCATGTGTCTACAAATTAGTTTTCTTTGTAGGGAAAGGTAGTTTTTTGTTACAAATTTTAATTTGTTTGCAGAAAATTTGTAACGAAAGATAAGAATTCTTATAGTGTTCGGGGCTTTGTTTCTGGCCCCATCGTGGGTCGCGGTGCTGGGTGGGTCGACCTTGCCTCGATCCAAACCTGCTCAGTGTAAAATATTTTTTTTTAATTTTTATACAATTTAGTAATATACATTTTACAATTCAGAAAAACCCACAATACTTCAACAAAAAAGGCTCAATACTTCCACCAACACAATTAACTAATTACAAACACAAATATTATAATAATAGTATTATTACACTAAAATTGGAAATTAGAAGAAAAAAATTTAAAAAGGGTTCACCAAATGGTACGAGTTTAGTATCCCTCCCACACTCAACGACCCGATCTACTTCGATCTGCCCCATGGCTCACAAGTCATGGGATGAGTCAAATCAAATGAAATAACAAAAGATGTGGTATATATAAAGAAATTAGTCATGACTTTTTATGACAACTCATTTTCTTGTGGTGTAAAGCTTATTTGATACGGCATATGAAGCTGAAGTAAATATTTTGTCACAAAAACGCAATTTTCTTATAGTGAGTAAACTCAATACTCACTTGTGGGTATGGTAAAATGCCCACAAGTGGGCCATTTAGCATTAGTGATAAGGAAATAGTGCATTAGTGCTCTCCTGTCCATGGAAAAATGGCCACATGTAGGGAGATTACGACACGTGTCTTCCTGATTTTGGGGGGGGTTAGAATGCGGCCTAGTTAGGAGAGCGGAATTAAGGAATACTGGGTACTAATAGTAAAGATTTGTTTGCATGTTTCTATATTCTCGTATATTGGTGGTGTAAATTGTAGCTAAATGTATGAAATCAATTTGATATTTATTGATCTTCAATCGAGTATATTCCCAATGTTATAATGTCTCAACCATCTCATTAGAACAAACCATGGCTCAATATTTATAGACGCAATTCATATAAGGTAGTTTAAAAGCATGCTAAAGTATGTAGCCCATTCACGGAGTAAGCAGTTCACGTTATCTGCTCTAGCAGTTACTCGCGTTATTGGGGCGATTGACATTATTTTCATTTAGATAGCGATACTTGTTTGGAATTCAAGTATGTTTCTAGCGTTTTTTTCTTCTTTTTCCACAAAGTGATTATATTCTACCCAAACACTTATTGCCTTAAACTCCGATTATAACTTTATATTTTGACTTTGGTTCACATAATTTTCAATTAAAAAATAAAACCTAACAACTAAGTGTTTGTAGCCAATTTGAAAGGCTCTTCCTCATATACAACTCTTCCATCTTTTCCCATAACTCATTGCAGTGCATCACATCCTTGGTGAAGTGGATATACCTATCGTACTTGTGAGCATGTTAGTAAACAATTTCAAATTTTAAATAGGATGCGAATTTTTGAAAATAAACTGTAGGGAGTTATAAAGTACATATCAATTTTATAAAAACGTGGATATGATTAATTTAACTACAATTTATTTCGAAATAGAATCAATTGGTTGGCATGGATTAAATCTTCCCATCAATCATTGCTCACATAGTCATATTGGATTTGTCAATATCTTTATTTTAAGCACAAGTTACATATATTCTTTCAAAGTTTTATGCAGTCCTTCTAAAGTCAACAAATCATTGACCTGCACTTGCCGGTTGCCGCAGGCAAAACTCGACTCTCACATCAAATTTTGAAATTTCGTATTTGATTGGAATTTTCGTTTTGTTCTAAACGTAGACCACTTTTTGCATGATAACAAAAGCCATTTTAGTTCACTCCCAAGAATTTTTTTCCTTCTTTCATTCACAAAAAAATATCAACAGGAAATTTTTTTCTTAAAAAATAGCAAAAAATAAAAATATTAAATAATGTTACGAAAGTTTATGAAACTTCACAACTTTTCATTATCAAGTCCATAACATTTCAATACGTACAAAATAGTCTTCATCTTTAACAAATTCTTCTCCACCACTGCCACCACACCGTCACCACCACCACGAACTTCGATGAGAACTCCAACGACTAGATCTGATGGTCGGAAACCACCAGTCAACTAGTGGTTTCGAACCACCGGCAGGTTTCTGATCACCAGATCAGCTGGTGGTTCGAGAACCACCATTCAACTGGTGGTTGTCGATCACCTGATCTACTTTTCGAGCTTGTCGGAGTTGTCGGAGTTTCCCCTGCAATCTGTGGTGGTGGCATTGGGGTGGTGGTAGTAGTACTGGAGGAGAATTTGTTGAAGATGAGGACTGGTTTGTACCTATTGAAATGTTATGGAATTGATTGTAAATATTTTTATTTAATTTAATGAAAATAAAAAGGTAATATTATTTTTTTCCCAAAAAGTTTTTATCTCATAACAAAATATTAGATTAAGGACAAAAATGCCAAGAAAAAAAAGAGATAGGTTCTTAGTGCACAACGGGCGAGAACGTTGGGCTTTGCTTGTATCAATAATAAGCCTTACATTTATATGGAATTTCATTCACCAACGATTCACAATCATTGTAGAAAAAATGCCTTAAGTTTTATTTTACATCTACTAATTTCTACATTTTGCTCAAATTGCAAAAAAGAAAAAAAAAAGAAAAAAGAAAAAAGTGAGAAATACTAAGCTGTTAGACTTTATCAAATTTTCCTTCGAAATGTTTAAAACAAGCTTTGGCTATTTCAAATAAATATATTATGAAGCAAATCAATTAGTTAAAAGCATAAGTGATCCACTCCCCATGTGGGGAGACTCCCCTCTAGTTATAAGAACTTACTACATGGACGGGATCAATTTCAACTCACCAAAATAATAATAATAATAATATTATTATTATTATTATTTTTATTATTATTATTATTATTATTACTACTACTACTACTAATTATGTTCGACACATGCTTTGGCCGTTTCAAAAAAATATATTATGAATCAAATTAGTTATTTATAAGAACTTACTACATGGATGAGATCAATTTCAACTTACCAAAACAAATAAATAAATAAATAAATACATAAATAATAATAATAATAATAATAATAATAATAATAATAATAATAATAATAATAATAATAATAATGATGATGATGATGATTTTTCCTTATAAAAAGGAAACCATCTCATTCTTATATTTTCTTTTCCGTTTGGCAGTAGAAGTATTGTACAATTTTGACGAAAATCCTAACATTTACACTACGTAGTTTTATCTTACTATCGAGGTTATAATTTTTTTTTTATTGTAGCATATTTTTAATTATATTAATTGGAAGATGCATGCTTCAAGCAATTTTTGTGTTGGTTGGCAGCATTGGTTAATAAAACAATTATAGCGTTTGTTTTTCATGGTCGGTGAAGTTGACTGAGAGTATTTGCTGCCAGTAAGCTTGTTTGAAATTTTATTACTTAATTATTTTTATTGTTGAGTGTATTGAAATTGGTCGCATATACTTTAATTGGTTGATTTTTTAGATCTCTCTATTAATATCTTTGAAATTTCATATTGTTGTCTGATTGTACTTTAGAATTTTCATGTTTGGACTTTCTTGACTTACATTCATATTTGCTTAATTAAACTCATAAAAAGTTAAAATTTGACATTGCCGAATAATCATACATTACACTTTAAAAATACAACTTGAGATACATATACTTTAAAATTATCACTAATATATATTTTTTCTATTTGAAAGGATAGATTTATTGCTCCTCCAAATCGTTCGAATCATACAAAAAGGAGCACCTCAAAACGTATAAACATTAAACAACCTAGCAAAATCGTGAGCGGGGACATTAGCTTCCCGCTTTACAAGACAACTGAGCAAATAGAAATCCTATTTTGGCTAAGAAGACTCTTACAATCTTCGATAATATAACCAAACTATGAACTATCAACTCTACCATCTAGTGATGACAGAAAAATCCAATCCAAACCAAATGGATACCCTGATTTGAATGGATCAAATTTTTTCCTATCAGACAATTCGTGGATTAGCACGATCCAAGACGGATTCGGATCGTATCGGATCCCACGCACCCGATCAGTGAATGTTTATTTTTTTTAATGACACAAAAGACGAAAGTGTAAAAGATTAAAAGTAAACACATATTATGGATGTTGAAATATTGCCAAAAATAAATCCAAAAGGAAAAAGGAAAACTTTTGGTCAAAGTCCTAAACCAATTTGAATTTGGAAGTTTTCTCCTAATTTTGGTATGTTTAGGTTTGTTGTTTTCTTATAAATTGATGTGTTTTCTCTTCTTGAAAAATACACCAATCAAATATGGGTTGAGAGAAAAATAGTAGTTTAGCACTCTAATTTCGTAGCCTTTGTGGGTAGCACAAAGAATATCAATTGGTGAGTGTGGTAAGATTTGATGTATTTTTCTCTATAATACTTGGGAGTGGCCAGATTTAGAGGAAAAATTGTGAGCCTAGCATCTTGAGAGTTTTCTTATAACTCTTTGTGGAATGTACAAAGAGTAAAAAATTAGGTGTGGTAAAGTTAGGGTCATTTTTCTTGTAATACTTGAGATTGGGGTTTGGCGAGTGAAAAGTCTATATGATTGTAAAAATTTTTCATATAGTGGAAAGCTTTGAAGGTCTGCCCGTGGTTTTTCTCCGGTTTTGGAGTTTTCCACATAGATCTTGTGTTGTTATTTCCTTGCATATCTATTTCTCATATTCTTTTACTATTTCCCAATTTGAAGGCAAGATCTTGGAATAAATGTGAAATCATATTCTAGTTGATTTCCCAACAAGTAGTATTAGAACAAGGTCCTTCAGTGCGATGGAGTTTGGATCACAGAGTAGAAATATCAGGTTCCAAATTTGATGTGGAGAAATTTGATTGAAGAATCAATTTTGATTTGTGGCAAATACAAGTCAAGGATATATTGATTCAGACTGAATTATACAAGGATTTGGAAAAAAAAGGCAACCCTATGTTTTAACAAAGTTACGGAAACTAGTATGGTTGACGGTGATTGGGATGATTTAGATTTGACATTACAAGGCAGGATACGCGTTCGTCTTCCTAGTAATGTTCCTGTAAATATTCGTAGATTATTTGCTATGAAGGAGCTATGGCATGAATTGAATACGGCGTATCGGACAAGATGTCTTTCAAATCTATTATACCTAGAAATTGGTGTGGGTACTGAAATTCTCAATGGGATAGACTGTGAACTGGTGGTTGTTGGAGTTATAATTGATAAATTGTTTAGATTTATCGGGTTTCTTTCATTACTTGTTGCTAAAAAGTGGAAGATGTGTGACTCCAAGGAGAAGAAAGTAACTTGTTACAAGTATGAACAAATTGGTCACGTGAGAAAATATTGTTTAGGTGTAGTAGATTCGGCTGCTGCTCGGATCTGGACAATCCGACTCTCTAGGGTGATTGAAAAGTAATGTTAGTAGGATGGTCATTCTTATGATATGTTGCTAGTTGCTATGATAGGAGATGTGTTACTACTAGCAGATTTTCACACGGGCATTGGCTGGCATCGATGCAGGGTGTGTGTTTAAAGTAATGTCAATGGCTGATGAGCTCTCTGGAAAGTCAGTAAGAGAGTTGTACCATAAATTTCAGCAGGTTTTATTTCGACATTGAGCCGATGAAATTCTTAGAATTTGTGAGTAAGTCTAAGTGGTTATACTTTTATGGTGGAGTATCTTAATTCTCTGATTTTGAGAATTGGGATCGTCGAAGTTTGTCAAAGGCTTGCTCGGTAATTTTCCAAGTATTGTGTACAAAACTGAAGAAGAGAAGATGAGAAGTTTTGATTTATTTTTGACAAGGTGGAGATTGTTGAAATATTGCTAAAAATAAATTCAAAGGGAAAAATGAAAACTTTTGGTCAAAGTCCTAAACCAATTTGAATTTGGAAGTTTTCTCCTAATTTTGGTATGTTTAGGTTTGTTGTCTTCTTACAAATTGATGTGTTTTCTCTTCTTGTAAAATACACCAATCAAATATGGGTTGAGAGAAAAATAATAGTTTAGCACTCTAATTTTGTAACTTTTGTGGGTAGTACAAACAATAGCAATTGGTGAGTGTGGTAAGGTTTAATGTATTTTTCTCTGTAATACTTGGGGGTGACCAGATTTAGAGGAAAAATTGTGAGTCTAGCATCTTGAGAGTTTTTTTGTAACTCTTTGTGGTTTGTACAAAGAGTAGAAAATTAGGTGTGGTAAAGTTATGTCATTTTTCTTGTAATACTTGGGGTTGGGGTTGTGCGAGTGAAAAGTCTATATGATTATAAAAATTTTTCATATAGTGAAAAATTTGGACGGTCCGCCCGTGATTTTTCTCCAGTTTTGGAGTTTTCCATGTAAATCTTGTGTTGTTATTTCCTTGCAGATCTATTTCTCATATTCTTTTGGTATTTCCCAATTTGAAGGTAAAATATTAAGATAAATGCGAAATCATATCCGAGTTGATTTCCAAACAATGGAGCTTTCAGTAGGTATGGTGAGGAAGAAACTGACACTAGTATACAATTGATATTGGACGTCGCCCATTGGGTGGCGTTCTATGGAAAACGCCACCCAAAAAATAAAGGGTGGCGGTTGTTAGAAAAAACCGCCACCCTTTATGTATTAAAAAAAATTATTTTAAACTTTGGGTGGCGGTTCTTGAAAAGAATTGCCACCCAAACGAGAACAACGGGTGGTGGTTCTTTAAAGAACCGCCACCTAAAGTATTACAATTTTTTTTATAAAAAAAATGCACAACGGGGGGCGGTTGTTTCTACAACCGCCACCCATTCTCTACATTAAAAAAATATAATAGTAATAATAATAAATATTTAGGGTGGCGGTTCCGTACTACAAACGCCACCCGTTTTTTATTTTTTTATTATTAAAATATTTTTGAGTGGCGGTTTTTTACTACAACCGCCACCATTTCTCTTTAAATATTTCACCAACTCACCAGATGGCCATATTCCCGCTTCTTTCCTTCTTCTTTCGAAAATTTTTCACAATTTCTTATAATATTCACAACTTCAAATCAGATTTAAGTGCAATTTCTTCACAAATTGATGGCACATTTTAAGTAAGGTAAGCTTCTTCTATCTTTTGGTCCCAATTTCGTGTATTTTCGTGTAATAATTAATATAATTTTTTTGAGCTTTTGAGCATGCAAACTTTAAATGGCTATAACTTTTGCATATGATATCCGTTTTTAATCCACTACACCATTCCGGAATCGTCGCTATGAGATCTACGACATTCACAGCTATCGTTGTGCCCATATGTTTCAGGCCGATCTTAGGTCGTCTAAGGCCTCAAAATGCAATTTTTAGTTTTTCATCTTATAATTTCGTGTTTTTGTTCTTAGATTGTTCATTTTGTTGTAATTAGAGGTAATTGGTCTTGAATAAAAATTATTTCGTTCTTACTTGCACTCCTAATTCTGTGTTTTTCATCGCTCATATCTTATAAAAAAATGTGGATTTTGGGTGGCGATTTTGCACTAGAACTACCACCCTAAGTAATTTTTTTTTCAAAACAAAAGGTAGAAAGGGTGGCGGTTGTTAAAAACAACCGTCACCCTAAGTGTTTTTATAAAAAAAAAGATTTAGGATGGCAGTTGTTAAAAAACAACAGCCACCCTAAATCTTTTTTGGGTGGCATTTTTTCAACCGCCACCCTTTTGACGACTTTGGGTGTCGCCGTTTTGGATGGCGATCAAAAAATGGCCACCCTAAATCTAAAATAACTGCCACCTAAACTCATTTTTGTACTAGGATGAAAACCGGACGTTGGATGACAAATTGACCACTTTAGGAGCTGAATTGGACGTTGGTGCAGTTGACAAAGTTGCTCCAAATGGCGAGACGCACCTCCTGGTCCCACTCCGCGATCGTGACGCGCCGGCGCGTCGGCGCGTGTCCCCGCCGGCGCGTGGGGCCCACGCGCGCCTTCCGGCAGATTTCCGCCCGACGACTTCCGTGCTCTCCCATACCCCCAGAGACTCAGATTGGTGTTCGACCGGTCGGACTTATGCCTCGGCGATTCGCGGCGCCCGTTCTCGGCCAAGAGCGGGCCAAGCGGAGAAGTCTTTGATTCGGTTTTAGCTCGACTTCTCGCCTCCCATTGTATCTAGGCCGCCTCACATGCACCGTGGTGAGCCGGCTATCTCTATTTCGGTGATGAGGAATCTGCGTTGGTCGCCCTGCTTACTCTGGTGGGTAAGTTTTCGAGGCGAAAGCCACCTATGCTTGCTGTCCGCACTGCCTTCGACCAGTTTGGTTTTGTTGGTACTTATACTGTTGGCTTGTTGGATCGTATGCATATTTTGATTCATCTTACCCACGAGGTCGACTACACTCGGTTGTTTTCTCGGCCGCGTTGGTTTATTAGTGGCTGTGAGATGAAGGTGTTGAAATGGACTGTTGATTTTCATCCGGAGAAGGAAACCCCCATTGTACCGGTTTGGATTTCCTTCCCTTTGTTGCCAGTGCATTTTCGGGCTAAGGAAGTCTTGTACTCTTTGGCTAGGGCTGTGGGCCACCCGTTGCATATTGATGAGGCTACCGCAGATTTGTTGCGCCCTAGTGAGGCTCGGGTTTGTGTTGAGGTGCATTTGGAGCACCAATTGCCTGAGCGTATTTGGATTGAGCGTGGGCCGGGGCGTAGCTTCTGGCAGAGTATTATTTATGAGCACGTCCCCTCGTTCTGTTCTACTTGTCGGCATATCGGTCACTCCTCTTCTCATTGTAAGGTTGGTGCTCCCCTAGCGCCGCCTACGACCACGTCCGGTCCCCCAGCCACTTCTACTCCGCCTGTTGCGCGGCCCGTGGTTTCTAGTGCAGCTCCTGCCCCCCGATCTCAGCCGGAGATGGGGGCTGCGCTGGTTTCTGAGCCGGTCCGTCAGTGGAGACCTCGTGTACGGTTCAGGACTCCGCCTATCACTGCCCCCGTGGGCTCTTCTCCGCCGACTATATCTGATGTTCCGCCGGTTCCGGTACCGCTTACGACCTCCCCAGTGGCTCCGTTGGTCAGTTCGCCCGTTATTGTTGAGTCTGTTGATTCTGGTGATGATTCAGAGGACCAGTTGAGTTTTGTTGGTCAGGACCCTCTTTCGGTTGCTCGGGCCCGTCCTGGATGCCGCCGTCCCCATGTTGGCCTTATTCAAGATGTGGGACCGAGTGCGCGTGTTGCCTCTCCATTGCCTGACTGCCAGTATAATGCTGAGGCGTCAGTCCTCTCGCAGTCCACCCTGCCTGAGACCCACTCGCCTGGTATTCATAGGCGTCGCTCTGCCGATGATCTCGTGGGGTTGGAAGAGCACGAGGACCCATTTGAGCCGGTGACTAGTAGACGACAGCGGAAGAAGCGGGCCCGCAAGGCCAAGGTTCGGGTTCTTCTTTGCTTCTCGTATCTGCGAACTTCATGATCGATCCAGTCGATTACTTCTTCCCCTCCTCGTTCCGTATGTTGATGAGTATGTTGGTATGGAATGTCAGGGGTATTCGGAGTTCAGTTACTCGGAGGCGCTTGAAAAAGCTCCTCCAGATGCATGGCGTCTCTATTCTTGTTATTATTGAGCCTATGATTTTGCGCCGTGATTTTTCTTTATTCGCTTGCTTCTTGGCCTTTGATCGGGGGGTCCAGAATCAGACTGACCGTATTTGGTGTTTCTGGAGGGAGGGTATTAGTGTTGATATTCTACTTGATCACCCCCAGTATCTCCACCTCTGCGTGCGGGACCCTCGGTTTGCTCGCCCTATTTGCATGACGCCTGTTTATGCCTCCTGTGATTATATCGAGATGAGGGTATTGTGGACTGGTTTGTCTGATATCGCTGTTGGTATGGATCGGCCATGGTTGATTGGTGGTGATTTTAATGTCATCACTGCTGAGAGTGAGCGCACTGGCTTCAGTACGAGGGATCGGGGTATTTCGGATTTCCGTCATATGATGTTGGATTGTGGTCTCTCGGACGTGGGTTTTGTGGAAGAGCCTTATACGTGGACTAATCATCGGGTGTGGAAGCGTTTGGATCGGGTACTTATGAACCCCGATGCCGCTGGCTTCTTTCATCAGTTGTCTGTTCGCCATTTGAACAGGCATTGCTCGGATCATTCACCATTACTTGTGCAGTGGGAGTTGTTTCCGCAGTCGGGGCCCCGACCGTTCCGTTTCCTTAATGTTTGGGCCCGCTATCATGATTTCCAGGCATTTGTCTCCCAAAAGTGGTCATATCCCTCCCGTCACACGCAGGAATGGTCTTTGTGGGAGAAATTCTTCGATTCTGGCGAGGACTTGGTTGGTGGAATCGGCACGTGTTCGGGAACATCTTTGATCGGGTTCGAGATGCCGAAGTTATCTGCCGATGGTGGCGAGTTTTTGATAGTGATCCATCGCCGGGCATCGTGGCGATTACAGGGTTCAGCCGACTGAACCGTATCTTGTCCTTTGAGGAGGGATTCTGGCGTCAGAAGTCCGGCGCGCGTTGGTTGGCTGAGGGGACCGTAATACCGTGATATTTTCATTCAGGTTCGTTGCCGATTCGCTCTGGTATTCATTATATCCGACTTCGGGTGTTGCTTTATCTAATCGCCACCCATCCAGAGTTCAGCTGTGGATTTTTTTAAGGAGTTGTTGTCCTCTCCGGGGACCCCACTGCAGCCGCTTCAGCCTGGTATTATTCCTTCCCTTGTCACCATGGAGGATAATGCTCGGTTGAACCGGCTCCCTACTATTGATGAGGTTCGTGAGGCTGTATTCGGTATTGACGGGGATAGTGTGGCTGGGCCGGATGGCTTTACGTCTTTGTTCTACCAGCAGTGTTGGGATATTATTTCTAAGACGATATCTGGCCGGGTGATTGATTTCTTTGGGGGGGGTCAGCTCCCGGCTTTTCCGCTACTTCCATTGTCCTTCTACCTAAGAAGGACGGGGCTTGTGCTTGGACGGACTTCCGACCGATTAGTCTCTGCACAGTGTTCAACAAGATTATCACGAAGTTGTTGAACACCCGCCTCAGTGAGCTCCTGCCCCGTATTATCTCGCCGCAGCAGAGTGGTTTTGTGCCGGGGCGTTTGCTTGGGGATAACGTTTTGTTGGCCCAGGAGATGGTTCATTGCCTTGACATGCCGGTTCGAGGGGGCAACGTTATCCTCAAGCTTGACATGGCTAAGGCCTACGACCGGCTGGATTGGGATTTCTTGCTCTCGGTGATGGAGCACTTTGGGTTTGACCAGTTGTGGGTTGACAGGATCCGGCGTTGTATCTCTGGGTGTCATTTTTCGGTCCTGGTCAACGGTCAGTCTGCTGGTTTCTTTCCTTCGTCTCGGGGATTGCGGCAGGGCGATCCTATCTCCCCTGCGTTGTTTGTTATTGCTGCTGATTACTTCTCCCGTTTGCTTACTCATCGATTTCAGCAGCACTCGACTATGCAGTTCCGTCATGGGGGTCCCACTCTTGTCTCGCATCTTTCATTTGCCGATGATATCATCATTTTCACCAACGGTCAGAAGCGGAGCATTCAGCAGTTGTTAGCTTGCATTGAGCACTATGAGGGTGCTTCTGGCCAGTTGGTGAATCGGGGCAAGAGTTCTTTGATTGCGCCCGCAGGCTCTCTGCTGCGGCCTTCATAGATGGCGAGCTATTACGGGTTTGTGCACGACGGCTCCGTCACTTATCTCGGTGTCCCCTTGTATAAGGGCGCCCGTCAGATCTTCCTGTTCGATGATTTGGTGCAGAAGATCCGTGGGCGGATTTCTGGATGGGCCAGTCGTTTATTATCTCCTGGGGCCCGTATTACGCTCATCCGGTCCGTTCTTTACTCTATGCCGCTTCATTTGTTTCAGATTTTGCAGCCCCCTAAGGCTGTGCTGAAGCGGCTTTCCAGTTTATTTGCCCGTTTCTTGTGGGACTCTCGGGGCGCCACCGTTTGCATTGGCGGGCTGGGGAGTTGTGTGTCGTCCTCCGGAGGAGGGTGGACTTGGTTTCAGGAGGTTGGATGATCTGGTTGACTCTTTTTCCCTGAAGCTTTGGTGGCGTTTTCGTTCTCAGGAGTCTTTGTGGGCCCGATATTTGGGGGATAGATATTGTCGGGGACAGTCACCTATGCAGGTTCAGCCTGGCTATCTCGATTCTGGGGGTTGGCGCGGTTGTTGGCGATCGAGCGGCTTCTTGAGCCCGCATTTTCGCGGCTTGGCTCGGGCCGGGTGTTCTTTTGGCATGATTGTTGGATGGGTGACCGTCCTCTAGTTGATGTGTTCCACGCGCGATCACTCTTACGCCGGTACAGGACTTCCTTGGCGACAGCGTGGGATATTGAGCATTTATTGCGAGTTGTTCCTCTGCCCTAGCCGTTGATTTCTTCCATCCCTTTGGACATCGGGTCCCCGATAGGATGTTGTGGCGGGATACCTCTGATGGCCGGTTCACTGCTCGGTCGGCCTGGGAGTTGGTCCGGCAGCACGTTGATATCCGGCCGGTATTTCGGGATCTATGGTGCCCAGCTATTCCCGTGACTGTCTCTTTCTTCCATTGGAGATTATTGCAGGGCCTCGTGCCCGTCGACTCTGTGATTAGGCAGCGTATTCATGTGCAGATGCCTTCACGATGCCAGTGTTGCTCGGATGAGGAGACGCTTCAGCATGTCTTTATTAGCAGTGGGGCTGCGTCTCGTGTTTGGCAGCACTTCTCGCCCTTCTTTCAGATCTCCTCTCCCGCTTCTGACAGTATTTGGCACCGGGTTCAGCGCTGGCGACATTCCGGTCAGTTTGTGCGGCGGGGTCACATTCGCATCATTGTGCCCATTTTCGTCTTTTGGCACCTGTGGACGGCCCGCAATGATGCGAAGTATCGTAGCATTCCTGTTGATTCTCGGCAGATCATTTGGCGTATTTATCGGGCTATCTCCCTCATGCACATCGCTGGGATCTTCCGTCCTTCTCATTGGCGCGGTGACCATGACTTGGCCACCCTGTTTGGCGTCACTATTGTCTCTCCACCTCCCCCCCTTCCAGTTTTGGTGCTATGGCGTAGACCATCTGTGGGATCTTGTAAGATCAACACGGATGGTTGTGTGGTTGATGGTAGAGCTGGCGGGGGTGGCGTTATTCGGGACTCTCTTGGGCACTGTGTTCGGGCCTTCTCATCATTCTACGGCGACTGCGCGGTTTTGGAAGCCGAGCTCCGTGCCATTTTAGAGGGACTGCTGGTTGCTCGTTCTTTAGGTCTTGGTACCGTTTGGGTGGAGGCAGACTCGTCAGCTGCTGTTCACTGCATTGTTCGGGGCGGCGGTCCGTGGTACTTACAGGTTATTATCCGCCGCATTCGTCAGCTCCTTCGTCCAGACCGGGACTTGGTCTCCCACATCTTTCGTGAGGGTAACCAGGTTGCCGACGCGCTTGCTTCAGAGGGCTTAGTACAAAGAATGCGACGCAGAGTACGACTTCGCATCGATTACTGTTACGGCTAGAGCTCTTCTACAGATGGATCGTCACGGCTTCCCCTCGGTTCGTGGTCTTTAGCGAGGGTACAGTTCACGTCTTTCGCTTAGCTTCAGTTCTGTTTTCCTTTCCCATTTTTTCATTTATCTGTACAGGGAGGTAGTACCTCCTTATTTATTATTCTGTTATTCATTTATTCATTCATTCTTGTTAGGGAGATGGTATCTCCTCATTTACTGCTTTTTGCATCTGTTCGTTGTTTGGAGGTCAGGTCTATGCCCCCCTCCTCTTGTTATTATTCTATTTATTAATAAAAAGGTAGGGGGATTCCAAACCCCCACCGGCTAGGCTCGGCGGACGCGTAAAACCGACGTACGAGTCTAGTTGGTGCTTTGCTTACAAAAAAAAAAAAAAACTCATTTTTGTACTAGTGTGATGAAGGGGTGGTAAGTTTATTTTTTCATTACATTAATATGTCAATTACAATAGTTTGATAAATATTTAACACAATATTGATTTCTTAATCTTTTTCTTGTTATAGGAAGGCATCTATGGCTCCAACATAGATACTTTTGGTTTTGACTTTTAATTCCATGAAGACGAATTTTTTTTTTGTAATTTGCATTGTCTCAACCAGTGTCTAGAAAATCGGACCGGATCAGCCGGTTGAACCATGAACCGGTCCAAAAATCGATTCGGTTATGACTTAAAATCGAGTATCAGAAAACCGATCAAAAACCGGTTCAACCAGATGAACCGCGGTTGAACCGGCTGGTTCAACCGGTTGAACCGGCCGGGTTTTTCTAATTTTTAAAAATTATTTTTATAAATTTATTAGTTTTAATTTATTTTTTATATTTTTTAATTAAAAACGGTTAGACCCCGGTTCGACCCGGTTTGACCGTTTAACCCTTGAACCGTTGGCTTCTCCGTTTCACTGACCGGTTTGGTTTCTAAACATTGGTCTCAACATTTAATTTATGCATTTTGGCATCTTTGATGTTTGACCATGCAATTAATGCTCAAAACTTTTGGGGGAAAAAACTCTACCAATATAAATCGAATATGAATCTTTTTTTTCTCTATTCAAATATATATATATATATATATATATATATATATATGTATATATATGAATCTTTTTGTTGATCCAATACCAATCCGATCCGAGAAATATGAATTTGGATTGGATTTGAATTTGGATTGGATTGAGAGTAAACCTATTCGATCCGAACCGGATATATTGTCATCACTAAGAGAAAGAGTTGAATTGACTGCCTGAGTGACTTAAAAGTAAATTTTTATTGAGATATTTCTTTTTTTTTTATTATTGAGATGTTTTTAATTTGTATATGTGATCAACTTAAATTAAATTAAAAGCAATTTATTTTTATTTTTATAATATAGAGCAAATCATATTGGTTTGGCTCCAATATTAAATTCATATCCAAATCCACCTCGGATCTGATCGGGCTAGCTTTCTGTGATCCGCAAATCAATGGATTCGAAAAATTTCGCTATGTTTTGGATCAGATCGTGTAATTTTTCCATCACTAATATGAAATATTTTTAGGAGGAGGAAAAAGAAAATAAAATGTAAAAAGGGAATTTCTCTTTTTAAAATGAATAAAGAATCTCAAATGTACTTTTTTTTTTTTTTTTTTGAAAAGAGTAAATTTATTCAATAATCAAATCAGAAGAAAGTACATCCGAAATAAAAAAAGGCGGATACGTAGACCATTCAACAGAATTATGAAAAATTCTAGCCGTCTTAGCTAGTTTGTGAGCAACTTGATTAGTTGATCTTCGAACCCAATTAAATTTGACATTTGGCATCTCGTGAGTTTGAAGACGACACTCTTCAATTAACAATCCGGCATAGGAATTGTCGATATTGTTGTTTTGAAAAGCATTGAAAACCAATTGTGCGTCCATCTCGATGATGTAGTCATATGGAGCAAGTTGTTTGATCCAAGAGAGGGCCTCTCGGACTCCCAAAATCTCTGCAATTGATGAATCATAATTCTCAAATATTGGCGTGATCCGAGCTGCAATGAAATTGCCGGTGTTGTCACGAACAACTAGTCCAATTCCTATCTTCATTTGGTCGTGAAATAAAGCTGCATCGATGTTAAGTTTCAAGACACCCGAAGTAGGGGGGATCCACTTAGACTTGTCACTCAATGGTGGAGCTGGATGAAAAATGTTCGGAGAAGAATTAGCTTCTTTCCATTGGCATAACAGCGATCTAGCCATCGTAATAACCTTCAACACATTATAGGAACAAAAATTCCAAATGACTTTATTCCTATTCATCCATATCGCCCAGCAAGTCATACCAATAATGCAGTGATCTTGTTTATATATTTCCATAACATCACCAAGCCACCCTTTAAAGTCAAGAGATGAAGAGCAAGAAAAATCTATACCCACTGCTTCCCAAACTCGTTGAGCAAACACACATTTAACAAGGCTATGAAATATAGATTCATGCTCATCTACGCATACCAAACAATGAGGAGAAATATCAACCTGCTTAACGCGGAGATTATCCGTTGTAGGAAGAACATTGGATAAAGCACGCCAAAGAAAATTTCGCACCTTCGCAGGGATTTTCAGTTCCCAGATTTTGCTCCATGATACATTCAGGCTGCTCGAATTATTAGCAACAAAATCTGTCGTCAATCTTCTATACCCGCTGCGTACCGTGTATTCTCCTTTATTCTCCAACATCCAATAAATTCGATCAGGCTTACCTTGTGAGGATAAAGGAATTTTCAGAATCTGCTTTTAGTCTTCTTCACAGAAAAGATCATGGATCAAGTCTAAGTCCCATTGCAATTCACCTGGGCGAAACAATCTGTGAACGGTAAGATTTTCAACTTCTGGAATTCTAGTAGAAGTTACATAAGCTTGCTCGAGACTTGGAAGCCAAGGATCGTCCCAAATTCTAGTTGAAACACCATTTCCAATACGAATACGACTTCCAGATTGCAAAAGAGATTGAGATGCCATAATACTCCTCCACAAATAGCTCGGATAACGACCTATGTTTGCCTCAAGAAAGCTGGAAGAAGGATAGTACCGAGCTTTGAAGATTTGAGCCACAAGTGAAGTTGGTTGAGTAATAAGTTTCCATCCCAATTTGCCAAGGAGAGCTATGTTCATAGAATGTAACTTCCGAAAACCAAGGCCTCCACACTTTTTTGGAATACACAATCTGTCCCAAGAAGTCCAATTAATGCCCCTTCTACTTGTCTTGATGAGATTGCCACCAAAATTTGTTCATAATTCTCTCAATTTCTTCACACAATTGTTTCGGTATCAAAAAAACACTCATAACAAAATTTGGCACCGCTTGAGCCACAGTTTTTAATAGAACTTCTTTACCAGCTCGAGATAAAGACTTTTCTTTCCACCCTTGGATACGTTTCCACACTCTCTCTTTGATAAAGTTGAACACGTCTTTCTTTTTTCTCCCAATAAGAGAGGGCAAACCAAGGTATTTTTCGTGCCCTTGAAAAGCCTGGATACCTAAAGATGATCGGATATCACCTTGCCTGTGTTCTTCAACATTTCTACTGAAATAAATAGTAGATTTCTGGAAATTTATGGACTGCCCTGAGTCAGCTTCGTAGTGACGAAGTGTAGCTTTGATCTCTTCGCATTCCCTCATGTTAGCTCGAAAAAATAATAGGCTATCATCTGCAAAAAATAGGTGATTAACTGAGGGAGCATTTCGAGCAATGCGACAACCATGTAAAATTCCTATTTCCTCCTTAGCTTGAAGAGATTTGGATAAGCTCTCCGCACATAGAATGAAAAGGTAAGGTGATAAAGGACAACCTTGTCACAAACCACGTTGAGGAATGATGGGTCCAATATCGGCACCGCTATGGGAAACTAACCAAGCTAACCAGTAAACAAACTAACCATTTGAACTAACCAACCAACCAGCTATACAACTAATTGACTAAAACATAATTGTACAAATTGATTGACTCTAATACTCCCCTTTCAAGTTTGAATGCAAAGGTTCTTTTCGAATCTAGGACAATAAACGAAAAAGAACGTTGGCACAACTAAGGGCTTGGCAAACAAGTATGCTACCTGGTGCTGGATAAGATGAATTTGAAGCTCAGTTTGTTGATAGGGAAAGTGATTAAGGAGAATTTTAGCTTAGAAGTTGAAGTGTTGCTCCGATACCATTTTAGAAGTAGAAAACGAAATGTAAAGAGGGAATTTCTCTTTCTAAAATGAATAAAAATTAAAATCTCAAACGTACATCTTGGTTTAGAGCTATAAATGGATCGGGTTCAGATCTGTGTGGATCCATATCCGATTCAATAATAAAATTCAGTGATTCATCGGATTTTTATTATCCATAAGATATTTAATTGGTAAATTCATATCCGAGTTCATCGGATTCAGATAAAATCCAATCCATCAATAGTCTTGAACACCTTGATGAATTTCTTGGCACACGTAGTTCAAAGTTTACAAACCATTTACAAGAGATTTCAAAATACTTATTAAATGATAATTACGAATGAATATTTTACTTGTTTTGAAATAAAAATGCTATGGACGTTTACAAAAATATAATTTGTTAAGTTCTTCTTCAATCTAATTTAAAAACTTATTATAATATGTGTTAATATATTGAAATTTGAGAGTCTAAAAATTCATCAAAATTTAGAAAATATTAAACTAGGTTAGAAATAAAAAAAATTTGTAAAGTTATATTATATTATTATAATAAATTAATCAGATTGACCTATATCTATATTGAGTTATGCTTGAAGTACACACAATTAAGGGTGTGGCAATTGGCAAATACCACACCTAATAGGGTGTGGGTCCCCCTACATTCAGATGAGGCATAATAGTCATTTTATGTCATATCCTATTTTGCCACACCCCCATGTGTGTGTACTTTAAGATTCATCCATCTATATTTGTTTCACTGACTAAAAGAATTATTGGATTTGGATATTTATCGAGTTATTGGACTGAAACCTTAAATCTATCTCTTATTAATTTCACCACATTCGATCGGATTCGAATAAGAACTTGGTCCATTGACAACCCTATCTTGATCCTTAATTCATTGATTTAGAATAGAAGTACGTGAAACTAACCAAACTAACTAGTCAACAAACTTACCAATTGAACTAACTAGCTAGCTATACAACTAATTGTCTAAAACATTACCTATACAAAACTGATTGAGAAAGAGAGGGAGAGAAAAAAGAGAGATGCTGATTAGTTTAATTGATTGAGTGGAAATTAAAAGAAAAAAAAAGAGAGATAGAAATGATTGAAAATAAATATTAAAATAGTAGTAAAAAAAATATGAAGTTGGATATGCGATATTAGAAGGGATGTGAAAAAAAAAGTGAGCACAAAAAAGTGATAGCAAAGAGAGAAAAAGTAACTCATTATTCTTGTTTTTGCGTATACGAGTGTCTCTCTCACGAAAACACCTTGCAATCAAAAGCAATAGGATTATGCTCTAACATGAAATAGAACCAGCAGTTCAATTTCGTCTTTTAGGATATTGTTCCATATTTGTCCTTCGGGAGTGATTGCCTTTTCCAGTGCATGTGTATACTTTTTAGGGTTTTGCAATAACTCATCAAATAAAGGAAGGAGCAAGAAATTTAGATAGTTGGAACTTGGAAAGCTCAGAATGTGATCACCTCACCTTACCTTACGGCATGATATAATCACCTTGCAATGCATACAACATCTCCAAACATTAGTCTTGTAGCGTTAACACATGGTGTGTATTTGGGTAAATATTTTTTATTTTACTACAAAGTTAATTGTTTTAAAAATTGTCTAAGATTAAGAAATGTACAGATAATAAATCATAATTTTAGGGTGTTTTTTGTTTGCTGTTTTTTATTTTCGAAAATGCTGAAAACGCTTTGGTTTGAGCAATGCTAAATATACAATTAATTAGTATAATTCTCTAATAGAGAGGTGGATCTCACCAACACAAGAAGAGTAAAAATGATTTTTTTTTTTTTGTAATAGCCATCTATGAGAGAATTATACTACTGATTCGTCGTACATCTAACGTCATTCGTTAATTCATTTTAGTCCTCGTTTCAACATTTTGAACAATGTTAATGTCACAATATTATTGCAATATGCTTTAACAAAATGACCTTATCCAGTCTTGAATTTGACTCAGTTGGTCTGACTTTCTTGAACAATGATACATAATATCGTTACACTTTTATTGTCGATCATTCTTTATTGTTGAATGCTTCTGGCAACAGCTCAATAGTTCAACCGGCCATACAATTATTCTCTCAGAAAAAAAATAAAAAATAAAAAATAAACCGGCCATACAATTATTTATATACTATCTCGAAAGCTTATTCTTCCATGTTGCTTCAAATCTCTTGAAATTAATTCCACCGACCAAATAGCCTCTACTTTTAGGTATATGTTTTCTACTATTTCTTTTTTTTTTTTAATGCAAATCATTAAATAATATTGTGAACAAGAAAATATTAAATTAATTATACACAATTATGCAACCGTCTTGAATTGGGTTTGATTGGAGTACAGTTGGGTCGCCTCATATTTCGGCCATAATATGAATTGGGCTGTCCGAAATATATACTTTCTATTCCGTCCAATATATTTCCTAAAAATAGATTTTTATGGATTTTAATATAATATAGGGGAAAGAAATAATCAAATTGAATGGCAGAAATTTGTATAATACAAGTAGATCTCACGAGATATGAGAATGTGAATAATTTGACCACAATGAAAAATAAATAAAAATATATAAAAATTTATAAAAATGAACAGGTTAACAGGTGCTATACTATTAGTTTGTAAACAATCCCCACATAATTGTATATTGTCGTTACAATCCACTATCGATTATGTGATAATGATTTATCGTCATTTTAAATTTTATATAAAACGATAATTTAATATAACAAATCAAATTACAGTATACAGTCAACAGTCTGTTCTATCTAGAACGCGACTATTCGATGACTGTGACGTTCGAAGCCACTAGAGTCGGTCGGGGCCGAGTTGTGTTGCCTCTCGACTGCCTAATTACCTCACACTAACGATATGTGCATACGATTGTAATTTTGTGTGTATAAATAATATATATATATATGTATGTATATACTATTTAAATAATAATAATGGTGGAAAAATACTCACCGCCCATGTCGCAATCCTCCACCAGCCACTAGTGAAACCACCTTAGAAAAGCTCCTATCATCATCTCATGACAAAGACCGAGGACCACTAATCTTAATATGTTAATTTGGAACTATGGCGTGGTGTCCACATGGTCGTCACGCAAAAAATTAAAAATAAAAAAAAAAAAAAAATTATACCGGTTTTCACGCCAAACTCTCCACCTTATCTTCTCATCATCATCATCATCATCATCATCATCATCATCATTGTGGGATACTCAAAGTAGGCCACACACTTGCAATCATGTCGACTTTTTTTGATGATCCAACTCCAACCCCAACTCCAACTCCAACTAACTAATCGAATATCAATTTCACAACCAAATTATAACATGTAACAATCAAATTCCAGAAAACGATAATAATTTTTTTTAAAAAAAAAAGGAAAATCGAACTGAAAAATGAAAATGAAAAAATAAGAGGGGTATTAGATAAATTTGAGTTTGCTAATATCATCATCATCATCATCATCTAATTAAAAGCATACGAATCCCTTCGGATTCATTATATCATATCTCTATAACTAGAAGAAAACTAAGACCTATACAATCAACCTATCAGTTGCAACTCCAACACTTTTAATCCCAAAAGTATAATAATTAATTAAAAAAAAAAAAAAGAAAAAAGAACAAAAGCCATAAATTTAGTTATCATCAGAAGCCTCAGGACTCGGGTACTGATTCAAGTCGACCCGAATAGAGGTGGACTGATCCGAGGGTGCATGGTGGGTGTTCGTCTGCAAAGCATCCACTCTAGCACCAACCTCGGTGGCTCTTTTCCGGATATCGGCGGCCGACAACTCACGACAGCCTTCATCTCCGGCGATACATTCGGGGAAGTTAAGACGGGCAGAAGGGCCTCGGAGGTAGAAAACCGCCGTGTCGTAGGCTCGGGCCGCGGCGACGGGGGAGGAATAAGAGCCGAGCCAGATTCTTGACCTTTTGTTGGGCTCTCTTATTTCTGCAACCCACTTTCCCCACTTCCTCATGCGGATTCCTCTGTAGGGTTTGTCTTGTTGAGGTTGTCTGTGCTTTCTTTTCTCCGTGCAAAAACCGGCCCCTTCTTCCATCTTCATAGAAACTCCGATTCTCGTTCTTTGTTGGCCTCGAAATTTTTTATCTTAGACAACCAAGAAAAAATTTCAAACGAAAACAGAATCCCAAAATTTGTTTCAGGAATCTGTTTTCCTCTCTCTCTCCAAACAGCCCCTTTGTTTGAGGTTGTCCTAGAAAACGCTTTGGTTTCGGTCTTTGTGTCATATATATACATGGAGGCGGGGGTATAATAATAATAATAATTATTATTATTATTATTATTATTATTATTATTATGATTATTATTATTATTTAATAATTAATATACCGTTTTTTAGCAGTGGAAACCAATTGTAAGTATCAGAAAGAACAATTGAAGAAGATAGATGGCAAGACAGACAACAATCTATTTTCTTTTTTTTTTTTTTGTATAGGAGAGAAAACTTCGTTATAGTCGGTGGTGGTAATAATAATAATAATAATAATAATAATAATAATAATAATAATACCATAAGTTATTCTCCAACTATCTGGCCCCCATCATGGTCCACTCCGACCTTGCCTATTATGCTCGGGAGTTGCTCAATTGGTACTAAATTTCTCAGCAGTCTCTCATATGAAGACAGATCAAGAGTTCAAATCTTGGAGACGCCTCAGAAATCTCTTTTAACATGCAACCTTTAGGAAATAGTATGTGAGTTAACGATACAATAATTCAGTTTAATATCTATTTTATGCTCGTATAGGGTCTTAGAATCATGTAAAATGAAGTGTTAACAATATTATTATCCTTCTTTATATGATTTTGAAATAAAATGTCAACAATATTATTAGCTTATTAATTTACATGATCTTGAAAATTCACATGGGCTAAGTATGAATGGAAGATTAGAGATAATTATAGAATGTTGATATTAGTAGGTGATTTGTGTGTGAATTAATGATTTTGTAATGAAAATTTTATGATTGGAGGGGTATGCAATGACAGCACGCAAAAGAGTGTCTTACTTGGCTGCTAGTGAATCGTCGGGGCACGGCCGCCACGCCTCCATTTTCTTTATAGATAAGTACAATTTCTGCCGACATATAACATCGGTTCAATCTGATCCTGTTTCTTAATCACACTACGAGTATTTTATTTCTTTATTTCTTCATTTATTTTTCGTTTACTTTTTCTTTAAATAAAACATAAATAAATAGAAAAATAAAATCACAGAACGTTGCACATCTATGCGCTTTGGATTTTTTACTCCGTTTTTCCTTAAAAAATAGATAATTCTAATTGTACAACCATACGAGCTATTACAATCTTATAAGAAAATGAGTGAATGGTGATAGTGTATCTCACATTATAATAGTCTAGTATTATAATAGCTTAATTAATTGTATAATATATCAATATTTGAGAAATTCAACATCATTTTCTTTTCTAAAAATTCAGTCGACTTCGTAAAAATATTGATGACATGGCGTCAGAGAGGGGCACTCAGTTAATTTGCAAAAATAATAATTTAAATTATTCCCCTTTTCATTTGTAGCACTGAATATAAGCTCCATGTTTTTAACAAAAACAACGTTGATTTTAAAACATTTTAGTAACCTAAGGGATTGACTCAAAAGATTGGCCAATTTTTGCGTGGGCTGACTGTGAAACAGTAATAAAGAACAGAATATCAGAGTAGTGGAATTTTGGCTATTTAACATTTTTTTATGTCGACGCTTCCGTTTCTAGCACGCAAACTGATATCATAGACCGCCCACTAATTTATTTTAGTTTATAGAAGCAGTGTGGTGCAATAAATAGTGCGGCGGAGGCGGTAGCCACGCGGAAGGCTTGTGCTTTGCACGGCGCAATGGATTGGTGATCACTATTTTGAGTGAGACGCACGGCTTGTGGTTCGGGGACTTAGCACGATGGGTCCCGACGCGCCGAATGCTTCTATTGCTATTCCCTTAAAAAAAAAAAAAGGATAAATGTTCCTTTAGCTAATTTTTTTTTCAATTGAATAGTAATGTAATGTTACAAGATATGTGAATGTAGACCAAAGAGAAATCTCATGTATTATTTTGGATGTGGAGTTGAGTATATTTTTTTTGTTTGTTACAAGGGGAAATCGGGGAGTTTTTGTGTGTTTGAACGAGGGATGGACCCCTATTCATGATTCCCACCCATAACCGCCCTTTGGATACATGACTTGCACACACGATGTCCTAGGTAGGCATAATCATTACTCCATAACTTGTGAGACATTAATGCCGCCACCTCTGCATTTAATGTTGCTTACGTTATTACTTACTTTGCTAATAGTGATAGCAACCGGTCGGGTTCGGCAATACCCAAACTCGAACCGCGATGCTAAATTCGAACCCATGACCGAACCGAACCGCGGGTAATTCTGTTCGGTTCGGGTATCCGTTCGGATCGGCTTTTACACCCGAACGGGTACCCGTCTACCCTTTTTTTTTTGACCAACACATTCACAAATACTACAAGATCACCTATAAAGTGTAAACTATAAAATTGGATATTTTGCTCAAACAAAAATAATCTACATTCTACCTCTACTGTATTGCTTTAAAAGATTAAACGTTTGAAGACTAAAACCAAAAACTTTGGGTTGAGCTTGGGTGGTGGCCACTTGGGTTTTTTGGTGGGTTTAGTAATATAGTTAGTACTTAATAGTCTAACTCTGACACACTAATAGTTAATACTTAATAGTCTAACTCTAACACACTAACACAACTCACAAACATATTGCCTTTGAATTGAAAACTAATTTTTAATTTTATTTATTTTAAGTTTTTTTTAGGAAAAAAAATATATCTGGTATTCGGTTCGGGTTTAGGTATGAAACTAAAATCCATATCTGAACCATATCCACCTTGGGTTTTACTATTAAAAATCATATCTGACCCGTCGATCCATCGGTTTGGGTTTTTTGACCCATTCGATTTGGGTACCCGCGGTTTTCGGGTTTCCCGGGTTATTTTGTTATCCCTACAATTTGCTAACGCACTCCATGTGGAATGACCTCAGTTGTCGATGTTCACCTCGGCTAATTCAATACGATCGCCCTGTACCAGACTTGGGACTTCCCTTTTTGTCACCTCCTCTAGGAGGCGGTTTGATAGGTATGGCCGAGTTGAGGTACAGCTTGTCGATAGCAACCCTCCTTCCGCCAGAATGTGATTGTGCCTTTTCCGGTCCTGACTGTGCTAAATTTATGGCCACTGAGGCGAACAGTGCATCAGCCTGGATGTGTTCAGTAGTCCTTCGGCCTTGTTTTAATTGTCTTCTTCATTTACCTGATTGTGTTAGGTCATCAATCCTCCAACATTGTTTATAATGGATATTAATGTACTCAAAGGCAGGGCCAGGTTTTCGTGTAGTATCGAGTTAAATTTAGGAAGGAAAATTTGCGTGGCAGTTGAAAGGGGCCTGCGCCCACCTTCTCCACTACCCCCATTTTTTTTTTCCTTTTTTTCCTATAAAGCTTTTTTGCCCAAACATTATCTAAAAACCGGATTAGATTTTGTGTGAGATGTTTGCACCAACATATGAACCAATAATGTGATCTAGTTGCTTTGGTATATAGACCCTCGATCTAGTACAAGTTACTTGCATTAGATTTTGTGTGAGATGTTTGCACCAAATCTTATGCAAACAATTAATGTTGTGATGCGATTTCCACTTGTAGCATGGTTCAAATAGTGCTACATCATGTGCTTGCATAAGATCTATTACAAACCGTTTGCATCAAATAGAGAGTATTAATATGTGATGATTTTAAGTGATTTGATTTCCGAAATTGGTTTTGTTTCCCCATACATTGTCCGACTAATGAAAAATTGAACTAACTATAGGATTGAGTTGAACTTTAAAAATTATAATAATGTAATAAAAATTTTATATAGTAAAAGGACAAAATTATTATGTCATATTCTTGATCAAAATCATATTCCATTGAGTTTGAATTATAAAAATTATTTTTTGATGATCTCCTTTTAATACGTAGATAATGTGAAACAATAATGTGAAAAATTAATTAAGTACCACATCTTACACAACCACATCAACATCTAAACATATACCCCATAGTTATACCAAATCATTTGTAAATTTTCATATTTTAAGATATTGTATTAATATAAAAAACTCATGTCGCTTAAGATTTTTGAAAAATGTGAATTAATATAAACTAGATATTTTTAAAATGAAAAATATCTAAAGTTTTTGAAAATATACAATTGTATAAAATAAAATTGTTTAAAATAAAAATATACCAAAAATGAAGGAGCCAAGGACACTCCGAGGCTTATTCTATACAAAACAAGTTTAGTGATCTCGTGCCAACTGTTGGCGGCTTACGCTGGTAACAGGGGTGATGTGGCACACTCACAGGGCGCCACGCTATCATCCAAATTAAAAAAATAATAATTTTTTTAATATCTATGTCAAGTGAAATGAATAATATATAACTGTCCCCTAATAATAGGAGACTCATGTGGATCCTATAATTTTTTCCCCTAAAAATGGGAATAGTGGAATGTTACTTTGCCAACTTGTTGGCAATGACACATTACTGTACAAAACAAACGCACAACGGCACAAGGCACAATCTTCCTGTTGTAAATGCATGTACCTAACCCTCCACCAGCCACCATCCACTTCTTGAAACAATTTTGGATTAAATATTAATATTTCTCAAGACCGAGCACAGCTTCGTTCTGGCTGCAGCTTAAATCCGTCCTTCGTTGTACGGGAGATGCTCTGAAAGCTAGCAGGTGCATTGACTTCTCTTAAGTCAACCAACTTGCTGAAATAAATAGTGTTTGTTCAATTTATTAAATAATTATTACTAAATTTTTATTGACGTACAAGTGGCAGTTTTGAAGAACACATATGACCAGTTGACAAATTATAAACAGCTTAATACATTCATTTTCATAAAAACCTGTCACTTAGTCCTTAACTGCATGACACGTGGAGAGGCAAAAGAATTTGGGGGCTGTTTTGGGACCATATTGGCCGACATGGCCGTAAAATTCTACTTGATGTTAAAGCCATTTCTTTGTCGACTTATGACCACACTGTTTGAAACTAGACCCATATTGAAAAGTATAAACAATTCTTGATGCAATTATCTAGAAATAAAATTCCAAAATATCTTAGGACTTTGGTCATGTTGGTTATGTTATGGAAATCACACTTGTATTAGATTGTTACGAAAAGGTTCAAGCATTCGCACGGGGTGATTTTTTTTCCCAGCACCACTTACAGCCTCCCTAAATGTTATGGGGCCGGGGGGGGGGCCAGTGATAAACGAATCCCTTGTGAGGGGACCAGAATGGGCCTTTAGATTGTTAGTTAGTCTGATATTAATTTTTCAAATATAGTAGTGTAGTCAAGATATATATAAATTTGTATTTACTTCGAATAATGTATTTATAAATGTAATATGCATTACAAGAATAAAAGTGTGGTTGATTATATTCTCCTATATTCTTCTCTTTCTTTAATTCTTCTACATGGTATTAATGTAGTGACATCAATGTATCAAATGCGTCACGACTATGACAATTTTTTTCTCCTATATCCTTCTATTAAAAAAATTTGTTCTCTTTATTTTCATTTTCATAATAATTGTTTGCTTCAAGATTGATGTATCAAATGGACCCATCATCATCCGTTGGGATCCTTGGGCGTGCATTTATAAGCTATTTATCTTTAAACTTTTTTCTTGAACAATCTGGTCTGTCTTAAACATTTTAGTTCCTAAATTTTTAGGAAAATGCATCGAAGGATTAAACTTCTTAGAAAAATGTAATTTAGTCCTAAGAAATTTTGAAGTTGTTATAATCTCGCTTGTTTTAACCGGGTTTATCTCCTGAATTGATAGTGTTAATATACTATTAATAGATTATGTTGATCTCTCAAACAGGCCAAAGAAATGTTAGAGTTGTGGACTATCTGATCTATAAGTTTAAGCTAATAGATCATTTTTTTTATCATTTAACTATTATCATTAACACGCTTCCTCACGTATGGGCAGGATTTTTTCTCCAAATAAAGCCTAACACATGCACAATTTATTTTTAAATGGGTGGCGTGGAGATTCGAACCTAGGATATTTACCTGATCTAATACCATGTTAGAGTTATAGAACTATTGGACCGAAAAGTTTAAGCTTATAGATCGATTCCAATTTATATTATTTAATTACAAAGGATAATTATTAAATGATAAAAAATGGAACCGATTTATCAGTTTAAACTTTTAAATCAGATGGTTCCACAACTCTAACATGGTATCAGAGCAGGCTAAGATCCTAGTTCGAATTCCATCGGCACCCATTTAAAAATGAATTGTGCACGTGTCAGGCTTTGATGGAAAAAAAATTCTGCCTGCATGCACGTGAAGAGACGTGTTGAAAATTGTAATTAAATAATATAAATTGGAAACTGGTCTATAAGTTTAAACTTTTAGATCAGCTGATTCCACAACTCTAACAAGAAATGAACTCGAAGTTATTTCCACAAGTAGGTCAAGTATAGGACAGGAAAAACTTGGATACACGATTTGTCTTGTTGGACCTTGCTTCCAACCAGGCAACTATTACATCATGGCCTTGCTGAGTTTGGTACACAACAATTAATACCCAGCAGTTTGATTTTGCTGGAGGAGATGAATAGATGCATGTGTTAGCCCATTTTCAAACCTTTAGAGCAGCCCATTTGAAAAATCCCTTTCAGTTAAAAAATGATGCACTTAAAGCTCAGAAGACTTACATCCGATTATATTCAACTCTACATGCAATGTTACAAACTTTGCTCTAAAAAAATGTTTCGACCTTATCACTTAAATGACACTTAAGTTTGAAACTCGATTTTGCTACTTCGTACATGTTATGCTTTTACTCTGCTTAGCATATGCTTACACCCACTAAAATTCACAATTTAATCTTACCGCTTAGTCGGCTTTACACTTTTTGGAACACCAAATACAAACATAGTTAATGTCCCTTGATGTGTTATTCACACTCAAGTCTTAATTCTAGTGGTTTGCAATCCAAGCACAGCCAGTCAAACAAGCGTCCGATAATAGCATGCGAGAGTGTCCGATAATCGCATGCGAGAGTATCGACCCACGAGGTGTGCAATTTTCTTGATTGGTAGGGCGATGACGGTCACTTCTACTGGAGAATCAATTAGTTTTATGTTAACTATTTTGAATAAAGGAATTGAAGCAATTATAATTTTCCTTTCTATATGAGTTGAAGCAATTATAATTTTCCTTTCTATTGTGATCATTATACAATGCATCACGACTAAGAATTCACGCAAAATCTATGTAACACGAATTGGAAATCCTCTAGATGGAAAACCTTTATCAATTCTATCAAAAGTCGAAAGTGATCTAAACTTACTTCAAACATATGTCTAAACGAGTTTGACAATAAAAATAACACATCATCACGTCACTTAAAAATGTCAATAAAAAATATCCCCCGAAATTACTTTAATAAAAATGGTGTTAAAGTTGCAAGAGCCCGTCCAATCCGATACACCCGTAATCCAACCACTAAACGGATCTGTCAACTTTAGCTAGTTCTCATAGCCCAAAAATTCAAGAAAATGTTCAGACTTATAGAGAGATCATTACCTTGTTTTTAAGTGGGTCGAGTTTGCAATGTCCAGATTGAGGTCCAAACAAACGCTGTTGAGCCGTTGGCCCAGTTTGAGTGTTAGGAGGAGACTACATAATTTTATTATTATTTTTTGTATGGGGGTACAACCCGGGAGGGTAAGAATCGAACCCAGGCCACAAGGCCAGAACGTAAGCGTTTTATCACTGCGCCACACGTTCGTTCTTAAAAAGAGTCAAAATTGAAGCAGTGTGATGCATGCCCTAAAATATGCATGTTGAGTAGTGCACATCAGCACATGATGTGTTTAAAGTGGATTGATTCTTATAGAAATTTGGAGCTTAAAATGGAGAAAAAGATGGGTCTAAAAGGCATTGAGATTTGATCCAAAACATTGAACTGTGGAACACTGGAACTGTGGAAGACAAAAGTGAAGAGCCACAATCACAATGGACAGCTTGCTTTGAGAAGGCAAGAGGGCCACATCTACGTGCATCGATAGACTTTCTTCTTTTGTTTCTGCTTTTAATCCGCAGTGGGGTTAGACATATCTAGTTTAGGTTCAACTAATTCTCATTTTAACTCTTATTTTAACTTTTGTTATTGTTCAATTAGGTCAAACTTTAATATTAACCATATGAAGGTTAAATTTAATATCAGTTTCATTTTAACTTTTTTCTGTATAAAACTGACTTCTATTACTCAATCAAAATTAAATTTCAATATTAAAAAATATATTAAATTAATATTTACTCTTATCCACATAACTTTTTATCATCACCAATATTCAATCAAGAAAGTTACTTTCAGGAAATAAAAGTTTATTTGAACAATGTCGGACAAACTTGTAGATGGACTAAAATCTTTCTTGTTATCATATCAAAATATTGCCTCCATTCGATGAATTTGTAAACGGTTTTTTTTTTTTTTTTTGTTCACAATTATAGAAGTTTAAACGCTATGATGAAATAGTCGTTGAAACTCAAAAATTTGAGTGACAGTGATTGACATGATACTTTAAGAGGTGTTCTTACCACTTGAAGTATCACCTTTGGTAACGCATCTAATCCTGCCATACTTAATTTTAAATCGAAGTCATGTTATACGAATTAAATACTAAAATTGTTTTTAAGATAACGTGGCATAAATTCATTCTAGTTATATACGCCATGTGCATAGTGCTCATTTAACATTATTAATTTTGCGCATTATAGTTCTCGAGGAGTGATTGTCGATGAAAGTCTTAAAGTATATTTAATTTGGGGTAACTGATGCTGAAACTATTAAACTCTGCTCACGGTCTTGATACTCCCTCCATCCCACTAAGATAGGTTTGTATTCCATTTTCGTTTGTCCCAAATTGTAGTCTACTTTCCTCATTGATAATATGGTTTATTTTCTAGTTAACTAAAGTACCCCTATTTAATATTATTGGAATAATAAAAATCAATTAGTTATTCTATCTCCCAAAAATATTAACAATGTTCACACTATTTTTTTGTCAATTGATGCAGGGGTAAAATTGGAATAATATAGAAATATTTTATAATTCCAACAATATTTAAGATATTTTCTTAATATGTGTGAAAAATGGTGGGTGCTTATTTTAGTGGAACGGAGGGAGTATTTGTTCAAAATAGCGATTGTTGGACTGTTGGTGAAACTAACGAGCGTATAATTGCATTCTAAAGATTGATGTAAATGGATTCTGCAAACGTGAATGCTTGTTGTAGAGCTTGTTTGATGATGGTTTTATAAAGCGAAAATTTATTTTTTAGAATAATGTATGGTTAGAAGGTAAAGATGACTATGCAAAAACGTAAAATTCAATATTATTACTACTACTACTACTAGTACTAATATTGTTATTATTATTCAAAGAGTAAATAGCTAAAAATCAATGTTTGAAGAAATGGTAAGTTTTTTATTTTATTTTATTTTTTTGCTTTATCAAACACTTATTAATTATTGCTGAAATGACATGTTTTTCGGTCATTTATAAAACAGTACTCAATATTATGAGTAATGACACTGATTGAAAGGAAAATCCAACTTAGCCTCTAATTATGTGACTAATGATTTTATTTGGAAATAAAGATAGAGTTTTGCTTGTGGGATGATCGAATAAAAGATGAAAGAAAGATGAAAAAGGAGGGTAAGAATAATAATGTTAGTAAAGGGAGGGTGGGAGCATGTGATCCAAAGTTCCCACATGCAAAAGAGGAAAGGGTTTGAGAGATGGAATAAAGTATCTATGCTTCATACAAATGCCCAAGCAGTGATTAGACTTCAAAGTGACCATCAAAGGTTTAACCAAATTGGCCAGATGTGCTTCGGTTTTGTTATTAGAGACCACTTGGGTGAGATGCTTTATGCTTGTAATGGTAATTTGAATGCTTTGTTGGATCTTTTACTCACTGAAGCTTTTGGTTGTCATGAAACCCTCGGTTGGATTAAACAACTCAACCTTACCGATGTCAGTGTTGAATTGGATTCTCTTTTACTGGTTAACGCACTCCTTTCTCCATCTACAGATTATTCTTATGTGTGATCGATTGTTCAGAATTGTAAGTTTTTAACTACGGACATTGAAAAACGTAGCTTTTCTTTTGTTAGGGGATCAACAAATTGTGTTGCTCACCTCTTAGGCCGAGCATCTAATTCTATGTCTAATTTTGGATGATGGGAGTTTGTTTCCCCTCTTTTTATTGTTGATGTTTTAGTAGTTGATTGAATATAATTCTCATATTAAAAAAAAAAAAAAAAGAAATTGGCCAAATGAAAAATGTCACACTTCATCCAAAGAAGAAATATGCTAATATGACACGAGGTGGTCAACTCAGTGCTTGTGACGGTCAAACTAGTTTAATGCTCGTGATAGTTAATGACATTCAATATTAATTATAAATTTGTGATAATAATTCTAATTGTACAATTTGGTATACAAAATAATTGTATATATGTAATGTGTCATAATTCTGTTAAATGATGATTTTGAGTTCTTCATCTAAATCTCTTCTTCCCCATTTCAAAATGATTTCTGGGTTTTCTAATTTCATAGAAAATAGTTCCCGTCTTTCTTCTTTCAATATTACCCCAATATTACGTAGTTTCGATATCATTTCGATTCAATATATATACAATTGCTTATCCAATCCGATTCTTAAGAAAAGAAGGAAAAATTAATCTTTTTCTCAAAGAAATTAATTAACAATTAACCTCTAGTACAAAAGTACCAATTTTTCTGACTACCACCACAACGGTGGTGTTGCCAAAAAACTAAATAGAGGGCAATCTTATAGGAAGTCATGTGACTCTTAAATCTTATTAAATCTTTCCAAAATATAAGGAACCTGTCAATGCTTATATTTTCCATCTAAACACACTCTTTTAACTTGATAAGGAATAATGTAAACTCACAAATTCACGATGCCCTAATTTCCCCTAGCTGTAACCAAATTATTCAAATACGGAAATAGATCAAAATTCGTTTCCACAATCTCCACAAAGCAAATTGTCAATTGTTCACGCCTGTTTCAACTTGTTTCAATCAAAACGTATATAGGTACACATGAAAATAAAAAATAAAAAAATCAATCTCATTAATTAAGAGAATCGCGTCACCTATATTTTTTCAATAATATCCAATATTTTTTCCATAATAGTGAATAGTTGTTTTTGAATTATGAATATTAAAATTTAATTTTACCCGAGTATAAGAATTAAAGTTTAGACTAAAAAATAAAATAAAAATTGAATCGAATATGACCTAAATTATTTGTGAACTTTAGCGATGAAAGTTGAAGGTCCAAGGAAGGGAAAAATTTCTAATACTTTTGCAGTATTAAGTATTCAGTATTGCTATCTAATAGACATCGTTCACCTACATATAAGAAACAACATTTTTACAAATAATGTGATTCTTTATATGTTATACTATACTATCAGGTAGTTTTTAGTACTCCTGGGAGCACTATAATTATGGTGCTTCTGGGGTACTTTTCAGTCACATACGACATCCGTTTTAACATCTGCTACCAGATTTAGATTTGGCACGACAAGAAGGAGCTCCAACAATTTGAAAAAAATTTCGGAGACACTGTGCCGGGTGGTCAATGTTTTTTGGCATAATTTTGGCCAAATTACTGCCAAAAACTTTGACCGGCCGTCACAGTATCGCCAAAATTTTTTTCGAATTGTTGGAGCTTCGCCTCGTCGTACCAGACCTAAATCTAATTGCCGAATTCAAAACGAAGATCGTATGTGACCGAAAATCACCCCGGAATTACGGTGCTTCTGGGAACACCTGAACATTTCCAACTATACCATACAGTACTCATACTAGCATTTTCTCCGAATGGAGTGTCACAAGTAGAAGCGACGGGACGGGGATAAAAGAAACCAAGAACTAATGAAGATTACGTTTCAACGAATCATGTGGTTTTCTCTGAATGTTGGGGTGGCTTGCAGTAATTATGAACATGCCTTGTAATGCCCAAAAGCTGTAAACATCTCAGTTGCCAACTAGAAAGGCCTAAAAGGGAGCCGGTAATTATAATGAATTGTAAATACTTAATTGGTTCCAGTTGCAATCAAATAAATGGCCACTTTACCAGACTTTTTTTTTTTTAATTTTTTGCTGCAGACGGTAAATTTTATAGATTGCTATGTTCTATTTAATCACTGTTGAATAACGTATGTTCTTTGAAAATATATCATTTTCATGCTAATTATGAGGATGTGTTTGTTTAAATTTTTCTCTTCTTAAATGGTGAAGTTGGATTTTTCATATCCTAATCGCTAATGAGATCGATTTGATTTTAAAGTAAGAACGTGTGTTGGTACATGTATATGAAGAAGAATTGATGGCAACTTATGTAAAATAAGTGAAAAAATGTGCTTGTATTAATGGGGATCATCTAGAAGAGCCTCATCACTCTCTGTTTATAGAATTGGAGCGATGACCGGCCTTATCACAACATTGTATCGTAACGGACCTTGATAACCAAGCTAGAATTTAAATTCATATATATCTTAGGTTATTTCAACTGACTTTTGCAACTAAACAAGGTAGTTAGACGTCCTAACAACTAACTTAAACATCGTTTCCAACTCTTCCATGTAAAAACTGGAAGTCTTCGGTAGGCCCACATTGGCGGACTTGCCCAACTGGTTAGGCTCTTCATGGTTGGAGGTGCTCTAGTTGATGGTAACATATCTGACCTAGCTTCCAGGTCTATCCTATATGCCACATGAATGGTTGGTGTAGGCCCCGGAGTACAGGTTTTCTTCTTAGTTCGGTCATATAATTGGGATATGGACGACCCAACATCCAGGTTAAACTTACCTTAGTTGGAAAACATGATGACCTCGCACCCGACTCTTCTAAATCAGCTCTAACCACGTCTTTCGGATGATATAGCTGGAGCTAAAACTCCAAATGTCTTGTTCAGGTCTTGCGTAGTTGGAAGATCTGATGACGTGGCGGACTATCTCTTGCAAGTCGTGTACAATTGTAGACCTGCTGAACTGGAATCTAGCTCAGATCGTACTATAACAATTGTCGATCAGTTTATCTCTAACTCAGTAGATTACATGATGTGGTGACCTACTTGAGCCCTGTCTAGTGGACTCTACCCTGATCTACCCAACTTTGATCCGTGCATCTTAACTAGCTTCTTCCCAACTTTCCTCTCGATCTACTAGGACCTTGTGTTTGCACATGACCTAGGCATTCTACTTGTGCAAAGGTGTGACAACTGCCCCACAGTGGCTAGTCTAGCAGTGCTAGTTTGGCACTACTGCCAAAAGCCAAGCTAACGGGGGAAGGATTTAGGCCTTGTTCTTTGGAGTGTTTTGTTGATTTATTCAAATTGCGTGTTGGATATGTGGTTGAAAATTGAAAAAAATGTATTAAAAAATGTAAAGTAATTAAATGGGTGGTTGAAAATGATGAGAGAGAAAAAGTTAATAGAAATTAGTGGGAGTTAGTGGAAAAAGATAGTGGGACGAACGTAGCCTTAGTGTTGATCTGTAGTTTGTGAGGTTCGACCGGTATCATGATTTGCGCAAGCGTAATTTGGTCTAGTTCTTTCAATTAAGCCCCTTTGTTATTGTATGGGTGGGGCCACTGACTGATCGTGATTTAGATATATCATTTTATTGTTCAATCCTTAATTGTTTAATTTAGTTATTTTTATTCGCTATGCTTTTTTTATTTTTCAATTATGCATTTTTTAGATCCATTAAATCTAAATTAGTTTTCAACAATACATTCTATCGCTCACCGATTTACAACTAGCTCCCCAAAACAAACACTTTAATTCTCTTTACCCACCAACATAATCACGAGAGAAATTGACATCAACACAAATTCTAAACAGGGTTCATCGTACAAGTTACATATGCACGTCAAAATACTCTTTGCATTTAAACCCCTTTTATAGCAAAATTGTTGGATTTTAGTCCAAACTAGCAAAAATGAAGGAAGCAGAGACATTCTGGTTGAACGCAGAATCAAGTGGGACCCACAGCTGGTTGTGGTTACTTAGTTCGCATCCAAACTAACGGTAGGATGAAAGAAAAATAGAATGAAGAAAATAAAAAGTTAGGTTGAAGAAAATGAAAGCTGGGGTTGGGATCATTTCTGTCAGCTTTCTTTCTGTTCTCAGTTCTTCCTTGTGCATCAAGGGTGGGTGTGTGGGCTAGTTTTCTTAACTTGCAGTTTACCACTTCAACAATAAAAAAGAAATAATAATAATAATAATAATGAATTTGAAAATTGAGTTTACTGCTTTGCCAAACTGACATCTCAATTTTTTTTTATTTGGATTTGAAGTCTTCACCTCATCTTTCTTTGTTTTCTTTAAAGGGATATATAATCTGCTTCAAGTCTCTATAACAACAAGTGCTTTAATATATGTGTATAATTAATTTAGGGTTTTCTTTTTGGGTACAGATCACATTTGCTATCCTGAATCGTGTCTCATTGGATCAATAAAAATATTTCATTGACTATTAATGATATGGTCCGTTTTTATAGGGCGAAACAATCAATCAACATGATCGAAGATAGAAGATCTAGATGAATTAATTGTTAATTTGAATACTTACAAAACTGACAAGATCGGTAGATAAGAGCATCTCCATTGCTCTTGTGCATTGTGGATATCCAAGTTAGAGAGAGATATAGACACAATTTTGTAGGTAGGTCCCGCAGTTTCCTATTTTTCTTTTTCTTTTTCTTTAATTACTTTTGTCTCTCCTCAACACTATCCTCCTAATTCACAATTGCAATGGAGATGCTCTAAAATATAATTAATGCATATTGTTTCGAACGTATAGTGAAAACGAAAGTCAAGTAGAGTGCAACTAAATAATAAAAGTAAACTAAAATTTTCGTAATAAGAAAATAATTAAAATGAACAAACTGTTTGTCGGCATTCTAATTCTAATCCTTAATTATTACCCAATTTTGACAAGCAGAAAGAGTGATAAAGTTATATGATTATTAGGTATGGAAAATGTGCAAATGACTCAAACGAGGATTAGTAAAAATGCATGCATGGACCACTGATTTACGTTTATTAAGTTTTTCTATAAGGATGGGCCACCTCAATTTGCAACTGAGTAGTTGTTTATTTGATGACTCTATTCCCTAAATAATCTAAATTATTTGCTTAATTAAATTAATTAAGTTTTAATTGTTCATTAAATTGTTAGATTGGTGAAAGTGCCCTAAACCATGATTAACTAATCCCATATCCACCGGTCACTAGCTAGCCCTTATTTTGTCCGTATTCCCTAATTAACCAAATTATTTCCTAGGATAAAAATTATTGTAGATGAAGTTTCGAATTTTTGGAAGTAATAATCGTCAAATTCGGAATCCATAACCTTTAAAGCATTTGCATTTTGGATTTTTTGAAGGTGTAACACAGAGCGTCAAATTTGACGTTGATTTCTAAGACACAATTCATAGGACCATTTTGAAAAGGGCAAAAATATTTATCATTCCATGTTATTTTTTCGCCTCTCCTGTTTTTAGAATTTATGTAATTTTCTTATTTCTTTAACATTTAGTAAATTTGAGAAAAGAAAAAGAAAAAGGTGAAATATTACATATTGTCTGCATGAACATTTTTTGCCATTTTAAGTTGGTCACGCGAGTTATTTCTGACAATTTAACATCTAACTTGAAATTTTCTTTGCAAAAAAAAAAAAAAAAAAAAAAAAGGAGTCGAGTTTCATGCGATCAAAGGTTAGGGATTCCGATCACAAGAATTTAAAGGTTCTGGACCTAATTGTCGCTAACTCCAAAAGTTGGGAAATCCAACTACATTTTACTGTGTTTTCGATAATGAACACAAAGTAGGGTTCATCAATGTTACTTTTTGTTAAGTTCCCAATTAAATGCTGTTAGTGTAGACTTTTTAATATAATTATGTAGTCTTTTTCTAAAAGAAAAAAAAAAAGCGCGCGTATGGTTAAATGAAAAAAGAAATCATAATTGAGTCTCAAAAAATTATTTGATTTTAAAAATGATTTCATGAAAAGCAAATTTCATAAAAATCTCCAGCAAACTTGCATTTATAAATCAGAGCTTGTTCTATTGGGTATAATTTTTATCTGCACGTAATTCCGTATAACCACATACACATTTTTAACCACACACACATCTCCCAATACAATATTAACCACACATTTTGTACAGAATATCAGGCGGATGAAATTTCTACCCAAAAGAACAAGCTCTTAGTTATTCAAATGATTCCTAATTTGCACTGGATAGCTCCATGGATAATACAAGATCGTCATAACCTTGGATATAATTGGTGATATATTACTAGTAAACTTCATATCTTACCAATAATGAATAGTTGTATTTACCATTGATATAATTAAAAAGGTATTGAAGTTATTTTATTCCACTATGACACTCTTTATGGCATTTAGTAATGTCACTGTAGCATGATCGTCTCCATAGAACTTGTATTTCATTACTTTGGTGTCAAAATGGGGCAATCGGTGTTGGGCCTAGGCTTGAGCTTGGATCGGCACACTAAGCCCCCGTTCTTCTACAACTTTTAACAAATTTTTACACATTTTAACACATTCACATCAAAAGTCAAATCAATTACATCCACATATTTTCTGGGACTCACTGTACTACATAAATCTCCACCACTCAATCTCACTCATTCTCTCTCCTATTTCACATCAAAACTCATAAATACTCATAAATACACATACACTAACAAGGTATAAGTAATCTAACTCGTTCCTCACGTTTAAGGCTAGATCGAATCTGCTCGAGAAATTTGTATGGCAGCTCGTGACTCACTTGAAATCCATTTTGAGCCTAGTTCGGTCTCGTTTTTGGCCTGACCTGATCACTAAATCAAACTTCTTTCCCTAATTTCGATTCTGGTGTGTTGGATTTGAGTCATATGATTTAACCATTAAGTTGTAATTCAGGCATTGACAAATTGTATCCACTTACTTTCAAGTACAAGAAATTGACTATATAAAAATGAACACTTAATAATTAATACTAATTATTAGTACAAACAAAATACCTTGATAATTGATTGAACATTAATTTTTAACTCTAAAAAGTTTTTGACCATTCAAATTTAAAAAATCAAGGCTTGTGCCTTGTTGCTCCAATCTAAAATTCAAGGTTGCAACTATGTACGTAGCGTCGAGTATACACGATTTACAATTTTACTTTTAATTAATTTTTTATTCAATTTCACTTTTTTATAACTATATCATGTGACATCATGCTTATAAAGCTACAGCTGCACCATAGCGTAACACTATAATTTTATTTTGTATTTTTTTTAAAAGGTGGGCTGGGACGGGGCTAGCAGGTCACCCTTCGACTGTGAAGTTGTGGCCTATGGACCATATGTTCCAAGATTGGGCTAGTTTCGATCCAAACTTTTTCTATTGAGATCGTTCGATTATGATTCGGCCGGCCCTTTCGTTTTGACGCCTCTAAATTTCAATATTGTCATTATTATTTCTATGATATCATTGAAAGGTTTTTAATTTATTTAAGCAATAATGTGTGCCTATTGAGAGCTTGTTTCATAAAGTTTTTTTTTCTTTTTTTTTGGACCTCACGAAGTAATTAATAAAATTTTTAAAAAGAAAATGTGTAGTCAAAAGATAATAAATTTTATAAAGAAAACGTGAAAAATAATAATTTTACCATGTAGAAGAGTACAATTTATCAAACAAGCATTAAATTCAAATGTCATCGTCAACCCATTCTCCGTGCGCATATTGAATTGAATTTCTAACGATTGATACATCGTAATTGCTCTTGAAATGGTTGTAGTTTGCATTTGAAATCTTTTTCTATTTTTCTTGTACCACATATATCATTTAAAAGTTTACACAACATGTGCGGGTGTTATTATACACATTTCTTCAACCCGACTCATTCTCTCTCTTATTTCACATCCACATATTTTATGGGATCTACATGTATTATACAATCTCCACCATTCAATTCCACTCATTTTCTCTCATATATCACATAAAAATATATGAAAATTTATTTTTACACACATCCTAACACCTGTGTGGCAAACAGTATATTATGTTTTTAGTGCGTATTGAAATGAAATCGATCGAAAATCAGAATACTCATATAAAATTGTTTGGACTTGTGTAGATATTCACAGCATCTAAAGCAACATATATAATGAAATGCCTTGTTCTCCATATAATAATTTTCATTAACTTTCACTAATTTTAACTAACTGTTTTTCTCTCATTGTTTTCAACCACTAATACAATTAATTACTTTATATTTTCTAATATATATATTTTTTAATTTTCAACCATACATCTGACATGCAATTCGAGTAAATCAATATCTGAAAGAACAAGGCCAAAGATTAGCAATTTGAATTATTATCCTTATAATTAATGTTAAGTTTTACACGAATTTATTAATATTATTTTTATAACATAATAATTTGCAAGCTTATATTAATGATAAAATAGATATATAGAATGGAAATTCACAAGTATATATCCAGAACACAAACGATCGGGTACCTACTCATGATACCCATATGTGGTCGGAATAATCGATACGTATTCTCCTTGATGGTGGAGGAGGACACTTGCCCATCATCTTGCCATATATGTATACCATAAGGTATTCATATATGGGCATCAAATCGAATATTCATATGTAAACACCAAATTGGGAGTGATATGTAAACGTGTACGTAAACATTACATGTACGATGCCACGAAAACTATCGATTCATTGTCAGTTCGGCAATCCCCCGTTAGGCTTCCTTTTAAAAGTGTTTTAAACACTTTTTTAAACTTTTTTCTCTCTCTTAAATCAATCACATCCACATATCTCATCATATCCACAAATCTCAACCACTCAACTCCACTCATTCTTTTTCCTCTTTTATATTAAAAACCTTTAAAAATCATTATAGTTTATTTCCTATCACCGGAGCAAACAAGGAAGCCATAAATTGTGGAACATGATTCCTCCAAGCTGGTAGCTAATATTTGGTGGCGTAATTGACAAGGTGACAAGTGTGAAAACGAAGAAATAGGTACGCCTCCCTAAGTTCTTCAGCATTTATTCTAATTTCTCATTTACAAATGCAGACTCCCGCCGTCTCAATTATATTATATACATTTTTTTTTCAATTATATGGTGTCGTTTCGATTATTATTATTGGCACTTCTGTTCAATTTATTACTATAATCTTATTTTATTTGTGCATTCTAAAATTCATGTGATATTTCTCACCGTTTTTAAAGGTGAACGATGAAAATTATTTACATGATTATTTTTTCAATAATATTTTTAATTGGTGTGAAAAAATAAATGTGCCATATAATTGAAATTGAACTTTTTCACATAAAATTAACTTTGTGTTTTAATTCCAATAAAAGTCACTCATAAATTGTGTCTTTTCAGCTTGAACTCCTACACAATTACAGATTAATAATAATTAACAAAAAAATCTCCTTTTTGGTTTTTCTTCCCCCTAAACCCTATTATGTGGGTGATATGATTGAATTTTGTATTGTTCTTTTTTCATGGATTTTTATGTAAAAAATGAGAACGAATGAATGGAGTTGAATGGTAGAGTTTTATATAGTATATGTAAGTCTCATAAAATATATGGATGTGATTGGTTTTATCAAAAGAAAAAATGAATAAAAATTGATAAAAAAAGTGGTAAACTTGCTAACCCATCACCCCCATATATCGTAGAAGCACTAAAGATGTTTGGCAAAGTGTTTGATATTTGTGTTTATTTGCTTGGATTATCTTTTATTTACTCATGTATTTCTTTAAGCTACTTAAGGCTTGTTCTAAACATAATAAAATTCACGAGTAATGTTCTCCTACCCACTGTGGGTAGCTTATGTTGCCCATAGTGGGGGAAAAAATTCTTGGGAGGCGTACTGACCCCCACCATCAGAGCGCAGTTATGTATTATTCATTTGATTTAACGTAGAATCTTAATATATATATATATATATATATATATATTAAATGTTTTTATAATGTGGCGCCCTTGGGAAGGCCCCATGTGGCGTGGGCACCTCCCCACGTGGGGAGGTGAACAAAATCCTAAAATCCACTAATTTCCACTAACTTTTTTCTCATCATTTTCAACCACTCATATAATTACTTTATATTTTTTAATATATTTTTTCCAAAATTTAACCACCCAATCTACACGAAATTCGAATAAATAAATTTTATTGTACGTAGAACAAGGCCTAGTTTAGTTGTAAACAGATACAGAATAACTTCATTTATAAATTTACTTTCCAAATATGCGTGTTATTTAGGAGTGGGCAAAAAAAGGGGAATCGAACGGATAGAATCGGAACTGAATCGAAAGAATCAGAACTGAACGATTCTTTGTTAAAAAATTAAGAATCGAAACCGAAAAATACGGAACCAAAAACCGAACTGTTCTTTTCTAAAAACTGAGAACCGAATCAAAATCAAGAAATTTAGATTTGAAAATTTTAGTTCACATATATTTTCTAGTAAATTAATTGTGATGTAAATATTTTTTTCACCAATTCAACCGAACCAAGCCAAGCTTCTTTCTTTATGCTTTGCACTGCTACTACTGCAGCAGTTTGCAAACTGCTTAAGAAAGCAATTTGCATTTGCTGTTGCAAAGAAATAATAGCAGAAGAATCGCTATTCTTTGGAATGCAAAGAAGAAAGCGCTCCTTAGAACAGTCAAATTTTTTTTTTCCGTCCGAATTTTGCAAGTGCCAAGTGAAAAAAACGAATCTTAAAATAATCGGGAACCAAATGGTTCCATTTTTCAAGGAACCGGAATTTATAATTCAGTTCTGGGTAATGAATTATTTGGAACCAAACTCAGAACGCCTACTCCTAGTGTTATTCATCTCAATTTGATAAATTAAAAAATATTTTATACATACAAATAATCTTTAAAATTCCAACGTCAACAACATGTCACATTCCTAAGTATCTCTAGGCCTGTATTAGAGTTTAGGTAAAGTACAACATTTTCACGAAAAAACTGGCGAAGCCCAAGTGAGTGAATTTTAATCATAGAGAACCATTTTAGGAACTTTTTGTGTTGTATTATTCTGCCCAAACCTAGGATTAAAGTTGTCACAAAACTGTGTAAAAAAAAAAAAAATTTTGATGTGTGGGGTCCGCGAGGAGCCTTGTGTGTGAGTATTGACTGAGTGAAAGTGGGACCCATTAGAATAGGAGACTAAAATGGCCATGTGAGGTAGGAGACCACCAGCTGGCTATGTCTAAATGTGTGGGTCTCTTTCCTTTTACTGCCTCTCCCCACTGTCCCTTTCCAAACACTGCCTTTTTTTCCCTCTTGGACCCCTCAACTCTCATGACTCTTTTGCTAAACTCCAATACTCTCATTGACATATGTACATACATGTCAATACATGTATGTGTGTAAGCAATTCATTAGTAGGGGTAGCATGTACTTCTTCACGTGTGTCATATACGGGCGAGCTCGATCGACAAGATCTAAATCAGACGAACTGTCGACGGTTTTTTAAAAGAATTATATTTCGAATGAATTGATTAGCGGAGTCTTCTTGTAATGATGAAATTTTGTACTTATTTAGATGTCTAGTATATTTATAGAATTAAGACCGCTATTACCTCGATCAAGTTTGTGGAGAGTTTGAAAATAGTAGTTTTATAAATTAGAATCAAAATGAGAGATTATAGAGTTGAAAATGTGATATACACCTAATTACTAGACCATGTGCATTACATTGATATGAATAATAACCATCACCAAAAAAAGAACGCATTTAAAAGAAAATAGTTATCATTATTAATATCTAATAAGTGTGTTGCTTTGATATCGGACCCAAAAATTGGATTATAAGATCAATACTCCACATATATACCAACTTATTGATCCCTTTTCGTCCCACCAGCATCTACTATTTTATGGTTGGAGTTGAATGCCTTATTAACAAAAAGGGTCCCACATCGATAATCCAATCAAGAAATGCCATATAGAAAACATATTGGTTGCAACAAATTTGTACGTACTACCTGCAATATTTAAATTAACAGGTGGAAGCTTTAAGTTTATATCAATGAGTAATAGTTTTAAGTAATGAACAAAGATATTAGTGTATCTAAATTAGATCATTTTTCCCTTGTAGTTTTAATATTCATCATGTTCACAGATTTTTAAACACCTAATGATATTTCGAGAAATCAGGGTTTATTTTATCTAGGGCGTAATTATTAATACTACAATACTAGTTTACGTGTTTGTTTGATGGAGTTACCTCAATAAGAAAATTATTTTTTTAGTATAAATGACAAATTTGTCATTTGTTAAAGGAAAAAAAGATAGGCTAAATGTCAAGATGAGTACAATTTTTTGTTCATTTTGAGACAAAAATGGTTACCCAAATAAACAATTACTTGTAGTTGAAAAAAACAACACTTTTCCCCCCTTTTCCACCCGGATTAGTTCTCTATCAAATAAGCACTAAGGGCATTTTGGAGAAGACATTTCTTAAATTTATTTTTCATTTTTGTAGTGTACATATAATTACCCCAGAGATTTTCATTTTTGTAAGAAAAATGCTTTATTTAGAGAACATTTTTTGTAAAGTGACATGATAATATTCTGTCATAGTTGTGTGGTTAAAACTAAACATAAGAAAAAAGTGTTTATTAAAATTTCCTCCTATGATTTTTCTTGTTGAAATAGTTTCGTCAAACAAATAATTACCTTTATTTTTAGGATAATCATACAATTGCAATTTTCTACATTTTCTCCGTAACATTTGCATCTTAACTGAACTAAGCAAGCTTATTTATTTATTTAAGTTTTGACTGTTTAATATCACGTGTAGATAAAGAAAAAGATTATGAAGAAATTTTAACCGAATTAGTAATCTGTAAGCTACAATTATACAAATGATGTTAATTTCTACCATTCTAATTAATTAAATAAAATACCATTTTTATAATTAATTACTCATTTATATAATTATATAGCAAACTAAATTAATTTTATTACTGTAATAATATAACAAGTACATTTATACAAATACGCGAAATGGAAAGATTGGAATCACAGGGATTGGATAGAAGTCTCGTAGTCCATGTTTTTTAAGACATTACTCTTACATCCACACTTATACTAGACGGACTAGAATATCGTGAATGCTCCTCGAATCAAGTAGATCTCGAGGAGCACATCCAAATTGATCCAAATCACCTCTTGAGAAGTTGGTCTCCGTAATCAAGTGTCAATCCTGCAGTTAAGAACAAACAAATATGGGGCGATCCCGCCGTTTTTGCCTCCTGTGTGTTTATTAGTACTTATTGAGAGAATGGTAAATGAGAAAAGAATAAATGGAGCAGAAAAACACTTTCTAACTTTTCAACTGGAAAATATGAATTATTTATAGAATGTACAGTAGTAACGATTCATAACTCTCCTATGACATGGCTGGCACGTTCCCTTATGGCATGACTGCCATGTGTAGTATCCTCATGTGTTAGTAATCGTTTGAAATTGAATTCTCGATATAATGTGGTCATGTAATTCATGGCCAATTCGTTTTTGACCTCACGCAAGCGTATGGATGGAGCTATTGGCTTGATTACGTCTAGTGCTCGAACTTGATTTCTTAATCGTATTTACTGAAAAAGGGTCATTCTGTATCAGTGAAGTAGAATGTTTGATCTCTTGTGAAGTAGAATGCTAATATTATTAAAATTTCACTTCATGAGATTTTAATATTTCATATGAATGTGAGAATGAATCGACACAAATATATATATACACACTAATAACAAACACGAATCATGCAAAAATTGTGTAATTCTGTCCAGAGGCGGTTAGAGATTTTGGAGGCCCGAGACGATTTTTTTTTTGGCCCCATAAATACTAGAATCAAATTTATATATAATGGAGAAAAAATAAAAATAAATCCATAAAAGACACTAAAAAATCCACTATATTTCACATCAAAGTTACTCTTCTAGCACGCTTAGATACAAAATCCATAATCAAAGTCTTGATATCAACTTATTTCAACATGTCTTGTTTAATGGATATCATCAAATTTGGGCTTTGTTTCAAAGCTCAACATTAAATTTGAACCTCGGAGCTTTTTATATTATATAAAAGAAAAAGAAAAAAATCGAGTATTCCGAATTTTTTTGGAGAGCCTCACGCGATCTCCTATTTCGTATGAACCTCGAGCCGCCTCTAATTCTGTCAAAGAAACACAAACCCTTATTTACTTATTCGTTGTTTTTTAGTTAATAAAAATTAGTGGATGCATTAATTAATTACATTAAAGAAGTACAGAGAAAGAGACGACTTTGTAATATCCTCATGTGTATCTAAATTAGATCATTTTTAGATCGTTTGAAATTGAATTCTCGATATAACGCGGTCATGTAATTCATGGGCAGTTCGTTTTTGACCTCACGCAAGCGTATTGATCTAGCTATTGGCTTGATTACGTCTAGTGCTCAAACTTGATCTCGTAATCGTATCTACTGAAAAATGGTCATTCTGTATCAATACAGTATAATGTTTGATATCTTGTGAAGTAGAATACTAATATTATTAAAATTTTCACTTCATGAGATTTTAATATTTCACATGAATGTAAGAAACTAAGAATGAATCGGCGACACAAACATTTGGTAGATGGCAACAAACTCATATTCGTTGTTTTTTAGTTAATAAGAATTAAGTGGATACATTAATTACATTAAAGAGGTAGCGAGAAAGAGGCGACTTTGTACTCCCCTCGTGGCTCGTGCCCAACAACTCTCTCGTAATCGTGTAGGGATTCTATATATCACGTGGCTTCGCTTCTCTTGCTCCTTTTCATACGTCTACACCTTCCAACCAAGGCCTTGTTTGGAAATAACTTCTATCGTACTTATTATTACCCTGCGATTTTGTTTCGATACCCACAGTGGATATGTACCCACGCAATGTAGTGGTGCCACGTCACCCTTCCAAAAAAGTTTTTATTTTATTTTATTTTTTTCGATATCTACGTTAAGTTAGGCGAATAATACATAACTGCTCCCTAATAGTGGGGGTTCACCCGGACCCTCTACGAAATTTTTCCCCACTTATGGGTACCATAACGTACCCACAACTTATGGACACCAGAACATTACCATAGCTACTTGTTTCGTAATTTTCGTTCCAAAATTCCCTTTCAATTGTATATTTAATTTAATTTTCCGTTTTAACTAATGTTCACTTTTAAAATTATTATTATTATATATTATATATTATATATATACATTCGTAGAGGCTAGAAAAAATATTGCCTCGATTGACAAAATTCCTTTTAGAAGAAATTAATATTTGCCGGAAATACATATTTAGAAAATAAGAAAAGTTTATAAAAAAATATAAATCGGGACGGCGTAAAAGTGAAATAATGGTATTATTATAAAAATTATTCTCTTTTTCTGATTCATTAAAAACTTCTTTAATCTTTATAATTTTCCCAGAAAAATTGTCTTTACAGTCAAGTTCACTGTGATGAAGCTATGTACTGATCAAAATATGTAAAATAAAATAAATATATTATATATAAGGAATGATTGTAAAAATAAATAAATAAATAAATAATGATTGTAAAAATAATTTTATCAAATTGGATGGAAGAAAGACCTACATGGGCAAATAAGTAAAATACAAAGCTGCCAAAAGGGGGTGACAACTGTTTTTGGTGGTAAATGAGAAAGACCGTTGAGAATGGAGGGCAATTTCGGAAACAAGATATGTACATACGTACACAAATACATGTGTGTCAGTGTATGTGCCTCTTTTTCATATGTTCTTCGGTTCTTGGGTATGGCGTGTAATTTAAGTCTTTTTATATTCCCTCAACTACCCTTCTGTAACATTTTTTTTCTCCTTCTTCCTCTGTGTATACATTACAGTCTCGGTAGCTATTTTCTCACCTTCTCTCTCCTTCTCTTTCTCTCTCTTCGGAGTTGCAGCATCATTTTCTGGTCCAGTAACTCTTCTCTCTCTTCTCTCTCTCTCTAACAAATTCTGCCAAAATTTTTAGCTAACTGTTTTCCAACACATTTTTGACTACCTTCTCTTTCAGTTTAACTGTAAACTTTTCGTGGTAGATTCCGGCAATGGAGGCCGGTTCTTCTTCTCCGGGAGAGAATTGCTCCGTCAAAGTAGCGCTTCACATCAGGCCTCTTATCGGAGATGAAAGCCTTCAGGGTTGTAAGGATTGTGTCAGTGTAGTCCCTGGGAAGCCTCAGGTACAGTAGGAGTTCGTAATGTCATATGGGTTTTTTGCTGAATTGTGGGAATTCGAGCTTTTTTACCGGATTATTTTTCCTGAGGTGGATTTGGATCGGATTTTAGCCGTTGGATTTGATAGCCTGATGAAGATCTGATGATTGTTTGATACTGTGAATTTTGAGGATTTTTGCTTTCCTGTTTGCGGGATTCTGGAGCTCTGCATGTTGTAGTATGAGATTTAATTTTCTCAAATCTGAAATTTTATCTGAATTTGGGTTGTTTTGCACAATGATTCCACTATTAATGCTGTCAGTTTGATGAAAATTTTTGCCTTAAATGGGCAAATTTGGTAACTATTTTGAGGCGCAAGAAGCTCCTGTTTTTTTTCTTTTTATTTTTTAATTTTTTTCCAATTTTATGTTAGGGTTAAATATGACTTTTCACTGAACTATCTCTCTAATTTTGGGAAAGTAATTTTGGTATTCAGATGCATACATCCCATTGCTGAAAGTAGTAGAACAATTTTTGGTGCAATTGAATTTTTATTAAACCAGAAAATGGTATCCAGATGTGGTCATTCCATTGCTGAAAGAATAAAAGATAAAATAAAAATTGGGTAGACTTGATTTTTCTATAGATTCCTAACCCGGATGTTAGATTTATGATCAATATATACGCTTCTTGATGTACATCTTTATACTTTTTTATGCTCTTTCAAGTTTCACTACAACCTTGCCACTCGGGGTCCTCTGATTTCTTGTCCTTCTGAGACAAATATAACTGATAAATGCAATTATTTTGTTTTGAATAGCCTTAGTTGTTTTTCCACTAAAAGACAGAGTGGGATATGATATTATTTGGTGTTATTTGTTGTCTTCATGGATGAAAATATTATCTGGTTTTTTAATCTTTGATCCTTTGCCTTGTTCTAGACGAATTATAACTTCATCCCATCTCCGGCTCTTAGACATACTTTAGTCCTATAATTGGAGATTTTGATTTAAATTTTTTAGATCATACCCTGTCGTCTGGAGAGTTCACGGGAATTTAAATATTGTGGAAAAAGGGGCTTTTCATAGTAAACTTCTAAGATGTCATTTGTTTGTTTGGAAACAATCTTACATTTCAAGTTCACTTGCATTTATCAATAACTTAGTTTTAATTATTTGATTATTACTTTTTGTCAGGTACAAATTGGCACTCATTCGTTTACATTTGATCATGTATATGGGAGTACGGGGTCCCCCTCTTCTACCATGTACGAAGAGTGTGTTTCTCCTCTTGTTGATGGCTTGTTTCAAGGATATAATGCAACTGTTCTTGCCTATGGTCAGGTAAAGCTTTAGAAATTGTGCATTCGACAAGAAGATATTAATTTCAGAAAGGGTCTGCAAATACTTAGGTAAACTTCAATTTGGTGCAGACGGGTTCTGGAAAAACATATACAATGGGAACTAGTCTTAAAGATGGATGCCAAACGGGATTGATTCCCAAAGTGATGAATGCTTTATTCAGCAAGATTGAAACTTTGAAGCATGAGATTGAATTCCAGTTGCACGTTTCGTTCATTGAGGTTCTTCCTTTTTCTCCTTTCTCATTTTTTCCATATCGTTTGGAATATCAAAGAAGTGGCTAATAAAAATATTTTCATTTGAAGATACACAAAGAGGAAGTAAGAGATTTGCTAGATCCCACTCTTGCTAGCAAACCAGAGACAGCAAATGGACATGCTGGGAAAGTGGCAATTTCCGGTAAAGCTCCTATACAAATTCGTGAGACATCTGATGGTGTTATCACGCTTGCTGGATCTACTGAACGCAGTGTAAAAACACTAAAAGAAATGGCAGATTGCCTGGAACAAGGGTCGCTGTGCAGGGCAACTGGGAGCACAAACATGAACAACCAGTCCAGGTTGGTGCCCTTGTGCTATTTTTGTCTGTTCTTTTGAGCGAGGGAGGGAGGGAGGGGGAGGGAGAGAAGAAAAAGAAAAAAGAAAAACTGATGTCACTTTAGTGTACAAGTTCATGTTAACGACACCAGAGCCACCTTGAATGTTGCTCTTTTGTCAGTTATGGACAATTAGTCTAGCAATTTCTGGTCTTGTATAGGGTGTAGAGTGACAATTCCATACAATTTTATGTAATCTTGGGATGTCCGAAATTCTCATACTACTTATCTTTGATGTTCATTTACTTTTAATGATACAATATAATGAAGCAATTGGTGGGAACATGTTATTAATCAATTTATATCATGTTACTATGGTATACAATGACCGTCTCTCGTCTCTTCCACCAGTCGGTCTCATGCCATCTTCACCATCACGGTGGAGCAGATGCGTAGACTTCATCCTGGTGTTTCTAGTGAAGATAATCTCAATGAGTGTATGACCGAAGAATACCTTTGTGCCAAGTTGCATTTGGTGGATCTTGCTGGATCAGAGAGAGCCAAGAGAACAGGTTCTGATGGTCTCCGTTTTAAAGAAGGTATGCATTTGTTAAGAAGAGTTGAACAAAAGCTAAAGCTTCATCGTTCTCCTTTTATGTGAATTCTTGTGTGTGGAGTACCAGACATGCAATTAGTTGTTCCCGTAGATTCTTTAGTTCATAACGAAATTTCATAAGACCTTTTTATGCAGGAGTTCACATTAATAAGGGCCTTCTTGCACTCGGTAATGTCATTAGTGCACTTGGTGATGAAAAAAAAAGAAAAGAAGGTGTTCATGTACCATATCGGGACAGTAAACTTACTCGACTACTGCAGGTTTGAGACGCCTTTCAACTTCAAGCGTTGCCATATATTCATAGGGGTGTTGTAGTTTCATGATGAAATGATGACTTTGGTATTATCTGCAATGCTTAGTTCAATACAATGTGAAGCTTCAAAAAGATAAATCATCTTTGCTTGTGAAAATTTTACCCTATGATACACGGCTGAGTCATCATATATTTACTGTAAAGAAGCTATTGAAATGCTTTATAATTGAGACTAAAAGCCGGTCAGGTAGAATAGCTAACTGAATTCTAAAATAATCTCATCTCCGAATTCATCAGAAGCTTTAGTTACCTATTTTTCTTGATTGAATAAAACCTATTTTTCAGGATTCTCTTGGTGGCAACAGCAGAACAGTGATGATAGGTAATCTTTATATGTTTGCATATGGGATGATGTTCAAAGAGTAATTATAATATGTATCTGGACTATGTTGGCATTATCATATTCACGCTTATGCTAACTCTTTTTCTTTTCCTCTTTTGGCAGCCTGTATTAGTCCAGCTGATATAAATGCTGAAGAAACTCTTAACACTCTAAAATATGCCAATCGTGCTCGGAATATCCAGAATAAGCCTGTGGTTAGCAATTGCATTTCTCCTCCGAGCTCCACTTTGACCTATTTACGGCATATGGAGAGATATTTTTCCTCTGGAAATTGCCATATAATCCACTGTGTTTTGCTTATCAGATTAACAGAGATCCAATGTCCAGTGAAATGCTTAAAATGCGGCAACAACTAGAATATTTACAGGCCGAACTCTGTACCCGTACAGGAGGAGTTTCATCAGACGAAGTACAGGTATAATCAATTCCTATATTATATGCTCTAGGAGGAAAGTCTGAAATTTCTACAATTTTTTTTTTCTACAGATATTTCTTATATGCATAACAATCTTCACAAAGATTGAGCTGGTTTTAACCTTTTTTCAAGTTAAACTTCAATCTTAATCACACATTTCAATCACTACTCATTATCATCCTCACATCTCGTAGTCATTGCCACCATTCAATGTAAAAGCCACCATTCAATGTAAAAAGTTAGGTTGTAACAAAATAAGAGTTTAGCCGGGCATACACTTAGCGTTTGTTCAGCTATTCTTTTCTATGTTATGAGAAAAATAATTATGCCATGTTTAGTTTGTATGTTTAAAAGTTCAAGAGTTCAAGTAGTATTGAGACAGGCTGAAATCTTGTTACACTCTGCAATCCTGTCTGGTAATGCATAGGAAAACTACTCTGAATATTTTTAACTAAATATAACTTTTCCAGGTTCTTAAGGATAGGATTGCTTGGCTCGAGGCTACCAACGAGGAGTTGTGTCGGGAACTTAATGAATACCGCAAAAGGAATGGTATTGAGCAACGTGATGCAGATGCTAATGTATGCCACAGACTGCTGTTAAATATTTCTGAGCTTTTAATTATCAGTTTCCGATTGCTACTTATCATATTTGATATTTCAATTGTGCTTATACTTGTCTAAGTGCTTGTAAATCTATAATCTAATTTTTTGAGGTCAAAATAAATACTTCAGGTTGGTTGCAACTATTCTGTAAAAAGTGACGATCTCAAAAGGGGATTGCAAAGTATGGATTCATCCGATTACCAAATGAGTGAAACTGGTATGTTTCTTGGGGTTTGAACTAGCTTTTAAGTTTGATTTCCTTATATTAATTTTGAGCACGCTTAGCAAGCGTTTATAACCACTTCGTTGGTATCATTTTTTATCCACCGTGGAACGCATATCTTGTCCACTCATTTCTTTCTGCTTATCAACAAAAGCATTTATATACAAATTCACAATATGCTATTATTAATGGATAATATTTTATGATTATTAGTAAGAATGAACATGAAGTGCTGAACTTTGTTCCGATAAAACTCAGTCATATCCATTTACAGAAACAGTTTCAGGACTTCGTTTCGTCGCAGGTGATTCAGGAGATATCGATGAAGATACAGTTAAGGAGTTGGAACATACCTATTTACAAAATACGATGGATAAAGAATTAAGCGAGTTAAATAGGCGTTTGGAGCAAAAAGAGGTGCTGAAAATTCTTGAATCATTTCCTTTATCTGCTAATTGAAAATAAGGATATGGATCTTTCTGGTTTTTTTCACACCTTTGTCACACATTTGTCACACATGCAATAGAAGAACTTTTACTACATACTGGTAATAATGCTTAGCATGAAATGAAGAGAGGACTAACAAAACTAACGGTTTCATCTAGCTTCACTGCATATAACAATCTCTTGTACGAAGCTTTTGTGGATATATCTTGACTGGTTTAAGAAGATAATAACTTCTTTGTCCAACATATAACCTTGCATTACATCTTGCAGTCCGAGATGAAACTATGTGGAGGTAATGGCACAACTGCTCTCAAGCAACACTTTGGAAAGAAAATTATGGAACTTGAGGAGGAAAAACGAACTGTCCAGGTCTGATACTACTGTAAAATTTTAGTACACAGTAAAGGATAGGACTAGACAATGTAATAAAGAAGATTCTGATGACTTTTTCTTCTTCAATATCGTCAACTCCAGTCCTGTTCTGCCTCAAATTATCATATAACCACTATATTTTATTTTCGTTTTCCATACAATGTATAATGCTAACATTCTAGTTCTACTTTTTGATGAATACAGCAAGAGAGGGATCGATTGTTAGCAGAAGTCGAAAACCTTTCTGCTAATTCCGATGGACAAGCACAAAAATTGCAGGATATGCATTCTCAAAAACTAAAAGCACTTGAATCACAGGTAATATTCGTTCCAAGATAATTATTTCGTTTAGGATTCTTATGAGTAGTACTTTTTCAAGTTCTTTTGGCATATTTTAACAAGTTCCACCGTATTCATACATACAGATACAAGATCTTAAAAGGAAACAAGAGAACCAGGTTCAGCTTTTAAAGCAGAAACAGAAAAGTGATGAAGCAGCCAAAAAGTTACAAGAGGAAATTCAGTGCATCAAGGCCCAAAAGGTTACATTCTTCCTTGTTTTTTTACATATTTTCCTTGTCACATATGGTTTACATGCATTGTTTTTTGGTCTTGTAGGTTCAATTGCAACATAAGATTAAACAGGAAGCTGAGCAATTCCGACAGTGGAAAGCATCCCGAGAAAAGGAATTATTACAGGTACTTGCATCTTAAGAGAAGGAATTGTCTAATTATTTTTAAGCTTTTAAAAAGTGCCCCATTAGTGGTTAAATTAATACTAAAGAGACAATCTAAAATTAACAGCAATACATTTGATAATAGCTTTTACGATACTGTTTGTTCAAATGCACATCTGTTTGTACGAAATGGACAACAGAAATTTGTAATTTTTTCTACCGAAACATCATTGCAAATTTTCCTTATGCCATTTAGCTGCATAACTTCACTTGTAGATGATAATAAATTTGTATCATTACTTTCATCTCATGAATGTTCATTTTTAAATGCTCTATCTTGATGTTAAGAGTTACGATCCCTTTATTTCAGTTAAAGAAGGAAGGGAGAAGAAATGAGTATGAGAGGCATAAATTGCAAGCTCTGAATCAGCGACAGAAAATGGTCAGAACCTTGTTCCTCCCTTCTGTATATTTAGATTTCCTCCTACGATAAACTTTGTCATTATAATCTTGGATTGATATCTCATTTTGTAGAGGTCAAATATATTGCTTTAGTTGGAAGAATCTGCAGAATATTACTGAACACTCATTGGCATTGTTCTTTCAATCAATTTGATTTCAGGTTCTTCAAAGAAAGACCGAAGAGGCTGCAATGGCTACCAAGAGGCTGAAAGAGTTGCTAGAAGCACGCAAGTCTTCAGCTCGTGACAATTCAGGTACTTCTTCCTTGGTTTCGTCTTTTCTACTAATTTCACTATGAGATTATGAAAATTTTCATTCTAGAGTTTTATTGTTCCACTAGAAGCTGAGTGAAAGTGCTGCTTTTCATATTTTTGAAGTTACTTTGCAAGGGAGTTGTTATACCTATCGTTAATTTTGATACTGATGATAATTAATTCCTTGTCTTCCAGCGATGGGCAATGGAAATGGACTGAATGGGCAGGTGAGTCTCTTACTCAACCTCTTGGTCAGTTATTTTTTTCCAGTTATTTGTTCAATCCAAATTAAACTACTTTTATCATCAGAGCAATGAAAAATCTTTGCAACGTTGGCTGGATCATGAGCTAGAAGTCATGGTGAATGTTCATGAAGTTCGTTTTGAGTATGAGAAGCAGAGTCAAGTGTACGTAGTTAACTCTTATTAGTACATGTTGTCACTGTGCATTCAGGCCATTTTTCATTAGTATTGATTTTGAAATCTTTGTTTCTGCCTCCAGACGAGCTGCATTGGCTGAAGAATTAGCTGTTCTACGACAAGTTGATGAATTTGCTTCAAAGGGAGTCAGCCCTCCTCGGGGTAAAAATGGTTATTCTAGGTAATTCTTCTTTTTATCATCAAATCTTTTAGTTCTTTTCATAAGAATAAACATGTTCCATTTGACATAGAATTGCTATGGTAAGAGTTATTTTCAAATGTTTTACCTTTTCAGGGCATCTTCAATGTCCCCTAATGCAAGAATGGCAAGAATCGTATCTCTTGAGAACATGCTGAGTATTTCATCAAATTCACTCGTTGCAATGGCTTCACAGCTCTCAGAGGCAGAAGAACGCGATCGTGCTTTCAATAGTCGTGGCCGCTGGAATCAGCTGCGTTCAATGGGAGATGCAAAAAACTTGCTTCAATATATGTTCAATTCTTTGGGTGATGCAAGGTGTCAATTGTGGGGAAAGGAAATTGAGATCAAAGAGATGAAAGAGCAGGTGAAGGAACTTGTGGGTTTATTACGCCAGAGTGAACTCAGAAGGAAAGAAGTCGAGAAAGAGCTAAAATTGAGAGAGCAAGCTGTAGCCATTGCACTAGCATCAACACCTCCAGTATGTTTCTTTTGCTCGTATTTATATACTGCCAATATGGTGCAAGCTACTTGCACTACATCTTGTGCAAGCTGCTCATGTAGCGCAATTTGACCATGCTGCAAGTTGGGAAGTAGTTGGTGTGGTAGGTTCAAGTCGTGCCACATCAGCTACTTGCACAAGATCTGGTACAAGCTATTTTCACCAGATCGGGTGTGTGCATTTATGTCCTCTCCCCACCCCACCCACCTCCCTTGCTACACGTATATTAACTGTTTGTCTGTTACAGGGAAACTGTCACAAACACTTAGCCGATGACATGGGCAGTCCTTTATCACCACTTCCTGTGCCAGCTCAGAAGCAACTCAAATATACCGAAGGCATTGCTAATGGATCAGTTAGAGAATCGGCTGCCTTCATTGATCAAACACGAAAGGTTAATCTCGTGCTCCTTATTTGTTCGACTATGTGAAGCCTATGTGAAGCCTAAATATACTGTTCACTTGTTCGTTCTACCAGAATAAACCGATATCAGACATTGATAAGTTTCTGGTGTATGCAGATGGTGCCTATTGGACAGTTATCGATGAAGAAATTAGCACTAGTGGGGCACGGTGGGAAACTATGGAGATGGAAGAGGAGCCATCATCAGTGGCTGTTACAATTCAAATGGAAATGGCAAAAACCATGGAGGCTCTCAGAGTTAATTAGACACAGTGATGAGACAATCATGAGAGGAAGGCCTCGTCCACAGTCTCTTCCAGATGTTATGTATAGAAACAGTCGCTAGCTTATATATCTCGAGCGTGTACATTCTTTTGTCTTTCAACCCCAACACACGGCACAGGGATGTGCAGGGAAATAAGTACAGGTAAAAATTCTTATTACAGGATTAATAAATTAATGCATTGAAGATCTCGTCTGTATACTGCATTACACTGTAATGAAGTTTCTTTTTATATTTACTGTAATGCAGGAGGGCAAGGTACAAGTGGCAATCAAGAGAAGTTTGCTTGTAGCTGGTAGCAATGCATATAACACGAAGAGGTATGTGGACCTGGGAATTTTGTAACTACGGTCGTTGGATGATTTGCCCAAGTTATTAGAGGGGAGGATTGGACGAACCGTGAAGATGTTTGATTTTGCAACTCTGTGGTTTCTGATGATGTGTATATTTCTTGTCTCGAAATCAACTTTTGTGAAGGGAATTGTCATCAAGTAACGGTAGCTGTGTGTCTAGGTCGCGATGTTTTTTTGTGTTTTTTTCTTCCTTTTGTGGCTAATTGGCCGATATATGTTGTGTGTTAGCTCTGTATTTGCAGCATTCCTTGATTCTAAGATAGGTTATTCTTTTGTTGATGTTTTGCCATTTCCTTCAGTGTGTGTATGTAACAAAGTTGAATCTGATGGAAGATACTGGCTTTTGAAGTTGACAATTATTAGACAAGGATTACAGTTTGTTCTATTGTCTGTAATCATTTTAGCCCATCTTTACTGAACATATGCACATTTGTTGTGTAATCATAAGAAAGCCAGGTGAATAATACACTTGGTCTAATGGGGGAAATGGATAGGGCTCTGGTCAATGGTCTTCGCATTGATGCTTTTGCATGATTTTAGTCGTACTCTCAACGGGGAAACTTCAGACCATAATCTATACAATAGTTGAAAACGATAATCGAAAAATGGATTTATTTCTTTTTCAAATCCCGTTGCAGTTGCATGAGCTCTTCTGGCGTGCCACAAATGGTCTACAAAGAAAAAGAATCCGACAAAATGGGATACTCCTCTTTTTCATGTAGGGGAGAGATTGCGGTTCGAGAAATACTGAATGGAATCAATACGCAAATGTATAACTCGCCTCCAATCAGGCGCCAGGTCTCGTGTTTGTTCTGGATACAAAATGTAACAGGTTCAAATCTTGTCATCCCTAATGCTCCTTTGAGCAGTAACGAGGTTCGCATCCTTTTATGGGACCTAAGCTATTTAGGACCCTACGCCATCTCTTAAAATTGGTAGCTCAATCATGGCCCCAAAAAAATATTAAAGAACTAAAGATTTTATAGACCAACTCAAAAGTTCAATAATTAAAAAAAAAATATGCGGACAATACCACAGCGATCCAATAATTAAAAATCAACATAATAACTAGAAAACAACAGTGAAAATTTAACATACCGGCAAAACCACAAGATTTAGAACTTTTATTTTCAAATTTTAACATACCCAACAAATAGCTGCTGAGTTCTCTTTTGATTCAATTTCAATTAATAATAAAATAAATAAATAAATAAATAAACGAAAGAAAGAAAGAGAGAGAACACCATATTAGGCCACTTACCAATTTGGGCCCAAAGCAAAGGCTTGGTTTGCCTATGCCTAAGTTACGACCGGCCTTTTATCAAAGAGTCATATCCTATTTTATTTCACATTGGTGTGGAAACGTAACAGCATTATTTAATCTTTAGAATATTGGGCCAAAAAAAAAAAAAAAGGATTTCCAACCATCTTGTTGTCCTGCAGCACAATCCCAGTGTTTCTTTTATCCCATCAAAACAAGCTCTTGGTGTGTGTGGTGATTCTATCCTAACAATTGATAGTAAACTATACGCAGCACTGCCACAGAGGCGGAGTTAGAGAAAGACATGGAAAGGCAACCACCTCGTAACATTTTAAAAGCCATTGAATGCCATCTATAAATTTTGAAATTTCGTTTAATATATGTAAGTTGTAATTTGCTCCTCTCCCCACTAAGAAAGATATTCCGGCTCCACCACTATGCTGTCAGCTGCTCCTCATTATATTTGTATGAATGGTAAATTGATGACAATTTCGCGGTCAGAAATGGCTACAACAGTCCTTTTCAAGGAAAAATAAAAATAAAATAAAATAAAGGCTACAAGCCTACAACAGGATTTTGGTACTTTCAGTTTTATCTGTTCTCCATTAAATTTTTCCAATGAACGATACGGTATTGGGCCATAGGCCCCTGTTCCATAGAATGATTGATTATATGCACCACCATTTTACAGGTACAACTGGAGTACTGAATTATTATACATTTACCTCTTACAGTACATAAGAAGCCTTAAAGATGGAAATACCTACCACCGCCCAAAAATTAGGAAATATGAATGAAGAAACATGTGCAACCAACTACCAACTATTATTGAGTCACAAAAGAAATTATGTATGGGAAACTTACTTTCCTCATAAACTTGATCAACCAAGTAATAAAGATGTATACAAGTAGAAACAAAAACACACACACACACACACACATTTGGAGTTCATGCACCAAATTGGAGTTATGGTGTGTTCACGCTTTCTTTTTCTGAATTGGAAGATTAGATGATATGTGACATCAGACAGAGAAATATATACACATACGTATGCTTCTTTGCATTATTTTTAAGTAGTATTCTAAAAAACGTAAAGCGTGAAAAAATGTCAAAGCTACGTTTTGCACTTTTTTTGTGCTTCAATGCACTTCTTCACGCTTTTTGCTCAAAACTTTTCATCAACGCTTCGCGCTTTTGCATGTTCTACATGCGCTTTGAATGCTTTTAGAACACTGCTCTCCAGCAGTATACTACGGTACGAAGCCTAAAAAACTTCAAGAAGTTCTTAAAGTGAAATGATCAGAAAAAAGTTAGGGGAGGATAAACGGGGAGAGAGAGAGAGAGAGAGCACTAAGAGGTCCCCGAATTTGGATCAAATTCATTATCCTCCATCATCACAGCCTCTTTGATTTCCTGTATCATCTTCAACACATCCCACATCATCGGCCTTTGCTCCGGCGAACTCACACTACAAGCCATAGCCACATCAAGAATCATATCCAACCGATCATCCTCCTCTACATCCTGGTCTCTACTTGATTTCACCCACTTGCTCATATCACTCGGAGCTAAATACGGCCGTTCTGATGGATGCTTCCCCGAGAGTAGCTCGATCAAAAGAACCCCAAACGAGTAGACGTCCGATTTGGGTGTTGCTTCACGGTGGTTGAACTTGCCAAGTTCGGGGGCTTTATAAGCGGTCGAGTCAGGGTCGTCTTCTATGGTGGGCTCTGCTAGGGTGACGAGGCAGTAGTCGGTGAGGCATGCCTCGAATTCAGAGCCTAGGAGGATGTTGGACGACTTGAGATTACCATGGACAAGTCTCCATGCTTGATGGATGTAGGCGAGGCCTTGAGCTACATCCTCTGCTATTTTCAAGCATGATGTCCAATGTAGTGGCTTTGCTCTTGCTGACTTGGAACCTGTTGTTACAGTGTAGTATTGCCAAGTTAGGACCGGCAATAAGGAGAAAACTGTATTTTCCTAAAAAAACCCTACATGTGCTGTTTCATTTCCTGTTTTCTTGATTGTCTCATTATAATAACACAGACAATGTATCAGATTCAATAATATTTACTATTTTCATTGGATGAAACAGTTAAAAGACAACAAATCTCAACTGTTTCTAAAATAGTGTCAATTCTCATTCCATTTGGTTTAATAACCACGTGGTAACATCAATGTCCAAAAAGCTAATTGTGATTCCCTTCAATAACTACCATCTTTCATCAAAAGAGTTTTCATTTGCAGTGTCATTTCCGTCTTTTTGACTGTCTCATCTAATTAAACAGTTTGCATACACAACCAAGCATATCATTTTTTATAATATATGGAGTATCCTAATTGGAATAAAGAGACGACCATCTTGTCAAATCTCCTCTCATTTTCTGTGTTCTTGATTGTTTTATCCATTCAAAACAATCTATATATACAGCAAAGTGTATCGATTTAATATTGTGAACTATCTTGATTTGATAAGACCAGCTAAGGAAACAGCAAATTATATAGCAAATCAGAGTTATTCTTAAACCACTGTCAAGTGCCATCTTGTGTGGTCTAACTACGCGACAATTTCACTGCCTAAAAAGCTAATTTTGATTCCCCTCAAGACCTAAATACTAACTTATACTGTTCCCAGTGTACTCATCGGCTGCTAGATTCTCTTTGTTGATTATTAAATACTAATCCACTATAAAAATCTACCTTTATCTATTAATAAAATCAGATACATTTCTTATTATGCACGTCGTAGTACACATCAGAAATTGTAATAAAATTCCAACTCTCCCTTCTATTACTTTTCAAGATCCTATAAGCACTCCCAAATTCACACGAAATCATGCAAGATGCTCATCCAAGAAATAATAAGCATTGAAATCCTTATTAGAATTCATTAGAAACTACCATGGTTTTTACATTATCCTAGTTAAAAATTTATTTTTACTATTCATTCAAAGTCAAACTCAAATTTTAACCACAAGGTCGAAACACCAATTCGTCAATTACCACATTCTACTATTTGCCTCACAGATGGCTATCTAGTCGTGTATAGTCTAACTATCGATCACCCAACGTAATCTTGAATGTGCATTTCAAAATTAATATATTTGATTTTAACTGAATGGTAAAAATTAACTTTTTAACAGAAAGTAATGAGTGAGGAATTTGGGAGTTACCATGAATGAGAGAGGATAGACTGCCATTGGGCTGATAATCATACACCAAGAGTCTTTCTTCCTTACCCTGAAAATAAGCCTTAAGAGGCACCAAATTTGGGTGCCTCAGCCCTCCAACTGATTCCATGTGCCCCTCAAAAACCTCCTGGGTTGTGCACCTCAATCTCACAGCGTCCAATCTTTTCACCGTTACAATCAAACGGCTATCAAGCACTGCCTTATACGTGGTCCCCATTGATCCCCTACCCAAAAGTTGCGCAGACGCCCTCATCAACTGGTCCATTGTATAAACCTGCGCCTCACCTGCACAGAATGATAAACTCCCACTCTTCGTCACCGTTTGCATTTGCATTCCTCGTTGAACTCTCCTCACTTTCTCTTCCAATTCATTGTTCTCCTCTTCAATTCTCATCACCGCTTCAACATTGCCTGTAACGCTAGACTCAAAACCCATTGATTTGGCCTCTTCGATCTTCGAATCTCGACGGTGTTTCTTCTTCGCAGTATAAATCAAACAAATCGAAGAAACAAGCAAGATGAAAACCCCAGAAGAGAATCCAATAATGAGAGCGATTTTCCTTCGTCTGTGGGTGTCGTTATGTGATCGGGTTAATGCGCCGTGGAATTGTGCCGTTTGGGAAAGCGCCGCGGCAGCTGGCGGCGGAGCTGGAGCTGGGTTTGAACGGAAAAACGGTCGTGTTGGCCGGCATTCTCTGTTTATAATCTCACCGCAAAGTTTTGAATTCGTCGAAAACGACGTCGTGTTGAACCGGGAAAGAGTCGGAGTAACTGGAATTGCACCACTGAGTTCATTATGCGATACGTTGAAGATTTGTAAAGTAGACTGGTTCAGAGGAGGAACTGAACCGTTGAACCTGTTAAAGTCGAGCCGGAGGTAGTACAACCGGTCGAGCATGCTCAACGAAACCGGTATCGGACCGGCGAGCATGTTGTACGACAAATCGAGGGTTTTCAGACGGTGAAGCGTCGGAATCGACGGCGGAATAACGCCGGAAAAGTAATTATGCGAGAGGAAAAGAGATTTCAGGTTGACTAAACCGGATAAATCGGGAATCGGACCTGTGAGCGAGTTGTTCTGCAGACTCAAAACTCGAAGCTCTGCCATGCGACTCAAGGTGTCTGGAGCGAATATACCACCGAGTTTCATTCCTTCTATGATGACTTTAACTGCTCGAGAATCAGTACATTTTACTCCATTCCATTTGCAGAATGCAAAGCTTCGTTTGGGAGAGAAACCGAGTTTGTTGTTCAAATCAGCTTTTGACTTGAAGGCCAACAGAGCAGCTGCATCCGACGGCTGCAATAGGTTCTTTGAAGGAGATGAAGAAGCTCCCGAGTGGAAGTGTATTGAGAGAAAAATAAGCAGATTTTGCAGGAAAATAAGTAGATTTTGCATACGACATTGTATTATCATCTTCGGAAGATGGAAAAGGAAGTGAAAGTGGAAGTGGGGGAGAGTTGCAGAGATGAGAATGGAGGCAAGGCCCTTCTATTTTCTTGACTTGAAATAAAAATTTCTTTACACCCTCACATTAATGGTAACTCTTTTGGATCATTGATGGGGTCTCAGGTGCACCGTTTAAAGGCCATAGGGGGGTAAAATTGTTTTCTTGAAGTTGAAGCCTCGTGCTTCTTTTTTTTTATATATTTTTTTTAATGATACAATCAAGCTCTTAACCTAAGATTCATTATTCCACTGTGGTAGAAAAGGAAAAGCAAATATCCCAGGAAAAGGGGGAGCATGAGGAAGTTAGCTCAAATTTTGAACTCCTGCAAATTTAAATAAGTGTAAACGTAGTAGACAGTGTGAAGCAAAAGGATAAATAACTTAAAATATGTGCAGGGTCGATTTTGAAATATTGGCAATTTTAGATGAAATTTTGTGTTGGAGGTGCTGGATGAATCTTTTCAATGTGTTATTGTGTAGATCAGGTAACTTCAAAACTACCATTGAAAAGGTAAATTGGCAAAGTAAAATTTTACGTTTAAGCAACACTTGAAAAAATTTGAAATAAGATAAGAGTGGAGGAGGGATTGAACGTGGTGTTTGGGAATTGGGAGTAGGCTTTGTTTTGTGCCCCCGGGGGGGGTTGGGTTTCCCAAGGGGGCAGTAGGTGACAAAAGCACGAGAGGAGTGAAAGAGCAGAGGTGTCGGAATATGTACATCAGATTCACGTGGAGAAGGAAGCAATGCAATAAATAAAAGTGAGAAAAGAGGGGGGAATTCCAAATACCTTTTTTGCCCTATCATTTGTTGCTTTCACCATGCATGGTGTCCATTCCGACAGCATTCTACACGGATCAATAGTGTTCAAATGTAGCATAATGAAAATCATATAATTTGCATTATTCGTCCCCATTTTGTTGATATTTGAAAAGTGGAAACTGCATATTTTTATGAATTTTCTTGTAGTATTATTTGATCTGCACTCCCGTTTCGATGCCAACAAATTGGCGTCATAAGGCGCCAACACCCCTATTTTCGGGGGAAAAATATGAAATGGGTAGTCACATCATTAGTGACAGCGATTATGTATTATTAATCTCATTTAACGTAAATTCCAAAAAAAAATTAAAAAAATATTTCAAAAAAAAAAAAAAATTACATACATGGCGCGCTAAGCGTCGCCTTGTTAACAACGTAAGTTAACAACAAATTGGTAGGTGATCATTCACCATTTGATCTGAAATCAGAAAGATCCATATTTTCCATACTCTAATAATCCCTTTGAACTTGTTTCTTAAACAAGTCCTCCACTTATTTCAATTTCTTAAAATGATATAAGTTGTGCAATTGCTTGACAGAACCACAGTCAAAGGAGCCGATGAGGCAGTGGTAGGATGATGCATGAGAATTGAAAGATGTATAGGGATTCAAGGAACGTTCAATTGAAGATGAGGATGATTAATACTCCATCAGTCCCATAAAGATAGTCCCACTTTGACTTTCACACAGATTAAGGAAGATCAATAAATATTCTTGGAAAAGTATCTTGAGCATAATTCCTAATATCTTGCTTACATTTATTTGTTATTCAATTTTAATAGTTCTTGTATGTTGATTAAATCTGACATTAAATAAAAGGCGTATGAAAACTAAAAATTAAATATAGAAATGAGACTATATTTTGGGACGGACTAAAATGGAAAATTGGACTATCTTTGCGGGACGGAGGGAGTAGTTATATGATAAATTGTGCATAGATAATGAATGGGGTGAGTAGTGAGAGGGGTTAATCCTCACGCACGACGGTAAATTCTATAACAATTTGACAAACCAATAAAGCGTTTATAAGGTTAGGCGATTGCATAAGGTCTCCAAATTAAACCTTTCTCTTCTCTCTTTATTTTATTAAATATAAAAAGGGCTCCAAAAATCGAACTCTCATTAAAAAACTAAAAATAAAAATCCAAGATATCAATTTTCACCGGCCCTTCCTAGTCCATTTTGTAATTGTATTCAAACTGGCCAAAACTATTTCTTAATTAGAACCAAACACAGCCGACCTAACTTGATTGTATTGGATTGGGACTACGTCACCAGTTTTAAGTGACAAGTAAAAAAATATATAAATTAAATTATTATTATTATTATTATTATTATTATTATTATTATTATTACAATGGTAGCAAGAGAAAAGTGAAAAATTATTAGCAACTTTACATGGGCCACGTAATTTTTTTTTAAATTATGCTTTCAAAATATTTCAAAAAAATACTTAAAAAGATAACATTCCACTATGAAAAATCGACAAATTAACATTATACACTAACCAAGTTAATAATTAAGTACCATAACAAATGAACAAATGGTGAAGGGTAGTTGCTTCATTTATCCCAATTCCACTTTAAAGCTCACATTTCTCCAATACCTCAACAATAAAATTTGATTATTTCTCTTGAAGATCATACTTCAACTGTACTTACCACATCTCTAAGCAAACAAAGAAACTAGTAGTTGGAATATTTTTCTTTTGCACATCGACGGGCTAGTTGAAGTTGATAAGTAAAAATGAAAAACCTTGAATGTGTAAAAAGAACATGGATTGCACTTTAAAATGAGTGCTTTCAGACCAATTAAACTTATTTTGCATATTACTTTTGCATCATATGCTGGTCCTCTAAGAATAAACATACTTTGGGTGTGTTTGATTGACGTGGAAAATGTTTTCCACCTAAATTTTTCCGTTGTGGTATTTGATTGTAACATTTTTGTGGAAATTATTTTCCTTGTAAGGGAAAAACACGGCTTTTTCCTTGAAAACATAAAAAATATTTTTTCATTATATAAGAGAGAAAATTTTTTCATGATATAATTGAGAAAATATTTTTCATAGAAATTTTTTTCTTCCAATCAAACACACCTTGATTGGGAAATTTTTTCCATCCAATCAAACATTTCCCCCTTGTGTGTTTGATTGGGGGTGGAAAATATAATTGGAAAATATTTTCCACCCAAAATTTTTCCAAAATTTTCCTTTGTGGTGCTTAATTGCACTATGTATGGAACATAAAAAATGTTTTCCACGTAAAGCAAAAAATGAGACATTTTCCTTGAAAACAAGGAAAATATTTTCCTTTCCCACTTTTTTCTTCCAACCAAACACACCTCTGAAAAACATCTTATGAATTGATGCTTTAACATATGGTACTTGTAACATGTTCAATCCTTATGCTTCCATTTACATGTCTACTACATAACAATTGACATTTGCTATTCGTTTAATATATCGAGAGATCCATCAACTAGAATAGAAAAGAGTGAGTAGTTGTTTGTTTGATAATGAGATTAATTGTTTCAACAATACGAGCACTCACTATATCTTTTTCATTATAAAACGATGTCAATTTGCAATTTTTAGGAGATTGTTAAAGAGTAATTTTACATAAACATTTATAAATTACATAATTGAGGGGTCATATTTTCATTGAATGATAACAATGTGCGTTAAGTAGTATATCTTTCATCCCAATGGAGAAGTAACAAGTCTGAATGTTAAATGTCAGTTTAAAATTAGTATTTATTTATAAATCTCACAACACTAACACTACTCCTCCTGTCCAACTAAGATAGGTGTGGTTTGACTGTCACACGGATTAAAAATTTATAATTAATATTTATTGGAAAAGTAAATGTTATTGGTATATTTTTTAGTATATCTTTATATTAAATATGATAATTTATTTGTATTCATAACTATGCATATTAAATAGAAGCAGCTTAGAAAATGAAGAAATTAAATTTATACTAATAAGAAGAATAACCTATGTTTTAAAAAGGGCGAAAAAGGATAAACAAGTACTAGTACTAGTATTTTTTAATGGGATGCGGGGAGTATCATCTTCATGGGGATCCAAAAATTGCAATTGAAGTAGACATTTAATTGGAATGAGAGAACCATCAAATTCATCAATCATCATGATCCCTTAATTACACCCCCTTCTTGCGAACAGTCGAATACAATCATTTGATGCATTAATTGAGGCGAATATATATTCATTTCTTTCTTGTATTCACTTGTTTTAGAGTATGTTTGATAGAGATTATTTAAAAAATAAATTTTAGATATATAGTTGAGAATTAAAAAATGTCTATTAAAAAAAAAAGCGCAATGAAGGAGTGGCTCAAAATAGTAAAAGAGAAAAAATTAAATTTGATTAAAATTTTATCAAACAAGCCCCTTAATTGCTTGTAGTAAACTGATTGAATAATAATAATAACTGATTGAATGTGTTGTTCTTGGTTCATAAAGCTTCATATTTAATGCGAGCTTCGTTATGTTCACACTTCACCATAATACGTTCGTGCACGAACCGTAAACCTTTCTTTATCTTTTCAATAAGTGAATCATTTACCGATTGTTTCCTATTACATTAACATTTTTTGTATTTTACTCCGACCAATTATTATACTCTTTAAATCATGAAGTGTTGAACCGTTTCCACATATTTACTTCAAATTGCCATTTCAAGAATGCATATAATTCAGAGACTGATAGTAGGGCGGATATTCTCGATCGTCCTTAGAACACTCAAGAATAGGGGGTTGCGATGGTCGAAACCCACGATCAACTTGTCACAATACAACCGCAACAGATAATAACCTAAGCGCGATCGATATCAAGCATCGGCCATTTCACCAACATAGTTTGCCTAAGACGAAGCCTTGGGAAACTCACACGATTGTGCTACCCAAGCATGCGGGCTACGCCCTATGTCGACGACTACCACATCAGACCAAATTGCTCTTACTTGATCCAAGAAAGCACCCCTATAAATATACCACCCCCCCAAACCCCCAAGAAAAAAGGGATCATCAGAGAGAATAACTTGTGATTATCATAAGAGGTAAACACCAGAGCGCATTAAAATTGTATTGGAATTGGTGTCTATATAATAGGGTCGGTGGAAATTCGTTTGACATCAAAATGGGTTCTATTTACTTGGTGAGCAGTACATACATTTTCTCTATTGGAGATTTTCTTTTATGGAATTTCTCTATTGTTTCATTATCTCAATTCAACGTTAAATCGTAAATTTCTAAATCGGAATATTAATTACAATAGTCAATACACTATCTGGATGGAAGTGTGCTACTTTTCTAAGTGGGCTTAAGGTTAGAAGTGGAAGTGGGCAAGATAAATTAGTTGGGTTTCTTCTTTTAATCATTGTGGCCCAAAATTTCACCGGTCTAACTCAAAATTGATAGAGGTAGCCCAAATTCAAGCGTGGGTATTGAACGGCACTGGTCGTTGATGAAGTCCACCCCTGATGAAAACCACAATATATCTAACTATATATCATATCATATCATATCATATCATATCATATCATATCATACTATGCGCGTGTTAGTGTATGTGTAAAAATGGATTTTTATGTGATATAAGAGAGAGAATGAGTGGAGTTGAATGGTGGAGATTTGTGTAGTACATGTAGGTCCCACGAGATATGTGGATGTGAAATAGGAGAGAGAATGAGTGGGGTTGAAAAGAATGTATAAAAATAGGTAAAATTGTGTAAAAACACATACACTAACGGGGTATATTAAAAAGTGTGGATGTGTGGAAATCTTTTGATTTCCAATAATATCCCCACTAATATTTTATTTGGTCTAAAATACCCTTATTACAATTACATTAAAGAAATTAAACTACATACAAATATTATAATACATTTTGATTTTATTCAATATAAAAATGATGATTAATAACTAGAAATCTTTTACAAAGTCATGTAGTCGTATGATAATCGTTTAATTTAAAAATATGTCACAAATATTTTTGTAGTTCAATAATTTAAAAAAATTACATAACTAATTTTTAAGTGATTTTTAAAATTACTTTGATTTGATCACACTACAAATATTTCAATAGATAATGTATTTTTATTCAATGTGTATAATTTAAAAATATATATTGATCATTTTTTTCTATAACATCTTTCACAATTTTCTAATTAGGATATCATGCTTGCATAGTTTTAAAATTAGATTGATATCATATTTAATCAACTTTAATAGATGTGACTAATCTTATTGGAAAAGAAGTTTGTGTAGATTAGATATTTGGACTAACTTGGTAGAAATGGTCAAAAGTGTGTAGATTAGATAGTTTTGTGTAGATTAGTGTATCAAATGATCAAAAGTGTTATTTAGTTTACATGCATGAGTTTCTAATACTATGTTGATTTAATTTTATAGTTTTGGAAAAAAATTAAAATTAAAACTTAAAATCATTATTTTATACTACGTGCGAAGCACGTATTCAAAACTAGTAAAGATAAAAGAGTCATCTAAGCAAAGTGTCTAGGTGACAGCATTATGTTTGGCTTTTTTAAGGATTATTATTCTGTTTTAGCTAACTATTTCAATTCGAAAATCCAAGTCTGAGATAGAATTTTATTAATAACAAAATTGAATTACAAGCAAGAAGGAGGGTTTAAAACCTGACCTTCAAAAGAGAATTACAATTCAAAGCTCATAAAATCTAATTTTTTAAGTATTTTTCATTATTTAATTTATTTTACTCTTCTTATTTGATATTATTTTCCTTATTTTACTTTTTTATATGTATTTTTTTATATGCATTCTAATTTTTGAATTAATTTATATATTTTTTAAATTCTTTTATACTTAGTGTTGCATGTATTAATGAAAACGTGATAAGAAATCAAAGTTACAACTTACAATGCCTATTAAATTAATTATGAAAATAGGAATGAATATTTTCTATACACGTTTTAATTTTTGGATATTACACATTAATTATTCATTTTTGAATTATATATATTTATATATATATAATCAATTGAAAACATTATATATCCAAGCAATCGAATAAAACTGTTATTTCGTGTTAGTTTGCATCTATCTTGCAAAATAAATCTAGATGGTCGTAATTTTAGATAATGGTCTGCAAAGAAGCTTTATATAAGGAAGAAAATTTTGGGGCCGTTGTCCCTGAAGCCCTGAATCAGCGTGGTCCTACAATAATTCTTGGCTCCGTCCCTGCCAATATCTAAGCAATTAAAGTATACATTAGATATGCGTAAAGTCTTATATAAATTTTATACTTAAAATATGCCTCTTAATTTTCACATTTTAATTCCACATTTTATTTTCACATACATATTGATGCTGATTAACAAATATAAATTCCCAAGTTAAATGTTTGACTACAAAATCTTGTACTCTACCATTTTTTCCCTTCGGTATACGTCACACAATATACCGACGGGCAAAAATGGTAGAGCACAAAATTTTGCAGTCAGACATTGAACTTCACCTACTCTTCTTTCTTTATTGTAGAAGTTTAAGTAATTCAAGATTATTATTATTCAATTTAACCTCAAACATGGTATCTCCAATGAGATCACATTCAACTCTAGCATGCTAATTTTTTTCTCTCATCTCGTGGAACCAATCTAGAAACACATAAATAATTCAATGCCACCCTCCAAAGAATTCCTATTAAAATTTGACAACACAATAAAACAAAAAAAAAAGTAATTATTAAATGAAAATTGATATCATGAAATGAAAAAAAAAAAAAAAATCCTGTAGGAGGTCCTCAATCCTGTCACACGTGGTACAGCTATTCATCTAGAAACTTTCTAGTCTAATAATGCCCAGGTTCAATGCAAATGGATAAAGCAACAAACAAAAGAACAATATTTGGTCCAAGTCAAAGATAATATTTGTATGCTATGAATAATTTATGTTTTAATTTCTATTATCAAATTCTATTCCTAATATTTATTTTGTGAATAAAAATTCTATTCCTACGATGTCTCGTGACTTTGCATACACTGGCTTATAATATTCTGGCAAGTCATCAATTATCAATCAATTATAATTTATATGAGTTTCACAAGTCGTCCGAACCAGCATCGATTGAAATTTATGTTACTGCCAAATCCACACATGATATCAATCTCTATGTACCACGCATTGTTTACAAGATTGGCATTGGATTTTTCAAAATTTTTCCATTTTTTTCTATTTTTTTATACATTTTTTCTTTACTCTAAATCAATCACATCCACACATCACGTCACATCCACAAATCTCCACCATTAAATTCTACTCATTCTCTCTCCCCCTTTACATTAAAAACTATTAAAAAATACTTCCAATCACCCTATAATATTTGTTAGTTGGTAACTTACTTAAAATATCAATGAATTTTATAAAGCGAGAAGATCAAAATGAATATTTAAAACAAATTCTTGAGATGTACGGCGGCTACTGATCTTGATTGATTGTTGACGATGAACGAATGGTAGAATCAATCGATAAATAATTAGAATGTTAGGAATACAATATTGTTAAATTGCAGATTTTGCGTTCAAATTTAGAATTGTTATTATAATACATTTTTGAAAAGTAGATGGCATTCTAGATTCAACACAACACTATGTGGTGACTTATGGTGAATTTCAGGCATCTGAGTTCGTTTGGTGGCGAAACTATAATTTTTTTTATTTTTTTTTTTTTTTGTACTTTAGTGCTATTTTTCTCATTTTGTTTTTATGCCCATTTTGAAATTTTCACACTTTTTCTGTGTTTTATTGTAGGTTTTCTAGTCTATTTAAAGTCTTAAACATGCTTTCCCTTTCATGTCATTCATTCATTTGATTTTTTTCGTAACATATTCAGCTTTTGTTTATCTAGTAGATTTCGATTTGTAACAATTTATAAGTCACAGCGGTTGAGTATTCACGTACATGTGAGAAGGTACCTTTAATCAATTGATAGCATCTTAACAAATATGTTAGATTGGAATCCACAATTATCCCTTTATTATAATAAAATTTATAACGCGGTATTATTTGTCTAGAAAAGGGAAGAACGCAAATTCTTACTGATGATCTATGTACATATAACCTTCTCCATGATGATCATTTATGTTAAGTACATGTATGAATTCCTTTGTAACCAAGTGTTAGTCAAATTTTAGTACTCTTATTTATTACTGTCTTCGTCCCAATTATATAAATATTTATTCTTTTTGAGATATCTCAAATATATAGATTATTTTATATTCATTTACTATGATACCCTATTTAATTTACAAACTTTAAAGTATTTTTGTAGTTTCAATAAGTTTTTAATTTATTAATAAGGGTAAAATGGGAAAATATTTGTATTACTCCCTCAGTCCCAATTATATAATCCACTTGTCCTTTTTGAGATCTCCCATTTATTTAGTCCATTTTTATATTTATTTACAATTATACCCTGATGTTATCTTTTTCAATACTACTTTTCATAGGCACCACTACTAATTAAATGAGGATATTTTAGGAAGTTTGTTTGTATAATTATTATTTTTCATACTATTCTTAATTCGTGTGAAAAATAAAGTGGATTATATAATTGTGACGGGAGGAGTATTGGCTTTTCTAATACAAATTTTTAATCTGTGTGAAAAATTAAAGAGCCCTATACAATTGGGACGGAGGGAGTAATAATTAACATGCCGTAGATTAGAAATCTTGGTTGGAGGATCAAGTATCAGCACACATATGATGTACCATAGAACCCAAATATGCAATTTGTGGAGGAGGAATGCCATCCCCAGTGCACGAGTGAGCCAATAAAAATAGACCTAACAAATCAAAATTTAATGCTGAAAGTCCAAATATTTAATAAGAATAATTAATTTCCACTCCAGGGATACTTGTGGCCCACTATGTGTGAATAGAGTACTGAATTCGGTACTCCAGACCAATCAGAATTGTCCACATGCACATAGAGGGCCACAATTTAATAAATAATGTGGCCCACTATGTGTAAATGGATGGTTTTCATTGGCTTAGAGTACCCAATTTTCGGTACTCTAAGAGTACTAGAATTTTTTCCCCACTCCAGATAGTCCAAATTGATCGCTTCCACCCACCATTATTCCTCCATCTTTTTTTCCGAAATATAATTCACTAAATAAATGTCAACCATTCCATACACGACACGTTCTCATTAAATTATTAATTAATTATTGACTAATATCTTAATTATTTCTTAACTGACTACAAATTTGTAATGTAGTGCGCTCCACATATTCAACTAATGCAATCAATCCTCGGGCAGTAAATATTGTTATATCATTAGATTGAATTATAAAATATTTTCAATACAAAATCATTGTTTAAAAAATGACCAAGTGGAAAAAGTAACAATAAAAGTAGGTCTCATTCAAAAAAAAAAAAAAGAACAACAACAAAAGTAGGCATCAATTGATACCAAACATAGGAGGAAGACAAAATAAAAAAAAAAAAAGAAAAGAAAATTGTTGATAATTTATGATGGGGTCCTCAAACTACGTGTTGTATTCGAATTAGGCCTTCTTTAATGGATAGCCATTTCCTCTTCTAATACAAAGAAAAAAAAAAAAAGGAAAGAAAATTGTTGTATAGTGGCAGTGTGGCACTCTGAAAATAGGGTTTCCACTGTTCATTTGGAGGGTTTTTTTTCCTCTCTCTCTCTGGAGCATTTTTAGTGTGCTTTTACAGCTTCTATATTTCCAATTTTGTCATCCAAGTGTGCATTCAAAATTTTTCGTTAAATTTATGTCCATGTTGGACAATATGTTTATTTTAGTTATTTTTTTAGCATTGAATAATAGCTAACAGACCATATTAGAATGAAATTACAAGTTAAAATTAAAAAGAATTCTTTAAAATTGCCCAACAAGAGCATAAACATAAACACTAGTGAACAGTAGACAATTAGCACATGACAAAATAAGGTAAAATACAACAAGATCTTGTGTAATATTTTTTTCAGTTGTAATAATAAACGAAAAAATTTCGTAATGCATTTTAATCATGGTGTAATTAATTAAATTAATTAATAATAAATATGTAGTTAAATAAGTTTGATATAAATTAATTGTTGGGGAAATAAGATGTTTGATGTTCATTTGGTCTAATTTTTGAATTAGGGCTTGTCCTTTTGAGAAAAATGTAGATTTACTTGAATGACACGTTATATATGGGGTTGAAAATTAGGAAAATGTATTGAAAAAATGTAAAGTAATTATATATGTTGAAATTAGGAAAATGTATTGAAAAAATGTAAAGTAATTTTATTAGTGGTTAAAAATGATGAGAAATAAAAAGTTAATAGAAGTTAGTGAAAAGTTATAGTGTATAGAATAAGCTCTTAATTATGGGTTCAAGATGCTTAATTAAGTAGGATATAGTTTTTATTTATTTTCTTTCTTTTTGTTTTGTTTTGTTTTAAAGCACAACCTACATGGCTACATCAAAGCAGTATACAGGCACAAAGATACAAGTTTATTGAAGCACAACGAAACTAAAGTCGTCTTATCGGCAAAAGAACTATAACCGCCCTATTGGCGGGAACTAAGCTACCTTATTACCGACTAAAACCATTCAACAAGCGATTGGTACTTGTTTGGTAGAACTTGAACCTGGGACCTTTAAGTCTCCAAGCCCCAGCCTTAGTCCTCCTAACCAACAGAACTAAGCTTCATTAACAAGTGGGATATAGTTTTAATTGCGCAAGTTTGGTGCAATTGTTTCCAAAGTGTTAGTTCAACCAGACAAAGGAAAGACCATACTTCCTCCATCCCATATAGTTAATCTCACTTTTCTTTTTCACCAGCTCCAAAATGTAGGTCATATGTTATGTTTGTGCATTGAATTTTATTCATTTTTTGCATTATGTCCTCATATAATGTATATTGTTGTTGATATAATACATTATCACTATTGAATGTAGATATATATTTAAAATGCAGCTATAATTTATTTTATTAATTACAATTTCTTAATTCATGTAGAAGTCAAATTAAGCCTATCTTTCCGGACAAAGGGAGTATAAAAAACCTAAAAACTAACAACCTTCGGTCTCGATATCATTCAAGTAATCTCTTCATGAAGACGTTCAACGAGGGATATCCTCTAATGGCCGTCAAACCAAGTTTAGCATTTCACCCTTGTAGGTACATTGTAATTGGTTATCATTTTATTTGCAATTTTGTGACAGATATACCGCTTTGTATAGATCTTTTGATAATAAGGTCGCCAACAATTTACTGACTAAATCCCTTCCTATTGCGTAATTTAATCGACTTCATCCAAAGATGTTTATATAAATAAATAAACTTAATTATTAATATGAAGTCATATGATCTAATGGCATACAATCAATCTCCCACCCCTGAAGTTTAGGATTTTATTCTCCTTTCTTACACTCCTTGACTTTATAATTCAAAAAGTGATTAAATAAAAATATCAAATTTCGAGTTAAGCGAGTATAAATCTATATTGTTCAAAATAAAAACATATAAAAAAAAAGGTAAAACGTATCAAGTGATAATGGCAAATCCACATAAATTAAAAGGTGTTGAAGGAATTTTTAAGAGAGAGAGAGAGTTGAAAAGAAACGAAAAGAAAAGCCCACTATACTTGCATGATTCAATTCCCACCAAATCCACAATGTGCACTCTTTTTCTTCCCTTTACTCTTTTTCTACACAGAATCAAAGATGTTTTCAACTGGCAAATAGTGACATATAATAAACAAATGCACCCAAAACATTTGTCTAGGGAGTTGCAAAAACAAGAGCATCCAACGTTGACCACTCACCCTATATCCTATTCCCTAGCTACCGTATTGAATAAAATACTAGTCTTTTCTTTTGCTTTGCAGGTGGGGCAACATCTCGGCCGTCGGATTCTCCATCCGATGATCATCATGATGATTCCAATACTAGAGCTGCGGGTGTTTGTGCACTCAACTGTACGTGATTATGCTCTCCTTCGTAGGTCACAATTAGCATCGTTGGATCATCCAATGCCCTTTCGACATGCTTACGAGCCGGGCAACCTCTTACGCTGCTACACTTGTAATAACCCCTGAATTTTTTTTAATCAATTATTATTATTATTTATATAAATAAACAAAAATCAAATGATATTGATTTTTTATTTAAAATGGGTGGATAATATCCAAATTAAATGTTAATTGATCATGAGAAATTAATTTTTGTACACCAAAAAATGCTTAAAACGAACATCGATTGTGTATCAAGTGTAACACTTCACGAACTTACCGAGGATGAGGCGAACCCTTGATTGGCTTTTGGCCATACTTTCTCCACGAGAACTCGTCTGGCGGAATATCCGACATCTTCATGCTTATCGCCGGTATTCTGACGACTCTCTTTACCTTCGATTTCCTGAATAAACAAAAAATAATCAATTTTATTTGTTGGAATTATGATAAAATTAAATGACATTGCAAAGTTTTTCATAAACAATAATTTTCAAGAAAATCTTATTCAAAAAATAAATAAATGATTTTAAGAAAATAATATAATATTTGTATAATTTTTTTTATCATCTACTGATGTGACAAAATTTTACGGACTGAAATCAACTACCCTATGAAAAACGGTCATAATTATAATAATTGAAAATAAAAACTTGATTATATGATAATTATTGCCTAAAAATTTTCATTTATTTCTACTAGTAGTTGACTTTTGACCTTTTCTTGGGACAGTGGCAACGACTGCCAGACGAACCACCACCACACTTGACATTTGCGTCATCCATCGAGCTGCACTTCCGCTTAAACGACGACGTAGAGAGCGGTGGACGGCCGGCCGACGACACCTGCGAAAGATTGGTGATCTGAAAACCAGACGACATCGACGGCTGTAAGCTGTCGGTGTCTCCGGTCAACGATGACATAAATGAATTCGCCGGAGAAGCAAAATTTATGGTTGTCGACGCTTCTTTCCTATCAATTGACCCGTTCCTGGCCAACTGATGGTGGTGCGGCAGCGGCGGCAGCCTCTGGATCGGCGTCGGACAGTAAATTTTTCCGGCCGGGGTAATTTTCTCCTTTACTTCACCAATAGTTTGGGGGATTATTGATGGCTGAATTTGAGCTATTCCAACAGGTTCAGATTCTGATTCTTTCTCAATTTTCGGCTGAACCGGACCTCGTCGGAACCGGGCGTGGCCGGTCCGGTTCTGGTCGAGCAACGAAATGAATTTTTTGAATTTATTCACCGCCACATCAGCAACGGCTTGATACTCTACATCCATGACCTTAGAAGACGACGACGTTTCTTGATAATTTTGCTGGTGGTTTTTTGATTTTGAAATCAATCTGATTAGCTTCTCCACGCTTTGCAGCCCCGCCGCCGCCGCCTCTTTGGCGGCGCGTTCTTCCATTTTTGACGTAAACCCATCAGCGGCGGCGGTGGTTCTATAACCAGGCATCAATTCCACCGCCATCTTCACAAAACCATTAAACGAAAAATTATCTCAACTTATAGATAGAGAGAGAGGGAGATTTGAGAGAGAAGTAGTAGTAGAAGTTATAAGAAACGAACGGAGAGATATATAAATAAAAATAAAAGAGAGAGCAGAGAGAGAAAGAGTAGAGAGAGAGAGAGTATTTTGTGGGGAGAGAGTCAAACGGATGATGCTCTTTAACTTTTTCTCAATTTTAATTTTTCTCTTCTTTCAATGTGATGTCGTTTCTGACCTGCCTGCCATCAAAGGAAGAAGGCCAATGGTTTGACGCCACGTGGAAGTTTGGGAGAGAGACACACTGAGAAGGGCATTGACCAACTTTAATTTTGTCTAGTTGGTGGGGACCAGTTCAAGGGGGTGAAAAAAAAAAAGAAAAAGAAAAAGAAAAAAAACCGGTGGTGGCGATGATGAGAATGGGTGCAGAAAGTCAAAAGGTAGTAATGAGCCGTTGGATTATTAGAGGATCAGTTCTTTTTTTCGTTAGGTTGGTTCCAGCAAGATAGAGGTTGACCTTTAACAGCTTTTAATACAAAATGAAAGAAAAGAAAGTCCATGGGGTTTGGTTTTGAGTTTAAACTTGAAAAGATACTATATAGTAGTAATTTTTGAATATATATTGTTAATAAGTGATTGGAAAATATTAAAAATTTTAAAGAACCTGCAGTTATATAAAAAAATGAATGAATAGTTGAAAATAATGTTAAAGAAAAGTGATTTTCGAAATAATGCTTGTTTATAATTGGAAGAATTATATTTATTTGATTAATTAGATATAACTAGATAAGTAGGTGATGGTTACGGTAATTATTTCTATTTTCGTCTAAATGAGATTTTAGGTCTAGAATGTAAAAAAAAAGAAAAAAAAGAAAAGAATAAGATGAAGGAAAAAGCTAAAGTAAAAGTCTTGTGGAGGAAAAAATATTCTTCTATAAGTATTGAAATCAAATCTAAATACAAATAAGTCTTGAAGATCAAAGTCTTCTTTGAATTCAAGTCAAATACAAGTTCAAATCCAAATCAAATCTCCAAGACAATATTTCTTTGAATCAAATTTTTAAGCACAAATTCAAAAATCAAGTTCAATGAAATCCAAGAGTTCGAGAAATCAAAGCATAATTCGACCTTTTGTTGAAGCAATGGAATCAACACACGTGGTTCATTGACTTCAATATCTGGAACGTTAATAAGAGGATCTTGTACTTTGCAGTTGCAAGACAATTTGAATATTTTATATTTTTTCAAAATTCAATTTTTGAGATTTCTCTATTTTGTTTTTAGCATGCGAAATTGTCTATATAAATTTCTTGGCACACGCCAATGGGACACTCTTGTCTAGCACAATCGGAATGAATAGTTCGTGAATTTTTGTATTCAACTTGACTTGGTTCGTCAAGACGAAACAAGGCAAGGCAGAGCTAGTGGTTGAATACACTGAACACTGGAGAGACCTTTGTGCTCAATTGCCAAGAACGTATCAATGAGACATCATCCATTGACATGTGCATCTAGGGAATGTTGTGGAGTATTTTGTAATTGACAAGCAAATATGCATCACACTTTTGAAAGGCAGGCTACAGGCATATATGATCTAGAGATTCAAATACAAGATGCGATAATTATTTTGCTAAATGATACGAGAGACAAAAAGTAACTGAAAAAAAAGAAGAAGAAAAAAGACAATTGGCCGAGTAAGTTCAAAATATCTATGACCATTTCTATAGTCGAAATTTTGATAAGTGGGAAATTGTTACCATGTTGTAGAAATCCTATTCATCAATGTCAATTTCGTAAATATGACGGTGAAATTATGCCTGTAGTCGTTCAATTTAGAGCTTGTTCTTTTGGGTGTAAATTTTATCCGCGTGGTATTCCATATAAAATATGTGGTTAATATTGTATTGGAAGATGTGTATGTGGTTATACGGAATTGCGTGCGGATAAAAATTATACCACATAGAACAAGCTCTTAGGGTGTTTGATTGGAGTGGGTGGAAAAAACATTTTCCTTATTACATGGAAAAGATTTTCTTGAGGGGGAGGTGAAAAAAATTTGCCATGGAAAATAGGCAAAACAAGCTTCAAATGGTTGTACATTCAAAATATTTTCCATGGCAAATTTTTCAATCAAACAACAAAGTGGGAAATTATTTGTCTTGATGGGACATTTTCCATGGCAAATGGATGCAATCAAACACACCATCTATTACAGCCATTCAGGCGGTGGAGGAGTGAGAACTTCAAAGTTGAGGGGCCGTATTAGCGTCAAAATTTAAAGTAAAGTTACAAATTTATAAAAGATACTGGGATATCAAAAAGAAAATAGACTGTTAAATCCAAATCACTGCTAAACAAACTCCCTTAAATCCTCATTTATCATTACGATATAAAAAAAATTAGAGAGATTTGCTTGATTGCCAATATTCCCAATTTTAATTGCTGATCTGTCATGCATTAATTTAATTTTACAAGATGTCAACTTTATAAGTAGGGGATCAAATTACCCCTAGTGATATAACGACTTCATTGTTGTTATGTTTTTGTCTATAACGATTTCGTATTCTTCATCTATATTAAATCAAATATTGAATTATGCTCGTTCTTATCGATCTAGTTTTTATTCAAACAATCGTATAACATAACGACAATGAAGTCGTTATAAAAAATCTTAAGTTGTCGAAACGATCTTGAAGTTGTTGTGGAGGTATTTTTTTATATCATTCTAAAAAAATTGACATTTTTGCAAATTGTAATTAGGATTGATTATCCTGTAATTAAAATTTAAAACCTTAACTATCTAGTAATTTTTTCTAAAAAGTATCGAAAGTTTTATTTACAAACTCAATTTAAATAAATACAAAAAAAAGGACCCTCAAAACTTGTAGGGCATGGCCCCCCAAGGACCCCTCCCCTCCGCCTCTAATTCAAGGTTTGTTTACTACTAGTTAAAACAAAAATTGTTTTCAACTATTCATTTGATTTGATTTGATTTTTTCACAATAGATTTTTTTTTATAACTTTTGAACCATAGATTCAAAAATTATTTAAAAAAAAAATTCTCTAGATATAAAACATACCCTGAAAAATGTGAGTATTAGACATTCCTTCACAAATTGGAGGGACAAAGACAGAGAGTCTCGGTCAAAAAGGACACACTTGTGTTATGTGTAATGTATATTAAATAAATAAATAAACTAATATGTTGATGTGGCACGTGTCACGTCAATAACTTGAGTAAATAAGTCTGTCATAAGCAGCAATTTAGGAGAGATATAAGATATGAGACAAAAGTGGATGATTTCATTACGAATAATTATAATTTCATCAATTTTTTTTATAATGTTACTTTAATTTTGTTAAATCATATAATTAAGCCAACTATTTTTATTTAATAATTATGGTTTAATTAGATTCATTTAACGGTAACTAAAAAAAAAGATCAATGAGATTGTCCTACCATTGTTCAAAGACTCGTATCTCATGAATAGAATAGAATATCCCGACAAGATACTAACGGAGATGACAATATTTTCTACTACTATATAATACTTGAATGAAAATCGTGCAATCTTGCACTATGGCATTGTCAAGTAAAAATTCCTAAAATGGAGAGGGGGAAAGAGTATGAAACCTAGGCTGTACTACACACCGGATTCTCTCTACACGTCTTCCGTTTTTGTGTATGTCAAAGTTTGAATTTAAACTTGAAACTATGACAAAGGGTCACATGGGATTCCTTTTTCTTTTCTTTTGAAGAGGAGAATGACTTCTTGGTTTCTTCTCCCATTTTAGGTTCTTTTGTCTTCTTTGTGATTATTCCATCATATAACACCTTTTCTAGCTGTAAGCCGGTAATTGCACTGCTACCAATTTCCAAAAGAATTTAGTTTATCAAAACGTTGGTAACGCTTTTATATATATAGTGTATGTGTAATATGACGGTTAAGATTTTGCTAACGTTGCCAAACAAAAATAAATAAATAAATAAATAAAATTATTTTAATGTTCTAACTTCAATGTTGATTCTGTGTCAAAAAAGTTTTAATGTTAATCTTTTACACATAATTTAGAGTAATATATTGAAGGCGATAAAACTTTCATAATGACAACAGTCGACGTAATACGTTATACAAATAACAACTCATGATTTTGATATCATGTTTAGGGTTCGCCAAGAGGAAACCAATATACTTTGGTAAAGTTAACTTCGTTGAAATCTGAGAATTACATATATCTAAAAATAAAAACGTCTCTATTTATGATTTACTAAATGATATTTTCCCCTCAATATGCATATAATATATAAGCTCAATGAATTAAGTGAAGATAAGAAAAATAAGAAAAACAAAATAACTAGAATGGGGGTTCAATAGCAACGAGAGAAATTTAGGGGCAGCTTGAGGTTCAAGACATTTGAACATCATTTTACCCCATCATTAGGGGTGGTGGGTATGGGGTTGAGTTCGTTGACTTCATTCTTGGTGTTGCTTTAATGCCTTAAGTACAAAGAATGGTGCAAGTACCCAAAACATGGCGTGAACGTTAATCCATAACACCAAAACAATGATGTACTACTATGTTTGAGTCCGCTATATATGGCCACTCTTTCTCATGTCAAATGTGAAGTTGACTTACGGGGATGACAATAATGTTTGTCTTCTCTAGAATTCGATTGGACTTTGATTTCAATAGGACGGAAATTTATTGACTTGTGGATTGACGAGCTTAGCTGGGTGAAGTGAGATATTGAGATGCATTTAGCTAACCAAAGTCGGGTTAGTAGACACGTCTCATATGATACCTCAATGCTATCACAATATTTAAAAAAAAAATTGAAAATTACTGATATGTTATTTGACTTTCTTTATGTTAAAAATTTACATAGAAACAACTTTTCAAGTTTCACACAATTTGACACATTCTTCTACAATTTATAATTTACGTTATAATCTACCAGAGTTAATCTGAAAGCATATAAATAATAAGATAAAATAAATCACAATGAAATAGATCATGCGATACGTAATCCAGCATGATTAGAATATGATATGATATCGAGTTTTTGAATACATTCTTTGATATGACAAGTGTAGTGAAAAATCCAAATGCCATTGTTTGAAGAGGTATGAGCAAGTGAGCTGGAGCAGAATCAATCTCCAAATGGATTTTACTCATTTTAGAGTGACCAAATTTAATAAAAAAGTATATTTGGATATTTCCACTGCAAGAATCAGGGATGGATCTAAAATTTTTAGTCGGGGATTATAATAAAGAAAAAAAATTTAATTTGACTAAAATTATATCTAAAAAAAATTTTCTATATAAAACTCGTAATTTTCTTTTTTTTTTTTTGAGTCGGGTCGAGCCCCCAAAATCCATCCCCGGCAAGGATGTATAAATTTTTTTTTTTTTGATGATATGTATAAAAATTTTTAGTGAAACGTTTTAATGGCGGTGAGAGTTTCTGTAAAATGTGTCAGTAAATATAAATTTTGATGGCATATGATAAAAACTTTGACAAAGCTTGGGCAAACATGTTCTCAGTGTGTAATTAATATATTTCATTTTTGCTACGGTTGATAAGTGTCTTTCGGTATTGGACATCGACTATGTGAGATTACTTGCATAATGGATCGAGTTCAATTTTGGGTCAGAGATGCAACATGATCTGGACCTGAACAATGGGGCTGCATTGAGTGGGCCTGTTAAATTGGGCCATGCTTTGGTTTTTGCTTGGACACCTCAATGGGTTTAACAATGAAGGATAAGACCCATGGGCTTGAAGGGATAAATGCAAACTTTGAGAATTGAGACCCAGCAAAATAATTTGTGGACCGTAGAGGATTAGTCAATACTCAATAAGAAAGATTCCAATAATTTTTGGAGACGCAATGACGACTCTTACAATTAACCTTTAAAAGTTTTAGGCTTGGGGAAGGAGTGTAATCTTTGTGACCCAAGTAAATTTCTTGTCTTGGTGAAAAGCAGTCACAGGTTACAATTAATAATCTATTTCTGAAAAATAGACAGTACGTAGTAATAGGTACAAAAATTTTTGGTTAAAAAACAACTCCATTTTGAAAAGAAAATCCGTAGCTAATTTACATGGGTAAAATTTTAAAAGTTGTGACATTTGCCAACGGATATTTTGTTGCAAAATTTCGGTTTGTAAAGCTGCAATTTCTAGTAGTTTTAATTGTTGTGATTATCTTTGTTTTTATACAAAACAATTTGAGAGTTCATTCCGTTACACGATCCTTTTGCAACTAGAATTTTGTACTATGAATCCTTCAATGCGTAAGCCTAAATCAACTTTTGTGGAGTTTCAACACAGAACAGTATTTTGGTGAACTGCAAATCCTTTATTTCATGTTTCTCTAATTCTTGGATTTTCAACGAGTTTTGAACAAAAATATTTAGGGTATAAATCATGAACCCCCCCCCACCCCCCCAACCCCACCCCCAAATGACAACAAAAAAAAAAAAAAAAAGAGCAACAAAATTTATAAATTGTGGTATTTGTGGAGATCTAGAGATGAATGCTGGTAAGAGACTGGCCATTTGATTTCCTATCCTCCAGTTGGAATTGGACAAAACCAGATCAAACATTTTGGACACTTTTGAGTTTTGACAATTAATTATTATTATTATAAAGTAATGGACAGCGAAAAATCAGTGATGTGGACAATGAGCATTGAACTCTACATGTTGAGAACGAATTGTACAAGTTGGGATATTCACTTCAACCGTTTGGACCCATGCAATAATTGGATTTTGGGTACCACTCACCGCACTTTTTTATGTTTTCCCTTGGATTCTTCTCTCGAAATTAACCGATGGTTCTTGCTTGATTTAGATTGGTTCATATATATCAATCCACTATGGGAATCAAGTTGCTATTTAAAAAATAAAAAAATAAAAAAATAAAAAATGAAATTATGGAGGAAGGTTTGTTTGGCAATTAATGTGTCTTCAACTAGGGAAAAATAAGATGTAAGTGTTTAGCGTGAGAAAATGTACAGACTAAAATTGGTTTCGTATAATTATTATACTATAATAAGAATACGACGGATAATATAAAGCTTTACGCTTATTATAATTGACAATATTTTATTTTTGTACACATCAACACATTACATTTAAGTTTATGATGGTCAAATAGGCCATTGAACTTTGTGTGCCCCAATATGTCTTCTTGGCATTGTCTTTGATATTTCTCAAACAATTTTTTCTTTCAAGAAACACATGGAGAAACATGTGCCTATGTTATAACTTGAACTTTTGATATATGTGGTTAATTATTATTTGACTATTGGTTTGGGAGAAAAAAAAGATGCCGAGGTCCGATCAAAAGTCTAAGTTTGGTTAAACATTTTTCAAAAAATAACTTCTACAATTTAATCAAAATCGAATTGTAATTTAATTTATTACTAATTAGGCTTTAATTTACACATTTGATTGATTTTACTACTACTTAAATTAAGTGCAAAAAATTGTCCAAAATAAATTTACTCAACCCCAAGTTTATTTAAAACTTGATTGTGGTGTTGTAATAACTTCAAGTCGGTTCTTCTACATGTGAAACCAACGAGCCAAAAAGTCTCGCGATTATTTCGTGAACCAAGTTAAAGATTCCCAAAATCCTATCTACCTTAATAAGCAAGCAAACAAATTAATATGTACATATCATCCAAAGGAATTTAGAGCTTGTTTGATGAAGTTCTTTTTTTTTTTGAAAAAAGATAATTTTTAAAAGAGCATGAAGTATAAAATCTTGGTGTCATCCTAATTACTTTCAATTTTTCCTCTCCTAGAGCACACGGAAACTAGTCATTTTATACACAATATAAAATGATATTTGTACAATTCTAACTTATAACTTATCAATATCTAAGTAATGTGACATGTAATTTCACATGATTTTCTTTATTAAAAAAATTATTAATTTTTTTATTTTTATTTATCTCACCTTTTCTTTTCTTTCTTATGTTTTCTTTTTTATTTTTTAATAACTCAGGTGCATCATTTTAGCCAATAATATTCCATTCCAATGGATAAATATACTTTATAATAGTAATTTTTAGCCAACAAATCCAGGAAGTTTCCGGTCCCATCGAGCAATTTTTAAGTATGGAACTATCGGACCATTTTGACGATCCATTCGACTTCCGTTTTAAAATTCAGGACCAGATCTGGAATTAGCACGGCGAGGGGGAGTGCCAGGAATTTTCCGAATTTTTTCCGGTAACACCGTAGCCGCCGTGACTACGGGTCAAAGTTTTAGCAGTATTTTTGGCAAAAAATAGTGCCAACATTTTGACCGGTGGTCACGGCGGTTACGGTGTTACCAGAAAAAATTCGGAAAATTCCTGGCACTCCCCCTCGCTGTGTTAATTCCAGATCTGATCTCGAATTTCAAAACGGAGGTAGAATGGATCGTCAAAATGATCCGATGGTTCCATACTTAAAAACCGCTCGATGGGACCGGAAACTTCCTGCCAACCAATTAAATTAAATTAATTTTTAATAAAATAAAAGTTTGTGTATTCACACGTTAAGAGCTTTGGAAATTTTTTTACAATAATATTTGGAAGTGGGGCCCCCCCACGAAAGAGACTTGCGTAGGCTCTTTTCAAATTGTATGTATAAATTCCATTCCTAGAAGCAACCAAATAATAATAGAATCTTCATTTTATAATTATATCTTATAATTATTAATAAATAATAACAATTTTCTTCAGATCCATAAAGTTGGCCGGCTTGGTTGAAATACGAGCTTTTATAAATTAAAACCAACTGGAGAAAAGAACGTGGTTGTTGGAAAGTGCTTACGTTAAATTATCTAACAATATCGGGAATGTTATGTTAAGAGCGCTGGGAAACGTTGGGAGAAAAAATGTGAGAGAGATACGGGTGAGGGCCCCCCAGCCCCACCGCATTCAGGGGGGGCCTGCAAGTGGGTTGTGAGTAGTTGGGAGAAATGCTGGGAGAATAATGCTGGGAATATAACATTTTCGCTAACAATATATATAATATCTCATTAATAATATCTCAATTCTGTCTTTTCAAAAAAAAAAAAATCTCAATTCTATCTAAGTCGGAATGAAGAAATCTAATCAATTAACAAATTAACGACGTACCATATTGGTATGACCTTTGCTCCATCAAAATTCTTAATATTCAATTTGAGTTCAATTCATGCGATTTTGTCTTATGCCAAAGTATGAGTCGAGACAAAAAAAGACTCAAATAAATTGAAAATTTTATTTGAAAAACACGTTTACGGTGATTAATTAACCACTGCACAGAGTTTTTAATCCATAATTTTGGGTTTGGTACAAGAAAGAAAATTCATATCCTTGATCTATCCAAATTCAATTGTTAAGGAGAAGATCATTCAATATATCTGCATATAAAATGGAAAAATTTTCAAGTTTGCATGACTTGGAATTTACTTGAGATATAATTTTTAATACAAATTTTCAGAATTAGTTAAGATTTGTTTGTGATGCCAAGCAAATTGTAACAACATACCATATTGGTTAAAGTGGTTTCAAATGCATCCACCCACATGGTAGCATTGTTAGTTTCATTACGTATCCAAATAATATTGGTTAAAAATAGTTGTGTAAGAAACTAAAAAAAACATGCATTTTTTCTCCTTTTTTTTTTAACTTATTATTGATATTTGATAATGCATGGTGCGTCGAAACCGGAAAGTGTCGGTAACTTATGTTGTTATTTGATAAATAGAAAATTTTATTTGTTTATTGCAAAAAAGAAAATTTTATTTGTATGTTGTATGCATATTATTCTTTAATGGAAGAGGTAGGGAAATTTTTGACTTTTATTCTTCCTTTGTTAGTAAGTCACCCGTCTATTAAAAGGTGTTACTCTAATCTTTTTTTTTTTTTTTTGTTTTGAATAAAGGTGTTACTCTTATCTTTTTCGGCCCAACATAATGGTCTCAAACCTAATACATATTCTTCATGACCCACCATAACCGTCCATAAGATTACTTCCTTTATCATACTTCTCGTTTCTTTTGGGGAAAGGGAAATAAATAAATACGTGACATCTATTTTTAGATTCTAGTCAATTTTAATAATTTGCTGCATAGACATATCTAATAGGTACCTAATTGACAACCCATTTGGGGAATGTATAGAAACTTTCCTTCGCACGGAAATTAAAGAAGAACTCAATTTCATATTTAATTTTATACAAGCAATACGTACAATGTATGTGGGACCTCTTTCTTCTTCTTTTCTTTTCCTTTTCCTTTTTATAGATATTTATATTGTTGAAATACGGCAATTGTTCTAATTGAAATTTTTTTGATGAGGGTAAAATGATTTAATTCAGGATGAGAAACTATTTCATAATATTTGATATTGATATGAAAAAAAAGGTCGAAATTTGTTTATACTTATTATTATGCGCGTGTTAGGGTATGTGTTTTTATGCGTTTTTATGTATTTTGATGTGATATAGGAGAGAGAAAAATGGCCCGTTCACCAACCACTTTTACAACTTCTTACAAATTTTTACAACTTTTTTATCCATTCTTTCTTTATCTTAAATCAATCACATCCACATATCTAATCACATCCATAAATCTCAACCACTCAATTCCACTCATTCTCTCTCCCCTTTTACATAATATAACTTTAAAAACCATTATAATCTACTCCCTAGCGGGGGCAAAGTGGAATTGAATTGTGGAGATTTGTGTAGTACAGGTAGGTCCCACGAGATTTGTGTGTAAAAATGTGTAAAAATATGTAAAAATGCGTAGGAGCACGGGGTCATATGTTGCCCAATTGATTAACAGACCAATAAACTTTCAAGTCAATTATTAACCTACGACATATATAACCATGCCGTAGCTAATTCACTGATAAACATACTTCACAATATAATAATCAATACAATCCAAGCTAACTACAACTTCAAGGGATCACTAGGAATTCATTAAAGAAAAATAAGTGTTTTGAGAACAACAAGAATGTCGAAAATTCAACGACGAAAAATGCTTGAAAGGATGGAAAAGCCAAGTGCTTGATTGTAATATTTTTGAAATTTTATGCGCTTGATAACTTTAAAAATTATAAATCGAGTAACTTGTAGTGCCAAAATGTAAGAAATTTGCCCTTGGTTAATCATTAACCTTCAAAACAAAATAAAAGCATCAAATCTAACTATCTGCGTAGAATTCGAAGGCAAGCGGTAAATTCTAGGTTTCTCTCAATTGCGGTCAGGTTGGACACTATAAAAATCAGTGTAGAGCAGCTCCAAAGGAAACGGAGAACAAGACCGAGGTCAATGTCGTGACCGAAGAAACGCGTGATGCGTTTATATGTTCCATGGAGAAGAAGACCGATTATTGGGTAATAGACTCTGGAGCATCGTTCCATGCCACCGCAAATCGACACTTTTTTGCAAATTATGTGTCGGGAAACTTCGGAGAAGTATATCTCGGAGACGATAAGTCATAATTCCTTATACAAGCTGCAATGAACCATCATACCAAACTCAATTGCTTATGCAACTTATGAATTGTACGTATATCAAGTGGGCCTTTCACAAGGTAGTAACTTCATTTAAACCTCATCTTTGATTCATGCCATGTTCGAAAAGGAGTAAGGAAATTTGACCATATATGTGATAGACGATGATGCAAAGAACTAGATTGTGCTCAAGGTAGAGATTGAGGGAGTGGAGCATAAGTAACCATACATCCTTGGGCTAAATGAAGTTATGAAGAACACATTTTTCTCTTTAGTTCTTGAGTTGAAACGTGTTTTCTAACTAAATGGGCATATACATTGCTTGGGTGTCCCTCGCTCTTCGATCTCACAATTGCAAACACTCATTGCGTTTCTTTCTCTCTCAGAACAATTATTTCTTAAGTTATTTCTCAGGGTTTTCTTCTTACTCACTGGTGGTAAGTGATCGTGTGTGATCATTGTTGGTGGTAACGATGATTATGTGGGACATTCATAAATGTAGCTAGGAGAATTCTTAGAGCATCTCCATTGCAACATGGATTATGTAATCCTATGTGGATGAGAGAGAAGAGACAAAAAAAAAAAAATTATGAGTCTCATCTTTTCTTTTCTTTTCCTCACTTTTCCTATTTTTTCCCACTTTTTCATTATAAATTCCCTGTCCATTCTACATTCTCACATCCACCTTCAGATTCTCCAATATTATTTTATTATTATTTTTGAATTTGTTCCTACATCTCTCATATTTTTTCACTTTTCTCTCTTTTTTTACTATGCATTCTCTATTCTCTTTTAAATTAAAATAGTCATTTTCTTTCTATCTCGCTCCTCCACATCATCTGTAACATCTACATACAATGGAGATGCTCTTTCGCTTAAGTTGGTGGACTAAAATTGCATGTGTGGGGATGAACTTTTGTAGTGCTAGAGTCACAATTACATCGAGAATTGACAGAGACATAATGAAAATTATTCATATCCGAGTCCAATTAAACATAAGTGTTGAATTAGGTTCTTGTTTAAAGAAGACGCCTATGGGAGGTTCTTGTTTAAAGAAGACGTCTATGGGAAGTTCTTGTAATTCTATTATGTTATATAACAATTGAGTTTGTGTTTTCCTAATTTGCATCATAAACTCTTCGTATGGATTGTTCATAAATTGCTATTTTGTAAACTATGAAGTGACTTCGAGTTATTATGTAACTCAAATAATAAAAAGTTGAAAAAGAAGAGAAATTTTGAGTGTCATGAATCAGACTTTCTTACCAGTGATGGTCACTTGCCCATGGTGGGCACCTTACGATGCCCATATTTTGGGTAAAAATTCATGGGGGTTTATGGGACCCCCCCACCATTAGGGGACAATTATGTATTATTTATCTAATTTAGTGTAGATACAAATTTTTTTTTAAAAATTTGGTTGCTAACGTGGTGCCACGAAATAGTTCCATGTTAGCATGGATTTTACCTTATATTGCCCACGGTGCACAACATATCGGTAGCCCTTAGAGAATCTTCAATGCTATATCTCTTTCCAAAATCCAATATGTGGGCTGTGATACTCATTTTGGGGCCAAAGGAAGCTTATTGGGCTAATGGGCTTTAGGGTTAAAACTAGCCGATCATTCTCGAAGGCGTATATATTCCAACCCCTTGACGTCAAGCTCAGAATCTTCTCGACCTCTTACTCTTCTTTCGGCTGCTCGTCTTCCTCTCTTACAGATCTTCTCTTCACTCTTTTTTCTATAAATCCATAGGGATATAATGATTAGAGATCATTGTGGTAGTCAATTCTTGATTGTCTATGCTCGTCTGTAATTTTTGGGGAAATTGTTAGGATTTTTAGTTATCCTTGAGATCTGTGAGAAATATTGTAATCGGAGGCTTGATTCACTGTTCTTAGTTAAATTTCAAGCCGTAATCCACGTTGTGTGAAGCTTCAATGCAGAGTATGGATTTATCCCGAATTGCGGGTCCCCAAAGGAGACAAAACAAATCGATCTTATGTTCTTGCGTGTTTCTTGTTTGATTACTGTTTCGTGGATGGTTTATTGATCGCATATTACAACATGTGGTATCAGAGCACCTCTTGGGGATTTTGATTTGATGCCTTGCTATCGTACCGTCCTGACCGAGGGTTTTTTATGACTGATCGGAGCTTGGCTTCGGTACTGATATTAATTCTTCAAGATTGGTTTTCTATGGGTTTTATTGTGAAACCCACATTTAGAGGCTTCTATTGTTGTTTGGTATAATCTCTCCCAACTCTCTCTTTCTTTACCTTGGTTAAGATCACCTTCTGGATCAAAACCCCGTCTGTCCAATCCCTTGAGACTCTTGGAATCTGAGGGGTTAGACCATTACTCTGGAGGTATCTTACCCAAATAATAGAGTTCTGTGTGTGCATATAAGTTCTTACATTCCCGGTTTTTGTTGGTCATTACTGATACTAGTTTTTTTTGTAAATCTGTCTTCAAGAATCGTGTTGTTTTTTAAAACATTGGCATCATTATTGTTTTCTGCTGGGTACATGCTTGCATTGACTGTTTGCATTTGACTGGCTACTTGTGCATTCATCGTCCCAATGTCAACTTCTAGACTTGATATTGAGATTTTGTCTGGGGTTGGAGACTTTAGTCTCTGGCATCAGAAAATGAGGGCTATTTTATTGCAACAGAAATATGCAATGGCTCTCAATGAGAGCTGGCTTGGTGAGTTTAGCACTACCACAAAGAAAGAGCTGGATGAACTCGCGTGGAGTTCCATCTATCTTAGACTTTCTGATAGTGTACTCAGAAAGGTTGGTGACACTGATACTGCTAAGACCATATGGGACAAATTAGAGAGTCTTTATCTAAACAAAATCTATCTTTTAAAACAGTTTTTTGGTTTTAAATTTGATAACTCCTCAAATCTTGAAGACAACATCGATAGATTTACAAAAATCACAACTGATTTGGAAAATTGTGGTGAGAAGATTTCTGATGACCAAAAGGTTATAGCTCTTCTAAACTCACTTGGAGAAAAATACAAAGATTTGAAAAATGCTCTAGAGTATGGGAGAGAAAACCTAACTATTGATATTGTTCTTACCTCCCTTAGAAATAAAGAGTTAGAATTGAAAGCAGAATCAAAAGTTTCTAAAAATGAAGGGACTGTTTGTTAAAGACAAGTTTTCAAATGCTGCTAGCAGTTCAAACTCCTCAAAGTCAAAGAAAAATAAGCATTTTAAATCTAAAGGTAAGGAACCTGAAGATAATAAGGGAAAAGGTAAAAACAAAAAGGAAAGAGAATGTTTTTATTGCAAGAAATCTGGTCATCTCATTAAAGATTGCTTTAAGAGAATAGTTGACTTAAAAGAGGTTGCAAAACTGAACAATGGTGCCTCAAATGCACATATTGATGTTGCTCAAACTGATGGGGAGTTTATGCTATCACTCCCAATCTTTCAAAACCTGAATGGATTTTGGATTCAGGGTGTTCTTTTCACATGTGTCCTCAAAGAGATTGGTTCTCTAATTTCTGTGAAACAGATGGTGGTTATGTTCATGTTTATATGGGTAATGACCTTTCATGTAGGATTAAGGGCATAGGCTCAGTCAACCTCATGCTGCATGATAAACAATCTGTTTTGCTGAAAAGGGTTAGATATGTGCCAGCATTGAAAAGAAATCTGATATCTTTGGGTGAATGGAATGAACAAGGTTATGAGATAAAGTTCATGCATGGTCATTGTTTTGTTTCTATTAAATCTGATCAGATCTTATGTGTGCCTAAGTTTAATGGACTTTAAGTACTGAATGCATTGCCTGTTCTTATTGCTGCTACAGTTGTTTCTAATATGACTAACATAGAGTTATGGCATAAAAGACTTGGGCATATCTCTGAAAAAGGTCTTCAAATTCTTTCTGAAAATGGTTGTTTTGGAAAACATGTTTTTGAAAAACTCTCATTTTGTGAAAAGTGTGTCATAGGCAAACAACATAGGCTGCCTTTTAAACCTGGAATGCGTAAAACCAAGGAGAAATTGGAATACATACGTGCTGACCTATGGGGACCAGCAGCTGTTTCCATTATCTCTGGTTTTAGGTATTACTTAATACTTGTTGATGATTACACTAGGAAAAATTGGATTATTTTATTGAAAAACAAATTTGATACCTTTCAAAATTTCAAACATTGGAAAACTCTTTGTGAAAATCAGAACAACAAGAAATTGAAAGTTCTTAGGATTGACAATGGCTTGGAGTTCTGCAATTTTGAATTTGACAATTTTTGTAAAGAAAATGGGATTTTGAGGCATAGAACTATGACACACACACCTCAACAGAATGGGATAGCAGAGAGAATGAATAGGATACTGTTAAATAAGATTAGATGCATGCTGTATGAGGCAGGTTTATCCAAGATTTTCTGGGGTGAGGCTGCCAAAACAGCTTCATATCTCATTAACAAATGCCCTTCAATAGCTATCTCTAATAAAACCCCCGAATTTCTTTGGAATGGATTTGATGTCGATTATTCCTTTTTAAAAACTTTTGGATGTGCAGCTTTTGCACATCAAAAGGATGGAAAACTAGATCCTCCGTCCCTAAAGTGTGTCTTCTTGGGATATGCTGAAGGAACCAAAGGATATAGGCTGTGGGATTTTCAAAATGGAGGCTATAGAGTCTTTATTAGCAGAGATGTGGTATTTAATGAGTTTGAAATGCCAAGTTTGAAGCTGAAAATTACTCAAAACAGTGTTAATCATACTTTAGATACTCAAACCCATGACATTGTGTTTTGGAATGATCATGTTGACCTTGCTGATTGTAACGCCCCGCCCCCGTAACACATATAACATATGTACATAAACACATGGCAGCGGATGGAGGGAGCGCTACTCGTGTACATAAATTTCAAAACCCTTCGCGTGGCTCTTGGATCGTCTGATTCCTTTTCCCATTCACACACCAACATCACATACTGTAGGACCCTTCGCCAACTCCCGCATACATAATCTACAAAACATAAACATAAACACATAGTGAGTCATAATGACCCAGTGAATAATGAATGCAATGCAGTGCGTGCAATGCACATGACATTCTTTTCTTTCTTTCTTTGGGCCCTAGTTGCGAATCATGTGAATACCTTATCATATCATAGCATAGGCCGTCCCCCAAAGGTTCTTTTACGCTTTGGGGCGCCGCGGGACCGTCGTCTAAAGAGTTCTTTTACTCTTAGACCGCCCATCACATCCTAGGCCGTCACCCAAGGGCTCTTTTACCCATTAGGCCGCCGGGCCGTCACCTAAGGGTTCTTTTACCCGTTAGGCCGCCACATCATCATCAAGCGCATTGTAAACACATGATAGGCAACTTTATCATCATACATGCTTGCCATGCTCGTGACGTGACATGTTCGTGGTATCATCATCATAAGCATAGTAATCGTACTCATAACATTCTTAGGCATTACATAGCGTACTTTCTTATGGACTTCGTCTTGTCGTTACATATCACATAATCATACATATACATACATGGCATTCATACATTCATAAGCCGTCCCCCAAGGGTTCTTTTACTCTTGGGGCGCTACACTCATCATATCATACGCATTCCATTTCTTGAACATCATATAACATGCATTGACATCACATGAAACACATAAACTCTACTTTCTTGTCTCACTACATGTTCATTAACATAACTAGTTTCCTTTCATGTACATAGATCCTTAGCCCATAGGACTTGACATAAAGGTCATATAAGTCACAAAATCATGTCCACATCATTCCATTATCATCACCTAATCATCACATAGGCATAACACAACCCAAAGGAACCCTAGCATGCTTGTAGGCTTGATACTCATCACAATTAGCATCATAGGCATACATAAACATACATATACTTCATAAATGCATACTATATCAAAGATACATCCATTACTCACCATGTACTTGCAAGATCATCAAGCATTGACATCCCAAAGCTTCCTCCTCTTCTTCCTCTTCCTTCCTCTTTCTTCCTTCTTCTTGTAATCATAGATTACACAAACATTACATAGCTCATATATGGAGTGGGAGATGATTCCATAGGTTCATGAGAGACTTGGAAGGATTTTGGGAGCTTTGGAACCGAGTTTGGGTGTGTAAATGTCAAGAAATGGCTAGAATCTTCTAAAATAACACTTCTGCCGACTTAAAATTACGGCCGTAACTTACACATTTACGGCCGTAACCCCTTACTTACGGCCGTAACACCATAACCTTACGGCCGTAACTGATTAATACGGCCGTCTCATACCATCATACGGCCGTAATAAACTCTCTGTAAATCCACGCATTTCATCTTCTTGGCTTACGGTAGTAACCTTACATGCCTTACCGTAACTCCAACCATACGGTAGTATCTTGAGATCATCTGACCGTAATTTGCTCTCAAACTTTTGGACATTTTCCACTTTGTTCACAATTCTACGGCCGTAACATTCGACCCTTCACGGCCGTAACGACATTTACGGCCGTAATCCTTACATTTACTGGCCGTAACTCTGCAGGTCTATTTGAAATTTTCCGTTTTCCTTATTTCGACGGCCGTTTCGACTCCCGACATGTCTCATACATTCCCAAACATTTCATGAACACATCATACACATATACATTATGTCGGGCCGACTTTGAGCGGGGCATTACACTGATACTCAGCCTCAGGTGGAGACATTTGAAGGTGGAGATAATGAACCTAATAGTCATTACATTACTTTGAATCAACTTGTTTCGATTCTTTGTGTCTGATACTACTGAAACTAATCTTGATGACACTAATGAAGATTCATCCAATCCTACTATAGCTGAGAACCCCTTAGCTAACTATCAATTCACTAGAGATATGGGCAGAAGGACTACAAGACCTTCTACAAGGCTACAAGACCCTGATTTTGTTTCTCTTTACTCATCTGAAATAAGTTTTGAAAATGAACCCGATTCTTTTGAAAAAGCTTTGCTCTCTAAAGATAAAAACCTCTGGCTTGCAGCAATGCAAGAAGAGATGGATTCTTTGATTAAAAACAAAACTTGGATACTTGTTCCAAAACCTAAAGATCAAAAAGTTATTGATTGTAAGTGGATTTTCAAAATTAAAAGAGGAGTTGGAGAGGAAAAGGTGAGATATAAAGTTAGGTTAGTGGCTAAGGGTACTCACAGAAAGAATGAGTGGACTTTAATGAAATATTTGCTCCTGTTGTGAAATATACATCTATAAAAGCTGTTTCTTGCACTTGTTACTCATTTTGATTGGGAACTAGAACAGTTAGATGTTAAAACTGCCTTCTTATATGGGGATTTGGATGAAACTATTTACATGAATCAACCTTCGGGTTTATTGATAAAACCAAAACAGGTCATGCGTGCTTATTAAAAAGGTCACTATATGGGCTTAAGTAAGCTCCACGGCAATGATACAGAAAATTTGATACTTTTATTCATTCTATAAGGTTTGAACAGAGCAACTATGATCATTGTCTCTTTTATAGAGGTAAAAGTGGTGCTAAGTTTTCATATCTTTACTTTATGTTGATGACATGCTAATTACTAGTCATTCACTGCATGAAATTAACTGGCATCAAATCGATTTGAAGAAAATGTTTGAAATAAAAGACTTAGGCCACGCGAAAAGGATTCTTGGCGTGAGCATATCTAGAGATAGATCTCTAGGAAACATCTTTTTGCATCAACATGAATATATTTTGAAGATACTTGAAAAATTCTCTATGTTTGATGGTAACCCTACTTCATTGCCTCTAGCTAGCCACTTTAAACTTTCTGTTAGTGATTGCCCTACTTTTGAAATAGAATTGCAGAGAATGGACAAAGTGCCCTATGCAATGCTGTAAGGTCTATTATGTTTCTAATGGTCTGTACTAGACCAGACCTTGCTAATGCTATTAGTGTGTTGAGTAGATTCATGGCTAATCCAGGTGAATCACATTGGATAGCAATGAAATGGCTGTTGAAGTATCTAAAGGGAACTTCTAATGTTGGCCTTGTGTTTGAAAGGCAAACTGGTGATGTTGTGTTGAATGATTATGTTGATTCAGATTTTGTAGGCGATATAGATAAAAGAAAGTCAATTTCCTCTTATTTCTTTACTTTGTGTAAAACTTGCATAAGTTGGAAGTCACAACTTCAAAAAATCACTGCACTATCTTCCACAAAGGTGAATACATAGCAGCTGTTGATGCTGTTAAAGAATGTATTTGGCTAAAAGGCTTGCTTGGGGAGTTGGGTTTTCTGACTGGATGGTGTGTTATGTTGCACTCAAATAGCCAGAGTGCCATACACTTAGCAAATAACCCTGTGTTCCACTCTCAAACCAAACATGTGGACATAAAGTATCACTTTATCAGAGAAATTATGGAGGATGGAACAGTTCAGATTGTTAAGATTCCAACACAGTACAATCCAGCTAATATGGGAAGTAAAGTGCTCCCATTGAATAAGTTCAGAGACTGCATGAAAACATTGAAGATTCTGCCTTGCAGAATCACTTGAATCAATTTTTAACTCTGTCTACTTTAATTTTTTAATTACAATTTTGACATTTTAATTCTTGTATTGATTAGTCTTTTTGTTTTGTAGGTAAATAAAAAGCAAGGAAGCACATTGGAAAAGATTTCAAGTTTCATTAAGAATCCAAATTCGTATCAAGGTGGAGTATGTGGGCTGTGATACTCATTTTGGGGCCAAAGGAAGCTTATTGGGCTAATGGGCTTTAGGGTTAAAACAAGCCAGATCATTCTCAAAGGCGTGTATATTCCAACCCCTTGACGTCAAGCTCAGAATCTTCTCGACCTCTCACTCTTCTCTCTGCTGCTCGTCTTCCCTCTTTACAGATCTTCTCTTCACTCTCTTTTCTGTAAATCCATAGGGATATAATGATTAGAGATCATCGTGGTAGTCAATTCTTGATTGGCTATTAGTGATGGCAAAAAAATCCGATCCGATCCAAATTCGATGGACACCCGATCCGAATGGAGTAATTTTTTGTCGATCCGAAGATCCGTGGATCATTGATCTGTGGACCGGCGGATTTGGATCGGCCTGATCCGATCTGATCCGATCCGAATTGATTTTTTATTTATTATTTATTATTTATTTTATTTTATTTTTATTATTTTTATTTTTTTATAAAAATCTATACCAATATGGATCATATTTGGATTTTTTTCTTGATCCGATCCGAATTCGATCCGAGGAATTTGGATTTGGATTTGGATTTGGATTTGGATTTGGATCGGGGTCTTTAATTTGAATTTGAATTTGGATTAGGCCGATCCAATCCGAACCCGATCCATTGCCAACACTATTGACTATGCTCTCTTCTGTAATTTTTGGGGAAATTGTTAGGGTTTTTTAGTTATCCTTGAGATTTGTGAGAAATATTGTAATCGGAGGCTTGATCCACCGTTCCTAGTGAAATTTGAAGCCGTAATCCACGTTGTGTGGAGCTTCAATGCAGAGTAGGGATTTATCCCGAACTGCGGGTCCCCAAAGGGGACAAAACAAATCGATCTTGTGTTCTTGCGTGTTTCTTGTTTGATTACTGTTGTGGATGGTTCATTGATCGCATATTACAATACAATATTTAGAAAGATACATATTCATAAATTTTGAGTGAATCCCATAATTTTTTAATTTTAAATTTTTCTTAATCACTTTTCTCTCATTTTATTCACATTTTCTCCACTTTTTCTTCCTCGTTTCCCGTGTGATGTTCAAATTCAAACATCATACTTTACATCTTCCACTACTATTTTATTATTATTTTGAATATCTTTCTATCTCTCTCATCTTTTACACTTTTTCCTCTACACATATTTTTCTTCCTTAACAATTAAAATAATATTTTTCTTTCTATTTCTCTCTTAAACACACATCTTCATTAGACTCCTTCCATTGCAGATGCCCTTCCAAGTTACACCCCCAAATTTTTCGAGTTCCAATCCCCCACTGTTCACCCCCCATCCCCCAATTTCTTGCCTTCTTCATGCTCCCAGCTATCACATCACCTCCACATGGCCCTTTATTATTATTATTATTTTTTAATCCATTTTGGCTTTTGGTCTAATAATTTCTCAATGCTACTTGTATTAAAAAAAAAAAAAAATCTCAATACTACACAATACTCCAATAATACAAACAAAGACAAATACAATTCCGATATTGCCCTTCCAATCCTCTATATAATTTCACACTTTCGCTTCTATTCTCACTCAAAGCGAATCTCGGAAAACATGACGACCCCTTCATCGGATTTCACCATGTCTTCCCTTTTCTTCTTCCTCTTCATCTCATTTCTCGCCACGACATATGCCTCCGACATGTCGATTTTAACCTACGACGAAAATCACGGACACTCGTTGCGATCTGACCACGAGATGATGTCCATGTACGAATCGTGGTTACTGAAACACGGGAAATCGTACAACGGTTTGGGAGAAAAGGAGAAGAGGTTTGAGATCTTCAAGGAGAATTTAAGGTACATAGATGAGCAGAACAGCGTGGAGAATCGGACCTATAAACTCGGTCTGAATCGGTTCGCTGATCTGACCAATGAGGAGTACCGGTCCAGGTACTTGGGCACGAAAACCGATGCTAGACGCCGGTTTTCGAAGACGAAGAGCGATCGCTATGCTCCGAAAGAAGGCGATAGCTTGCCGGAATTCGTTGACTGGAGAGAGAAAGGCGCCGTCGCTCCGGTGAAAGATCAAGGCAGCTGCGGTAAGCCCTTTTCCGTAGAAAAAGTTCTTTACGAGAATATTAACGTTACTTGATGATAATGCCCTTGTCTTCTAGTTTTACTTGGTCAAATTTGATTTTGAATACTCTAGTAATTAATCCATAACTTCAATTTAGTGCAAATTAATCCATGTTTTTGAGAAGAGCAAAACAAGATCTCAAGTTAATAGTCCATAAAAGGTTCCCTCTGAGCAGGGGTGGCCCCAGACTAGGCAATCTATGCATTCCCCGCAGCCCAAAAATAGTTTTGTTAACACAAAAAGGGCCCTAAAATTATCAAACTCATTGATAAAAAGCCCCTCAAATGTGACTTTTCCTAGGGCCCCGATATCGTCTGGCGGACCCGCCTTTTGAGAAGGCAAATTTAAGGGTGGCGATCATGAATACTTGACCGCAACATCGACTACTTGTTAAGATACTAAAAAACTCTATTTGAAGATGAAGTCGTATTTTAGTATTGATTGATGATATGCTGTTTGTGAGTTAGTAAAACTAAAACACATACTACTAACTAATACTGACATGTCATGTAATCGATTAGCATTGCGTATGAATTCAGGATTTTTGTGACAAGAGGTTGGTGATTGGGCTTAATTACGTTGGTTTAGTGGGAATATTGTGTGTTTAGTCAATAACTTGTTCTAGCAAGTTATTTAACATAATTGTAGTACCAACTAATTGTTTGTGACTTATTGTGGCTAGTTGATAAAATGAATATTATGAGAGGTTTGGTGGACCATGTGACTAGAAAATGCACAATTCACAATAAAATAAAATAAATGTGGATGCTTTATCTCAAGAAGTGGAAAAGAATCAAATTTGTTGGTATCTCTATTGCATCGATCGTGAATTTTAAAGAAAAGGGGTGGCTAAGTCTCTGATCTCAATTGTCTTGTGCAATATGTTGGCTCTATCCTTAAATTAAAATAAGGAACTTTTGTAATATAAATTATAAAATTCTTGTGAAAAAAATCAAGTTATTTGTTTTTGTATTTAGATAACTGAGATTGCTTGACATAGCTTTTCTGATAATAGATTGTCTTATAAAGAATTTGTGGATAAAAAGTAACGAACGAATGTAGGGAAAAGTGGAAAATAAGACTTTTTTTTTTTGGCTTTTGTTAAGAGTGATGGTTGCAAATAAGTACACGCAAGAGAAAATGAGCTTTTCTTTATTTAAGCTTTTTTATTTTTACTTAAAAATTGATTGATTGTTACTATGAGATCAATGTCAACTTGACATTTTACTTCAATACTCATTATTATCCATACTTTTTGTCATTCTTATCAGTTCTTAGCAAAATAGAAGTTATGAAAAACATACTATGAAATTTAAGTTTTGTTTAATTGCATTTACAATGGTAATTTGCTTATTTTTTGAATTTGGAACAAGAAGAAAGGAAATCATTATTTCAAAAGTTTTTATTTTTCATTTATAAATAAATTTTCTAGATTTAGGACTTGATTGGTAAAATTATTTTTCTCAATAGTAATTTTTTACCTTCATTATTCAAAATTCAAAATTTTTAATTTTTACCTTTTTGCCTCTCTATACTTTATGGACACGACATTTTCTCAAAAATGTCATTTCACCTTGGAAAAACTCTGCCAAACAAGCTACCAGTCAAAACTACCAGCATGCTTGCGGAGATATTTTAAAGAAGCTTCATTTTCATTGGTGATCCCACCTACCACCTTGCCTCATGCATTAAGTCACTTTATTGTGGGCTAGTAGGGTCCACACAAGGGCGGCTTTATGATTTCTTTAAAGACCTTGACAAACTTACCCACATAAGAAATCGACTTTCAAAAATTGCCATGACATCCCTGAGATTCTATGTACATGGAAACGCTATACTTACCTCACATACAGCGAGTCTAGATTTGTTATCCCATTTTTTGTGTGCTAATATGTATCATCCAATCGAAATAGTCCATGTCATTATGGTACTAAAGAATATTTATATGATTGTGATGTGTTTGAAATTGTTAATATAGGGAGTTGCTGGGCATTTTCAACCGTTGCTGCTGTGGAAGGAATAAACCAGATTGTGACCGGTGATTTGATCTCTCTGTCGGAGCAAGAGCTCATTGACTGCGATACATCTTACAATGAAGGATGCAATGGTGGTCTAATGGACTATGCATTTGACTTTATTATTAAAAATGGCGGCATTGACACCGAAGAAGATTATCCCTACACGGGTAGAGACGGGAGATGTGACACTTACAGGGTTTGTATTTTATACTTACACCCCCCCACCAAAAGTGAATTTCGACTTACTTTTGTTGATATTGTATGCAGAAAAATGCCAAGGTTGTGTCCATTGACAGTTATGAAGATGTGCCTACATACAACGAGAAGGCATTGCAAAAGGCAGTTGCAAACCAACCCGTCAGCGTTGCAGTTGAAGGTGGTGGTCGAGATTTCCAATTATACGAATCGGTAAAATTTCTTAAGACATTTTTTGGGGCCAAAAACTCACTATAATCTCAATATATTCAATAAATGAGTGGGTAGTTTTGACTCTGCAATTTTTCACTGTGCTGTAGAATTTGATTACTACGATAATATTGTCTCAAATTTTGTCCTTTCAAATGTCAACAGGGTATATTCTCAGGGAGGTGCGGTGTCGAATTGGACCACGGTGTGAATGCAGTTGGATATGGAACTGAAAATGGTGTTGACTATTGGATAGTGAGGAACTCGTGGGGTCCAAGTTGGGGAGAGAATGGGTACCTTAGGATGCGGCGTAATGTGCCTGCAAGATCTGGTCTTTGTGGTATAGCTGTAGAGCCATCTTACCCTACAAAGACGAGCGGAAATCCTCCCAACCCGGGCCCATCTCCTCCTACTCCAGTCAAACCACCCACTGCTTGTGACGAATACTCTGAGTGTCCCACGAGCACCACCTGCTGCTGTGTGTTTGAGTATTACAACTCCTGCTTTGCTTGGGGTTGCTGCCCTCTTGAAGCCGCCACCTGTTGTGAAGACCAATCCAGTTGCTGCCCACATGAGTATCCCGTGTGCCATGTTCGGTCAGGCACTTGTTCAAGGGTAAGGAAATTTTGCGCATTTTTGGGTAAATAAAATTTTCCGGTGGTTAATATTGAAGTTCGACTTTAGCTGACGTGTAATGTTGTGAATGATCAGAGCAAAAACAACCCGTTTGGAGTGAAGGCAATGAAGCGAATTCTTGCTAGTCCAATCGGGACTTTCGGGAGTGAAGGGAGGAAGAGCAGCTCTTGAGTGAATGAAGCTTTGAAGTGGGCAATGTGGAGAGAGCAAATGGAAAAATTGATTGGGTCGTGTTTCTATGGTTTGTGTTTCACTTCTCATTTGGCCATTAGAGAATATGAGGCAAACGGATATTGGAATTGAATTTGATGATCAGCTTTGTAAATATTTATGATCACCATTTGTAATACTGCATTCACAGCTCAAAACTGGTTATTGTTCAGAATTTGTCTGATTATGTAACAATTCTCTGTTTTCATCAATGATCTAGATGCTTCTTCTGTTAAATTAGCTTCTTTCCACTTTATGAATGATTATTGGCATGGTTTTTCACGAAAGTAGATTTGAGCAACTACCACTTTTGTGGAGCTCTCTCAATGAGGATGTCGGCATTCTTGCTAGCCTCTTGGGGTTACGATCGAAGGAATCTTGTGTTCATCGTAATCTTTATGGTTTTGGTTGTAGTAGAAGTGACGGTGCTGACAAAGGTGGTGCTAAGATTTAGTAAGGTGTAACTGGAATGGTAGAGAGAGAGAATAAAAGGGAATTGTCTTAAAAATGAAAACCACCAATTTTAGTCCAAGGGGTTTGGCCTAGTGGTAAAGAATTCTCTTACTGGTTTGTCCCGGGTTCGAGACACCACACCTCACCTCTATAATCCCCAATTTGTATTCAAAGAAAACCGGCAATTTTAGGTTGAATTTGTTTTACTTTGTTTAAATTAACAAGATTGTTAGCCCGTTAGGCTTCTCTTTAAGACTCTTTTAAACACTTTTTTCAAACTTTTTCTCTCTCCTAAATCAATCACATCCACATATCTCATCACATCCATAAATCTCAGCCACTCAACTCCACTCATTCTCTTCCTCTTTTACATTAAAAACATTTAAATATCATTATAATCTATTCCCTATCACCCTTTGTATCTTTTATTAGACCCTCAAAGTTCCAGTAGTTCTCGTATTTGTGCGATTCACGAAAACGTATTGTGTGATTCAAGGAAAGGTATTTGATAACTACATGTCAAATAGTGAAATTATTGACACAAAAATTCACGGCCCACTAAAAGGGACAGAAATAAAGAAATGGAGTATTGTAACGTTAAATTGAGGACATAAAAAAAAAAAAAAAAAAAAAGGAAGGATGTTTTTGTTCCTAGCTATCATACACAGATAGATATCACTCACATTTATCCTGGCGACACAACTCTTACACCTAATATTGCTATGCATGATCACTCAGAAGAACAGCTTGAAAACAATGAGATTGCAGATGATCCTACCCATGACCTTGCCAACGCTTCGGAAGTTAAACAATTAAAAAATCCCTATCAAAGATCTTATTTAAAAACTTTTTTTAACAATTTAAAATTATATTATCATAACAATAATAGCTAAATTTATTAAATGCTTGTCGTAAAATAATATAATATAATTATTCAATTTAGTCAATTTTTAAGAAAAATCATTTCGCCATAAATAATTTAACTTTATCAATATTAAAAAACTCATTTAAGAATTTGTTTAACCGATTAAAATTATTATATTATAATAACACAAAGTAAACTTAATAAATTCATATCATAAAATAATATGATTCAATAATCCAATTTAATTAGAATTGAAAAAGGAAAGTTATCTTTTCGACTAAAATGATTCAAAATTTATCCATATTAAAAAATATTTAAGAATATTTTTAACAAATCAATTTATATTATCATAATAATAAGTAAAGATAGAAAATATCTTTTCATAAAATAATAAATGATTTAATATCCAATTTAATTAGATTGAAAAAAAGTATTATTTCATTGTAAAGAATTCAAGCTTTTTCTCATATTAGAAATATTATTTAAGATTTTTTGATAAATTAAAATTATGTTATCATAATAATGATAACTTAATAAATACTTCTCATAAAATATATAAGAATTAAAATCCAATTTAATTGAAATTTTTTATTTCATCTTAAATAATTAAAATTTTTTCATGTTAAAAATTTTATTTAATGCATTTTTTACGATAATCAATAAGTTTCACAAAAAAAAAAAAAAAGACTCGGAAGAGTTTAAGCTCACGTTAAATCACAACCACATTCCCACAAATTTCCATAATTAAACCCACGTTAGCCAATGTTGCTTTGTTTCATGAAAATAAATAAATAAAATAAAACAAACACAATTTAGGCAGAAAAGTGTGACTTTTTTTGTATGCCACATTACTTTTTACTAATACAAAGATAAATTTTGACTATAGCTTCAAAGTTTGAAACATATATTTAGTTATTACTAGTTTGTTGAAACGTGCGTTGCACATTACATGTAAAGATGAAGGGCATGAGAGTCACGTAGTGGGCGACTATTTGTTTTAGAATTCTTTCATTTTGTCCTTTCTTGTTTATCCTCGCCAGTCACCAAAAACTTGAATTCCATGTGCACTACAAAAATCAAACTTCGACGGCACAAACTTTTCTCCTTTTGTTCATGGAGAAAACGTTTTAGAAGACAATCGTCAACATGCAATGCGAAAGGCAACTTAGCGAAGAACAATTACTTTTCGCTAGATTTCTTTTACATATTCAACTTTGTTGGAGCGGCTTAGTTTTTTAGAGCTCATAGTGCAAACATTTCTTTTACATATTCAACTTTTACGTATTTGTTGTTGTATATTAAGTGATCATATAATGACCTGCTATTAGTGAGTATGATGTCACGCTTTCTAATCACTCGGGCATCTCCAATTTTTGTACGAAAGATTGACTTCACGCTAATTACTAATCGAAAAATATCTGGACAAAATTAATTAGTTTTCCAAAATATTTTGTTAAATTTTTCTTTTTTTTAAAAAAAGGAAAAAATACCTAGTAGTGCCTCTGCCAAATAAATCTCAAATTTGTAAAAATTCAACATAACACATTCGACATGTCATAACGAACAAAATATTCAATTGATCGAACTTTTATGTACAAATTCGATAAGCTCTGCCTTTGTGAAGGATGGGGAAGAACTTTTCAGTTGTTTAAAGTAGATTGAATCTCACCTCCCCATTTTGCCTTAAAAAAAATCCCAATAATATAAATTAGGCAATGGAATCTCTGAAAAATGTTCATGTTTACATCTTCGTCACACAAAGTAACTTTGACACTTCACCAGTCCCTTTCTTGTTCGTGTATTATATTCTTCGATTGAACCTTTTTTGAGTATGAATGCCTTTATACACCACTTGTCTTCAAATGCATTCACTTATCGTATAAAGACATCAACAATGATATGGGTAGAGAGTGAGTGAGGGAACTGAGATATTTTTACAAAATTGCCCTTAAACGTCATGTTTTGAAATTTCAAAGAGAGAACAATTAAGGGTAGTTTGGTAAAAATACCCTCAGTCCCTAACCCACACCATGAAGATATCATTTTTATTTCAAAGGGATTATTTGGTAACAAAGTAATGACGAATTTGTTTTCCATGACATTGTTTTTGTTGTATATATACAAACTGCTAAAAATTTATACCAATTCTAGAATCCTGAAAAAAGTCTGACCTCATCACTTTTAGAAGATGCAACAATTTCGTGTAGGATTGCTTTATTCTTTTCCGCTACATAGCAATACCAACAAATTAATCACAATGGCTGTAAAGCAGAAGGAGAAAGGACAAAACAAAAACTCAGCATGAATGAATAAGATAAGTGGAGAGAACAAACCCATCTCATCTCAGCATAAAATGTCATTGCAAGTTATTTTCCATTCCTTTTATTTTATAGGTAAAAAGAGTGCATTTTTCATTTAATACAAATGCATTAGTCATTTGATAAGTTAGAAAGAGGAAGAGGCATTTTCAGAAGCAATTGCAAAAGACATGAAGAGACATAACTTACCACTGAACTAATATGTCTAATAAAATATATGTTCAATTTAAAATGACTTTCGATGTCTTATCTTCCACTCACATGATATCACACATACGAAGGACATAACCAAGTAACCAACCTTACACTGCTAAAAATCATTAAAAAAAAATCGACTAATGGAATGCTCTATATCACCGATGACGTCAGAAAGGAAATTTAAAGTGAAAAATGAAAAAATGAGCTTACTAAACCACTCCTATATAATTATATAGCTCTTATCCAATTTTCATACACTTCATTTTTCACTAAATCTCATAAAACTCGTACACGAATCATCATAGATAATGTGCACACTTTCATCAAAAATTTCATACACTTTGCTTATCTTCAAATCTCATAAAACACATACACGAAATATAGATAATATCCACATGATTTTTGAAATGGAAAACAAAAGCTAACCAGATTGATAAGATGATTACACGCCTTATCAGTAAAAAATTTGATGAATATAAAACCCCTGCAGAATTCAAGTTATTGGATTGAGGTGAACATAAAAAAAATGGGGGAAAAAGACACCGAGGAATTTGAGTGACCTGTATGGGATCTTAAGGAACAGAAGGGTGCCGTCTTCAATTCTGGTATCATCCCATTTTTGATACAAACCCACAAAATGAAAACAAATTTGTATTAAAAAAACAGAAATTCCAACAAAAAAATCAGGTCCTCGTCTGAATTCATGAAATGAACATATGCATATATGTAAATACAAACTAATTTACATAAAGCAGCAAAAAATTATCTTCAGAGGAATCGAATAGTGGAGTGAGAAAGATTCACAAAGAGGAAGAAACATGGTTGAAAAATCAGATAACCGCTATGGTCAAAGAAGCGAAAATGGCTGAAGAGATTGGATTTGCCGATTTGGGGGGTTTTACTTTGGTACGATTGAATGAAAAATGGAGAAAGAGTGCCTCGGAGTCCCGCTCAATTTGGGGCACGTCAAGACTCAAGAGTAAAGACTAAAGAGTAAAGCCAAAGGCAAAGGACACAATGGGTATTTGGTAAAATACGCGAGGGCAGATATGTGAACCAAAAGATTTACATGGATAGCCACTTTTTAAGATAGTAATGATTTATATATTTTGTGATTCCACTGTTATAAAAGTATAGAAATAATAGAGAGAATTTAGAGAGAATGAATTATATAAAGGAATTCTGAGAATAAATTTCATTAATAATCGTTCTTCATTTATAGGGAAACTTCGAATTAAGCACAATCGTGAATTACATAATTTCATCGAGGACATAATAGTCATTCACATCATTAAAATATATATAAATTATTTCCTCGATTCCCTCAAGGTGCGTTTATATTCATAACACTTCTTTGAATGACTATTTATTTGTCTTCAGACTTGTTTTGGAGAAAACCCAATGAAACTTCCAAACCGATTGTAGGAAAGTTTATAATGGTCATATCTTGTTTACCAAAATATTTCTCCCCCGACAAGCCGATCACCAATATAGAGATACGTCTTTGCCTCGTTAAAACCTTTGTCAAGAAAACCAAAGTGGGAAAAAAATTGATCGAAGGAAAAGAGTACAGCTTACTCCATCCGATTTCATATCTTGAGGACCGATATCCTACTTTCTCCGGTAAAGATTTCAATATCATCATTGTTTGGATCTAAAGCATTGTCTCTATTATAGCAGATCCAATATATACACTGTGTTGATTTCTCTTGTCGTTCTCAATATACCATGAATATGTTCGTTAAAAACCTTATTAGGAAAAACCCGGTGGAAAATCCTAATGAAGGAAAAAGAGTACATTATTCATGTGAATACGCGCTTTAATGTTGCCTCATTAAAAACCTTGCCAGGAAAACCCATGGGATAAAACCTCGATCTAAGGAAAAGAGAGTACAATGCAACGCGATTTTATACAAGTATGCTTCTAAGCATTTCAAAATCTTTCATAGATTTGTATGAGTATCATATACATTGGTTCATACTCTTCATTTATCTCCACGTGAATGAAATTTTAGATGCTATACAATATCATGTTATATTTAGTGCATACACGAATCACGCTTCGATCTCATTTTCTCACTATATCAAGATATATACCTAAATCTCTTCTCGGAGATTTCATATTAAATTGAGATTGGGTGCCTCATTAAAAACCTTGTTTGAGAAAAACCCTTTTGGGACAAAAACATCAATCAAGGAAATAAGATAAAGATATTTAATTTCTCAATAATATCAATGTAGATATTTTGAGTCGCTGTATGTAATCTGCGATACTAATAATACATTTGAAACCTCTTCAAGAGTTTCATTCTCATTTCTCATTAAACCAGGTGCATGAACACTTTAATCATAAGGGGCATATATTTCAAAGATCAGGATTTTCGATGGATTTTAATATCCTCACTATTATTGATAGTATGAACGCTATCTTTTCATAGTGTGTACAGTTAATGTCGACACTTTAATTTTATTTTTTCCCCATATCGACATAACTTATCGAGATATCTCATTATCAATCCTCTTGTAGGATTACACAATATAGTTATGTCTATATACTCTTCAAGAGTATGTGCCTCCGATTATTAAGACCATCTTTTAATAATTTGCTTCGATATATGATTGGGGAAATTTACAATATCAACGCTTACATGCTAACTTATCAAAGCATCTAACTCTGATATATGTAGATTGTCTTCATAGCATCTTATGCATCTTTGAACTTCAAGTTCATATTTTAATTGCTGGCGATATAAGTGTGACGGCATTTCACATATATCATTTTCAACTCCTTTAATACTCCCTCATGCTAAGAAAATTTAGAACACTAAAACTCATATATATTTTTATCATTCACCCTTAATATGAGAATTTATATAGTTTGCATTCTATTCTCGATATTGGCAATTTATTGAGGACTTTAAATAATTTTGCCACATAATATCCCACTTGTATGTATACTCAATCCTTCAGGGATTTATTCAAGTTTTAGATATACATTTACTAGCTTTATCATTAAATCTGGAAATCATGCTCATACTGTGAGCAAATATTTGTAAATTTCAAATTACGAATCATATACACATGTGACTATCTAGTGGATCCATATCATAATATCTAAGTAGTCCACATGGAGGATGGAAAGGAGCCCATATTCTTTCATCATTTATTCCAGATATATTTGGGATTTATTCCCAATATTGGCTAGTAATGACTTCATCATTTATTTATAGAAACAATCATTGAAGAATTCTTTTTAATTCTTCACTTGAAATATTGATTTCAATAATTATTTAAACCGGGATGGTCAATCCGGTTGCAAACAAGTATTATTGAACTTTTAGTTCAGAAATTCTTATATCGAATTTCACTAGTATCTCATATGGTGCTCCAACATGATTTATTACTTTCATCATATGTATAGCTCACCGACATATTCCATCATGTTTCGGTAGGCATTATTACACATCACTGTTCGCGTGGAATCTTAGCACATACGCCTATGTTTCATCGGTTCCAACGCTTGAGCCTTACCTCATACTTGTGTTATAAATTAGGTATCGGGCACTTTACAGGTATTCACCATAATAATGGTCCATATATAATAATGGATAATTTGCTCTCAAATCTTCGAAAATACTATCCATCATCTGGAGTCAAAATCCTAAAAAGGATTTATCAAGTAGGCTTGAAAGGTTGAGGATGCTAATGAATAAGGGCATCCCGGGAGATGTTCTGATGTTTAATTGAAGCAAAGGTTCGATTATCCGGTGAGGTTTCGATTCCTTCTAAATACATGCCTGGTATGGGTAAAAGTAGTTTTTCAAAGAAACTGAGAGCAAAAGATTGGGAGGATGCTACAAGTGTGCTCTTGGTGGACATGTGACACTGATGTAAATCATTGGGATACTTGTCCTGTAAACGAGAAGATAAAATAGCATTCATTAAAGATGGATTGAGTAAGGAGCCTTTGGATGATATTCACTGTGAGGCTCTTGAGACACATCCTGAGTGGACACGCATACAAGGTGAGCTAATGGCCTTATGGGCCAAATTCAAAGATCAACAAATGCTATACTCCTTTGAAAACTTACTTTAGAAGATCCTCAGCTTTGTAAATTTAGTAGAAAAATTTAGTATAATGATTTTCCCATATTTATGTAAGAAAGCTTGGTGTAATAACAAAGATCAATATATTTCTTTTATTTGTAAATATCAGTTTTAATTTTAAGATATATATATGTATATATATATTATTTTCAATCACCGACAAGTATATGTCATGTCACTAAAATTTTTCCGCTTTTCTCTTTCATATATTTGTCAAAAAATAAATGATTTTGATCAATTATTAGTTTGAAATTTTCTTTTTAAATAAAAAGGATTCTGTGGTTCTCATGTTCATACGTTGAAAGTATAGTGCAAAAAGAGAGATAGGAGTAGAGATGGATATAGAGATTTTAAAATCATCTCATACAAATCACCTTACCTACCTGCGATTAAAAACCAACATATGTGTTCTTGGTGGCTCAGACTAGTGGGTCATATCCAATAACATGTGGATATGGCCAATAACTGTAAGGGAGTTAGGAAAACAAAATATCCAATATACTATATGGAGGGACTAATAACAAACTATTAAGGAGTCTTATGATGGCGCACAATCATGGGGATAAGAGTGTCAAGTGGTAATACCTTTCATCGAATTGGATAAATCGAATCTGTCCAGTTAAAATGTCATTAGTCCAAATAGATTGATGCTAGAAACACAATCCATCCACGATCGTTGTACATGATGAGCAATAGTGATGCTTTTATTGTTCTTCAAGGTGAATACAACTGAAGAAATATTCAATATAGCGTCATTTGCAGTGGAACTTTCTGTAACAAACCCATAGGTTTGTTGAATATTAATTATTTCTTTGATGGTTTTGCGCTTTCTAGATCGGGGTAGAGCATAAATTTATTTCTCGTTCATTGAGAATATACTTGTTCTAATACGGCTTTTGATCTACCTATCAAGATTCAATCATATGTTCAAAATCAGGAAGCTGAAACCCGTTTCATTGCACTGCATCATCGGTGTCAAGAGAAAAAGAGATCCTTGGATTTTTCATTATGAACCCGAATGTTCTGGTGGCGAGTTACTAGTATTTGGTACTCGAGACGATCCTCATTTATGGGTTCAATATGTATTTTCTTTTAATTATGTTTGTATTTTAGAGTGTTTATTGCCATCTTTGATATTCTCAATATGTTCCACTTGACACTTTGTACTTCTTCCTGAGAATAATAATAATATCATGTGGCTTTATTTAAATACAGAAATCTTAGTGATTATGCTTCTTCAAGAGCATTTTATTCTCATATTAATACAATCTCATATCATCGATGAGATTACTTCATATAATCTTTCCATCACGATATATTTTCTTTGATTTATCAACATGGGATCTATTGAGCATTTTACTTTCATCTATTTATTCAATGGTAACTTCAGTGTTACCACTTACTCAATTTTCCCCATCAATATTCAATGACGTGGAAAGTGAACATTCCTTTATTAAATGCTTCTTTAAGATAGCATTCTCATCATATCACAATATACTAATCTCATAATGAGATTTTTCACCACAGTATATTTTCTTTCTCTTTTATCACAATGGGATTCTTTGAGCAATTTCACTTCATCAATACATACAAATTCAGTAAATTTTGGCATCACTTGCTCAAATCTCTTCTTTAATATTAATAAAATACTCATATCAAATATATATAAATCACTTATCCAATCGTGGGGTTGATAATCCAACCACATTTGTAATAAGTCTTTAAGTAACGTGTGGTATAATCCATCACATTGAAAATATATACCAATCGTGTGATATAACTCACACATTAGAAATATGCGATAAATTTAAAGTGTAATTTAAATCAATTTAAATTAAATTTTCTCCAATAGGTGGTCGAACTCTACCTATGGGAATTATTTGCAATAAATATAAATTTACGAATTTAAATTGCGAGAATTAAAAAAATGCATAATGATTAACTACTTCTTCATAGGATCCGCTTTAGTAGAAGGTATCAACCCATCACTTAGCATATAACTTGTATAAATATATAAAATCTTTCTGCTTTCGTTGGCCATGGTTGAACACCATCATCAGGTAGGAGGTATTACAAGATTTAAATTGCAGTAGCCAATAAAGTACGAGAATTAAATATTGAATCGCTTCTAAGTGAGCCGATTTGTCTTCTAGAACAAATTCTCATTACTTACAAAGAGCTCACTTATCCTTTTGTAATAAGATATTATATTTAAACTCTTCAGGAGTTAAAATAATATTCCATCTTTTAACTCAAATGACTTCAGTCGTAATTAATGGATTTAGAATTTCTTGAATATTCTATCCATTTTTGTTTATTGTCAGCATTCTTGACAACGTGAAACGACTCCACGGGTCTAACGACGTTCGCCGCCAATCACACTGGGCTGCTTCCAAGCGTGTTATCGCAAAGTGCGTGCCACACATATTTCTTTATAAAATATTAATACATACTCACTCAAACTTGGGCTAACTCATTAGCTGTTGGCTGGCAGTGTGGTTTGTAGTCAAGTGCGCATTACACACATATTTCTTTATAAAATTTTAATAGTATAAGGATTAATGTAAATATTCATAAGTCCAAGGACCTTTGTAATCTCTTTTTTCAAAAGTTGGGGTACCGATTTGTAAATTCTTTGAAAGTTTACCTTATCAATATTGGTGTCAAATCGAAGATCTCGTTAAATCCAGTATAATTGAGTTTTTGAGAAAATTCGATTTTGATAATGTGATGCCTCTTATATCTCGATAAAAACGAACAATGTTATAGTTTAATATATTATTATATTATAAAATAATAATATATATACCTTCCGCCCTTTTCTGATTTTCCTTCCTGAATTCGTTTCTGCGTATTTTACGGATTAGGAATTAAAGACATGAAATATGGCGGATTGTGATTTGTGAAGATTTTCCTCGTTTCAATTACAATCAAAGAAGATGCGTGTAGGAGAAGTTTATTAAAAAACAATTAGTTATTTGAGAAATGTTTAATCCGGTTTCGATACATGAGTGATCATCAAGTTAGAATGTAATCAGAGAAGATACCCTTTAACACTTCTATTACTCGCCAAGGCTAGAGATCTTTGATAACGTGTTATAAAAGATAGAATAATACAGAGAGAATTTTATAGAATTTAATTATAAGAATTCAAGTGAATAAATTTCATTAATAACTGAAAGTTCTATTTATAGTGAAACTGAATTCAAGACAATCAGAATTATATAATTTCATCAGGGACATAATAGTCATTCACATCATTAAAATATATATAAATTATTTCCTCGATTCCCTCGGGTGCGTTTTATATTCATAACATCCACAACTACCCAAACTAAAATGTAAAAATGTTTTAAGAAAAAAACCATTTAATTGTACACACGCTTAACAAGTCAAAACAGAAAGTTTTTTTTTTTTTTTTTGGAATGGAACACAAAGACATTTTTCAGAGGTAGAGTGACATTCGAAAGATTAAGGGTCTTTTGATAGAGATTATAAAAAATCAAAAATAAAAAATTTTAGAATTGTGGTTGAAAAGTAAAGAAAATATTTTTAAAAATATAACAAAAATTGTCAAATCAATATAGTAAGTAATTGAAAATAATGGTAAAAAATAATTTTTGAATAAGTTGTATCACCAAAAAAGTTTTTTTTTTTTTAATCTTCGCATTAATTAAAGAATGAAAAAGAAAAATGAAAAGGGGCACTATATATCTAACTCTAACAATACATAAATGAACGAGTTGAAGGGCCACTCTTCATTTGTGGTCGGCTCTAAGGCCATGTTTGGCTAGAATCTTCCAAAACGTTGTTGTGCTAACGTATAAAAGGTTCAGCATTCCTTAAACAACAACAAAACCAACCCCCCCCACCCCCACCCCCCAAAAAAAAAAAACCCACAAAAAAGGGGGTATCGTGGGGGCTTTCCTCTCACAAAATTCCAATGCAAGTGGTGATTGGTGAACTTTAATTTCTAAAACTCCTTGAAAATTTCAAAAATCTATACACTTACTCCATATTTTTTATAGTTCCCATTTGTAGATTCTTGTTCTATTTGAGACCTCATTTTGCTAAGCTTTAATTTTTCAATGATCTTTTATTTCTTCAAAATCTTGAATTTATTATATTTATAATGTGAACTTTCCTAAAAAAAAGAAAAAAAAAACATTATATGAACTAATTTTCAGGCACGGTGAAAATATGTAATAATTGAATTTTCTTTTCTTTTAATTTTTAATTTTTTTATGGTTACAAAATCTCGTGAATGAGCATGGTTCATAGAGGTGTTTTGGCCTTTAAATCAATAGAGGATGTTGCATTAGATGCAAAATTTGGAACTGCATCATGGATCATATATTAATTCTTGAATGAACTTGTTTTCCTTTGATTTCAATTCTCACAAAAGAATGCAGACAAATATGATGAGCCAAAAATACCAAATTATGAATTCTATGGCCGTTGAATTTGATTACCAATAATACCACACAGGTCTTTTGCATTAACTTCTTTTTTTTTTTTTTTTTTATCTGGCGCCTTTTCATAAATTTCATTTCACTTTTGAACTAATTATTTTGTTTTCAAATCAGTTCTTAGAAGAACCAACAAAATAGATTACATGAAAATTAATTTCTTTCGTATGCATTACGGCCTCACTTCTCAATCATTTTTTTTTTCTCACGCTATTGCTTACACTATATTGACAAGTGCACTTGCAACGCATGTAACATTACTAGTAAATTCTGAAAAGCAAGCATGATCTTTTGTGAAGTAAAAAATCATTTTTCGCATTCATTATTTTTTTCTATCCATTAAATAAATTCAACATTTTTAAAAAAAATTCTTTTTAAACATGCTGTTTAGTTTTCGACCGCATATATAATTTATTCAATAATCTCTCCCAAATAATTTAGTTTTACCCCATTGCATGTCATATAATGTAGTACAATAAGAGCAATAAACCTAATTTTGAAGGGTTATTCTCTAAAGCTGGGGCTAAATTTAGCCTCAAATTTAGAGAATCATCCCTCTCAATATGGTCCATCTAATTTGATATTAGCCAATACTTTAATATCATGTAGATAAATTTACATTCTCCCCCCTAATTTTTCTCTTCAACATTATTTGAGGATGATTTTTTTTTCCCTTGAAATTTTCTCTTTCACTTTTTTCCCTGTAGATTTTTTCACGCCTCATAGTAGTTTTGCTCTTAGTTTACCTAGGAGAGTATTTTGGGTCTGAATAAAACCCACGCCCTTTGGACGCTATAAGAGCATCTCCATTGCAATATAGATGTTAAAAGATAATGTGTAGGAGAGAGATGAACAGAAGACGATTATTTTAATGGAAGAGAAAAAGAAAGAAGTGTAGGGAAAAGTTAAAAAATATGAGAGATATCGAAATAAATTTTAAAATAATAATAAAATAATAGTGAATGATATGAAATTGGATGTGAGAATGTAGAAGTGACATGAAAATTGATGAAGAAAAATGGGAAAAAGTGAAGAAAATGTGAGATCCACCAAATTTTTCTGTATCACCGGCTCTCCTTCATATAGGATGTGCACTTGACATTTGCAATGGAGGTGGTCTAACTCAGGTCAGTTGCTGTTATGCGACTGATAGAGACCATGCTCGAGTACGGCTAAAAATGGCGAACAATTCGTCAAAAAAAAAATAAAAAATGGAGGGAACAATTCAATCTAGCCTGAAGGAGAACATACATATAGGGTGACGAAATCAACATCCAGTCTATCGATTAGGTGCTGCTGTGATTTCTACTCGATCATTTTCTTCCTCACAAAACTTGGAAGGAAGGCAGTTTCAGATTCATCGTAAAATTGCACTTTATATGATTATGTTTAATTCGTCTCTATCCGATTGATGGGAATGGTGAATTTATTTAATTTCCTGACTTGTCGTCTCTTGATGGTAATCGACCCTCCATAGCAAGTGCAATTCGATTTACCGCGGCTGGTTATGGTTTCATCCGTGTGTCAATTGCAAACTTTGAAGTCCCCAGACCAAAATCGCCGGCCTGACGTTTGGTTAGATGGTAAATTGGAAGGAAAAAAGTTCAAATTCTGATCGATATTTTTGCCCCTCAGACATGTCTCCTATGAATAAAAGTAACATATCTTCTTTAACAGTTATATTCTGGTATCGACTGTGGGTACCATAAGGTACCCACAGTCGGAGGAAAAAAATTCATAGGGGTCAAATGAGGCCCCCCAACATCAGATAACAGTTATGTATTACTCATCTAACTTAACGTAGATACCAAAATAAAAAAATATATAATTTTTTTTTTGGTGTGATGATGTGGCTGCCCTGTGAGGGGGCCACATGGCATGACGATAAATTCCATGGTGATCACTTGGACTTTCGAAAATGTTTGCCTGTGTGGACAATGAAGATGTGTGGGGAGAGAGATCTTGAGAGACAAGAAGTGTGTGGGGTTGTCATGTTTGAGTGCATGCACATCCAGCTCTTCCGCTTGCACCAAGATTCTTCTATTTGTGGGCCCCTTAGATCGTAGAAACTCCGATTCTTCTATTCGATGAACTATCCATATTAGTTTACCGGTAAATGTGGTAGACATGCGACTCGTCAACCAGTTGTTGTACTGTATTAGGTAATCTTACCAATTACGTGCCTTTCCCATCTGGGACGAGAGCATGGAAGTGGACGACATCAACATCACTCCTAATTCTCCTCTCTAGGAGCTGAATAAGCTAAAATTTAAAACTTTCATATCTACATCATGATGTTGTTTCGACCTGATTGCTAGTTGTAATAGTAGGTAGTATAGTACAAGTGAACAATTGCGTCTAGCATAATATTGTCAAGCTAGGGAGCAATTAATATTGTCCAGTCTCTGACTTGTGTCCCACATCGCTCACTTAATGGGGGTGTGTGGTATATATCTGGTTTCGCGGTATTCAAAATTGTCATGATTTTGAGTATTGGCGTGCTAGGTCTCTGTACCTTGTGTGTGTTTATTGTTTGTGTTCTTTCGATCAAAAAAAAAAAAAATTGTCTTTGCTGGATTTCCTGTATGTAAAACAGACAACGATTAAACATTAGTTAGATGAATTAGAGATTGGCTGTGAATATTATTTTGCTTCTCGGTTTGAGTAGATTTGTAGCATCCGCGAAAGTAAATGTTGAATGTTAATCTTATCCACACCAACCCCGCAAGTTGGAGCACATGAGCGATTGAATAAATTGCTGTCTTCATTGTTTTTGCATTCACAGTTGAAACACCTGAAACTTGTTGAGTATTAGTCCGTGGACAGTTTACGAAGTGTGGTCAGGGAATCAAAGAACTCAACGAAGTTACAATTCCCATATTGCAAGAGCTCAAGAACCATATCAGGATCATACACCTTCACTTTAACTGTTTCAAGACGTGTGGTTCTCTTGAAACAAATAGTTGCACAGCCACATTTAAAGTAAAAGAATTTTAGCATATGTGCATCGATTTCAAAGTGCTTAAATTCAATGACACCATCGATCGAGTAGCAAGTGCTCGAGCTTCGGGGAGCTGGATATCAAATTTCAATTACTTCGAAGGTCAGAAGAGGGGGCCCGATCCCATATTCAATAAAGATGACCGAACGAGATTTTAGTTAATTATATTTTGACCATTATTTTTTCCATATGCTTTCATGGTTTTGGCTGCAGCTCGAGTCCAAGCAAGGCTTCCAACTTTTGCTAATCCACCTTAAAAGGCTCTAGTTATCCCCATATATATCTAGATGAATTGCACAGGTGGTCCTCCCATGAGGTGAGTGAGGCAACCGACTCATGCTAGACCTTTAGGGAAGTCTATTTTAGTTCGTTATATTTGAGGCCCAACTGTATTATGGTTTTCTAATTTATTTTTTTTTTTAACTAAAGTGCTCAAATTTAAATTCATTACGTACAAACTTGTAGGTTTATTTTTAAGAGTAACAAGAAGACAATTCAAGTACTGAATCCAAACTTTTAGGCCTTTTTTGTGGAGAAATTTAGACCATTTTTTGGCAACGTTTATTCAAATATTTAGGCCCATTTTGAGATTTAATAAAAGATGAAAGGGAACAAAAAGAGAAAAGGGGAACAATTAGACAAAAAAAAAGGAAAAAGGAGCAGCGAGCCAGTGACCATAATACGCAAATTTCACTAATCACCGCCACCGCCCATTTACGCTTGTGTGAGGGTTAATTTCAATTTTAAAGTTTAAAAGTCTTATGATTGTATGAGCAATTTTTTAAGGTCTTTTTGGCCACAACTTTAGATTGTAGAGCAATTTTTACACATGGAGGAGCAATTTTTGCCCTAAATAATGAATTAGGCTTTTAAATTTTTGAACAATTAGTCTAATTGTCTCAAAAAAAGAAAAGACTTTTTGAATTTTTGAGCAATTTTTTGTTGGTAGAGCTATTTTTGGTTGTGTAATTAATTTTTTTACAACTAGCTAGTTGTTTTCCTTTCGTTAACTCGCATACTATCATAATTTACATTATATCTTTAGCACTTCTATATATTTAATTTTTATGCTTTGATTTTAAGTGAAAAAAAGTTTGATTTTTACTTTTTAATTTTAAACAAATGGGTTGCAAATTTCAAAGTTGGGGCACTTTGTACTAGGAGAACCTTTTTGTAACTTTGTTTCATAAGTCGATTTTATATATATTAATAAAATAAACACTTCGGGTGTGTTTGAATGGGTGTTTTTTAAAGGAAAAAACCAGATTTTCCACCCTTTCTCATATTTTTGGCTGTTTGATTGCATTTTTTTCCCAAAAAAGGTTTTCTAACTTTTCTCGATTTCCGTTCTTTTTCTTGTTTTGAAGGAAAACATTTTCTTTGGGGGCCGGTGGTTTTTGTTTTCCGAGAAAATTTTGGTTTTTTTTAATGGACAATTTACTTTAACAATAAAGCTGAAGAAAATGATCAAATTTTATATAAAAAAAACCAAAACAAGTAAAACAATACCATTTTCCAACTTTCAAATTAATCCAATTAAATACTTACAACTATCATTTTCCCTGGAAAATCTTTTCCTGGAATTCATTTACCCGGAAAGCGTTTTTCATCTAGCAATTTAGCTTTGTAATCAAACACACCCAGGTGAAACTTATAAGAAAGAAATGGCTCATCTCATTGCATTCACTTATTAGTGCTTGGTATACTCGATCGATTGTTTCCAATCTTCACTAATTTGGTGAGTTAGAACTTAGACTTGTTGAATTGAATTCTTAGTGCATGAATTTTTGTCCTTATTGAATATTAATTCAAGATATTTTCTCTTTTTTTCTTTGGTTATTTGTGTTGTCTTTGTCTGACCTTTTTACTTGCATCTTTCTTTTGTTCTATTTGTATTGGTTTTGACTGAGCTTTTTATTTTTAACTTTTTTATATCATGGGATATCTACATTGGATTTGGCTTAAATTTTTTATTTTTTTTTACTTTGCGTTGACGTTCTAATTGAGCTTTTTATATTCAATTCCTTGTTGGTTTATTATTGTACATTTGACTTATTGTTACTGCAAACCTAGTTGAGCCTCGTGTGTAGCTTTCTATTGGCTTTATGAAAATTAATTAAAAAAATTAAAGGGCTCATTTTTTTTAAGTTTGACTGTAATCCAAAGTGATTTGGATAATCTTATTGAGATTGGAATTCAAGCCTCAACATACAATCTGCAAAATGAGAGAAACAAAAGGCGAGGTTGTCCCCCCGTTTTGCCTCTGGCGTGGCTATTAGTATTCATCAAAGTGAAGTATAATAGGGGAGAAAGAGAGAGCAAAAGTAAGTGGAACCTTTTTTTATGCACTTGAAAGCATGAAGTATTTATAATAATTGCTCGCAACTTTCTTGTTGCATGAGAGACACGTATTTCATGTTGATGATGACACATGTCTTCTACCGATGATCTCGTAACCACTCATAAAGAGACGCTGTTGACATTACATTCGTGCATACAGTGAACTATTTGCACTTGGCTCTCACTACACCAAAATATGAAAATTGTCACAGTAAAAATTTTAAAGGAGCCACGGTTTATAACGGTGACTCAATTTTTCGCTAATTGTCACGGCTGTTAACCGTGACTCAGTTTTTTCCCGACGTTAACATTAGCGCTTGGAGGGCCCTAAAAATTGAAAATTACGAAAAAGCTTTCGTCTTCTCTAGATCCCCAAATCAGTGTCGTGACTTCTTCTTCTCTAGATCCCCAAATCAGCTGCTCGCTCCACACAATCACGCCCATTTTCGAGGGTAGAAAGCAAATTTAGACGTCTCCGTTGCCAGAATCGAAGTCGGAAACTCAGTATCAATGATTTTAATTCCCAAAAGAAAGAATGACGAAGAACTGCAGTGCCCTAATTCAGATCCTTCACACATCTTCTTCAATCCTCCACAAACGATGAAGAAGCAGTTCTCTCCTCCCTCGACGCCATCTTCTTTGTCTACAGCTTCTCCCTCGCGTCTCGCACAGAAAATAGGTTGCAGCTCATCGTATATGGTATTGTAATTTAATGAGTTCAAAATTATTTCTTCTGTTGCAATTTAATGACTTCCTCTTGAAGTTATTGTATGGTTATTTGTGTTTTGTTACTGATTATTTGCATTTAACCATGTATCTTCTGTGTGTGTATGTGTGCGTGTGTGTGTATATATATATATATACATTTATATACAGAGTGAAATTATCACCATGACCACCCCATCATTTTAGTAAAATAATTATTTATATCCTTGACTTCAATTACGAAGTTTATTTCCACTGTTATAGATAAATGTTTGTCTAAATTATTTCTTTGTCGTAGTAATCCTTGGTGTAGGAAAAAAATTAATCCGGCATTAACCATTTGTGCATTGAATGAACACAATAATAAGAAATAATAGATTGCATAAAACAAGGGAAAATAGTAAATAATATAAAAGAAAAGTTGTGTTATGTTGCAAAGATTCGGTGTAGCTACCATATTGTTTTATTGGAATTTGGTGTCTACTTTACTGAGCAAATGCGATCGTTGCTGGTAGTCCACCCATTCTGACTAATTTTGGTTACAAATTGTCTTGATTGCGGTTTCAACAATAATGTTTTGGTTTGGTCATTGTGGGAGTTTAACCTTAACACATCCTACTTGTTTCTGCTTCTGCCACTTCTTAGTCCTATTTTTGGAATCAAAATCCATGCTCTTTCTCACGTTCATGCTAGAACTTCTTGTAAATTTGATTTTTGGTGTCATCTATATATGGTTACAAAGGTATTTCTTTATCCACTTTTTAGTTTTTTATCTAAGACTATTATCAAAAGGAATGCACACGTAATGTGAATGCATTTGATTGCAAATTACCCAAATGCTGCTCTCTGGCACAAATTCAGATTAAAAGAGAAGCAACTGATGTTTTTTTTCATCTCTCTCTCTGTCTCTCTCTCTCTAAATATTTTAATTGAAGTGCTTCAAACATGATCTATTGCTAGTTTTGTCCATTAGCTAGTATTGCACAAAATGATCTATACCTTTGTTTTGATTGAGTATTATTGTATTCTTGAAAGCATCTCTGTGGGTAATTAAGCTTGGTCTTTGATTATAATCTTATACACCTTTGTTTTTATAGAGTTTTAGTGGTAATTATTTAATAAAGTCAAGTAAAGAAGATAACAAAATCTAAAGCATTGCTAAAAGTAGTTCAGTGTGAGCATGTCAGTTGCTATGTGTTTTGAGTTGTTTCTACCACTTGCGAGTTTCCGGTAGGAAGTTGATCTGCAAGGTTAGAAAATATAGCCGTAATTTACGCTATCGACGAAATGTTAGTGCCATATCAGCAAGTATGGTGGCCAGTCTAGCTGGAGAAATATCGTTAACCTCATAATAGAAAGTGTATGATGTGGTTTTAAAACATGCAGCGTTGGTTAAGAGACAGTTGAGATCCAATGGTTTAGAAGTTAAGCGCAATATTATTCCTCGTGGTTCTCTTAGGTTGTTGAGCAAAGCCTATGATCATTGTGGCAAAGTATGTGTTGAGTATGCAAAGACGTTTTACTTGGGTAATTAGCCTTCCAGCTTCTTCTCAAGTATGCCCTTTATTTCTATTTTGTTCTATTGACTTGTAGGAACAGTGTCATGGCCAAGCTTCAAAATGAGGTAGGCTTGGGACCTTTTTTATTTGTTTATTTATTTATATTAAATGTCATTGCATTGATATGTTTTTCTTTATCTGGACGTGTTGAAAGGTAATGGTGGCTATCTTGTTTTTCAAACTACTATTTTAGGTGGAGTCTATCCTAGGCGATCGATTTCCAACTATTGAAGACATGAAGAAGCTCAAATGTACAACTCGAGTAATTAATGAAGTGAGAGACTGACTTGTGGAATTGAATTAGAAGTTCCCTTCACATATATCATCTTTGTGGTTAACTTTTTGTTTTCTGACTTTACAGTCCTTCAGACTCTACCCAAAACCACCAGTTCTAATTCACCGTTCTATGGATGATAATGTACTTGGAGGATACGTACAAAATTGTGCTCATCTTAGTATTTCATTTTATTTTCTTCTATTTATATGGAATTTTCCAAATAATTATGGCTATTGTCCTTGAAAAAAATAATCTGCTAATCTGCCTACCTCTCAAAAAGTTAGTTCTTATTAGCTTGATGACAAATTTTATTTTCATGTTATTTCGCATCCCATCAGTAAGTCAAAGCAAAGACGGTTAACGTTGGTAAGCTGCTTTCCATATCTTTTATACAAATTGGATGTGTTTTGCGTGTTGATTGAATTGATGATCTGTGCCATGGCGTGTTACAGAAAAGTGGATATGACAATTAAGAACTCTTGCTTGCTTGCATGTTTAATTTTCTTTCTGAAATGCTTGGACTTTTGATGTGAAGCTTTCTTCTATGTGAGCATGTCAATTCCTATGTGTTTTGAAGCAGCTGCCTTTTTAAACTGCCTTTGCAGGATTTTTTCGAAGATGTGGGGCCCTTGTTAAGTATGCAACTGTAGTAAGACATTGGATAGTCTCTTCGAGGTGTTTGATTCATATGTGAATATGCTCAACTTAAGTTACCTTGTTTGGAGATGGATTCTTTTGATGAATTTGTTTTGTAATTCAAATGTTTGATGGTTTATCTTGTGTTTTTGTGGTTGATATGGAGAATGTGTAAGATTGTGTATTATGGTTTTCCATTTCTTCTATACATATGTCCATGTATCTTACATCCCTTTTTTTTTTTTTTTTTTTTTTTTTTTTTTGGAGTTGCTATGCTAATTGGTCACGGTCTAAAACCGTGACCCCTCACTAAGGGTCACGGTTTAAAACCATGACCCCCGAGTGAGGGGTCACAGTTTATAACCGTGACCAACGGTTTGTCACGCTAGAAATGGTCACGGTTAAAAACTGTGACCCCCGGTTCGAGTCACGGTTTTTAACCGTGACAATCCGCGAATTTTGGTGTAGTGGATCTTGGGCCGTCATCTTCACTATCCACTTTGCCTCAACCGAAGTTTATGGTCGTATATCATCGAAGATTACAGTCATATTTGTTGAAGTATTCATATTGTATGGTCCAAGCTTCAGCATACCATAGCCGTAGTAATTTGGTCGTGTAATCTAGACTTGGCTCCTTTTCTCAACCTCATATACGGTCATATTTCACCGAAGATGGGCATTTGGCATCCTTTTCATGGTTGCTTCCCTCATAATGTAGATATTGACCATTTTGTCTATGAGATGATTTTGACCATTTTGCATCATCATTTAGGGCAATTTCGATCATTTTGCATCAGACTCAGGCCCAGCGAACCACATGACCGCCACTGATGAATTGGATCAACTCCCTGGCATCATATCCTTATTAGAAGCTTCCCCAACCTTGAGGAATTGAAAATCAAGGTAACTAACAGAATCAATTAGTTCAATTTACAATCTTCCATTTCCTGATTCAACTTTAAAAATGTCATATTGAGTGCCCTTTCTTTTTGGGGGGGCCCAGAATTGTGGTCGGAAAGCTCACGGTTCTTGAGATTGCAATCATCAAGCGTCTGTTAGAAAAATCATCAAAGCTATTACAACCTTATTCAACCTAATAACATTGAAGGATGTAAAGTTTTGGAAGAGGTGAACAATTTTGAGGCTTCGTCATCATATGCAAATTATGATGAAAATGAAGTTTGGCGTGGATGACTATTGATTGGTTGCCTGGTTGGGCTCTCTGCCTAATTACTAGTAACTTGTCGAGCTCAAAGAACTGGTCACTAGTATCTAATTAAACATTTATGATTTGTCCATTTATTAAAAAAAAAAAAAGGTGACATTAGGTCATAGCCCGTTTTGCCTCGATCGTAATTTGTGTAAATATTTTACTTCTATTGAAATAATTATGCAGTGGTGTAAATGCTAGTAAGCGGTAATATTTATTGTAAAAAAAGTGAAAATAATTTGATTCATATTTAAAATTTTAAAAGTATTTGAAACCGTGTTAATGTGGACTTTGTTGTTTGTTAACATTCCAATTTAAAAGAATAATATCTAAATTTAAAACCTTTAAACTATGTACTTCTATTAAAACCACGAATTAAAATTAAAATAAAGATTGTTACGCAATATGCCCTAAAAAATAACTCAAAATTTGAGTCCCAACTTTACACCGTACCCGAGTGTCATTTCCAAAATTAGACCTGGACAAGATTTGACTAGTCTTGGACAAGACAAAATTATGTGGGAAGCACATTTTAGTTAAAAGTAACTTACGTGTTTAATTGACGCATAGATGTACCTTTTAGAATAGAGATTTGATGACTAAAGAACACAATGTATCAAGCATTAGCATCCCCATAGTGAATTAATTAGGCAATTGTCTACGGTTCCAAGGTATAAAATTCTTTTTATATATGAAAAAAGAACTCTCATGATCGAATTTTCATATGATAAAAAAAAAAAACAAAACAAAAATTACAATGCCAAATTCTGCTTGGTGTCCCAGATATCGCAAGAGTGGCTCTAATTTCAACACATGGACCATCTGAAAAGTATATCAAATATATGATCCCAGCAGGCTACAAAAGAAAAAACTTCAAGGCATAATCGTGAAAATATCTATCTAATTAAATACTATGATTCATTATAAGGAGGCAACTTAAAACAAAGGAAAAAGGGAATATGAGACATATCACATCTTGTCTTGAGAAGACATGGGACCTTTTCCAACTTTGCATAAACCCTATTGGATCTCAATTTGGTCCAAGAAATTATCAAAAGTTGAGGTTAGGGACCATCCATTTTGTCCAAATAACAGGTAACCCAATGTCGTGTTCTTCACCATGATCACAACTCTATTATTTCCATTTCCTTATTCTTTTCTTTCTTTTTTCTAATTGGCTTTCCAATATTAAAACACATTTGTGTTCCCAACTAGAATTGTGAACTTTTAAACACGCGAGCAAGACATGAACTAGTAAATTGTTTCTCTCGATCGCAGAGATAATTTTTCTACTACAATCGAGAAGATTGAGGAGCTTTTGTGTGAATTAGGAAAGACAAATGATTTTCTGAAAGAAGTGAATATAGACAATCATTTCAATTTTCCTCTTTTTGTAGAGAAAACCTTCCTAACGATTACGATTTCTGCTATTGGACATAATTATTTATGACATAAAATTTGACTGACCATGGTATAGCCCATGTATATTTAATGGACAGAGTGCCTCATTGAATAGAAAGTGGTCTATTTTTTTGCTACATGTATGTCAATACATGGAGAACACTATAGATGCTCTAGTGCATTTAATGTATTTAGAAAAAAATAAACCGTCAAATTGCCAAATAGAAATGTCTATTAGAAATACTCTCCAATGTAATATGTGACATATTATGTCAGGATGTCGTGATACCATGAAAGATAGGCATTGTCGGTACAATCTCTTTACATATATAGAAGCCATGCGTGTTGGGAGTTCAGGAATTTTGTATTTTGAATTAATTAAATGGAGCATGTGTCATGAACTAAATGCAACCCAATCAACATTAATAAGTTGTACATGACATCATTTGATAGCAAACTTTAGACATAAAATCTGTGTATTTTACTCTCCACATAAACCACAATGCATTAGATGGGCATGACAAGTTTACTTGTTGATATTCAGAGCTAGTGTACTAGCTAAATAATGGATAATCAAGAATTTAATGTTTATATTATTGCTCATGTAAATTTAAGATTGATAATATGATATGCTCAATTTGTACGTACAACATGAAGGGATATTATTATTAAAATTAATAGAATATCCACCAATTGCTTCATGATGTTACAAAACTAGTCTAAGGGTAAGACATTTTGTCTCTCTTCTTGAGGTGGCTCCAACTTGATCATTTGAATGGCTGTAAATCCTCCATATTCATCATATTTCATCGTGTGGCATGTATTCTTCAACTCTTTCTCCCATGCCATTGAAGGCAAAAGATTTGGAACATTGGCCAACAAGGGTAGTCCAGCACTGCCATTTTGTGGGCTGTTGTATCCTAAGTTGACTGACTTGATCGGAGAATGATGATTTGCGACTTCTTCACAACTCCGTCTTTTCAATCCAATCATGCTATGTTTATTTTCGTCTGCATATGCATTATCATGAGCTTCGATCCAGTTGTTGGGCTTGTAGATATATGAATTTTGAACCGGTAAATATGGTCTTTGTATCGCATATATACCCGGTATGCTCTGGAGGTAGCTGAATTTCCTCTGTATGCTTATTACAAGGTTTAGATCCTCAGCAACCTAAAACAAAAACCCCAAAAGGTATTAGCGTTAGCACATGTTTGGAATGCTGGACTGGACATCACCGTATGAGATAATAGACACAAAGAACGAAAAAGTACCTTGTCAAATGAGCCCAGCTGAATTATCCCTTCTCCAACAGATACAATTGCAATAGTCTGCCAAAGATAGGAATTTTCATACTAAATTGATGTAACATTAAAAAAAAATATACAATTTACCTGAAAAATTTTTAGTATTATACTAGTACTCAATGCTCTTGACTATTAAATACTGATCACCTATTCATGCATGAGGAGCCACTATTTATATAGCTAAATAATGTGACACCTTATGATCATGTGATATGTGTATACTTGGTCTAGTGTACCGAATACCATACATCAAGTGTAATAGATTTTTTTTTTCCCTTCATTTTTAACCTGAAAATTTTCTAACCTGAATGCCTGAATTGAATTGAACCTCCCATGCTCTTGGTTGCTGCCAAGAATGGACAAAAGAGCCTCAAGAAAATAAGACCAATATATGTTAGGTTGAATAGATTTTCTTGAAAGAATTGTGATTTTCTCTTACATGATCAATGGCTACATTCCAAGAGGAAATCATATTAGAATCATTTTCACTGAGGCTATCTCCATACACCCACTTATGACTATTATCTGCAGCAACTTTACCCACCAATCTGCAAAAAATTAAGTAATACGAGATTCTAATTGAGTATCAGTATCACTGTTAGTGTCACTCTGTTATGAAAACTATGCATGTACATGCCGAAACTTTTTCACCATAGCAAAATTAATCTTTTAGACGTATTTCGTTATTTTACCAAGTCATAAAAGGAATATTAGAAAAAAACATACCCTTCTCCATAATTATAGACCTCGTGTGACATTTTGAAGAAGATATCAACTCCAAACCTTCCCTTAATGTATCCACTTCCAGCTCTTTCACATTCTTGAAAATCACAAAATCCATCTTCCCAAACTAGAATCCTGAACCAAGATTCAAACTAGATTTGGTAGTTGGTACGTGAAAGTTTGGTATGCAGTAATCGATATGATATGATAGACGAAGCACGGGTCATAAATTTTATTCTTAGTTAATTCATACCAGTTCCTTTTGTTACCTCTAGCACGATCAAGTACACCTCCCACATGATCCCACCTGCAAAATTAAATGACTTTATCACTTATAATTAGTAAGTAATTTTTAAGTAGGAAGTATTGCTTACTTGGGTGGAGGATAATTTCTGGGCAGAATCCTCCAAAAGACTGCATATACCCATTTAGAAGGACTGGTAGAATCTGAAAATGTACATAGGCTTCTGAGGGTATGCTGCAAAAGACAGTTTAGCATTGGCAATCCACTGTCCATGTTTTTCTTTTTTAGAGAGAGAGAGAGAGAGAGAATAAGAATGAGAACAGAATAAATACAAAGATACTTCTGTGGTGTCTATTCTAATGAGAACAGAATATATACAAAGATACTTCTGTGGTGTCTATTCTATCGCAATTAGAGAGCAAGAAAAGAAATGCCATAGCTTCAATTTGCAACTTTTAAGCGAGTTAATATCTACAGTCCAATTTCTCTCCCTTAGACAATTACACAGCCGTTGCCTCATTTTGTGTCTCGATGACTTGTCACATCCAATAAAAATATTGATACTGCTTAATTAATATATTGGTTGTTTTGGTTGTAAGAAGTAGTCAAGAAGACAAACAATGAGATAATAACTCTGGACTCCAGATGGAGTGGTTGTTTGAAGAAACTCTTGTAGAGGGAAACATTTTTTTGGAACAAAGTGCAGTTAAAAAGTAAAGAAGATTATGTACATATAGAAATGTAATTTTTTTTATATAGTGTTTTCTTTGTGGGTGGGTGGGGGGTGGAGTTGCCGGTAGGGGTGGGCGTGGGTGGGTGGGGGACCTCAACATAAGAGGAAAAAAATAAATAAATAAAGAGAGAGAGAAAAGAAAAAGAAAAAGATAACGAAAAGGAAAAGCATTCAACAAGGACTTGCTGAATAGAAAATTCTCCTTCCAAACTAGAGAGACAAACAAGTGTGCATTATTTGATAGGCTTATTAGCACTATTAGACCCCAACGTTTTGATCCGATGCGCATTAAGGACTTCTCTTTTTTTTTTTTAGCATTTTCATCCTCAACAAACGTTTTATTACGAGATAAGGACTTTTTTAAGCTAAAAAGACAACATTACCCTTGTATTTATATTATTTTTATTAAATTAAATAAAAATATTTACAATCAAATTCGTAGCCTTTCAATAAGTGCAAATTAGTTCTTATCTACAACCTATTCTCCACCACCACCAAGACCACAGCGGCGCCACCACTACCAACTCCGGTGAGGCCCAAAATAGATCTGGTGGTTGAAAACCTGGTAGTCGAAAACCACCATTTGTTGATGGTTTCCAGATGATGATTCGAAAACCACCAGATCTAGTAGTTTTTGACCACCAGATCTATTTTTGGGCCTTGCCGGAGTTTCACCGAAATTGGTGGTGGCCGCTGGGGTGGTAGTGGAGAATAGGCTGTAGATGAGAACTAATTTATACTTATTGAAAGGTGACAGACTTGATTGTAAGTATTTTTATTTAATTTAATAAAATAATATAAATACAAGGGTAATATTATCTTTTTGGTCTAAAAAATCCTTACCTCGTAATAAAACGTTAGATTGAGGATGAAAATACAAAAAAAAAAATAAAATAGATCCTTAGTGTGTATCGGACCAAATCGTTAGATCTTGGTAGAGCTAATAAACCTTATTTGATACTAGTAAAAAAGAATGTCCACTAGTCACTAGAGGTGCCAATTCAACTAGTCACTAGAGGTGTCAATTCCACCTGTCCCAGTGACTCATTTACTTATAAGTAATCTTTTTCAAGCTTACCAATGGTCCAAACATGGTCTCCAATAAGGTGTGATAAAAGTGCACCCACACCACAATGCACGGTGGAGACTAGTAAAGAGACTCGACAAAATGACAAGTACAAATTAGGGGCATGACACCTTTCAATATAAGGACATCGATAATAACTTACCCTACAATTTACATTCCCTTATCTTTAAGGATAGATAGAGCTTCAACGACAAACTCCTATAGGTGATGTCTAATCTTCTTGTCCGCGGACAATGTTCACTTCCATTGATGAGATTAAAAAACCCTAGGATAAATTTGCCGAGTTTAATATTAATTGTACCGTTGAATGATATAAGGCTGGTCTCATCATGATCATTAGGAGTATCCATGTGAGATCAAAATGTAAAATATCCGCCGTCTTAAATAAAACTCGGAACCAAGAAATCATTCAAAATCTATAAAATCTCTTCAAATTCTTCTTTGTCATATGCCAAAATCTAACCCTCCTGTCGAATTCACCGTGAAAAAAATGGTGTACTAGTAAGGCTAAAGGTTTCAAATAGACGTGGTACTGATTTCTTTTAGTCCCGTACATCATCAGACACTATCAAAGCCGTGTTGGCTATGACCATGCTTATGAGTTCGGATATCTTGCAATTGGATGTCAATAATATGTTTTTACTCTTCAAGAAAACTATCTACATGAAACAACAAGGAGGATTTGTTAACCTGCAAAACCAAACTTTGTTTTCCGACTCAGAAATCTTTCTATCATTTGAACTAACTCCGCTTGCATTGTTTGATGTTTGAAGACAGCTTTATAGAGTTCGTATTTTCTAAGCTCTAAATCCAATACATCTCTATTCATTTTCAACCTCGAAGAATGGTCCATGTTGATGATTTCTGTATTATATTACTGTTACGCTTCAAAATTACGTGGCACACAGGTGGCAAACGAAGGACCCACGATGGCATTTTATTATGGTTATTGCGGTTTTGATCGAAGTCATGTGGATACGCTTATGGTCTTCACATATGGTGATCAATAACGCGTGTCACACAATGGTGGGGAAGAGGCGGTCGTGTGCGTCAATCCATCACCAAGATGTCATACGGTGTGCCCACGTGTGCTTGCATCTGTCGGGACCGATGGTTACTGGGCCTCGTCGGGTTGGACTTCACAAATTGAATCGAGTTTTATTAGTCAAGCAATGCTTATTGGGCTTCAACCGAGCGCACTGTACATCTTTCCCTATCTCGTTCTATATATTTAGGTGAGTTCATTCATTACAAAAGTCAATTACAAACAAACCTCCAACCTCCCTTATATTTCTCTCACTTGCAGCCGTTGACTTGATCGTCAGAGTCCTTGTAGTCGCCGGAACCCCCCTCTTCCGGCTGCCTCGGCCTCCAACTGGTGTTATGTGTGTAAGAATGCAGGGACAAACCAGAGATGATATTGGCGTCTCATTCTTTGAGGTCAACAATTACCATTCACCAAGCAAACATGCAAGCAAGTTCTCATTACCCGAAAGGCGATGTACTAGTGGTCTTCACATTTCTCCATCCTCCACGTACAAATTGTGAGTTTTATAAATGCTGGTTAGGCATGTTGTGTATATGCCCAGTGCTCATTGAACGGTGGTTACTAAATCTATCTGGGTCCTAATCTTATATCTTGGATCTTGAAGAAACAAATCATAGTTGCTCGATCTAGTCTAGTCCTAAATATAAATACTATACACTTGCCAATGCCACTGCAGAGATCGCCTGGATTTTTAGTCTAAATTGTTTTAATCTCGTCTTCAAATTTACACAACTATCAAAAAACTATTCATGCTTTCACATGTTTGAGATGATGACAATCCTATCTAAAATATATTTGTTAAGATGATGTCACCAATTGACTCCTCTCATTGTACAAGTACAAGCACGTGCGAACGTGATATTATGCTAATTTTTTTCACCTTAATTATAATAAATTGGACTAAAAACGAACACATGAAAATAATAAAATACTTGAATTAATGTACCATTATAAAAAAATTAATTAGCAAGTCAATATTCATAATAATTACTATGGTTTTATGATATCTAATTCATGATCTGAATAAAGATTAGACTATTCTCACAAAATTAAATAGCAAAAATAAATAAAGGAAGGATTAGGAAGGAAAAAAAAAAAAGTCTTGTTTACAGCACTATATCTTACATCTAAGTATACTAATTCGACATGGTTACACTCTGAACCTCACATAATTTTAGAAAATGGTCATATTTTGTCCTCAAGAATTTTAAGAATTTAACATTAAAGAAAACATCCGAATTTTTCTTGATCCGCAACAAGTGCAGTCAAGTACATACCGCATATGAGCCAACATCTAAAAAGCCAAGTGAACGAGTGCCTGATATGAATCCACATCCTAAATGAATTGAGTTACCGTGATAATTAACAACAGAGGGGACCAAAGGTATGTCATACTTATTAGTCCAAGTAGGTAGGTTGTGTTAAACTTGTTGACATCTCTAAACTCCTCACCTATTACTCTGCAGTCTGCTCTTTGCATGAGGCCACAAGACATTTCCTAAAGTTAAACCCCCAAGCATGAGGCCCATTGGGCATTGTTCATGAAACATTTACCATACTTGTCAATAAGTACACGCATTTTAGCTAAATAAAATCCCAAGCATCATTTTCCCCGATTTCGACATTCATTCTCATAGATAGTTGCAGTAAAATCATTCCCCGATTTGGTTCCGTCGGTTGAAAGAAACATATAACTGATATAAGTAGTTATTTTGACATGTGCGATTCATCACGATTATAGAGATTTTTTTTGAAAAAAAAAAATCTATACTATATTAAAAAATGCGGATGTGTGGAAATCTTTTGATTTCCAATAATGTCCTACTTATATTTTAATTTAGCCCAAAATACCCTTATTAAAAATATATATTTATATAAATATAATTAATGAGTGACTCTTCATATTACATTGAAAAAATTAAATTACAAATATTCTAATTTATTTTGATTGTATTCAATGTATATAATTTAAAATGATTACTAATAGCTTTCTTCTTCTTTTTTTTTTTTTTGAAAAAAAAAGAATATTTTACAAAGTCATACAGTTGTATGACAATCTGATTTAAAATTATGTCACAAATATTTTTATAGTCTAATAATTAAAAATAATAATTACATAACCAATTTTAAGTATTTTAAAAGTATTTTAATTTGATTAAACTACAAATTGTTGGAAAGTCTAAATTTTATACGTTAAGTACAATAATAATTAGTAAAAAATATAGACGTTTTATGCTAAACTTTCTATTTGATCTTATTTTTGTATGGTTTTATGCAGTTCACGCCTTCGGCCGATATATGTTTTTCATTCTCAAAAAGATCAAAAAGGTCACAATAGGAAAAATCATATTCGTCTCCACAAAGCATTAAAAGCATCCGAGCATGGTCCAACCAGTAACCAGTTTACCATCCCTAGTTTGTGGCTGCAAAAGTTTTGGTTCCGTCGGTTGAAAGAAACATAAAAGTAGTTATTTTGACATGTGCGATTCATCACGATTATAGAGATTTAAAAAAAAAAAATTATTAAATGTTATATTTGTTTTTGATGATTCTCAAAAAGCCTACTTCCACCTATTTCACCCAAAAAAAAAAAAAAGTCAATATTCTTCTTAAATTCAAATTTGTATTTATTTTTTGTTTGATACGATCATATTCCAACATAGAAAAGCATTATACTTCCTCCATCCTTATTCATGTTCGGCCCCATCTCAAATTATAATTCACTTTTATCTTGTGAAAATTTTTAATTTTCTTGTATACCCATATTTAATATATATTGTTATTATCAAACAAGAACAATTAAAATAGAACAATAAATAAAAGAAAGGGCGTATAAAGAAAATTATCTTAAATGCTTTTCTAATAACATTAGTTAAATTTTCTTAAACATTATGAAATAAGAATGAGATTATCTTTGCAGACGGAAGGAGTATTAGTTTTAGAAATGTATTCAGAAAAATGTTTATTTGACTAAAAATTTAATTTTTTTTAAAAAAATAATTGTTGGGACCATGACATAAATAGCACATTTGCCATTGAGAGTAATATTTGATTGGGCATTTGACCAATAACTACACTTATGGAGAAAACTTGCTCACTAAATTATGCACATCTCTTTTTTTTTACCATTAACTCATCTTTTACACAATAAGACAAAAATAGAATTTAAAAATCACAAATTTACAATAATGCCACTCTACTAAATAAACATCCAAATTTACAATAGTGTCACTCTAATAAAATAAACATTCAAATTTACAACAATGTCACTCTAATAAAATAAAGTAATAAAATAAAATAAACATTCAAATTTACAACAATAAATAAAATAAACATTCAAATTTACAACAATGCCACTCTAATAAAATAAATATTCAAATTTACAACAATGTCACTCTAATAAAATAAACACAGTTTTCTCTCTTCAAATTATCATCGCAAGTAATGTTGGTCAACATTCAACTTTTCCTTTCCTCATTTTCACTTTCTCACTCTACCCACTTTCTCTCTCGATTACCACCAGATAATCTCAACCAATATTCAATTTTTTCTTTCTCCATCTCCGACTTTCTTTATCTACGCACTTTATCTCTCAAGATTACCACCCAAATAATCTCGATCAATATTCAACTTTCCCATTTCCCTATCTCCCACTTTCTCTCTATGTGCTTTCTCTCTCCAGATTACCTCACTAGATAATCATGTTACCACCACAAACAATTTCATTCAACATTCAACTTCTCATTTCCACATCTTCGACTTTCTCTATCCGCCAATTTTTCTCTCCAGACACGTCACATGCGATCTCGATCAACATTTAACTTCTCCATTTTCTTCGTAACTGACTTTCTCTCTACACTCTCTCTTTCCAAATTATCACCACAAATCTCAATCAACATTCAACTTCTCCATTTCCTCGTCTTTCACTTTCTCTCTCTATACATTTTCTCTCTCCAGATTACCTCACCATGTAATCAAATTACCACCACAAGTAATCTCAATCAATATTCAAATTCTCCCTCATGTCTATAATTTTATCTCTCTACGCACTTTCTCCCTCCAGATTACCTAGCCAGATAATGATATTACAACCACAAGTAATCTGGATTAACATCCAATTTATCCCTTCATGTCTCCAACTTTCTCTCTACATACTTTCTCTCTTCAAATCACCTCGCCAGGTAACTAGATTGCTACCATAAGTAATCTCGATCAACATTCAACTTCTCTATTCCCATATCCGGCTTTCTTTCTCTATACATATTCTCTCTCTAGATCAACTCGTCGGGTAATCTCATTACCACCACAAGTAATTTCGATCAACAATCAACTTCGCATTTCACGTCTCCGACTTTCTCCCTCTCTGCACTTTCTTTTCTAGATTACTTCGACAGGTAATCAGATTACCTACCACTAAAATCCAAGCATTCATTTGATGTGTTGATCTTTCTATGTTGGAAATACTATGACCACTCTAATATTATTACGTATCCCGATAATATTATTACCTGTAACAGTAATAATATTACATGCTCGAATAATCATAATTATAATACTAAATCTACAGAGAATTATTTAATTTCTCTTCCATCAATTTCAAACAACTATGTTTTGTCTTAATAATCTCATTTTGAAATATTTGATTTCACTAATAAAATTCATAGACAAACTAGCTAACTAAACACTAGCTAGTCGGTGCTTGAATTTGAATATGAAAAGTGATTTCTTTAAGATGTGTATTATTAAATAATTTCGACTTTCATCTCAAACTACAAAGTTGTAAAATTAGTATGTAAACCAAGTTAAATCTCAAATATCCCATACTAACTCAATAAACTACCACCAATATCACACCAAATAATAATAATAATAATAAAATAAAAACTATAACCAACATCACAATAAAAATAGAATATTGCCTATCCCTATAATTATATTGCATACCATTGCAATAACATTATCCACCCTAATAATGATAATGGAAAGAGAAAGTGAGAGACGATGAAAACGAGAAGTTGAATATTTTTAAGATTATCCTGAGTGGTAATCCTGGAGAGAAAAATTGAGATACCAAATTGAAGCGAGAAGTTGGATATTTATCGAGATTATCAGGTAGGTAATGTATATTACTTGTTGTAGTAATCCATATTACTTGGGAAGGTAATATTTGTACGTCCATTGATGTTTATAAATTATTACCAAGAGTATTAAATAAAGTATAAATTTATCCTTATGCTTGAAATATTTTTTTGTATCATGACGATAAATTTATTTATGTTATCTTAGATATTGTATTTATAGATGAATTTCATAAATATCGAAGAAAACAACGAAAAAGATGAGCAAAAAGGACTAAAAGTGTAAAAAATTTAAAACTTTGAGGATCAAAATGAAACAATTCAAAAGATAGAGGACCTTGAGTGCAAATATTTTGGGCTATTTTTGAAATAAGATTAAAAAATTGAGGACTAAAATGTAGAATTTGAAAGTTGGGGGACCTCTTATGTAATTTAAAAGATAGAGAGAAAATAAAAGTGTGGAAAAAGAAATATGGGGGCCAAAAAGTCTATAAATACCTAAAAAGAATAATTGGTAAAATCACTTTTTATAAATTGTTTTTAGTGGTTAAGAAATAAGATATGTTGATTTAGTAGGCAAAGACCAACTTTGACCTGTAGTTATGGGATATTTTCTCTATTTGATTAGTATATTAAAACTTAAGAGTGAACCTTATTTAAAAGAAAAGAGGGGAAAAAAAAAATTCCCATGGGGCGTAGGTTAAAGGTACCTATTAACTACCGCAATCGGTCTGATTGCTTCCCCGGCTCCTTTGTTCCTACGTCAGGAATATCAAACCCGTCAAACGGACTCGAAAGTCTCCATATTCTCAAATTGTGCAGTCCTAAATTGAACTGGAAATGGTAGAGATGAAGTTTCTCGGAATGGATTTCAGCTGTGCATTGGGATCACTGAGTAGAGGTCAAATTCCAGAAAAGGATTGTTTGCTTCCCCTAATTTCAAAGCTTCTAGGTTACTGTATTGTCGCAGCCTCCACCACTGTCAAACTTCCCCAGGTCAAAATTTTACCTTTTTATATCGTATTTTCTTTATATTTTTCATTACGCATTCAGTCTCGATTAAAAAATTGAGAAATTTTTGATCTTTAACATTGGTTCTGTAGTTAATGTTGTGAATAGGTTTTCTTTTGGCAATGATTTACATTTGTTGTATATGATTGAATTGTAAAACTTGGGAGTAACTCAATTCATAGAGTGATAGAATTTATTAGCATTTTCACAGTCCCCTGTTCCGTTGACGCAAAGGGACAGAAGCTGATTTTAGCTTTTAAGATTATTGATTCTATTGTCTCGTTAGTGGGGTGAAATATTGCTTCATAATTGAAACTTGATATTAATAACATATCTCCTAGTTTTATTATTTGGAACTATTGAAGCTTTAGCAAACAATTTCATGTGTAAACCTTGAACTTCAAGACCCCCAATTTTATGTCTAAGCATGTTTGTATTTGGAGAAACCCCTATCTAATAACTGTTATTGGGATTTCAACTTCAAGAGTGTCATGGGAATTTCTCTTTTTCACCACTGGATACGCTATTGCTGTTCTGATAATACCCAATTTTTTATTCTGCTCATTCTTTGTCCAGTTGAAAGCAAAAATCATGGTACATCTGCTAACTCGGATTAGACCTCGAAGCTGTTAACATTATTAAGTTTCATACTGGACTCATGGCATTATCGCGCTTATTGAAAATGAAAGAGATAACATAAGCAATGTAAACATATTGTTAGAACATGAGAATCAGCTAGCGACTGCTGATTAATTCATTCATTGTTGTTTTTCAGATACTAAAAATTTTGAAACACCAGAGCGTGAGGGGACTAAGTGTTGTGGCCTTTGAACTTGAGGTGGTTGGTTATACCATTGCTTTGGCATATTGTCTACACAAAGGACTTCCATTTTCAGCATATGGAGAGTTGGCATTCCTCCTTGTCCAAGGTATATTGAACGCACTGGGGATTTTATTTATTTATTGATTTTTCTGTTTTTGGTCTCTCGTTGAACCTCCTGGAACAAGAACATAAGAAAAGAGAATGGAGAGGAAATGGTTTGAAAAAGGAAGAGATTGAATCTCCTCAAATAAAAATGTAAAAGTGTGTTTCCAAAAGTATGTGAAGGTTACTATTTTGATTTTTGAATGTAACTCTTACTTAAAACCAAATAAGTAACTCTTTCCAACTTTGACCTATAAATGAAAACGTTGAAAAGTGTAGGAAGTTCAAAAAAGAATGAGAATGTTGTCACATCAGTGAAGTTGGCGGTTGAAAATGTTCATTTGAGAAAAATGATCTCTGTAAAAGGGTGTGGCAAACAAGCTCTTAATCTTATCAAGATTTTAGTATGCTTATGGAACAATTTTTTTAGTATGACTGAACATGCTCTTTGTGTTAATTTGCTGCAACAAGTTCATCTTAAAACTGTACTGGTTCTAATAATTTCTTGTATGTGTTTCTTTGCAGCCATAATTCTAATTGCAATCATCTACTACTATTCTCAACCTATGGGAACCAAGACATGGATCAGGGCATTGATGTATCCACTTGTTCCAGTGTATAGATAGGATATGAAAAAGAACTTTTTGTGTGTAATTATCAGTCGTTCCTGTATACTTGTGAAATGTCCTCCATGGCATTTCAATTTGATTTTGAGTTTCCTTACTATTTTAACGACAGATATTGTGGTGTAGCACCCACTATCTTAGCCGGCCAAATCGATCCCCTTCTTTTTGAAGCTCTATATGTGAGCATTCACTGTTTATTGTGCTTTTATCACGTTTAGCATATTTGGTTCTTGAAAGAAAGTAAAAGTTGCTTTGAGCAACTTTTGGTTTCAAAATGTTTGTAGTTGTTTCTTACTTTTTAGGTAACCTCAGATAGGCGACTTAGTTAATTTTCAACTTTATCGATAAAAAAAGTTCAGTAAATCACCTCTCCTCTTGTCCTTTGATTTGTGGTCATGCATAACTTTTCGGGAGCACAAATAATTTCTGTATTTTGTTAACCTCATGTTTCTTTTATCTCTAAGGCTTAATTGTGGCAAAAATTTCAACAGGCCTCGCAGCATGCAATTTTTTTCTTTGCTAGGGTTCCACAGATTTGGGAAAACTTCAAGGTACAAATTTACTTTGTGGCACTCTTAAGTTTCTTTGTGGTTGCTTATATTCCTTTATTTAAAATTTACCACATTCCTGGACTTCAGAATACTGTAAGTTTACCATGATAATTTCCTTGGAAACATAAATAGAAATTTTGTAGTAGTTGTTTGAGCGAGATTCTTAGAAAAATGATTTTTTAATCTAACGGTGGAAAAAGTGACGTTTTAGATTCAATCAATGAAATGAATGGTTGATGATGGTGTTAAAAGGAAAATGATTTTCCTAGCAATTTACACCAAACAAGCTCCTAACCCATTCAGAAAATGCAAGTAAAGCCCGTAGGCTTTAAAAGGGTTATATTGTTCCAACTCATAGGAAGCTAGATAAACTCAAAATAGGATTGGCGATCATAAAATTCTTGTAATTCTAATATGCTCTTTTCTTACTTTTCTATATCTCATAAATAAGATTTATTATGTCTTCTTGACTCTCCATTCCTTATCTTTCTAGTTTCCAAAGACGTGAGTTGGATAACTAAAGCGAATCAATTCATGTACCATAAGCTTTACTTGTATAATTTTTTACCACTAATTGAGGCCTTGTTTGATGCAAATCAATTCACTTTTTCTAGCTTAATATGATCACTGATTTTTGTATGTTTATGTATACAATACCATATGCAAGCATAATAAATCTTATTGCTGGATAATATCACAGCTGGGAAGCACCTTGTAATCAGTAAACTGCTGTTTTCGACTAGTCCTGATCATCAGAATGCTACTATAGTTGGATGCATATTCTACCATTTTGTAATCCTTGATTAGAAGCTGCAAATAAACTAACCCCTTTTGTGTTAAGATAATTATTAATGTTAGATGGCTTCTATTTCGTTGCTAACATTTGACAAATGCCTATTATCATTTGAGCAGAACAAAAGTACTGGGGAACTTAGCTTTTTGACCTCGTTAATGAATTTCGCAGGATCCATGGGTAAGATTATATTGATTACTGCATCGATATAGGCAGTTTCTTTGTATAAATGGATGTCTTGATCCTTACTTTTTATTTCTTGGCAGTGAGAGTTTTCACCAGCATGCAGGAAAAAGCACCATTGAGTGGTAAAAATTCCTACTTTTTTACTTTGATTATAATTTTCGGTAATTGCTAAAGAAGTATCTTCTTGAATTCATCTGATCAATACATTAGTGGCATATTTTCAATAATTGCTAAAGACTTATCTTCTTGAATTCATGATATGGTGTAAACCTCTATATGGAGAACACGGGTAAATCAGTCATTCATGCATACTTTTTGTAGGGATGGTCAATAATCATTCTCATATGAAACTAATAACTAAAGTTGTTTGTTAACTGTCCTAATTTTTTAAGCTTTATTTAGATTTTATTGTCTTGGTAATCTACTTTATCTTTTATATTGGTAGTTATTTTGGGGTCGGTGATTGGAATCATGACTAACGGTACAATCTTAAGTCAAATAATTCTATACCGAAAGCCAGCTGCAAAGAAAGAAAAGAAAGCAGATTAGAGTTTCAACATCAATGCCCATTGTTGAGTCCGTTGGCAGGATATTGGACGCGAATAAAAACTTTGTAGCCACCGAGTTCGGAGGATATAACAGCCGATTCTCTCTAAGTCCTCAGCCACTTGTTACTAATTATTCAGTGGTTTTAGATAATTTTTATGTGAAGTACATTTATAGTTTAGTTTACAGTTACACCATATATATTCGCCTCACGGTAAAAATGTGCTATTCTCCTGTGGTAAATTTTTTCACTTTCGTGTATTTTTCCTTTTTGGTGGTTGATGCAATTGTTCATGGAATTAATATTTGTTTGATGCAGGAAAAATGAACAGTTTGGATTTAGAAACAAGCTTGGTGCAAATGCTATAATCAATACAGAACAATTCCACGTCCTAATGCTCTTATGGTCAAAAGAGTAAACATAAGTAAAATATTCAAGAGAATTTACTCGAACACAAGCATACTTGACAAAATCATACATTTTTCAGAAATTCTATTACAATCATCCAAATCTACCTTCCATGAGTATGTATACACTTCAAACTTCATAAACCAACTTAACTTCGCAACTCTTTTGGATGTTACAAATCTGAATTGAAAAGAACTGCCTCAAAGTTCCGTAGTCACTTGAACGAGAAAGAAAATTGGGCAACGGATTCACGAATCCATGTTATTAACAGCTAGTACCAATAATCCGTCGGAGTTTGTTACACTGATGCAGCTCACATATCAGAGACAGACCACAAATAAGCTTCCCGCTCTGTAGCTCTTTTATCGTTCATTCTTTTGAACAGTTCTTTCTCAGTACCTGTACAATGCAGGACAAGGACCTCATATCTATTAGAGAAACAAATAAAATATTTTCGCTATCTGCCGAATCTATATTTCACTTAATAAAAACATGTACATTCTATTAAATAAATAAATAAATAAATAAAACGTGTACACCAGAGGAATTTTGTAGCGCATGTATATATGTATTTTGTACCTCTTTTAATAGTTTCCTACAGGTTTTCTGATTAAGAGCATGCTTAGATAAGATTAAAATTAATTAACTAAAGGCACCTCTTTGCGGATATCTTATGATTTACTACTGTTTTCCCCTTAATTTAAAGTTAGAAGTAACTTATTTAGAAACTAATTAACTCTGACCTCACTGTCGCAATAGGCAATTATTTTCATTTGATCAAGTATAGGAAGTGAATTATTATTAGACTTGATTATTCAGCGAGCACTTGACCATTTTAAGGTAAACCGAACAAGCCGCAAGCATATAATTACAACGGAACAACAACATGCAGTGTCAATATGACAGTGAGCTCACCGTTGCTGCGATCAACACCGTCCCAGTGTCTTCCCGGCTTAATCCCATAACGATTTGGAGCAGCATCAAGTCCTCTTCTTAACCAGCTGTGACTTGGGATTTCCTGGGGAACTATGAACCCTGATTCTTTCATCTTCGCACCCTCACCAAGATCTGGAAGATCTACCTCCAAAGGCTTTTTCTGAAATATTATAAATAAAATATAAATAAGTACATAAGAGACCAAAAATCAATAGTAAAAGTGATCATTCACAGTTGAACAAATGGAAGTGCCTCGACAGATTCTTAATGGAGTTGCAACAAAAGCAAAATAGCATACCTTGACCAAATGCGCCATAGGATCACCCCACCTGACTCTTTCCTTCAACATTTTATCAAGATCAGGATCATCTCTACAAATTCAAAGTTGGCATTCGGTCAGACGACAAAATGCACACACTTCAATCAACAGCGATTTATCAAATTAACCAACAAAAAAATTAACCACCATAGAGTATTCAACATTACCTGCTTCGTGCAAATGGTTTATCCTTCTCAACTTCTAATTCCTGCTGTCTTGCCTCAGCTTCCCGCTTTTGAGCTAACCCTTTACCCCATTCCAACTTTATTTCCTGAATGAAGAAAACAGTTATCTCCAGCCCCACAAAAAATTAAAGTAACATAATTTCATTGCTGCAATAAAAAATCTAAACCTGAATCAAACCAGACAATTAACTGTCTGCAAGTCATTGCAAAGATCACACATGACAAAGAATAGAGGAATAGAAATGAATTATGTGTTGGCCACATTCATATAGGTGATGGATTTATATGATATGAGCCAGCACCTTGGCCATGAAGCTGAACATAAGCTTCAGAGTAAAGAAGGAAAAAGAGAATAAGGATAAATTCAGAGATGAGGAGATAATGTGGAAGACAACAGGCACCAAAAAGACTAATTGATGAATTGATAACCAACAGGTTTTACCTAACAGGTGATTGATGACTTGCCTTGGCAAGAGGAAAAAATTTCTCATGCCTGCAATCTGCTGCTAGTGGTAGATGAGACAGAGAATTCAATTAACAATGTGAATGCAAAGAAATTCTGAAGAGGAAGGGGGTGAAAGGCTCACAGCAAAGAAAACATTGGGCAGTATACATGGTTAACCAAATGGAACAGCAAAGCAAAGGAAGCTTGTCAGGCAGAAGAAAAAAGTCATAGAAAGAAAGGCCCAGTTGCTCAGGAGACAAGGTGTCTCTAATCAATCCAAATCTACCTGACAAAGTCAACTCCATGGAACTTGACGGGTTTTCAGAAAGATCCTTCGAGTGTGTTAATACCCGGGTTGAATTAGTGTGCTATCAGGGTTAGAGATTTCATTTCAGGCATCCAGGAAATAGAACTGCAAATGGAAGAGAAGACGGAATTCTGAAAAGTTCAGAAAAAAACATGTTCTTTCAGTTCATTTCTTTGTAACTGAGAGGTTAAACTTTTCAATACTTCAACAAGCAACTTGGATACAACAGCAGCTTGATGTTGAATTTGCATTTCTTTTTATAATATCATAAATTACTTTTAGTTGCTAACTCGAAGATAGAGTCCTATTAAGTTTCTATTTGGGATTTGAATCGTGTGCATAAATAAGGTTGGGAAATTATAGGAGTTTTGGGATAATGAGATCTCATGGCAAATTGCTAATTAAACTACACCTAGGGCTGCCAATAAGATGGGCCAAATACTTGGTGAACTTTTATGCTCAGGATGGGCTGAACTTAATATTTTGATGCAGCCTGGGAAGATATGATTGGTTTTAGGTTACAAGATTAATCACGTTCCTCAAGTCTACAAATATATGAAAATGGGTACTGAAAAAACACAAACCTAGCTGGACAACCCTCACTTTGACTCGATCATGTACATGTATCTAAAAGCTCAAATAGCTTGGTAGAAGGACAACAACAAATAATGGAAAATATTTAAATGCTATAATTATGTCATGGACTTAAATGATAACTATAAATATAAATTTGGTCCATTGTGAAAAATAAACAATAATCGCACCTTCGGCTTCTCTTCTTTCTTCTTCTCTTTCTTCTGAGATTTTAAGAACTCCTCCTTTGACATGCGCTCTCCTGTAACATCATGGAGTGAGTATATGTTGTATGTCTGAAGTCAAGAAATATTGGTATGAGGAGAGGCTTTTCTCTAACCTGTTACTTTGTTGCGATACACAGGCTCTGCATCTCGGCCACTCACAGAAGGATCCATCTCTCTATACCTACATATGGATATCTGTTTGAGTTAGTACAAGAAATTAGAACAGGTCAAAATCTGGAGGGGAGAGGAAGGGTAAGATGTCTGTGTGTTTGTGTGTGAATAAGCGGAAGGGGGTTAACTTTTACCTCAACAAATCACTCTCCCTTTTTTTGTCAATTTCTTCTTTGATATCTTTCCCGCTAACCAAGCCAGTCTTTGGCTCCTGTGTCAAATGTGGAGATCCTTTTCGCCTCTTCCTTTGAGGAGAAAGGTCTGATTTTTGCGATGCAAAATCTGAAGCATCATCCTCAAAATTACGACTTGACTTTCTAGCAGACACATCAGTTAAAATAGATGCAGCCTTCTTGCCCTTCCTTGGAGGAGAAATATCACCTATTGCAAAGGCACGTGCAATATTCAACAAAGTGAATCCAGGGCTCCAGATGGGCAGATAATATTCTGGTCAAAGAAGTGGAGTGAACTTACCAGTCCGCTGTCGACGAGGTGGGGACAAATCACTGAAATCTCCTCCAGCCCGTGAAGCTTTGAAATCGCGTTCAGGTGAAGGTGTATCATACCGAGCTTTCCGGCCAGAAGACTCTGTTCTCATTTGAGGCTGAGGAGGACTTTGATATCGCTTGCCGTGCTTCCATGGAGGAGATAAATCTTTATCTGCAGCAGTGGAAGTCTTCTGTTCATTTTTTGGCGATAAACTGTCATTTCGGGTCCTTCGTTTGCGAGGTGGGGAAATATCAGTTTCTTGGTTATCAAGAGGGTAACTTTTAGAATGCTTCCTAGGTGGAGATAAATCAGCATCATCTGCATTCGATCCATTTCTCTCAGATTTTATTTGAATGTCATCATGTGCTCTATTTTCCCGAGCTAGAGAACTGTTCGAATTCTGATCATCAGAATTCACATGTTTACGCTTGTCGGTCACAGAAACCCAACCACTTCCATCATCAGATATGGCACCAAAAGGCCGTCTCATTCTAAGTTGCTCCAGCCTTTTCATATGTTTGACTTCAATATCCTCATCAACTTGTGGCTTCTCTTCATCTGCAAAGGCCTTATGTTAGTTAAAAAATAAGCTGTGAATCAAGAAGTATCATATCTTTTACAACAGAAACTTTTCCTTTTAGGTTACCTGTCAATTCGTCTTCCTTTTCTAGGTCAACTGGCTTTTGCCAAATGGGATCTTCATCAACAATAACAACACCAGTGGCAGTTGGTTTAGGCTTTCTCTTCTTCCTCTTTTTCTTCTCTTCTTCTTCATTACTGGTATATTTCTTCAGATACTCTTTCAGTGAAGATGTAGCCATTTTAACCACGGTTGCCTGCAACAGTTACATTTTGAAGGGGTCAAAACACTTGAGATGTCTTTCAGCTGAGTCAAAAAAATGGGTTTGAGAAAACAAAGCAAGGATCCCATATACCATTGCAAATAGCTGATTAGATAAGGAAAATAAATGCTATCCTACCATTTATTAGTCTAAGTATGAGAAAATATGAAATGCTTGTTTGGCAAAGATCTTATTTATTTATTTATTATTATTATTATTATTATTATTATTTTGGGAAGAGTAGATTGTTGACAAAATGGGTACAGGCCCAGTAAAATATAGTTGAGAACAAATATGAGAGAATGACTTTCAATAAAATTTGAACCAAACAAGCACTCGTGTATGAGCACACCATAGGCTCCAAGGATTCCTATGGCCCAAGGCAGTGGCGTAGCCAGGATTTTCCACCAGTGCAGTCCGAAATCCTTGTTCCATTCAATTTAATTTGTTTACTCGAATTATATATATATATGGTTGAGAATTGGAGAAGATGTATTAAAAAACATAAACAAATTGTTAAATCAATATTTGAATGGTTGAAAAGGAAGAAAAAAAATGGAGTTAAGTTGATTAAATTAATGTGTATAGAACAAGAGATCAAAAATATAATATAATTTCATAATAAAAATAAATATAAATGATGTATCTTACAACTAGGCTTTATATGTTCTCATACTCGGCTTGTGCCGCCCCAACTCTATTTGAGCTTTCCAAAACTCTATTTATGCTCTCAAGCAATATTTCTTGAGCAATTCTTCTATCTCTTTTTTTTTTTTTTTGGGTAAGAAAAAACATGTCTCCTTAAGCTGAATTCAACGAAAAAAACAACTCATCTAACAATTTATCCGATTCATCACCTTACTGTTTACAACAATTTATCAAATATCTAACAAGATAAATTTATCCAATTTATCGACCAATTCGGCTTACTCCTTATCCAATTTATCAAACAATTTATCCATACTATAAAATACCCAATAAGAATAATTTATCATATTCAACAATTATTGAATAATTTATCCAACAACTCAACAAATCAACTCATCATATTCAAACATAAATAATCAAACCAAATTAACCAATAGACCAAATCTCATTTCAACTACAATCATAGTTGCATTATAGAAACTCATTTTACGTCTCAAACAAATTTAAGGTTTTACCAATCAAACAATTATTTAAAGTGAACTATTCAGCTGGCATAAACCCAAAATTATTTTTTTATTTTTTATTTTTTTACCTTTATTCTTCTTCTTCTTCTTCTTCTTCTTCTTCTTTTTTTTAACCCAAAATTACTAAATTAATGTTTAAGGCTTCACACTCTAATTTCAATTGCTAATAATCGAATAAGAGAATTAAACTTGCTCACCGTTCCAGCATTTCTCATTAACTTCTAGACCAAATCTGATATAAATTTTCAAGCAAAACTACATCGCAGTTTTCAGTTGCAAATCTAATTTCTAACCTAATTTGATTCGCATATATGAAAGCTGATGAATAGAAATCAGAATTATTGGATTGTTCCATGAATTGGAGAGTTAAATTTCAAACCTGAATGTTGGAAGCCGATGAATAGAAATCAGAATTGGAGAGTTAAATGTTGGAAGGTGATGAATAGAAATTAGAATCACAGTCGCTCCCCGGTTGCCGCCAAGATCCAAGTTGTCGTCGCCGGCTAAAGCAAAAATCTAAAACCACGTGAGGGAAAAGAAGGGGTTCGGACTTAGGAGTGATTAATATATCCGTGACTGCACTAAAGTCAACGGAGGTCGCCGATGAGAAGTTGAGAACCAAGTTCAAGGTCCGGCGAGTCGGCGAGGAGGAGAAGCCGAGAACGAGAGACTCGACTCGAGGGAGAAGTCGAGAACGAGAGACGGGAGGAAGAGAAGTCGATCGAATAAACTGGACCTGGAACCTGGGTTCTCTACTTCTCTCATCCCTGAAAGGCTGAAATGGGTTTAAAATTTATTTTTTTTTTTTGTTTTGGTTTTTGGGCCAGAGACTTCAGGCCCAAATTTTCCCCACAAAATCCAGTGCGGTGCATGGACCACACTGGCCCAAGGGAACACCTATAGTATGGCGTGCACTCCAGTAAAGTAGAACAGGACTCAAATCCAATTTAGATTTTGGACAATGATGGAAACTTTTGCAACAAATTCTAGGAGCGTAAGGTTGAAGCATAGGGAACTTTTGGTAGCAAGACATGGTTTCACATACCATAACCAAAAAACTTGATTTTAAATAGTTTTTGAAAAATAGACGAGATCTTTGTAAAAATGGTAACAACAGAGTTTGACCATATTTGAAAAACAATATAAGATTTGAAAATAAGGAAAAAATGAAAAATAAAAAATAAAAAACGTGAACCGTATCAAATAATAGAAACAATGATAGTCAAAATTCAGATTCATAAAACTAACTAATCGGATTTATTTGAATCTAGTAACAAAATGCATGTTCCTTATCCTATCAAATTTCGTTGAGAGTCCAATAAAATCGGGAGATTATAGTGCTGAAAATGGGAAACTAACAGATAATCATTAACTAAATAAAAAAACTAACGTGTTGCAAAAACTAACAGATAATCATTACAGACAAGTATAGCGAATAATATGTTAAGGCAAAAGGTTCATCAGCACACTCTATTACCATTTAACAGAATCTAGCTAGTAACAATGTCAAGTTACAAAAGCACGAAAATCTCAAGATTGAACATGAAATGAATACAACGTGTAACTAACCCAACCTATATGCTACTGGACACAGGGTGAAAATAGGGCATGATACTATAACTTGAATCTACCACACATATTTAGTAATGTGTGAAGGAAAGAAGTGTAACCCTTGTAAGTAATCTTCTTTAAAAAAAAAAAGTAATAAATGTTTCAGTATATAATCGAAGAATCAATATGATCAAATAAAGAGAATTCAAAGCAGTTTAAAGCAGGTTTGTTAGAGACAAAAATCAAGGTATTTCCATTAACTCACACAAACAAGAACAAAAGGGAACCTACGAATTGAAGATCACGGAATAGTAGAAAATGGAGAAGAACAAAACAATAGGTGAATGATCACCTACTAACTTGTTGACAACATAGGTGAATGATCACCTACCAATAGGTGAATGATCACCTACCAACTTGTTGGCAACATAAGTTGCCAACAAGGGTGATGTGGCGCCCTCACAGGGCGCCATATCACCGGCCCAATTTTATTTTTTTTTAACTTTTTTTTTTTAATTTGGAATCTACGTCAAGTGAGATGAATAATACATAACTGCCCCCTAATAGTGGAGGGTCTCACCCGACCTCTATCTTTTTTTTCCTCCGGAAAAAGGGGTGTTGGCATCTTACGATGCCAATACGTTGGCATTGGCATCGGAACGGGACTACAAAACAATAATTGCTCAATTAACTACCAGTAACTTGAAAGAAAATTTACACACACTAAAATGGTAAATGTTAATCAGACAGCAACAAAAACAGAAGACCATTTTTGTAGAGATAGATCAGACAGAAATAGCAACAAAAAACTGAAAAATCATCACCGACTTGAAAAGAAGGTTCCGGAATGATGTGGTGCCAACTTAAGAAAGCTAGAGATTTCCTACATTACTACTTTGGAAGAATCTAGAATCAACATGAATTGCATCAACTCTAGAACCTTCCATCACCTCCATACTAGAATTTTCCTCCACCGTCATACTAGAATGTTCCATTAGTGTCTATAAATATGTATGTTGTGTATTGTAGATGTGTGAGGTAGAATATGTGAGTAAGAGAGTGAGTAAGAGAAGTCTAGTAAGAGTGAGTGAGTAAGTGAAGTATAATAAGAGTGTGTGAGCAAGGGAAGTCACTTGGTGTGTATTAACAAGTTTGTACAAGTTTATATTCTAATAAAAGAATATTTTGCGTCCAACAATTCAACAAGTGGTATCAGAGCCAGGTCGAGTGAGGGCCTAGTGTTTCCAAAGTGAGGCGTTTAAGGGGAGATTATTTTGAGTTTCAAGAAGGTCGTGCACACATTGAGGTTGTGAAGCTATTATAGCTTACTTGGTAACGTAGAGGTTATCCAAGTCACGATGGCGGACCTACAAGCAGTAGGTGGAATGAAGAAACTCAATAATCAAAACTACACCACATGGAAGACGTGCATGGAGTCATATCTCCAAGGTCACGATCTATGGGATGTAGTTGGTGAAGATGAGGTGACGCCCTTGTGGAAGATCTCTGAGCTTTGAGAAAATGGAAAATTAAAGCGAGAAAGGCCTTTGTTTGCACTCAAAACAACAATTGACGAAGAGTTGTTGGAGCACGTGAGAGATGCAGACACACCTAAGAAAGCATGGGACACCCTTGCTGCATTATTTTCAAAGAAGAATGAATTCAAGCTGCAACTTCTCGAGAACGAATTACTTTCACTCACTCAAGGGGAGATGACGATAAATCAATACTTCAATAAGGTAAAGTCTCTCTGTCGTGAAATCTCTGAACTAGATGATACTAGTAAAGTCTCGGACTCTAAAATGAGAAGAATAATTATACATGGATTGAGACCCGAGTTTAGAGGCTTTATCGCCGCAATACAAGGTTGGCCAGAACAACCTTCACTGGTCAATCTTGAAAATTTGTTGGCCGACCAAGAAGCGTTGATCAAGCAAATGCTAGGGGTCTCATTAAAGAAAGAAGAAGAGGCATTATTTAGCCACAAGAAAAAAGGGAAGATGCGCCAACAAGATAAACAAGAAATTAATAAAAATAAATTTAAAGGAAGAGATGAAAGAGGATCTAAAACAAAGGGAGCCCAACAAAATCATGAGAAGAAAGGAGATTTGTCTAAGGGATATAAAAGTGGCCCGTGTTTCGTATGTGGAAAACGAGGTCATTATGCTAGAGATTGTTGGTTTAAGAAAACGTCAGTAGAAGGAAATGTTGCGACATCGAAAGAGAAGGAAAAATGCAATAGTGAAGAAGAATGGGATCTTGAGGCATCCACTGCAATAATTGAAGAGGCTCATAAGGAAGAACTTATATCAGGCTCAGAAGGAGAAACAGCTCTAGCAGTGGTCATCCCTGGAAGAATAAACTATGAAAATGATTGGATTGTCGATTCAGGTTGTTCCAATCATATGACAAAGCGATAAGGAGAAGCTACGAACACGACGAATACGGGTGGCCGAATGGTGGTGGCGCTAATAACTCAAGATTGCCAATAGCTCATATTGGAAGCAGTCATCACACCACGATTCAATCCTAGTCAAGTACACCCTCAAGGCGTTTATCATGTCTTAGGGAATGAAGAAAAATCGCTGCTCGGTGGCGTGACTAACATCTTCAGGTAACTATGTATTGTTTGGACCGCAAGATGTAAAGGTGTATCGAAATATTAAGATCTCAGGAACGCCTGTCATGGAGGGTCAGAGATTAGAGTCTATCTACGTAATGTCAGCTGAATCTGCTTACGTAGATAAGACTCGAAAGAACGAACAAATTGATTTATGGCACGCAAGACTAGGACATGTAAGCTATCACAAGTTGAAGGTGATGATGAAGAAGTCGATGCTCAAAGGCCTCCCTCAACTTGAGATTAGAGATGACCACGATATGTCTTGGTGTCAATATGGCAAAGCACATCAACTCCCATATGAAGAGTCATATTATAGAGCGAAGCATCCATTGGAGATGATACACTCGGACGTGTTTGGACCGGTCAAGCAACCATCAATTCAAGGAATGCGCTACATGGTGACATTCATTGGCGACTTCTCAAGGTGCGTTTGGGTTTTCTTTATGAAAGAAAAGTCGAGGTATTCTACAAAGTTTAGAGAATTTAAAGAAAAGTCGAAGGAGAAGTTGGACAAAGGATTAGGTGTATCTTAGCGATAATGGGGAGAGTATATTTCAAGAGAATTCTCCCAATATCTGAAAGAACATAAGGTGCACCATCAATTGACATGTCCAAACACGCCACAACAAAATGGTGTGGCCGAAAGGAAGAACCGACACCTTGCAGAGATGTGCAGAAGCATGCTTCACTCAAAGAATGTGCCAGCCAGATTTTGGGCGGAGTGTATGAAGACAGCAGCACTTGTGATAAATAGGCTTCCTCAGCCGAAGCTAGGATTCGTGTCACCCTTCGAGAAGCGTGGAAAACTAAACCACGGTTAGCCACTTTAAAGTCTTTGGTCATTATGCGCTATGTGTTCGTGCCTAATCACTTGAGGAGCAAGTTCGATAAAAAGCGATTAGGTGTATATTCGTGGGATATGATAGCCAAAGAAAGGGATGGAGATGTTGTGATCCAACTACGGATAAATGTTACACGTCACGTAATGTGATATTCGATGAAGCATCTTCTTGGTGGACACCGCAAAGGGTGGAATTACCAAACTCAAAAGAGATTGAGCATAAACTTCAAGAAAGTGAAGAGAAAGTTTGTAGACACAAGAGATCGAAGAAGAGATTGAAGAAGTGCAAGAACCTATTGTTGAAGAAGATACTCCAAGGATAGCACGCGAGTCCTTGGCAAAGCGGTGTGTATCAAAGAACACCGGATGTGGATAGACCGAGCCAACAAGAGGAGAATGAGGCACAACAAAGTTCTCAACCACAGGTAAGAAGATCCACAAGACAAAGAAGACCAAATCCCAAGTATGCTAATGCGGCGATCGAGGAAGAAATTAAAGAGCCGAGAGACATTTGAAGAGGCAATCAGACAATGAATGGAGAAAAGCAATGGGCGAAGAGATGATGGCTCACGAGGCAAAATGAGACGATGGGATTTGGTACCCAAACCTGATGGAATAAAGCCAATCTCGTGCAAGTGGGTGTACAAAATAAAAAGACGACTGACGGATCGGTCGAAAGGTGCAAAGCTTCGGTTGGTGGCTCGAGGATTCTCGCAACAATATGAATTTGGACTATGATGAGACATTTAGCCCGATGGCCAAGATTACTACGATTAGAGTGTTGATTGCACCGGTCGCTAGCAAATCATGGAAAATGTGGCGGATGGGCGTGAAAAATGCCTTTCTGCATGGTGAACTCGATCGAGCGATATATATGGAACAACCTAAGGGACATGAAGATAAAGAGAATCCAAACCACATCTGCAGATTAAAGAAAGCTCTATACGGGTTGAAGCAGGCACCACGAGCATGGTACGGTAAGATAGCAGAATTCCTAGTTCAATGTGAATACTCAATTGCACCAGCAGATTCAAGTCTCTTCGTCAAGATACGAGATGGGAAACTAGCAATAGTGCTAGTATATGTGGATGATCTCATCATCACTGGAGACGACGAAAAAGAGATCCAACGCACTAGGAGGAATCTTTCAATAAGATTTCAAATGAAAGATCTTGGAGAGTTAAAACACTTTCTGGGGCTCGAGCTGGAAAGAACAGCAAATGGGGTTTTTATTTGCCAGCAAAAGTATGCCAGAGATTTGCTGCAGAAGTTTAGGATGGGCGATTGCAAGCCTATATCGACCCCAATAGAAGTGAACTCTAAGCTATGTGCTGAAGAAGGTAAGGAATTGGAGAACCCAACCATGTATAGGCAGCTCGTTGGAAGCCTAATCTACCTGACACTGACACGACCTGAAATCGCATATGCGGTGGGAATTGCAAGCCGCTTTATGGAAAAGCCAAGGAAGCCACACCTTGAAGTAGTGCGACGCATACCAGGTATGTAAAGGAACTATTGACTATGGTCTCTTTTATAAGAAAACCAAAGATTGCAAGATTGTTGGCTCTTTGTGATGCGGACTATGCTGGATGTCGAGATACAAGAAGGTCGACTACAGGGTATGTGTTCAATCTTGGAACTGCTGCAGTATCATGGTGTAGCAAAAGGCAACCCACTGTGTCTTTATCAACAGCAGAGGCGGAGTATAGAGCAGCAGCAATGGCAGCTCAAGAAAGTACATGGCTAATGCAATTACTGAAAGATCTACATCAACCAACAAGCTATGCGGTAGAACTATATTGTGATAATCAATCGGCTATTAAGCATAGCGAGAGAATCCGATTGTGCCATGCAAGGGCGAAGCACGTTGAAGTACATTACCACTTTGTCGGAGAAAAAGTTCTTAAAGGAGCGTCGAATTGAAGCATATCAATCTTGAAGAAACGGTAGCGACATGCTAACAAAGGATTGAGTGCTCAGAGATTTGAAGAGTTCAAGACGACTTGGAATGATAAAAGAGAAAGCTTGACTCAAGGAAGTCGGTGCTGAAGGGGAGAATTGAAAAATCATCACCGACTTGAAAAGAAGGTTCCGGAATGATGTGGTGCCAACTTAAGAAAGCTAGAGATTTCCTACATTACTACTTTGGAAGAATCTAGAATCAACATGAATTGCATCAACTCTAGAACCTTCCATCACCTCCATACTAGAATTTTCCTCCCGTCATACTAGAATGTTCCATTAGTGTCTATAAATATGTATGTTGTGTATTGTAGATGTGTGAGGTAGAATATGTGAGTAAGGGAGTGAGTAAGAGAAGTCTAGTAAGAGTGAGTGAGTAAGTGAAGTATAGTAAGAGTGTGTGAGTAAGGGAAGTCACTTGGTGTGTATTAACAAGTTTGTACAAGTTTATATTCTAATAAAAGAATATTTTGCGTCCAACAATTCAACAAGTGGTATCAGAGCCAGGTCGAGTGAGGGCCTAGTGTTTCCAAAGTGAGGCGTTTAAGGGGAGATTATTTTGAGTTTCAAGAAGGTCGTGCACACATTGGTAACAGTTTCGGGTTTCGAGACTGTTTAAGGGGTCAAAATTACAGTTTTATGCTTTACTAGTTCGTTTTGTATTTTTTTTAATAAGGCCCAGCTCCAGTGTGGGTCTGCTGGCCCAATATGATTTCATTTTTGTTTATTTAATAACTCAACGTGTAGAGTGTCATTTTGGTTGTGTTTGAATAAAGAACGATACTTGTTTTTCGGTTCTTATCGTGCAATAGGAAGAATATATAAATATTTTACAATTGGTTCTTAATTATTGAGGGTTGTAGGAGCTCCTCAAATAAGCTCCTCCAATCAAATAAGTAATTAGTAGGAGCTTATAAACTCCTGAATAAGCTATAACCTAACTTATTTGACTTACCAAACATATTCTAAATAGTAGATAGTTGCCATATTTTCTTCTTCATATAAGGGGTGGTACAAGCCTAAATTCTTGTACATTATACCATTCATTACAAAATAATATCCACACAACATGGCAACTTTAAAAGAAGAAGAAGAAAAAGAAAAAAAAATAAAATAAAAGGAAAATCTGAGTGGGCAATGCAATTAAATCCACCGATACCTTCAAAGTTCTTCTCTGGTTAATAAGTTGGCATTTTCATGGCCAATCATCACCAGACTTTGCTGTGACTTTCAGACTCTTCCCTCTGCCTCTCAAATTTTAACCAATTCAATTGAATTTAGTGAAATCAGTACTAGAGGAGATTCAAGGAGAATTTTACGCATGTCACCGAACATAGGAAAAGTCAGTTAACAAGAAGAAACCATGACGACAAGTTGCAGATCTAGAGTTTAATTCTGGATTGAGCTGGATTTAAACATTGTAATGCAATAAAATTATATATGAAAAATAAAAAATTGTGTACCGTATTGTTCATCAAAATTGTGAATTACATGCTATTTGTCATAAAAATTAATCTATTTTAGATTCATCATCTATTTTCTTAACAACAATCTCCTTCAATTAACATCAGTTCTAATATGCAGTTCCAATATGCACTAAAATCAATCAAACTTGAACCATTGAACATAAACCGATCATATTGACAAGTCACTACATTTCTCACCACTCAAACTCTACTATCAACCTCAGGTACCAACCACAATATTTTCATCCATCAATTGTAATCTCACAGTAGATTCATCATTTCATAATAATCACTCTCATAAAGGTTTACAACAAAAACTATTAATCATAGCCAAAAGCACATAACCAATAAAACCAACAATCCCATTATCGTCAAAAATAACAGACAATGCATTAATTATACTCAGGGGCGAGGCCAGGATTTGAATCTTACAAGGGGCAAATTACGATAGTTTTCAAAGTTGATAATAATGAATAAGTTTCATTTATAACAAAAACATGTCATAGATGGTAGTTATTTTCTAGTTCATAATGATGAATAATTTCTTCAACTTATCCGTAGACAGGTTCATCATTGGGTCTAGCTAAAAAATAGGGGAGAGCAAACTTTCTTTTCTTAGAACTTGCAAAAAATTGCTTGGTTCCGTTTTGAATTCTATGATGAAAAATGAGTTCAAGCTTTATTCGCGACACAGATCGAATAACATTGAACTACTTGAACGCTTACTATAATAGAACCAATCAAAATTATGGTATTAAAAAATATGACCTAGCTAGCTAATACCACAATAAGCTTCCCAAATCGCTATCATAAACTCTGCCAAAAAATATGAATCAAAATAGAAGTTATAACACTATGGTTTGTAAACCTTTACTCAAACAAAAAAAATAAAAAATAAAAAGAAAGTTTAGAAAAAATAAAAAATTTTATACTATGACCTAATAAAATTAATTAGTTGTCGGCACAGTGTATTAAAACATATATATATATATATATATATATATATATATATATATATATAAGGATTCATCCATGTACTATGAGTCATTAAAATTAATGAGACTCAAACTTTTAATGGCGAAGATGATCTAGTGCCATCATGGCACCATAAGCTACGGTGTCATGGGGCATTTTCTGGTCTCGTTCGACCTCCGTTTTAAAATCCGGGACCAGATCTAGAATCAGCACGGCGAGGGAAAGCTCCAGTAATTTTTAAAATTTTCCGACGACACCGTGTGGGCCGTGGTGGACGGTCAAAGTTTGGCCATATTTTGTAGTCACATGTCCTCCATTTTTAAAAATTTTAAGAGTATAAAATATTGTTTTTTTGTGGAAAGATTGAAAAGAAACTTGCCTACAATTTTGAATTTGTGGGTGGAAAATACGTAGGTAAAATAAGACGTAAATTTGTGGCAGTGTAATCTTTCTAATAAAGGTATTTGAGAGAAATTTGAGTCATTGATGATATCATAACTCGACGCATTTCAACTTCACAAACCATATTTTTCAACATAATCACTAATATATAAATTGAATACACATGGCCATATGAGAGAAGCTAGATATATGGAGGGTTCATAGCTAGTTACAATGCCTAATATTAATTAATGTCCCACTTGCCTTTTGGTTTCAACATAAGCATAACCGTACCTTAATTATGGTCTCTCCTCTCTCATATTCTTTGATAGTTCTAAAAACTAAGAGATATTGAAAAACGACGAAGTCGACCCTCAATTCTTGGAAGCATATATAATGTAGCTAGCCAAAACCTAGCTAGGAGTTTTTATATTTTTATCGTAGAGTAATTAATAAATATTTAAAAGAATTGTATTTGAAAATTTTATCAAAGTTAAGTTTTATATATTTGTTAAAATTTCAAAGTTTAAAAACCCCAAATGCTTGTAAAATACTAATCAGTTGCTACAATTAGACTGTAAATGAAAACAATATGATACTTGGCTTAAACAAGAATAATCACCATTTAAGCAAATTAAATAAGATATGAAATATTCTAAAAATGTTAAATCTCTTGTCCAAATTTTTATTACTACTAAAAACAATTAATGTGCACATTAATGGATGTGGACAATGAAACACTGATTAGAATAGTTTTGAATGAGAAATTAGTTCAACTACTTGATTAAAATTGATGGATACATGCATGGAGTCATCGATCTAACACTGATTTTAGTCCACATTTGACAAATATATAGTAGCACCAAATCTTAATCCGCAGTGAATATTGTGGAAATAACATTACATCACTAAACAATAATTAAGTATGTTAATTAGTTATTTGGTAGTATCATGTAAGGCACAAGCCCTCGTGATCTGTTGCCAAATTCAGGCAGGAAAGAACGGCATCGGCAAACATCTTGCCGAGTTGGACTTGGGCTGACGTGGTGAGGTGAAGCTCATCGTGTTTCTTCACCTCCAGTCCCTTGGCATCGATGCATACGACATTCGGAAGGTCAATTTCCAGCTGCGCCTTCCTCACGTTGTCGACATAGCGTCCCGCTGTAGCTTCCAACGCCACCTGCATGCCATCATTTACTTGTTAGTATGCCATCTTTAATTCTTAATTCCTGAAAATTAATAATAAATATATATATATATATATATATATATATATATATATATACTGAGAAATGGGAGTTTAAACGTCTACCTCAACAATTGGTAATGAGGGGGAAGCTAAATCGAGCCGGATGTCGGAGAAAAATTCTTTCAACCTGGTCCCGTACATTTCTGCACTCATCTGGTCATCAGAATCGCTTTCGCCCTGATACCACAGCATTGCTCGAATGCGTCCTCCAGCTTGCAATGCTCCATTGGCCCTCTTCACGAGTCGATTATAGAGAAACGTGCCTCGTTTCCACTGCAATATATTGGTCCCACCGGCGGCACAAGGGACCAATCCGATTAGCCCAACGAGAGGATATTTCTTCTTCAGCATCGCATTGGCAAATGCCATTCCGGGTCCCACCCCACAGGGTTTACCATTGTCGATGTCTACGTGGAGAGGCTCGTGTGCCCCTTCCCAAGTGAGGTTTTCAGCGAGTCGGAGAATCCTTGGGTCAGGAGAGCACTCCGGTGGGACGTAACCATCCCAGTCTTTGCCGACCACACCTCCTCTGCCAGCCATGTTGCTCTGGCCGGCAAGAAGGAATATGTCCTTTCCAATGCCGAAGGACTGCACTAGAAATGCAGAATCGTGAAAGTGGAAAGAAGAAAAGATGATAGTAAACAGTATGATTAAGGGCGGCATATTGAGATTTTTGTTTTTCCCTCTCAGTAATCTGAAGTTTGAGTAAAGAAGATGAAGGTTGCCTGTTGATGTTGTATTTCGAAAAATTTAACCCAAAAAAAAAAAAAAAACATAAAAATCACCAACAACAAGGCAAGGAACACAGAGGATTTGTTTCGCCCTAAGGCGGCCCGGAAGTTCCCCCAATTGGAGTATGTCTCCCGTCCCGTTGAGCATCCGTCGATCGGATTAGGCTCAAAGCATTCTCACAAGAATCAGTTACAATCTCCAAGTACAAAGTGTTCAAATAGAACCAAAGAGTTGCCCAATTTCTCCACTAATCTCTACGACTAATTATATTATTGTAGAGAATTCAATACAAGAATTGAAACAACAAAGTCTATAATCACCGAAATTAAAGACTCAATTTTGGAGAAAAGAAAGAAAGAGGCAAGAAGGCTTGAAGAAGGAAGAATTGCCGCTGGGATAATTTGAAGATGGAGTTCTCGGTGTTTTCGATCAATACGCGAGCTCTTAAAAAGGACCCAAACCCAAATCTCATTTGCAACGGGCTGCTGATATTTGTGGGATTTTTCATATCCGAAAATTGCAGATTGTGCCCTCAAACTTCTTGTCATCCAATAAGTTGGTCCTCTAATAGTTGAAGTTTCTGAAATCACCCCCACAGTCGAAAATAGAGAGAGAGAGAGAGAGAGCGCCCGCGCTAGGGCTTCTTGTTTGGATGAAGTGAACTGAAGTATAGAATCACATCCACTTGGAATGGAAGGTTTTATAGTGAGATTGGACATGCCCTTTTGTGAACTCAGTCCTACACGGTTTATAGCCTTGATATTTTAGTCCCTAGACTTTTCATTTTAGTTCCTTGATGGAGCTTACAGTTCCAAATTAGAAACACTTGAATATATACTACAAACTCTCAATATATACAAACTACAAAGGCAAACGATAATAGAATTAATGAATAGGCCTCTCATTGGGTGTGGCCTCACACGATGGTCTATGCATTTTAAGTTTGCAAAATCATTTTTTTTTTTTGAGAAAAAGATGCTATTCATTCATTCAAAATAGTAAATTACATCGAAACAACACAGATTCAACACAGCTAAAAACCAAAACGGTGAAACTGCGAACACACTCACAGCACCCAGGTTAATAGCAAAACACGGCAAAAAGTCTACAAAGATGAAAAAATCAAGGTGACCAGAGTATCCATGCCTCCGGATCTGCAACGTTGACGCCCAAAGATGGAGTGAATCAATGATGACTTGAAGCAGATCTACCAGTCTGAAAACACGAACAAACAGCACCGTACCAAGACAATGAAAACCAAACGCCGCACAAAAGACGACGAAAACACCAAAATACGCTGCACCAAAGACGACAAAATCACCAAAAGATGAGAAAAATCCTAGATCCGTGTGGATATGCAATTTCTTATAAGAAAATATATACAGAGAGAGATAAAATGGGGTGATTTCCGGCCAAAATTGCCACAAATCACCCCCCTCTGCAGCTGCAAAATCATTTTAATTGCTCGTCTCATTAAAAAAGGAAAAAAATAGAAGCATTGGTGATTGCTCGCTGGAATGATGTACAAGTAAAAGTCCTTGTCCTTTTCTTGGGGTTTAGGACATCATCTTACTTGTTCTAGTAATTGTTAAATGCTAGTTAAGTGGTCATTACATATATCAAATGTACAAGTACTCGTCCATTCTACCCAGGCCAACCAGTAATTATTATTTTTTCTCAAAGATAAAAAAAAGAAAAATTAAAAAATTAAATTTGTATAAACCATTTTAAATTTAAAGAGTGATACGTTCGTTTATATTATTTTTAATTAAGTAATATAACACATGCTATACTATATTATTGCCACTTATTTTATTTGCTTATATATGTTTTTACACATGCAATTACACATATTTGTACATACATGTAATAAAATTGTTTTCTCAACGAACGCCTTGAATTTGATCTCATCGGACTAACAATTAATGAACATCTCTAGAAACTTTTGTACAAAAAAATGGTTTCGGCTGCAACTTAGAAGGCCATAGCCTAGTGGAGATCTTCGAGGATCCCTGCCTATACCAGAGCCCTTTAATACATATTTTCTTGAAAGGGAGATCTATGATATATATTGACATTCGGCTGTGAAAGCTCTTTGGTAATTTATTACTTATAAGCAAAGTAGTTGCTTTTGTCGTTGTCACGAATAAAAATGGTAGACATTTGTATGCACGCTAGTTAACAAAATATCTTTGTTGTAGATGGTCTTGTAACATTTGGTGGAAAGAGGCATTAGATAATTTTAAATAACTACAAAATTTTATGATTATTTAATTTAAATAAATGTATATATACTTAATCTATATCTATATCTATATATTATATTATTATAAAGAAGAGTAGGAAATTTTTAGTCTACTTTTTAATTAAATTAATTGATTTTCCCTCCTAAAATCTAGCCTTTTTTTGTCTTTTGATTTCTTTTCATTTTTATTAATAATTAATAATCAATTCCTAACAATGAAATTAACTAATTAATCATTATCTATACTAAATCTTATCCTCACTAAAATAAGGGAATGTGTATAGTCAAAATTAGATTTTTTCTAATCCGAACTTATCTTTCACAAGTTTTTCATCTTTTAGTTTTTTTTATTTTTTTATTAATTAATAATCAATCATAACAAACAAATTAATAAATTATTATTTATATTAAATATTAAATCTGAATTTCATTTCCCTACATAAGTATTGATAATTATCATTTTATTATTTTTTAATCTAAATGTAAAGACTTATATCTATATTAGAATAAGAGCCTTTTTATGAATAATTAACTACGAAATGAAAATTAATTCTTAAGAAAAAAATTAATTAAAATTAATAATTTCATTAAGATTTGATTATTGTGTGATATAAAATTAGCATTCATTAAATTTTTGCACAAATTTAAAAGAAAAGTATAACATTAAAATTTAAAAGTTAGATTCGACCCACCAATTAATTTTTGAAATAATTAATTATTTTTAGAAATAATTAGCTAAAGAACGAAAATTAATCTGAATTAGCAATTTCGTTAAGATTTAATTTTTATGTGATACAAAATTAGAAATCATTAATATTTTAAGAAAAAACAAAAAGTGTTATAAAAGTATAGAAATGATAGAGAGAGTTTAGAGAGAATGAATTCTAAGGAATTCACAGGAATAATTTTCATTAATAACTGAAGCCCTATTTATAGGGAAACTTCGAATGACACAATCGTAATTACATAATTTCATCAAGGGTATAATAGTCATTCACACCAATAAAATATTATACATAATTTCCTCGGGTGCCTTGCTTCCTTTTTTATATTCATAACACTCCCCCTTGAATGACTATTAGTATAAACGTCTTCTGGACTTGTTTGGAGAAAAACCAAATGATACTTCCAAACTGATTGTAGGAAAGTTTAGAATGGTCATATACTGCTTCGTCGAAATATTTCTCCCCCTGATATCGATCACCAATATAGAAGTACGTGTTGCCTCGTTAAAATTTTGTCAAGAAAATCAAGTGGGAAAAAACTTGATCGAAGGAAAAAGAGTACAGCTACTCCATTTGATTTCATATCTTGAGGACTGATATCTTTACTTCTGGTAAAAGATTTCAATATCATCATTGTTTGAATCTAAAATATTGTCTCTATTATAACTTGATCCAATAGATACACTGTATCGATTTCTCCTGTCGTTCTCAATATACCATGAATATGCCTCGTTAAAACCTTATTAGGAAAAACCCAGTGGGAAAAATCCTAATGAAGGAAAAAGAGTACATTATTCATGTGAATACGCCTTTAATGTTGCCTCATTAAAGACCTTGCTAGGAAAACCTAATGGGATAAAACCTCAATCAAGGGAAAAAGAGTGCAGCAGCAGTATTTTATACTAAAGTATCTTTATGAAAAAGCATTTCAAAATCTTTCATAGATTTGTATGAGTATCATATACATTGGTTGATACTCTTCATTCATCTCCACGTGAATAAAATTTTAGATGTTATACAATATCATGTTATATTCAGTGCATATATGCAATCAACACCGATCTCATTTTCTCAATATATCGAGATATATACCTAAATTTCTTCCGGGAGATTTCATATTACTTGAGATTGGGCTGTCTCATTAAAAACCTTATTTGAGAAAAACCCTTTTTGGGACAAAAACATCAATCAAGGAAAAGAGTACAACATATGAATTTCTCAACAATATCAATGTAGATATTTTGAGCCGTTGCATGCACTGATACAATAATATATTTGAAACCTCTTCAAGAGTTTCATTCTCATTTCTCATTAAACCCGTGTATGAACACTTTAATCATAAGGGCATATATTTCAGCATTGGCATTTTCGATGGATTTTAATATCCTCACTATTATTGATAGTATGTAGCGCTATCTTTTCATAGTGTGTCGACACTTTCAATTTTATTTCTTTCCCCATATCGACATAAGTTATCGAGATATCTCATTATCAATCCTTTTGTAGGATTACACAATATAGTTATGTCTATATACTCTTCAAGAGTATATGCCTCTGTTATTAAGACCATCTTTTACAATTTGCTTTGATATATATGATTGGGGAAATCTCATAATATCAACGCTTCTGGCATGCTAACTTATCAAAGCATCTTAACTGATATATGTGATTGTTCATAGCATATTTTATACATCTCTGAACTTCAAGTTCATATTTTAATTGTGAGGATATAGTATGATGCATTTCACATATCATTTTCAACCTTTAATACTCCCCCTCATGCTAAGAAAATTTAGAACACTAAAACTCATATATGTTCTCATCATTCACCCTTAATATGAGAATTTATATAGTTTGCATTTTATTCTTGATATTGGCAATTTATTGGAGGATTTTAAATAATTTGCCACATAATATCCCACTTGTATGCGCATACTCAATCCTTCAGGGATTTATTCAAATATTGGGATATACATTTACTACCTTTATCATTAAATCTGGAAATCATGCTCATACCGTGAGCAAATATTTCGTAAATTTCAAATTACGAATCATATACACATGTGACTATCTAGTGGATCCATATCATAATATCTAGTAGTCCACATGGAGGATGAGTGGGCCCATATTTCTCATCCTTTATTCCAGATATATTTGGGATTTATTCAGAATATTGGCTAGTAATGATTTCATCATTTATCGAGAACAATCATTGAAGAATTCTTTTAATTCTTCACTTGAAATATTGATTTCAATAATTATTTAAACCGGATGGTCATCAGGTTATAACGAGTATTATTGAACTTTTAGTTCAGTAAATTCTTATATCGATTTCACTAGTATCTGTATAGTGCTCAAAATGATTTATTACTTTCATCATATGTATAGCTCACCGACATATTCCATTATGTTTCGGTAGCATTATTACACATCACTGTTCAAGCGTGGAATCTTAGCACATACGCTTCATGTTTCGACACTGTTCCAACGCGGAGCCTTACCTCATACGCGTTTATAAATTATCCGAGCACTTACAGTATTCACCATAATAATGGTCCATATATAATAATGGATAATTTGCTCTCAAATCTTCGAAAATACTATCCATCACTACCGATCAAAATCCTAAAAAAGATTTATCGAAGTAGGCTTGAAAGGTTGAGGATGCTAATGAATAAAGGTATCCCACAAGATATCCGATGGTTGATTGAAGCAAAGGTTCGATTATCTGGTGAGGTTTCGATTCCTTCTAAATACATGCCTGGTATGGGTAAAAGTAGTTTTCAAAGAAGCGGAGCAAAAGATTAGGAGGATGCTACAAGTGTGCTCGGTGGACATGTGATACTCGATGTAAATCTGTGGGGTACTTGTCCAGAAACCGAGAAGATAAAATAGCATTCATTAAGGATGGATTGAGTAAAGAGCCTTTGGATGATATTCAACAGACTCTTGAGACACATCCTAGTGGACATGTACAAGGTGAACTGATGGCCTTATGGGCCAAATTCAAAAATGAACAATCATGTTATAGTCTTGAAAAACTTACTTTAGAAGATTCTGTTTGTAAATTTAGTAGAAAAACTTAGTATAATAATTTTCTCATATTAATATAAGGAAGTTCGGTATAATAACGAAGATCAATATTTTTCTTGTAATTGTAAATATTATTTTTCAATTTTAAGATATATATACGTATATATATATTATTTTTCAATCACCGACAGGTATATGTCATTTCACTAAAATTTTTCTGCCTTTTTCTCTTTCATATTTGTCAAAAGTAAATAGTACAATCAATTATTGGTTTGAAAATTTTTCTTTAAATAGAGGATTCATATATCTCTCATGTTCATACATTAAAAGTATAGTGCAAAAGAGAGATAGGAGTAGAGATGGATATGGAGATTTTAGAATTATCTCATACAAGTCGGCCTTTACCTCTTGATTAAAACCATATGTGTCCTTGGTGGCTCCAGACTAGTAGGTCATATCCAATATGTGGATATGGCAGACCAACTTGTAAGGGAGTTAGGAAAACAAAATATCAATATACTATATGGAGGGACTAATAACAAACTATTAAGGAGTCTTATGATGGCCGCACAATCATGGGGGATAAGAGTGTCAAGTGTAATACCTTTTCATCGAATTGGAGGCAGTAATCGAATTGGAGTTAGAAATGTCATTAGTCCAGCTGGATTGATGCTACAAACACAATCCATCCACAACTGTCTGATGTACATGATGAGCAATAGTGATGCTTTTATTATTCTTCCAGGCGGCTATAACACGCTGGAAGAAATATTCAATATAGCGTCATTTGCACAGTGGAACTTTCATAACAAACCCATAGGTTTGTTGAATATTAATTATTTCTTTGATGGTTTGCTAGCATTTCTAGATCAGGGCGTAGAACATAAATTTATTTCTCGTTCAGCGAGAAATATACTTGTTTCTGCTAATACAGTTGTTGATCTACTCATCAAGATTCAATCATATGTTCAACAATCTGTGGAAGCTAAAACCCATCGGTCACAGACCATCGGTGTCAAGCGAAAAAGAGATCCTTTGGATCTTTCATTATGAACCCGAATGTTCGGGGTGGCAGAGTTACGGAGTATTTATACTCTCGAGACGCATCCCTCATTTATGGGTTCAGTATGTATTTTCTTTTCGCATTTCTATATTTTCGAGTATTTATTGCCACTTTTTTTTTATATTCTCAATATGTTCCACTTCGGCTGTTTTGTACTTCTTCTGGAGTAATAATAATAATATCATATTGGCTTTATTCAAATACAGAAATCTAGTGATTATACTTCTTCAAGAGCATTTTATTCTCATATTAATACAATCTCATATCATCGATGAGATTACTTCATATAATCTCTCCATGCGATATATTTTCTTTGATTTATCAACATGGGATCTATTGAGCATTTTATTTATCCAATGGTAACTTCAGGTACCACTTACTCAATTTTCTCCATCAATATTCAATAGACGTGGAAAGTGAACATTTCTTTATTAAATGCTTCTTTAAGAGCATTTTTCATCATATCACAATATACTAATCTCATAATGAGATTTTTCACCACGGTATATTTTCTTTCTCTTTTATTACAATGGGATTCTTTGAGCAATTTCATTTCATCAATACATACAACGGTAAATTCGCATCACTTGCTCAAATCCTTCTTTAATATCAATAGAATATTCATATCGAACATATATAAATCGCTTATCCAATTGTGGGGTTTAATCCAACCACATTTGTAATAAGTATTCTAAACGTGTGGTATATCCCACCACATTGAAAATATTCATACCAATCGTGTGATATAACTCACCACATTGGAAATATATATGAATTTAAAGTGCGTGAAATTTAAATTGCAGAAATTAAATTTCCTCCAATAGGTGGTCGAACCTACCTTATGGGAATTATTGCAATAAATATAAATTTACTAATTTAAATCGCTGTAGAATTAAATTGCATAACATTTAACTACTTCTTCAGGAGTAGAGTACGCTTAGTAGAAGGTATTACTCTTCACTTAGCATATAAAGTGCATAAATATATAAAATCTTCCGCTTAGTGATGGTTGAACCCATCATCGTGTAGGAGAGTATTGCAAGATTTAAATTGCAATAAATAAAGTCACTTGAGACTTAAATATCTATAGAATCAAATTTGTTCTAACTATTTCTTCAAAATATAATTATTGTCAAAGTAAACATAGTAAATCGAAATATCTGCTGCCAACCGCCAGCTGCATTCTGGCGGTCTTACTGGCAAAGTGCGTGGCGCTACACATATTTCTTTATAAAACATTAATACATACTTCGCCGCAATCAAGCTACGCTGTTTGCATGGCAGCCGCTTTCGGGCAAGTGCGCTTGGCGTATTTGCACATATCTCTTTATAAAGTTTTGACATTATAATTATTAATACGTAAATATTCACAAGTCTAAGGACCCTTTTGTAACTTTTTCAAAAGTCAGTACTGATTTGTAAATTTTGAAAGTTTACCTTATCAATATTGATGTCAAATCGAAGATCTCAAGTTAAATCGAGTATAATGGAGTCGATAAAATTTGATTTTGATAATGTATGCTCGCTTTATATCTCGAAAACGAATGTTATAATTTAATATATTATTATATTATAAAATAATAATATAATATATATAATATATACCTCTCCGCCCTTTTGCTTCCATTTTGTCACTTAATTTTTGAAACTAGTATTCTTCGTGTTTGGCTTGGAAAATTACTAATTGACATTGGTATTGTGATCGCTCAGAGAGTAGGTATTTTATAACGGAGGTTGTGGTGTCTTTGTCGCTTTAGAGAGAGAATGGGACAGAGAGAGATTTTATAGAAAATTGAGTATTTAGTGTAATAATCCAGCTTCATATTGTAAGATCATCTATAAGATGCAACTGTAGAAAGATACTTCTTTTCATATTACTCAAAGGGTTAGAGACACGATAACGCATACAAAAGTATGTGAAACGATAGATAGAAGTTTAGAGAATGAATTAAGGAATTCACGGGAATAATTTTCATTAATAATCAAGCTCTATTTATAAGTGAAACTGAACGACACAATCGTGAATTACATAATTTCATCAGTTATAATAATCATTCACACCAATAAAATATTATACATAATTTCCTCGGGTGCCTTGCTTCCTTTTTTATATTCATAACAAAAAGAAACTTGTAGCTTGTATTTTGTTATTTATTTCCAAATTTAGGTTGACTTTTTGTATTTTGTTATTTATTTTTTGATATTTTTGTTATCATCACTTTAAGGTAATGGCAAAATAAAAATAGGAAGAATATAAAAATATTTTACAATTTCAACAATATTTAAGATTTTTTTTTAATGTGTGTGAAAATGATGGTTGCCTATTTTAGTGGGATGGAAAGAGTAAAATTTAACATAACGCCTCCAAATTTCTGGATTGGTTTAGATAATTGCTAAGCAACTTTATTGGCACAAGTTTTTAGCAAACATGGATGTAATTTTAAATATGGCTTCCCCTCCGTCAATTCTTTTCTCCACCCTTGATTTATCTCTTTCTTTTCTGATAGTGATATAGCACATATCCGTTCTCCACTTGCTTCATTTCACTTATGAATTTTAATACAGAGCACCCGCAAAGAAAAATTTTCTTAAAGTTTTTCCACCTATCCTATACGACCAAATAGCAAAAAATGGCATTTTATAATTACTTAAAAAAAAAAATTCCCGTGCAATAGGGTGTTTTAGTTAGATTCTTTTGAAAGATCCTTTTAACGTGGTGTGCAAATTCAAGAAGAAGGATAAAATTTAAGATAAAAGATTGAATATCATATGATCAACGATGATTTCGGAAAATTCCCAATTTGATTTCTGTAATATGCAAAGGTACAAGTCCAAGTGTTAATAGGAGAGTTACAACCAACTCAAATCTAACAAACTAACTAATTTGCAACTGAAGTCCCTAAATTCTTATAAAAGTGAAAGTAAACACTAAACTAAACTATCAAATCCCCTCTGAAAAAAGGAGTTTGGTCGACTCGGCCAAACCCAACTTAGACAAGAGAAAGCAAAAAAGGGAAATCCATAATCCCTTTAAGAAATGACTCCAAATCTGGAAGCCACCAAGTCAATCAACCAAAATAGATCAACAAACCCAACCACGGGCCAAATAGTAATTCAGCTACAATCAGCCTGACAAAAGCCAGTCATGGCTTCAATCGTCAATATTCAACTACAATCAGCTTCAATAAAAAAGGACAACTTCTATCAGTTGCCAAAGCCAATTTTTGCTTCAATTCATCATTCATGTCAGCTACAATCAGCCGACAACACTATCAATGGCCATAATCTTGTTAATGGCAACAAATCGATCGTCAAAGGGCACATGACTCACACCCCGGTAACACCAATCAAACCATCAATTCATCGATCAAAAAGTTATCCGAGTAGGAAATCTCCCATTTAACATATAATGAGCAAGATCCTGTTGCTCAAAATTCATCAGTCCTCCCATGTTATCAGGCAAAGGCCCCATTAACTAATTGGAGCTCACACCAAACATAGTCAAATTCTTCAACATCTCAATGTCTTCAATGGAAATATAATTAGCTTAAAATCAAGCCACTAGAAAACAAGGTTCTGAAAAAAGATATCTTCCTTTGTGATGCAAGAACTGTTAAAATAATCCCAGTAAAAAATAAACACCTTAACTTCCAATAAACCAGCCAACTTAAATTTTATCAATAGTTTCTGGAACGACATGACCTGTCAAAGCCTGTGAAACTTCAATCTCTTTCCCAACTCTTCCACTAATTCCATAACCTCTCTTTCTTATCTTACTAGACATAGTAAAATACCACAAACCAAAAGCTAACAAGAGTGAAACTGCAACTCCAAATGCTCGGCTGATTCTATACACAATCCTCACCCAAAATACAAAATTCACGTGCAATCCCATTGCAATCATACTGAACCAATAAACTGACATTCAGATAATATGGACAATACAGTACTTCAAGAACCAAGTTCATCAAAGAAGAGGTTAATGATATCCGAGTCAACAATTTGCTAAATGATTGCCTCAAACCTGGGAAACCTTGTTTACATATCAGCCAACCCATCTTTCAGGCATTTGATCGAGTACCTTTCTGACAAACTTCCAAATCACAAAACCTCTTTTCAAATAGAACAATCAAACGGACATCCTTCTCAAGAACAATTGTTCAGGGAGATATACTTAATCACTTCAACCAAGGAAACATTTATTACAACACCATCCACTGTGACTATAGCGCATGAAAGCAAATGGAAAACTCACCTTCATGTCCTAACGATAATAGAGTAATCTGACCTTGCTGATGAAAATTCTAAGAATATTCCACGCCGGTGAATGGAGTTCGTATTTAATGAAACTTGCAATTTGCAGTGACTGAACACAGAATTCGAGTCGATCAACTCCAAAGGACAATGGATTTCACAGAGGGGATTTAGAATGAGAAGATGAGACGGTTTGAATCTCTGCGAATCAGCTGAATGATTGGAATTTGAAAAAGGACGCCAAAACAAGAGATCGATAAAACAAATTAGAGAGATCTAAAATTAGAATCGTTGTTTATAATTTTTCCTCTTTTTTTTTTTTTGAAGAAAGTGCATCGAGCAGAAGACGAAACAAAGAGAACATTTAGAAATAAAAAACTGACAGAAGATTTAATCCATCAGAGAAAGCAGCCATGGTTAGAAATTCACATCTTCTCTGATACAATGTGGAAATTCAAGAAGAAGGATAAAATTTAAGATAAAAGATTGAATATGATACATGATAGGGTACAGTTAAACACACCCCATATACCGGAAATGATCCAGTGCCATCGATGACAGATCAGAAGCATGGCACTATCGATGCTTTGTATTTAACTATCGATGATTTGAAGTAGGTCGATATCCGCTTAAATTCGAACCAAATCTGGAATCAAGACGGGTGATGGAGTTTAGAATTTTCCAAATTTTTTCCGGCTATCATAGTGTGTGGCCACATAAAGTTTTGGCACTATTTTGGGCCAAAAATAGTTCCAAAACTGACCGCCACTGTCGCCGAAAATTCGTAAAATTCCTAAACTCTCCATCACCGTCGATTCCAAATCTTTCCTGATTTCAAAACGGATATCGACCTACCAAAATGCCATCGATAGCCAGAACTCAAGCACCATCGATGGCACCTTAACATTCCTGCCCCATATACCCACATACTTTAGACACTCTCCAAAATTTTTTAACAATCTTATATTTTTCTCATTTCACCCTCTCCAAATTTCATCTTCCCCTTCTCTGCAAACTCAAGCTACAAAGAATCAAGCGCATCTACCATCTATCATCTACCAGTCAAACAATGAGGAGATCAAGCATGGATAATAGGGAGTGGATATCAGTTTTTTTGGAAATTTTTATGCTTAATTTTCTTTTAATGTGGGTATTTTTTAAGTAGTTTTTCTTCAAATTGAAGATTGTATATGAATGGATTTATATTATAATATAAAAATTCAGTGACTTTAGATGCAAAAATCAAAATTTCGGAATTTTTGGTTCATTTATAGATCTGATTTTCGATGCTCGGGTTGGGTATTGGGGAGGGTTTGTTTGGCGCAGTTTGGCTGATCGTCGGCGTCGGCTAATGACCAAAGGGTCGCTCAATCTGACCGAGTACCCTTTGGCTATTCGGTTAGGGGCCTCACCCACCAATTCTTCTGCGATTGAAATAATTTGGCCAAGCAATCACCATGTCCTTCGTGATTGAAGTTTTAATGTATTTGACATCCATGTGAAAATATTTTGCATTTTTCTTGAATAGCTACAGCTTATTTCCTTTGTGTTTTTTATAGTACGAGCTCGTCGGCGTAGAGCACCAACTGCTTTTGAGAGAAAATGTCGAAAAGTTACACGAAACCCTCCTAATAAGCAAATACAACAAGGAACTGATCTATATGAGGAAGTACCCCTTAACAATGATATCAATGTTGATCACGCTGAGACAAGGCGCCAAAGTGAAGAAATCCATGATAAAGGTGGCGAGGAAGATGAGATATTGACTGAAGTATTTCATGGTGGTCCAAATGATCTACAAATTTTATGTTCCTTTAAAACACATGTAGCTGCTAAAATTTGGCTCAATCACGAAAGAGAAGTACTTAAATGTTATTGTTACACGGCAATGTTATGGGTGTGGTAGTACGATCCGGTAGCTGTCAAGCCATGGACTGGGTTATTTGGGAACTCGATGATTAATATGCTACGACATACTTTGTATCGAAAGTCCAACAAGTGCTTGATATCTACTTTTGTGGAGAGATGGCATCCGGAGACAAATACGTTTTATATGACATTCGGGGAGATGACTATCACATTAGATGACGTGAGTTGCCTTTTTGGCCTACCAGTTCGTGGTCGTACATTGCAGTACACAGGCAGGACCGTCATATCCAGCCGTTATTTGGTCAAAATATTATTAGGAGTCACTGAGGAAGAGGCCGAAGAGGCACACGGTACTGCCAGGGGTTCTACTGTGAAGTTAGAGTGGCTGCACGCTAGGTTTATGGACCAGACTATTTCTAATGATCAGCGCACATTAGTATATATAGGGAGGGCTTATTTGCTATATCTTTTGGGTTGCACGATATTTATGGACAAGACTGGCAATAGGATTTAGACTAAATATTTATATTTTTTGGAGGACGTCAGTGACGTGCAGAGTTATTCTTGGGGAGCCGCTATACTGGCCTGTTTATATAAGCAGTTGGGATTAGCATCTAGAGCTTATGTGAAGCAAGATGCCGGATATTCAACTTTACTGGAGGTAACATGTAATTAAATTTATATTTTATTTACAGTTTTCTCACATTTATTTTATTTTAGTTGTGATCTGTAATTAACGATTTTATACTTCTACAGGCTTGGATTTATGAACGCTTTCTAATGTCGAGGCCTTTGCACAACATACACTATAGAGATGGGGAATCCTTCGCAATGAGGTGGACACAAGAGGTGCATGCCAGGGTACCTATGGACACTATCATGACATATAGGGAGGTGTTGGATTTTTTGAAACCAAATAATGTGAGCTAAAAAAATTTAATAAGTTGTTTGTTTATTCTTGATATATAATTCGATTAAGAAGTTCTATATTTAATATCTTGCGGGTTATATGGAACGCATATGTTAATTTTAGAGAACACTTTCCACGTGATGGTATCACTTTGTACCACAGATGCATTACGTCATTGGATGTTGTCGAGCTATATCATCCCGATCGTGTGCTCAGACAGATTGGGTATGTGCAAACGATACCAGAAGATCCACTTGTTCCTAAGATTGTTAGACGAGGGTGGACGACTAAACAGTATAAGGTGTTATGGGGCACACTAGGAAGCATGTTTGACTTGTGGGCCTGTCATCTCTTGAATGTGGTTTGTTTTGGCAGAAAGATCATCATTCCATGGGAGTGTGCGGCCGATTATATTGACTGGCACACGCAAATTACCAACCCTTTTGTCTAGAATCCCAAATATCTTTCTTTATATCATGGTGTCAGATCAGAGGCTGCAGCTCCTATACAATTGTGGGAACGTTTTATAAGCACACCCGATATTTTGCAGCCAATGGTGCAGGGATGGGAATCAGGTGAGCCACTTCTAACACCATTTGTTATAATGCCAACCATTCGTGATGCATATCTTATAATGCAAGGGCTGACATGGGAAGACCACCAGTGTGATCAGGCAACAGGGAGTTCATCCTGGGGACCAACATTCGTGGTAAATCATCTTGGAGTTCGTCCCGTAGGCATAGGCGATGATGACTTTTTTTGTGTGTACTTTGAAGGTATGTACTTTTGAAGCGTAATATATATGTAGCTTATTGACTATATGAATATGCATGCACCAACTTAATTTGATTGAACGTCAATTGTGAATGACAACTCTATAAACGAAGATCAACTAACCATATTGCACAAACTTTCAAAAACTATTGGTTTAAATCAATAGGTTTTGTAAGATGACAAACTATTACAAGCTATTACGTAGTATAATATTTTACTACACACTGTAAATTCTTGCACACTTTGTAATATGTTACACAATCAATTCTAATTTCTTATATAATCATTGTAATTTATTACACACTCTTTGTAATATGCTACAAGTTCTTTGTAATTTCTTGCACAATCCTTGTAAGTTGTTACACACCCATTGTAATTTACTACAAGTTCTTTGTAATTTTTAACACTCTTTGTAATACGTTACAAGCTCTTTGCAACCTTTTATGAAATTCTTGTAATTTCTTACATGCCATACAATCGATTACGCACTTTATAATTTCTTATAAACACTTCGCGTAACACGTTACAAATTGCTTATGGGAAACAATACGATTGCACGAGTTTCGAATTAATAAAAGCTAAATTGCACTGCTGTGAATTAATGAAAGTTAAATTACACTATTGTTTCATAATATAGAAAGACATCAATTGTCAAATTCAATCGTCTCCACTCTATCAAATATGCCACTGGAGGTTGTACGGTTATACATTGCAAGTTGCTAGGTGTAGAAAACTGCACATCCCGCTGCATACTCATGATGGCATCCATACCACCTATTGATAATGGGGGCCAATGGGTGTCCCTCGTACAAGAAAACCTAAGAATGAAAGGCATCTATTAAGCAGTCGAATGAACTTATACATGTATCTTATTGAGATATAAAAAATTACCCGAATAAAATGATTTTTGTTGACAAACCCGATACAGATACATTTAGGAGGCTCGACAATGCACGTTCGTAGGGGCAAGTATGTGCAGGGCATATGCTTAAATAAAATGATGAGGGCAACATTGTACCTCGATGCAATGAGATAACCAATCTCCGGCAAGCTCTTCCAATGTCTATAGTGTGCTGAGTCTGTGAAGCAATGCAATAGCTGCATCTGTTTCAGAACACTTCCATTTTCAATATACACACCCTCGTATAACTCTTGGAAGTTCTGGAGCTCTTCTATAAGGTCACGTTATACCCGAGGCCATGCATTTTCACCGAAACCAAGAAGGGCTATGACTGCACGGAAACCATAGTGACCATCGGCCACTACATTCTCAATACCAATAATGTACTCCCGGAGATAAGATGGTAGCTGATCAATATAGCCACGATCAAAACCCATCTATACAGGGCGACGAACAACCTAATGAAAAGCTAACCGTTAGAATCAACTAATTTGAAAGATAATTACATGAACTTTGCTCATACGTAAAATATTATTACCATTACCATTTGTTTTTACTTCCCCTTTCTCGTCGTATTTAAAAACGGCTCTGAATAACTTTCGTGAATGGACTCAACATATTCAAAAGCACTAGGTTCGCACTTAGTTGATTTGTTTTTCTTCGATGTTGTTTTTTTCGGACGACCACGATTGTTAATCTTCACAACGGGCTAAAGCAATGAGGTTGTGGTGCTCAGCGAACTCAATCAATTTCTTCAACATGAACAACTTCTCTATTTCATTCACCGTTAAAAAAATATCATGCACTCCTGAAAAAACATTACCCTAACGAGTGCCAATGTCATCCGAAACAATCGTGTTCGTCCCCCAACTCGGCTCCATGTCCAACTTTCTGCAAAACCCATCAACTACATCTAAAGCAATTGGAATGTCATCATGTACATACTTAGTAATTTCATGCACACAAGGCAAGCCACATGTCTTCCTCAATATACATCTATACATCGAAAGATCTACTGCATCCTAATTTATACCGTTTATTTCATTCAATATCTTATCCAATGCAGTAATTGAAACAACACCTCGTAGGAGCTGAAACACGGGTGCTTGGAATTGGTGTTGGACTACATTTATACTTTTGTCAAATGACTCCTTGATCGCAGTGTGTGATGTCTCAATCAAAGCATGAATTTGGTCCAGCATGTCTCAAAATTACCCTGGTTCGAGCCAAGATGCCTTTTCAATTTTGCATGTGCACTCTCAGCTCTAGAGCAACAAAACAAAATAGGTAAAATTAATCAAAATTAGCGAACATATAATTAAGATTAATTTTATTGGCATACCTATTTATTGTGGTATTTTCAAAATGCATGAAATGATTTATCCAGCAAGACACAAATCTTTCCTTATACGGGTGAATCCACTGCCTCATTGCACAGTCGATAGCATCTGCATAATCGGAATGATCTGTTTGGAACTTTCTAAGCAATTCATAAAATATTCCCTCGGATGTAACAAATACCAATAGATTCTATGAGGATAGAAAAGCGTTCCATGCCTTCTTGGTGGGAAACATCTTCTTGCAATTTGCTGCTATATTTCAAATGATATGCCACCAACATAAGAAATGTCTCGTAGTTGGAAAAACACTGTCAACAGCATTCATTAATACGATATCTCGATCGATGACGATAACTGTAGGAAGAGATGATTGACCAAACAATGATTTCAAGACTGACAATGCCAACTTGGAGTTATCTTCACGCTCAAACTCCATATAGACATATGCAACTGAAAATGTCATATTAGTCAACGTTACACCAACTATTTCCAATAAAGGTAACTTATAGCGATTAGTCTTATAACATTGGGAAAAGCACGCAGCAAATCAACGCTTGTTGGGTGAGCAACGAAGATATCCTTAACTATGTCAGATTTCTCACATCACCTAGAATGAAAGAAATATCCATGCTCCTGTAACTTGTACATGAGGTATTGTAACTGTGATCGACCTCCATGCTCAATTAATCTATGTCTCTGACGTGCATTATTGGAATATAATTCTTATTTTCTTTATAATTAGAATTTTAAATTAGGAAAAGTCTATATTATTGTTTCCTTTAGCATTAGGTTTTCCTTTAATAGTTATCTTTCTTTTAATAGTTATCTACTTATCTTTATAACTCTATTTAAAGGGTTTTACACCCTCAATGAATAATAAGGTAGTCATTTATTTCAACTTGGTGTCAGAGCTTTGGTGCTCAAAAATTTAGGGCTCTCCAAATTAGGGTTTCTCGTTTTGTACCCTAATTCTTAAACCCTAGGTTTACTTTCCTCTCTTAGGCTTACCTTCAAAACCAAAAAAAAAAAACCCATAACCGCGGCCCCTTTTTCAATCTGTCCCATATCCTCACACCTGATCAGCCAACCAACCTTACCGGTCGCCTCACCTCCTCAGCGAGACTTACCATTCGGAATTTCTCTGACAGTCGACGTCCCACGTGCCTACACGCGCGTCCCCTCGGATCTGCTCCGCGCTCATTCCGGTGGCGCGTGAAAGCGCGTGACTTTATCGGCGACTTATCGGGGGCCATCGGTTGACTCGTTTTGGCTTATAGTATCTTCAACTAGTGTTGCATTGATTATATCTCCCTTCGTTCGTGGTGCAATCCCAGATTGGTCTCGTTTGTGCGTGTTCGGGGTAAGAACCTAGTTCGAATCTGACTAATTTTTCACTACTTGTGTGAGACATGTTCTGGACTTGTGCAGATTTTGGGTCGATTTAGTGGGCTAAATTGGGACTCTTGTTGGGCTATTATATATTGGACTTGGTAGTTAAATTACAATTGGAATTTCAAGTTTTGGCTAATTTTAAATCAGGTTGTCATTTTTCCTTGATTGTGCAACTTTATATCTTAAATTCCAGAACTTTACAGTCACTGCAGTTTCAGGGTTTGTGTAAACTGGTCCCTGAGTTTTTTCAAAACTTGCTATTCAGTCCTTGTTTTTGGAACATTAAAATCAAATTCCAAATTTTCGAATTTGTGCAAGTTGGTAACAAACTTTTGCTCTTGTCTCCGAGTGGATTGAAATTCTAGGTCAAGTCTCTCTAGTGACTCACTTTTGTGTTAGTCAACTCTGTTGAGCGTTTATTCAGTGATCGTGTATTCAGCAGCTTGTTTGTGATTTGGAGGAATTTCAAGTTTTAATATGGATGACAAAAATGTTCCTACTTCTTCAGACAATAAAAATGTATCTTCTTTGACTATTCACGATTCTACCTCACCTGCTCATATTAAATTGGATGAGACAAATTACCGTGTTTGGTCTAAGATACTTTAGATGCATATTGCGGATCGGAAGAAGAAGGGTTATGTTATAGGGAGGAAAACTGCACCTACAAAGGCTGATCCATCTTATGATGAATGGGAAGTTGAAGACGCTTTGGTTAAGTTTTGGCTTATTAATTCCATAACTGACAATTTGATGTCACACTTTGTTCAATGTGGCACGGCTAAGGAAGGTTGGGATGCTATTAAAAGGAGTTATCTTGACGTTTCTGATTCTTCACAGGTATATGAACTAATGAAGAAGTCTTTTCAACTACGTCAAGGGGTTGACCTCTTGCAGAATATTATAACGAGCTAAACTCGATCTTTATAGAGCTTGATTATCGACGACCCAATGATATGACGTGCGCTACTAATATTGAGAAGCAAATGAAGCGTACTGCTGAAGATCGGGTCTATATGTTCCTCGTTGGCCTTGATCACAGTTTGGATCAAATCAGTAGTCGTGTTTTGACTGTTACTCCTCTTCCATTTTTAAAAAAAGGCTTATTCAATGGGGGCAGAAATTACTCTGAGGTATCTGCTTTGGCTGTCCAGAAGCATCTCTATCGGCCAACTCCTTCAAGTACCTCTACTAGATTCTGTACTCACTGTCAAGCCACTTCACATACAGTTGATGACTATTGGAAACTACATGATTATCCGAAATGGTACAAACTTAAGCAAGCTGAAAGGAAAAAGAAAAAGTCTCATGAGAGTGCTACTACTGATACCATTCTACCTCCTGTTGCTACTGCAGTTTCTGCAGTAAATGTTTCTTGAGCTATCCCTAGTGATAGACAATCTACTCAAGACGAAGATTGGACTTGGTAGAAAGGGAAAGGCTTTCATTATCGTTCAAGTTGAGCATGTATGATGCCTCAACTTGAGGGGAGTGTTGGAATATTTTTCTTATTTTCTTTATAATTAGAGTTTTAAATTAGGAAAATTCTATATTATTGTTTCCTTTAGCATTAGGTTTTCTTTTAATAGTTATCTTTCCTTTAATAATTATCTACTTATCTTTGTAACTCTATTTAAAGGGCTTTAGACCCTCAATGAATAATAAGGTAGCCATTTATTTCAACTTTATAAATAGTCTTCAATGTTGACGTATTATCGGGATATCTAAGTTTCAATGTATACAATATATCTTTCGGTTGAGTGTTACTTTCCGACATATCAATGACCAACTTCTCCTCATCCGATGTCAACCGGCTGGCAAATGAATGACTATGCAAGTATCGTGCACATGGATAATTATGCACACCCTTTACAACATGTAATACCCATTGTCCGTCGACACCTACTTGCTAACCTTTCAATTCAAATGGACATTCACATTTCTTTGTTCCAATGAGTTTTATTGTACTACTAGCCTTTCCATCTTTTCTTTTAGGCTCTCGGTACTTACCACCTCATTCACAAGCGAGCAATAGTCGAGGCCACCTACCAGTCTCTCCATTATCTGATCTTTTCACCACTATCACCATACCAAGTGCCTTTGCAGTGCTTCATACCCAATTAATTAAATGATTACGGGATTCAAAATAGTTGTCGGTAGTGAAGTTGGATGTATAATCTATGACCATATCAATAATACTATCTTCCATAGATTGTGTATTTGATTTCTACACATACAAACTAGCCATAAACGAAGGAAAGAAGAATGCAGAAGGATAAAACAACAGCCGGGCTGAAGAATGGTGAAGTAGCCGAACATGGCACCCCATGTTCGTCCCATGGTAGCCGAACATGGAACCCCATGTTCGCCTGATGGCCGAACATGGGGTGCCATGTTCAGCCGGGGGGGCATGCTCAAGCATGTTAGCCGAACATCAGTGTGGATTTTCGGCATGATGAAGCCAAACTATAACCATCAGAACATCCACTCTAACTTGCACTTACCGCCGAACATTGCAGAATATCATTTTTAGCAACGAATTAAAAATCACATACATTGATGAGGTCCATAGAGTGGGAGATTAGTTGCAACAGAGATTTGTTATTGCAGAGCAGTATGTATAGAAGACGATGATGGAAGATGAAGACGATTGAGAAAGATGGATTTGGCATGTATTTGTTGCAAGGAGTATGTATTTATCGCAGTGGTGGGTGTAGTTTACTGGGGACGAGGGTTAGGTGTGGAAATTAAATTGAGGGTAATTTTGTCCCAAAAATTAGTTTTTTTTAGGTGGGTGTATTGAGAGGAAATTGGGGTGTGTTTAGCTGTACCCTATATGATATATGAAAAACGATGATTGAGGAAAATTCCGAATTTGATTTTTGTAATATGCAAAGGTACAAGCCCACGTATTAATAAGAGAGTTACAACTAATTAAAATATAAGAAGCTAAACAAACTAACTTATTTGTAACTGAAGTCCCTAAATTCTTATCAAAGTGAAAGTAAACACTAAACTAAAATATCAAACATCTCAACATGCGGTTTGTATTCAAACGTTGTCAATTTCTTAGTTGATTCCAGTACTGGAGTTATATATATCTATTAATTAAGTGGATCTTCGACTCATTGAGTGGAAAGTAGGCAAAAATTAATGTTATTTGACTGCAGACTTGAGGCCAATGAGTTTTTCAACAGTAAAAAAAAAAAAATTGGCAAAATTCGTTCTTCGGAGTATATTTGTTTACGTTTAATATGATCTTCGAAGTGGTTGATGTCGATATGGGGTTCGCTAAAATTGAGAACTATCACATTTAAGATTTTTTTTTTGGTAACGTGTAATTAGTACTAGTAGTTGTGTATTTCTTGATGTTACAATTTAAATTCATTAGTCTCATTTATTTGTTATTAGTATTAATATTTAAGAGTAATGAATTTAATGTGTAACATCAATAAAACTACAAATCGCACGTTACCAAAAATCTTTATAATTAGATCTCATGTTTAGGGAAACCCATGACATTCCAATATACAAAAAAGATCAGAAGACATGAATTTCTTCAAATTTGGGTTGAATATTCTTGTTCTATTTTTAATAACGTATAATGATCATGTAGCTTATTCAAGCCAAGTTACTATAAATATAATCAATGATTTACCAAGTCTACTATCTGTCGGATGCACTCTGCATGGTCAAAGGATTCCAGACTTTGATTTATTGCCAAATGGAGGGGTTGGCAAGGTTACTTATGATACACGAGATCCCTATTCTTTTTGTGGAATTGAATCCAAAAGTCTGGTACAAGCTTTCTCTATTTTCATTGATGCCAACGAAGTTTCAAACTGTTCTCAATGCATATGCTTTTGGAGCGTAAGAAAAGATGGAATGTATTACTTAATCAATGGCCACTATGTTTTCCAGCATCCTTGGATTCCAGATTAATTAAACAAAGGAAAAAAAAACCCGAAGTATTTGAAAATTCAAATTAAACCCAGGATTATTAGATTGCAATTTTGCTCAATGAATCGACATATTTGCTTCAACATTTTAATTGCTACTTGTTTCTTGGGATCAGTCATCAATGAGTTTTGTTTGTAAGACAATTTGCTAGCTATCATGCATGTTTGATGATAAAACCCGATGTGAGAAATAAATAATAATAGGATAAAAACAAATTTAAATGAACATTGGTTGAATTGGAAGTCTTGAGATATTCAGATTAGAATTGTCCGATTGTAGTCATTCACAATCAATTTACAATCTTATTGAGTTATTGTTAGGGAAACTTTCAAACTACATGTATTTACAATTTACATATCATGTTTTAAGAAATTATATTTTACACATTCCATCTCAATTAGTCTTAACAAATATCTTCTATTCAACATAAATAGGAAAAAAGTTAAAAAATTCCCTATTAAGATGAAATCACCCTTATTTGGGGCTAACAAATTACACCTCATATATTTTATTATATAACACTTTATATATTATATATTATTCTTCAACATTGTCTTAATAATTACTAGCTTTATCACCCGTGCGTTGCACGGCCGAGTTGATAAGAGACAACTGATATAAATTTCCTATTAATATTAAAAGCATATGATTGATAATATTAACATGCTATTTGTAACAATCTATGATTCATGAACAAAATTTATAATAATTTTCACAGAATTTCCCTTATATTTTAGAAAAATTGATCATTTAAATATTTAGATATATCACATTAACACAATGAATAAAAAAAAATGATGATATAAAAACAACCTTCAACATCTCATTCTCAAGAACATTTCAAACCTATTAAAAATAAATATTCTCCAACAAAATAACGAATATCAATTAACCACACTTCGATAGATCAATACAACCATTGAGTTTTTGTAGCACGACTATGCAAGAGTGGTGGATACCATATAAAATTAACACAGAACAGACCCAAGCTCCACGAAGTATGGATTTTTTACAAGAAAAAATTGGTACACCTTTATTCGAACACGATGATTGTTTTCTCTAAGGGTACCAATTCATGTCTTTCTTCATCTCCAACACATCTATCAATAATACATTTAGCAACACACATTTAATCACATATTGATAAAATGTATAATTTTTCTCATCAATGTATAGGATAAAAGCTTGCATAAAAGTTCAAAGAATGGAAATGATACACCTCACACAGTTAAGATATAGTGTGCTATAAATTTATAAAAACTTCTTTGTACACTACATTTGTAGTGGTGCTTGTTGGAAGGGCGATATCATCACAAATTCATTACACACTTTTTATAATTCATTACGTATGACCATTAGTATAGTTCATTACACATCATGTATAGTCCATTACGCATATTGTGTAATGGTTTGAAATTTAAGAAATTACATCACACAATAAAAAAAGCCATAATAATAATAAACTGGGAAATCACTAAAAATAAATATGTACAATCATGCATACCTGAAAAGATAACGACATTTCATTTCCTAATCAATAATAGTGGTGGTCTAGTTATGCTTGGAAATGGCAATATATTACTCCCTCCGCCCCACAAAGATATATTTATATTTCATTTGATCTTTCTTATAAAAATATATCACTTTCCTTAAATGGAATGATTAAAATATTAAATTTCTTATATATATATCTCTATTTATTGTGTGTTGTTATCAATAAAATAGAATTATTAAAGTATAATAATTAATAAGTTAAATGATATATTAGGAAAATATTTTTATATTATAGTTTTCCAATAATATTAATTGATATTTTCTTAATCATTCTAAAAAATCAACAAACCTATCTTTGTGGGATCAGGGAAGTAAATTCTAAAATGAAATTAACTAATAACCACATTACCTAATCATTTAACAGTCCAATCATGATTTTCTTTATAATCTTTGGCAGAAATATCATAATGATCAAGTCTTCTTTGAGAAAACTTTTACTATACTATATTATGTTTTGTAAGATTATTATATCATGCAATAGAAAAACTCATCGTATACTAAATTGTGAATCTCAATAAACGAGGAAATTAATTCACTATTTCAAATGTACTCCCTCCGTCTCATAAAGATAGGCTTGGACTAGCCCAGGTTGGCCTGCGGGTTGCCTGTAAGTGTCCAATAGGCTCGTGGCTGGGGTAATGAAGTGAATATATATATATATATATATATATATATATATATATTCAATACTGTGGTGTCCGTCAAAAATTTCCGACAGGTTATCTTCCGTCGAAAATTACCAACGCACTCTATATATAGTTCGTCAGAAATTTTCGACGAATTATATGAATCCTTCCTGAAATTACTAACGAAAAGGCCATAGCAATTTACCAACAAAAGCGGAATTCCGTCGATAATTACCGACAAGGCAATCACCAACGCACTTTCCGACGATCTTCTACCTATTAGTAATCGTTTTTTCCTGACGGATTTGACTATCGGTAATAGTGCTAATAGTGTTTATTTTAGTAGTGCAAGCAGCGTAGCTTTTTCTCTTTTCATCTGCGAGTGTTTGCCTTTGTTACTCAAATTTCAGTTTACATACACATAGAGAAAGAAACACAATATATTAGCCTTAATCTGGTTTATGATCTTGTTTGCTTCTTTCCAATTTCAAGATTCTGCATTTCTAGTACCGTCCATTGGTACTGAAAAAAATATATTCATACTGGCCGGCCAAAGCTATTGGGCAGAACTAATTAATAATTGCCATATATTATCTCTTTAAGACTTTGTATTAATCTTGTCGCAAACGCATGCATTTACACACGTGAAGGCTAGGATTATTTGCACTATCTTGTATTGTATCTTTTGTATTTATCTCCTAGAATCTGGTATGTCTATCTCTTAGAGTCCAATTGGTTAGAGTCTGTACCCTGTAAATCTGTATCGTCTTCTATTGAATGGAATGAAGCTTTCTGTTACAATTTCTATACTCTCTCTACAAAAGCAACATGGCTAGCCGAGCCGGTGGGTAGGGCATCACTCCTCAACCACCAGGTGCAAGGTCCGAACACCGGCCTGGGCAATTTTATAAGGCAATTAACTTGTAAGATATAGGGTATGTTTGATTTACAACAACTTAAAAAAAAAAAAAATTCGCTGTCATCCTTTTTAACCACACATACAATTACTTTATATTTTTTAATACACTATCTCTCACTTTCAATCGCACAATCTACAGGTAATTTGAGTTAATAAAACTTACACAATATTTGTTGTGAATTAAACATATCCATAATGAAAGGTTAGGCGGGGTTTTATGCTGGCCCAGGTTGGCCCGCGAGTTGCCTGTAAGGGCCGAGTAAGTTCGTGGCTTAGGTGATGAAGTGAAAAAATATATACATGCATGTATATTTTCAATATTGTGGTATCCATAGGAAATTTCCGATGAGTTATCTACCATCGAAAATTATCAACCGTCAAAAATTACTAACAGACTATCTATAGTCCGTCAGAAATTTCCGACGAATTATATGACTCCGTCGGAAATTACTCAAGAAAAAGGTTGTCAAAAATTACCAACGAAAGTGAAATTCCATTGATAATTACCAACAAGGCAATCACCGATGCACTTTCCGGCGATCTCTCACCTGTCGGTAATCGCTTTTCCAACGGATTTGACACTATTACCGACAGATTTAGCTATCCGTAATAGTGTTTATTTTAGTAGTGCAAGCATCATAGTTTTCTCTCTTTTCGTCTGCGAGTGTTTGCCTTTGTTACTAAAACTTCAGTTTACATACACACACAGAGGGAGAAACACAGTATGTTGCCCGTAATCAGGTTTATGATCTTGTTTGCTTCTTTTCAATTTCAAGATTTTGCATTTCTAGTGCAGTCCATTAGTACTTAAAAACATATATACATACTGGTCGGCCAGAGCAGCATGGCTGCCGAGGTGGTGCTTGGGATATCACTCCTCAACCACCATGTGCTAGGTCTGAACCCCAACTTGGGCAATTTCATAAGGCAATTAACTTGTAGGATATAATGAAATGTTGGGGGTTTGGGCTCGCCCAGGTTGGCCTGCGGGTTGCCTATAAGGGTTGAGTAGGTTCGTGGCTTAGGTGATGAAATCAAATACATACATATATATATATGTATGTATATATATATTTTCAGTGTTGTGGTATCCGTTGGAAATTTATGATGCCTTATCTACTGTCGGAAATTTACTCACAAAAAAGGTCGTTAGAAATTGCCAACGAAAGCAAAATTGCGTCGGTAATTACCAACAAGGCAATCACCGATGCACTTTCCTACAAGCTCCCATCTATCGGAAATCGCTTTTTTCTGACGGATTTGACTGTAAGTAATCATGTTTATTTTAGTAGTGTAAGCAACCTAGCTTTCTTTGTTTTCATCTAGGAGTCTTTGTCTTTGTTACTCAAACTTCAGTTTACACACACACACACATAGAGAAACACAATATGCTAGCCTTAATCATGTTTATGATCTTTGTTTGCCTTTTTCCAATTTCAAGATTTTGCATTTTTAGTGCAGTCCTTTGATACAGAAAAAGATATATTCATACAAGCTGGCCAAGGCAACATGGCTAGCCGAGGCGACGTTTGGCACCTCATTCCGCAACCGCTAGGTACCAGGTCTGAACCCCACATTGGGAAATTTCGTAAGGCAATTAACTTGTAGGATATAATGAAATGTTAGGCTGGTCAGGGCTAGCCCAGGTTGACCTACGGGTTGCCTGTAAAGGTCAAATAGGTTCGTGGCTTGGGTGATAAAATGAAATATGTATATAAATAGTGGTGTCTGTCAAAAATTTTCAATCGGTTATCTGCCGTTGCAAATTACCGATGTATTATATATAATCCGTCGGAAATTTTCAACTTATTATATGAATTCGTTTGAAATTACTGACGAAAACGGTCGTCGAAAATTACCAACCAAAGCTGAATTTCATCGATAATTACCGGCAAGGCAACCACCAACGCATTTTCCGGCTATCTACCACCTATCGATAATCTTTTTTTCGAACGAATTTGACATTATTACCAACGGATTTGGCTGTCGGTAATCAGGTTTATATTAGTAGTGTAAGCAGCCTAGCTTTCTCTCTTTTCGTCTAGGAGTCTTTATTACTCAAATTTCAATTTACACGTAGAGAAAGAAAGAGAGAAACACAATATGTTGGCCTTTATCATGTTTATGATCTTGTTTGTTTCTTTCCAATTTCAAGATTCCGAATTTCTAGTGTAGTCCTTTGGTACTGAAAAAAATATATTCATACTGGCTCGCCAAAGCAACATGGCTGGCCGAGGCGGCACTTAGGACCTTACTCCTCAACCACCAGGTTCCAAGTCCGAACCCCACCTCTGGCAATTTCATAAGGCAATTAACTTGTAGGATATAATGAAAGCTTGGGCTGGCCTAAGCTAGCCTAAGTTGGCCCGCATGTTGCCTGCAACGGTCAAGTATGTTTGTGGCTTGGGTAATGAAGTCAATATATATATACATATATATGTGTGTGTGTGTTTTCAATGTTGTGGTGTCTGTCGAAAATTTCTTATGAATTCTATGAATCCGTCTGAAATTACCGACGAAAATTGTAGTCGAAAATTACCAACGAAAGCAGAATTCCATCAGTAATTACCAGCAAGGCAATAACTGATACACTTTCCAACGATCTCTCACCTGTCGGTAATCGCTTTTTGTGACAAATTTGACACTATTACCGTCGAATTTGGCTGTCGGTAATAATATGTTTATTTTACTAGTGTAAGTAGCCTAGCTTTCTCTCTTTTCGTATGGGAGTCTTCGCCTTTGTTACTGAAACTCCAGTTTACACACAGAGAAAGATAGAGAGGGAAACATAATATATTGTCCTTAATCATGTTTATGATCTTGTTTGCTTCTTTCCAATTTCATGATTCTGTATTTCTAGTGCAATCGTTTGGTACTGAAAAAAAATATATTCATACTGGATGGCCAGAGCAACATGGCTGGCCGAGGCAGCATTTAGGACCTTAGTCCTCACCCGCGAGGTAGCAATTTCATAAGGCAATTAACTTGTAGGATATAACGAAAGTTTGGGCTGGCCTAGGTTGGCCCGCGAGTTGCCTATAAGGGTCGAGTAGGTTCATGGCTTGGGTGATGAAGTGAATATATATATATATATATATATATATATATATATATATATATGTTTGGGATCTTGTTTGCTTCTTTCCAATTTAAAGATTCTGCATTTCTAGTGCAGTCCTTTGGTACTGAAAAAAATATATTCATACTGGTAGGCCAGAGCAAGATGGTTGGCTGAGGCGGAGTTTTCAACAAGAAATGGGATAAAGACGTCTTTCCAGAATGCCATCCCAACCCAAGAATTCTCCGGCTTAACAAAAACTTCACGTGGGAAGAGGCAAATGAGCCTCTTCATGGAGATAGCGACTCATGAAAACGTTGTGGGATGGGTCCCGATATGGCATTCACCAATATATTGCTGGCAAAAGATCCTCTGGTCGAGCTAATCGGATTGGTCCCTTAGGCTGTTGGTGGGACCAATATATCGGAGTGGAAACGAGGAGAGTTTCTCTATGATCAACTCGTGAAGACCGCGAACGCAACATTGGAAGACATAGGATGCCTTCAAGAAATGTTGTGGTATCAAGGTGAGAGCGATTGTGGAGACGAGATGACCGCCAACGCAGCATTGGAAGATGTAGGATGCCTTCGAGGAATGATGTGGGAACAGGGTGAGAGCGAATGTGGAGACGAGATGACCGCCCAAATGTATGAGAGCAGGTTCAGAGAATTTTTCTCTAACGCTCGGCTCGATTTATCTTCCACGTCGTTTCCAATTGTTGAGGTACTATAGTTTTTAAATGTCTATTTATCTATCAGTGGTTTTCGTTTAATTTCCAATAATAATTAAAAGGAAAACAAGTAAGTAAATGATGCATGCAGGCGGCGTTGGCATCGACGGCGGGGCCCCATGTCGACATCGTGAGGAAGGTACAGCTTGAGATCGACCTGCAGCCTAACGTGGTTTGTATAGATGCCAAAGGACTTGAGGTGAAGAAACATGATGAACTTCACCTCACAACTTCAGCCCAAGTGCAACTTGGGAAGATGTTCGCTGATGCAGTCCTTTCATGCTTGAATTAATTATTAAACAACGTAAGTGAAATGATTGTAAAAAAGTATTTACTGTTTAATAGTTTAATAATGTTATTTTTAAATTAACCATTGTGGATCGGATTTGATGCTACTATTAATTTGTTAACCAACCATGAACTAATTTCAGTATCAGATGACTCCATGTGTCCATCAAATTTAATTTAGTTGAATAATTTCTAATACTAATTCTTCTTTTCATAGATTTTCAGCACTAACTGTCCGACATATCGTTCCTATCTTATAAATCCGATCCGCATTAGGACTGTTCATACGACCATTTCAAAACGACGTCGTTTTGTGCATAAATATATTAAAACGACGTCGTTTTATCCAAAACGCAGCCCACCATCCCGTTTCTTTTTCTCGCGGACTTGGCCCTGTTACCCGACCCGGCTTCCCGATTAGGTGTGTTGCACGCTTCTCATCACCAAACCCACCGACTCATTTCCTCTCGATTCTCCTCTGATCCTCTCTACTTCCTTCTTCTCTGCCGATACTCTGATACTAGATTTCTTCCAAACAAAGACAGAAATGTTATTTCTTTGCTGAATAAGGTAGATCTGTGCTCTTGAAAAAGTTTTGGCCGAATTATTTACGCCTACAAGGACTTGCAGTTCTCCATGTTCTTCGTTTTTCTCCCCTTTTATTTTCCTTTTTTTTCCCCCTAAAACAAGGAGTTTGACTTCCATTTGTTTTTGATTCATAACATTTCGAGATTTTTTCAGCAACAATTGGCCCGAGATTTTTGTTCTAGATTTTTGGCTGCACTTACTATTTCCCTTTTCCTATTTTTAATCTTCTTCTTTGTTCATAGGTCACTGATTTGATTTTGTTTGTTCCCAATTATTTAATTTGTTATTTCAGAACTTTTGGTTTAGGGTCTTCATCTGTGTTAATTCTGGCTTTTGGTTTTTCAGGATCGTGAGATTTGAAGTACATCCAACATTTCCACTTTTTATTTTATCAGTTTATCAGCTTGGATGCTCGCCTGAATTTCTGGATAAGGTATGAATTTTTGGATTTACTAATTCTGGATCTTATTTACTTATCAAATAATCATATGAGAATCAAAGTGGGATTTCAACGTTAACCAACACTTTGTGGGATTTCAGCCATGTGATAGACTAGATGATAGAATTATTGCATTACCAAAAGCAAATGACCTAAATATTTGTCAAAGTTTGATTCCAAAATATTGATTACGTCAAGATTTGAGTGGTTGGCAAATTAGCCTTCTTCTCAGATTCCATCAATGATATATTTGTGGCTATGAATTACTTGATTTATTGAGTTGTCCGTGTCCATTGTGGTAGTGTAGATCATTAAATTTGTGTAGTATGGGAAAAGACGACACAACTCCTTTGTCTAACTTTAGACATCAATCGCTTCAAGATTCAATATTTTGGGTAAAAATATTTTTCTTTCTTTTTCTTGTCGGTGATGAAGTTTGTGCAATGGTTTCATTGTCATACAGTTGATAAAATTATTTTGTTGAGAAAAAAGATGACGTAGATCTTTTCTCAATTTCTTATTCAAATGTTAATTCCCCCAAGAATTTAGGTAGTTAGGACACTTCAAATTTTTTTAATCTCCTGAGAATTCTGCAGACCGTTCATTATTGAAACTTTTTCATTAGATGAATTGAATTAGTACAAATATGCAATTTGGCTAATAATGCGCAGATTAATTTTTGAAATTTGGGATTCTTTAGGCACCTCTCCAAGATCCTACCTCAATGGTTTAGTTGTTGGGTTTTGACAAATGTGCTTCACTTCAATGTTAATTTTTGCATATTCCAACTTCAGAAATTTGATTGTTATGGGCCAATATTTTATGAATCTAACGAAAGTTCCCTTTCCTCTCTTTCGGTTTTTTCATTTCCTTTTTCATGACTTCATAAAAGAAAAATATGTGGAAGTTTTATTTTATGGAATATGCCTTATAGCTTTTTCGTTTCGCCTTATTTTGCCGAACAAGTGGAGCTAACATCTTCCTTCAAATGTTTGCTTGAAGATAAAGTAATTCACAGAAACTTTGTTAGTGAAAAAGTTCTGCCAGACAACCTCCAAATTGGTAAAAAACATACTTCTACACGTTATTAATATAGCTACAGTTTTCAGGCTCTCATTTTCAATCTCTCAAATATGTGTGTAGAGTTGAAAGTGGCTTTTCAGAGGCTAAAGGATTACCCTTTTAATGAGATGCCTTGGGAGCTTCTTTCACTAATTAACCTTTTCTTTTTACGTAAACAAAGCGTTTTTTTCCCCATTTTTTGGGTGGGGCAAAAAGGTGAACGTAACATTTCCGTTCAAAAGTTTGCTTAAAAATGAATGTAACTACCAAAAATTTGTTATTTAAGAAGTTTTTTTTAGACCTTAATATAGGTGCAGTTACCTGGAACAGGAAATTCCCCCAAGAAACTTGAATAGAAATTTTTGTTTGTCCAACCTAAATGATTACATGATTATTGCAAAAGAGTCCCAACAAGAGGCAGATTATTTCTTTCATCTAAGGTTTTCAATAAACAAGTTCAATCATAATTTGTAGGCCCTATATACTGATATACACACATGTTGCCAATTTTTACTCTTAACAAAATTTTCAGATCTTTTCATGCAACATTTTTTCTTTGTTCAAAGGGAAGTTCAACTTTGTTCAATAGTTGGGCCCACTAAATTCGAAGCAGCTACAAATTCATCTACAAAAAAAGATTTTCAAAATGAAAAACATCGACAATTGCGTTCAATCACTTCATCTTATCGGAATTTTAGTTTGTTAGGCTAATATTAATAGCTACAAAATTACCTGTCCAATTGTGCAGGTGTTTTACAGTTTGATTTTCACTTTTATACTTCCAGTGTGAACAATAAGGGTGTGTTTGATTGTAAACCCGGAAAATGGTTAAAAGGAAAACGTTCTCCGGGTAAATGAATTCCGGGAAAAGGTTTTCCAGGGAAATGATAGTTGTAGGTGTTTGATTGGGTTAATTTGAAAGTTGGAAAATAATATTATTTTCCTTATTTTTGAGTTTTTTTTAATGAAATTTGATCATTTTCCTTATCTTTATGGTTAAATTAAATTGTCCATTAAAAAAAAAAAGAAAAAAAGTACCAAACTTTTCCTGGAAAACAAAAGCCATCTCCCCTCCCAAGGAAAAAAAACAAAGAAAAATGCGGATTTCGAGAAAAGGTGGAAAACGTTTTCCGGGAAAAGAAATGTCAATCAAACAACCAAGCAAGGAAAAAAAAAGATGGACAACTTTTTTTTCCTGGAAAAAAAGATCTATCAAACACACCCTAAGTTCAAATAATGTGATGGTAGTGCCGTTTGGACGTCCTACTCTTGTATACAAACAGATTTGGGGTTTGTTTTGCTAGATTCATATGTGATTCATTTGTTTATTACGTTTGAGCTTGTTCATATTGTTTGTATTTTCTTCTTTTCTCCTTTTTGGTTTTGATTTTCTAAAAGAACCAGTTTTACTAAGTTTATGACCGCCACTTCGCTATGAAATTTTATTTTACGCTAACTCGTACAAAATTGATGCAACGTGCATTGCACGTTGGTTCGTCCCTAGTGTTGTAATAAATGCCAAAGTTTTAACAGCAGTTGAAAACTTGCTATTTAAGTGTCACACATAAGTATATTTGATAGAGATTAATTATATTGTTGGAAAAATAATTTTTAAAAATGTCTACTTGGGAATTAAAAAAAATTAGTAGTAAAAAAATTATTTTAAAATTTTCAAATTAATAAAAAAGTGATTGATAATTATGAGAGAAAAAAATAAATTGAGACATGTATTAAATTTGGCCTATTGTTGTTTGTTTTGCCAAAACTGTTTCTTCGCCGATCATGGTGGATATATAATTGTTTAATAAATTCATACATGTATCATGAGGACTTATTCAAAACGACTAGCTAGGTGACCTTTTTCTGTGGTTCGATCGGTGACTAAAGTGACACATTATCAAAATTTTGCGATTAAATTAAGTTTCCCATTTTACTGAACTCGTTTATCAAAGCCAACAAATTAAACAACATCGAAATAGATGAAAGAAGTATATATACAAAGGCATGCATCATCAATTATCTGTCGAACATGCACTACGATAATCCATCCAAAATATTAAGAAGGTTTTAAATTCTTAAACGTGTAGACATTTTTATATATCTAGAGTCCAAGGATATTGAAAGACGTACTTGCCATTAATTAATTAGGTAATACATTCCATCTTGTTTTACTCTCTAAAAATGCCCAAATTCAGCACAATCGTTGCTTCGAGCATCAATGAAAATCTATTGATTTTCTGGTAAACTTTTGGTCATTCCACAAAAAGAACAACAATCTTGTTTCTCTATATCAACCGTAATTAACCTGGGCAATACCTCCATATATATGGTGATATATCAATGTCTTGAATATATATAATTGACCTTGCACTTAATTGACATCTAATAGTTAGTAGACTTCTTAAATCATTGATGATGTGCACAGTAGTACATATTATGAATATGCTACACGAGTGCATGTTATCAAAAATAAGACAAGTATATACAACTCAAATTTAATTTGAAGAAATTCATGTGTATATATAACTTTTCGTAACGTATAATTAGTGGTTATATTTACATTAATATTATAAATTAGTCGCATTTATTAGTATCATAAATTTGATTGGTTATCTTATGTGATCGATAATTAACTGTCTCTTAATTAGCAAAGATAAGTAATAAGGCATATACAAATTAATATTTTGTATGATCTAAATATAAAAAGGAAAAATATAATGTGAGTTTCTAAAAAAGAATAAAAATAAAAACGAAAAAGGTGAATTTTTCTCATCCTACATATACGGGTCAAAATATTTTGTCGATAATAGATATATTTTACCCGTCGAAATTAATCGTCGTTTGTAGAAAGGCAAATTATTGTCTCTCTCCTCTCTCATAGTCCTTGATAGTTGTAACAGCATTCCAATGTACTAATGTTTACCAAAAAGAAAACAAAAGAGAGGGGAGACAATTCGCAAAAAATTAATTATTTGGCACATAACTCACTTAACAATGTCTACCAGCAATTTAAATTCATTGTCCAATCACCACTTTGTTAATTGCTCTCTCTTTATTTTTTTTTTCTAAAAATCAAATAGTAATTTACTACATATGCAATATAAACATTAATGGTGCATTAGACAATTTTTTTTTTGGGTAATATCAATTAATGTCTTTTGCCACATAAATGTATATAGAATAATAGTAGAAATTATCTAACATCATGAAAATCACATGTAGTTTACTAGTGCTTGTACCACAAAATGGTACCAGCGCTGGTACTATAAATGGTATCAGCATTAGTGCTAGATTATTTCTATATATAATAGTTATTGTTATATTAGAGATGTTCTTAAAGCTAGGTACAAAATTCTATCTTCAAAAAAAAAAAAAAAAAAAAAAAAAGGTAAGCAACACGATGGAACCTCAATGCTCGACAGCTTATCGTATCTTACTATGAACAGAACCATTTCGAATGGTTTCTAAACCAAATCAAACTATGTTTGCGGTTTGATTTGATTTAACAGCTCTATATTTTATTTTGTTAAGTCTTATTTATATGGAACATCAACTTATGCTAAAGTAGTAAAGTGTCCCCTTACTGCTAATGGGATAACGTAACACGCAAAGTTATAGAAAGAAAATAGTTGCAACCTTATTTTCTTGGATAATGCTAGAATGCCATAGCCATTAACATAATTAGTGACATAATAATAGTAAAATTCCTATCTTGCCATTAATGAATGGCTGAATAAATATTGCTTTAAAAGATTTTGAAGTCATTTTATTCTATTATGGTATTCTTTATGGCATTTAGTATGTCACCGTAGCGTGATCGTATTTTCTTTCAACTGCCACTATAATTGATTAATTTCTAAACGTGCAGCACATATAACTGTGTAACTGAACGTGTTGTTGCACGTATTTCCTTAAATGCGTCGACAATTATTGGCTTTTGAAATCAAATGACAGTTTTTTCTCAAACATACCTTACGTAGGTTTTAATCACCAACATACCTCTCAGCTTTATTCTGCTTCTCTCAATGTCATGATCCGTATTACATATGATTATATTTATATCATTCAATCTCTAAGCGAAGTTGCTGTTGTTTATGTTTGAGGTTGCCGGTAATGGCGATTCGTCACGGTTATAATATTGCACTGTGTTTTCTTTTTCATCTTGCTACTTGGAGAGCAGATTCCAAGCAGATATCTACCGGCGTTCGTATCAGAGTCGACCGGTGGGGGATGGGCGATTATCGGAAAATTCAAGAAGCCATCGATGCAGTTCCGTCGAATAATTCAGAAAATGTGTTGATTTTGATTAATCCAGGAGTTTATGAAGAAAAAATTGTTGTCCCTGTAGACAAGCCCTTCATCACAATGAGTGGCTCAAAACGTGGTGGCAAAGTTGTGATAACATGGAATGAGTCGGGGGACATTTTCGAGTCTCCAACTTTCTCGGTGCTAGCGTCCGATTTTATTGCCAGCTATCTCACTATTCAGGTAATACGAGTCAACTTATAGGTGTAAACAAATAAACAAACGGACTTACAAATAACATTTATATATATGTGACAAGAATCTATGCTTTCATACGTCAAATCACCCAAAAACCCAACTGCCATAAGTAAAACTATTTGTACAAGCAAATTCTTGAGATATGAGCTTTCCAAAAAATAAGTACTTTTTGAGAAATTAATGAACTGATTTGTTGATTTGATTGAGTTAGAATACATATGGGATTGGAGCAAAGGCAGTGGCATTGAGGGTTTCAGGTGATAGGGCAGCATTCTTTGGGTGTAGAATTTTGTCCCATCAAGACACACTTCTTGATGACAAAGGGATACATTACTACAAGAATTGTTATATTCAGGGGGACACTGATTTCATTTGTGGGAATGGAGCTTCTCTCTTTGAGGTACCCTTCAAATTTTCCTTCATCCCACATTTATTTTGAGTCAACAAAATAAAAGTAATCTAATATCCACACAGAACACATATCACTTCAATATTAAATGTTGAAATAATTACATTATACTACATGTGCAGAAGTGCCACTTGCATTCTGTTTCAAAAGCAAATGGGGCTATAACTGCCCAACATAGACAGTCACTGTATGAGAAAACTGGATTCACTTTTGTGAATTGCAAAATAAGCGGCATAAAATGTGCTCTACTTGGAAGGCCATGGGGTGCTTATTCTCAAGTGGTTTTCGCCCAAACATACATGTCTAATGTTGTGTTGCCTCAAGGTTGGGACGACTGGGGTGACATCTCAAAGCAGAGGTAAATTACATATCACTAATTTGCTATCAACAAACCAAGAAAGATATATATCACTATATAATGTTATAATTAAATTTCATTTAGTATTATTTGATGTATAGAACATCGTATTTTGGAGAGTACAAGTGCTATGGACCGGGTTCAGGCACCTCTAGAAGAGTGAATTGGTCACATAGTCTCACACGCCGTGAAGCTAAATCCTACTTGATGGAAAGGGTCAATGGTGGAAAGAATTGGGTTAGAGTGACAACGCCACAATTTTGGAGAGCTTTCAATGACTCTTTTGGCCATGCAAGAAAGCAACCGTGACAATTAACGCTGTAAATTTTATGATTTCAGCATGAAAAATGATACTTGTACAATTTTCGTTGACAACTTAAACAATATTGTACATGTACTATATGCACTAGGCTACATATTTTATGACTTAAATATGGTTTCATACTTGAACTTACTACCAATGTGATTGTACTTAGCATGTAAATTAATTTTGTGAGGTTACCATTTTGAACTTACTCTTCTTGTTTGTGTCCTATACATGAGTATATACCTTTTGTTTGCATAAGCTTTAAGAAAAAGTAACCAATAGAGAAGGTTGTTTATTTGAAAACAAGTAAGTAGTAACTAATTATTCATTATAAAGGTTGATAGGGATCATTTTTTTCAACTTTTTACCATTTTTTTATCTATTCTTTCTTTACTTTAAATCAATCACATCTACACATCTCGTCAAATTTATAAATATTCGCTATTCAACTCCACTCATTCTCTTTTCTTTTTTACATTAAAAATCATTAAAAACTAACCCCTATTACCCTAATAAACTTTCACCAATAAGGAAAAACATTTTAATATTACTTTTATGTAAGCGTGCGTAAGTTTTGAGCGTTTAACCATATTTACCAAATTACCAAGAGATAGAGGTTTGTTGAATGAGTTTGATACTTGTGAGTTGTGAGATAGTTATTGTTAGGTGGAGGCCTATTGTAAATATTTAATAAGAATTATGATCCTATATATTGGATTAGGTCCATACTAACATAGATCATAATAAAAGTCCTGAGAATCCTTCAATGCTATGAGCTAACTAGGGATGGATCCAAAAGGAATATAGACTTCCTATTACAGCTGGTGATCCATATTTTTATTCGTATTTCTGCCATAACTATTTTTGAAAAATGAACCAATTTCCTACGATGAAATGACGATTTCTAAAAAATAAAAAATAAAAAAATTGGACTTGCGTTGTACAAGATGAGAGAGAGATATTCGTGAGAAAATAATGTAACTTGTAATCATAGCCTAATTGCAAAGGGATTGTCAAGGGGAGGGAATTGATTTCAAGATATTTGCACAAGCGAAATATATCTCTAGTAGAATTTTTTTGCTCTTGCTACACATTTTAAGTGAAAATATGAACAATTAAATATAAATACCGCATATTTTGCTCTTGCTACTCAAAATTGTTACAGGACGCAATTGTTGGGGCCATATGTGAAAATGGTAAATTGTAGCAAAAGTCCCCGACCAATTCTTACACCCATTTACAACTTTGAACCCTTACGTGTACGTATAAATTTGGACTAAGAGACCTCCAACCTTTGAAAAATTGGCATCGTTCATCCAAATGAATATTAAACTCTTGGGCTCCATTTGCCAACCAAGTTAATTGATTTAAAGGTTGAAAACAGAAGTGCAAATGGATGTAAAATTCGAGGGTCTTTGCTACAATTTACCCTATGTGAAAATAGCCCTTATAATTAAAATTTAATATAATTTTTTGTGATATCTAATCATTTCAATTCACAAATTGAAAATTTCGATTACACTCATCCTGCTACAAGAAAGTGAATATTTTATATATAAAAAAAAATTGACTTAATTTGTGGAGTCACTGTAAGAGAAAATGTTTGGACGTAGAAGGCCTCTTTCATATTGTCCATTTTATTTTGTTACCACGGTGATTCGATGTAATTTTAATCACCAATTGTATTCGTAGTTTTTTCAATTGATGTCTATTTTTGTTGACCGAAATTGTTCAGGTCCCAACTGTTGGGACCTTCTAGCAGTTAGTAGCCCCCTGATTGCAGGGGGCGGGGGGCTTCTAGCCACGGAAAGTTTTAGCAATTGGGACTGGAACATTCCTCTTTCGTTGACATATCAATTATTATCTTATCACGCAAATATTAGGGTGCACTACTGATCTAATGGTTCGATATATGGGTCAATAATTGATAAGTACTCCCCACCCCACTATGAAAGGATAGTAGCTACGTATCAATCATCGATCCAGTGGCGTAGCCAGATTTTTTGGATCGAGGGGGCGAAATTTTGGACTGATAAGATCGGACTTGTGGGCTAAGAAGCAACACCTTCGAATTTTTCCTATAACTATGGGACATTATAAAGTGTAATTTAGTTGATAAACATTCTCAAATGACAAAATTTACACCAAATTAATTTCCATTGAATGCTTACATATATAAAGCATCAAATAGAATATTATATTATAAGGGTATTCCAAATAATTTAGTTATTTTCAAAATTCATTTGATATATATTGCAACATCGAATATTATAATATCTAATTTATTCTCACAAATGATTATAATTTTTTTTTTCCATTTCGTACATCAAATGAAGTTATTATTGCACAAATTTGTGGATGAAAAATTACACTATTTTACTTGATTTTAAATTTTAAATTCTAATTTAGTTATATTTTAGTAGAAATTGTTTGGGGTTAACAAAAATTAAATTATTAAATTATTAAATGAAAAATAGCAAGATTTAGGAAAATATTGTTAAATCCTAACATGTGAGTGCGAGAGAGAAAGAAGAGTAGAGGGGGGGGGGGGGGGGGGGGGGAGAGAGAGCTTATTAAAATTATTAAGAAGAGTGGTGCACCAAGACTCGAACCCAGGATGACCGCGTTCAGGAGGCTAATTAATAGCTACTTGACCATCTCAGCAAATGAAACCTTTGAGAAAAAGACACCAGCTTACCATATATAATTTATATACACTGAATGTCGGGGGGGCAAACACTCATAAAATCGCCAACGTCGCAGGGGCGACCGCCACCCCCAGCCACCCCTGTAGCTCCGCCTCTGCATCGATCTAGATATAAGCATCCAATCATAACTATAGGACGATGGTATTCCATTGGATATCACCCACCGTGAAAAATCAAAACTCACGTATCCAACGGCTCGCTGTATGCTGTGACGTTCCAACAAAATAAAGACCAGTTACTGTATCAAATTCTGACACAAAACCTCATTGGGAGCAGCTAAAAGCACCCCCCAAATCTTCTCCCTACACCCCCTTTCTTAATTCACCCCCTTTGACCGTGTGACTTTTTGAAAAATACTTAACACAACCCCCAAATTCCCATTTTAACCTTTAACCTTAAAAATCCACTTATTACCCTCCACTCAACACCCCCTTCGTACATACCTGGAGAAAAATTCAGCCTCCATTAATGGAGGCCAAAAGCTTGGCTGCCATTAATGGCAGCCAAGAAGACGAAGAAAATAACGAAAAATGTGATCATTATTCTCTCAGCCAAGGAAGAAGAGAAGAAAGCAAAAAAATAAAGAAAATAAAAAATCGGCTAAAAAGAGAGAGTTTGATGATTCAACAGGACGAAAAAATTGCAAAGGGGTCGAAATTCATGCTTGAAATTCGACCAATACCGGTCGAATTTTCAAGCATGAATTTCGACCCATATGGGTCGAAATTCATGCTTGAAAATTCGACCGGTATTGGTCGAATTTCAAGCATGAATTTCGACCCTGTTTGGGTCGAAAACTTCGTATTTTGTGCGGAATTTTTTTTTACCGTCTTCTTCTTCTTCCTCCTTAGTTAGCCAAGCTTTTGAGGCTTCCATGGTAGCCGATTTTTTTTTTCCTTTTTCTGTCTTCTTCCTCATGGGCTTGGCTGCCATGGCAGCCAAGCTTTCTTCGTTTCTTCTTCTTTGTTTTTTTTGCCTTCTTTTGTTGTTGTTTTAGGTGTGGGGGTGTGAAGTACAGAGAAGAAAGAAGAAAAAAAAAAGAAAGAAAGAAAGATGAAGATGAGGTAGAAGAAGGGGGCATAAAGGTAATTACTGATTTTTCTTAAAAGTGGGGGGTGTAGAAGCAGAAACAGGGGTGCCTTTAGTCGGACCCTCATTACAGGCGAAACGCAATATAAAAATATCCCATGAGAAGTGTATTCATCTCTCTCTCTCTCTCTCTCTCTCCACAGAGATTGTAGGTGTGTGAATTGTGTCTCGTATCAAACTGTTATAGTTTGCGAGAGGAAAAACTTTAATGACATTTTAATGTAGAGAAGGAAGACAGGTCGTTTTCTCTCTGGCTGTGAATTGTGATAGCAGCCAACTGGTATTCTCTCGGTCTTCGTTCATCTGAAAAACTTCAATTTGCGAACTTTATTTTTAGTTATATGTTTGGGACTTGATTTTTTAGTTGGATTTTGGGTGTTTCGATCTGTTATGCTTTCTGATTATTGAATCTTCTATGAATCGGATTACTATTTTTATTTATTTTGCTTCTAATCTAAATTGTAATGGTGGTAAATTGGAATTCGATTCAATTGTGACTGTTTGATGAAGCTAAGGTTATGATGTTTTGACATTATTTATGGGAAAATTGTAGGAATTGAAAATTTTAATTTTGAAGTGAAGCAACCTAAAGAGAAATTTAAAGAGGAAGACCTCTGATTCTTTCTCTTTTACTCGGTTAGAGCCAATAGACTCTCTAGTAGAAGCTTCAATTTTGTGCAGCTTGCAGAATTTATGATTTTAGAACTTATTTGGTCATCAGTAATTTTACATACAGTAAACCTCTTAGGCTTACACAAGCTTGCTCTTAGCAATATTGAGAGCTGTTGATAGTGGTAGACGGGATTTCTCTAATCAACCTGAGTTTAGTTTGTAATTAATAACTAGTATAATGCTTTTATGCGGTGGAATCCGACCTTAGAAGAAAGCTTAAGCTTACCTGATGGTTGATTGTGACGGAGGCAAGGAAGATGTGTTGGGGAGAATTGAAGATTGAGTAAAGGGAAATTGAAGGGATTTGAGAAATTCTGGAAGAGTTTTTGTGTTGGAGTGGTCAGATGTCTGTTTTGTATTTTCTGGCCTATGGAAGAAACCTCCCTACGGTCGGCGATTCTTGTTGGTTTATGAACTATTCAGAAAGTAGCATCATATTAGGTTCTAAATAGTAAATCTCGGGACTATGCAGTTAGTAATTTTTCATTAGCTCCCGGAGAAAAAATAATGAATCAAAAATCCTATTTGATGAATCTTAGGACTTCTGTAGGACATTGAAATTGTTTGCTGAAACTGGAATGCTATTTCTGAACCAACTGGAATTAGGAATTGGTCGATAATTCCATCATTGATTTGATCAAATAGTTTCAACTGCACTGACTTTTGATTCATTCCTTTTGCAACCAGTTTCTTTTTCATTTTTTAAAATTTAACAAACATGAAATGTATCTTATTTTCTGAAAATAATTCTTCAATTGCGGAATGCCACTAAGGAAGTTGGAAGTTTTTACATTTAGAAATGTGATGGATTAAAATTTCTCTGGTCAATTTCATTAAAAAATAAATAAATAAATAAAAGTGAATTATCTAATTATCAACCAACCATTAAAATTTAAAATATGCTATTTAAAATTGTCATTTTGTAGCATTCGAACATGGCTGTAATTTTTCTCAAAATGCAACTTCATTGTGTAGGAGAAAGTTTTAATTCATTGATGAAATTTTACGTTGATGAAAACCATTTACCCTTATAGACTACATGTGAGACATGTTTCAGCTATCATGTAAAACAAACTCATCGATGTAAATATAACTAAGGAAGTTTACATCACCACCTGTTGCTCAATTCATCGTATTCTAACTTCTTTTTCTTCCCTCCATGGATATAGTCTGATTCTGGAGGACCTCATTGCCATTTTACAATAACTTCTTTTATTATTTGATAGTTCAAGATGCAGTGTTTTAAGACTAGTCTGAGGATTTGTTTAATAAAATGTTTGTTTCCTTAGGTTACTTCAGTAGCTAGATTCTGTTAGCACTTGCATTCACCATGTTCCGCCGTAAAGGTAACTCCCATCATGATCAGGATACCGATGAGCAGCAACGCGAGAACAAGGTAATAACAGATTGTTTTCTTCCAAAAAAATACCTCCTTCGCTAATTTCCATTTTCATATCAGATGCCACATTTTTCATAATCATCTTATATTTCTAAATGAGTAGCGTTTGAATAATGATAAAATCCTCGCCACTGGAGCAAGTGTTTTGAATGTGTTATCCCTCACAGAAAATTCTCAGTGGACCACTTAAAAACTGTGTGATAAATAATCCACGAACTCTTTTGCTCGTTAACTGCTTGAAAACAAAGCTGATTTATTTGGGTTGCAGGTCAATGAGCTTAAGGCAGCTCTTGGACCACTTTCTGGTCGCAGTTTGCAATACTGCACTGACTCATGCTTGAAGAGGTATTTAGCAGCCAGGAACTGGAATGTAGTCAAGTCAGAGAAGATGATGGAAGAGACACTGAGATGGAGGTCAACTTATAAACCTGAAGAAATCCGCTGGGTAATACAAAGTACATTAGATAGTCAATATATTCAAAGTTTTTTTTTTTCACAGATCTCTAAATCAATGATTAGAAAAAAGACAATGCTTGGAAAATAAATTAGCATTGCAATAAATATTAACTGCACTTCATCATATTCTATGGTTTTAGCATGAAGTTGCATTTGAAGGTGAGACAGGGAAGGTATACAGGGCTAATTTTCACGATCGTCATGGAAGGACTGTTCTTATAATGAGACCAGGAATGCAGGTAGTTCAGCAAATCTTGGTGTTCCATTTCATCCTTAAATTCAAGGTTCTTTCATTTGGTCTGAAGGAATAGATAAACATGAAACCAATCAAATCATATAAAACCGTACCTTTGCAGAATACATCATCGCTAGATAACCAGATGAGACATCTGGTGTATCTCATAGAAAACGCCATTCTTAATCTTCCTGAAGGTCAAGAGCAAATGGTGTGGTTAATCGATTTTACAGGATGGTCGCTAAGCAACAACGTCCCCATCAAATCTGCTCGAGATACTGTCACCATATTGCAAAATCATTACCCTGAGAGGCTAGCCTTAGCGTTTTTGTACAGCCCTCCTCGGATATTTGAAGCATTCTGGAAGGTTTGCTCTCTAAAATCCTCAAAATCATATTTTCTGTTTGATTCATCATATATTTCTAAAATTCTCAAAATCATTTTTGTCTTAGGTTGTGAGGTATTTTCTGGATCCCAAAACTTTTCAGAAGGTGAAATTTGTGTACCCAAAGAACAAGGACAGTGTGGAGCTGATGAGTGCATACTTCGACTCTGATAATCTCCCGACCGAGTTTGGTGGAAAAGCGACGCTGCAGTATGACCATGAGGAGTTCTCGAGGCAAATGGCTCAAGATGATGTGAAAGCTGCTAAGTTATGGGGTTTTGACCAGCCACAACCTAATGGCCGAGCTGGAGCTGAGGTGGCTCCAGAGCCTAAGTGACTTGCTCCACCATTTGGCTGAAGGCACTCACTCTGCTTAGAATAACAACATGGTCAAGTGTTTTGGCTTGGCTAATTTGACGCCAAGTCTTAGCTGCAAGCTGCGATGTTGCTAGATTTACTTATTTTACCGTCTAGTCTTTGAATCCTGTTATTGATGGAAATAACAATTGAAAATTTGTTGATTCATTTCCTGTATCGGATCTTGTCACTTTAATATCTATTGCAGACCTTGTTCTATTCAACATAAACCAACACAAATTTTATTAATTTTTTTATCTCATCATTTACAACTATTCATTCAATTATTTAATATCTTTTCCCTAAATTTCAACCACACATTCAATACGTACATCAAGAAAATCAACTTTATCACCAATCAAACATACACTCAGTATGTTCCAATGAACTTCTATTAAAAACTAACTTTTAAAGTTGAATAATGGTGTGATCTCTGTCTACAATATGGGTGCATAATAGTGACCAATAATGTGGGATGTGTGGTTTCATGTTTCACTTTGACAGAGAAGTAAAACGTGAATTTTAGATATAATAAAATTTAAATCAACCAAAAGCTCACATTGTGTATAAAGAGATGATCTATCAATTTTCTCTCTCATTATCTTCCACAATTTTTTTCCATAATTCTTTTCATGATCTCAGTCTTACATTTAATCGCAGATTCTATAGAAGAAATCACTTTTCTTCTTGATCTCAGTCTTACATTTAATCGCAGATTCTATAGAAGAAATCACTTTTCTTCTTAGAGAAGCTTTGTCAAACACAGCTCCAAGTGGTCTAAGCCTTGTTCTCCCTACAATAATTTTTCAGTAATTTTCACTAACTTTTTCTCTCTCATTATTTTCAACCACTCATACAATTATTTTATATTTTTTAATATATTTTTCCCAATTTTCAACCACACATCTAACATACATTTCAAATAAATCAATAATATCTTCAAAAGAAATGGTCATAATGTAAAATTTCTTGACTAAAATATTTTCAAGCTCGGGCAAACATGCCGCATATACAAAGCCAAAAAAACAAACTCAGCTACATATATAAAGGGCATGCATACAAAGATCTATTTCTCGCTCCTTTTCAACAACAAACGGAGTAAAATTTCCTCAAACAAATACAAAAGGAGAAGAAGAATCAAAGCTACAGTTTGTGCATTACAATACAACTTTTCCGTTTCCCCTTTCACACAAAAACAAAATAAAAATAAAATGAAAAGAAAAGGAGGTTTCTGTCTAGTGATGTGAACTCAAAACCCATAACCTGATATACATTAGGCTTTGGTTCAACATGAGACCAGATAGCATGACAAGATACTACCAAAGTCGCCTTCTAAAGCTTCGCGTGGCAGCTTGGTAACTACGAGCCAGCAAACCAGCTCCAATCCCAACTCCGAGGCAAATTCCAAGCCCTATTCCAACACCGACCCTAACACCAGCATTGAACCAGGTAAGTTCCTCATCTTCACCTTCAACATATTCTCTCCTCCAGTACATGTTATCATACGCTTCATCACTTTCTGGTTTATAACTTCTGTATTCTGCAATCTAAAAAACGCAAAAGGAAATATTTCTAGTTATCTATGCTATATAACCAATATGATCACATAAACCAAAAGCAAGAATTGAGCCTTGTACCAATGCCCACATGTGGACATGTTAAAAAATATCCACACGTGTGACAATTTGCAAGTGATCCATGTCAGCGTGTGGATCACACTCTAAACCGTTTGAAAATTGCCAGATTAGCATGTGGGCATTGGAACAAGAGTGAGATTACTGCGCTTGATTACCTGTAAATCAAGTCCAGATGGAACATGTTTACTCGACTCAATCGTTTCACTTTCACACTCGGGAATGGGACCCAACGTACCCTTTCTACTCTTCCTATGTTTAAGCTGCAGAGCCTTGGTAAGTATAACCGGCGTCCTTGAAAAGCTCCCCGCAATATAAACTTCTATAATAGGTGACACCAATTCACCACTCCTACTCTGTTTGCCATTCAGAAATCCAGAGCTGGAACTCATCACCAATTCACAATCCATGCTCCATTTATGCACGTAGTTATTTGAATCCCCATTAACACCATTAGCACTCACACCATTAGCATTGGGAAGTTCTAGAGCTCCAAAGAGCAAAAGATCCTTTCCTTCAAAAACTTCAAACCTTACGCTCCCTGTTAATCTTACTGCATCAGTGCTCACAAATGTAACCTCTTCGAATTTTTTATCCACACGATCTCTTCGAAGTAAACAAGAAACTCCTTCAGAGTCAATTGAGCATCTAACACCATTTACTTCAAGAAGGGTGTTGGGACTGAAGGGGATGTGGTTGAGAGTAAGAGATTGAGGGGTTGACTCATCCACCTTTAGATTGCTTATTCGGACGTAGAACACTCTTATGTCAAACCAAGGTAATGAAAATTTACTGCTGGATTTGTATAACGAATGACGTTTAATTTCTATCCCCTGATCAACCAGATTCCCGTTGCTATGCGGTTCGTGCGAATTCTCCATCTGTTCTGGAACTTAGTTTACGCCAAACTCCTATGAGGACATTGAGACAACTAGGTGAATGCAATTCATCATTAATCTTAACCAATATGTCTCTTGAAAAAGATAAAATTTGAAAATTGAAAAGCGCATATATAAGTCAAATCCCAAATTCCCAATACATCTGCAGAGATTTCTTATTGAAAGAGGCCCTAGAATCACCGAGCTAAAATAAATATGAATAACAGAAAAGAATCATTAAATTTTGCAACTGCATCCTCAATTTAAGGAAAGGAGAAAACGAAATCATAAATCACAACAACTAATCATAACAACTAGGCCATATATCCCCCTGTTTCACCTACAAACTAACGAATTTTACGAGGAAAGGAGGGAAATCCTTAATCAATCATAAATTATTGATTCATAGGAATCCAGAAATTTACCCAACCGATTTGTTGAATAAAAAACAAAGCCTAAATAATTTCTTACCATTTCACAACACACGTTAAATAATTGAAAGATGCTCAATAGTTTTAGTGATCTAAGCTCCAAAAGGCAATTCAACACGACTGCAACTCAACGATCAACCAGATTTGAATATGATTTCGCGTCACTTATCGATTCTTTCGTTTTCTAAAATTGAATCTGAATATTCCGAGCTGAAATAAATTCGAGAAAATAAGATAGCTCCGAAAATCAGAATCGAAGAGTGCCAAATCTGTCAAATCCCTATCCTGCGAGCTACTAGACATCCACCCACAAGATTTCGTGGCCCAAATTGAAGAGAAAGAGACCCCAGCTTGGATCTTCTGTGCCTAGCCGCAGTGTATATCCTCCAATTCCTGGAGGACTTTTTGTTGAAAGTTTAATAATCTTTTCTTGTGGTTCACTGATAAAAATCTGTAATTTTTTTATTGGGCGGTTGAATATTCCAAACAAATACAGAACCACGTGTCTATGCCGATGTGTACATGTTTGGATAAGCTTACATTTGGAGTAGATTTTATACTAAAAAAAGAACGTTCTGTTATAAAATTAAAGTAAAAAAAATACCTTAAATGCTACAAGAGAATAGAGATGAAATATATTGAATTTTCTTCCTTCTTATTTCATACATCAATTCATTAAATTAGGTCTATTTATAGACCATCAAGTGTAGAATCAAAACAAAATGATGGGTCCTATTACACATAATTATCAATCAAGTTGTACAATTATTCGTGAATTATTTTCATCCTCACATGATTTCATAGTCATTCACAACTCATTCACAATAATGCATCCAACTTTTTAATTATTTATAACACTCGCGAATGATTATTTATACAATAAAGTTGATTGTGGGGTCATGTGTTCTTTCGTTAAAACCTTATCGGGAAAATCCAGGTGGGATAAAACCCGATCGAAGGAAAAAGAGTATAACCGCTTCCCCGATGTTCACCACAGAGTATAAATATCGCCGCTCATTAAAACCTTCACGTTTAAAAACCCAACGTGGGATAAAACCCGATCGAAGGAAAAAGATGCGATTCTCCCTCATAACGACATTGTTCAAGGTCCTTAAGTCAGCCGTGCATGCCAATTTGGTACACCAATTTTCTAAATGTTGATGTTGGTAACGCTTTTGTGAACAAATCCGCTAAATTGTCAATTAAGCGAATTTGTTGAACATCAATTTCACCACTTTCGAAGGTCATGTGTATAAAAGAATTTTGGAGAGATATGCTTCGTTCTATCTCCCTTGATGTAACCTTTGTTGAGTTGTGTGATGCAGTTGCATTATCCTCATACAATACAACATTGATTTTTTCTTTTATTGAGGATAGCCCACATGATGTTTGGATATGATGAGTCATATTCCTCAACCACATACATTCCCGACTTGTCTCATGAATTGCAATGAGTTCGGCAAAGATTATTTGATGATGTTGCGCTCAAAGTTTGTTTTGTAGATTTCCAAGATATAGCAGTTCCTCCACGCGTAAATACATATCCTGTTTGGGACTTGCCTTTATGGGGATCGATAAGTATCCTGCGTCTGCATATCCAACTAAAGTAGATCGAGAATTATGTGAATAAAATAAACCTAAATCAGGCGTACCTCTTAGATAACGGAGAATGTGTTTAATACCATTCCAATGTCTTTTGGTAGGTGTATGACTATATCTTGCCAGGAGATTTCTGAAAAAGCTATGTCCTGGTCGAGTGCAATTTGTCGAGATAATGTAATGCTCCAATTGCACTAAGGTACGGTGTATACGGACCAAGGATTTCTTCCCCATCTTCAGTGGTGAACGCATCCCTTTCAACATCAAGTGTTCGAACGACCATAGGTGATGTTAGAGGGTGTGCTTTATCCATACCAAATCGTTTCAAGCGTTTTTACGTATATGAAGATTGATGAACAAAAACTCCTTCCGGGAAATGTTCAATCAGTAAACCTAGACAAAATTTGGTTTTGCCTAAATCTTTCATCTCAAATTCGATTTTCAAGTACTTCCTTTGCTTCATTAATCTCTTCAGGAGTTCCAATGAGATTTAAATCATCAACATAGACTGCTATGATTGCAAATCCAAAGATCCGCTTTTCTTTATGAAGACACAAGGACAAATGTCATCATTTTTGTATCCCCTTTTAATGGTAATTACTTAGGCAATTGAACCACATTCTTAGGATTGCTTCAAACCATATAGTGATCTTTGCAATTTAATTGATAACACATTATTTGGGCATGCACTAAGTGCTTCGGCACTTTTATTCCTTCGGGAATTCTCATATATATATCCTTTGTCAAGTGAACCATATAAATATGCAAGATTACTACATCCATAAGACGCATGTCAAGTTTTTCTATACATGACCAGGACTTATCAAAAATCTAAAAGTAATAGCATCCATTACGGAGAATACGTTTCTTCATAGTCAATTCCTGGTCTTTGAGAGAATCCTTGCGCTACAAGCCTTGCTTTATACCTTGTAATTTCGTTCTTCTCATTTCTCTTTCTTACGAAAACCCATTTGTATCCTACAGTGATTACATTTTGGTGTTTGAACTACAGATCCGAATACTTGGCGTTTATACAAAGAATTTAATTCACCAGTATGGCTTCCTTCCATTTTGGCCAATCATTTCTATTTAAGCAATCTTTAACAGATTGTGGTTTAATCCTCACTTTGCACAATTTCTTGGCAACATTAAAGGAGAATATATCATCTACAATGCTGCTTTCCGTTCCATAAGTTATTAGATAGTAAATAATCTATTGATATCTCATGGTTTTTAATACTTCTAGTTACTGCGGGAACCTCAATCTTCTTGGATGCTTCGGTTCTTTTGGAACTTTAAATATTTTATTTGATTGATCAATCGTTTTTATCATTACTTCGCAAATATTCTTTTGTTGGTTTTGTCTTGTACCCTTCTCTTTCTAGGTACGTAATCCTTGGAACCAAGCGGTCCACCACGCTCAAGCGTATTTTAGATTCATTTGTTGTAACAAAGTTGTCTCTTGGGGACATCAATTTTTGCCGGTGTATTCTCTCCTGGTATATGCGACAGTGACTTTCCTTGTATTCACAAATGCATCAGGCGGTTCATATGCGATTCTTTGCAAATGAATAAGATTTTCAATTTCTCTTTCACATTTATTGCTTGAGGATCAAAGTGAGCTAGAGTCTTCTCATTCCAGGAAAGTTCATTTTTTCTTTCAGGATGTAGTTTTGTACCCCCCAGTGTTGAAAAATTCATTTCATTAAAATGACAATTATTAAAGCATGCATTAAATAGATCACCTGTTAAAGGTTCTAGGTACCTGATGATTGACGGTGAATTAAACCCAACATAAATTCCAAGCCTTCGTTGGAGACCCATTTTGGTACGCTGTGGGGGTGCAATTGGTACCTGTACTTCACAACCAAAAATTCGAAGATGAGAAACATTAGGTTTTTGGCCAAATGCTAATTGTAAAGGGGAGTATTGATGATATGCAGTTTGTAATGACCCGCCCGAATTCGTCCCGAAAACCGTATGTGAATACGTATGTGATACCGTATATGATCCCGTATATGAGATGAGATGACGTGATGATGTTTCGGCATGTTATATATGTATATGATATCCTCACGATATGAGTTGAAGTACAGGATATGCCTCGGGATGCGAAACGGCCGTCGAAGATGAGAAAATGGGAAAATTCTACAGAGGCAGAATTACGGCCGTAAATGTAAGGGTTACGGCCGTAAATGTCAGGCTACGGCCGTAAGGGTCGAAAGTTACGGCCGTAAATGGTGAACAGTGGAAAATGTCCAAAAGTTTCAGAGAGCAAATTACGGGCGTATGATCTGAATATACGGCCGTATTATTGGAGTTACGGCCGTAAGTCAAGAAGGTGAAATGCAGGGGATTTACAGAGAGTTTATTACGGCCGTATGATGGTATGATACGGCCGTATGAATCAGGTTACGGCCGTAAGGATATGGGGTTACGGCCGTAAGTAATGGGTTACGGCCGTAAATGTGGAAGTTACGGCCGTAATTTTAAGTCGGCAGAATTGGTCTTTAAGAAGACTCTTGCCATTTCTTGGGTACTATTCACATGAGCTCGGTTCTAACACTCCCTAAACCCTACCAAGACTCCCAAACACCTATGTGATCATCTCCAACTTCATGTATGACCTATGTAATGCTTGTGTAATCCTTGATTACAAGAAGGAAGGGAAGAAGAGAAAGAAGAAGAAAAGGAAGAGGAAAGGAAGAAAAGGAAGAAGATGATCTCTATGCTTGTTTGAGCTTCATCTATGGTGGGTAATGGTTGCTTTACATGCTTTATGACGTATTTGCATGATTTATACATGAATTAAACAAGATATGACATGAATATGATGATTTGGGAACTTAGAGGCATGCTAGGATCTCTTGGCCTTGTGTTATGTGGTTGACATGATATGTTGATGATGTGTACATGATTGTGTAACGTATATGATCCTCCATGCCGTGTCTAAGCATTGGTTGGTCCTAAGTAAAAGAAACCTAGTTAGTGGATGTTATATGTAATGAATGAAGAAGGTGATAAGCTTGGCATTCATGTATGATTATGTAGTTCAACGTGGAATATTATGCGTGTTATGTGATAGCAATATGTGACGTACACTTATATAAACCAACATGAACCAACGTGAACACTTTGTAATCGTATGCTCTACGTTTGAATGTCGTGGCCTTATGTGAAGTTAACGTTAATGCACGAATATGTAATGCCTTATGCTTGTGTTCACGATGTGATGATGAAGCCTTGTTTATGGGTTACGTATGAATGATGACGATGCGAAAGAAACAAGGCATAATGGTAAGTGCTACCTATGATCATGTCATGAATGCATGCGTGTGAATGAAATGCCTATCACGTATTTACAAAATGAAAATGTTTTGGCCTAACGGGGGATCACGCCCCGCGGGGGACCTACGCCCCGATATTTGGGTCTAACGGGGAACCAATGCCCCAATGGGAGATCGATATCTCCAATGATGTTATGTTATGTTATGGGACCCGGCCATATGTTTAAAAATGGCGCCAATGTAAGCACGTGATTCGCAAGAGGGCCCAAAATGAACGTGTGACATGCATTGCATTGCATCTATTATCCACTGAGTCTTGACGACTCATTATGTGCGCATGTTGTATGTGGGTTGTAGATGCCGTGCGTGGAGGGTTGGCGAAAGGTCACATGACGCTACGACGTGGTGTGTGGGCGAAGAATCAAAAGATCTTGCGGTATGTAATGAAAACCGAAACCCTAGCCTTACGTTATATGCTTGAAAGAAATGAATTTAGGGTTTCGTGTCTAAATGAATGACGGACGCACGTCTAGTTCCATTATGTTATGAAATGAAAAGAAAACCCGTGCACGGGCCCGAAAGTGGCCATATGTTATGCAACGGCCCGAAGGTGGCTTAAGCCCAAAGGTGGCTTTATGTTAATGTTTATGTTGTGCACGGCGCGCTCTGATATGACGTCATTTATGACGTATATGTATGTGGAACTGGACGGGGCGTTACAGGTGGTATCAGAGCAAGATTCTTTATTCCCCACACATCAACGGACTCTTTCGCCACTCCACGATGAGGTATGATGTATGATGTTATGTTATGATGTGAATGCAATGAACGTATGTGACGATATGAATGTCATGACCACTATGCTATGAATACGGGAGCTAAATGAATGATATGACATGATATGGTATGCTATGCTCCCGATGATGTCCCTATGCATATGTGGCCTATGGTACGTCCCAAGGTGAAAGCATGTTATGTGTTATGTATGTTATGTTATAAGTAATGGTACGGAACTTGGGACGTATGAGACGAAATGTGAATGGATATGGGATGGATGTTATGGACGTTATGTTATGGGATGTGTTGACCGAGAATCAAAAGAATGTCTCCTCTTTCCCTAATTGTCTCTCTCCGCGATGTGTATGACGATTTGATGAATGAAGATCCGAGTATGAGTATGATATGAATGTAATGACGTATGAACGGATGGTAAGCTACAACTGTATCGTTGCTATATGAATGTTAGCTCCGATGAATGACAAGGGAGTGACTTCATTATGTTGCATAGTGGAACGAAAGGCATGTGGTGTTTGAACCGTAGTTCAACGTCGTTCAGTGAAACGACATATGACTATGAATATGTATGTGACGTTAACGGCTCCAGATGTTGAAGCAAACGTATGTTGATTTGTGATGTCACTCAACCGAATGTTTATGCAGTATGATATGATGAAATGATATGAACTGAGCTTACTCCGATTGATTCGTGTAATCAAGAGAGCGTCTCAGAATGAAATGTGAATGAATGCACCTCGTTGCAGTATGTTATGTCTCTCAGATGTCTATGTGATTATGTGGTGCATACGGATGATGTTACGAAACGAATGGCCGATGTATTTGTTCGTTTATTTCGAACTTGGCCATGAAACCCATTCGTTTATTTCGAATGTGGCAAGTATGTGATGTTCATTTATTTCGAACTTCAAGTTAAGTCAACATGTGCAGTCAGGCTATACGTTATCTGCTATATGTTATATGCTATGTTATGGTATGTAATGAAATGAGTTCGGCTTTGATTCATAAATGCAGTTATGTTCGAATGTTCCTGCACGAAATGTTGGCACCATCTTGAGCGGCTTATGTTATGTGATGTCTTATGTAAAGAACAAGGGCTCTAATGTGTCCAGTGACAATATGAGTAGCCCGGCCTTTCTTCAATATTATGTCTATGATTATGTGTTTGATCATGAAACGACAGGGTTTTCCGAAAGCAGTTATATGTTATGTCATGTGCCAGTGTTCTCCGCGAGACACGGCTAATGTTAAGTATGTATATGAAGTCACGGCCGATGTCATGTGCCAGTTGTGTATGTCTATGTTATGTCTGTTTATGACGAAGGAAAAGGGCAGATGTATTCTTCAGTTCTTAAAGTTCTCAACGTTTAGCCGGACTTCTGGAATGGCTCAATGTATACGGCAGGTATCGTTTATTTCGATATATAGCCTGCATATGTTTTGTATAATTTATGACGTTATGTATGTATATGTTCGGTTTCTTTACGGCTTTCTTTATGTTAGCTCGGCCTTCTCTTGTTAGTTGCTGAGTATATGAATATGTGTGTCATGTGCCAGTGACTTCGGTTGCTTCTTAATGTAATGTGAGCTATCAATCATATGAACGAATCGACCGAGTCTTATGTCTATGTGACGAAGTATGTTCTATGAATGTTATGCGGTTCGTTATGCTTCAGTTAGAAGTTTCGGTTATGCTCTATGTTCATGTGATATGTATGTATTCGACCTCAAGCTACCAGTTGTTTTGGCTCCTTTTATATGTATGTGTGAATGGGATACACGGAATGGAAAACGAAGGAAATAGAAGTGAGATGATAGCCGAATGCATGAACCGAGAGCTACGTTCCTCATGGCCATGAGATTTGTTTGGTATGGTTGGTGACGACATGTATATCTATAAGCCGTTTAAGAATGATCCGTTAGGGAATGGAAAAGCCATGTGATTCGTTATGTGTTCGATGAAAGTGTATTCTCGGTATTCTTGGTATTTTCCATCTCGGGAAAGTAGGTCGGGAAGTTGATACAGGTATGTTAAGCTCACGTATGTATATTATGGTTTCTTTCCGTCTCGGCCTTTATTCGTGAAGCGTCAATGATAAGTGAGTCAATTATATTCTTATGTTATGTGATATGTATATGCCGGGAGATTCGAGAGCTCATACGTTACGGCTATGTTTATGTTACGGTCTGTTACGGATGTTATGTTATAGTTCGGTTACGTCCCGGCAAATGTTTGAAAGATACATTCTTATGCCCTTCATTCCGTCGGGGAATTATATGTTCAAAATTATATGTTAGAATGACGTGAGTCCCGGGAACGAATGAATGGCTTTTCTCTTTATGTTATGTTATGCCGGGAAAAGATATAAATGGTATGCTATGTGAACTGAATCTGAAATTCCACGAGTGTTGAAAATGAGCTTAGTTATGTGATCCGACGACCGTGATGATGATGTAGTTCCGTTGTATGTTGAACTAGTATATATATGCAATGCGATAACACGAGATGAGCTTGAATTCGAATGTTCCGAATCCGATGGGATTCGATTGATCGATATGGTCTTTTGTTGCTTTCCGTATTCTTGCTACGTGAAAGAAGCTCAGGGCTATGTAAACGAAAGGCAAAAGAGTGATACGGACATGAGCCGACATGATTATGTAGATGTTATATGTTATGTAATGCACGGCAAGCCCTTGGCTCAACTCGAACAGAATCTTGTATACTTCTTCGGCCCTATGTTCCATCAGGTATGAATCAGAGTGCACAGCGGAAGCTATAACCACAGTTGGCAATGTTTCACAGAAACGGGAAAATTATATGCTAGATTCAATTATGCATGTATGTTATGTGAAGAAATATCAGTTCAGTACGGTATTCTCTTCTTATATGTATGATGTGAACGTCGATGAATGTTATATGTTATGAATATTACGGGCCCTTTGATTCTTTCAATAGTATGTGTTACATGCATTCGTCTCTTAGAATGCCGCTAGGTGAAGTTCAGAACTGATATATGTACGAATCGGTTTGGTATATGTGGCCGAAATGGGGAAATGCACACCGAATTCCGATATGTATGTATGTTAGATGCTAAGGTTCACGAAAGTCTCGTCCGGAATTCTCGGGTATATTTCCTATGTATGTGATGGAATGATTTGTTCGGCTCTTATTCGGATCAGCTTTATGATAATGGGACTGTTATATGTTATGTGTACCGTTATCTCTTTTGTTCTGTATCTGATATATGACTGTGCAGTACAGAATAACCGTTTAGTCCCGTGTATGATTATGATGATGAAGAGACATGGGAAAGGAAAGAGGATAGGAGACATTGATCCCGAGTCAATTCTAAGGCAATTTCGAGGACGAAATTATTTAAGGGGGGAAGGATGTAATGACCCGCCCGAATTCGTCCCGAAAACCGTATGTGAATACGTATGTGATACCGTATATGATCCCGTATATGAGATGAGATGACGTGATGATGTTTCGGCATGTTATATATGTATATGATATCCTCACGATATGAGTTGAAGTACAGGATATGCCTCGGGATCTGCAGCTTGGCCGTCGAAGATGAGAAAATGAAAAATTAGGAGGCGAAATTACGGCCGTAAATGTAAGGGTTACGGTAGTAAATGTCGAACTTCTGACCGTAAGGGTCGAAAATTCTGACCGTAAATGGTGAACAAAGTGGAAAATGTCCAAAAGTTTGAGAGAGCAAATTACGCGTATGATCTGAATATACGGTCGATTATTGGCGCATTACCGTAAGGCATGGAGTTACTACCAGTAAGTCAAGAAGGTGAAATCAGGGATTTACAGAGAGTTTATGACGGTATGAATCAGGTTACGGCCAGTAAGTATATGGGGTTACGGCCGTAAGTAATGGGTTACGGCCGTAAATGTGGAAGTTACGGCCGTAATTTTAAGTCGGCAGAATTGGTCTTTAAGAAGATTCTTGTCATTTTTTGGGTACTATTCACATGAGTTCGGTTCTAACACTCTCTAAACCCTACCAAGACTCCCAAACACCTATGTGATCATCTCCAACTTCATGTATGACCTATGTAATGCTTGTGTAATCCTTGATTACAAGAAGGAAGGGAAGAAGAGAAAGAAGAAGAAAAGGAAGAGGAAAGGAAGAAAAGGAAGAAGATGATCTCTATGCTTGTTTGAGCTTCATCTATGGTGGGTAATGGTTGCTTTACATGCTTTATGATGTATTTGCATGATTTATACATGAATTAAACAAGATATGACATGAATATGATGATTTGAGAACTTAGAGGCATGCTAGGATCTCTTGGCCTTGTGTTATGTGGTTGACATGATATGTTGATGATGTGTACATGATTGTGTAACGTATATGATCCTCCATGCCGTGTCTAAGCATTGGTTGGTCCTAAGTAAAAGAAACCTAGTTAGTGGATGTTATATGTAATGAATGAAGAAGGTGATAAGCTTGGCATTCATGTATGATTATGTAGTTCAACGTGGAATATTATGCGTGTTATGTGATAGCAATATGTGACGTACACTTATATGAACCAACGTGAACCAACGTGAACACTTTGTAATCGTATGCTCTACGTTTGAATGTCGTGGCCTTATGTGAAGTTAACGTTAATGCACGAATATGTAATGCCTTATGCTTGTGTTCACGATGTGATGATGAAGCCTTGTTTATGGGTTACGTATGAATGATGACGATGCGAAAGAAACAAGGCATAATGGTAAGTGCTACCTATGATCATGTCATGAATGCATGCGTGTGAATGAAATGCCTATCACGTATTTACAAAATGAAAATGTTTTGGCCTAACGGGGGATCACGCCCCGCGGGGGACCTACGCCCCGATATTTGGGTCTAACGGGGAACCAATGCCCCAATGGGAGATCGATGTCTCCAATGATGTTATGTTATGTTATGGGACCCGGCCATATGTTTAAAAATGGCGCCAATGTAAGCACGTGATTCGCAAGAGGGCCCAAAATGAACGTGTGACATGTATTGCATTGCATCTATTATCCACTGAGTCTTGACGACTCATTATGTGCGCATGTTGTATGTGGGTTGTAGATGCCGTGCGTGGAGGGTTGGCGAAAGGTCACATGACGCTACGACGTGGTGTGTGGGCGAAGAATCAAAAGATCTTGCGGTATGTAATGAAAACCGAAACCCTAGCCTTACGTTATATGCTTGAAAGAAATGAATTTAGGGTTTCGTGTCTAAATGAATGACGGACGCACGTCTAGTTCCATTATGTTATGAAATGAAAAGAAAACCCGTGCACGGGCCCGAAGGTGGCCATATGTTATGCAACGGCCCGAAGGTGGCTTAAGCCCAAAGGTGGCTTTATGTTAATGTTTATGTCGTGCACGGCGCGCTCTGATATGACGTCATTTATGACGTATATGTATGTGGAACTGGACGGGGCGTTACACAGTTGGTCTGAGACGTATCAATGCCGCAGCATGTAATATAGCATGTCCCCAAGTAGAAGTTGGGAGTTTTGACCTCATAAGCATAGGCCTAGCAATAAATTGGAGGCGTTTAATAAATGATTCTGCCAATCCATTTTGTGTATGGACATGAGCAACAGAATATTCAACTTCAATTCCCATAGCGTGCAATAATCATCAAATGCTTTTTGATCTAAATTCACCAAAGATTATCAAATCGAATGGATGGATCGAATAATTAGGGAAATGAACTCGCAATTTTATAATTTGGGCTAATAGTTTAGCAAATGCATCGTTTCTAGTTGAAAGTAGGCAAACATGTGACCATCTAGTAGATGCATCAACTAAGACCAGAAAATAACGAAATGGTCCACAAGGTGGGTGTATAGGTCCACAAATATCACCTTGAATTCTTTTCATAAAAGTTGGGGATTCAACATTTACCTTTGTTTTAGAGGGTCTGATGACTAATTTACCTTGTGAAACAAGCTTCACATGGACACTCATTTGGTAAAATAGTCTTAAGGTTCTTAAAAGGATGTCCATGTGAGCTTTTAATTATTCGTTGCATCATAGTCGTTCCTGGGTGCCCAAATCTATCATACCAAAGTTTAAGAACCTTTGAGTCAATAAATTTTGGTTTTATGATGTTGTTAGACTCAATCGTTCTTAGGAATGTATAATACATTCCAGATGGAAGCGATGGAAGTTTTTCCTTAATCTGCTTATGCCCAGATAGAAATGAGTTTATGTAAAGATATTCTTTATTATTTTCTTCCATTGTTTCAATGTGATATCCATTTCTGCGGATATCCTTAAAACTAAGAAAATTTCTTCTGGATTTGCTAGAATAAAGTGCATCATCTATATTCAATTGTGTATCATTTGGCAGATAATACTGAGCTCTTAGGAGCCTTCAATAATATTTGATGCACGAGAAATTGTATAGACATAATTTTTCGTATTGTCAAATCCAAGAAAAACTTCTTATCTTGTAAAATAGTATGTAGTTACGCTATCAGCTAGGCAAATATCTTGGCAATTTGTCATGGTCTACAAAAGAAATTTAAAATATAAAATTCATACCAGTTAACAAACAACAATTACATATAACACTTAATGGAAAATAACAATACAAATATAAAGATAACAATTCCACACTTATCACACAAAAGCATTATAGAAAAATATTTCACACATAATACACCATAAATATAATAATACTTCATTAGAGAATTATTTAATCGATATTTTCCATCAAACTTCCAATGTTTGTATGATCTGCGGGATCTGGGAAAAGTCAGGAGTATCAAAATGAGTTCCATTGACTCCGTCATCCCAATCAAGAAAATTGGTTTCAACTTTTTCTTTTCCTTTCTCTTTTCCCTTGGTCGAGTTTATATATAAGTCCACCAAATGCTTTGGTGTACGACATGTACGGGACCAATGCCCGTGTATTCCACATCGATAGCATCTGTCATTACTGCCTTTATCAAATGAATCATTTCCATTATTTTTCTGAAATTTGAACCTGCTATTATGTTGCTGATTCTGCTCATTATATCGTAAATGAGCTTTTCCATTATCATGTTGGAATTCACGTCTAAACCCTCGTCCACGCCCACGTGGCCCACGTCCACGTCCACGTGGCCACGTCCACGTCCACGTCTGTAATTATTTTTCCGTAACGCTGCATTTACATCGAGCCATATAGTTCCATTTGTTTACGGTATCACTGTGGATCTGTTGGGCGTATCCGTGGTTTTTCATGAGTAGTTCATTATTTTGTTACGCTACTAACAAGCAAGATACAAGTTCGAATACGTTTGAAATCTACGCTCTCGATCTCTTCTTCTGCGAGCACGCGTTCGAGGCATGGAATGTTGAAAAAGTCTTTTCTAACATATCTTGCTCGATAATTTCTTCACCAGATTTAAAATCTTGCGCGCAAGTGTATCCATTGATATCGGCCTTGGGCGGGCAGCGACCCTTTGGTGATCGAATCATCGCTTTAAATTTTTCCACGAGCAGATGGATCTTTGATCGTGAGGTATTCTACCATCGAGATGCATGTAGGTGTCGTCGAAGGAAAATTACTTGTTGCACGATCCTGGGGATCTTTCATTTCCTTCGATTATTGTTTCACCTAACCCTTTTGAGATCAAGTGAATCTCAAAGCATCAAGTGTCCATGATGAATAATTATCACCAGAAATATCAAGAGCGACAAAATCAAGTTTTGCAAGCGACATTTTCAAAAATTTAGATGAGCTAGTATATTTTGTTTTGAAATTTGAATTTTAATTAGTACTCGTGCGCACAACAATAACAAAATAAAATTCCTTGTAAAAAAAATCGTGATTATCTTGTAATAATTAGGTTTCTGATATAGAGGGTCATCTATAAGATGCAACTGTAGAGCATATTCCCTTTTACTACAAGAGTGAGCTCTAGTGTAGAGACTCGTGCTGATAACGTGTTATAAAATTAAAGTAAAAAAAATACCTTAAATGCTACAAGAGAATAGAGAGGAAATATATTGAACTTTCTTCCTTCTTATTTCATACATCAATTCATGAATTGAGGTCTATTTATAGACCATCAAGTGTAGAATCAAAACAAAATGATGGGTCCTATTACACATAATTATCAATCAAGTTGTACAATTATTCATGAATTATTTTCATCCTCACATGATTTCATAGTCATTCACAACTCATTCACAATAATGCATCCAACTTTTTAATTATTTATAACACGTTCATTATTTTTATTTTTTGTTATTCATTATTATTTTCAAAAATTCATTTCATCTTTATTTTATTATTATATAGAGTGATTTACATAATACGCAAAATTCCTCTTTTTAATTACTTAATTAATAAGCAACCCATAATTATATTTACATGGTGTCAAGTTTTTTGAGTGTTTGGATCAGAATACCCTTTATTTTCCTTAAAAATTCCGGCAGCATCCCATCACCAATTCGTACATCTCATCCCCCAAATCAGACGAGGAGGAAGGCATAGGTCTGGTTCTTGTCAGTCGTCTGGTTCTTGTCAGCGGTCAGTGCCTTCTACACCGCCGAGCAGCCTGTGTTGCGGCCATTATTCCCTTCCTCATCGCAGACAGACCCGGTCCTAATGAAGGGGCGACTTCTCGGCCAGCCCAAAAGTTAAGTCAGCCACCGCGGCACCGCCCAACAGTCGTTGGAGGTCATTCATATAGTACTATTGCAGTTGCAGAGTGCAGATTGCAAAGTTTCTGAATTTTTAGCTTTTCCCTTTGGTATGTTTCGACTGCTTCTATAATTCATTAATCCCTTGTTCATTGTTGTTATTGTTATGGTAATTTCAATTTGTACATTTGTTCATAGAATAATTCTTCAATTGCCACTGTTTATGAAATTAAATCATGGAGATATTCGAAACTATATTTGACCTCATTGAGAACGAAATTTAGAGTTTCTAATTATTAATTTTGAGCTTAATAAACTAGTGGCGCACTCGGCTAGCTCTACCTGAGATTAAGAATGTTTTGAGCTCCTGCTACATTGGAGATATTTGTAAGTTCCTAATGAAGGCCATGTTTGATGAATACGAGCCCATTGCCCCAAGGAGTCCCTCAAAAGCAGTCTCATATGAAGGAGACTCGTGTTCATTTTGTATCTGTGGTTTCATTGAGAAATTTATAATTTAAGTATGTTTCAGGTTCATTTTCTTCCTCCCAATGTGCTTGATACAAATTCTCTTGAAATTGCATCCTCAAATGCCGATGATCTTGATGCATGTTTTTTCTTCAACTTTATGATTGCTTGTTTATGATTCTCTTGAAATCTCCTTGCATATAAACTTCTGCCTTTTTAGTTTTTTATTTATTTATTTTTGCTTCATTTATTGGTCACGATTTTAAACGGTGACCCCTAGGTGCTTTTTTTTTTGAAATTGTACCAATGCATATTTGTGCTACTAAAACTGATTTGAAGAATTACATGGGTAATTTGAGATTAAGACCATATCATGTTTGGACGTTATATTGGGAATTTGGGTGAAGTTGGAAATGGATAAATGGGAGTTCCATCATTTCAAGTTGTTATTTCAACACGAAAAGGGAAAATTTAGCTTCGGAGAAATAACGATATTATACTCATTATAGCATACGTAAAACGATATTCAAGTTGTTATTTCACCACAATGATGAAAAATCCACTTAAATGATACATAACGATATTGTACTCGTTATAAACATATGTATAACAATATTGAAATTGTTATTTCAACACGAAATGGAAAAATCTAGCTATAGAGAATAATGATGTTATACTCGTTATAGCATATGTAAAACGATATTCAAGTTGTTATTTCACTACAATGGTAAAAATCCACTTAAATAATACATAACGATATTGTGCTCGTAATAAGCATATGTATAACGATATTGAAGTTATTATTTCAACATGAAAAGGAAAAATCTAGCTACGGAGAAATAACGATATTATACTCGTTATAGGCATATAGATAACGATATTATACTCGTTATAGGCATATGGAAAATGATATTCAAGTTGTTATTTCACCACAATGATAAAAAATCCATTTAAATGATACATAACGATATTATACTCATTATAAGCATATGTATAACGATATTGAAGTTATCATTTCAACACGAAAATGGAAAATCTAGCTACGGAGAAATAACGATATTATACTCGTTATAAGCATATGTAAAACGATATTCAAGTTGTTATTTCATCACAATGATAAAAAAAATCCACTTAAATGATACATAACGATATTGTAATCATTATAAGCGTATGTATAACAATATTGAAGTTCTTATTTCAACACGAAAAGGGAAATCTAGCTACGGAGAAATAACGATTATATAGAAGTACATATATTTATATTAAAAATGGTATTTGATGGGTTTCAATTATCACTCTAAGCCCAAGTTGGATGTAATCTTCATAACTTAGATGACACAATATTAAATAGTCAAATGTGAATGACACTGGACGTCAATATTGCATAACAACTTATATTTAATTTGATTATAGCCGAATACATATTTCACCGACTAATATATACATACTAAAATAATTATATTTGATTTTATATAATTATTTTCGTAATTCTTTAATAGTTCTAATTAACAATTAAGTTATTATAGTTCTTTCATATTCTTTCATTAATAACATTTTACAAACTATGTAATTAAAACTTAGGAGGGTTTTATCAACATGGAATTGTACAAAATTTTTAAATTTTATGAATTGTGATGGATTGTATAGATTTTCATAGAATTACATAGAATCCTTCAGATTCCAATAGAATTCTATATCACAGAATTTGGTGGGTTTCAATGGATTTTAGTGGATTTTGCTGAATTTATGTTTCTATATATATATATATATATTATGAAAACCATTTAAAATTTTATTAGTATCGTATTGATGTTAGAATTTAAATCTTGAGCAACTTTTTCCTTTATTATTGTCGTCGTTGTTGTTATTGCAAGTAGAATATGAACTTGACATAAAAAATAATAAAATAACATTGCTTCTTATATTTTTTGGCTATTACGGAGGAATAATTAAGGGTGTCGAAAGCTCAATTGGATGCTATCAAATAACACAGATTCTCACTAGATCATAAAAAAATAACAAGAAGTGAAAATATTCAAATTATGGTATTAAAAATGAATCTATAATCTTGTATTTTTTCTTTTTAATATGAAAATGGATCCAAAGTTTTTTAGCTAATGAACAAAGATAATAAAATGTGTTTCCAATTTTTGTATGAACATAAAGTTATGAAATTATATTATAACTTGCTAATTTTGTGATAATACCTGATTTCAAATATTTGATCATTTATTCTTCACAAGTTGAATATGATGTGATCTTTGAAAATTAAGTAATGAAGGAAAACAAATCATAAGTTTCAATCAATTTGGATTTTACTAATAATTATGAAATTATTTTGAATAATGTCACTCATTATTATTATTATTATTATTATTATTATTATTATTATTATTATTATTATTATTATTATTATTATTATCTTTATTACAAATTGGATATAATATGTTTTTTCAGAAATTAGAGCAATGAAGAATTAATAAGTAAATATGTGTCATCGTGATAATATATATTTTGTGTATTGATAACTTATTTTGCGCAAGTTGATTATGATATTATTGTTTCAAAATTATAGTTCTAATGAAAAACTAGTTTCCGAAGTTTATGATTATAAATTTTAATTGATTACTTAAGTTTAAAAGATACATCATTTTTCGATCAAAAAATGAAAATTCATGAAATCCATAAGAATTCGAGGGCGGGACGTAGGATTTTGGGAAGAAAATTGTTAGTGTATTTTTAAATTTAAAATCCGTAGAAATCCATAAAATTCCACCATTTAATAAAATCCATTAGAATTCATAAGCAATTGAGAATATCGAATTTTTATAAAATCCACAGAATTCCAAATTGAAAGTACTAAATTTATATAGAATTTATAGAATTTTAAATTAAAAACATCTAGAATTGTATGAATTTCTAAAATTCATTAAATTCTATGTTGGAAACACCCTCCTTAATTTCCTTCCTAAAAAAATAATGTTCAACATTCTGATATTTTGTTTATTAGACACATTTATGTTTTTATTTATGTAATTATTATTCAGTCTCCGTTTTGTTTGCATTTTCTGTAATATACATGAATAGAATGTTAATGATTATATAATTGCTTATAGATATTTCAATTCATTAACTATTACTTCATAATTGGTTAAGAAAATTTACATTTTATATAAATTTTATATTAATGGTATTAATCCTTATATTTGTACTAATAAACAAGTTGTTATACAAGAAAAATAATCATATATGCTTATCATTTGATATAAATCATTAAAGCGTTGTAATTACAATAATAATAATAATGAAGTCGTTCTTGTATACCTTACCATTGACAATGAAATCGTTTCCATTATTTGTAACTTTTAAGAACATATAAATGTGTAATAATGATGTTGAAATTGTTATGGCTATCATAATGTATTGGAAATCATTCTAATACTTGTAGCTTATGCAAAATGTGTGAGTGCATTATAATAATTTCGTATCGTTGGAACAACCTCAAAATCATTGTAGTGCAAATGTACAAATGACATGAAAGTCGTTCTAGTACTCTTTTTTTTTGAACCTGCAACTGTTGCTTTTACAAAATGTAGAAATGTGACGACATGGAAATCGTTCGAGTACTTGTAGCTATTTTTAAATCAATACCTATTTAACTTCTTTATAGAATGTAAAAATGTATTATAACGATATTCAAGGTTTTATAACGACATTGAAACTATTCTAGTAACCGTTGTTTTTTCCTTTTTGAAACAGCAATGTTGCTTTTACGGAAAGTAGAAATGTATTATAATGATATCAAAGTCGTTATAGCAACATCGAAGTCATTTTAGTACCCGTTGCTATTTTTAAATCAATACTTATTTAACTTCTTTACAAAATATAAAAATGTATTATAACGAAGTCCAAGTTGTTATAACGACATTATCAAAAACAATTGTCCCGTTCAATATCCAAATTTCATAGAAAAAAGATCATTGTCTCAAAAATCCAGAAGTCAACTGATTTGAATAGTTTAATCTGAAAAGATAGGTAAACTAATACTATAAAATGACTCGTATTCAATATCCAATTGCTAAGTGTTTTGCATAATGGTTGGGGCAAATATTCTATGCCAATTAGTCCATGAGGAGCTAAACACAGCAGCTGCACGGACAAACTGAAAGAATGAAATATTGAATAACATTAGACGGGAAAATAGAAACAAATACATATGTTTGGTGTCTAGCAAAATTGAAATTAGAATGGTAGGCTTCGTTTTAGAAAGAAAGAGAAATTGACAACAAATTAACTAGTATTTCTGATGATATGCACTAAATTAGTATTCTCAATCATTATCCTCAGCTTCATATAGAAACAGAGAAACTTGTATGCAAACACACACACACACACAAAGGTATAGAGAGACGGAGAAGGAAGTTGAACATAATAGGTAGATGGTATACCTCGACTAAATAAGGAAATGCAAATCAGAATTGGAATTGTTATTAATTCTATTCTAAATTAACATCTTCATTCACGAAATACAAAGAATATTAATAAACAGATTCCAAATCTAAATCACTGGAATTAAGTCAAGAACTATAGTTGGCGCACTGTCACGGCCCGCGCTTTTTGGAAGATTCTAGAGACGAACTTGTAGGAAATATCGGTAGAATTCTCCAGAAGCCTTCTACACTAGTCATGGAGGATTATAGGAGCTTTCTCTAGAATGCTCTAATGTATATAATAATATAAAGATTCTAGATATTTTGATGGAGGATTGTAGAGAATTCTGGAAGCTCGATATGAGCCGTTCGATCAAAATGATCTCCACCGTCCATTGAGGAGGTGGAAAGTATAAATAGGGGTAGGATGCTTCATTTGTATCCATCTAAGAACTTGTAAGCTTCCTTGCAATATAAAGTATTCTCTTAAACTTCCAAGTGTTCTACTTTGCCTTTGTTCCTCTTAAGTTCTCATTACTTAACAACTCTGTTTGGAAAGGCCGACTTAGTGTTAAGTCTTGCACAGGGCGGACGCCTAAAGCACTAAGGCCGTGCGTAACTTGTGTTGAAACAACAAGTGCGTGACAGCACGCAAGCAATATAATCAAATTCCTAGTATATGCAGAAAACTAGACAAACACAAGTGCTAAATGCTTACATTCTAGAATTCTTCATAATTGCTACGTTACATAAAATTTATTAATAAGAAAAGCATAAAGTAGGCTTAAGAAACTCCTTGTAATAAACGAATCAAAGACGAAGCATGTAGATAGTAAAAAAAACCTAAGACAAAGATATTCTTCAAGGATGTTCTTAGTCGACGTATAAACCATCTCGCAAATCCTATTGGTCAATTCAATGTCTTGAGGAATTTGTTATTCAACATATGTGCCTATCCCATCTCTTACCCAAACAATGTCTTCTTCTCGTGTGAAACATGAATTTTGGTCTAACCTAAAAAGTCAGACCAAAAGGTTTTAATGGCATGGCTTAGCTAATATCAAAATAATGCCTTAGCTAATATCAAAATAATTCCAATAAAGCAGACTTTCTTGTTTGACAAAAACCTGAAAAGGCACCAATGTAAAATCCTAAAAATTATGGATTGAAACACAGAACTTGAATCACTGCAAAGAAGTCAATAATTAAATATTCTTTAACTTACATCGAGTAGTAGTCCTCGTTATTTCACTGCTGCTTGATGGTCCTTAATAGTTATGGTTGAAGCCCGAAATGTAATTTCTTACCATTAATGGGAATAAAGAGAGGCATGACTCTAAAAAAAAAAAAAATAAAATCTGCAGAATTGAGTTTTCTAGGAATAGTTAATAGATGACATTATACTATGCATGCTAAAACACAGAAACATGGATTAAGATGGCGAAAGCTTAGGAGCTAAAAACCAAGCATTTAACACTTGAAGGAAAAGTCGTTAAAGAACTGCGCCTCCCCGACTGAGTTGTGTGTGTGTGTGTGTGTGTGTGTGAATGTTTGGAACACTTAACTGGCAAGTGACAACAATCTGATAAAACTTTTGGTTCAATGTTTGGAACCGCACAAATTACAGCTTGCTTTTCCTTACAACCTATCTACGACCAATGCCCAGTACCTCTGATATGTTTTCCTCACATGCATCATTCCAATCCTATAAAAACAAATAAAAAAAAGTAAAACAAACAGAAATATATATATATATATAATATATATATTGGAGAATGGTAAATGAAATGGGTACCTTATATATTGGTTTCCCAATTTCTACATCACTTAACAGCACAAAAGAGAATCCCAATCTCAAAGCAAGAAATCGAATAAATTGAAAAAAAATTAGCAAAAGCGAAACAGAAATCAGCAAGAGCGAACAAATCGGCAAAAACGAAAACAGAAAAACCAACAAGAATTTGCATTAGCAGAATCCGGTATTTATAAAGGATGAAGAGCTTTTTCTGGAAGTCTTTAAATTCATCTATTGAATTTGCATATATCCACAATTGATCAGCAACCAAGACCTCAAAGTGATTAAATTAAATCACACAAGGTTGATATTTGTAAGTGCACTAGTGTTGCACACACATTTGAAGCAAAATGAAAAATCAATCTACCTTCCATCCCCCACCTCTAACTACACCAAATAGTTTTTGGCTTTTTCATTATTAGCAAGCTCAACAATAAGACTTCTTGCATTGATCCAAGAAACTTCTTTTGCAAAACCAACTTCTACTGCAATCAATACTCACCTTGATAACACATGGCAATGAGAAATTTAATAGGTATCATTTTATGAAATGAACTAGAAAGCAACAAGAATGAACCTGGAATTGCGTAAGACAAAGTAGAGAAAACACTGAAAAAGTGAAGAGTAAACGATTTCACACTCATCATTTGATTACCTACCTATTATCACCTTGCAGATTCAATCAAACATCTCTAAGATTAAAATACTAAATAGCACCATTTTCCATACATAGATACATCTTCAAACATAGTATTCAATAGAAAAGGAGAACAAAAGCTAGAAAAATCAGCAGAAACTAGTTCTGTACTTACTGTATGAACCACCAGCAACAAGAAGATTTAATAACCACACATATAGCCTTGAACTGCAGTAGTTCAAAAACTAAATTGATAAGACTTGATTTTGATAATTTAATATTTTAATTCATGAATCTACTGATTATTGGACTTAATCTCACTTAAACTATAAACCTAAGTAGGATACAAATTCATCGAGATACTAACAAGGTTTATCCAGACAACAATAGCACTCATAATAGAAGAAATAAAGCCGATAGAACTGTCATCACATTGTAGGTTCAATAAACAATTAATCCAAGACAAAACAGCAATCCAAGTTAATTAATTTATTCTGGACAATAATCAGAAAAAGAGGTGATATCAATCAAAATGGGAGTACATGAGAACTTTTGCCCAGCGCAAGTAATGAATATATGAAAAGCTCAGTTCCACAACCTAAACACACAACAACTCAGCTTGCTCAATCTCAACAACTCAACTTTATTCCATTCTTGACAAATTAAAAGCGAAAAAAAGCGTATAATTCACAAATCACAATAGGATAAATTCAATATAATTAAACTCGAATTGCAATTAAAAAAAAGAAGAAGAAGAAATTTCGAGTAACTTATACCTAATTTTGATGAGCTGCGTGAGGAGCGAGCCATTGCAGCTAACTGGGGCAACTGATAGGGGCCTTGTGAAGATGGAGCTTACTGGATTAATGGAGCTTTGTGATAGCGTGATGACGGCTGGACCGAAGATGGAGGCAAGTGACTGGGGCAGTGTCCCCAAACTCATATGAAGACGAAGGTAATTTGAGGCTGAAGACAAAGGTCCTCTATTTTCTTTCTCCGTTCCAGTTTGGGGCAGAAGACAAGATGGAGGTTTTTTTTATGAGGGCCATTGATAATTGATTTGATTCAAGAATGTAAACAAAATAACCCACCCAATAGGCCTACTCGAATCCCATTTAAGGGCATTTTGGTCCAGTCAATTGAAACACTCGACATATTTGAAATATTGAAATTTTTTTGATTTTCTTGTATATCTTGTATTATAACTTGCTACTCATGTAATTATTTCTATTATATATGTAACTTTTCAATTTTCTATTTTTTCAAAAATAACTATATGTCAAAAAGTATTGTTCAAAAAAACGCCATTCAAACAATTCTAGACTACCAAAAAGGAAATAAGAGTTTATTTTATGTGCATATTTTGTCCTCACGAAAATATACCAATCATTAGATAGAAATAAATTAAAGATGTATCAATTTGTGACCTTGTAAAATGAAGATTGACAAAAATTACAGGATAAATTATAAATTACACAATCAGTTTTCAAACTTTTACATGATTTGCACTTTCATCCCCGCTTTGTAAATATATACTATCGTGATCTCTAACTTTTCAAAAATAAGCGTCATTCGTCCATAATCAATGATTTTGTCAATCCCATCTTTAAGTGACTTTAGCAAATTTACTCATTTTTTAGTCAAAATAAGGGAGGGACATTTTTGTCTTCACACTCACTTTCGCAGATGTGGCACATGGAATATATCGCGCATTTTTATGCATCTGCTCTAATAAATCTAAACGATATCTTTAATCTCATTTTGAATTTATTGTATCAATTTACTGTTTTTCACAAAAATCAAATATAACGTATTTTTAATTTTCTCAAAATAACCACTTCAAACAAAAAATTGAAAGTAATTCCAAAATTTAAAATTGAAAATTAGATGACAAACAAAACCTAACAACATTGCACAGCTAAAGTCCCTAATTCTTGAGCCAAATTTCATTTATGTCACGTAAATGTATATTCTTTTTTTGGAAAATTAAAGTCAAATAAATAAAATAAAATCAATATCCACTACTACTTTCACTATAATACAAACCCACAAACAAAAAGAATGAATAAATAAACAAATAAATAGATAAATAAACCAAAACTTTCTACAAAGAGGGAATAAAAAACACGAATTAATTCTTAATTTCTAATACATGATCAAATTAAATTGTTTGTTCTTCATTTTCTTCCTTGGTGACATCAGCTGGAGGTAAAAAATACTCTACAGACAATCCACAAATGTTAAAATCAACCTCTTCAATCCTCCATGTCTCTTCCAACTTCCATCTTCTATTCAATGTCTTCCCATATCTATACAATGTAGCACAAGTTCTCCCACTATGTGCTATGTTGATCCCTTCGACGTAACTATAGTCGTCGAGCACAGATTCCATGCTCGTCTCGTAGTACACGCAATCTCCGCCCTTAGCGGCCTTCATTCGTATCAATTTCGTGTCCTCGAATTTTATGAGGAGACCTGTTCTTTGGCTGAAGTATCCCCATATCGTGTGATGGACTATTTCGGTGTTTGTTGTGCTTTGTGCCTTGAGAATTTCTGAACTTGTTTCGAGCTTTAGAATGAAGCAATCTTCATCTTTTATGGTTTTTTCGCCTATGCACACTGCGTTTAAGAATAGGTTGGCTGTGGATCTGGGATCCAAACCCTAGTAATGTCGAAAATATTAGCACAATTTCTTTTGCTTCGTTTCTTGGAGTTTTTGAAGCTTAATTTGGTCGATCTCAAACATATGGTAAACTGTTATTTTGTTGAAAAATTACATCTTATGCTCATTATGTTTCAATTTTTATTTTTATTTTGTGTTTAAATGAAAATGGAAAAAAAAAAACTATTTTTGAAAATAGAAAACTAGAAAGCACGTTTATCTTGAAAATTGAAAGAATTATAAATCAATACAACAAAAATTAAACATGGAGAGCAGAGCATCGCGGTCACATGGTTGGCAGAGAGTAGTTGAGGACTAAAATAAAGATGGAAATAAAAGTTGACATTTGAATGTAATTAATGTAAAATTTAAAATCCGAAAATGAATTTGATATCTTTTTAACTTTTAATACGGAAATAACCAAATTACTATTTGTGGTGTGCATTTTTGAAATTATGAAAGACAATGCATTATCACTGGTTTGCATAAATAGAAACAGAAAACACACTTAAAATAGACGAAACAATATTTTACCTTCCGATTTAACAATTGTGCAAAGAAATCACAAAATGTACAGACAATAACGAGTATCAAATAGTGCAAATATACCTGGAAAAACCTTCTGAGAGGCCTTGGGGGCCCTTTGTTGGAAGCAAAACTTGAGGAAGATTGGCTCCATCCTATTTTTCCATCACTACCGGCACTTATTTTGCAGCCAGAGACAACTAGTTCTAAGTACCACAAATTAGGGTTCTTCTGCCATACCACAAAGCCACCTACTTCGCAGCTTCGTTTCGCATTTTCAATAGAATCCACCTCTGATGCTACGACCATCTTCACTTGCCCCACGGCATACATACTGTTTACTGCATTGATCGAGCCTACCCCTCCCGTCGCCGCTAGATATTGTTGCACTATATATCTCGCCGTCGACTCTTCCTGTCAAATAAGAACATGATTTAATTTTGTCACAGAATATAGTGTTTTAGTTTTATTATGAGTCTATTACTAGAGTTTGACACGGTTTATAGTAACATTTCCATAGTTCTACTTTAATATGACTATTAGGGTTTGCACTCCAAATCTGGTGCAAGATGTTTGCGTCAGATTATATGCAAGCAGCTACGCCACATCAGCTATTTGCCAATTTGAAGTTTGTTCCATAATTTTGGACAACACGTCAACACCACATCAGTTGCTTACACTATTATGCATAATCTAATGCAAGCAGTTTGTACCACATCTATACCATTACAGTTTGATAGGAAGGGTATATGTATGCTTACTATAGAACCATCCTTTATGGGCATCGTGACAGCATGGTCTGTTTGGACCTGAAAAGGAATAAATGCTGATCCAACAAGTTTGAGCAACAAAATAAACTGATCATTTGTCGTCGACCGGTCGAGGGTTTGTGGTGCCTTCATGAGATTTCGCATGTTCCTCCACCGCAAGGCGGCATTGCTTCCCATTTTGATGAACATCTCCTCCGGTATTGGCACCTCCAACACCGTCTCAAGCCCATCTTCCTTGTCCAAATTAGGACACAATTTCCTCATAGAATGTACCATGTGACGGCCAAAAAACGAGGAAGAAAGAAGGATAACGAAGGCCTCGACTCGAACAAGAATCAAAGCCTTATTCTTCTTTCCACCCCCAAAAAATTTTCTTTTCCCAAACCTGTTGAAGGTTTGTCGAAGATGGTGATTTTTAATTTTTATCATTCCGGCCACGGAAATGTTGACAAATTTTGAAAAATTAGGGGGCGTGGGGTGGTCAATGGAGTTGGTGTCTGAGGTGTTCCTTGGTTGTAGGAGTCCTACGTGTTGGCACGATTCAAAATTATTGTTGATTTTGTTATCAACGTAACCAATATCTCAAAAGACAGTTCTCATTTCTCAATCATTCATACAGCATTTCATCAACCAAAGTGACTATTTACGCAAAATTTTAAAGGTCTCTTCATATCATCTAAATATATTGTTCAAATTGAATCTAATATGAAGATCTAGCTTTATGGATTATAAAAGGATATAATCAACTATATTAATTATTGTCTTTGCTAGTTTTATCTCATTGTTGCAAATTTATTTTGTGCTTTTAAGTATACGAATTGCACAAGTAATATAATGGATTTTTTTTTTAGCATGGCATTCTAAGAAATTATAATAATTTTATTCTAAATTCTAGCTGCCTCAATTGAATCAATGACAATTATTCTAATAGAAAATGATACATTCTCAGCGACTAGAACTTTGTTAAAGTTCCAGCGCTTGAAATGGCAGATGTCCCTTGCTGTCATATGGCCGTAGGGTTCACTTACTAGCTCCCCTATTGCTACGTGGCAACACCAAGACCCGCTATGTCAGTACTGAAATTATAACAAAATTTCAGCACTGGAAATATATTATTCATGTTTTGTTCTACTTGTCTAAAAAGCTAACAATTTTGAATAAATAATAGGAAAATGCAAATGCTTAAGAAAGCATAACACTGGAAAACGCAAAGGTTTTGAATTCACTTGTGCAACCTAATCCAAATTTTACTTTGACACTAATTCTTGGTTTTTATGGATTAATGTCCTTACTGTTCTATAACCTCTAGACCTAGACATAAAGTTATTGATCATGAAGTCCATTAACAGAAGATATACATATACATCTATGCTTTAAGTCGTATCTATTGGAAACAATCAATAATCAAAATTGAAAATGACAATTGATTTATTGAATAAGTCTTATTACTGTATAATAATACAATAGTAAATTGATAAATTACAAACAATTGAATACCGACATAAGCAGAAGATTGAGGTTAGCGGAAAGCTATGCCCTATAATGGAAATTCGCCTCTACGCTCGTGCTTGTAGTTCGATCGATATCTACTACCAGGATTTAACAATCTGTCACAAAAAACCTAGCATGCGATTTTTGGTCTGGGCAAATTTACTTCGTGTTTTTCTCGATTGGAAAGGGATGGATTTGAATTCGGGGATTTTCTTCATTTATAGAGATAAACAAGATTCTGGATGGCTTTTCTCGAAGAGATGCATCGGTTCATGCAAAGATGCATCTCTTCATTTAAATCTTAAAATCGGGTTCTTAACTTAAGAATCCTCAAGAGCCCAATACTCAATCTTTGACTTTTAAATTTGGATATAAAATGCCCATGAGGCATGGCCCATTCACAAAGCTCACTCAAATATTCATTTATCAAATTTTACTATATGTTATTGATTCACATTTGTAAACCATCAAATTCATCTCTACACATCCTATGTGGGATACTTTACATGTCTATTTCTATACAAACATATTAAAAACTCTTACAGTATCTTCGATTGTCGTCGAGTTAATTTAATGCTTTTTTTCTTTCTTTTTTTATATTATTTTATTTTTTATTTTTATTATTTATTTATTTATTTATTTATTTGTATTTATAGATATTGTCAGGTCACATGTGGAGATGAATATGCTCTCTCGAAAACAAAACAAATTTCTTATATTCTAACAATTATTTTTTTATTAATTGTGAATAGAAGCACATCTAGTACTCTTACATTTAACATGATGCTGAAACTTCACATAAATATAAGTACGGATGTGAATCTGGAGATACATTCTTGTAACATTATTACTCGTTAATTATGTAATTATTACTCAAAACAAAAAATAAAAAATTATAATGATATCAAAAATAAAAATTCAGAAAATTAAACGTTCATATATAACCATAAGTTTCATTACTAAATACTACTGCAGCAATTAATATATATATATATATATATATGTATGTATGTATATTAATCAGGATAAAAATAAATGAAGAATGATTCGATCATCATCGCACTAAAGTGTGGAGAACAATTCTCAATGTGTTCAATTAACTCTAATTTCACGACGTTATTTAAATATATTAATTCTAATTTAAAGAATAATCAACCATAAAAGAATAAGTAAATTTTGAATAATTAACGCTAATTAAACTTTTAAATTAAGGCTTTGTTCTATTCAGGATAATTTTTATCCCACATTCTTCTATCTCATCTTTTCAACCACATACACACTTTTCAATAAAATATTAACCACATATTTTACACGGAATACCGCGAATAACTTTTATCCCCAATCAAACAACCCCGAGTAACACCTAAACTTAATTTGAAACTTCAACGACGATTTTATAATTTCGCCAAAATTTAGCTTATGTTGCGAAATTAACCCGAAAGCGTTACAGCTGTTTGCAGCAAAAGTCTATGCCGCCATGTATGTTATTGTTATATGATGACATCAAATGGAATTAAAAGTAGCTTTCACGGTATAAATTAATAATAAACTTTAATAAAACTTATCACACACAAAAAAAAAAAAAAAAAAAATCATTCGGATTTGGTCCTCGTCTCATTTTGCCATATTAAAAAGATTGAAGCCGGCCTCTCTGCCTCAAAATAGGGATTTTTTAAATAATATTTAAAATGAAAAATGTCTTTTCCTCCATTAAATATTCAATTTACCAGCTTATTGTTAATGATTTTAATATGTTAATATTATTGTAAAAGTGTGTGTCAAGATTATTTACTCGGTCTACTCAAGTGCAAGATGTTTAATTTAACAATATTGTTTGGATTAATGGATACAAGATGTTTAACAAGATTATTTACTTGGATCGACCTTTTGCTCTCGTGCCTCTTGAGGTACGTAGTACCAAGTTCAGTTAAATGTTTCAAATATCAGTCGGCGTTTGCAAAACATTTCTAATATATCATTACATTTTATAACATTTCCAACGTATCGCCAAACTTTACAAAATGTTCTTGACGTCATTCATGCCATCTAATTTTACAAAATTTGAAAACATTTTCGTGCTAGATCTTACTAGCTAGCTAGCTAGTTTGGTGACATATGTTGCGAATGATTTTAATTTGAAGTTTCGTGATAGTTAATTTTTTTTTAATGTCTCAAAATCTTTATATTATAAAACTTAAAGTGCCACCTAGGCATCTTTGCCTAGGTGGCAGTGCCATGTTTGGCACTATTCTTAAGGAATTAATTGGTTTTCTAATTTAATTTTTCTACTTGCCTTATTTAGTGTTGATTTTCTTATTTTATATTTTTTTAATGTATTTTATTTTTTACATATATTAAAATTTTATTAATAAAAATGTGACAAAAACCAAAATCACAATTTAGAGTATCTATCAAATTAATTCTAGAAATGAGAATTAATATTTTCTATATATTTTTTAATTTTAATTTTTGTGTGTGTGTGTATATATATATATATATATATATATATATATTTTATTAATAAAAGTTGAAGCGCCAACTTGGCATAATACCACATTGGCAGTGGCTTTTCATTTTAGAAATTTTTTTTACATATTTAAAAAATTAAATAAAAATTCTCTTTTTTACTTTTACCACGTTAAAATATAGTTTTAAATAATTTTCACAGATAATATACATTGAGAAGTTCAAATAGTGGGTGATTATTTTAGACCAACTATTGAGTAGCTAGCTAAATAAGTAAATTAATAATTACTAATTAGTTAATTAGAAAAGAAATAGAAAACAATCACTTCCATGTCCCATTTCCTCATTTATAAGCCACTTTAAAAAATAATTATTAAAATTATCATTTAATTATCTCTTCATTTTTTGTAAAATTACAAGTATAAAAATCAAGTTTTCAAATTTTTGATATTGATGTTGCAAACATTAATGAAAATATGATAAAAGATCAAAATTACAACTTACAATCCCAATTAAATTAATTCTAAAGGACGATAATTAATTTTTTTAATACATTTAATTTTTGAATTTATTATATATTGTAAGTTGTGCTAACTTGGTACAATGCCATGTTAGTAGTAACATATTATTCACGCATTTTCTTTTTAAAAATCAAATTTACAAACAAATCCTAAATCTTATTTTATTTTTAAGAGGAATGATCCCCACCCCACATGGGGAGGTTCCCCATGCTACATGGCGCCACATGAGGCCCCCCTTCAATCAAGGGGCGCCATGTGGTATGTGGAACCTCCCCATGTTAGGAGGGAATCATTTTTGTTATTTTTAATTCGGTCCTTTCTTTAAAAAATTGATTCTATACAATTGTTTTTGAAAAAAGAACAAACAAACAAAAAATAATTTTGAATTCAGAAATAAATGTTGATTGTTTATTCTTTTAAAATTTTGATTCTATATAAAAATTCATTTAACTATATGATTTATCGATTGATGCTGTTTGTTACTAAATAAAAAGAGGAAAACTCGAATTGTAGCACGTGTTTATTTAAAAAAGATTTTTTTTTACTCAAAATTGAATATAACAAATGGACTATATTTTTTTGATTGCTATTATTTGGTATGTTATTTTATTAATTGTTGACTAACAGCGGCATCAATAAAATAAAAAAACTTGATTTGGATATGATCGAAATTCAATTCAATATTCAGCATCTGTATATTATAATAATAAAAAATATCCAATAATAGTCATAGAAAAAAGAGGAAAACCTGAGTTGGATATGGTTCGAATTCGATTCAATATTCAATATCAATATATCATAGTAACAAAAGTCAAGAATAATCACTTTTGCATATTGGTATTTTATTAAAAAAGCCGATATTCATTCATGGTCAGTTGTACGACACAGTATCTAGAGTTAACAGGCATGCAAATTTGAAGGTTCTTATATATGATAGAGACGAAAAAACAACAAAAAAATGATGAATGTTTTCAAAAAATATTTCAAAAATTTTAATTTTTTACTTACTTTGATTCTTCTCTTTTTATTTTTTTTAAAGTAGCTGTGATATGAGCTGCGGCTAAGGCCACGCAATTCAACACGCAGTTAGTGGGACTTAAACATGAGACTTTTAGGTCCTTAACCTTTATCCTCCTAATTAATTGGACAAGGTCTAATTGATAATTTACTTTACTTCTTAATAGATTTACATTGTTTAATTCGTATATTTTAATTTTATTTGAAATACATTGAATTCTTCCCGTGCATCGCACGGGTGTAATACTAGTACTATTAATGACCAGATCACCAAATTGTCTAATTTTAATGTGTTTGGACTATAATACCCTCATTGTCTTCTCTCACATCATTAATTATACTTCATGTCTTATCACTATCAACACAACAACTACTTGCGCTTTTTGTCCTTCAAATTTTGAATTTATCCTCCCTACTTGTACTAGATGCATAGTTGAACTATCTAGTAAAATTATACCATTTAGGCATTTCATATATCGAACAAATGGACTATCTAGATGTATATTCTCAATACACAAATCTACTAGTTTGCAATTCTACTCTCATTAATTTTAACACATAATTATATGGATAGATAGATTTACACATAGCCCTGTTTAGACAGATAGGTCCATCTGCACATATGAACTGTCTAGAAAATACACACGTCTGCATAGATGATCTGTATGTAAAGTTTTATATTTTTTTTATTAAATGCATACATGAATCTCGAGGCGTATTTATTGAGATGATCAGAATTCAGAGGTTCATTTGTACTTGATCTAACAATTAGATATTCTAGATTTAATAGAAAAAGGGCATTTTAGCCTAATTACAATTATTTTAGATATTATTGGTAAATATTTTTATTTAAGACATATTTGGACTAATAATTTTTATTTTAGATATTTTGGTCAATCACTCTTGGTAATGTCTAGGAACATTTTAAAGTTTGTTATCCATCAAGAATGTTTTATATAAAGTTGAATTTCATGAAAGATGTTTTAAACTGTAGTGACATTTCCAGAACTTTTTGTAACTCTAGGTAGTATTTCTTTATAGGATAAAATTTTGTTTACTCGAATTGTGTCTAGATTATATGGTTGAAAATGAAAGATATTGTATTAAAAAAGTAAAGTAATTGTGTGTGAGGTTTAAAATGAGGAGAAAAAAATTATTTTGAAATTATTGTGAATCAAACAATGCCTAAATTATGCATTTACCTCGTATTATTGAAGAAAGAAATAGTCGACTAAAAAGAATGAGAAATCTTTTACTCCTCCAAAATAGAAAACAATAAAAAGTTCTAATAAACAGCCAAGGATATTACTCCTTGTTATAAAAGTATGAAAACAATAGAGAGAATTTAGAGAGAATGAATTCTCAGGAATTCTCAGGAATGAATTTCATTAATAACCGAAGCCCTATTTATAGGAAAACTTCGAATGGCACAATCGTAATTACATAATTTCATCAAGGGTATAATAGTCATTCACATATAATAATTATTCCTCCACCAAATTATTCCTCCACCAAATTATTCCTCATAATTCATAACCACCACATTATTCTCAATTATTCATAACACCTAATAATTATTCTTCAATTATTATTCATAACACTCCCCCTTGAATGACTATTAATACAAATGTCTTACGGGACTTTGTTTGGAGAAAAACCCGGTGGGAAAAAACTTCCAAACCGATTGCGAGGATAGCTTGGAGTGGTTATATACCGCTTCATCAAAACATTGCTCCCCCGATGTCTATCGGTGGCATATGAGTATTCACGTCTTGCCTCGTTAAAACCTTGTCAAGAAAACCCGATTGGGAAAAAACTTGATCGAAGGAAAAAGAGTACGCAATTTGCTCGCTTTGATTTCATATCTTGAGAATTGATATCTTTACTTACGTAAATGATTTCAATATCACCATCGCTTGGATCTAAAGCATTAGCTCCATTATAACTTGATCCAATAGATACAACTGTTGTATCAATTTCTCATATCGTTCTCAATATACCATGAATATGCCTCGTTAAAACCTTATTAGGAAAAACCTGGGAAAACCCTAATGAAGGAAAAAGAGTACGATATTCATGTGAATACACCTTTAAAGTTGCCTCATTAAAAACCTTGCTAGGAAAACCCAATGGGATAAAACCTCAGTCAAGGGAAAAAGAGTGCAACGCGTATTTTATACAAGTATGCTGCAAGCATTTCAAAATCTTTCATACATTTGTATGAGTATCATATACATTGGTTTTATACTCTTCGTTCATTTAGAGTGCATCAATTTTCTTACACAACTATAAAACATTCACCATGAACACATGTCTCCAAACACACAATTTAAAGCATATAAATTCATAGTAAAAACATGTAAACATATAAGTAAACCTTCATAACTAACTAACACTTAAAATATATCATTTAACATTTAATACTCACTTAATAGGTTATTTCATTCCTGTGGGCTTAGCTCACCCTTTAGGGTACTCATAAACACGGGTTTAGCTCATCCGATCCTTTAATTTCCTTTTTGGTACTACACACACGATCGGTAATTTAACTTTCATGAGCATGCAACATATAATGACCACCATGCTTATCTTTAAACTTGAGTACTAGTCATCATCATCTCATCATCTCATAAGTTAAGCATTTCACATTCACCATTTATCATCTTCAATATATCTCAATATTTTCATTATCATTGATCATATGTAGCGCTACATTTTCATATCGTGTCGACACATTTCAATTTCATTTCTTTCCCCATATCGACATAACTTATCGAGATATCTCATTATCAATCCTCTTGTAGGATTACACAATATAGTTATGTCTATATATTCTTCAAGAGCATATGCCTCCGTTATTAAGACCATCTTTTATAATTTGCTTTGATATATATGTTTGGGGAAATATCAACGCTTCTAGCGTGCTAACTTATCAAAGCATCGTGGCTGATATATGTGATTGTTCATAGCCTTTCATGCATCTTTGAACTTCAAGTTCGTATTTCAATTTCGAGGATATAACATGATGCATTTATTTTCAACCTTTAATACTCCCCCTCATGCTGAGAAAATTTAGAACACCAAAACTCATACAGTTGGTATGATTTTAATCATATATGTTCTCATCATTCACCCTTAATATGGGAATTTAGACCGTTTGCATTCTATTCTCGATATCGGCAATTTATTTGAGGACTTTAAATAATTTTCCATATAATATCCCACTTGTATGCGCATACTCAAATCCTTCAGGGATTTATTCAAGTATTGGGATATACATTTACTAGCTTTATCATTAAATCTGAAAATCATGCTCATACCGTGAGCAAATATTTCGTAAATTTCAAATTACGAATCATATACACATGTGACTATCTAGTGGATCCATATCATAATATCTAGTAGTCCACATGGAGGATGAGTGGGCCCATACTTCTCATCCTTTATTCCAGATATATTTGGGATTTATTCACAATATTGGCTAGTAATGATTTCATCATTTATCGAGAACAATCATTGAAGAATTCTTTTAATTCTTCACTTGAAATATTGATTTCAATAATTATTTAAACCGGGATGGTCATCAGGTTTGCAAGCAGTATTATTGAACTTCTAGTTCAAGAAATTCTTATACCGATTTCACTAGTATCTGTATAGTGCTCAATATGATTTATCATAGAAATAATTCACCGAGCATATTCCATCATCTTTTGGTGACATTATTGTCTACTCTTTGTTCAAACACGGAGTTACATTTCATACGCATCATATCAGGCTATTATTTAATTCCAAATCGTAGCTCTTACGCTTCATATTATTTATTTAAAATCGAGTCTTATTTCATACGCTCGTATTATTCTATAAATAAATCATCAAAATTATTGCAAAATTCATCCTAACAAGGGTCTATACATTATAATGGATCATATACTCTCAAATCTTGAAAATACTATCCATCACTACCGAGTCAAAATCCTAAAAGGATTTATCGATGTAGGTCGGAAAGATTAAGGATGCTAATGAATAAGGGTATCCCACAAGATATCCGATACTTGATTGAAGCAAAGGTTCGATTATCTCGTGAGGTTTCAATTCCTTCTAAATACATGCCTGGTATGGGTAAAAGTAGTTTTTCAAAGAAACGGAGAGCAAAAAGATTAGGAGGATGCTACAAAGTGTGCTCGGTGGACATGTGACACTCGATGTAAATGCTGGGGTACTTATCCGTAAATCGAGAAGATAAAATAGCATTCATTAAGGATGGATTGAGTAAGGAGCCTTTGGATGATATTCAATGTGCTCTTGAGACACATCCTAGTGGACACGCATAAGGTGAGCTAATGGCCTTATGGGCCAAATTCAAAGATCAACAAACGCAGCATGATCTTAAAAACTTACTTTAGAAGATCACTGCTTTGTAAATTTAGTATAAAAATTTAGCATAATGATTGCCCATATTTATGTAAGAAAGCTCGGTGTAATAACAAAGATCAATATATTTCTTTTATTTGTAAATATCGTTTTTCAATTTTAAGATATATATTATTTTTCAATCACTGACAGCTATATGTCATATCACTAAAGAAAAATTTCTGCCTTTTTCTCTTTCATATTTGTCAAAAAGTAAATAGTGCACTCAATTATTGGTTTTAAAATTTTTCTTTAAATAGAGGGATTCATATATCTATCATTCATTCGTTGAAAGAGAAAGATAGAGGTGGAGATGGAGATGGAGATATCAAAATCATCTCATGTAAATCAATCTTTACCTCGCCAGGTAAAAACTATATGTGTTCTTGGTGGCTCCAGACTAGTAGGTCATATCCAATATGTGGATATGGCAGACCAACTTGTAAGGGAGTTAGGGAAACAAAATATCAATATACTATATGGAGGGACTAATAACAAACTATTAAGGAGTCTTACGATGGCCGCACAATTATGGGGGATAAGAGTGTCAAGTATAATACCTTTTCATCGAATTGGAGGCAGTAATCGAATTGGAGTTAGAAATGTCATTAGTCCAACTGGATTGATGCTACAAACACAATCCATCCATGACTTTTCGATGTACATGATGAGCAATAGTGATGCTTTTATTGTTCTTCCAGGCCGCTATAACACGCTGGAGGAAATATTCAATATAGCGTCATTTGCACAGTGGAATTTTCATACCAAACCCATAGGTTTGTTGAATATTAATTATTTCTTTGATGGCTTACTAGCATTTCTAGATCAGGGTGTAAATAATAAGTTTATCTCTCATTCAGCGAGAAAAATACTTATTTCTGCTAGTACTGTTGATGAACTACTCATCAAATTTCATGCATATGTTCAAGAATCTGTGGAAGCCCAGGTCCGTCGATCACAGACCACTGGTGTCAAGCGAAAAAGAAATTCGGATCCTTTAAATATTTCATTATGAATCCTAATGTTGATGGTGGCAGAGTTACGGAGTATTTATACTCTCGAGACGCATCCCTCATTTATGGATTCAGTATGTATATTCTTTTTGCATTTCTATATTTTCGAGTGTTTATTGTCATCTTTAATATTCTCAATATGTTCCACTTCGGCTGTTTTGTACTTCTTCTGGAGTAATAATAATAATATCATATTGACTTTATTCAAATACAGATATCTAGTGATTTTGCTTCTTCAAGAGCATTTTATTCTCATATTAATACAATCTCATATCATCGATGAGATTACTTCATATAAGCTTTCCATGCGATATATTTTCTTTGATTTATCAACATGGGATCTATTGAGCATTTTACTTTCGTCTATTTATCCAATGGTAACTTCAAGTACCACTTGCTCAATTTTCTCCATTCATATTCGGTATATATGAAGAAGTAATTTTATTCTCATCGTCTACTTCTTCGAGAGTATGATTAGAATATTTGATCAACTACTTCTTCCTGAGTAGGATTCGTTATAACCAATCGTGTAGTATAACCCACCACATTGGAAATATGCACACCAATCGTGTGGTATTACCCACCACATTGGAAATATACTCAAACTATAAAGTGCATAAATTTAAATTGCAGAAATTAAATTTCCTCCAATAGGTGATCGAACCTACCTTATGGGAATTATTGCAATAAATATAAATTTACGAATTTAAATCGAGAATTAAATTGCATAATGTTTAACTACTTCTTCAGAGTAGGATGCCTTAGTAGAAGGTATTACCCATCACTTAGCATATAAAGTGCGAAATATATAAAACCTTCCGCTTAGTGACAGTTGAACCCATCATCAAGTAGGAGGTATTGCAGTAATTAAATTACACTAAATAAAGTCGAGAATTAAATATTGAATCGCTTCTACGGGAGCAAATTTGTTCTTCTAGAACAAATACTCATTACTTCTACAAGAGCACATTTATCCTTTTAGAATAAGTATATTATGTAATTAAACTCTTCGAGTTAAAATAATATTCGATCTTTTTAACTCAAATGGACTTTAAGCCATTTTATATAATAAATGGATTTAGAATTTCTTCATGAATATTCTATCCATTTTTCACTTTAATAAATCAAAAATTAGGTCGGTTTTACCCTAAGGGTAAAATTGTCCATTCAATTAAATAAAGGTAAAATTGTCAAAAATATTTTATCAATATTTTACGATTGGAAAATTATCTCCTTTCTATTTCAATTTATCAATATCAAAATGTTCAAGGACTATTTTGTAACTTTTTCAAAAGTTGGTGTACTTATTTGTAAATTTTGAAAGTTTGATAATAACATATTTCAAAACGAGTTATTACCCTATCAATGTTGGTGTCAAATCGAAGCTCGTTAAATCGAGTATAATGGAGTCGAGAAAATTTGATTTTGATAATGCATGCTCCTTATATCTCGAGAAAACGAATATTATAGTTTAATATATTATTATATTATAAAGTAATATAATATATATACCTTTTCATTTTTCTTAGGGAGAAGCAATTGAACATGCACGTATTTCCTCCATTTGCCAATTCTTGAATTGCCCACAACTCTTTATCTCTGCATAAATGTTTTACGTGAGTGATTGGGAAGATAGAAAGAGTGAGGCGTGAGAAAGTGGGAAAAAGATAAGAGAGAAAAGAAAGATAAATATTGATTGGAGATGGATTAGGTTATTTATAATAATTAGGTTTACGTCTGAGAAGATCATCTATAAGATGCTGGTAGAAGCATCTTTCATATTACTCAAATGGCTAGAGGCTCGTCGATAACGCGTGTTATAAAAGTATGAAACAATAGAGAGAATTTAGAGAGAATGAATTCTCGTGAATTCTCGAGAATGAATTTCATTAATAACCGAAGCCCTATTTATAGGAAAACTTCGAATGGCACAATCGTAATTACATAATTTCATCAAGGGTATAATAGTCATTCACATATAATAATTATTCCTCCACCAAATTATTCCTCCACCAAATTATTCCTCATAATTCATAACCACCACATTATTCTCAATTATTCATAACACCTAATAATTATTCTTCAATTATTATTCATAACACTCCTCTCTTTCTGTGTGTATATATATATATATATATATATATATAAAAGGATATGCATACAGCCAAGGATAATGAAGATTCAATGGGCAAATATCCCAAGTTGAGACTTTCTCTTCTTTCCTTCCAACTATGTCGTTCAACAAAACCTCCAATAATTCCACTACCCAAAACTCTCTCCGCATTAAATTCTAATTCATTTGATATTGCTTATTATCCAATCATCATCCCAAATCCTCCGCCGTCGACGCCAAATCACGATCGCAACCCCGTGCGATCAAAGGTCGTGCCCCTTGGTTGTGGGTCTCATTCAAGATCATGCAGAGTGCTCGTCGCATACGATGATTACTATGAAAAAGATGGGGTTTTGTGTGATTCATATGATGGCATGCATGATCACTGCTTTTCCTATTGCACAGCCACCAACTGCCAGAGAAAATAAGAAAGATTGGACGAAGAAATCAAAACCTTGTTTTAGTGAAGGTGGTGAAGTTATTGCTTGTTTGGAACTAGCTTTTTTCAAAATCATCAATTTTTTCAATTAGCCACACGCATGTCACTTCTCAATTAGCATTTTTTCCCAAAAAAGGGAAAAAAGTATTTATAATGGATACTGTGATTGCATGACATATTATGATTATTCGTTGATGTCCATGATATACACGTAAACATCACAACACCACCTACGTACTATTAGGTCATGTCAAATAACTGCATATTAAAATCATACATTGCATATATTGAATAAGTGCAATTGACAAATACTATTAATCGAGGAAAAAAAAAGCATTTAACGTTAAATACTTAAATACCTCTCTCGTGTGAACACATTTCCACAAATAGTGATGCAATTATTTTATGGCTATTGATTTTTTAGATGATATGATGTGTGAAAGCATAGATTTACCACATATATGTTATTTATAAATCTATTAATTCGTACATGTTTGACGATGTGCAAGCGCTTGTTGTAAGCAATTAATATGGAAGTACAAAATCATATTGAAAGTTGACAAACAACTGATTAATGTAGCATGATCTAGTGTTTTCACATCAGCTGCTTACAAAAGATTTTTGTGCAAGCGCTTGTACTATATCGAGAGTGAATGCGCCTGTCACCTATCTAGAATTAAGTTTTGCATGTTTTAATATTATTTGGAATATATTAGAGAATACATTTATACTATTGGAATCAGTCAGTGTCGAATGGTATATTGGTATCATCCTCTCATAAAGTTATTGATTCTTCCCCAGCTTCCAATGGTCCATTAAAGAAGGCAAGTGAGGAGTTTCGAAAACAAGGTAACATGAAAAACCTGATGATTCGAAGATCCAAAACCGGCCGGAAAACCTCAACCACCACCAAGGAAAATCCGGAGAGGATGATGTCACATCGATGCATGATCGGAGGAAAGATGAGTGAGGGATTCGCAGTAATGAAGAGATCCTTAAACCCTTATCAAGATTTCAAGAAATCAATGTTAGAAATGATACTGGAGAAACAGATTTTTGCAGCCATTGAAATGGAGCAACTTTTGCAATGTTTTCTCTCTCTAAGTTCACAACAGCATCATGCAGTAATTGTTGAGGCATTTACAGAAATTTGGGAGAATTTCTTCACTCAATCTTCCAGCCACCCTTTTGGAAACGAAGAGATTGTATAAATACAAACTATTGGTTATTTAAGATGCTTCGTCGGAATTGGAATTGTCGGAATATTCTCAGTCAAGCATCACGTCAAAGCAAAGCTGAGCCTAAACAGTTTAAGCAGTTGCTTAGGACCCAAAGTATAAGAGCCCCCAAAATTTGCAATTCTATATTAGTAGAGGGTGATTTTTGTTTTAATTAAAGTCAAGTTGTTACTTATTCAGTTAGAGAGTGTCCAATTTTAATCTCTTGATAGATTACATTATCATTATTGCAATTACAAAAATTTTTATTTAATAAAAACTTTTATTTGAAATTAGCATACATAGTGTTTTTGAGGATAAAATTTTATTCACCACCAAACTGATAGATCTTTGACTGAGATACGTCGTATGATGGAAACGAAGAGGAGCAAATGCCAGAAACAACGATGAAGAAGAGAGCGAGACGAGCTGAGGTTAGGACTCGGGCGCTGGGGTTTTTCAATTGAAATAATTATATTTGCAAAAGAGGTCCTCAAGACATTAAACTTTGGTTAAAATTTACCCCGGGTCTTGTTTTGGCCGATTTAAAGTCGAGCTTTCTTTAGATGTCTGAAACGTATGTTGTGTGTGGCAATCGGCACACTAATAAAGCGTCTTTATTTCAGGCGTGTATGCTTTGCGTGATGTGGGTTCTGCGCCGTTAGGGTGTAGCTTGATTGTGTGAGTCTGTGACTTTGTGTCTGATGTGTACCACAAGCTTTATTCTTAAGTCAAGGACCAAAATGGCGAGGGGAAATGACGTGGACATCCGTGTCATCGCAATGGTTTTGTAATAAAAACCAGCACTAGTGCTAGATTATACCGCTCAAGACAATAGACTTTTTAAACTAATCTCGCTGGCCGTTTTATTTTTGTTGGCCCACTCATTTATGAGGTAAAAACGTATTTCTGTGAACTTATATGCAGTTGATATGAAATTGTAATAAAAATATCAATATGGAATAATAATCTCCCTGTTTTTGTGAAGCATATCAACTTGGAAAGTCTCACTCTCTACCTTTTAATCTATCTTCATCGCAAGCTAAATTTCCTCTTGATCTTGTGCACACAAAAGTGCGAGGCCCTACTCAAATCAAGTTACATCTAGGTACAAATATTACATGCCCAAATATTACATGCCCTTATGCAGATTTTCATGGATATATATATATATATATATATATATATATATCTATATATCAATCCTTTGGAAAATAAAAGTGAAGTGCTAAATATATTCAAGGAATTTAAAAAAACATGTTGAAAACCAATTTGAAAGAAAGATTAAGGTTGCATAATCAGATTGGAGTGGTCAGTCTTGGCCTTTAACAAACATAGCCATTGAGAGTAGGACAGAACTGAGATACGACTCATGTCCTCATACTTCTGCACAAAGTGACAGAGTCGAGAAAAAACATAGACATATCAGCAGGACGGGGTTAATCCTATTAGCTTAAACCAAAATGCCTGTACAATATTTGTGGGAGGCTTTTCAAACAGGCACAACTAATAGAATGCCTAATCCAATTCTTAATATGAACACACCGTTCAAAACATTATATAAAAGGACTTTAAATGTGTATGCTTGTTGCATACACATGCTTGAGACCTTGCCAAAAACACAAAATTTAACTTCCACTCAATAAAATACGTATTTCTTGGATTTAGCACTTCACACCGGGGATATATACATGTCTAAACCCTCTACTGGAAGAATATATCTCTAGACATGTCATTTTTAATGAAGAAGTATTTCCCTTTCAAAATTGAGGCCTTGTTCTGTACACACATTAAAAAAAATTATTTGAATTTCGTGTAGAATAGGTGGTTAAAATTTGGAGAACATGTATTAAAAAATATAAATAAATTATTAAATCAATATTTTGATAGTGGAAAATGATGAGAGAAAAAATAAAATTGAATTTTTGAGATTTAATGTGTATAGAACAAGGTCCAAAACTGATTTCCTAAATAAAGGTGTCCGTAACAACTTTTCCAATATTCTTATATTTTATTATTATTTTCCATAAATCGCCGACAAAATATTGAAATGTGTAAGTAAGGACAAAAGAACCTGCAGTGTTCGATAGGAAGAGATGTATCGTGTGAACATTGTACCAAGAAATTTAATTTCGCCTATGTTTAATTTAGTAGCCTTTTTGTAATTCAAAATTGATTCTTCCTATTCATTTATTATAGTCAAACATCAATGTTAAATTCATACACCAACATCTAATATTTTTATCTATACATTTTGTATTCTCCATCATTATTTAGCTTAAAAAGTTAAGCAAAATAAAAGTTTATCCATACACACACTATTAGAATGGAACTATGAGGTCAAGTTGACTTGAGTGGTGAGCGTGACATTGTTTTTCTTTTGTATGAATCCTTTTCAGCTTCTTGAGGGTATATATATATACATACGGAGGTAGGATTTTTTTTACTAGTTGGCATTGAAAATTTTTGTTGCAAGTCACTCAAAAATGTAACGGCTCCGGTGTGTAACGGCTGTATCATTGGATTTAACCCAAGAACCATGGGGAAAGGCCACTGTCAGGATTAGTCGGTATGGCGCAGGCAGTGGAGTTATCAAAAAAAAAAAAAAAAAAAAAAAAAAAAAAAAAAAAAAAGAATGAACACATAAAATGAAACCATAATACAATTTCAATATGTATAACATAAGACATTAACTTGAAATTCAACATGTAAGAAACAAAATGTCAAAACTTCAAAACTTTCCAAAAATTGCCTAAAGAAATGGGCTTTGTAAGTTCTACACGTCTACACGATCTTTGATAGTTGGCTAAATTGCCTAAACTTCAAAACTTTCCAACTTTTTTTTACTAGTGGGCTTCAAATGTTAGAGTCTCACATCGGGTTATACGACATATAAGATCCAATTAATAAGGTGAGAGTAATCCTCCCCTAGAAAGTAGGTTTTGTTAGAAAGAGTTAGGCTCAATATTCTAATATGGTATCAGAGCTAGGCCCAATTATGATGTTGAGTGCCCCCAATATCGGTTTATCTACAATTGTTTAGTATGGTCCATGATGTGCGCGAGGAGCGTGTTGGAGTCCCACATCGGGTTATAAAACATATAAGGTCCAATTAATAAGATAAGGGTAATACTCCCCTAACAAGCCAATTTTATTAAGAAGAGATAGACCAAATATCCTAATCAACCAACTTAAGCCCCTAACTCCCTCCGCTAATATACTTTTCACAACATTGATAATATTCACAACATTGCTAAAAGTTTTCTAAGCCTTTTTAAGCTTCCTGAGAGAATGTGTGTATATATATATGTGTGTCTTTACGATATTCAAAAGTATCAATATTATGAAATCTTTTGATTTCTAACAATACCCATATATATTTATCAGATTCCTATTATGTCCTTAGTCTTTTTTCGTTTCTTTTTTTTTTAATATATACCTCTTCATCTTTCTAACCTTTAAAATAAATACAGCTCATAGTATTAAATAAAGAATTCATTGTTTACTTGAATAGAAAAAATTTATACGCACATTTCAATTTAAGGTGACAGTTGAATGAGTATGTTATTTCCCATCTTTAATTATTTTCTTTGTCTTGATCTATGATACATATCTACATTATGTTTTTCTCATTACATTTATAATATGTTATTTTTTCATTGTTCATAGACTAAGTTGATAGAGTTTTCAACGGTATTGAGGTGATCACGATTCACCATGTACTATTTCTTGGTAGAACACACCCCGTGATTGGTGAATAATCGGGTCGGGTCACTGATAGCTCGGGTCAAGCTGTTAATCCAACTGTTGACCCGATTATTATTATTATTATTATTATTATTATTATTATTATTATTATTATTTGGAATTCAAGGATAAATGATTCTAGCTAATTGGGTCTTGGTACTAATTAGGTTTGGGTGGTTGGGTACTAACTAGCTATTTGGCAAACTACAAACATAACAAGCTAAGGAAAAAAAAATGTGTACATGTATTTTGGGCAGCTCGGGTAGGGTCACCACCGACCCTCAACCCGACGCGGGTCATGGGAGCCGACCCGAACCAGATTGACCGACCCGTGGGTCGGCAAAATTCCAATCCATTCGAGGCCGGTCGTCGGCAAATTTGGAATGGGTTGGATTTTTTTGCCACCCCCTGGAGTAATAGAGTTAGTCACTAGCAGGTGAATGATCACCTACCAACTTGTTGGCAACTTATGTTGCCAACAAGGGTGAAAGCTATGTCAGCCAATTTTTTAACTTTTTTGGAATTTCGTCAGTGAGATGAATTTAATAATACATAATCGCCAATGGTGAGTCTCACCAACTCTATCTTTTTTTCCTCCCTAAAAAGGGGGTGTTGGCATCTTACGATGCCAATACATTGGCATCGGAACGGGACTAGTCACTAGCAAAACATGAAAATTTTCGTCCAACAAAGAGTATTATTTTCCATATTTAGCTCATTAGGGCCACATTGCTGAATTCCTTAAAAAGGAAAAAAGTGAAATAGTTGAAAATGTCGTGGCTAACTTTTTGAAAGGGGGAAGACTCGCAAAAGGAGAAGCTAATTATTTGCCATGTGGATTTTCTGAAAAGAGTCATCTGGATTCCTCTATAACAAGTACACGTGTACGTGCATCACTTGTTATGTATTTTGTTAAACGCTAAGGGCGTGTTTGGTTCTGAAATTGAAAAATAATTGAAAGGAAAATATTTTTTGGATAAATAAATTTAAAAAAATTTTAGGAAAAATAATAATTATAAGTATTTAATTGGATTAATTTAAAAGTTAGAAAATGATATTATTTTTCTTATTTTTATATTTTTAATAAAATTTAATTATTTTCCTTATCTTTATGGTTAAAGTAAATTGTCCATTAAAAAAGCAAAAAAAAGCCAAGCTTTTCTTAGAAAACAAAAACCATCTCTCCCCCAAGGAAAACGTTTTCTTTCAAAATAAAGAAAAAAATGGAAATTAAAAAGATGGAAAAACCTTTTCCTGGAAAAAAAATATAATCAAATAGCCAAGGATTGAAAAAAAACCTTGGAAAATGAGTTTTCCTAAAAAAAAGGTTGAATCAAACACACGCTAAAGGGTGGAATGATTGATTTTTTTTAATGATTTTTTAATGAATTTTTATGTGAAATAAGAGAGAGAATGAGTGAATTTAAATAGTGAAGATTTATGTAATATATATAGGTTCTACGAGATATGTCGATATACTTGATTTAAGATAAAAATAATAATAATAATGGATAAAAAATTTATAAAAATTAAAAATTTCAAACCTAACATGGGCTTAATCTTTATTAACTTAGATAAAGATTAATGTTTAACAAATTTAAATAAAAATAAATAGTTATTTGAATACGTGTGTAGTAATATATAAAATAAATTTTTGTTTATAACAAATTAAGTTTTAGGCAAAAAAATATAAATAAACACACATTGTGTTTTGATAATTACTACAATTTTGCTTGCGTGATCAATGAATAATCACTCTTTTCTTACTTTGCCCTTTTCTATAATTATTATATTAAGAATATCCTAACGTACTTACAGACATGGGTGATTTATTTCCGCAACACGTAGACGGAAATCAAGGACAATTGCGTGTACTGCTTTTACAGTGTCTTTCTTTTGCAATAAATAAATACATAAAATGATACAAATCATGGCCCAAAAGTATCTTTCCTCAAATGAACATCTTATCGCATTGCAGGCTTTCCTTGACTCTCCGTCGGACGGATATTTGAACAATATAATTTTTTAATGTTTAATATTTTTTTAAATTTTTTGAATCACATTAAAAATACGAAGAAAAATATTTTTTGACTGACTATATTTTGAATTTCAGTTCAATTATCCAAAATAAGTATCTTTAGAAAAAATTGTTCTTGACGTCTACAATTTTTAAGAATCAAATTGTTATTGGTTTGGAAAGTTCCTTGAAGCAAATATATAGATAAATATTTTGTATCATTTTTTTCCTTTTATACTCATTTTATAAGTTTTGCATTTATCACTTACTTTTTTTGCAACTTCTTTCTATGTTTAAACTTTAAACAAACACTTTTTAAAAACTACCTTACACTATTTAAAAATTATTTTTCTTATTTTTTTTATAATCACTTACTCTCGACGAAAATAAAATTTTTCTCATACCCTTTTTAATTGTTCGTGATAGAGTCATGGTAGTATTTGTTTAATTAGTTAAGTTATATACTTCTTATGTTTATTTCTTTTAGATATCAATGTTTGGAAAGATAAAAAGAGGTGTCTTATTTTAGAAAAGAAAGTAATGTTCTCTTCTTTTATTTATTTAAGTGGTGATCTTATTAATTTTAAAAGAATAATAATAGTGATATGTGAATCATGAAATAAAACATGAGATCAAGTAGGAATTGATACGTTAAGTTTCCAAACTTATTCTCACTTTTGGTTTTAACACCTCCGTTGAAAAAGCGGGTAGGTGGACGCTTACATTCTGCCTAACTCACTACTACCTTACGACATTGTTTTTAACAACAAAGTCTGCGCAAAATTAAATTTTTCTTATAGATGGACCAAATAAGCCATTATTTTCACAAAATCATATTCTCCTAAGAAAGTAATGAACCAAATAAGCACCTATTATTGAAAATGTAAAATATTTAAGTATTCATATATTAATTTATCGTGGACTGCCCTTGAGGTTTTTCTAAAATAATTAAAAAATAAATAAAACGATCGCCTATCTTATATTTTTCAAAAAATCATTTTCCTCCTTTAATTTATAAAAAATTATTCAATTATTATTTCTTACGATCGGATTCCATTGTTGACAACAAGATTTAATAGATATAGTATCCTAGTTTATTGAGTTATTTAAAAAAAAAAACAAAAACAAAAACAAAACAAAACCAAACCAAAAATAAAAAATAAAAAAATAAAAAACAAAAGAAACAAGCAAAACAAAACAATGATCTTGTGACAAGTCTACAAAGGAAAAAGGATGGAAGGCCATATGGCTAGCCTACTGCCTGTAGCAGGTTTCCAGGACCCGAACTAGCAATAACTGGAGTGTCAGTATCATTTTTCCCTATAGCTATACAATTAGTTAAAAATTGCTTTCAATCGATCAACTCTGATCTTCCGTATAATTTGCTCGCTTTATCCAGTAAATCAACCCCAAATAGGAAGGGAAAATTGCAGTTCTGAAGCCATTGATTACCGAAGTAATGGAGAATTCTGGCAAGTGTAATCGGTTTTTTGTTTGGTTTGCGCAGTTCTTTCCTGCTCTTTGATTTTGTTCGCACTGTCGCTGTTTTATTAATAGAGTTTACACGCCTGCGAATGAGGACCTCTCTCTTTTGTTGTCTTTCATTTTTATTTTTGTTCGAGTAATTCATATGTTTAGGGTGTATTGATATTCCCGAATGATTGTATGTTTCTCTTGGTGAATTTTATAGTTATCTTGAGTTTAATTTATGTGAAAAATTCTGCTGTGTGTTAAGAATATTTAATATTGATAAAATACGGAATGAAGAGAAACGTTGTTACTTTTTCCAAGTTGTTCTCCTGCTTGGATAGGTTTAGCTGAATGCTCTGCTTTAGAAACTACTGTTTGGAAATGATGAAGTTCGATAGATGTGTGAATATTTTTCAGGGTCCTATATATATGCATTTGTTATTCTTGCTTAATGCTAGGATCATATATTATTGATCACTTATGTTTTGAGATGGTTTAGTGAGATCTTTTCATGGCAATTTACCTGCATATATATGAAAATACATTATACATCCATTACACTTGTATTTTCAAACTTTTTGTGTAGTGATTTACTGGATTTTTCCTTCATTGGATGATTGGTAGTCATTGCATGTGCTGGGATGGGTGGCAGCCAAATAAATTTTTCTTTTGATATTTTTCAGGGAATCACCAGGATACGACTGTGCCTCCAGTAGAAGGTGTTGCGGGAGGTGGGACAGCATATGGATGGAGTGAAAGTGTGCCACATGATCCTACTTTACTAAGAGGGACAATCGATCCCACAAAAGTTCATTCTTCAGAGTTAGTCCATGTGTGGTGCATGCCGAGCACGGCCAATGTTGGGCCCCAAGATATGCCACGAGCATTGGAGACAGTAAGTTTGAATAAATTATGCTAATGAATAAATTATGCTAATATGTTCCAATGTTATAGCAGGTTAATCTTCTTGTAATTTGGTATTATCTTTCTTATGATTAAACCATCAGTGTTCTTGCATGATCTATCTATCCATGAATATCACTGGACATTACTCCATGCCTCATCAATCCATTTACGAACATGTGTACATTAGCATGTTTATATACCCAGTAAAGTATTCAATGTCCGCTTCACCCTCTACGTACATAGTTTTGGCAACCAATACTTCAGAACTTGTTGATATCTGCTTGCTGATTTTTCAACATCAGGTCTAATGCATCTAGTTTCGTAGTTATCTTGCCACCTGACACAGTTTACTTTTAAGATATCTCTCTTGGCAGCTAGAAATGAGAGGGAAAGTGTCCAAATAGCTATACGGCCAAAAGCATCTTGGGCTGGATCTGGTGTTGCTGGGACTGTACAGGTTCAGTGTACTGATCTGTGCTCCACTTCTGGTGATAGGTTTGTCTCTTTAACTTGCAGATATCTCATTCTTTTATAATATGTGCATGTGTATGTGAAATTAATATTGCTGATGATGCAGACTGGTGGTTGGTGAATCATTGAGAATGAGGCGGGTAGTGCCTGTTTTAGGTGTTCCTGATGCTCTTGTGCCTCTAGAAATGCCACTCGCTCAACTAAACCTTCTTCCTGGGTATTGATACCTTACATGTTAAAGTGGACACTGATAAGGTTAATATGGTTGGAAATCTTAGATAACATCAGACAGTTTATGACAAGAAGTTGCTTGTTTTTCAGAGAAACAACTGCCATTTGGGTTTCAATTGATGTTCCAAATGCACAGCCCCCAGGCCAGTACGAAGGAGAACTCATAATCACTGCGACAAGAGATGTCTCAGAGTGATAGTCTTTCCTCTTCACTTTAGAAAAATATTAGTTTGGATATATTGCATCTTTACCTTCCATTGTTGCCTCTTAGTTTTCTCATGTCAACAGCAGATGCTTCAAATGATTGATTTGAATTCCTAAGCACGATCTTTCTACATTCATTCATTCTAACTCATTACAGATCTACAGCACAATTCCTGGATAAATCTGAGAGACATCAGCTTTACAGAGAATTAAAGGACTGTCTTGATCTTGTTGAGCCCATCGATGGAAAATCACCTGATGAATTGGTAGAGACTTTGACCACTAATATCGTCTCAGGCTTTTGTATTTAACTAGTGTGTATTAGTTACTAATGTATTTGTGATTTTTTAGGTAGAAAGAGTGAAATCTGCATCGTCATCTTTGAAAAAAGTTCTTCTGTCCCCACCATTTTCTGATATGTTTTCAGATAATGGGCTTGTTGATATGATGGAAGAGGATGCTATTACGAATGTTTCAATACGACTGAAGCTAACTTTGACAGTCTGGGATTTTGTTCTCCCAGCAACACCTTCTCTTCCCGCTGTTATCGGTGTATCCTGTTCTATCTGGATTTTAGTAATGCTAAGTTAAATGTGCATGATACAATGGTGCTAGTATGTTGGCAGCAATTTCTGCATTATCCCTAAACCATGATATGCCCTTTAGCTCTTGTTTGGTCAGATATAAGTTGAAAACTGCTTTTCCTGGGAATATTTGGATTGAAAAGTGAGGAAACTGTTTCATAAAATGTGACTGACATGAGTTTGGTAAAGATAGATGTTGTAATATCCAGATCAAACAAGCTCTAAGATTTCGTTCTCCCGTTGAGATAATCTGCAGTCCAGTTTTGTACTTTTATCAGTGATGCACAATCTGTTGAAATGGTATATTAGGAAATTTAATGGCCAGGAGAAAGAGCCTAGCACTCTATTACGCTAGTGGAATTTTGTCTACCTATGTTCAAAAAATTACCAAAAAAATAATAAAATAAAACATCCCTCGAGCTTTTCTTTTTCTTTTCCCGGCATATGTTTGAAAGAGATTATTAAAAAAATAAAAAAATCCAACAAATCATCAACCACAATTTTGTTTGCAACAATTTTTGTTTATTTTTTAAACTCGCTTGTCCAATTTGCCATAACTTTTTAATCACACATTAAAATCACTTTCTCAAAAATCTCTGCCAAATAAACACTAAATCTGAATTTTGATAGTGGGTGTATTTCAGCTGCTTCATGTTCTCCTATCTCTGACCTTTCTACATTTTGCTTCATGTGAACACCTCTTGGTGTGTAGAATATCACAATAACTGTTATGACTGCGAATGTCAAAAAACAGAATTATCTGTTCCTCAATTTGGTTCTTTTGGGTGAGTTGAAGTGTTATATGCAGATGGACCATAACTGTTACCTGAAACAAAGCTGAGTGAAAGATTGATAAGCATGCCCTCCTTAAATTACTTCAACATGCAGATGGACCATAACTGTTACCTGAAACAAAGCTGAGTGAAAGATTGATAAGCATACCCTCCTTAAATTTTACTCAGATATCTGATACTGTTATTGAAGACCGATTTGGTGTTGAACATGGAAGCAGTGAGTGGTATGAGGCACTAGATCTTCATTTTAAGTGGCTGCTTCAATATAAAATTAGTCCGTACTTCTGCAAGTGGCGTGAGAATATGCGCGTTCTCACTTACACTTGTCCATGGCCAGGTAATTAAATGAAGCAATCTTAACTGCCAATGTACTACATTGAGATATGTTGGGAAGTAGCATGTGCATATTTAAGGGTGTGTGAAATTGTTGGACCTCAAAAATTTTTAAGTACTAAGCATGTAAATTTTCCTCTTCTACATTGGTGTAGCTGATCATCCAAAGTCAGACGAGTATTTCTCTAATCCTCAGCTTGCAGCATATGCTGTACCTTATAGTCCAATAGACTCCAGGTATGCTAATGGTTGCCTTCATTCATTATATTTTATGTTTCTGCCATATGTATCCTGATGAGCATTTGCCTCTTGATATGCAGTGGAGATATGGCAAAGGATTATCTCCAACGAGAGGTTGAGATATTAAGAACAAAAAGTCACTGGGGCAAAGCCTACTTCTATTTGTGGGATGAGGTGGGTACCCAAATTCTAAACTTGTATGCTTGTGTGATTTCCCTGTATTATAGAAGGGTGACCTGAGATTTCTTGGGTGATGTCTTGGTTATGTTTAATTGTGTTTCTGCTTTCTTATGCAGCTAGCTTAATTTTTGTTTCTGTTATTCTTTTCCTTTTGATGTGATTCTGTTGCTTTGTCCAGCCTCTGAACCTTGAACATTATGAGGGCATTCGGAACATGGCAAGTGACATTCATGCTTATGCACCTGATGCTCGTATCATGACTACTTACTACTGCGGTAAGTTACTAAGTGCTTCTTACAGTTCTTAATGGCTGGTTGACTTGCATCTTTCTTCAATGTGCTTTTATTTGCACTATTTATCGCATGAAACCGAGTGCTGAGAAATAATACCTGTACAGTCAGTACAGAAGCTTGCGTTGTTAGCATTCCGTGAAACTGGAAAATACTAAATAAATAAGGTCTTGTCTACGTATACAATTTTAATGTTTCCATTGATAGAGCAGATGATTGCACTATTTGGCATAATGGTTTCCCTTTGGACTTATTGGTTAAATATAATAATTCTTTCATTTTGTGAGAAAATGCAAATGAATGAATTGCATGTATTTTCTACTTCTTTACAATTAAACCAAACATCTACTTATGTGCTACCCAAGGTTAAAACTAAAACACAGCATAGTACTCCCCGTGTTCGCATTGTTGAGTACTGGAGTAATTTGGGGCTTGTTTGGCTCTGAAGAGTGTTGTTAAAAAGTTGGAACTGTATACAGAAACGTGGCAAATAATAGTTTCTTGTAGTATGTGGTGTTAAAAATGTGTATTAAAGATGATTGTTAAAATTGTTTTATCAAATAAGCACTTAATAGCAATGATGTGGGGCACAGAGCTTTATTTGAAACTGCTGTAATAACATTGGAAAGGTAGAAAAGGTATACTCCAGAGCCCAACATACTCAAGTTCCGTATATTCTCTATTTACTTGTACGATTACATAAGGACACTTTTCTTTATTCAAGCTATTACATCATGTAGGAGGTACCCTTAGATGGCTTTCTAACTTCGTGCAGGACCAAATGATTCTCCTCTGGCTTCCAACAACTTTGAGGCTTTTCTTAAAGTCCCGGAGTTTCTTCGTCCGCATACTCAAATATATTGCACAAGGTATTAGTCGTAGCTGATTCCTTTATTATTCTTTGGTTGTTTTGTTGACCCATGCACTATTCAATTTAGGTGCATTCAGTGAAGCTTATGAGCAGTTTAGCACCTTGTACTGGTATAATATTCTGATGGCTAAAAAGGTGGTAAAAAGCTTCATTTGTGTCTCCCACTTGGTCTGTATCTACTGTGCAGGAAGAATGAACTCAAAACTCTCTTTTCTTTTCTCCTGATGAGGTCTCAAGATAAAATGAAAAGCGCATACCTATCCCTGGGCATTTTGTTTCGTACTCTGGATTTTATGTTCACTTGTGGTGTGTTACTTTATATATTTCTGCAATGACAATTTGGTTTACTTTCAAAAAAAAAAATGAAAAGCGCATACCTATCTGCCTAGTGGCTTGCATAAATTTGCTCTTCTTGGCCTAAAGTATGCCTTGGGATAAAAACGATCACGTGAATCTTTCATTATTATTCCACCTGATGTGATTTAGAATGAAAGAAGATTTCGAATTCTATCTTCTTTATGACAAGATTCCTAGATTCTTTGTTTCTCTCCTCTAGAGAAGCATTGGCATGTCTAAAATATCTGTCACGAGTGGATTGTTTAATAATCTTATTCCTCCCATGCAGTGAATGGGTGATCGGTAACCGTGAAGAGTTGGCAAAGGATATCATTGCAGAAATACAACCTGAAAATGGTGAGGTAACGTTTTCTTTAGCATGTGTCCTTGATATGGAGAAATTCTCCGGCGCATATGGAAGAGTTTATGTGATCTGCCACCAGATATGCTTAGACACTATTCAGAGGCACAGACATTTGATAAAATTTTCTCCATTGGACAAGTAAGCTTACACGTCAAAAATTTTTTTAGTGATGGCCCATAAGATGTCCTTGGACATAGTTTGTACGCAGGCATTTGATGACTTTTCTTTTTCATATTTGACGTGGCTCCTAGATTAGAATTTCTTAATTCAAGAAAACCTCCTCAACTTGCCGGTGTGTGTTCGTACTCATTTTTTATTGTTACCTTACCTTGATTTCAACACATTGTATTCATGTCCATTGTTCCTTGCGGGGTACATAAGAAGGAGAGTGTTCTTGTTTTATTTCAACATTGAAACATTGGATTTCGTATGAGAATAAGTGAGACTAGTCAATCTCTGAAATAATGGATGTATTTGTATAAATTATCACATGTGTGCTTGATTCTTCACATGCTATGCTAGATATGGCGGTTTCATTTATATCATTCTCATACTGGATATTAAAATGGAGGAAAAAAGAAAAAGAGAAAAAAGGAACACAAACTTCTTTTAGTGTTTTGATATTTTTGAGGAGTACATGAAACAAAAGTCTGTGTGTTTGTGTATTTTCTAGAGTTTTGCCATGCTTCCAAGTATGGTTATAAATGACTTTGATCTGTCGCATGGGCCAGTCAAAACTATTGAGCCTGGGCAGATTTCGGTTTGTGCTTTCTATTGTCTCGTCCTTAATTTCATATGCTTTTTACAGGAGTGGTGGACATATGTGTGCATGGGACCATCTGATCCACATCCCAACTGGCATCTAGGGATGCGAGGTACACAACACCGTGCTGTGATGTGGCGCGTGTGGAAAGAAGGCGGTACAGGTTTTCTGTATTGGGGTGCTAATTGCTATGAGAAAGCCACATCTCCTAGTGCTGAGGTTGTTACAGGCTATATAATGACATTAGGAGCTTGTCTGGTCTGTCCAGATAGAAATAAGAATTGACTTTTTAGGAGGATGTGCAGTTGAGGTGTGAAATTTTCAAAAGTTATAGTGATACAATGTTTGGTTGAATATGAGTTTGAGGAATGGATTGTGAAAATAATTAAGATCAAACAAAGCTCGAAATTTATAATTCGGCTGATGCTTGTCAATGTAATTTCTGACATTTATACACATTTTTCCAGATAAGGTTCAGGCGTGGCCTCCCTCCAGGTGATGGGGTCCTGTATTACCCTGGTCAGGTGTTCTCTTCTTCTCAGGAACCTGTTGCCTCATTGCGACTAGAACGGCTTTTAAGTGGCTTGCAGGTATCTTTCCTGTTTCATTACTTTTGTCCATGCCTTAATTGTAAGATTCTATTCACAATAGCATGTACTTCTACTTTTAGTTTCATCTCTAGTCATGATATGCTTCCCAGAGTTATTAAATTCCAAAATAAATATCAAAGCCTTGGAAGGCTCAATGTCGTCCATATAAGTTAATCATAAGATTAAAGTTTTTCTGGTGTTTTCGGTTTTAGGACATTGAGTATTTCAAACTCTACGCATCAAGATTTGGCAGGGAAGAATCGCTTAATCTTTTGGAGAAGACAGGCATGTATCAAGGTCCTGAGAGGTACACCCACGAACACATGCCAATAGACGTTATGAGAGGCGAAGTTTTCAGGGCATGCCGATCAGAGAATAACATTTGAATTATTTGCATCTTTGCTTGTATCACTCACACATATCATGTGCTTCTCACGTATTCCTCATCGTAGCAATGTAAGGTTCATGTTTAGGTACAACAAAAAATCAAAACAATAACCTTTTGTGAAATTTTGTTTCTTTCAATTTGATTTATACGTTTGATTCATGATCTTTTGGTTTGTGCCATAAGACGTGGGTTTTGGTAGGTGGATGTTGAAAACCATAGACATGCACATGGTTGATGAAATGAAATGAATTTCATGTTGTGTTGGTGGCTTGCAATGCAACATGCTTCTTTGCATGAAAGACTCTGTCAAACACGGTATGGAACACGAGATTGTTGAACGTGTTTCCTTTTCTAAGCTCGAACAACTACTCATACTTGGTTTATAGATTATAAAGGTCACGTCCAATCCAAAGAAAAGCAAATGAGAGGTATATTTGGTGTTCTACTGTTGCTTGGGTGCCCTTTGATACCAAAGCAATTTTTTTTTTTCCTGGTTTTTGTTTTTTTGACTTTTTGTTTTTTTAAAAATACTTTTTTATTATTGTTTCTCTTTTTCCTTTCTTTTTTATGTTTTTTAGTTGATATATAGTTGTTTCAGTTAACAAATAATTGGTATGCATAGTTTTGTTGTTTGATAAAATAAAGGAAATTATTTTTAGTTGATAAAATATATCTTTTATACTAAAATTTAAAGAAACTAGTTAATCACGAGCGAAGCGAGTTTTTCTCCCCCACTAACATAAAAAAGCATCGTGAGTGTTTGAGTGTTTGTCATTCTGTCTTCATCTCCCTCTCTCGCTCTCTTCCTTCTTCTCCTCCCCTCCTCTCCTCCTCCTCTTCCACCACCGCCCCTCCACCATTGCAGGCTTCGCTCGATTCATTGGCTAAGAACGGTATGCTAGTATCTAGTGCTTGAATTTGGTGTCGGTGGGTTGGAATAAAAATTTTTAGCGTAGTGCTGAGACCATCTATGTATATATGCAGAGTCTGATTATTTTTTTTTATGTATGCTATATTTTTCATTGAATAAAAATGGAAAAAAAATGAAATTTCAAAAAAATTAAAAGGAAAGATCGACACTTCTACAATACTAATGGTCCTTCTATTTAAAGTTCAAAAAACAATAATCCAACAAATAAAATAAAAAGGCAATAGGTGGTGTTAAAAAAAAAAAAAAAGAAAGAAAAAAAAGAGGAGGTGTTATTTGGTCTCTTCATGCTATGCCTTCCTATTTAGGTTTTCCCCCCAATGTAAGACAATAATATGTCATGGCCCTGTATTTTTTTTTTTAACACAAGTTAAATCGGGGTCCATATTCATTCTTAGGGTAACGTTCCATTGCACCCCAGTGCCCCGCAATTACGGTACTCTCGAAATAATTTATGAGCACATACGATTTCTATTTTGAAATCAGGGATTGGATTTAGATCCAACACGACGAGACGAAGTTCCAGTAAACAACACCGTGGTAGCCGGTAGGAGCCGGTCAAAGTTTTTTTGCCACATTTTAGCTCAAGTTGCACCCATAAATTTTCAATATTAATTTTCACCACTTATTTTTACATTTTAAATTTTGGATAATTGACACAATTAAGACAGGAACCCGCTAGACTTTAAAGACCCGTTTTAGGGACCGAAATTAATTCTTCGATTGTCAAAACAGTTCCTTGCATTGGAGTGTAACAACCCTAAAATTCCGTATTAAAAAAAAAACACCTAAAATTCCGATCCTAATTGCTCCAAACACCCTTTAAAATTTATTTATTAAAATCACTCTGAAAAGTACCAATAATATTATTTAATATCGTTAAAGCCCAATGATTTCGTGGAAGAATCTTTATATTATAATTTGTGAACTGTTACGTAGGCAAAGATGTCAACGTGGTACATATTAAATATTTTTTAAAAATTAAAAAATTAGTTTTGGAAATAGACCAACATTAATTATTAGTAATTAAAAACATAATTCAAAATAGACCACTATTTAAAACAAACATTTAATGAGAAAAAGTTGGTTTTGGAAAGACTTTAAATATAACTTCGTTTTTTAAAGTTTTAATTCAAAATATTAAATAAGAAATATTTTTTATTTATTTTCACATGTTACAATTGTAGGTTTTGATAGTTTTGCTTGGTTATGTGAATTGAACTATTTAAAAATAGTGGATATTTTTAATTTTTTTTTTTTGAAAATCAAATAGTGCGTAGTTATAATTATAACTAAATTTATGTCGAATAATTATTTATTTTTAAGTAAAGAGTAATTTATTAATCTTTATATTGTTATAATTGAAGTGCTACGGTTGTCGGATGCCTTATTGACAATGTCAATATGACACACAGTTTCTAATTAAAAAAGTTAATTGATGTTTTTCGTTTCTAATACAGTCGATGTGATATGCTCACTAACTGGATTACACGCTTTTACCTTGTCTAAATATATAAAATTAAAAATAAAAAGCTTTTCTTTCTAAAATTAAAATACAATTTACATAAATTGAAAAAAATCAAATGAATTATGTAGATGCAGAAAATTATCGATATTATTACAAATTTAAATTATATAAAATTAAATATAATACTTCTTATAAGATAGAGCTAAAATTAAGCAACAATTACAACTGGAGTTTAGAGTGCGTAATATCTATTTCAGAAAGAAAAAATGTATTCAATATAAATTTGATATGTACCAACGAGAAAGACACGTTTTGATAATTAAAGAATTTTTATATATTCATTCTAATGGTTCGTTTACAATTAATAAATCTCTACGAGCATTCTTGTGCAATGTGATGCACGACAATTAGAATTAAAGTTAAACATTTTGATAAACTTCTTAATTATGTCATGTATATAAATTTTTTTTAACTTACAATTGTGAATTTACTCTGTATTTTTTTGCATTAACTATATAAATATACGATATTATAGATTTCAATATATTCAATATATTTATAATGTTATATCAATTATTTATTATATATAAATTTAATTGTTCCAGTTCATCGTACAGGCATGATACTAGTATATAATAAATTAGTGGAGACTAACAACTAGGTTTACTCTATTCCAAGGCCGGACCTTAGGCAAGAGAGTCCATCGTCTCAGGGTCCGAAATTTTCAAGATTTTCGTGGGGCCCAAAATATTAACATAAGTTATTTTATATATAAGTTTGTGTAATAATTTGGTCACATGAGGTTGATTTGGCACAGCGGGTTTGCTCGCACGTTGTAGGAACAAGAAGGAACAAGAAGCTAAATCAATGGAATGAGGTGTGAAAAAAACGAGACAAAGCTACAGATTTGGTTTGGGGTCACGTACGCCCGTTCACTCAAAGGCCAAAGCAAACTCGAGCGGTATTAATCATATAAACTTAATTAGCAAAATGGAAATCGTTATTAAATGGTCCAAACACACGTCATCATCATTTTATCATTACAAGAACATAAAAATTATAATTAAAAAAAATGAAGGAATATCATAACTCTTTCTTTTTTCTTTTTTTCTTTTTTTTCATTTTTTTTTTTTGGTTAATGAAGAAACGGAAAATCGAGCAGAAAGGCAGCAGAAACATTACATTTAGCGTTCATTGATTTATTTTCAATTTTGAAAAGCTTGATGAAAGCAACGTTTTGTTCATTATTTTCGAAAACACATTTTCGAAATCATTTTCAAAATTTATATAGAAAACACAAAAACATCTTTTTAATATTTCCGGCATTTTCTATATTAAATGTCGAAAATAAGGAAAACGCTTTTTCGGATTTAAAGTTTTATATTTATTACATTTGAGTCCCAAATTTTATTTTGTACACTTCAGCCTCCGACCACCGCCGGCCACCGCCAAAAAAATCAAACTACCAGATCTGGTGGTTTGACCACCGGATCTGATGGAGAACCACCAAGGTGATTCTCAGGTGGAAAACCACAATGGTTCTCCATCAGCGAAGGTGGAGAACCACCTGCGAAGGTGGTTCTCCACCTTTCATCAGTCTCCGGCAACTCCACCATGAAGAAGACGAAAGGGGTGGGGTGGGGGTAGGGTTGATGAAGAAGATGAGGGCCTCTTTTGACATATTGAAAAGTTTAGGGACATTTTTGTAATTTTTATTATACTAAATTGTATTTTCCTAAAAATATAAACCAAACACGTTTCCTATTTTCTCTTCTCAAAAATAATTTCTCAAAACAATAAACCAAATGCATTTTCAATTTTCTGAAAACAACAATTGAAAATAGAAAACACCAAAACATTTTCGAAAATGAAAACAGAAAATACAAAATAAACAGAACGCCCCCTTATTTTTTGGTGTCATATGTCTAAAAACCGCTATTGTTTAGTTCTCCCATTAAATTAATCACAAATATTTCTATTTTTTATTATTTAATAAAATAAGAATAATTTAATAATTTTAAATATACTAGTATTTTCTCCCGTGCATTGCACGGGGAGATTTATGGCCAAGTTATAATTTAAAATATGTGTAAAATAAAAATTATAATATTATATTTTCCTTTTTTATGATAAATAGCATAAGAAACAAAATAATAAAACCAAGAACTTGATCAGAAATAATGTGTGATATAATATCTTTAAGGGAGATGAAGAAGTTATATAAAAGTACATTATTTCGTCCCTGTTTGGTTATAAATTTTTCCTTGATTTTACGTCATTTAATGGGATAGATATGGATGAGAGATTTAAAAAGATCACACACGATAATAACATGGATTTGAGGGATAAGAAGTGATTGTGTCAAAAGATCAGGGGTGATAATAACGGGAGATTATGTATGGGTTGAAAATTATGTATTTGTGTTTGAGTGGGAAATATAAATAAAATATTATTTTTTAATTCTGAAAATTATAAGATTGAGCGGGAAACTGACCTCATTTTATTAATATATAGATATAGATTTTATCTATTTAATTAATAAATAAAAAATTACAATGAAATCCTTTAATTCATCAAATTTTAGTTATTCCCTAAAATAGGCATCAAGTATTGTCTTCTTGTAAGGTAAATTTGTATTTTTCAAAAAGATAGAAAGTTTGTTCTTGGGACATGGTGTCCTCGAGTGGGATCCCTTGCAGTTCGAAAAGTACATTCAATTCAACTAATTGACAAATATGGATGATTACTAAATGGAGTTCAATGTCCAAGTACCGTTATCCACCTCCATGTATAGGAGATGATAAATAATAAATCATATCTCATGCCGACATAGTAATATCGGATCAATTGAAGTGATGACTTTGAATTGCCAAGTTATCATTTTCACATGTAAATCATGCTGTGTCAGTATCATATTAAGAAAATATCATGGTAGTAAGGAACATGGGTTATCCTCCCCGTCGAAAGCCTAACTCCTTAGTGTATAAGTACCTTCGACATTCTTTATTTTTAATTTTTTCACGACTATAGTTTTTAACTCATATATACTATAGTATTCAATCATACGCACAATGAAGAATATGAAATCTTTTATATTTCTCTATAAAATTGTTTACCTTTTAACCATACAATTTTGTGAAAAAAGTACATTTCCTTCTAGAAAAAATACCGTCAACAAGAAGCCACAAGGCATAAAACATTAAAACCACTACACCTTGTCTTATTTTACAGATTAGAAAAGGTTAGGATCTCGATTCTCGACTTTGACAGGGCACGTCCACATACAAGCAAATGCGACGGCCATTGCGACAAAGAGGGTCTTATATTGTAAAGGGTGGCCCTACAATATCTAGTCACAGGGCATAATAATCATAAAAAGATCAATAATGGCAGTAGACCCATGTTTATTTATGATCAAGATTTAGAAAATCTGAAGAGGAAATCATTTGGTGCCCAACGAGAATCAATATAAAATCAAAATGGTGATGATTGCTCCTAGGTTTTGCTCCACCAAATCCAATGGACAAGTAACTACGTGAATATAATAATTGACGAAGCTAATCCAATACTCTAAAGTGCACATTATACCGCTTAAAAGTAATATTATATTGTACATTAATCAGGATATCACATCAATCAGTATAAATGCAATATATTATAGCATGCCTTTCAAAGTGTGCTAGATCAGTTTCACAGTTGATACATTTCCTGACAGAATGCAATGCACCAAATGTGATATTCTTACGTATATTATTTTGTTTTACAAGATATATTACATGTGGTAATTAGTGTTTAAAAATAACATTACTATATAATGGTGCTTTAAATAAGGTGAATTGCATTATTATATTAAAAATATTTACCTCTTTTTATCTTTGAGGTTTCACGTTACAAGTATCTCCAGTAATACAACACAGAACGGTACGAGATTTATTCTTTTTTCCTTTTCGTTTGATATCCAAAATGGTACAAGATTTTGATGTTTGATCATTTTGGCGCAACGTTGGTCGTGTGGCAAGAGAGATGCTTAACCAATGGCCGAGCGGGGGTGTGGGTGAAGTCGCCCCCCGACATCATGAGCCGCTTCAATAGTCGCCCCACGAAATTTCTTTGCAGCATTTTTTTTTTGAGGAAGTTGCAGGTAGTCGACGGCTGAATGAAGATAATGAATTGACGATGAAGAAACAATTAATTAATGGCCTCAGCTTGATAAATGATACTCTTCCACTTTAAAATAAAAAAGGCCCAATAAATTGTAAATTTTAGGGAAATTGGCACAAATAATCCAAAAAATGTTTGGTGAGTGCATTTTTAATCCAAATAAAAAAATATATAAAAAAGTAGCTCAAATGGTCCTAAAAAAATTCCCTTGGTATGAAAATGGTCCAAATGGATGATTTCAGTCCATCAATGCTACTAGTCTGCTAGTTGCTCGTGTGGCCTTCAAATATTGGTATTTTATCATCTTTCCAAGGGGCACATTGGTCACACCATTTAAAAACAATGAAATTTTGGCACAAATGGTCCAAAATAAAATGTGTTTGGCGTGTTTTTAATCCGAAATAAAAAAAAAGTAGCTACATTAGTCAAAAAATTTTAATTAAATTCTATAATTTTATATTTTATCTTCTTATATATATATATATATATATATATGTTTATTTGATCCATGATTAATTTTATTTGATTAATTTGAAAATAGTTTTTATAAAAAAATTTCAACACAATAATATTTGTTCACATTAATATTATAACTTAAAAAAATTTTCTCTAGCATTGGAGATGCATATATTTTGATTTTAACCAATAATTAATAATGTCTACATAAAATTTTATTAGGAATATATTCTTCTAAAATATATGGAATGTAAAAAAATCAAAAATTAAAAAAAATTAAAATTAAAAAACCGCCCATCGCCCACCAACCCCCCACCCACCCCTCACCAACCCAAGAACCACCATTGTTGGTGGTGTTCGAACACCAGTACCAGCCGCTGGTGGCTTTCAGCAGCCACTGGCAGCTAGTTTCGACAGCCACCAGCTGGTAGTTGTCGTCGAAAACCAGCAACAAAAAGCTGGGGCGAAATGTACTAGGTTTTAAACGTGACACCGCTAACTCCTCTTCTCATCTCCGCTACATTTTTCTTACCACTACTCTTCAACATGCTTAAATCAGACCTTCGCAATCACTCAAGTTTGTTGTGAAGGAAATCTCAATCATTGACAAAATATTGTATTGATTATGTGTTGATTCTGAGAATATTTTGTATGAACTGTATATTAGTGTAGTTTCCTTTTATACTTAGTTTACCTAGAATATGCTAGCATGATTGTAGGATATCTCTTGTATAAAACGTCATCTACTAATTCAATGAAATTCAATTCTCCACGGAGAAATATTCTCTTCCATTTTACATGGTAATCGGAGCAGGGAATTATACCCTAAACTCTGTTTTTCTTTGGCTATCTTCTGATAATGACAAAAGTCAACTTCAAATGGAGAGAAGCTTGATGTCGCTGATCCATATTTTTTCCACCATTCGATCATCCAGGAATGGTGCTCGTTTCAAGCCTCTAAATGGGGAAAATTATTCAACATGGTGTGAGCTATGACAATTTCTTTGAATGCCAAGTCTAAGTTGGGGTTCATAGATGGAACCATCAAAATGCCTTCGCAATGCAGACAAACCCGGATGAATATGTCTCATGGAAAAAATGCAGCGATATGATTCTTTCTTGGATTCTCAACCCTCTCACACAAGATCTTGCCGATAGCGTTATTTTTTCAAACACCGCCCCAAGAGGTGTGGGAAGATCTTGAGATCGCTTTTTAAAGCAATGCTCCTCGTATTTTTTCGTGATTGAAAGGGATATTGCTTGTCTTGCCCAAGACCGTATGACTGCTGACTTATTACACAAAGTTAAAGAAATTATGGGATGAATTAGGATCCTATAATGAAACCGCTTGTAATTGTGGAGCCGACCATAAGAGACGCGTAAATTGATGCACTTCTCATGGGACTCAATGAGTCTTATAGTGCAATTAGGGCAAATTCTATTGATGAATCCTCTTCCCGATGTTGCCAAGGCCTATTCTTCGATTGTACAAGAGGAAGCAGCGAGTGCAGGAGCTCTACGTGAACTAACAGAGAGTTCAACATGGTAGTGCAAAACTACGAGCGGTGGCTCTAGCGGTTCCAGACATGGACAAAGTTCTTCTCGTTCAATCAGGTTCAATCGAAAACCTTTACCGCTTCTTATTGTGGTCGTGACAATCATGTAAAGAGAAATGTTTGGAAACTTAATGGGTATCCACCGGATCACCCAAAACATGCATCAAACAAGTCTAGTCAAGGAAATAATCATTCCAAAGCGTAATAACGGCCATCAATCTTCAAATGAACAATGTCCAAGAAAGTCCAGCGATGCAAGAAATGCACTCCATAATGTATGAGCTCTCCGATTTACAAATCAAGCAAATTCTATCTATTATAAAGGGTAAAGGAACATCACAGTCCGCAAATCCTAAAGTTAATATTGCTTCCCCAGGTTTGTCAAGATCATTGCTGCGTCTTCAACATTTAATTATCGAGTGGTGCAATGTAATCACGTTACTTCATCTCCAACTTTAATGGAAAATAGCGAGAAAAGAACATTGTTTGCCACCAATTATGCCAAGTGGAGAAACGAGCTCAATTACATCTATTGGGAATTTACCTTTAAATTACATTGTTACTTTACAAAATGTGCTTGGCGTGCCGTCTTTTAAAGTGGATTTGATGTCTGTGAGTCGTGTTACTAGAGACCTCAATTGTTCAGTAACCTTTTTTCCTCAATGGTGTATTTTGCAGGACTTGACGACGAAGAAGGCGATTGGTTTGGGTGAACAACGAGACGGACTTTATTACTTGGTTACATTAGTATCAGATAAGCCAAAATCTTACATTCCATTGGCGACGCCGCCGCTTTAAGTTCAAGTCCCTTCCCCACCGAAGCATGGCATACGCTGCTTGGGGCGTTGTCTTTCTCTAGATTAGATTTTATGGCCAAACATTGGTTACATTTCCCTTTTCAGCATAATAATGCTTGTGATGTTTGTGCTCTTGCAAAACAACGTCGTCTTCCATTTTCCGTTAGTTCAATTACATCTATTAGACCTTTTGAATTAATTCATTGTGACATTTGGGGTCCTTATAGAACTGCCTCTCTTTCTGGTGCAAAGTATTTTTTGACTATTGTGGATGATTATTCTAGGTTCACATGGGTTTTCTTTATGCATCACAAAAGTGAAACACAACATTTGCTTGCCAATTTTTTTTCATTTGTCAAAACACAATTCCATGTCTCTATAGCCAATATCCGGACCGATAATGGTGGTGAATTTTTTTCCATGCGTGAATTTTTTAAACAACACGGCGCCATGTACCAACATTCTTGTGTCTATACCCCGCAACAAAACGGGGTTGTCGAGCATAAAGCAATCAGTCATATTCTTGAATGTGCTAGAGCTTTTACGTTTTCAAGCACACCTTCCTCTACACTTTTGGGCTGAATGTGTTTCTCATCTTTGTTCACATAGTTAATCGTTTGCCCACACCACTTCTTTCTCAAGAAGTCCTTTTGAGCGACTCTATGGTAAATCTCCTTATTATTCCCATATTCGAAGTTTTTGGTTGCCTTGCCTCGCCACTAATGTGCATATTCCTCATAAATTCGCCCCACCTAGGCAAGCGATGTATTTTCCTTGGGTATCCAGTTGGCCAAAAGGCTTACAAGCTCTATGATCTTGACACCCATCAAATTTTCTCTAGTCAGCGATGTCATTTTCCATGAAACCATTTTTCCTTATCAATCCATTCCATCTATCTCCTCCAATTGACTCAGTGATCCCTTTTCACAGATCCGATCCTTTCCAATCCATCCAACCATCGTTACCATTGGAACCCATTCCTCCGGTCCATCACACCACACAACTAGATCCTATTCCTACTCCGCCATCATCTACTAATTCATCTCCACCGCACGTTTTACGGCGCTCTCAAAGACACCATCGCCCTCCCACAACTTTACGAGATTATGTTTGCAACCAGATGTAACGTCTCCCACCATTTTGCCATCTTTGTCATCCAGTCACGGCAAAGGTACTCGGAGCATCCACTTTGCAATTTTATCTCTTATCATCGTTATTCATCCCAACATCGTTCTTTTGTTGCTACTATAAGTCAGGACATTGAGCCTACATCTTATATTGAGGCCGCCTCTGAACCTCCTTGGCAAGAAGCAATGGAATCTGAATTGGCTGCTTTAGAAGCCAATCACACTTGGTCTCTTACTCCTCTTCCCCCTGGCAAGAAGCCTATTGACTGTCGTTGGGTTTATAAAATAAAACGACATTCCGATGGCACTATTGAGCGTTACAAAGCTCGCTTGGTTGCAAAAGGTTACACACAGCTGGAAGGTATAGATTACCATGATACATTTTCTCCTACTGCTAAAATGATTACTGTTCGTTGTTTATTGGCCCTAGCAGCTGCCCAAAATTGGTCTCTTCATCAACTTGACGTCAACAATGCTTTTCTTCACGGTGATCTCCATGAAGAAATTTATATGTCTCCACCTCCTGGTCTTCGGCGACAGGGGGAGAATCTAGTGTGTCGCCTCCACAAGTCGTTATATGGCTTAAAGCAAGCTTCTCGACAATGGTTCGCCAAGTTCTCTTCAGCTATCCAAGGTGCTGGTTTTGTTCAATCCAAAGCCGATTACTCGTTATTCACATGCCGAAAAGCAAAATCCTTTACAGCTCTATTGATATATGTTGATGACATTCTTATTACCGGTAATGATGTGAATGCTATATCAGCCCTCAAGCAATTTTTGCATGGTCATTTTCGAATTAAAGATTTGGGTGACTTGAAGTATTTCCTAGGCATAGAAGTTTCTCGATCAAAGAAAGGTATTTCTATCTCTACAACGAAAATATGCCTTGGGGAAATTTTGAAAGATGGTGGATTTTTGGGTGCTAAGCCTTTATTGACTTTCCCATGGAACAAAACACAAAGCTTCTCGATAAAGGTGAATTACTTAAAGATCCATCACAGTTTAAGCGACTTGTTGTACGCTCTAATTTATTTGACTATTACCCGACCAGGATATCACATATTGATTCATGTGTTGAGTAGATTCATGCATGCAAGCCAAACCACACATGGAAGTCGCCTTGCGTGTTTTTACGTTATTTAAAGGTAGTCGAGGACAAGGTTTATTTTTTCCTTGTCAAAATGATTTATCTTTGAGCGCTTTCTCCTGATTCGGGATTAGGTGGTTGTCCAATATCGTAAATCCACCACGGGCTATTGTGTTTTTCTCATCTTCCCTCATATCTTGGCGAACAAAGAGGCAGAAATCAGTATCTCTATCCTCACAGAGTGAATATAGAGCCATGGCGGTGTATCTTGTCAGAATTATCTTGGTTTGCGTTCATTATTGAAAGATTTGAGAATATTGCATCCAGCCGGCATTGTTATATTACATAACACACCGCTTTGCATATAGTCGCAAATCCTGCTTTTTCACGCAAAGAACCGACATATAGAGATGGATTGTCATTTTATTCGTGATAAAATACAAGATGGTTCCGTTGCAACCAGGCATATTTCCTCAAGAAATCAACTTGCGAGATGTGTTCACTAAACCATTGGGAAAGGAAGCTTTTTCGACTATGATACGCAAGTTGGGAGTTCTTGACATTCACTCTCCAACTTGAGGGGAGTGTTGTGAAGGAAATCTCAATCATTGACAAAATATTGTATTGATTATGTGTTGATTCACGAGAATATTTTGTATGGAATGTATATTAGTGTAGTTTCCTTTTATACTTAGTTTACCTAGAATATGCTAGCATGATTGTAGGATATCTCTTGTATAAAACGTCATCTACTAATTCAATGAAATTCAATTCTCCACGGAGAAATATTCTCTTCCATTTTACAAAGTTTGACATGAACAACATCGATCAGACCTCTCTTCTGCTTTAATCTTAGGCACATACACTTTGAGAACTCCATTCTTCATCTCTGCTTTGATCTCATTACTCTTGTACAGTTTCTCAAGCAGATCGATTCTGCTACTATACTCATCGTCCTCGAATTCGTTCTTCCACTCGCCTTTGACGACCAGCGTGTTCTGTTCCACCGACACCTTCACGTCCTCCTTCGTCGGCCCAGGGGTGACAGGGGAATCCATGAATTGATCCATCATATTCAGGATTTGGCTTAGGCTGGGAGCGAGGGTTTTTTATTTGTTTTATTTTTTATTTCTTTACATTCGATATATTTTTTTACGGTGATATATTCCTAATAAAATTTTATATAGCTACAATAATTATATTTATTATTAATTGTTGGTTAAAATTAAAATATGTGCGCCTCTAATGCTAAATTTTTTTTCAAAAATTATGATATTAATGCAAACAAATATTACAGTGTTGAAATTTTTTTATAAAAACTATTTAATTAGTATTGAATTAATCCGATAAAATTAATTATGGGCCAAATAAATATATGTGTGTGTGTATATAATTATATATATATATATAAGAAGATAAAAATATAAAATTATACAATTTAATTAAAATTTTGGACAAATTAGCCACCTTTTTTTTTTATTTCGGATTAAAAACGTACCAAACACATTTTGTTTTGGACCATTTGCAACAAAATCTCATTATTTTTTTAATGGCATGACCAATTTGCTCATTGGGAAGATGACAAAATACCAATGTTTGAAGGCCACACACCCAACTAACGGCGTTGATGGACGGATATCATCAATTTGGACCATTTGCCCAGCAAATGGATTTTTTTGAATCATTGGAGCTACTTTTTTTTTCACTAAAAGCACACTTAAGCCCTAAATTTCCTAAATTTGTGTCAATTTCCCTAAATTTTAAGCCCAATTTTAAATCAACTTTAAATTCAATTATCCAAAGCCATAAAACATAAGTGATAAGCCCAAAAAATTGTATATGCCATTGTAATTGGATTGCGATCTTCATCGGCTCATCCTATCTACGTATCACAGACTCGCTTTGCACTGCGTCTCTGCCATTCTCAACTTCCCTCACCTCCTTTCTTGAATTAATAATGAATTCTTGTTCAATAGGATTAGTAGAGACCAATTCTAATATAGTTTATTCAATTTTAACTTGAAAATCGGATTTTGGATTTCAGAGTTGTTGACTGCAGTGGCCAGGTAAGTAACTTTTTCGCCCCCTCGAACCAAAATTCCTGGCTCGGCTGCTGTGCATAACAATCCTTTACGAGCAATTTCATCTGAACTAGACTGTATATTAAACACCTCAGTTCTTCACATGACCACCTTGATCTTTACGTTTCAACCATGTGTAGAAGGCATGCCTGTTGCACTCCTTTTATAGGGGAAAAAACCTAGTCTAAAATACTTATATTCATCTCATGTGGTTCTGAACTATCCTTGTACGTACAATTCATACATCACTTAGTTTAAAGCTATCAAAGGCACTTAAGTGGAAATATCTGTTCACTTCTTACCATAATTTTACGTTTGTACTTAACTAGCTAGCGTATTCCAGGACTTTCCGATATAATTTCTAGTCTTGCTCTTTTTCTACTATAAACGAGGAAATGAAAAACTCAAGGGCATATGGGTATATTCTTTTGGTGATAAAATAAATTTTCTTGATATACGTATTGAATGCGTGGTTGAAATTTGGAGAAAATATATTAAAAAATAATTGAATAAGTGGTTGGAAAAGATGAGAGAAAAAAATTGATAAAATTTGTGTTGAATATAAAATCTTAGGAGGTTTTTTTTTTTTTTGAATAATAAAATCATAGAAGTTGTTATTCAAAACACTCATCAAATTCTCCAACTTATCATCTATGTGGCATTATTGTCACTTGATTCAAATAATTAGAGTACAATTAAATTTATATTTTACTCTCCTAATTAATTAATTATTATTTATCTTGCAGTTTTTCTTTTTTCTTTTTTTTTTTTGGCTTTGAAATGTTGTCAAGGAATTAAACATTCACGCATCCATGGATATTGGGCTCGTGTTTAAAATGTCGTTTAAAAGGAAAAAAAAAAAAAAAAACTAACCAGGGCTCTTAGTGTATATTGTCAAATCCAATAAAATGAGGTAAAAAAGTAATGTTGAAAAATATTTCAAAACATATACACCAATACATCAAAATTAATTTACTAATCACATCAAAATTAACTTACTAATCAAACAATATGTATGCATTCGATCGAGTAGATTTTTTATTTTGGTAAAAACTAATTTTTATAAAGTCAAATATTGTAGACACCTAGAGCATTATGAAAAATAGGAGCATGACCAACGCATATGTAAATTGAGAGAAAAATATGGACACTTAGCAAATCCAAGTTATAAATTCTCGAATAATATGTGACAAAGAAGTATTATTCATTTGGATGGGATACATTGTTTATATTTTATTAGTTGCTAACTTACATTTGCATCATCCACATTATTTGTATTGAATAAATATTTTTGTGTATAATATAGATTTTCTTAAATCTCTTTTTTCCCTAATTCATCAATAAACTAGGAATTTATAAAATTTGATTTACTTTGTAAATATATGCATTAAACATATTCGATTTGAGATGCATAATTAATATTGAAATTTAATTTCAATTAAAAAATAAAAATTAACTTTAAAAAAAAAGAGTTAAAACAAACCGATAAATAAAGTCCTCAAATGATATTATCCTCCTCATGATTGTATAAAAATCCCTTGTCAGATGCAAATGCATTATGCACTACGGATATACAGATTCACGGACCGTAGTCAAACTTTTGACTATATTCAATATATAGAACCATAGGCAGAGGACAAAAGTAATGAAATGTCACAGAAGTACATGATGTATCATGCAATTACCAAAAGGACCACAACTATAAATTTGTATATGCAAGTGTACCCTAAAGATCTGTCATATGTGGGCATTTTGATCTAATAATTGATACGTGACCATCCTTAATAGGGGCGGGGCATGGGTTAATTTTCAGTTCATATGTGAGATGCTCATATATGGATATCAGATCATTAGTGATATCACAAACTGAAATTTTTGTTGGAAAAAAATATATATTTAGTGATATCACAAACTTGTGATATTTATTATTCTTGTCTTTTTATCCCATTTTATTACATTCTTTTTTAAATTTGAATTTATTTAAATTAATCTCATCCACATATTCTATGAGGCCTATGTATATTATATAAATTTCTACCATTCAACTTCACTAATTCTTTATCGTTTAAATGTGTAATTGATAATTAGAAAATGAAAAAAAAAATTACAATTCTAATTTTATGGAAACTAGTATTATCCACGTGCGATGCACGTGACAATTTTAATTGTATATTTACATAAAAAATTATAAAATAAGAAAATGAATTTTTATGAATATTTAATAAAAATAAGAAGTATATGTAATGTTATAGATTTCAATAACAGTTTCCATATTTTGATCCGAAATATTAGTTTGTAAGAAAAATACGATATCAATTGTCAAAATTGATGATTTTAGGTAAGAATAGAATATTTGGAAACAAAAATTAGATAATCTGACTAAAAATGATCAAACTTATTTCAAATACGCTTAAAAATAATTTTATAGTCAACTTACACATATATATAAATGGCCAAATGTATACGCAGTAAACACCCCAAATAAAACTCAAAATTGATTATACTGATATCTTTAGATTTTGAAAAAGTAAATAAGTAAATATAACTCAAAGCAAATTGATAAAGAATATTCTTTTTCTTTTAGAAAAAATACTACATCACACCACCTTTTCATTATATTTACTGTTATGAAAAATTTACACTATACAAAAATTTACAATTTTATTCTCACATATAAAACACATGATCTAAATAACCAAGGAATAAAATAAAAAGAAAAGAAACCACCAATTAAAACTAAAAACCACTTTTAAATTCAACAACGATTTAATTCATTTGTTTTATTTCCATTTACATAAAACACATTTTCATTTTAGAAAGGAAAAGAACTCATATTTAATTTTATGTACTTGAAAAAAGAAAAATGCATGCAATGTAGAGTTCAATTATTGAACAAAATTATTTACTCTTTTCCTCATTGAGAAAACTCAATAGTATTAAAAAGGAAAACAATAATTAATTTTTTTAATTGAAACCGTGTGCCACATTGGCAGTGCCAATAGATCATCTGTCAACGTGACACTTCAATTAGTATAGACACATATTAAAAAGACAAACACGCTTTACTTTTAGAATTAAATTAAAATAATGAAATCAATTGTTTAATCTCAAAAATTATTCCTATTAACCAATTGAAATTTCTTTTTCAAATAGACGTGTGCCATAAAAATAGAAAAATCTTCTATTTTTCTTTAACTTATCACAACATGAATTATGTAGAATTTACACCATAATGGTTGTGTGATTTTGGAATTAAGTTACAAAAAAAATAATGGACAATTAATTTAATTACATTTTTTTGAACAGAAATTAATTTAATTACAAATTTCAATTGTTTAACCAGTTTTTTTTTTAAAAAAGCTTGAGAATTAGGCACTATTAATATGGTAAAGTGTATAGTTGACATTTCAAGTTTTATAATATAGAGATTTGAAAATTGAAATGTATATAAAATAATAACTAAAATGTAATATCCAAACATGGCATTGCCACCTAAGCACTTTGCCTAGGTGGCACTCCTCTTATTATAATAGTATAAGATTTAATTTGCACCATTTTGTAGAAATTTCAATTCTTTAATTTGGTGAAAAATATTTGTTTTTTGTGAGATGGTAGAGCGCGTGTTAGTATATGTATAAAAATAAATTTTTATAGATCTTAATGTGATATAGGAAAGAGAATAAATGGAATTAAATAATAGAAATTTATATACTAATAATATAAATAGATTTCACGAGATATATGAATGTGATTAATTAAAATATCAAAAAGAATGTGTAAAAATTAGTTCGCTAAATGCGCAAAATTTCAATTCAACAGAGAACGAAATTGTATTGGATCAATTAGCATATATGAAAATTCAGGATGAAAATGACATTTGACAGTCGTGGTTATAATTGTTGGACATTTGCCCATCAACTTCACCGGATTCACCGGAATGCCATGGGCTAGATGACAAGACACACGTCATGCATTTTGTCACTATTAATCCCCGTACTTATCGTCTCAACCAACAATGGCATTATGGATATTTCGGATAAAACATAGTTCAAACGTCAAACACGGCACATGAACGCTCAAAATTCCTTTGTGGGTTTCGTTATAATGTGAAAATTGATTGACTAGCTTATATATTAAACAAATCGTTAATCAACATTATACTTTGTTTCAAATTCTCCCTCGAATTGCTTCAATGTGACCATCAACCCAGAACTTGTTTTACAAAAAAATTTCAAAGAAATAAAGACTAAAGAATTTTTTTTAACTTATTTTCGACGATACATTCTCTGGACAAAAGGTGTATCAAAATAATTTCTAATGTGACAATGTTGATGGTTCAAATGTCACAAATTATTATTTAAAAAAAAAAAAAAGAAAGGAAAATGTATTGGTTGGAGAGAGGTTATTAAATTATTAATGTTAGACTGTATTAAGACGATGTCTAATAGTAGATATTGAATCAGACACATTTTAGCATTAATTGTGTCACATAAACACCTTTTAAACATTCAAGAATGATATTTAATATTTACTCATCTTGGCTGTCAAATGTTATCTTAAATGTTAGATTTAAAATGACAAATAAATTAATATCACATCACTGTCTGTTGACACTATTGTATTGGAGGATGAATGATCTAATGCCAACATGTTGGCAACATGTTAACATATGTGTGATGTCGCTCCTCAGGCGTCGCGTCATGGCCAAATTTTTTTTTGAAATATTTTTTTAATTTTTTTTGGAATCTACGTCGAGGTGAGATAAATAATCGCTTGTCAATGGTGTGGGATCTCAGCCCTCTATCTTTTTTCCTAAGAAAATGGGGGTGTTGGCAACTTATAAGTTGCCAACGTGTTGGCAACAGAACGGGACATTGTATTGGAGGATGAATGATCTAATGCCAACACAGCGCAACACGTAACACACAGCTCCCCGGACAAGTGTCTATGGTCACAAGATAATGCCACGTGGACGGTCAGATAACACCTATATAATACCACGCCATTTTCGAACCTAGGAAGAGGCAGCTGAAACTGAAGCAGTCATCCTGTATAATTTCATTTAAGTAATCATGGTTAACAATTAATTAAACCATGATTAAATCCCGCCGTCAAAACCAGTCTTTAAAATCAACCAAATATTGATGTTATTATTATACTCAGTTCAAATTAAAATCTCACGTCTTCTTCCTCTGTTCCTCACTAACAATTTAATGATTTATTATCATTAAAAAAAGATGGTTCTCTAGTGAGTTGTTTAATTCAAGAACAAACAACTTTGATTTTTCCGAGAATTTCAAGGATATGCATGTTTGCAGAAAGTTTTTCTTGAATTCTGAAAATTTCAGTTAGAGACAGGAGAGAGAAAGGTTGAAGCAAAGCAGCAGTGGCGGAAATGGAGAATTCTGATGCTGAAAATCATCAACCAGCACCCAAAAAACGGCGAAATCAGCCCGGAATGCCCGGTAAAATTAAAATATTTCTCAATCCAATTCGTTAAAAAAAAAAAAATCGAACATCAAGAAAAAGAAATTGATTTTATTTTTAATTACTCTGTTTTTTCGCAGATCCAGATGCAGAGGTGATAGCTTTGTCTCCAACAGCACTGCTAGCGACAAACAGATTCATCTGCGAAGTGTGCAACAGAGGATTTCAGAGAGAACAGAACCTGCAATTGCACCGACGAGGCCACCATTTGCCGTGGAAACTCCGGCAAAGAAACGGCGACGAAGTGAGGAAGAAACGAGTTTACGTCTGCCCGGAAACCTCGTGCATTCACAATCATCCTTCAAGAGCCCTCGGCGACCTCACCGGAATCAAGAAACATTTCTGCCGGAAACACGGCGACAAGAAATATAAATGCCAAACATGTCCCAAGATTTATGCTGTTCAATCTGATTGTAAAGCCCACATGAAAATTTGTGGCTCCCGTCAGTATCGTTGTGATTGCGGTACCCTGTTTGCCAGGTATGTATACAAATATTATACATATACATTGTATTCAATCAAAATTTAATAACCGATGATGTTTTTTATAAGTTTGATTTATTTGTTGTCAATTAGGAAGGATAGTTTTGTTACGCATAGGGCGTTTTGTGAGGCGTTGGCACGAGAGAGTACGAGGATTGAAGTTGCCAATGCTGCTGCTGGTGGTGGTGGTGGTGGAGGAGGAGTGTCTTACAGTCCACCTCCGCCGCCGCTAACACCGTCTACCAGAGTACTATCTCCGGTGCTATCCATTCAGAGCTCAGGTATTTGGTGATTATTAATTAATTCCTAACAAACACGACGTCATTGTTTACTGGAAAGTGTTTTAATATTGAAGAATGTAATCTGTAATTTGTCTGCATTGTGCGTACATGTCAAAACGAGATTGTCATCATCAACTATTCCACCGAAACGGCTCTGTAAGCGTTACTGTATTTTGTCGATTAGCATTCTTGTTTTCATGTGAATGTAAAACGTGATAGCTAACACAATTTTATGTTACTCACAACTCACGTGACATCATATCTCCAAATCTGGATGAGTTCAAATATGTCGTCTCAATTTATGCGATTCAAACTGTTTCATGTGTTCAATGTTGTCATTAGATCGAGCAGAGGTGTATATAATTTTATGTAAAAAGGCATCTTTAATTTAAATAGCTCAAGATTCCCTCCGTTTTCTAATTTTCTTGATGTGTGATCTCTAGTTGCATTGTTGTGTGATAGCAGCTGAATTGCCCGAGAATCAAATTGCGCATTTTCAATCCCAATCGACAAAACCCTCGGCTTTGTTCGCTTCAATCACCACCGTGACCACCACAACCGAGATGGCTTCCACCACCAGCCATGGAGGACTATTTGCTAGTATATTTGCGCCATCCACCTTTGGCGAACAAGCACAACCATGTCGTCCTCCTTCGACCTACTCTGAACTGCTATGCACAATGGCTGGAACAGATTGCTCAAACATCGATCCGAATATGTCCCTCTCGTTGTCATCTTCTCTGTATCTTGAGACTTCACAAGATCCAAATATGCATTATGCATCGTCTCCACTGCCAGCACTGTCTGCAACTGCATTGCTTCAGAGAGCAGCCGAAATGGGTGCAACTTCAGCCAACTCCTCGTTTCTTCAGAGTCATGTGCAATATGAAAACGGTTCTTCGGGGCCTTCGACGTCAGTTCTGAACGACAGGCCGATGACTCTCGACTTTCTTGGCCTTGGAATGGGTGGTCACGAAGCCTCGTCTGGTGAGTTTTCCGGTGGGTTTTCGGCCTTCTTGACCTCAATGGGAGGTGGACTTGGCGGTGCTACTGGCTCTGCCGGAGATGCTAGTTGGGGGTGATAACTGATAGGAGGACTTCTTTGGTATAATAGTAGAGAAGATGCAAGCTTCTTTTAGTTTGCAAAGGGCCTTGTTCCTTGGACATGACATTAAGCTTTAGATGCTTTCTTGTTCTTTGTCTTGTTAGTTTGATTTTGTAATGTCAATTTGTTAAACTCTCTAGTCATGGTCATGATCATGGTCGTTGTCCATAATAATTTAAAGAAAAAAAATTGTCTATTGTATTATTCAATCTATTTTTTGTGTGCGATTGTATGTTTCTTCATTTGTCATCCATGTCTTTTGGTTCCGATACTTCACATTAAAAATTACAGTTTCAGAATCATTTGTAACCACTCATTTGATAGATTTCTTAACTTTTTGTACTTTTTTTTATTACACGTCAAAAAATTGATTTTTCAATAATGTGTTATTGTGTGAGTTATTCGTAAGGATATGTGTATTATACAGGTAGATGAGCGACTAGCATTAGATAGAAATACATGGCGTAGCAAAATCCATATTGGCGATCCTATGTGATTTTCCCGTATGGCTTCACACACCCGATCCCTACTTGTAGGGAATAAGGCTAAGTTTTTTTGTTGTTGTTGTGTTATTGTGTGAGTTCAACTCTTGTGATTATTCCGAAGCAATATTGTATTTCATTTTTCTAATTACCATCGAAGAAGTTGATACAAATGAAGATGGAGAAAGGCTTATCGCACAACCATAGTGTGTTGCTTCATTGGTAGCAACCATTATGGGGTGAGTCGCTCGATGAAGTTGTACCTCTTTATTAAACGGTTGAACATGTGTGACTATGTGACCATCCGTGATCCGACCTATATATTTCTGATTAAGATGAGCTTGTACATGTATGCCCTCGCTGAAATCATCTTCTTTTAAAATTTATGTCCTCAAGATTTTCTTTTGTATTTACCTTTTAACCGCTCTTGTTTTTATGGTACATTCTTTTAAAAACGAAAATGAAATTTTTCTCAATTAAAATTTGCACTACCCAATACATATTACTCCTTCCGTCTCACAAAAATAAACTCACTTATTATTCCATATAGATTAAAAAATTGTATTCAATATTACTTATTTTTCATAATGTATATTTTCAAGACAATTTTACTGAAGAATGCAAAACATTATTTACTAAATCACATTTACGATTAAATGTATATTAGGAAAAAAAAAGTAAATATACCATTATTTTGGTAATTGGAGGCTATCATTTGAGACGAATAAAAAAAGAAAATAGGGCTATCTTTTGCGGGAGAGTATATGTTACTGTTGAGCATTGACTTGGCTAGGCTTGGAAAGGAAGACTTGACACAAAGACGAGTGAATCAGTGAATTGTATGGTGTGAAAGTGCTAACAATAATTGGCGTGAAGTAGTACTTTTTGCCTTGACAAACTCTGCAAAAAGTGGTAGAAAAATAAGCACTTCCTTTGGATGGGTTGCGTGTGGAATGTGGACAAGACTAGAGACTTGAGAGAGGCAGAGGAACCTCTCCAAGAAAGAATCATTCCGCGTTTAAACTTTTTCACTTAAATTAGTTTTTATTATTGGATTAATTAAAGTCAAATATTAATATTAATTACATAAATTATATCTCATTATTCAATTTAAAAATTTAATCAAACACACTATAATTTGGTAAGCCATGACTCCTAGAGGCTAGAAAGATAAAGTTAGCTTCACGTGATATTATAATCATTGAGTTTGCTAATGTATACAGAAAGTTATATAAAAATGATATAAGTTTACTTTCTCACACAATTCGCTTTAAACAAAAATCTACCATTATTAAAATCTAAAACCAATTTTCATGCAAGTTGTGTATATAACTTTTGTACAAATATCTTTTTCTCGTGATCATTTTACATTTATCGTATGTGAACAATTTACGGGATCGTTTGCTCGCTCTTTCCCCATCCATCCATCAAAGCATCTTCAATGGTTTGTAAATTATCAAAATATGATTTCATGTAAAAATAGTATTTACATAACTCATTTAAAAATAGATAATATCTACTATACAATTTACGTTTAGACAGTAATAATTTGTTGGACATTGTCTATTTAAACTTTTGCGGGCATTGATGATTTCTATTTTGTGCTCTTCTTTAATCAATAATTGATATACACAAAATCAATTACTTTTTCAATCCACACCCACCAAACAAGATATTTTTTTCTTTATTGCTATTTTTGAAAGAGTTAGATAGCGAAATAAAGATTATTTTAATTGAAAAATAATGAAAAGAAGTGTAGAAAAAAATATAGGAAAAGCCAAAAAAAGAAGGTAGAAAAAAATTCAAAAATGATGATAAAATAGTAGTGGGAGATATATAGATATATGTGTATTTGTAGGCATGGCACAACAATTTAGAAAAAAATGAGGTAAAACTGAGAAAAGTAATTTTTAAAAAATGAAAATTGAAAAAAAAAAGGAAAACATGTGGAATTACTGTTATAAAAAGCACGATGCGTGGAGAAGCATAGAGACCACAACTAGAGAGTAAGCGCGACGATATGCACAGCAAAAGCGTGAGATATGATGAAGCATTGAGTGCAACCATCAATCTTAAGCGCTCCTAAGCTTACACCTAAGCTCCTTTTTTTAGAACAAATGAGATATATCTCAAAAATTCCCTCTCGCCTCAAGTAAACATCGTCGAGAAGCAGTGTTCTGAAAGGCCCTCCTAGTCGGCCTTTTAGGCGGCACCTATGCTCGAAACTTGCCCATCACACTTCGTTATGCATTAGGCTTTATCACACACTTATTGTGCTTTTATTACACATTGGTATAGTAAGGCACACCTAAGCTTAATGATTCGACATTTTTTTTTTTTACGCATTACGCTTTTTAGATTTTTGTCCAAAAGTAATGAATTGGAGATGTGTCAGAATATTTTCAATAGTATTAAACCATAAATTTGTGGAAATTAAAATGTGTGCACACCTAATACTATATTTTTCTTTTCTGAAAGCTACAATATTGACACAAAAAAATTCAATAAAACTATTTATATGATTGAATTACTTCGACAAGTTCAATTATGGGCTAAAATAAAAATATATAGAAAATTAAAGTTAATATCGTGCAACTTAAGAATAATTAAGGGCTAATTTGCACTTGTTTAAAAATTATGCATTCAATTGTAATTGATGCTTATGACCAGGACGAATGACTTTGTCATTTTACAAAAAAGAATTTGACCAATTAACAGTCAAACGAACATCTTTTTAAAGGGAGGATCTTCAACGTTAACTTTTGAAAGATTAAAAACCCAATGAGCAAGACTTGAAGCTTGAGGACTTGATTGTAACAATCTCAGAAGGTGAGGGATTGCTACTGCCCCTATTTGTTTGTGAGAACTACGCTAATGTAAAATATTTTCAAAAAGCCAATGCCAATGCAACAGTGAAAGCTATTCTTCTCTTTTAAATATTCCCGCCGGCAGCATCTTGCAAATATTCTGACGTTTTAACAGTTTTCTATTAGCCCCACGCATCAATTGTATTAAAACCCTGGATCATTTTTCTTGCTTATAAGTAATATAATTAGACATTGCTTACTTGAAGAGTTGAAGTAAAAATGCTTCAAGCTTAGTAAAACAAAGTTTACATTTTCCATACCTTCCTTCCCCCATTTCTCTCTGTGTTTCCATCAATCCTCCTATCATGCAGCTTCTACTTCCTACTGCTACTTTAGTCATATTAATCTACCTTGCGAAAATCACATACACCATCATTTATCGCCCGTGGAAAATCCAGAAGCACTTCAAAAAACAAGGCGTCAATGGCCCTTCTTACAATCTGCTACACGGGAACTTGAAGGAGATGAACACGATCAGAATAGAGGCAGAGTCAAAACCAATCCCGTTGACTCACGACATAATCCATCGTGTATCTCCACATTACCACAAATGGTCAACCTTATATGGGAAGACATTTCTTTTCTGGTTTGGATCTAAGCCTCGACTGATGATTTCTGAACCAGAAATGATCAAAGAACTTATGGTGAACAACAATGAGTCAGTGTATAAGGATGCATTCAACCCTCTTTCTAAGCAGCTATTTGGACAAGGACTTGTAGGGTTGGAAGGTGAGTTATGGGTTATTCACAGAAAGATAGCAAATCAGGCCTTCGCCGTCGACAGAGTCAAGGTAATAAATACATAACAAGTGTAAAGGTTTTCATAAATGATGTTTAATTTTTTTTCACGGGAAAATATGAAGGCATAATTGTTTCCAGGCTTGGGTGCCTGAAATTGTGGCTAGCACTTCGAAAGAGCTAGAGAAATGGGAAGAGGAAAGAGGAGGAAGAGATGAAATTGAAATTGATGTTCACGAAGCACTGCATAATCTTTCAGCAGACATTATATCTAGGACAGCTTTTGGGAGTAGCTACCAAGAGGGAAAGCACATATTTGAACTACAAGATCAACAGACATTGCTTACTTTACAGGCTTCACGAAGTGTTTATATCCCTGGATTAAGGTGAAAATCTTCTTATTGATTTCCGGTAATTTTGTTCTGATTTGATCACTAGATGGTATTTCATAGATATGACATTTATGGTGAGGTTTTGTATAATCATAATACAGGTTTCTACCGACTAAGAGAAACAGAATGATGCAGAAACTAGAGAAGGAAATTCGGGATTCAGTAAGGATGTTGATTGTGACAAATAGCAAAATAAAAGAGAACTCAAAAAATCTTCTTTCTTTATTCATGTCTGTCAATGGCGAAACTGATAAGGATAATCCGGGGTTAGGAGTGGAAGAAGTCATAGATGAATGCAAGACATTCTACTTCGCAGGAAAGGAGACAACTGCGAACCTCTTGAGTTGGGCACTTCTACTCCTAGCACACCATCAAGAATGGCAAAGCAGGGCAAGAGATGAAGTCTTTCGGGTTTGTCGGAATAATGAAGTCCCAAATGCAGACGACCTCAATGATTTCAAGATTGTAAGTCATTGTACCCATCTTCGATAAAGCATGTTTTCACGGTCTAACAATTTAATTTATCGGTGAGATGGTAAAGATGGAATCAAAGCAAGCAAAATATTTGATTTCAAATCCTGACCATCCCAAAATTGTCACATTTCATGTTGAATGGAACACTTTGCACAGAAATTCAAATAAATACATGCATCTCCACTCTTAACAACTTCATTTACCAGATGAGATGATGAACACTAAGTGATGAAACTTTTACAACCATTCAAATGTTGAATCACTCGATGTAAAAGCTTAAACTGCAAAATCCTTACGATTTATAGGTTATTTTCAACACACTCCATCACATGTGTTTCCCATCAAAGCCTAACACATTGATAATTCATTTAAATGGGTGGTGAAATTCGAACTAAAGACATAACTTAAGCTAATAGATCGATTCTAATATATGTGATTTATGTATTTTCTTAAACACAAACTAACCTTCGCATTTCGTCGAACAGATTGCAACCATACTCAACGAAACGCTCAGACTCTACCCTCCAGTGGCGATGTTGATAAGGCAAACATCCAAGAACATTAAGTTGAGAAACATTGACATTCCAGCAAAAACAGAATTCAATTTACCGATAGCTGCTGTCCATCATGATCTGTCAATATGGGGAGAAGATGCAAACGAGTTCAATCCACAGCGTTTTGCTGAACCTCGCAAGCATTTGGCTTCATATTTCCCTTTTGGCATAGGCCCCAGATTCTGTGTTGGCCAAAATTTAGCCGTGGTGGAATCAAAGCTTATCCTCGCTATGATTCTCCGGCGATTTTCTTTTGCACTTTCGCCGTCATATGTTCATGCCCCAATTCTCTCCTGGACCTTGGAGCCTCAGTACGGTGCCCAGATAGTTCTCAGAAGGACATAACTGTGTAACGTTGATCTCTGCTTGTGTGATACGAATATACGATCATGGCTAATTTTCCTTTGTATTGTGCGATGGCATGGTAGAATCGACGCGATCGCATCACACAAACACGTGCGATTGCATGACACATAATTTTTTTCCTTTTCAAAATTTTGGTAAAAAAATATTGATAACTCACAAACAGAAGCTAAAATGCGAAAAAAATCCATATTTGTTAGTTGCATCCGAATCGTTGAAACAAAAATCATATATTATCTATAAAAACATACACTGTATGTGAATTTTATGGCCAAAACGCCAAAAACTAACCAACTAAAGCCATGTCTGTTCCCAATTTTCATTTAGGAGAGAGAAAGACACAAAAATTTAGGTAAGCCCCATATATTTTCCATTTTTTCCAATTTTTTATTTTTTTAAAAATCACCTTTTACTCATTTAATCAACTTTTTTCTATATGAATGAATTCTCATACCATGTCTAGAAATAAACACTCATCTAGAATTCTTCCACTACTATTTTTTTTTTGAATTTGTTTCTACATCTATCATTTTTTTACTTTTTCCTCTCTTTTTTTCCTGCACCCTTTCCACTCCAATCTAATTAAAATAATTATCTCTCTCTATTTCTCACCTCCACATCATCAGGCAATTTACATCTCCATTGGAGATGGCCTAATAGTAGAGAGTTTACACATTCTTCGTAATACATTACACACTCTTTATAATTTATTACACATAATTTGTAGTTCATTACATGTCATTTGTAATCCATTACAGGCTATTAATAATGTGATGTTAGGATGTGCGTTAAAATAAAATTTTATGTATTTTTATGTGATCTAGGAAAGAGAATGAGTAAAGTTGAATTGTGAAGATTTGTGTAGTACAGATAGGTACCACAAGATATGTGGATATGAAATAGGAGAGAGAATTAGTAGAGTTGAAAAAAGTGTGGAAAAATACATAAAAATATGTAGAAGAACACGCGTTAAATTATAAACTATAACTAACACATAACACTCCATTGTAATTTGTTACACACAATTGGAAACGAGTTTGGAGTTAGAAATTGGATAAAAATGAAAAGTTTAAAAGGGAAAAAGGAAAAATGAAAAAAAAAATAAAAATAAAAAAAGAAGAAGAAGAAGAAGGAAGAAGAAACCATGCCATCGCATGGTTAATATTTGGGCCAAAATCCAAATTTCAACTGTGTATGTTTGGTTAGCATAATAAACTAAGTTAGCATAATCCATGCAATCACGAGTATTTGAAGAGTATGTTTGGTTAGCATAATAAACTAAGTTATAATTTATTTGAAGAGATTATAAGCGCCTCCTATTAAAATAAGTTATGTTTGGTTGAAAGAGTTTATTTGAAAATTATAGCTTATTTAAAAGCTTTTCTTACTAGTTTTTTTAACTTAGCTCATCAACTTTTCATTTTTTATTCTATTTTTATCATTTTCTTTTTGTAGAAAAAGAAATGTTATTATTTTAAATATGTTTTTTTCGGCCATTTTGTATTTCTGACTCAATTTTTTAACTAATTTTGTCAAACACTAATATTTAAATTAGCTAAATTTTTAACTATTAACTATAAGTTATAAGTTATAAACTTTCAGTTGGTTTATTAAATATTAGCTATTAGCTAATATTTAAATTAGCTAAATTTTTAGCTATTGGCTACAAGTTATAAGTTATAAGCTTTCAGTTGATTTATTAATTATAAGCTAAGTTATCAGGTTGTTCTACTAAACATACCAAAAAAGCACAATTTTAGGCACGCGGTTACCTTATTTTTGTAAATAATTTTATTTTAACTTGTTTGAAGTATACAAACTTTTTTTTGAACCCATTTGAATTATACAAACTTTAAAAAACATTATTTGGCGCAATTTCCCCTCAAATTTATTTTTCTTATGGATCAAGTGCTCAAAAAGTAGATGCACGGCTGTCATCACCCACCGCAATGGCTCTTCCTTCTCATTTCACCCAAAAAATAACAACGTTTTCTTATATTTTGAAAAAAAGAAATGTTAAATTATTGTTTGTCAATCGCATTATATCGCAACTTGTTCTTTTATTTAATTTTACATAAACTTCAAATTTGGTAATCTCTCATTGCTGGTCACTATAATAGTTGTACGATTTTGATTACTAATCTCCTCAACAACCTTTTTATCAATTCTTTGAAAAATTATTATCTGTTAAATCAAACTTCATTACACAGAAACTGTTGATGTGGAAATCAGTAAAGACTAATTACTTATCAATTGAGGTGGGTGTCAGGACCTGAATAGTAGTAACTGAAGGAGTAAAATATATAAGTGTAGTGTCCGAGCTAGCTCTTGTTTACAGAGTTTTCTCGTGTCAAATGAATGTTAAGTGTTCTATTTATAGTGCAAAATCAGGTAGGGAGCCGTAGATCATCATGGCGCCGGCTCGACCTAGGCCCAGAATAGGTGTAATGATGTCTCTGTGGCTCTGCAAGCCGTCTTGCATTTAAGGCGTTGACCTCGGAATTTGGGTGTAGCCGCCAATGCATTAATGGGGACAAGATGCTCTGTCGATTGCAGGTGGTGTCAGGATGTCAGGTGTGTCAGGTGACACGTGGGTTGTCCTTCTTGTCATCTAGCGTGGGGTGGGCCAGCGCCATGGTCGAAGCCGACCTTGGCCCGCCGGTTGGCCATTAGTAATGGGAACAGTTCTCCACGGATTTGCCGACCTGGGCCCAAGGCGGAGTTAGGCGGGCTCGGCGGAGCTAAACTGGGACACTCTGCCGATTCCCTAGTGAGGTGAATCCCAGGATCAATCCGACCTGGGACAATGGACACGTAACCGGCCGACCTGGTACTCCTACACGTCAGTGAGGGTCCATATTGGGCGTAGGGCTTGGGGCGCGCTCGTGCCACGTCACCAGGGTGCCAACAGAAACCATATATTAGTTCAATGTAACGAAACCTAAAAATTTCCACACGCAAGTCTTCCAACTTTAGCTTGAATTATGTTCCAATTACTTAAACTATTATTCTATTATGAGTTATGATCTCCTACTCATGTAGGTACGTATTTATGCCGGAACAAAAAAATTGTGAACACGGGCTCCCACCCTATTAGGGGGTGTATTATTCATCTGACCCAACGTGGATATTATAAAAAAAATTTAAAAATACATTTTTAAAGGATAACTTGGTGCCACCATAAAGTGCTATGTCGGCGTGGTTATGTACCCCCGTAGATAGGGTGATCAAAAGTAAAACTATTATATCGCTTCTATGCTACATAAATCTACTGCAAAATTTGAAGAGAAATAATGGCCCATTAGCATACACATTAAAATATATTATTTTTCATATTTTTTAAATTTTAAATTTGATTAAACAAATCACGTTTTTATATTTCATATGATCCACTTGTATTATTAAATATCCACTATTCAATTATATTAATCCTCTCCTTTTTACCCATAAAAATACATAAAAATAAACGACTTACAAGCGGCGGTATTTATTTATTTATTTGTTTGTTGTTTTAGCCGAAGGGGGAAAACCTCCTCAATCAATCAGTGAAAATAAAAAATAAACAAAACAAAATAAAGAAATAATCGCCCCGAGTTACGGAATCGTCGTTAGCCGGTTCCTTGAAGTTTGGAACGGTGCATGTCAAATCACCTTCCAAAATCAAGAATTTGAAATGTAGTAGAATTACCTTAGAGCGCACCCCATTTCATTTCCTTCAATCTCACACCACCGCACGCGGAAAACTCAACCAAAGTGTGTATCACTCGCATAGTAGTCTGATTTTGCGTCCTTGCCTTCCTATACAGAGAAGGGCAGAATCCGATCATTGAGGCGAAATACGATCGACTTGAGCGCCTTTTGGTTTAGTGATTTATTTCACAGTTTAACTTGGTACTAATGTTAAAATTCGTAATTGATTTGATTTGATTTAGATGGCCCTTTTTCTCGCACATTGTGATTTTGTACTGGGTTTTATATGGCGTGACGAATTAATTGGAATGTTTGATGCTTGGATCTGGAAATATTTTGTTACTTTGACAGGGGATTCATTTATACTTCTCTTGGAAAAAGATGCGAGTTTGTTTATTTGATGGTGGACGTACATGAAACAATGATCTCATTACAAACTTGAACCGATTTATTATAATTCTTGATGCGGATAGGACTTCCTCAATTTGATGGATTACTTTACAATTTCTTACACACTGCATGATTTGCAGTGATGTTTTTTTTATCCATAGATATGATGAACTGGCATTTCTGATGGTGTTTCATCTCATCTGACATAATCTCCTGAATTCCCTGGTCAACCTTTTGTGCTAGCTATTGTTTTGTTCTATTTCTTCTTCTGCCTCCACTTTGTTTTACTGAATTATCTCTTAAGCTTTCCATTCGGCATTTGTGTCTAGATTTCATGCTTTAACCTTGTTATTTTTCTACAGTTGTGGTTTTAGGATACACTTGTCAACACATAACCAGTCTCACCTCCATCTATGTTTGGAGGTGGTGCATCTGTTCCTTCGAACAGTCCACATTTACGGAAATCGGGAAGCCGACCTGTAATTTTTGATCTAGGTAAGAAATGATTTTACCTTTCAGGCATTTCTATCTGCCAGTTGTTTTCGTCAATGGATGTATTCCATTGCAGCTGAATGAATTAGGTTAACTTCTAGGTACAACTGAATCTGGTAATAACGTTGAAGAGGATTTCTTGCATTATACAGAGTCAAATGAAATGAAAAGCATGAGCACATCATTGACCAACTTGGCAGTTTTGCCCGGTGCGGCAATTTTGCCATCTCCTGTTCTTTTGTGGAGATTTAAGGTATCACTTCCATTTAGATTATCATAATTCACTTGAATGTTCTGGGTCTCTTTTATTTTCCTTTTGTTTCACTTTGTAGTTAAGGTAAAACACAATAAGGCAAAATGAGGTGAGATTTGGTTTGACTATGAAATCTTCTGTGGATCACTGGCAAATCTAAGCCTTCTTTTGAATCATTTAGTATAATAAAGAGATTTGGAATATGGAGCAAGTTTTGATTTCATGATGTAGAATTGCCGTCAAAATAAAAGAACAAATGTTTATAATGGGAAAGGAGATTATTTAACAAAAATCGCTTTTGTACTCCTTTCCCATTTCAGGTTTGTAAACTCTGTTGTTGTTTCCTGACATATCAGTGTTCTAGAAGGTTTATCAACTGTTATGTACATAGGTCGTGCTCGAATTCTTGCTGTAGTAATAAGATTTTGACAATCAAGTGCTTACCATGTTTCAAGTCCAGAAGCTTTTGTCTAACTTAAGATGAATTGTAATTTCTCATCATTGTAATTCATGTGATTAAGGCTTACTTTACTCCTTTGTCCCATCATTACATCTAGGATTTTGGACCAACATGGCAATTGTTTCATTTGTAAATCTTTTGGCCGCCTGTGTTTGCATTTGGGCTATCTTCATTTGTACATCTTTGCAAGATTGTAACTTAGCTTGATTTGCAGGTACTACTGTTTTTCCTATGGGGGTTCATTTGTTGCAAGGTCAGTTTAAAGGGGGTTTTTTCCCCCATATTTGGATGTGGTCAAACAGGATTTTCACTGGTCATGTCATTATTGTTTATACGAATATGAATAATTGCAGATAGAATGGGATTCAGTCATGCGAATGAGTGCAGATCTGCGAGATTTATTTTTATACGAGGCTTTTCTGTATTATAATCCTCTTCTTCTTGTGGTTAGTGAATTCTTTTACCAAGTTCTTGGAGTATTCCATGGTGCTTGTGTGCCAAATTACACCGTTTATTTCCTTTCACTAAAAATTTTATGTTGTTTGATAATGCAGACCATGATGGTTTGGCTTTGGGGAATAAATTTATGGGTATTTGCCCAAGCTAATGTTGGCTATGCTAAAATTTTTGACTTAGATCAGGGCCATCTTACTCATAGAGAAATATGGAAGGTATCTTCTTCTTGTGAATGCATTGCTGAGAAACTTGGATAATTTATTGACTGATCTAGTCATCTAGCTAGTGATGCTGATATCTGTTGTTCCTCAATCTATTTGGCACCCTGATATTTTGGTGCATAATTTTTGTTGGGGGTTCTGAATTGGTAATATTGCTTTCTAAAGTGATCAAATTCTCTGCTGTCCAAGTTGAAGCCGTGGACCTCTTTCTATTAATCACTGGTTCCATTGATGCTTGTTTGAACTCCAGTTTTCTTCTGCTTTAATTTTAGCTTTTACATTGTAGAAGTTGTTTCTCTTTGGACCTAGCGTTCAGCATCATTAATATGATGATACGAGTATACTAGAATTTCTTCATTTTCGAAGAATTTCTTAATTTTCGAAGCCCCATGATCGCCACGAAGTTGCTCTGCTCTGATATGTATTTTAAATGTAATTATCTTAAAACGTCTTGCTATTATTTCCAAACTGTTCTTTAGTTGAAAATCAAGATCTTCATAACTGCATTGATTATACGTGATGTTATACTTGCATTGAAATACGTGGCATAGGACAGGCTGATATTCCAATTGACAATGAAGGACTTTGAATATTCTAACTTCAAGATTAGGAGCATTTCTGAAGAAAGACATTCCTCATTTTCTGTGAGAACATTAACTCCATACTAGACTTTAACCTTTTTCAGTCTGTGGTACTCAGTTCCTGGGTGTGTGAGGACATAAAATTGCTTGCATTGTGGAGGAATTGAATCAAAGCCTCTTCATCCATTGTTGCACTTATTAAATTTTTCTCTTTAGGATTGGAGTTTATGTCTTCATTTTTTGATTCTATTTTTTTCCCCGCAAAAGTATTCGTCACTAATGTTCATATGTAGGTTGTTCTCTGCAAGTGAGTATCTCAACTTTTTTGTTTCTTGGCGAATTTGACCAAAAATAATTGATGAAAGCTACTTGAGAATTTTTGTTGTTGTTCTCCCTCTGTGTCTCTCTTTCTCTCTTTGTTGTGGTTGTTGCTTGCTTTTCATTTCTCCCCCTTTTTTTCAGGGGTGCTATACATGAACTTTACTCTTTTCCTTTTTGATTCCACAGTGTGCTACATGGATGACAATTATTGTCCCAACTAGTATGACAGCATATCTTTATCTTTATTCTCACGGAGAGGTTTCATTGGCTGCATCCCAACCAGTGTAATAGATGCTTCTTTTCCTGGAAATATTTTCTTATGAACATCATTTTTTTTGTTCTTATAAAGACTTAAATAGTTAGTATATCAGGTGAAATTCCTCTTCAAGTTTCTTTTGCCAATCTATTCTCGTATTTGATTCATCATTGTCCCCATTGCAATTATTTGGAGAGGCTCCTGATACATCGATTGATATGCCACAATAAATTGGATACAGGCCCATAAACGTGTTCTTAACTGTTTTTTGTGAAATTTTACAATAAATTGCTCCTATAATAGAAGATGTTTTCATACATATTTTTCACTTTTTAAATTTTCTGTGATTTATGAACTGGTGATGTACCCTTGTTCTTGGGAAGTTTTCCTGTACATCTTTGATTCTAACATTTCCTTCTAAGTCCTGAAAGAGGGTAGGGGATTTGATCCCCTTTTTCTCGCTAAAGACTAATAATTTCTCCTGCATGTTGAAATTATAAATCTTGCGAGTCAGAGTATTCATTTGGCATGGTTTTCCCCAATCCCCAAAAAACATGTTTCCAGAAACTTATTTTAACCACACATTGTATTGTACCCATAAGTTTTCATATATATTGCATTCACACGTACTCCCAAAAGAAGAAACATTTCAATCCAATTTTTTTATTTTTATTTTTTTAAAAAGTTAAAAAAAAATGAAGAAAAAGAAGAAAACTAAAAAAGAAAAGAAACTATACCAACTTAGCACTGAATAGAGTCAAGAAAATATGGCCTTCAAGTCTGCTACGATTCCCCGTAGGTTCTGAAATGTTATGCTTCTCTGTAACAGTCTAATGCTTTAAATAATGGTTCGATGCTACCAACTTGAATGGACTTTGATTCTGAATAGAGCAGATACATGAGTTGCTGTCATGATAGTGTCAGTCTTGTCAGATAGTTTGTTGCCGTACAATTCAGCTGTATGCTTGCTGCCTAGTATATTTCTTAGTTCGAAATGACCATGCATAATTGTCAGAAGCTATCATGCATTCATGCTTATGGTCGTGGATAATATGCTTTCTGTATCTTGCAACTTCTGAGCTTTTATGCCATATAATGACTTATCAATTTGCCACTACAGGTGCTCTTATATGCTGCTGTGGGGATGGCCCTAATATTTCCTTTCGACATTTTCTACTTGTCAACTCGGTACTTTTTGTTAAGGACTTTGTGGCGGATAGTTTTCCCTTTACAGGCAAGTTTACATTGTTGCACTCATGTTAGGGTGCAATTTTTGTTGTTTGTATCACCATTGGTGAAAAATATTGTTTACTCCTGCTGTACTAATGAGTTAATGTCTGATATTATTCATTTATTTTATATTTTTCAACGTCATAGGGAATTTTGGAAAACTTAGGAATAGCTGTATATGATCCATGGACTCTTAGATTCAACTTTCAAGAGGGGAGTTTCTGTCTGTGCCTTTATCGTGGGAGATGGAAGGACTGTCTATAGTTTTGAAAGTATCTTAAAGATCGATAGAAACATTGAGATAGGGCTAACAAGTAACACTGGCAATATATTATCTTAGAGCTTGCCCCCATATTTCTGTTCTTTGTTTATTTTTCAATTAAGTGCAGTAGCTAGCACCAGAATATCTTTGTACAATGGAAATGTAAATTAATGGTTGTGACTGGTGATTAGAAAGAGTAATTTATATGTCTTTGTTTCTTTCTGTTGTATCTATAGAGTTGTAGTAGAACATGCAAGCTACAGAGGAGAAATACTTCATTTTCTTGCCTAAGAATTTAAAGAACATAAAAAGAGTTAATAGAGATGTTTCTACAAATATCTATGTCATAGAGGCACTTATTTTCTTTTTGTGATCCAATAACTTGGGTTGACATACAGTTACCTTGTTCCAATCTTTGAGGTGTAGGGTTTTTATTCTTCTACATTTTTCATTTTCACCTCTTATGATTATTTTCTGTGCATAGGTGAGGGCTTCTACATTTCTCACACTATCTTGCTTAGTGTTTTTGGGCTTAGATTGGCAGGATATGGAAGATGGTTAACTGCAATTAAGAAAAATTAAAATTGCTAATTCTCGTGTATGTTGTTGTCATATTGTTTCTGATATGTTTATTTCTGAACACAGGCAATAACATTTGCTGACTTCTTTTTGGCAGATATATTGACCTCAATGTCAAAGGTGAGCATGCTATTTCTGTTTTAGTTCTTGTAAGGTCGTTTTGATTAACTATTAAAGAAAACATCTGTTACCATGTATTAAAAGAATAACACTGATTCCTCATTTCAAATTGCCTCGTTGGAATAGTCAATTCCGTTTATGCAATGGTCCAGTTTTGATTTGCAATTTTAAGATGCAATGTAGCCTCATTCTCGTTTAGCTTTCAAGTTGCTGGTGTAGGACTTGGATGCTGCTGTATGAACTGTCATAACTGCTCATGTTGATGGAAAGAGGTAGTATATAACCGTATGAGCCCGTTTGCATACCCCTGTTAATGTATGTTTATAAGTAGGAAGAGAGAGAATGAGTAGAGTTGAATGGTGGAGATTTAATAATACAAGTGAACCCCATAAGATATGTGGGTGTGATTTGTTTACTAACGGCAATATATAATTCAAAAATACTAGTCCAGTATATACTTGTAAAACTAGGAAGATACTAAAGAAAGAAATGGAAATTTGCTGTTAGTTAAACTAATATGAAAGGAAATAATTAATTAGACCCTAACTATTGCTTCATCTCCCGCCCCCACCCCTTTTTTGTTGCACGTTTCATCATATGACAATTTGCTCCATCAGTCGTATTATGTTATACTTGCTCAATAAAGTGGTCAAAATGATCTCGGTATCTTCCTTCTCATCCAAGATTGATTCTAGTCTTAATCTATATATATCTACCTGGCTTTTGAGAAGGTTGTGCTAGTTACTTGTTCTGTTGCGTTATCTGTAAAATCATATGAAGAGTAAATTGAATCATTTAGAGGTGGATTTTAATTCATGTAACAATGACCGTTTTCTATGTTATGCATACATCTGTTTTTTTCCTTAATAACTGAAATTTTCTGCATAGTATAGTAATAAATCCTTGGATAACAACGCCAATGTTGTGGTGCGTTTGCAACAGTATTTTTCTGTTGACTTCCTGCTTACCATTAGCTTAACTGTGTTAATATCCTTAAATAGAAGGCCATTAAAATTTACGGGGTGATTCATTTGCACCTCCATGCAGGTTTTCTCAGATTTGGAACGTTCAGTTTGTCGAATGGTCCATCGCCAGGTGAACTTTTCTTTTTCTTTTTTTGTTTTTTCTCTCTTTTTCTAAAATGCTATAAAATTCACTTTAATGACCCAAATGAAATCGTACTTCAATTTTAACGCAAAATGAGTGATTGTTACTCATACGTATCGTAATCCCATACCTATTTATGCTTAAAAGAGAATTTTTAGATTCTTGAGGTGAAATTTAGATTGGTTACCCAAGGCCATGAACATGTGCAGGTTGCTACAATTGCATGGTTTGAAGCTGATTCTGTTTGTGGAAGTCACTCCATTGCAATCCCTATAGTTCTTGTTTTGCCTTATATATTTCGTCTTTTTCAATGTCTTCGGCAATACAAGGATACTAAAGAGAAGACAACCCTATTAAATGGTAAAATGTTGCTCCTCTGCTTCGTCTTCTTTTGCAATTACATGAAAACTTTAATGGAGAAATCAATCTAACTAATCTGCTCTCTTTCACAATTTCTTGGCTCAAAGCAAATGCCAAAATGAAAATAAGTGATTTATAGAGTTGATTAAGTCTGAGTCAGAAATAAGTGATTTTGGATGGCTGTGGTTTCAGCTTTGAAGTATTCAACAGCAGTGCCTGTTATTTTCCTTTCGGCCCTCAAGTATCACGTCTTCCCCGACAATTGGACAAAAATTTATCGGCCTCTGTGGCTTCTCTCCAGTGTTTTGAACTCTTTATACTCATTCTATTGGGATGTCACACGAGATTGGGACTTGAGGTACGTACACACATCTTTAATCACTTCTAAATTGTCAAATGTTCAAAATTTAAAGTTATTTCTTGATTATAATTTTTGGGCTGGAGAATGAGTCGAAATTTGTATTCCTTGTCTCTTTTCCCTCCAGCTGCTTCACTCGGATTTTCAAGTTCAGCAAACCACATTTCTTATCCCACATGTTATACGGAAGGAAATGGGTACGACAATAAATAAACTCTTGCAATTTTCTACTGCTCCCTGTATACTGACTCTGTGTTTTGTACTTAGGTTTATTTTTGGGTGATTGGAAGCAATCTTATCCTTCGATGCACATGGACATACAAGTTATCGGCTCATCTTCGCCATAATTACCTCACTGTTTTCACAATTACTGCTCTAGAGATTCTCCGTCGCTTCCAATGGGCATTCTTTCGCGTAGAAAATGAATGGAACAAGATGAACTCCAAGGGAAATATTCAACTCGACACAAGTGAGTCAGAGAGTGAGGAAGACAAGTTACTGAAATCCAACGGTCATAGTGTATAGATAACGAGAAGGCAGCTGGGCCGATGCTGCATGACTTGAATGTATAAGTGTGCACCATGTTGGATGACATAGATTAACGATGTCAGTTTTGCTCTCCTACCTGTGGGTGGTACTCCCTTCACTTTGTATGGGGTGGGTCGTATTGTGGGACCCACTATCATGCAGAGATGAGTTCAATGTCTTGTACAGACAGGATTATATTTGTATAAACGTTGGACGGTATTTTAAAGGAAAAGAAATTGCACTCTATACCATAGTTAGTGTTCTGTATTGAACATGCACTTTCCATGTATTCATTGATTTTCTTATGATATTGCTAAATTATTTTCCATTCAAACCTAATGCAGCTTTCAATAGGACTCCCAAATGAAGATTTTTTTGCATCTAAAATGGTGGAGGTAAGAATAATGTTATGTATCATCTTCAAGAGAATGATTTATAAGCTAAGTTTGGTATTACATCACTTAGATAAAGGTAAAACGACCTATACTCCAAGATATGCGTCTTTGTGCATTGTTATTGAGTTTTAGATATGTTGTTTAATTTTCTGTCTCTTGATGTGTTATAATCTAATGATAATGGACTACATCATTGACATAATACAATTGTTGTATATGTAGATTATTTTGATTGAATAAAATAACAAAAAGGCAATGGTAGATTTGTTCCCCCTGTTCATAGGCTAATACACATGAAACAATCTCTCAGGAATTGTTCATCCAGGAGGCAGGGAAAAATTAGATATTCTTGAGATCTGAACATTGATCTTTCAGTCAACGGTAATCATCCATTTACTGGCATAGTGGCATTATTTATTAAATTGTGGCCTCTATGTGCGTGTGAACAATCGATTGGCGCAGATCAATTCAATACTCCGAAAGTCTTAGAATTTTTTAGGACTCATGTAGTTCTGAATTTTGATGAGCAATTGACTTCTTTTTAAAGATTGAGGACTAGCTTGTTCATAGGACACTAGGTTGAGGATCGGTGGTGCAATTTTCTTTTAAAATGAATATTAAGTAGGAGCTGTATCGGTTCGTGACAAGCTGGCTATCTTTTGTCAACCTTAAATAATTATATGTTGACTCTATTATTGCAAGGGCACCACAATTAATTTATAGAAATTTTTGGCGACCTTGGAAAAGTGCACTGGCCTTGGTTTATCAATGTGGTTATGCTGAAGTTTTAATTTTCATCTCCTGCATATCTTTGATATGCACAAAGATGAACTCATTTTTATTTTTATACATATTGATATTTCGTGCGAGATGAATAGTTCATGCTAAGATAGAAGACACGAGCCGACGAGCAAACATAGAAGATTCGACACTATTTGGTTGACATACCAAGTCGGATGAGAGAATAAGTCCAGCCTACGATAATGAACGATGGGAGAACTTGGTCACCTCTTACTAGCAAGTCTAGAAATTTGAGATGAATATGTCACTTGATCCGATAGTGTCATTAGCCTCATTTAATACGAAATTACTAAATTATAGCTCTATAATAATCTGATTACTTAAAGTAGTGAGAACGATTATAACCTAGGTAACCTTGGATTCCAATGCATTATAAATGGAGACGAGTATCAATGGAGTGGGGCATGAAACAAGATCTCCACATACTTACTTGCATTACTCATACATTAAAAGCAGCATTTCTTTCTCTGCTATGCATTTCTTTAATTATAAGTTAATAAACATATATTCTTCGAAAAAAATCTCTTTATTCTTTGAAAATTTGGCATTTTTCTGTTTTTTTTTTTTTAAAGAAAGAAAATAACTTTGTCGAACTCTCCCTGGTATTATATTATTATATATACTAGTGTACATCTAGTTCATTAAACAAATCGCACGTGAATTGAGACATACGAATGGAAGATAAGAGTAAGTGGACCCCTTCCTTGACTCACGATTACTATTGTTGAACAGCATATTGCTTGCTCAACTCTTTGTGGTGTCATTTTCATTTTGATTTGTGACAATTTATAAAAGCTTTAAATGGAAAAGTATTCTTCAAATATACCTTAGGTTAAAAAAGAAAAAGCAGATGTTACATAGAATTGTTATGTCCATCTAAATTAAGTAATGATCTCCCACCCACTATGGGTAGGATATTCTATCCATAATGGGTAGGTGTCACCCATTAATTAGTGGAAAGAGTGGTTCCATCAGCCTCCCACCAATTAGAGGAGAACATGTATCTATTGTGGGTAGAATATCCTACCCACAGTGGATAGGAGATCATTTTCCCCATCTAAATGGCCAAATGCCAATTGCCAAATGAAAGTATGTTGTAACCTAACCATAGGGTTCTAATTAAAAGCCCGCACCTATGCCCTACCAATTTCTTAAATTTAATTGATTGTATAAGCAGGACGCTTAACAGTTTTCTTTACTCTTTTTTATTGTAGGCATCCAGCTCACGAATGAACCAACATATTGCATATACACAAATATGGACTATTTTTTTATTTTTTTATTTTTTGCCCAAGGCTAAACTCCGATCGAGGGTAGTCTGAGTTAGTGCAAAGTATTAGTCATCGTACTTGATGTGGGGATTTTCACTCCTTTCGGAATTGGTCTCTTGTGCACCATGCACGCTCCACTATCTTTTCGATCACGTAGATCTGATTTACTCCTTCACGATGCCTGTGGGGCCAAGGCGGTGAGGGCCGGTTGGGGTGTCCGGAATTACACCTTTTGGTACGACAAATGGACTATTTTTTTTAAAAGAAGATGTACAATCTCTCGCTTCAATGGGAATGCACAAAGGCAGTGAGACCAAACAGAATGACGTGCAAGCTTCGGATTTGTTGAGTGCAATCGAAAAGACCTCCCAAGATTGCGAAAATGATCTAGTACCCGTATGGAACACCTTATTGTGTTCCTTTGGCGCATGTCACTCGAGGCCTGAGAACTAGATGACAAACATTATATGTACACTCTTTGGGTTAAAATAAAATTTAAATTAGATATCTAAGAGCTTATTTTTATAGTTTTAAACAAAAATATTTTTTCCATCCTCATTTTCAATCATTTATTTGAACGATTTGATAATTTTTCTTTTACTTTTTTATATCACTTTTCAACGACTACTATACTAAATATCTATGTGTGAATTATAGTTTTTTGACTCATTGGATCTTATTACTGAAATTGCAATGATTAGTCAAAAAGATTAATACATAAATAATTTCTAAACATGGATTTGATCCCAAAAGTCTAATTGCGGGTTTTTAATTAAATAGAAAAGGAATAATTCTATTTAAAAAAAAAAAGAAAGAAAAAAGAAAAGGAATAATAATCTTGACAACTTGGTGTAAGCATCTCCATTTTTACTTTGGTTTTTCATTTATTGTTCTTGGCCTTGCCTTGTCGGTTACTCTTGTTTTCACTCCCTTTTGTATCAGGGTGACTTTATTCTCAACAGCAGTGAACGTCTAAACGATTAAAACAAAGAAAGATATGAAAGTTACACTTGGGCCTTGTTCTATACACAATATTGGGAATTTATTCGAATAATGTGTTAGATATATGGTTGAAAATTAGAAAAAAAATATATTAAAAATATTAATAATTGTATGAATGGTTAAAAATAATAAGATGGAAAAAATTAGTGGAAATTTATTGTGTATAGAATAATCTTATTCTTGGGGAAACTTAGAAGTGTGCTTGGTTTTGAATTTTTTTAATAAGTGCAATATTAACATTTCGAAAATATCATGTGAATGAGTATCCAACGTGTTTATTTTTACTTATTCTTTATTTTTTTATATAAAACTATGTTCAATATAGGACCAGAGCCGACCTTGAAACTTGACAGTGGGATCCTATGCAAAACTTTCTATCGAGACTTTTTTCATGAATTTGATGTTTGGAGGGTCCTAGGCGAACCTAGGTCGCCTAGTCCACGACCATCTAAGACGACAAGAACAAACAGAATATGAGATTCTCAATAAAATTGTTCTTGTCTAAAAGTTAAATATGAAAATGTACCTAAGGCGAAAGATCGGGACCTCCACTGAAAATGTACTCTGAGGGAGAGAGAGAGAGAGAGTAATATCTGTTGTATTCGTATCACTTGCAAAACTTGGGGTCTCTGCAGACAGACACTTGTTTGTTTCCATTTTCTTTAACCTGTACTTTTATTCTACTGCCACTGTAATTTCTTTATCAACCCAATTTTTTTACTTTTTTTTTTTCACAAATCTTTGTTGGCTGTAGTGTTCTAAATTTTTACCTGGGATTTATCAAAGAAACAATGAATTAAATGTTGCTAATAATTCAGAGACAGAAAGAGACAGTTGCTAATAAACCCATCTCTTTCTTTACATCATTAAGCCGAAACCTTAATCCTTAGCTTCTCTTCCAATGTCACTCTTCTCCGAATCTGTAAGTCTCTTTTCCAAAAGCACTTATTTTTGTTCTGGGTTTTAAATCACTCATTTTCTTATTCCTTGTTTGCTTGTTTTTATTCTTCTTGTTCGTTTACTTGGTTGTAATGATAATTAATTAGCTTCTAGAAGTGAAATTAATTCTGTTTTGTCCTGATCTCAAGAATTTCTTGAGCTTTGTTTCTTTTGTAATTAATTTTCTCTTTCATGTTATGATAATGTTGCAATTTGACTGCAAGATCTGGCACAATTATGGGCTCATTCTTGTTTCTTGAATCTCGATTCCCCTCTCTTGGTTAATTTTTCCATTTGTTTTCTGTTATTATTTACATATTGTTGCAAATTTGGGGTCCTTTTTTTTTGGGTAAGAATTTCTTACATTCTTAGTCCTTTTATGTGAGGGTAGCTTTGGGAATTATTAAGATTTATTGAAGAAATTTTGAGGTAGAAGAAAATTTTGTAATTTTACCAATACAATTAGGGGAATTATCCAATTGCCAACCTTAAATGTATACCTCAGTAGAGAGATTAGTAAGTTTATTCTGTGTTATGAAAGATTGTTCTTATTTTCAACTGAATAATGCTAGTCATAGTGAGCGACTATTAGTATTATTTACTGTATTGTTCTGATCTTCTTGTAATGGCTTGCAATGGGACAATAAATCTTCACTCGTGGCTAAAGCTTTAATATGTTGCCCAGATATACAAGATGCCATTAGGGCTCGACTAATATTCAGTTTCCCCATTGAAGCAAACATGGCATTAGGGTCGAAAAAAGGGTGGAAGTCGATAGTGCCCCTTCGTCTGAAAGGAAAATCAGCTTCGCGATTTTGTTTATTCCCCAAAGCAAAGTCCACCAATTATGGCCCTGGAAATACTCCAGTTTATCTCAATGTGTATGACTTGACACCCATGAATGGTTATGTCTATTGGGCTGGCCTAGGCATTTTTCACTCCGGTGTTGAAGGTATATTCGACTCCCTGCATTATTATCTTTCTCGATGATCAACTAACTGAGAACATGAATTTGCTTACTTTACAGTTCATGGCGTAGAGTATGCATTTGGAGCTCACGACTATCCATCAAGTGGTGTGTTTGAAGTTGAACCCCGGCAATGCCCAGGTTTTAAGTTTAGGAAGTCGATATTCATTGGGACGACTTGTTTGGACAGTGCCCAGGTTAGGGAGTTCATGGAACGTCAAGCCTCGAGGTACAATGGTGATACATATCATTTGATTGTCAAGAATTGCAATCATTTCTGCAAGGACATATGTTACAAGTTGACTAGCAAAAAGATTCCGAAATGGGTAAATCGACTGGCAAAATTAGGTATACTCCTAATCTGGTGCAAGCAGATGTGGTGCTATTTGAACCATGCTGCAAGTTGGATGCAATTGATGTGGCATGTCCAAATCGCCACATTAGCTGCTTACACAAGAAGTGGTGCAAGAAGCTTCCGTCAGAAGCTTTCACCATATTTACATGCCTAGTTGAAATTATTAGCTAATGTCGCATTATCTTATTCAATTTGTCGTCCGTGTAGGGTCAATCTTCAACTGTGCGTTACCTGAGGCCCTTAAAATTACAGCAGTGCAACACGATCACAAATGCCAAGCATATGATGATAGTGAGAAGAGAAGGCTAACAAGTACTTTCAGTTGCCTATCATCAATTTCAACGAGGCAGAGGCAGTTGTCAACGTCTTCCTTGTTTCTTCAATCGCCATTAAAAGGGTGCTTGCCACCGTGGGAATTGAGAAGGTCGATGAGTGGTTCCCTCAAAGTAAGGTAAGATCAAATTACAGCTTTGTAATGAGTTGTTTTCTTGTGATTTCGTGATCAAGATCGGATGAGTAATTCAAGAATCATGACATTATTCTTGACCTCTTCATTTTGTAACGAGTACGCGTGTTAAGGGTTTGAATGTGTAAATCTACGAGTATTGAATGGACTTAGAAGCTAAGTGAGACTTTCATGCAGCAAAATTTGTCATCTTGAGATTTGTGTTTGTTAATGTTATCTTTACCATGTACACACTACTCAGCACAAATATTTCATTACATCAACAAGCTGCACCAAATCCTCAGCTATCAAGTTACAGATTGCTTGCAAGTAGGATACCAACTACCAAGAAGTTTTGGTAGAGAAAGACGGTAGTTCTCTCTTTCAAATCCAAAGGTATAAACTCTATCAGCTTTTCAACTAAATGAAGCAGAATATATACACATTAAATAACAAACTGTAAACAGATAAAGGCAATTCATGGCTGCAAAAGGGAGAAGAAAAACATTTATCTTCATTCATCTTGCACCAAGTATAGAAATTAACAACAAAGAATCCATCTTTTCCCACATGTTTTCGAGTTTCAACTTTCATACTGACATTGCCCTATACTGAACTCATAACAAATATCCCTTTCTTTTGCTACCATAACAAATGATCCACCAAAATCTCCGGCAATTAATCGAACATCCCCAGGTGACTCTAAATTTATTGAGAACTGAGCTTAGTTCGTTATTCTTCGTTTCTTGCATTTGAAATTCAAACACATTACCTCAACAAATCAACAAGCTATCCAATTCTTATGAGTACTAATGATTGCAGACAAGAGCCCAGCTGATGAAACCAGCAATGGAGAAGAAAGCCTTCCTTTACCATCACGAATATCAGCCAATGCCATTAATCCGTCAGCAAAATCTTGAATGGTCGAAAGCTTCTTCATCAACTTCTTCTCCCTCAGTTTCCTCAACTTATCCATCTTCTCTACACCCAATTCCCCTTAACTCTGATAACTCAATACTCGCAACCAAACACCTCTCATCTTCCCCAATTCTCCTCAACTCTCTCACCTTCAAACTCACACTCCCAAAATAACCAATAAACTCACACCACGCACTCAGTTTCTGCAATCTGTTCAAATGCCTCTTATCGATCAAACCCGCTTTTCCCAACCAAACAAACTGTTCTACGAAATAATACAAACCCTCTCCACCGTAAGTGATTAAATGAAGAATTAATTCCAAATCATACCGAGAACTGAAGTTGATCGTCCTTAAAGCATTCACATCCTGAACGAATTTTCCCAATCGGAAAGCTTTACGGCTTATTCCAACGCTTGACTCGAACGATTTGAGGCGATTGATTAATGGGCCCTGCGAATCGGGGATCATTGAGGACGCGAGAATTATTTTAGTAGCATAACGTGAGATTTTCAGTAGTTTGTCTACACCATCTCTTTTGGCCAAATAGATTTCGAGGTGGGTCAAGAAATCTTTGGTGGGTTTTTTCTGGGTATTGGAGTTTCCAGTCGGAAGTTTCGATTCCATGGAGTTTAGGGAGGGAAAGAGGGTTGATTTCGCAGAATTTAGATCGAACAAATTAACGAAGATGTAATTCCTCTATCGGCGCTGCTAAATACACCCGGTAATTATTAAATACATCCATTTTATGGTATATCCTAATTTTACCCTCCCCCAATTCTAACTTTAAAAAAAATATAAATAAATAAATAAATTTATTCGCCATTACAGGAGCGAACACCCAAAAGGGTGTTCACCCCATGTGGGGAGAACCCCCAAATAAGGGTTCGCCCCATGTGGAGCGAACTCCCAACGGAGTTCGCTCCACATGGGGCGAACCCTTTATTAAAAAAAAAAAAAAGAAAGAAATTAAGAATTATAGATGAAAAAGAAAATTTATTATTAATTTTTCTTAAAATTTTTTGCAATCATTCCAATTTTTTTTAAATAATTGTATTTAATACTAATCAGATAATGCTAATTACTGAATTATCAAAAAAAATTTGAAATTCATCATCAAAGTGGTCGCAAAATTCATATTTTTTCTTCCATTTTTTTAGTCTTATTCGCTGCATTCACAACAAACAAGTAAATGTTTGTTCGCTGTGAATGCAACGAACTAGCTTTTGCTTTTTTCATTGTGTTCACAGCGAACAAGCAAATGCTTTGTTCGTTGTCAATACAACGAACAAAAGCCAAAAAAGAGTAAATTAGTCTTTTGGTCTCTTTTTTTTTTTTTTTTTATAGCAAAAGTGGATGCACCCAGCATTTAGCTGTACCCTTTGTCTATTTTTCTTCATCTTCTCTCTTTTTTCTCTTTCTTTTACCTTTCTCTATTTGTGCAAAAAAATATGAAGTACATAAAAAAAGGTCCTTGACCTTTAAGAAGTGACCCATTGATCTTTATCTTTTTGTTGTTCTTGCATATGAATACATAATTGATGAATTCTACCCTAAATTCTCACGGAGTTCTCGTGTAGTTATTGTCATATATTGGTTCTTAGAGATTTCAAACGATGCATGCTTTTTGGCGAAAAGCAGTATGATAATCTTACGAAGATTTGTATTTTTAAGACATATCTGATCTTTTTCTTCAAAAAGAAGATTGATTTTTTCACAAAAATATTAAAAAAGCACAAAATATGAAAAAATGGTCATGTAATCCCCTGATGTATCTAGATTACTTCTATGGAGCTAGGTTTTACCCCCTCAATACTTGAAAAATTGGTCGTAAGAAATTCAAAGTGAAATCTTTTATATACTTCGATGGTCGAATATGCATTTGTTAATTGTTTATGTAATTAGAACTGTAATTCGGTAGAGGACCAATGTGCTCCTTTTTAATATGTGAGATCACCTTATTTAAGCAATAGGGTTCAGTCCTGATGTGAAATTTTCCTGACATAAAATATGTGATCTTTGATCCGTGTGCCTTGATAATTGATAATATTATATAAAATATTCCAAACGTGAAATAGATACTGACCACAATTGGAAACTATATACTCCTCCCGTCTCACGAAAATAGTCTATTATTTCTTTTTTTTTTTCATTCCAAAATTATAATACACTTTTCTTAATTAATTTTTGATTTTCTTATATATCTCATTTAATATAAATTAGTGTTTTCACCCGCGCATTACACAGGAAAACTTATACTCAACAATTGACGTGCGTGAACTATTAGTGATAAAGATGAAAAGGAAATACCCGTGTATATAAGATTTCTTTAATAAAAAATTTAGACTTATCTCAAAAGATACCATTTAATCTTATATATAGGGAGGTTTCTTTGATAAAAAATTTGGGTTTATCTCAAAATATACCATTTAATCTTAAAAAATAAATATATAGGAATTGGATAGGAAATGAAATTTTGTAATTAATTTTTTAATTCTAAAAATTGATAGTTTGAGCGGGAAAACGTGCTCATCTTATTAATATATATATAGATTATAATCAACCAATTAAAAGTAATAAAATTGAATAATAATAATAATAATAATAATCTATATCTTTATATTATAAAAAGAGAAGTGCCATGTTGGCAATAGTGTCAACATGGCACTCATTAATATTTTTAAAAAATCATAAAAGTCAATTTTGTAGCTAAAAAAAGAAAATTCTATTTTTGGAAATAAACTAACATTAATTAGTAGTTTTAAATAGGAAAATTCTTTAAATATAATTATTTTTTAATGAAACATAAATTTTTCATTAAATGTGATAAATAAAATTTAATAAGAAAAAATTAGTTTTGGAAAAACTTTAAATGTAATTTCATTTTTCAAACTTCTAATCGAAAATATTAAATAATAAGTATTTTATTTATTTATTTTCACCGTGTTAAAAAAATTAGAGTTTTAGATAGTTTTGATTTGTAATGTGCATTGGATTATATAAATAGTAGATTATTCTTAAATCAAATAGTGCGTCCTAAAATTATAATTGAATTTCTTGTGAATAATTTATTTATTTTTAAATAAAAAGTAATTTATGAATGTTTATCTTTATATTTTGAATTGTTATATTATTATCATATCATTAATCTTTATATTACAATAGAAAGTAAAGTGTCAGTAAGAAAGATGTCAACGCTTGCATATATTAAATGTTTTTAAAAATTATAAAATTAGTTATGAAAATAAACCAACATTCATTAGTAGTAATTAAAAATATAATTGAAAATAAACCAATATTTAAAACACACATTCTTGAGAAAAATTTATTTTGGAAAGACTTTAAATATAAGTTCATTTTTTAAAGGTCTAATTCAAAATATTAAATAATAAATATTTTTTATTTTTTATTTAATTTTATCGTGATAAAATTATAGGTTTTGATAGTTTTGTTTGGTTACATTAGTGGCTGTTAAAAAATAGTGGATATTTTTTACTTTTTCCTTTTAAATTAAATTGTGAGTGGTTAAAATTATAATGCATTTATATTGAATAATTTATTTATTTTTAAGTAAAATAGTAATATATTAATCCTTAAATTATTATAATTGAAGTCTGCTTTTGATGAAACGCTTTATTGGCAGTCTTATATGACACATAGTTTCTAATTAAAAAAATTAATTGATATTTTTCCTTTTTAATACGATTGATGTGATGTCTTCACTAATTGAATTTTGCATTATACGTCGTTTTTTGCCTTTTCTAAGTATATAAAATTAAAAATAAAAAGTTTTTGTTTCTACAATTAACATACACTTTACGTAAATGGAAAGAAATCAAATGAATTATATAAATACAGAAAATTATCGGTATTATTACAAATTTAAGTTACTTAAAATTAACTATAATACTTCTTATACAATAGAGTTAAAATTAAAAATTAATTACAACTAATCACTAAAAGAACGTAAAATCATAAAATTTAGAGTGCATAATGTCCATTTCGAGAAAGAAAAAGGTGTTCAATATAAATTTGATATGTAAAACCAGAAAGATCGTTTTGATAATCAAAGAACTTTTATATATTCATTCCCATGGTTCGCTTACAATTAATTAATCTCCATCGTTGTTTTGCATGCTTTATCAAGCGATTAAATTAAGGTTATACGTTTGATAAATTTCTTAATTATGTGATACCGTGACTTTTATAATTCTGATTGTAAATTTACTCCATATTTTTGCATTGATTATAATATCTGATATTATAGATTTTAATAATTATTTACTGATTATGCAATCTCTGTCATAAATTACATTAATTCTACAATTCAACATTTATATTTATAATTTTATATCAATTATTTATCGTGCATAAATTTAATTATTAAAATCGCGCGCAGTATACTAGTATATATAAACCAAAGACATTTTCCCGCCATTCTATTTATTTTCTGAATTAAATAATTAATAAAAAAATCATATTCCCACGCAAAGGATAATAATCTTGATATTTACCTATTTAGATTTCTACAAATCCCATCATCCCCTTATCACAAATCCAATACCGTACGCAAAGGATAATAATCTTAATATTTACCTATTTAGATTTCTATAGATCTCATCATTCCCTTATCACAAATCCAATACCGTTCATCACTATCCTCCTTTCGCGTGCGATTTTTTTTTTTTAAAGTTTGCAGCATACAAAATACACCCACGGATTCTAATTAAATTATATCTTAAATACATGTCTCCCCGTGCAACGCACGGGTAGAAACACTAGTTAAATGTAAGGATAAATCAAGAAAGTTATTCATAAATTACACTTTTCCAAAAATATTAATTGAGCTTTCTTAATATATGTAAAAATGAAAAATTGACTATCTTTATTGGACGGAGACAGTATTTAATAGTTTGACAAATTTGTCAAGAAGGAAAAATTATTTGACATAATTTCATAAGGAACATACAATTTACAAGTACGACAAGTATATTTTTAATTATATGTTTGTGCAACACTCATTTCTGCCTATAAGCATTACTCTGACAGTAATTAAAAATTTATAGAAATTTGTATAATATATATAAATCTCACGAGATATGGATATAATTAATTTGATCAAATTTAAATTTAATAAAGAATAAATTAAAATTAGAAGAATAACATAGCAAATACTCATTATTATTATTATTATTATTATTATTATTATTATTATTATTATTATTATTTCTAATTTTTGGTTATGTTTCCTTGAAAGCTTGTTTAATTCTCAAAAATCAAAATACATCCCATTTTATCTTTTTTGCAATTTATTTTCTTTAGTTCAGGGTATTCTTTTCAAAGGATTAAAGCTACTTCTTGTTTCTAGAGGACTTGATTGACACAGGTCCCTGGGGAAAAAATTAAAAAAGTAAAAAAAGAATCATTTCTGTCTTTCATTATGTTTAATCATTCACTAAAATTGATTTCACAGAATTACAGGTCCATCACGTCAAAATCGACTTGCTTTTCTATTTGTTCAAAATAGGCTTACTTTTCTATTTGTTCAAACTAGACTGACTTACTTTTCTATTTGTTCAAAATAGACTTACTTCTTTATTTGTTCACAATTATAAGCCATTTAACGTGTTAACTATGTATTTTGTTTCCATCAATTCATTTCATGCTAATATTTAACGTGTTACTACCATACGATACGAGTTAAGAATATTATATTAGAAAAATAAATATGTAACCAATTTTCTGAGTTTACATTATTTAATAAGCCTAAAAGCTCGTTGGAAGTAAAAAATCGAATAAAGATATACGAGCAAAAGAATAAACTAAATAATAATCAATATAAAAACATAAATGAAAAAAAGATGGGGGAAAAGAAAGAGACAACCTATGTAAATGACCACAGCTGATCCGATGGAGCCTAGAGTATAGATGATTGTGTAGACATGGCACGTCAATTAGGGTACTCCATAGAGTGCACAGGATCAGCTTCATATAAACGAGGGAATAAGGAATTGTCATCATATCATGTACTGCTGTAAGCACATAGACACAATACAATATCATCATTTTATAAAATGAGATAATAATAATAATAATAATAGAAAATCTCACTTGACATGATTTTAACACGTAACTACTGTAATGTCCAAGGCTTGATCCAGTTCGCTGGTTCCTCAACTCTGATTTTATTTGGGACGGTGGATTTGGCATGCTTTACACTCGTGTGGCCACAAGAAAGAAGGATAACCCTAAACAATTAAAAGAGAAACTAGAAACAAACTGCAGTTTGCCAAACGCTGAAATGTATTATAACTAACATCAAAATAGTCTTTGAGCCAATCTGCAATCTGAATACAATATAATTAGATCATCAAAATGAAAAAGAAAACTACTATCTACATGCAATCCTCTTAAGAATTTGAAGGTCTCAACAACAATGAAAACACCGAAACTTGTGATGCCACTTTCAAAACCAATCTTTCACTACGCTCGAGCTGAGTAAGCTCGACACAGGAAGCTCTCAGAAAATTCAAACTCATCAATATCTCCTCCCACTTCAGTTGTTCTCAAACCCGAGTTCCTAACGTGAGCTCAAGATCATCCAATCCCACCTCATGAATCCTCTCCCCTTCCCATGCCTTTACCGCTACATTGTCAAACCCAAACTCAACAGCCTTTCCCTTATCCAACACAGTGTCCTTAGAAGCAACATGTTGAGCCACCGGTTTCACAAGATTAAAGGTGGGAGATGTCGGAACTGTATTGGGTGCATTTGGATACGGCTGAAAGTTCATCCACTGGCCAGAATCAATAGTGGACGAGTCAGACTCATCACATTCCGGTATAGTCGTCGTCGGAGTAAATCGCCGAACACGAGTCGGACTTGCCGGAGCTGAAGCAGCAGCGAAAAAGGGGACATTCAAGGCGGACATGGATTCCTTAGCAAGAGTTTCCAGGTTAAAGGTTTGCTTCTGGCGTCTAGTTGGAGAAGAAAGTGGTGGAGTTACAGGGGCACTGTTTGATATTCTGAGAGGAGGGAGAGATGAAGGGATAGAGTTGAGGAGAAACGCAAATTGATGAGATGATTGGTTTGTAGTTTGCCGAGTTGGGCTGGGGAACGATGAGGATGAGGGACTGGGTTGATATGAAGGAATTGGGCTTGCGAAGTATGATGATGGTGGACTTGGATTTACAGAGCAAGAAGGAGTCATGTTAGTTGATATGCTTCCAGTTTCCCTGCGTAGCGGTTTGCATCCCTGGATTATACATTCATTGTTAAAAGCAGAATTTAGAAACAATGAATCAAACAAAAACCGAAAATTTTCTAATTCTTCCAACTTTAGTAAATTGTGATCCAATGTAGGTAATCAGCATGTAGGTGGTCAGCTTTTAGTGGTTGATAAACTAGGAGTACTAAAAATTTCCAAGCAAACAAGAGAAATTTGTTCAAGAATCAAGAAATGAACGACCATATATTCATGAGGTTACAATTACCTGTAAAAGGGAAGAAGTTAATGGGAATGGGAAATCTAGCTACCCCAACCAGTATTATGGAACTTCAACAATTGGGGAAATGAAGAAAATTCACATCATCTTCCAGTTATGCCCATTTTCTCCACGGATCAAAAACCAGAAAAAGCAAAATTTACAAACTATAATTAGCAGCAAAAGACATCAATCTCGATCCAAATAAAAAGAGACCCTAATTTCCAGATCTGAGCAGATCCAAGCAAGATCGATCAACCAAAAGCAAAATTAAACAAAACCAGATCCTCATCCTCATGAGACAACAGAGATGGAAATATTACAGAAAAGGAAGACAATTTAGAAATTACCTTGCGATAAGTGGTGCCATCGGGATCAACAATCCAACCAGCTTCAGCACAGAGAGCTTTGAGGACCTCATTGTTGTCACAGTGTTTAGGCAAATTGTAATCCCCTTGCGCCCTCAGTCCTGCATAAATTTTGGCTGCAATTGCCCTTCTTCTTCTCTCTCTTCTCCTGTTGTTCTCTCTCTCCCTCCATGACGGCTTCCTCCTCCCACTTCCGCCATTTAGATTCACACCGCCGCCTCCTTCTCCTCCTCCTTCAATTGAATCACCAGCTTCCCACATCATGTCCCCCATTTCTTCCTCTGTCTCTCTATATGTACATATTATGTATCGAAATCTCTGTATCTGTATATAAACGGGGCTTCTGCAGATGGAAACACACACTGCCTCCCTCTGATTTCTCAAGCGAAGAAGAATATGTGCGGTTCCGCGTGTGTATGTATTTATTATTGTATTTTTGTAATAATTATGAAGACAGTAGAGAGAAGTTGTGTTGGGTTGTGAGCGAGGTAGACGAGATGTTGATAATGATAAAGAGAGTTGACAGCCCGCATGTGTGAATGATGGGCGTGAATGTGAAAGCACCACTTTCTTGGAAATTCTTTCCCAGCCTTATTTATTTTATTTAAAAATAAAATGATGAAATTTTCAACCCTTCTTATTTCTAGTTTCAACTTTCAATAGTACCTCGAGCCAAGTGGGTCATACCGTAATGGCCGTGACTTTTCTCGAAGTAGTGATACAAGTCCCGGGATCAAAATTTCGAGTTGAAACGAATGTAAGTATGTATTAGATGATTTTTTTTCTTGAAAGTATGTATTAGATGAATTAAAAATTAAAAAAATGGTGACATTAAAGGCCTTATTCTATTTGGTGTTAACCAAATTCGCACGCAATTCCGTATACCTCATACTCATTTTCAACCACATACACATTTCCCAAAATAATATTAACCACACATTTTTACACGGAATATCGCGCGGAACAACTAAACCCCCAATCAAACAAGGCCTAAATTTTAATTGGTTTTGTTCTTTTCAAGGTTTCACGTAATTCTATGTAACCTATACATATTTTCAACCACACACATATTTTTCAATACAATACCAATCACATATTTTACACTGAATAACGTGAACTCTTCAAAAGAACAAGCCCTTAAGCATCACTTAAGTAAAATTAAAACAAGCCTTTCAAAAGGGGTATTAACAAGTACTATCTCCGTCTCAAAAATATAGTTCACTATTCTATTTTCGTCCGTCCCAAAATATATGCCACATTCCTTTTAAAGATGTAGTTAAAATATTATTTGTCTTTTATGCCCTCATTTAATATACATTGATATCATCACAATAGAATAATTAAAAGAAAATATCTCATAAATGAGAGGGTATATTAAGAAAATAATCTTGAATTGTACTTTTTCAATACCATTAACTGTATTTTTCTTAATCTGTGTGAAGATAAGAAAATGACTATAATTTTAGGACGGAGGTAATAATGTGCTTCATGTTCATTATCATAAAGCTTGCTTACCCGATAAAGCTTGAGGGGTTATTTTCACAAAACTCTCTCAATTTTTTAAGTTTGTAATAATTTCAATCCCATTCTTTTTTCTTAAACGTGGAACACCCCTCAATCTTTAATTAATCATTGGACCCCTCGTTAACTGAATTCATCTATTTTAGCCATTAACTTTAGTGTTGTTATCCTTTTGTTCACCAAAGTTTAGGGGTAAAACTTAAAATAATATTTTATTTCACAATTTTCAATCTTTTTTAACTTCAAAAATTTTAACAATGTGTAATTGAGTCCTAAATCTTTTTAAAATTTATAATTTTAACTTTAATTTTTTGAAATTTAGTCCTAAATTGTTTAATTTCACAATTTTAACATTATTTTTGGAAAATTAAAGGAAATTGTCCATAAATTTTACTGTTACTGTGAAATTGATACAAAAAAAATGTAGCATGATATTAATTTTATCAAATTAATTAATTTGATATTAACTTTATTTGATCTATAATGAATTTTATAGAATTTATTTAACACCGATTAAATAATTTGTATCTATAATTTTCAACAAAATAATATTTCTTCGCATTAATATCATAATTTTTCAAAATTTACCTTAGCATTACAGATACGTACATTTTGATTTTAACTAACTGTTAATAATAAATATAATTATTTTATCTACATAAAATTTTAGTAGAAATATATCATTGTAAAAATTATACCAAATATAACGAAATAATAAAATAAAATACAAAAAAATAAAAAATCCTAAACATGACGGCAACTTCACTATTTGGCGACCAGAAGAAAGTCCCCAAGCCAAAGATTGCTGGTTATACGAGCAAATCGGCTGGTGGGGGGCCCTTTCCTCCTGATTTGCTTATCAGCAATCAGCGGCTTGTACCAGTTGATGGCACAACCAGCAAATTGTCGTATGTCGGCGATTTTGCCAGTAGGTAACAAAACCGAGGGGAAACCTCACTTGATTGTCGTTGCGCGGGGTGGGTGTTGCTGGGTTGGGGGTGGGCTGGTTAGAGGCGGGGTTTAGCACGGGAGGGTTGGGTTTTTGTTTATTTTTTACTCTTTTTTAAGTTTAATTTAATTTAATTTTATTATTTTTCTACATTCCAACCAAAATTTTATAGATTATATTTTATTATTAATTGTTGGCTGAAATCAAAATGCGCTTGTATTTAATTCTAAATAATTTTTTGAAAAATTATGATATTAATGTGATCAAATTTTACTATATTGAAAATGTTTGATAAAAAGTATTTAATTAGTGTCAAATAAATTCGGTAAAATTAATTTTCGACCAAATACAATTAGTATCAAATTAATTAATTTGATGAAATTAATATCACGGTATTTGTTTGATTTCGTACGAATTTCGCAGTATCTGAAAAAATTTATAGATTATTTCCGCCAATTTTTCAAAAAATAATATTGAAATTGTGAAATTAAAAAAATTAGGATTAAATTTCAAAAAATCAAAATTAAAATTGTGAAGTTTAAAAAGATTTAGGACTAAATTTCACATTGTTAAAATTTGTGAAAGTTTAAAAAGATTTAAAATTGTGAAATAAAATATTATTTCAAGTTTCACTCCCAAACTTTAGTACACAAAAAGACAAAAATACAAAGTCAACGGCTAAAATGGATGGATCCTGTTAAAAGGGGTCCAATGACAATTAATTAACAATTGGGGGTTCCACATTGACAAAAAAAAAAGTGGTCGGAATTATTACAAACCCGAAAAATTAGAGGATGATGTGAAAATAACCCAAACTTGAAAGTGAAAAAATAATTAGCAGAATCTCTTGAAAAAAGAGATTATAGATACATGAAAATTAATTTTTCTTTGAAAAAAAATGTAGCTGTAATGAAGAAAAATAATATTCAGATTCAACCGACCAACTTCAGAATTGAAATTGAAATATTAATAAACATAGAATATTTATTCTAAAATTTTGAGGAAAGGGAGGCTTTGGGGCCAATTTTTCATAAAACATCTTGAAAATGGCCTACTATTAGCTCACGATGCCGCAAAATAAATTGTAAAGAAAGTACACTGTACATAGAGAGAAAAAAACATAAAATTAATGGAAGACAGGACAGTTGCTATCGCCTATCTTACTCATCTTCATCACACATACATTTTCCTTTGCTGTATATTGTGACACAATGGGCCACAAGATGTCTCCTAGGATGTTCAACTCGTCAACCACCCATCTCAATTTTGCCACATCGACCACTGGCCCCCTCCCGACAATTTCCATCTTCTTCCAACCAAACCATAAGGGCTCGTACAAAAAACCTTTTAAAGAAATGTCATTACTCTCGAAGTCTTATAAAAATAGTTCACTAATTATTTTCATATATTAAAAAATAGAAGTTATTTAAGTTAAAATATTAAATTTTATATTATTTTTTCATATATACCCTTATATATTATTAATTATTTAAAAATATTTTCAATACATAAATAGTTGAAGACACATTAATTAGAAATTTACACAGAAATTAAAAATTAAAGACATGTCAAATGTATTTAATCAACTATCTTTTTATTAAAAAAATATATATATACTGAACTATCTTTATAAGATGGATGGAATATTACTTAAACTATCACGATTGATCCAACCAACGTGGTCATTTGGCACTAAAATGACCATGGTGTTGGCCCACTTTTTAAGTGGTTTGCATGTACACGTGAATATTATATGGTGACCATGTGAATATTATATGGTGGCCACGTGTACACGAGAACAAGACTGATAATCACTACACATCAAGGCAGAGATAGTTTTACCATCTCACACCCAAAAATGAAAAGAGAAAAAAAATCTATAAACTATAAATTATAAAAGTTAATGCCTGCGACTGAATGTCAACCTAGCTCAATAAACAAGCACTAAATACCACACCCCAGTCATTCATTCATCGTTTTCACCTTTCGAAAGCCATACCAAATCCTAAGCCTATTTCTTTTAAACTTTCCTACCTAAAAACCATATCCTGGCTATTTCCCAAAATCAAACATCAATACCAACCACTTTCACATCACTACTTATTTCATTCATACTGTCATACATTAAATAGACTGCACAACTATTTAACCTGTATTTAGCAAAATAAAAGTTTGCACGAACACAACACAAATTATAAACTCAAGCTTTGCTGTCAAAATAAGCAATTTTTCATCTTCTAAGTGAAACAACAGAACAAGCACGCATGGACATTAGAAAATGCAAATAAAGCATTAACATGGGCACATATCATCATCTTCCCAAAGCAAAGTTCAAGTTTCACTCTCCTGGAGTAAATCAAAAGCAGTTAAGCAGCATACAATCAACAGTTTTGTGCACACACCTCGGTTTAAACAATTCTTGCAGGATTCTTAACTGCATCAAACAGAGCAAGCACGCTCCAGAAATTTAAGACCACAAGTTGATCCAAATTTACAAATTTCTCATCTTACAACTGTTCGCTGCGCCCAAATGTCATATGCAGCGGGTAAAGTAACTCTGTCCCACATAGCCACCAGCCATTGCCCTTCGCACATTGGATTCAAACAACTTTGGGTTGTCCCTCAACACTGCAGCTGCATCGGGATTCAGAGGGTCCTCGTGATTTGGCTCCTGCAAAAGTACAAGTCCCAATATTACATAACATATGGAAAAGCTGAGTAAGTGTTTACAAAATGTTGGGCCCACATAAAGACTTGTACATACCGTGAAAAGATGATATAAACCATATATAACGGTGTTAATGTTTAGCACGGGTTTCCAATCTTCACGGAGAATGTTGAGGCAAACATTTCCTTCCAAGTCGATGTTGGGATGGTAAACCTATAATGAGTATGTTTAGTCACCAGCTGTCTGCGCCTATGTTATAATATAGTTTCTTTACAGTAGTACTAATATGCTGAAAATCTCGGCTTTGGTTTACCTTTGTCTTGCATTTGACCTTTGGAGCTTCATGCGGGTACACAGGAGAAATTGAGAAGGAGAAAACAAATGCCCCACCGCTGAAAACAGGCAAATAAATGGTACAGAAAATATAAGGCAAGCCATTATGGTATAACCAAATGGAGAAAGAAGAGGAGAATGCAATTGCAGGAGTGAAATTACATACAGCAAATTATTTTCTAACTTTGAAATCAAATTTCAGTTGGAAGTAGATACTTACAGGTAATATCCTTCATCAGGGCGAATGGTGACTTCGAAGTTCATGAGGTCATCTTTTCCATTAGGGAATGATATGGTACAAGTTTTTGGTAGATTTAGTTCACTAATATCTACAAGAGGGAAATATAGGATAAAAGGAAGCAATTAGCAAAACTTCTCTACTCTTGGTATATGAAGGAAAAATGTAAAATAGCAAAAGGAAGAGACAGAAAGAGAGAGAGAGCAACGGTGTGAACAATGGAATATACCATAACAAGAGGCCCATCAAAACTATAAAAGATTCCTCTCTTAATTGCTTCTGTGGGTAGAAAACTATTTCACATTCGGTAGAGCACTAGCAGGCTTGAGCACATGGAATATGGTAGTAAATTACAAAAAATAAAAGAAAGAGGACAATAAGTTGAGTTTTCTTCAATATAAAGAATATCCATGGTCACTAGGTGAGGAATGAATCTTCTTCGTGGTTAACTTGTTATATCACAAAGAGCACTACACAATGAACATTTATATAGTATGGTAATAATAAGTGTTGATTACGCTTTGAACATCAAAGCTGATCTACGAGGGAAGAGGACTCCAATTAAAATAGAAAAGATTCCTTATCTGATACTCATTTAATTGCAAACAGATCACTACTTAATTCAACAGCTAGCATATCTGTACCCATGGCAGCCTATTATGTAGCAGCTGTTTCTAAATCAAGCAATTTGGCCTTTGTTTGACAGCCGATTACAATTTTTAAGCATTCAGTCAAAATCAACTATCAATTACAACCACATTTAACATCCACATTTCATCAGACCAATTACCAAGATCGTCTATAAACGATTTATTGCTGCATAGTGAATTGTATTTCAAAGTTTGTTATGCACACGCCATGAAACGTATGAGCTACTGCAAACCGTGCAGCATGTCTTGTCACATGCATGAACATTTAACACTAAGAAGAATCTACAAATTTTTTGCAGTAAGCACAAGTGCACCAACTACAAAGGGATATTTGATATGCAATGTATTGTGCATATGTCTGGCGTGTGTGTGCAATTCATTTCGATTTTGTGTCCACATAAGGTCATAATCTTTGGGGTTGGGGGCAGGAGGGGGTGAGGGAAGAACTTTCAACTGGACTTCGCAGTGTGATAAACTTAAGCAGAGGTCGAAAGTACAACACAAAAAGAGGCGTACTTTGGCAGTTGACTACATGAATGCTGGTTGAAGTGATAATTTGATAAAGAAAAAGATACTAGAAAAGATTACAAAGGAAAGAAAGAAAAGAAATCAAAATTCAAAGTGAAAGGAAAAGAATGAGATACACGTCCGCAAACACCACAATGATAAGAAAAAGCGAAGTCTAACCATTTTTCATTACAAGTAACTAAAATACCTTTGTGAAGGCGCAGTTCTCCAGCACTTTGCTTCTTGACTGGAGGCTTCCCACTGGCATTTTCAGCAAGTTCCCTTTGTTTTTCCTTTACTTTAAACAGTTTAATCATGATTCCTGCAAGAATATAAGCTCTAGTTATGGAAATATTCAAGTAAAATAGGAAAGAAGGAGAAATGCAAAGATAAAACAGCATACATCTTAACATCTATAAACAATTGCACGTATAGAAAAAGAGAACCTGGGGTAGAAGACCCCATAAATGGTTAACAAATTGATCTTAGCAGCTTTTCTGAGCAAAACTAAGTCCATATAACAATAACCAGTCAATGAGTATTTCTTTCTCAGCAACTTTCAGAACGGCATGGTACAAGCAGCTATGTCAACACTTGACAGTGAAGAGTGAAGGTACAAATTATTCCTACCACAAATTAGACACTTCATCTAATGCCCCAGAAGAAGCGAGCAGACGCAATAGCATCACCTTCCATCGAGTTACGAAAGGGCCACTAAATTAGATAGTGCACATGTATACTATTTGAATATTGTCTTAAACACGCTCCTTCACGTGCGAAATTTATTTTCTCAAGCCCGACACAGAAAAAATTCATCTAAAATTAAATGAGTGGCCAGGCTGTCGATGAGACTTGAACCTTGAACTTCGCTTGCTCTAAAACAACTTTGAGCTACTTGATCTTACAAACGAAAAATCAGAAACTTCTGAAAAATCAACTGGACAACGTTCCGGAAATTTATAGCCATCTACTTTTATTCTTTATTTTTAATCTTTTTTCATGTCCCTAGATGTGGTGCTTTACACTCCGTACCTCTCTACACAACTGAGTGAGATGGAGTTAGCCTGTATGATGTCTAACACTCTAACTTGGCATTTAATCACAATTATGACTTTCGGCAGATTAATTTCTCTAAGTCAGACTTATAATGATATGAGCTTTAAATTTTTATATCACTTCCAAACCATGTCAAAACAGATCCACATAAATTTGAGACACGTTTGAAGCAGAAAGTTAGGGTTTGAACAGAAGTAGGATACTTTAGGAACCTGACAAATTTGGGAATTAGAAATGAACTGTGAATGCTAGTCAAATAAGTGATTTGTAAAAGGAAACAAATAGAAAAGAGAAACATAAGATTAGGTATCTCCACATTTAACACCTCACAATTTTAATTAATTTCGGCATCAGGAACATTAATCTAGACTTCTGTGTATTTTTGGTAAAAGTTTATCGTCCTCAACTAAAATGGTTACATACTCACAAATATTTGATTTGAACTTGTTATTTTAGGAAGGCTGAGTCCAACAATATTTACTCCAAATTCATGAAGGATAAGGCTAAGATAAGAAGTCAAGATGAGCAACAGAAAGAAACTAAGAAGAGAATACACGTGGTAAGACGGCTCTAGTCATAAATTTTGCATGGTCAGTTACTGCATTTTCATGTATATCTGTCTTACGTTAAGTGATTCTAATTTCCAAACGAATATTAAACATCCGTCCCTGACCCTACACATTCTCATCTCCCACCTCAAACAGAAAATCAAAAGTATACGACGAACAAGGCATATAAGAAGGATCCCAAGCAACTCAACCATTTAGAGCAAGCAAATAACAACTATTAACTCTTGCCATGGGAGAATGAGGGTCAAGACTCTCACAATAATAATCTGCGCCCTCAGCTACTTATTACGAGATTTGCGTCGTACTACTGCCACCCCAAATCCTTACAATTTACTGGACCTGGCCCATGTTAGACAGAGATAAGGACGCTACACCAAACACTTTGTAATAAAAAATCTATTTAATAATTGGAAACAATTAAAAGAGTGAAATGAATAACTCAAATAATGATCCTAAGCAATGATAAGTTCTTTAATTTCAAAATTGAAGAAAAGTAGCATAAGGTTCTGTAAACTGTGCCTGAGTTTACCTCCAAGCGATTTCCTCGTTCATCTAGCTCTCATCACCTATAAAGAACTAAAGAAGGGAAAAGTAATTGCGTGAGCTAACACCCAGTAAGTAAACCACATGTAGATGATGCATGCTTATGTGATGCAAGGTTTAAATTAAACTTTACAATATGTCCCCCTTTCCTTTTAAGTTTTGAAAACATTCCTTGCACATTCAAGGCACTCTTTCTTTCCATCGTAAGCTCATTTGATATATCATCTAATCAATTAGATGCAATGGGCGATTCTTGTTTGGAACCAAATAAAATTCTACCGGTAGTACCGCCAAGTGGTTAAGATTACTTTCCACTTTAACTTCAACTTTCACTTTAACTTTCTGTCGGGTACGCTTGGCCCCCCGTACCCCATTTCCCACTCACATGGTCACACCTTTCATGATATTGATGTACATTCATTTTCTTCAAAAATTTTGGATACATACCTTTAAAATTTGTAATTTCCACACTTTTACATCAAAGTACTTAACTTCTCCAAGAGACACATTGACATGCATGCCTCATGAGTGTAATGACATAACAAATATGCAAGTCCCAACATAATATCGAACACGATAAGCACGATAAAGGTATTAAAATCAAATAATTGTACATAGAACACTAAACATATTAATCACCTTAAACATTCAACTTCACTTGAGCTTTAAAAGAGGGAGTTTACTTAACTGGAGTCCTTAATATTTTACTTTGAGAAGCAAGTAGAGGTGTCCTTCACTGCTCACAAGATCAATGTGCCAAAAATCCTAATTCGTCATAATTTAGTTTAACTTCATTAATTCCTTTAGTTTTCGTATAACTACAATTCCTTACTATACCACCTTAGATTAATTGTCACCATTCACATGGATGTATTTACACAAGTAATAAGTGCTAGAAGAATGAATAAGAACAATAATGATATAATTTCTAGAGAATTACCGCTTTGAATACAAGTTAATCCGACTATCACAGCAAGAACAGGCATGACTCACAAATTAAGGTACGAAATCATGTAATTCCAATTTGGTTGAATAACTAACTCATAGACATACACCATTGATTAGAATCACATCTAGATTCCAATTATAGAAGTGATAGTATGTTTTCAACTCTAAACACAGAATCCGTGAAAACTTCTACTGTGGCAGAATGCTATTATAAAATTATTTAAAATAGCAAACGATATCATAAAATTCTAAAATTTGTATAGAAGGTATAGCACTTACGTATATTCACCATACTTAAAATTTAGCACATAACAATCACGTTTAGGGCGTCAAAACAATTTTTAACAGGGTAAAACCCTGTGCTCGGGTGGAATCTGCTCAAGCTCACAAGAAGTATCATAAAAACTTCTACGGGACTCCGAATGATGAAAAACCAATTCTAGATGATAGATAACTCATATGGGATCATTCTCCAATTTGAATCATCAAGAAAGTCGAATTATACTAAAAGTTATGGCATTGCAAAATTAAGGGCAGAAACTGAAAAATTTCTTACTTTGCATCAACATCGGATTTTCATTCAAGCAATCCAGCAAACATTCAATGGCTCTGTGGATATTGAATAGTCTTAATCTCTTCCATATGAACACATCTTGCCCAATAGTTTCTAACTATAAAATAAGTACCACAAGATAATACATCACATACAATCCTTTATCATATTAAAAATTGATGATCTCAAAGTCATGTACATAAATTTCCCAACATAACTGTATCTAACTTGAAGAATCAAATAAATTACTTTTTTCTTTTCATAATCGTCAAAGCTTCAACTAAACCACAACAATTCAAATATTTATCATAACTAAGCTATTCTAGTGTTGATTTAGATAGAAAGTGGAGAAATTACGTTGCTCGGAATCAATTAGAGGTCGCAATAAGAGAGAGACGGGGCAAGATGGCGTGAGAGCACCGTGAGACCGACGTGAGACCCACGAGAGAGAGCGAGAGTTACCGGAACTAATTTTGGATTGTCTCGATTGGGTTGTGTTGGCTTGTTTCTCCTTGATTCCTTCGTGCTGGGTTTGGGCTCAATATGAGAGTTTTGTTTTGGGCTAAGAATAAAGGATTGGGGAGTCTTACGGAACTACAAATATTTAAACTTCATATTTCAAAAACAAGGCTGAACAGAGTTAGTTATTATAAAAATAAAACAAACCTTTTTACAAAATTACAGAAATCAGGTTTAGTGGGCTTGTTTTATACAATATAATTTTCCACTGACTTCTATTAATTTTTTCTTTCTTATTATTTTCAATCACTCGTACAAGTACTTTATATTTTTTAATATATTTTTTCCAATTTTCAACCACATATCTAACACGCCATTCGAGTAAATTTCCAATATTCTACATAGAACAAGCCCTAAAACGGTTGAATGTAATTAAGGTGATTGGTTCAAATGACGGCACAAATCTCTGAGACTATTTTGGGAGATTTGGATGCAAAATGGTATATGGATGAGATTTGATCTATGGTTATTATTAATTAATTAATATTTAAAGATGATTATATAGGGAAAAAAACATCCCAATTAGGGAAACAATGAACCAAACCCATATATTAACAATTACCAATAAAATAAAATTTTTTTAATTCTTAAAAATACAAGTTTGAGTAGGAAAATCTGCTCATTTTATTTTATATATAAAAATATAAATATATATATATATATATATATATATATATATAATGAGCTTTGATAATTTATACCCAAACTAAAATACCTAATTATAAGAAAATAAGCAAATAAATCATGAGCAAACAAGAAAACAATTTAAATTGCAAATAAATTAAACAAAAAAGTAAGAACATCACACTTGATTTTTTTTTTATGAAACTAGCTGTTTCACCCGTGCGTTGCACAGAATGCAAAATTTTTGAACTAATAACGGTATTGATAGATGTTAATAATATTAACCTAACATGTAAAAAAATAATTAAAATAAATAATGAGTTACAACAATAAACTTAATTAATTTAATTCAAAAAAATTCTATAAAAATTTCGATAGAGCTTTCCCTATATTTCGTATTAATCCATTATGTAAATATGTAAGAAAAAACTCACGAAAATCCACTCAACTTAATGTACTTTCTCTATAGAATAGTAACTTAATTAACATTTATATTCGTGCTTTGCACGAGATGACAATTTGTAGCAAAGATTATAATAATATATTACATTTTATTCATTACAAGATTAATCTACTAATGTAAACCCAAAATAAAATAACATTAAATATTATAGTTATCAAAATAACCATACTAAAATAATTATACTAACATCGTAGAGCTCATGATTTTTTCTTTAAAATTATTTTACGTTCTATTGTATGCAATTACAAATTTTGGAAGGTATATATTATACATTAGTGTGATGTACATTATTAAAAATTAGTACATAAATAATGACTTTGAAATTTTAATTATGAAATATAATCAACATAGAAATATATTATAAAAATAATAATGTAATGAGTACAGTCCGATAGACCCCAACACTCCATTTCTACCATACTGAGAAACACTTATCCTCATTCCGGCCCATCTTTATTTACTTTAGACCGAGTGACGATGATATAAGAATTATAATAGGATGGGAACTTCCATTTCCCGTCCACACCCCGTTAGAAAATTCTCATCCCCGTCTACACTACATCGTGATGGTTTAATCGAAAAATTTTATTTATACTTTTTAATATATGTGCCATTGACATTTTATTTTTTTCAATAAATATCTTCTAAATATACTAAACATGTATATTAACATATTAGGTATAAACTTACTGATTTAACGTATTTGGCATATTTAATATTGAATGATTTGGTATAAAATTTAAATTAATTTGGATAAGATAAATAACTTGAAATATATATGATTAATACTTAAAATATAAAACCCAATTGATGATACTTAAAAATTAAATAAAATCTTAGCTGCCAAAATTCGATATAAAGTAAATGATTCAAAGTAGGTAAGGTTGTTAATATTTATTTAGGAGATAGAAATTTAAATAAATATTTAACATAGTCAAAAGCCAGTTAAAATACTTTAATTGAGTTGTATAATTTTAATAATTGATTGGTCGATGGCCAATTGTTTAGCAAGAATTCTTGGACTGAGTTCCTAGTGAAAACGATGAATTGAACTAAAGAATTATTATATAAGTATTTGTTCGAGTAGTGTAAAAAAAAAATCATTACAATTTGAAAACCTATTTTTGGACCTTGTTACTTTTAAGAAAAAAGGTATAGATCATTTGAAACACCCTTAATTATACAAAAAGAAATATTAATTTTTGTCACTAACTATAATTCAAAAGAAATATTATAGAAAATATAAAAATATATGAGAATTAAAAGAAAAGCATATTTTGAAAAAAGAATGATACTAAAAAAGTAAATAAAGCTAATTACTGACTAATAATCAATCGACTTACTCTAGAATAAGATATAACACTCCAATTCTAAAAATCAAAAATCTTATAGGTGTTAACTTAACTTTATTTTAAAATACGTAAAAAGATTAATAATTTTGGAAGCACATTTTTCTTCACCGTAGCAATTTAATTAATTTTAATTATTTTTTATTTTTTGAAATAATTATGTTTCCCCCTTTTAGCAATTTAATTAATTTTGATTAATTTTTATATAATAAAACTATCTCAATTTCCGTCCACTAAAAATATATCCAATTAAATCTAAGAAATATAATTAATTGCAATTAATTGTAATACAATTAATTGTAATTAATTCTTTTTTTAGCTAATTATTTATAAAAAGAATTTATTATTTCTAAAATAATTAGTTTTTTAGCTCTAGTTTTAAGAATTGTATGAATCTAATCTTAAATGGTATGAATCATTTGCGTAAATATTTAGGACGCAATGCAAAAATAATCAAAAATTTTTTAAAAGCTATTGTGTTGGATAGATTCCGTCCCAATGGACTAAATGGAAAACAAAATATTTTCAATTATTTGAGAAATTTTTTCTATTTTGTACGAAAACTGCAATTGAAACAATTTTTTTAGATTACTTGTGCAATAATAATAATAATAATAATAATAATAATAATAATAATAATACTGAATTATTGAATTAGAAAATAAAAAAGCATAAAATGATTTTAAAAATAAGAAATTAATATTTTAATCAAAATCAAACAGAAAAATAATATTTTATTCAATTTCTCATCTCCGGTCATTGGAAAAGACCTAACTGGTCAAATAAATTAAAAAATTGACTTAAGTGTCGACGAAAAAAGTCTTAATACCTAGCTGGCAATATTCCCAAACAAAAAATACATAGCCGACACTTTTGCTAATCTTTGTCCATTGAATTCATGTCCAACTAAATATTAGCCATAGAATTTATTATTTTTAATAATTATAGTACAAATAATTTTAGTTAATTTTTGTGTTTAAGCTAATTATTTCTAAAAAATTATTTATTTCCAAAATATTTTGCTTGATAGCCATAATTTTTAGAATTATATAAATCTAATTTTAAAAATATCTAATAATTGAAGAGATGTCTTGGAATTTAAAAGATATCGACATGGATTCGATTAATTAAAAAATCGATTAATGTTACAATTGAGTTATTAATTAAACAAAGTTGATATTACACGTTTCTTTTAATTTTTATGTAAAAATTAAATAAATTTTAATTTTTTATCACACCAAATTTTAATCTGAGCAATATTGATAATTTTAATTAATTTTCATTTATTAGCTAATTATTATTTTTTAAAAATAATGATTTCTTTCTAAAATTAATTAAAGGTTCCAAGCTAAGCTTTAAATTTTCATGTTACACATTTAGTTTAATTTTTATGTAAAAATTTAATGAATTGTAATTTTTCATCATACAAAAATTTAATCTTAGAAAAATTTCTAATTTTAATTAATTTTTATTTCTTAGCTAATTATTTATAAAAATGTTTGATTGTTTCTAAAATTAATTAATGGGTACAACCTAATTTTTAAATTTTTAATACAAATTGGGATCGTAGTTGTGGAAATTTATGTGCAGTAAATTTTAATTTTTTAAAAAATAAAAATTTATGTATTAATGGTATACTTGTTCTAAAGCTTTCATCAAACTGAACAAAATAGAATCGTGATTTTTTTATTTTTTGATTTATAGGTAGAAATGAAAAAATGAGAGAAAATGATAGCAAGAGTATTTAGATATTATGAGATTGGATAAAGTAAGGTAGAAATAATCAAATAAAATCTATATACATTAATTAATATTATTATATTAGCAAAAAATAGAGTTGGATATGGTTATGAAAGAAAAAATTAAAAAGAGAGTTTATTTTAAGTGGGAAAACGGATTTAAGGCAATAAAAAATATAATATTAAAAAACCTCAGTTTCTATATATATAAACTAGTGTTTTCACCCGTACGTTGTACGAGAAGATGTATATGCATAAGATATAATTTAGAACTTACGTAAGAGAAAAAGTGCAGAAGATTTTTTAAAATTTCGGTAGAGGTTTTCCTTATATTTTACACCAATCAATTCTATTTATGCCCATGGTAGAACTAAAAAAGCAAGCAATTTTGCATAATTTCAAGTTGTGCCCAAACATCTTCGCTTCAATAGCACTCTAAAACTGATAAAATTCATTATTCTCAACAACACAACCAAAATACAAAATATATTAGTAACATCAAATTTTGAAAGATTTAAGGAATCACATATATACTTAGTCACACCATACTATGCCTAATAATTTCAATAACAACTATTCAGACTTCCCAAGTCCTTCAACATCCTACAAAAGTAGAGTGTTACTTAGTTTATTTATAAGTAAATCATTGATTTTCTTTCATTTTTTATTCCCTTCATTTACATGGCAGGATATCTTTTTACATATATGTTTAACATTCATTTTAGCAGTTTCACTTGTGCATTGCACAGTGAAAATATGTTTACCAAATAGTAATTTTAATAAATATTATTAGTATAGCATTAACAGTATTAAAGGATGAATATGAAGAAATTCTTGACAAAGATGAAACTATTCATGATTTAACTAAATGATAAAATGACATATATTAAATATACTCTCATGCGATGCACGTTATTGATAACAAATATGTGAATAATGGTTTTTAAAATCTATATATATATATATATATATATATATATATATATATATATTGCAATGTAACAGGTACAGTTCGACAGACCCCGACACCCTATACACTTATTGAATTCCCCGTCCCCACACCATCGTCATTTAATCGAGGTTGAGCTATAATGATGTAAGAAATGCAACAGGATGACAACTCTCATTCCCCATCCTTGGTATGCTAGAAAATTCTTATCCGCATCCATATCACATCCTGATCATTTAATCGAACACTTTTATTGTTACTTTTTTAATATACATTAATGAAATCTCATTTTTTTTTCAATAAACACCTTCTAAATAGAGTAAACATGTATATTAACATACTGAGTGGAAATTCACTAAAAATTTATAGTGTTACACCCGTTCGATGCACTGGATTTGCTATCTCTAAAAATTTATTTAAAATTTAATTAAAAAATTGTAATTTATACAAATAAGCATCAAAATAACAAAATTGATTATACAAATAGAATAATTATTTAATATCAGTTGGGGTAGGAATTTTTTATATAAAAGTTTCTTATTTTTAGATATTAAATTAAGTAAAATTTAAATACTTATCAATATAAAAATTTATATCAATCACAATTTTTATTTATAATGCTACTGTTATTTAATTATATTAATTAGATCTTATGTAAATTCCATAATTTATTTTTTTAAAATATTGCTAATTTATATCATTAATGCGCAAAATTGCAAAACTTTAAGACCTTATATTTTTTAAAATAATTCCTATATTAAATTAATAATTCGTAAATTTATAGTAATTAGATATCATATAAAATTATTCTTTTAGAAAAATTGAACTACAAAGATAAACCACGACTCCCTTTTATTGGAACCAATATTTTCTTTCAACCGTGCATTCTTCGTTAAAAAAAAAAAAAGAAAGAAAGTGAAAATACTATTAAAAAAATGCAATGCTCATTATTCTCCATCAAAGTAATTAAATAACAAAAATAAGCCCAATGACCAAGCTTCAAAAAAAAAATAAAAATAAAACTGTGAAAACAGAACATAAAAGAATAAAAACAAAACATTCGAAGTCTCAGAAATAGAGAAGATGTATGTATGCATAGAGAATTGAGAATCCTAATCAGAGATTGGTGCTTATCAATTAGGGATAGTATTAATACATATGAAAAGAACTACCCAACGAATTCTAGAGGAGGGATTAGAATTTCAATCACAATAGAATTGGTTGAGGAAAAAATCTGTGTGAGATTGATACGCTAAAATTATGGATTATGCACTTTAATTGGAGCCGTAAGTGAGACGTGTGAGATTGATATGCTAAAATTATGGATTATGTATTTTAATTGGAGCTGTGAGATTACGTAAAATTAGGGGTTATGCAGGAGTGAAAATCAAGGAAGTAAGTTTTAGCGGGACTTAAAAGAATAAAATATTAATTATTTAATTTTGAAAAACCAAATAATAAGTGGGAAACTGACATCATTTTATTAATATATAAATGCCCACCATGATTATCTTAAATTATTTTCGATTACTAATTTTTTAACTATCTTAAAATTTGTTACGTATAATAATAATAATAATAATAATAATAATAATAATAATAATAATAATAATAATAATAATAATAATAATAATAATAATAATAGAGGTGGTAAGATAATTATGGTTATTTATGGATAATGATAAAAAATAAGGTAATAAAAAATATAATTGGTGTGCTATGAGAGGGAAAAACCTCCAATAAAAATCAAATTTAAAATCAGTCAAATATTGAGCGGGAAAATTCCCTCCAAAAACAGTTTCTGTTTATTAATATATAAATTATTCTATATATAGATAGAAGATTATATTAGGCAAATTTAGTAGGCAGGAAAATTTGATGAATTATTTAGACTGGAAAAAAAAGACTCTTTTTATATATACTAGTATTTTCTCCCGTGCGTTGCACGGGGAGATTTATGGCAAAGTTATAATTTAAAATATGTGTAAAATAAAAATTATAATAACATATTTTATTTTTAATGGTAAATAGCATAAGAAATGACAATTTAATCAGATTGGGACTCCACTTCCCGCCGTTTGGTTATAAATTTTTCCTCGATTTTGCGTGATTTAATGGGAGAGATATGGATGAGAGATTTAAAAAGATCACACATGATAATAACCCGGATTGGAGGGATAAGGAGTGATTCTATCAAAAGATTAGGGGTGATAATAACGGGAGATTATGCATGGGTTGAAAATTAGGTATTTGAGTTTGAGTGGGAAATATAAATAAAATAGCATTTTTTAATTCTGAAAATTATAAGATTGAGCGGGAAACTGACCTCATTTTATTAATATATAGATATAGATTAAGCGTTATACTTGGCACATTGAACTTGACAGTATTTGAATCCCTCCACTACAACAAAATAAAACTCAATCATCGTCAACAATAATTATCAATATAACTATCAATTATAATTACCTGTATCAAATTTACTCATTATGGCATAAAAGGAAATAATTTATGAATAAAAATTCGTTAATATAATAAACATAATATGCAGCATTACAAGTTTACTAAAATACCAACGTAGGTTTTGAAATATTTTTATTATAATTGTATAGGTATATTCAAGCATCCGCATGGTATAAGCTCCATATTTGCCACGTCAACATTGGATTTTTAACAAAAACCAACCCTGATTTTTGAACAATTTCGTATAATTATAATGCTATTAAATATATTTTGTAAAAGAAAAAAAATACTACCTACTACCTCTGTCCTAAAATAATAGGTCTAGTTTGATTTTTATAAGGATTAAAGAAATTATAATTAATATTAATATTATTGAAAAAATTGAATGTTGATAATATAATTTTATTAATAAGGATGCATAATATATAAGGATCTAATAAGAAAAGTGAAGAGATTAAATGGAAACAAATTGAAAGTGATCTATATTTTAGAGCAAATGAAAAAGCAAAACGAATGTGTCCTTGTGAGGGAGGGGGAGTATATTGTTTCTGAATCAAATTAACTCCTAAAATGGATTAGGTTTTGTTGTGTGTTTTCTTAAAGAAATCCACGGTATGACGGTAATTAATCATCACAGTTTACAAGCAAGCAAAAGTTTTAGGGAAGCAAGCACCCTGAGTGTCGGAAGCAATTTAATAATGATTTATTAATTAAGTATATGAAAAGATGGTAAAAATGCAAAAATAACGCCGTTGCCGGGGATCGAACCCGGGTCACCCGCGTGACAGGCGGGTATACTCACCACTATACTACAACGACTTTGCGGTAAGGTTTTTGATAATAATTTTCTTATTTCATTTAGAAAGATGGTAATAATGCAAAAATAACACCGTTGCCGCGGATCAAACCCGGGTCACCCGTATACTCACCACTATTCTACAACGACTTTGAGATATATATTTGAAGGTGTTATGAATAATAATTGAAGAATAATTATTAGGTGTTATGAATAATTAAGAATAATGTGGTGGTTATGAATTATGAGGAATAATTTGGTGGAGGAATAATTTGGTGGAGGAATAATTTGGTAAAAGATGTAATTATTATATGTGAATGACTATTATACCCTTGATGAAATTATGTAATTACGATTGTGCTATTCGAAATTTTCCTATAAATAGGGCTTCAGTTATTAATGAAATTCATTCCTGAGAATTCCTTAGAATTCATTCTCTCTAAATTCTCTCTATTGTTTCTATACTTTTATAACACGTTATCAGGACGAGTCTCTAGCCATTTGAGTAATATGAAGGAGTATGCTCTACAGTTGCATCTTATAGATGATCTTCTGTATCAGAAACCGAATTATTATAAATAACCTAATCCATCTCCAATCAATACTTATCTTTCTTTTCTCTCTTATCTTTTTCCCACTTTCTCACGTCTCACTCTTTCTATCTTCTCAATCACTCACGTAAAACATTTATGCGAGAGATAAAGAGTTGTGGGCAATTCAAGAATTGGCAAATGAAGGAAATACGTGTGTTCAATTGCTTCTCCCTAAGAAAAATGAAAAGGTATATATATTATATTACTTTATAATATAATAATATATTAAACTATAATATTCGTTTTCTCGAGATATAAGGAGCATGCATTATCAAAATCAAATTTTCTCGACTCCATTATACTCGATTTAACGAGAGCTTGATTTGACACCAACATTGATAGGGTAATAACTCGCTTTGAAATATGTTATTATCAAACTTTCAAAATTTACAAATAAGTACACCAACTTTTGAAAAAGTTACAAAATAGTCCTTGAACATTTTGATATTGATAAATTGAAATAGAAAGGAGATAATTTTCCAATCGTAAAACATTGATAAAATATTTTTGACAATTTTACCTTTACGAATTGGAATGGACAATTTTACCCTTAGGGTAAAACCGACCTAATTTTGACGACAGTGAAAAATGGATAGAATATTCATGAAGAAATTCTAAATCCGTTGATTATATAAAATGGCTTGAAATCCATTTGAGTTAAAAGATCGGAATATTATTTTAACTCCCAAAGAGTTCAATTACATAATGTACTTATTCTAGAAGGATAAGTGTGCTCTTGTAGAAGTAATGATTATTTGTTCTAGAAGAACAAATTTGCTCCCGTAGAAGCAGTTCAATATTTAATTCTCGCACTTTATTTACTGCAATTTAATTACTGCAATACCTCCTACTTGATGATGGGTTCAACCGTCACTAAACGGAAGGTTTTATATATTTCTGCACTTTATATGCTAAGTGATGGGTAATACCTTCTACTAAGCAGATCCTACTCCTGAAGAAGTAGTTAAACATTATGCAATTTAATTCTTGCTATTTAAATTCCGTAAATTTATATTTATTGCAATAATTCCCATAAGGTAGGTTCGACCACCTATTGGAGGAAATTTAATTTCTGCAATTTAAATTTATGCACTTTATAGTTTGAGTATATTTCCAATGTGGTGGGTAATACCACACGATTGGTGTGCATATTTTCAATATGGTGAGTTATACTACACGATTGGTTATAACGAATCCTACTCCAGAAGAAGTAGTTGATCAAATATTCTAATCATACTCTCGAAGAAGTAGACGATGAGAATAAAATTACTTCTTCATATATACCGAATATGAATGGAGAAAATTGAGCAAGTGGTACTTGAAGTTACCATTGGATAAATAGACGAAAGTAAAATGCTGAATAGATCCCATGTTGATAAATCAAAGAAAATATATCGCATGGAAAGCTTATATGAAGTAATCTTATCGATGATATGAGATTGTATTAATATGAGAATAAAATGCTCTTGAAGAAGCATAATCACTAGATTTCTATATTTGAATAAAGCCAATATGATATTATTATTACTCCAGAAGAAGTACAAACATGAAACATATTGAGAATATCAAAGATGGCATTAAACACTCGAAAATATAGAAATGCAAAAAGAATATACATCTTGAATCCATAAATGAGGGATGCGTCTCGAGAGTATAAATACTCGTAACTCTGCCACCATCAACATTAGGATTCATAATGAAATATTTAAAGGATCCGATTTCTTTTTCGCTGACACCGTGGTCTGCAGGGTCGACAGCGGCTTCCACAGATTCTTGAACATATGCATGAAATTTGATGAGTAGTTCATCAACAAGACTAGCGAAATAAGTATTTTTCTCATTGAATGAGAGATAAACTTATTATTTACACCCCGATCTAGAAACGCTAGTAAGCCATCAAAGAAATTATTAATATTCAACAAACCTATTGGTTTGACATGAAAATTCCATCGTACAACGAGGCTATATTGAATATTTCCTCCGTGTTGTAAATCACCGGAAGGACAATGAAAGCATCACTATTATTCATCATATACATCATGCAGTTGTGGATGGATTGCGCTTGTAGCCCCAACCCTGCTGGACTCATGGTAGAACTGGCTCCAATTCGAGTATTAGATCCAACTAGATGGAAAGGTATTACGCTCGAAACTCTTATTCCCCATGATTGTGCGGCCATTATAAGTCTAGCTAAAAGTTTATTGTTGGTTCCTCCGTATAGTATATTGATTTCTTGTCTCCCTAACTCTTTTACAAGTCGGTTTGCCATATCCACATATTGGATATGGCCTACCAGTTTAGATCCACCAAGAATACATACGGTTTTAATCAGAGGTAAAGGCTGACTTGTATGAGATGATTCTAAAATCTCCATATCCATCTCTACTCCTATCTCTTTTTTTACACTATACTTTTAATGTATGAACATGAGAGATATATGAAACCCTCTATTTAAAGAAAAATTTTCAAACCAATAATTGAGTGCACTATTTACTTTTTGACAAATATGAAAGAGAAAAATGCAGAAAAAAAAATTTAAGTGAAAATGACATATATCATCGGTGATAGAAAATAAACGAAAAAATCGAAAATCAGCGATATTTACAAATAAAAGAAAAATATTGATATTCTATATTACATAAATTTGTCTTACATAAATATGGGAAAATCATTATACTAAGTTATTCTACTAAATTTACAAACTGGATCTTTTAAAGTAAGTATTTCAAGACTATAAAGTGCTTGTTGATCTTTGAATTTGGCCCATAAGGCCATTAGCTCACCTTGCACGTGTCCACTAGGATGTGTCTCAAGAGCCTGTTGAATATCATCCAAAGGCTCCTTACTCAATCCATCTTTAATGAATGCTATTTTATCTTCTCGGTTTCTAGACAAGTACCCCACAGATTTACATCGAGTGTCACATGTCCATCGAGCACACTTGTAGCATCCTCCTAATCTTTTTGCTCTCCGTTTCTTTGAAAAACTACTTTTACCCATACCAGACATGTATTTAGAAGGAATTGAAACCTCACCAGATAATCGAACCTTTGCTTCAATCAAGCATCAGATATCTTGTGGGATACCCTTATTCATTAGCATCCTTAATCTTTCCAGCCTACATCGATAAATCCTTTTTAGGATTTTGATCGGTAGTGATGGATAGTATTTTCGAAGATTTGAGAGCATATGATCCATTATAATGTATAGACCCTTGTTAGGATGAATTTTGCAATAATTTTGATGATTTATTTATAAAATAATACGACGCGTATGAAATAAGACTCCGATTTTAAATAAATAATATGAAGCGTAAGAGCTACGATTTGGAATTAAATAATAGCCGGATGTGATGCGTATGGTCAGTAACTCCGTGTTTGAGCAGTAGTAGACAATAATGTCACCAAAGATGATGGAATATGTCGGTGAATTATTTCTATGATAAATCATATTGAGCACTATACGAGATACTAGTGAAATCGATATAAGAATTTCTTGAACTAGAAGTTCAATAATACTCGTTTGCAAAAGCTGGGTGACCATCCCGGTTTAAATAATTATTGAAATCAATATTTCAAGTGAAGAATTAAAAGAATTCTTCAATGATTGTTCTCGATAAATGATGAAATCATTACTAGCCAATATTGGGAATAAATCCCAAATATATCCTGGAATAAAGGATGAGAAGTATGGGCCCACTCATCCTCCATGTGGACTACTAGATATTATGATATGGATCCACTAGATAGTCACATGTGTATATGATTGAAATTTATTTAAATATTTGCTCACGGTATGAGCATGATTTTGATTTAATGATAAAGCTAGTAAATGTATATCCCAATACTTGAATAAATCACGAAGGATTGAGTATGCATACAAGTGGGATATTATATGGCAAATTATTTAAAGTCCTCAAATAAATTGCTCAAATAAATTGCCGATATCGAGAATAGAATGCAAAGCGGTCTAAATTCCCATATTAAAAATTTGAATGATGAGAACATATATGATTAAAATCATACCAAGCTGTATGAGTTTTGGTGTTCTAAATTTTCTCGGCATGAGGGGGAGTATTAAAGGTTGAAAATAATATGTGAAATGCATCATGTTATATCCTCGAAATTGAAATCTGAACTTGAAGTTCAAAGATGCATAAAGATGCTATGAACAATCACATATATCGCTTAAGATGCTTTGATAAGTTAGCACGCTTGAAGCGTTGATATTATGAGATTTCCCCAAACATATATATCAAAGCAAATTATAAAGATGGTCTTAATAACGGAGGCATATGCTCTTGAAGAGTATATAGACATAACTATATTTGTGTAATCCTACAAGAGGATCGATAATGAGATATCTCGATAAGTTATGTCGATATGGGGAAAGAAATGAAATTGAAAAGTGTCGACACGATATGAAAATGTAGCGCTACATATGATCAATGATAATGAAAATATTGAGATATATTGAAGATGATAAATCTTTGAATGTGAAATCTTTAACTTATGAGATGATGAGATGATGATGACTAATGCTCAAGTTTAAAGATAAGCATGGTGGTCATTATATGTTGCATGCTCATGAAAGTTAAATTACCGATCGTGTGTGTAGTACCGAAAAGGAAATTAAAGGATCGGGTGAGCTAAACCCGTGTTTATGAGCACCCTAAAGGGTGAGCTAAGCCCCTGGGAATGAAATAACCTATTAAGTGAGTATTAAATGTTAAATGATATATTTTAAGTGTTAGTTAGTTATGAAGGTTTACTTATATGTTTACATGTTTTTACGATGAATTTATATGCTTTAAATTGTGTATTTGGAGACATGTGTTCATGGTGAATGTTTTGTAGTTGTGTAAGAAAATTGATGCACTCTAAATGAGCAGAAGAGTATAAAATCAATGTATATGATACTCATACAAATGTATGAAAGATTTTGAAATGCTTGCAAAGATACTTGTATAAAATACGCGTTGCACTCTTTTTCCCTTGACTGAGGTTTTATCCCATTGGGTTTTCCTAGCAAGGTTTTTAATGAGGCAACTTTAAAGGCGTATTCACATGAATAATGTACTCTTTTTCCTTCATTAGGGTTTTTCCCACTGGGTTTTTCCTAATAAGGTTTTAACGAGGCATATTCATGGTATATTGAGAATGATAGGAAAATTGATACAGTGTATCTATTGGATCAAGTTATAATAGAGCTAATGCTTTAGATCCAAACGATGATGATATTGAAATCATTTACCAGAAGTAAAGATATTAGTTCTCAAGATATGAAATCAAATGGAGCAGCTGTACTCTTTTTCCTTCGATCAAGTTTTTTCCCACTGGGTTTTCTTGACAAGGTTTTAACGAGGCAATACGTGAATACTCATATGCCGCTGATAGACATCAGGGGAAGCAATGTTTTGATGAAGCAGTATATAACCACTCCAAGCTATCCTGCAATCGGTTTGGAAGTTTTTTCCCACTGGGTTTTTCTCCAAAGCAGTCAGGAAAGACATTTGTATTAATAGTCATTCAAGGGGGAGTGTTATGAATAATAATTGAAGAATAATTATTAGGTGTTATGAATAATTAAGAATAATGTGGTGGTTATGAATTATGAGGAATAATTTGGTGGAGGAATAATTTGGTAAAAGATGTAATTATTATATGTGAATGACTATTATACCCTTGATGAAATTATGTAATTACGATTGTGCTATTCGAAATTTTCCTATAAATAGGGCTTCAGTTATTAATGAAATTCATTCCTGAGAATTCCTTAGAATTCATTCTCTCTAAATTCTCTCTATTGTTTCTATACTTTTATAACAGAATGAACCTTTTTAATCATTTCATATTTATAAAATTTTTCATTTACATACTTTCAAAAAAAAAAAAACAACAAAAAAAATTCATTTACATTTTCTGAGTGTCTATTTGATTGAGGGTGTTTTTTCCGTCCAAATTTTTTTCATTGTAGTGTCTGATTGTAATATAAAATATAGACAATTTTTTTTCATGTAAAGCAAAAAAATAGGACATTTTCTATGAAAAGAAAAAAAATATTTTCTCATGAGTAAAGGTAGAAAATATTTTCCACTTCTATTTTTTCTTCCAATCAAACACACCCTAATTGTAACTTCACAAATTATTTCTTCAAAATAAACAATTCATTCAAATATTAAGGTAAACCATTGCCTAACATTAGAAAGTGGGAACGTCACCATGCCAATGAGCCAAGCTGGATTGATAAATTCGGCTCAGCTGGGTGGCTTGCTTTAAGCAAGGTACAAACCTAGTCGGGCTTTAGAAATGGGAAGCAAGCTGGCTCGGAACTGAAGCTCAATTCACATTTTTGCGAGCTAGACAGGTTGATTCATAAAAGTTCGCATTTTATTGATTATTTTCAACAATAAGTGTACTAGATTTTTAATTTTTTCCTGTCTTTATGTTTAACCATTGTATAAATTTCATTGCTTTCTCTTGACAATGTAAAAAAATCATTCATGTTCTAAGCTTACAAACGTCGACGGTTAGTGTGGATGTATTGACTATATTTATACATTCTTTAATAAGATCAACTCGGCAGTAGGGAATCGAGAGTGCAGTTCATTCACATAATTCATTGGAAGCGCAGCGATCCTCCGAAGCTGGACCTGAGCTTTAAGGGCAGGCTCTGCTCGTGGCCATTGCTATTGGAAAGACATAAACCATGCATGCCGGCTAAAGACCGCTCAATCCACGTTTTCATAGCATGGACCATATGATAAGCGCTCCATTGCAAAAACAAGTACAAGCATTCATAATGTATACCGTTCTGAAGTAGCCTTGCTTAAGAAACAGATATATCATATGCATATCAAAGACAAGGCAATCGATTAGTCCCAAGAACCAAAAGAATATAACACAACTCAAATTACTCAATCAATACATATTTTGCCGAAACCTAAAGGAACAACATAGTAATAGTTATATCTGCCCTATCTTTTCATGCATGCACATCAATGCCTAAGAAGGTATTTGATCGACTTTATAGTTTATAGTCAATGTAGGATGTCTTCTAAGAGTAGACATGAAGCATCAAGTTATCGGCATGACAGCATACCATGTCCGACATTCCGTTGTCTTTTTGACACGAGGTGCTTAACATAGCATGCCTTATTGCCTTTCCTCAACTTCACAGGTATAGAGAGTTGGTTTCTAATTTATTGATTTGATACTCGAAGCTGCAGCCATAGCCGGTAGGGTGTTTCCCAGATTGATGCCTAGGCTGTTTCCTGTAAAGGTTGAACCGGATTTGGCTCTGACGCCATCTAACAATTTTTATGGACATAGCCGGTGGAGTGTTTCCCAGAATTGACGCCTAGGCTGTTTCCTGTAAAGGCTGAACCAGATTTGGCTATGATGCCATCTAACAATATTTATGGAGACCACAAAAAAAAAAAAAAAAAAAAAAAAAAAACCTCTGTTTCATTCGTTACAAAGTCTATTGAACTAAAACTCTGGCACATCAATAAGATTAACAGGATATGACTCTTACCAGAATACAACAAAAAGGTCAAATCAAATATAGACTTCTTCTGTTCCGTATCAGATATATCTGTTCAGTTACCTCATTTTCCGACCCATACTTGGCCAAAATTGCTTCCAGGGAAAGAGAATATGAGAACATTATCATGTCCCTGATTTTAGTAAATTAGACTTTAAGGACATGGACTGTTGGGCTGTTGGCAAATGATGTAGGCAAGTGCTCCATCCAGAAGGGGTCACTTCTCCAATCTCTTCTCAAGGAAATATCTTGAATCTTGAAAGTGAAGTGGTTCATTACCCCAAGAAGTCCAGCCTGCTATCATCTCTCGAGAGAATAGTTCAATGCACCGAGCAGGCCTCAACCCAGGCAAATAATCCCACAGCAACTCTGTGGCAAAAAGTTTGAAATGGAAGGACCAATTTCACATTACAAACTAAAAAGAAACAAACCAATGTAATACATGCTTAAGACAGTGATTCATTGAACGTGATTCACAGACAAGGACACACAGAAAGAAAGCAATGGAGCTCATTTTTAACCACACACTCTCCCTAATCATTTTTCAGCCACATTTTTTCAAAATCCAATTTTTACTTCAAAAGTAGCTAGACTAGACAAGCATTGTATAAATTTTTGCTTATGTCACTGCAAAAACTACCGCCAATGGGAGGCTTCCTCGAATAGTCTCCAGGTACACTGATGAACACTTGATTATTTGGTAGACATTTCAATCGTTGCAGATGCTCAGAATTCATATCCTGCACCAAGAAACATAGAACATAAAACAGCATCTATCAGGGGAGAGAGAGAGAGAGGTTCTGGTGTTTTGACGGAACTCACAGCCCGATGACAATAACCAAGGAGAACACATTCATACGGCCGGTGATGAAAGAGATCCAAGTCACTAATCAACATGCCATCTGCTTTCACCTGTAATACTCAATTAATTAGTGGTATCTGAAGAGCCTATACACAGAAGTCATGAATCTTCTTAACGTCCTTGATACAATAAAGATGGTCATACCTTCAGCCAGTAAAGTGTAGCAGCATATTTGACATTCCATTTAGGAAATAATTCATTCTCCACAAAGCTCCGCAATTTCTCCCTATTGGTTACCCATAAGGCTATCAGAGATCCAGCTGTATGAGATAATTGCTTAATGGGAAGAGATAAGAAATATCGATTAGGCAAAGTCTGATACCTGCAATCGTTGGGAAAAATCAAAACCTTTAAATAAATTAAAAACCTTTTCGCCTAACTTATATATTCTGAATATGATAACTAAGCATTAAAAACATAATGGTGAAAACACAATCAATGCTGCAAATCCCATATTTTTATACCTAACCCCTGGTTTTAGACGCTCTAGTTCCAATGCCAACATGTTGGCACCGTAAAGTGTCAACATGCGATGTGGAGTGTAGGTATTGGTCCAATGGGGTGCGGGTCCCTCTCCATTCTGGGAGAAAGTGACACGTGGAAGAAGTTGGCACCGTAAGGTGCCATTTGTCAGTAGGAGATCATTGGCTTGGTTTTAGATATCAATTGAGTCATGATGTTGCATCATGTTAAGTATCAAATTTCCAAAAGAAGTCTATGTCCCTTTACTATGGACTATGGATTACACATAATTCTTATAGAGTTAAGAATTAAGTATCAAAGAACTTCAAGCTGAAAAATCCCATACTTTTAAATGCCAGCTAGACTAGTTAATTAGATCAATAGCGTGAACATACCTAAGTTTCTGATGTGCACTGCCATTCTCCCATGGTGGATCGATCACAATGAGATTGAAGCCGCAATCTGATTCAGCTGACGTAAAATAGGGAAAATTCATATCAATTTTGGCAAAACAACAATGAAAGGCTATTAGCAACTACACCTTAATAACTGGTCAGAGAGAGAAATATATGAAGGAGCAGCCTAAAAGCATACACTTGCTCGGGTTGGCTGCTTAGATCGGACCAACCAACATTTTTACTCAGGTAACCAATTTCCATGAAGAGGCAAGATGTTCCCAAAGCCAATTTCTCAGAAGAAAACCAATAAATCATAATGCCTTATATTTCAATGAATAATAAATTAATTATCTCTCTATACACGACAAATATTTGCCGATTTCCTCACAAATCATGCCTTAGACATAGAGTTTGCATCTTTGTCTACAATGTTCAAATAAAATTTGAGTAAGTTCAAAGATTACCAGGAATCAAGTTGTGAACCTTCCCCAGATCAGACTTCCCCATAATAAGAAAATGAAACAGAGAATATTAGACACAACGAACAACAAAGCTGTGTGGATACACAAGAAAGTAAGTTCTCAGAGATTATGATGGAAAAAGACTCAATCGCATGTTTAAATGAGAGAAATTTACTGCTAGAACTCGAGAGAGAGATCTACCAGCGCTAACCATGACTAAAGAAAGTTCTAGACCCATACCATGTAGAAACAACTTTTCTTTGGTATAATATATCTGTGGTTTAAAAATTCCGCATCCATGTCATTGCTCCCCTCATTGGCAACTAGGTTGTTAAATGCTGGAACTGTTTTTTCATAGAATTCACCTGTAAAAGCAAAAGGAAACTTTTGGTCCTAGTCGTCTCTGATGCTGAATAATAAATACTCCATTTCATTATGTAAAACCGCAATAATTTGATATTCTCAACACAGGTAGACAGAAAGCCAGATAAGATGGCTTGCATCACATACAAATAAAATCGCGAAACTGTGACCAAACAATTCATAGTTCAACCAGTTTGAGAAACATTTAACCAAGTTTATAGAACAAGTAAAATTCTCAAAATTATCAGGCATGGACCTTGAGATACAAACATCTCCTTAAACATAAAGCAATCATTTTCATCAACTTAAGTGGTTCACAGAGTGATACCATATTGCGTTGGCAACAAAATAATGAGACACCAATGACACCGTAACTTCTAGTCAGTCTTGTAGAGTCTATCCAATATTCTAAGGTTACACGTTATTTGTTTTTGTAAACTGGAATGAGCACCTCGCCCAAAAGAAGATAAATACTATCCAGATATGCCATCAGCCAGAAGTTTCAAAGCACATTATAATTTCAAACTAACAAAACTAAACAATTAAATCTTCCAGCACAACCAATCAGCCAATACACCTACCACTAGTTACATCACTCAATGTAGTAGTATTTCATCATTCTCAAAGTGAACAAGACTTTGACATGTGACCAAAGTATAATGTCAATTTTTAACAAGGGAACATATGCATACAGTTTCATAGCATGTTCCTGCTACAGTTCCTACCTATTTTTGTGAATCCAATTCCATTATCAATCAAGCACCACGTATATGTATGGATTACATATTTGTACCACCCTGATACGAACTTATTGCTTTTTTCTCATCTATAGTTGCAGTAGCTCGAAGGTAGGACCGTAGGAGTTCAGAAGCAAGTTGTGCAATTAGATCTTAATTATGGAGGATGGTTGCATAAAGGTTTATACTATGCTTACCCCTGCTTGAACATGAGCTACCCCATGCCCATCTCAGCTTCAACGGGACAATTTTCAGTGTATTAATATCTTTAAAACACCCTGATAGAGGCTTACTATTGTATCTGTCACCTATAGTTGTGACTCAAAGGTAGGACCTAGTGAAAGTGAGGCCGATAGAAGTTCCCAACTGTGGTGGATAGTTTGACTTGAGGTCAACAATCTGCAAAGACCTACTAAATTACCAGAGATGAATTCTATCAAACAATGCCATAGCAACCTCAATCTGATTTCCATCAACAGTGGATAGAAGAGTCAAACATTTGTTCTTTCTTCTTAATTCCTCTATTCCATATTAAACATCAAATTCGGTAAATTTCATATTGTACAAATGCTGTTCAACTTAGATGACCGCATTAGTTTTTACATATCACACGAGATATGCACTACAGACTAGAGCTTTGTGGAAACTAGAAGAAAAACCAGAAAAGGATACCAGGACTTCCAAAGAAGCAAATACGATATATCTCAAAGCTCACCTGCATCTTGTACAATCATTTCATCCCGATGAAAATGAAGAGTGATCTCATAAAGCGGCGCTTGCCAAATGCTCCCTACCTCCACAAAATCAAGCTCACTATCTTGTGGAATCACATTGATATTGCATCTCTCTTTATCAAACTCATCATTCTTCAAATTCCTCACAATCGTCAAAAGCTCACTTGCTTCAAGCAACGCCTCATGTGCCTTCAGTAACATACACCTTACCTCCTTAAACCACAGAGACAAAATTATTATTATATTATGATACAAGTAAACCCAACATATAAACAAAGTGACCGATTAACACATTTTTTGAACACTCTCAACTCAAATGCCAAAACATGCGTATATCTTCTAAAACTGGTAATAGGAAGATAATGAATTCATACATAAATTTACGGTTGTTTGTATATAAGTATGGGTGTATAATATATACCTGATGACGTTGATCGGCGATTTGTTCCCGGGGGTTGAGATTGTACAATTTTTCTTTCTTCTTATTGCGTTTTCGTTTCTTCGAATGTCCTGAAGAATTATTGTGAGTTTCAGCTGAATGGTCGGCAGTGGAGTCGAAGAATCGGGAGTAATAAGCGGACGGTGAAACCTTAAACCGGGTGTACGACCGGTTGAGGATCCGGACCGGGTCGATGAACATCGCATTCGAGCCTTCGAACTGGAAAACACCGGTTTTGAGGAAAAGAGATAACTGGCCGTTCAGTTCGGAGGCTGCCATTAGGGGTGACGCCGTGATGGCCGCCGGCGGATGAATTGAATGGGTTGCTTGGTGGGCCACGTGTAGCAGTGGAGCCACCTCGTAGTAAGCTATTGGGCTATTGGGCCATCAAGGTTGAGCCCAATTATCTTTGAGCATTGCTACAAGTATTTGTGTGTGCCACATAAAATGTGTGTGCACTTGTAGATTTATTAATTATTATCTTTTGCCATCTTCCGACTCCCGATTTTCCTGTATGATGCACATTGGCTTAAAACCAGATGCTCCATCCGTTGACTTTTACAAGAATTAAGAGTGTTTAGCTCCTTTCTAATCCTTGCTTTGAAATTTTCTTGTAGTTTTAGTACTGACGTAAAATATTTTGGCGCTGTTACATGGCAGTAATGGGCTGATAAATGGGGTTGGGCCAATGTCATGTCAAATCCTGAAATTATAACAAAATTTCAGTACTGGAATTGGATCAAATTCATGAGAATGTTATCAGATGTCTTGAAGGTACCGATTAAAAAAGTTATTGAAAAATAAATAACGTAAATAAATTTCTTTATTTACTTTTATTTAATAAATCAAAAAAATGATTGGAAGCATCAAATGATTGAAAAGTACGTAAATAGATTACAAACTGAAAAAGAAATATAATAGTCTATATAATTGGAATTGAGGGACTATCATACTTTGAAGTTCAAAGAAACACAACACGGAATTGGTAAATCCAAGTGAGAGTTCTACTCTGTGCCTTTAAAATGAATTTGTCCAACCGAGGTGTTTATAGTTGAACAACAATCATTAATCAAGATGCAACAATCTCTTCTTTTTATTGTAAAAGCACTTCAAACAATAAGAAATTAGCAACCAAATACTATCTTCGTCTAAAAAATATAGTCCATTTTTTTTTTGTCCTTCTCAAAATTTAAGTCACATTCATTTTAAAGACATAATTAAAATATTAGTTTTTTTATATGCTTTTGTTTAATATATATATTATTACTATTATCAAAATAGATTAATTGAAATAAAATATTTAATAAATGAAATGATATAATAGGAAAATAATCTTAAATTTTATTTTTTTAATATTATTAATTATATTTTTTTAATTTTTATAAAAATAAAAATGAATTATATTTATCGAAGGGAGGTAATGTAGTATATGTTTTGTCCTATTTTTATTAAAGGCGTCCGTGTGCAATTAGTATGCGAGTAATTAGAGATAAGTTACGAATACAATAAATGAAAGTGTTGAAAATGATATCTGCAAGAGTTGGAACCCATTTTTAATAAATGATCAAATTAATGTTCAAATGAAAAAACATGGTGATTGAAATATAGAAAAGACAAGTAGAAAAGACAAGTCCAAAAAGCCAGTCATTTCCAAAACATATCCCTCTACAATTTGAATGTGGTGCAGTAGATGCTCATATTTTCTTATTTTCGGATAGGGACCTGAGTTGGAGCCACAAAAAAAAAAAAAAAAAAAAAATCAAATTATTCAACTAATTAATTAATTAGGCAATCTTTTAAGCATGTAACTAAATCTTCAGTCGATTCGGTGTGTAATGGTACATCCCGAAGGATGATCTTTAAATCTGAATTTTAATTAATTGATCAATTAGTTTGAAAAGTATTAACTTTTGATAATAATTTCTCATAAATTCATAAATTATTCTCCAAAGCCAAATTTATTAAAGACATCTACTCTCAAAGTAAAACGTGTTTGAGTATTCATCCGGATATAAAGACTTACCAATTATCAATTGGTTAACCATTTCAAACAAAACGAGTTTTCTATTAAATATTTCAATATATATCTTACGAAAATGTTATATTAAAGTGTTATTCTCCCAAAGATTTAAATTTCTCACAACCCACTTCACAGACTGAACGAATGCGGTGAAGTGACCTCACCCACATCTTTCTACATTTTTTTAAAGATTTCAAATTTCTTAACATAACATTCCCGATATATCTTAATAGTTAAGTTTGCTATAATTGGAGAGTTGACTTCACATGAATACTTAGGGACATAACTTTTGCCATCAGATGCAAAACTAGATGACATCAGAGAAAATAGGAAAAGGAAAATAGCCCATACAACAGCCTTAGCAAAATAACAAATGAGGAACCTCGTTTATTCCAAAAGAGGGGTCAAATTTTGAAAAAGAACATTCCATTCATAATAAATGAGCTTGTTTGGCAAAAAATCCTTTGGGATATAGTACGTACGATTCTTAAAATGACAAATGATTCAAACAATATTTAAAAAAAAAAAGGTTCATAAAAAAATGTAAAAGACAAAAAAAAAAATTTCAATAGAGATTTTTGAAAGATTAATTTTTGAATATGTGTAGTTGAAAAGTTAAAAAAAAAAATAGTATAAAGTAAGAAAATTTAGGAAATTAATCAAATAAATAATTGACAATGATAATTAAAAATAATTTTTATTTAAAATAATAGCAGACAAGCTCATGGTGCATAGTGGGAAATAAGCAAAAAGGCTCCTATGAGGCAGTCAAGACAGCCCAGTCAGGCAAACACTTGGGTAGAAAATCTTTAATTGGTGAAACGGAGGTGACCATGTCGACGTGGGAGAGACTTGAGATACCTTCTTTCCTTTTGACAAGGAGAGAGAAAAGCAATAAATCATTGGAAAAATCCGATAAATTATTCTGTGCACTTTGACATCACAGGCTTTTAATCTGAGTTTGTTTGTGATTTCTTAAAATTGTTACTACCCGATGTTCATCTTCTTCAATAATTATATTTACATAATATCTCATTCAATTAAAATAACTTATATGAGACAGTTAATGATACATAATAATATATAATTATTAAAGGTCCAATAAGATCAATATGATTATGATGAGATAAAATGAGACCCATTGTTAATATATGATTGCTGATAATTTACAACTATGCAAGATTATATATACCACAATACAATAATACAAGCACGATGACAATATGACCGCGATGATGGGATCGACCATTCATCCAAGAATTGGTCACATCGAAGATGGACATAACGATATCATCAATTCCGATTAGGCCATGTGTCACTCTCTTCATTTATCAGATGCCGATCACGAGATCGATCATAATATAATTATGATAAGATCAATCATTTGTACATACAACGAGATAAATCATTCATACATATAACAACTAGTGCTCCCACTCTAATACTCACATGCGAACATGTTATGTGGATGGTAGGGGAGATAATACGTATCCAAAATCCGTCTATATATGGACATTTAATATACTTACATATGAGGCATTGGAGAATTAGACTCATTATATCAACGATAGATATGATGATGTGATCAGCACCGATGAACCACGTGTCGCTCCCATTCTTCGCCACTTGTCACCAAAGCAAACGTTCAATTACAAATAAATGGTCACCAAAATCTTTTATGGATAACCTTTGGTAACAAAATATTGAGGCCTTACCCCAATCATAAATTTGCCAAAATTAACTCTTAATTCAATTAATAAACAAATTTCGATCATAAAATTTCACTTGGCATCAGTACCCCAAAACGAAAAGCGTATCACATCACATATCACGTTAGCGCCTGAGGACTGGTTTTCGTCATTTTGGCGCCCTTATTCACAGAATTTGAGGAATCTTCCGCGAAGGAGAACGCGGGGTGTTTCTGAGTACTTAGAGTTTGATGATCTGTGGTGGGCTCCACCTTCTCTCCTCCGCTTGCAATTTGCATCAGCCCACCAATTCAAAATCACCACGTACACTCTCTCACTCGACCCTTTTGAAAATCTTAACTGTGTGCGCGGCGAGAACTTAACCATGGTTAGACTAACATAATCCACCCTCTTCGGCGTCTACAAATACTCCACTCTCATCGTTAAACTTCCCTTGCTTAGTGAAGTGGAGAGAGAAAGTGATACTGTTAGTCCTCCATCTTCATTGAGGTTTGCTATTGAATTTTTCCTCACTCGTTATATATTGCAATTAGATGATATACTAGTTCTGTTTATTTACATGCTTTTGACGGATTGGATTGATGATGCTTCTGAATTTAGATCAGTTCACTGAAAATTTTGAAGAAGACAGACACAGGTCGTAATACTTGAGGTTTGATTTTCCCCTCTTTTTATTTGTATAATAGTGAGATGATATTGTTGTTCGTTTTATTTTCTGTTAAATCGTTTCCGATGACTTTGATTATTGTTTTTTTCTTTTTCATTTATGGATTTTTACTTCTTCTTCTTCTTCTTCTTTTTTTTTTAATAAATTAATTGACGCTTCATCTTCTTGAGTTTGTGTTAATTTTACTAACCATTCTGTTAGAACCGGCGAAGTCCCCCAAGGATTTTCATTTTCGAGCTGTTTATACTCATCACATGATCAAAACCTTGAATTCTTTCGGTTGATCCTTTTTCGTTTATGATCTTGTTTTATCTATTCCATGAGCAAATTGGGGTTAATATATGAAGAATCCAAATTTTATTACGCTTTGGAAAAAAAAATTGCTGGGTGATCAAGTCAACGGGAGTCAATGGGTGTGTGAGAAGAAGAGCGCGGACCAGTCAGAATGATGAAGTGTTGTCTTTAGAAATAACCGTAAATTCATTATCTTCAATTTTTCCGTTAAATTTTTAATTGTTATATGCTTCTTTGTCAATTTTCAACTTTTCTTGCGTTAAATCTTGCATATGCATAGGTCGCACTTGCCAGTTTCGTTCATTTGCATCTTCATAAACAGATAGATGCTGACATGAGTGCACAGAACTGCAGTGGCGACTTATTATGTGTTTGTTGGCTCTTGTGTGTTAATCTGTATGAGATACTGGCCCTTTTGGCTCAATCGCTGCATTTGCTAAATTCTATTAATCCACCAAGCTAACTGCAGAATATGAGTTTTTCACAAACAAATTATCATATTTAAATCCATTGTGAAAAATAAACAGTTCATTCTACTGCAGAAACTTCCACAGTATTGTTTCGTGCGTTTATAAGTCTTGTAATGATTTCTTTATGTGCTGATGATTTCTTTTGTCTTTCTTCGATATAATATAAATTTTCAGCAATGTAGAGTTGTATACTTCTTGTTATACTTGTCTGCATAGTCTGCATTCTATTTTCTTATCTAAACTTTTTGATACTATCCAGACGTGGTGTAACAATTTTCTTCCTCTTCATTGAGTTGGAGTCTCCATGTTTCCTCCAGTGCCTCCGCTGGTTTCTGAAATTGGTTCAAGTGATGAGCAAATCATTTCATCACTCAATGGGTACTTACGTGGGTCTCGTCTCCCAAATAATGTGACAGCTGATATAAACCCATATCAGCACGATCCCTCAAATCTACCACGTTAGTGTGAACTTCCCCTAATTTTCCGAGTTATATAATACTGCTTTAGTATGAACTTCTGTGGATTTACTTACTTGAGAAAACTGGGCATATGCAGCTGGAATTTGGTATTTCATACAGTCAAATGAGAAAAAAGAGGCAGCAGTTGGTGTTTGGAAAGAGAAAGGAGAAGCTCGCGAGATATATTTGAATGCGGAATTAAGTGGCTCCAAAACTACCTTGGAGTTTTTTGACGATCGAGCCCCTGATGGACAAGAAATCGATTGGCTTAAGCAAGTATACAAAAAAACCGATTGGCTTATGCAAGAATACAAGATAACACAAAAAGGATCACGTCACAAAACTGAGCCAAAGGTATTAGCTGCAACTAGCTAGCAATATTCTTTTTCTTTAACGTTTTCTATTCACATCAACCCACCCTTACCAGTCAGAAGCCGGTTTGGTTGGACAATATGCAGGACTCTAAATCACTCTGCAGAATCTTCCTCAAAAGTGACAGTCAACCAAAAGACAACAACACTGATGTTAGCGCAAAATGCATAGGTTCAGTGGCATCAGCTAACCCAAACACTAATAACTGCTCAGTACAATATTCTTCAAGCAAGTCCGAGGTTGGTTTCCTATACCACCTTGTTTTTGTTGTATGCATTGTATCTTTTATATGTTTGCTGATTTCTCAGCTCTGCTTGTGCACTTGTAGGTGAAGAAGTATTTTGAAGATGATTCTGAGGAGCAGGAATGTTATGTGAGAGGCGATTTCTTAGAATTAGATGATCTTGTAGAACTGGAGTCACTTTCTTCTAGTTCAGAGAATTCAACTCGTCCAAGTGGAGCATCAGATGAATATTTTGATTCATTGGCCTTGTTAAGAGACCTGAATGATGGAGATAAGAAACAACCTCCAGGGAAGGATTCAAGCAAGTATACTTTCTCGGCTTCTGTTAAACCGGATAATGTGGTTGTGAAGCCAGCCATTCTCGGTATGTAGAGATTCCTGTCATGCTCCTGTTTTTCCTATCCATGTCGTCATTTATATTCTCGAAATTGCATATATCGTAAAGTCTGGGAAATATACTGTATTTAAGAACTGGAAAATATTGACCTCGACTGTGATGCTACTATATAATCCTCACTGGAAGTCTATCAAAACATGGCTGCACATTTTTTTTGTTATGGGCAAGGGGATTACTGAGTTGCAGCTATTGCTGATGATGATTTTTCCCGTTTCAAATGTCAACCTATAGGGTCTTTACAGAGTGGTAATGGAAGTAAGCCTGTGGTTGAAGGATTCTCGACTGGGTCACCACCTGATCAAATGCAGAAGTTGGGGCAGAGAATTGAAGGAACATCAAATTTCAACGATACGGTAAAGCCATCTACTAGTCAAAAAACTGTGTTGACTGGAGAGAACAAGGCTGTTGTAGGCATGATGAAAAGGCTGAAGGAGATTTTCTGTTTCAAACCATTCTAAATCCTCACAGTTAATTATCCATGAGCATAAATGTAATAGATGGAAAATTCATTAGGACTCCTGAGTCCTGATATATTGAGCACTCGATTGTTTGACTACTAAACATTGGTTATCTATACATAGAGAACCATAGTTAATTAGCTAATGTGATATGCTGTGTATAGATAATTGCTGTTGGCCGTGTGGGTTATGGTATACCGCAACTATTGGAAAATTTTCCATAAATAGAGTAACCATCATATTGATTGTCAAAGTATTCAGTTTAGGAATATCATTTAATGATGCAGCAGCACTCCCTTTTATGTTCTTTTGATGGGTCGTCGACTCACTAAAAAATTGATCATGTGTGATTCACACTGAAAAATAGAGCACAAGTTGTCAATAAATCAGATCACTAAATACTCAGTTCAATATCTGGTGTTACTTGTTTTTCATCCAGCACCCTCATTTCGTTGACTGTAAAAATCCCGTGGTGTTAGTTTCTTATTAGTATCACATCATTACTCCAATTGATGTAGTATTGTTACATCAATAGGGCATGGCATGGGGAGGATAATATTACTTGTTAATGTCCTATGTCAACTAGCAAGAACTCATTTGTTTTCTCTGTAGCTTGAAGGATGACTTGTGGAGATCAAGAATTGGGTTCGCATATGATGAACTGTTGTTGCAAATGGATAAACAAGATATGCTTTCTGATTTTCCTTAATAGATGATCTTTCATGCAGGTGTTGAAAAAACCAAGACCAAGGTGATGCATACCTTGCTCCATGGTTGCTACAGCTGAATCTGAGTTTGTAAATTTTCGTGGTGATAGGTCTCGGTTCTTTTCAAATATCCGCGGATCAATCATAATTGATGGGAAAGAATGGGTATAAATTGAAAATGATCAAACACCAATGCTGATTTTGTGAATATGCCAGGGTGTAAATTTGTGTAACAGAATAAAGACAAAGCAGCACACACAACCCGACAACGATTTCCTAGCAAATATTTGGATATTTTTGGTAGAACTGGCTCCCAACTTCCGAGGGCGATGGAAAGTTATATTGGAACATGATATAGTGGATTTTCCCTAAATGTTGGACACATAAGGTGCAAGTAAAGTATCAAAATGTAGTACTATAAAATATATGAGTTCATATTCGCCATTTTATTTTCTGTCCTTGTAATTGTCTCCTCTAAATAAATTAGATTCAATTAACCATTTGTCACAGACTCACAGCCAAACTTTCGAATCTATGTCTTGTATTAAAAAGAAAAGGCAAAAAAAAAAAAAAAAAAAACTGGTATCTTGCGGATGCTGTATGGAAATTGACCATAGCCCCCGGAAAGGGTGGTCCAACTTTCAGGTTTCGAAGGTCAATTTTGAATTGCTTGACTATTCTACCTTCTTGAATCATTAGATCTAAAGTTTTCCAGAGAGAATTTAAAAAATAATGTGAAACGCACGTTTGTACGGGGCCTACCATATAATACAGTAAAAGATTATAAATATCTAATAATGCAATAAAAGATTATAAATATCCAATAAAATATTTGAATTACTGATTATTGTTCAATTAGTCGATGTTAAAATCTCTCAAGATTCATCATTTATTGCAAATAAAATTAATCTAACGACAATATCACAACTCACAACTGCTCTAACTCTTAGTATATTTACACTTTCACTCATATGAGGTGTTATCTGTTAAAAATCTAAGTGAAATTATCAATAATATTCCTCCCCCCCCCCAAAAAAAAAAAAAATCTTCACATAATTTTGATACTTAGATACGAGGATAAATGTGCATGGAAGACCAAGTTACTCGTAACACCATATTTAATTGGTAGTGCAATAATTAAAAAATGTATGACCGTCACCTTTACATTATTTTGACCATTTCTATCAAAAGCTTATTGGATAATCCTATTTGAAGCTTCTATTGGTGACATAGATAAACAATTAATCAAATCAAATGCCTTCTTCCACAAGTCTATTCCTTCTACACGATCATCTTCTAATTTCATTTTTCTCCCTTAAATACGCATAATCCCCACCAGCCCAGCACTTTAATTCTATTATTCAACTCTTAATCCAAAAAATATATACACAAAAAATTGGACAAGTTTTGCATGGATTCGATCCGAACAGTGCTGCGAATCATGCCGAAGATCAACTACTATCTGGCGGAGCACCCGGCAGTGGTGCATTTCCGGTGGAGTCCAACCCAATCATGGGGTTCAACTTGGTTCTTTCTCATCACATCAATCTCCGCCTACATTACAATTTCCACCACCCTCCACCTACTCCTCCTCCTCCTCCTCCGCCGTCACAAGCCGGTCCCACTAGGCCCCATCCCGGCACTCCACAGCCTATCCATGTCTCTCCTCTCTGCCATCATCTTCGTCGGAATCCTCTCCTCCTCCGTGGCAGAAATCCGCGACACACGGTGGCTCTGGCGACGGTCGAAAACCCCATTCCAATGGCTCCTCTGCTTCCCCCTCGGGACCCGCCCCTCGGGCCGAGTCTTCTTCTGGTCCTACATTTTCTACCTCTCTCGCTTCCTCCATATAATCAAAACATTCTTCACAATCCTACGACGCCGAAAATTCCCATTTTTGCAAGTGTTTAATCACTCTATTCTCATCTTCATGTCGTATCTCTGGCTTGAATTTTCGCAGTCGTTTCAAGTTTTGGCCATTCTTTCGATGACCCTCGTGTTTTCCCTCGTTTATGGGTATAGATTTTTGACCGAAATTGGATTCAATAAGCGATCCAATTTCCCATTTGTGTTATTTTGTCAAATCCTTCTTCTCGTGACAAATTTGGCGTGGCATATGGGAGTTCTTGTTTTGCATTTTTGGAAAGGCGGATGCAATGGGATGGGCGCGTGGGTTTTCAACACTGTTCTTAACAGTTTTGCGTTAATGTTTTTCTTCCATTTTTATGTGAAGAAGTGTATGAGTGAGAGAGAGTTTTGTTATGATCAAGTTGAAGCTAAAGCCCTCAACAATGACAGATATAAGCAATAATCTGGTGAGTAATTAATTCCAAGATCGAGATGATGATCAGAATATTGTTGATACAATTTTTTTTTTTTTTTTTTAATCCGTTTGCTAATTTTGATGAATTGATTCATCTTATGTTGATCAAATTGTGTTATTGTCCACATATAAATTGGGGCACTGTCTCTACGAGGATGGCTTGTAAGTAACGTTGTACCCTAGCCGCCTCGTAGTCCCATTTTGGTAATACATAGAAGGTTCCAATTGAGCAAAAGTCCTCATGATTTGTTTATAAATGTTGTTTTGTAATAATAGCATGCTTTTCTAGAATCTGACTTTTTAACTGGGACTTATGTAATTAAAATATTTGATCTTTTCTAGAAGTCTAGAACACCCGAATTATGGCAAATTTTATAACCATGTCCGCCTATAGTAATTATTCAAAGTAAAACATGGCAGCTAATTATTATGCAATTTATCAAGAAATGGCTTTGTCTGACTGGAAATATTGTCTCATTTATTTGTCTTTCATGGATCAGAAATTTACAAAAAATCATTAAACGAGAAGTTAGAATTAACTGAATACTTTGTGCTTTACTATTACTGAATACTTTATGTTTCACAAAAAAATAAAAAATAATAATAATAATAAATGAAAAAATAAATTTAAGAGACGGCTATTAAGACCGTAGCCTATTCTCAAAAGAACCGTCGCCTATTCTTTGAACTTTTAGTGATTCTTCCATATGTGAAGCCCTTATAACCGTCGCATATGATTCAAAATAATCGTTGCATATTCTCTGTTCTGTACTAGTGAGTATCAAACTTTGAGTTTTACGAATTTAAGTAGGTGAAAAGGTAAATTGTGCAATATAAAAATGTGGAAAGTGATTAAGTCAAAATTTGCGTTTAAGCGTCATTTAAATAAGATTGAAACAACTCTAACGGGGCTCATAGCATTACCTCTCTACAAATCGAGTATGGGCGCCACCAACACGCTGTCGGAAGGCCACCACAACGTACTAATTTCAACATGAACGCCTTCAATTATTATTGGGCTAGCTTTGGAGGCCCAATCTTGGTGGGTCACTGGGTAACCATTGTTCTTTCTGGTACAAGGCAGTAGACATTCAGATTTCAGCCGTACCAAGAAAGTATGTGATAGAAAGGTAGATTTTTCTTCTTTGTTGGAGTTCAGTCATCAAAGCTTTTTTTTTTTTTTTTTTTTTGAGAAGAAACTGTTGGGGAAAATTCATATATAAGTGCAAATTATATTCCGAAAATATTCCTTTAACGTGTATGAATTTTAACACAATTACGATTTACAATGAAACTTTTGATATTTCACTGAATTATTCTTTTTTTTTTGTTTTAATTCGCACTGTACAATAAACATGGGTATATTTAGAACATCGCTAATGGTACAATGCGAATTTTTACTAATGTGGCAAATAAAATAGAAACAAAAAGAAAGGTTTGAATAATACATGCCGATTGAAGAATTATTGATTTGTGTGTATATCAACTATTGGCTAAAGAACGGGGAGAATAAAAAGAATTAAAGGTGTGCTTGATTGGAAGGAAAAAGTGGGGTTGAAAAATATTTTTCATGGGAAATGTTTTTCTATCTCTACCAATGGGAAAGCATTTTCCTTGTTTTCATGGAAAATAAGCACTTTTTGTGAGTGGGGTAGAATTCATTTTCCGTGGAAAATAAAATTGTATTTGATTGATACATGGAAAATTTGAGTGGAAAATGGCATTTTTCATGGAAAATAGTTTCAATCAAATACACTCTAATGCAAATAATCAAATAGAAAATAATGGTGTGCTACATAAGTATTTTCTTTATATGTGGAACCACATTTTGAGAATCTAGTAATCCACAAGCCATTGGTGCAAAGGGTCCAAAACAAAAAAGTGGTGTAATTGGTCCACAAAATAAATATAATAAATGTAATTGTCACACTTTGATTTTAACTAACAATTAATAATAAATATAATTATTGTACCTATATAAAATTTTAGCAGGAATATATCGATTGTATAGAAATAATAAACTAAAATACAATTCTATCAAAAATAAAATTAAATGAAATAAATAAATAAATAATTCCAAAACCCAATCCCCAGCCTACCCCCTACAGCAATGCTACCTCACCCCTTAATAAACTGACGAGGGAGCTTCCTCTGGTTTTCTCGTTGGTGGCAAGGTCACCGACAACCTGCGACAACTGAACGGAAGTCCCCCGATCGATTTTTTTTAGTGGTGGGTCATGAATCATGACCCAGTAGTCAAGTGGGTCGTGATTCAGACTCACCCGACAAATAAGTGACCAGGGGGAAGCATCGGTTTATGAAGGGGTGGGTTGTGGGTGAGTTGTATGGGTGTGGTTTTTGAATTTTTATTCTTTTGTTTTTAATTTTTTGTATTTTATTTTTTTGATGGAATTGTATTATTTTATATTATTGTATTTTTTTGATGGAATTGTATTGTATATTATTTCTTTACATTTGATATATTTTTATAGTGATATATTCCTATTAAAATTTTATATAAGTATAATAATTATATTTATTGTTAACTGTTAATTAAAATAAAACTCTAATGCTAAAGAAAATGTTTGAAAAATTATGACATTAATGCGAACAAATGTTAATGTATTGAAACTTTTCAATAAAAACTATTTAATTAGTATAAAATTAATTCGATACAATTAATTATAGATCAAATAAATAAAATAGCAAAAATTCAACGAATTGACGGCAAGACTAGAAGGATTCCATCTATTTGAATTAAATGCGCACCAAAAAATTTTGGACCAATCATGCCACATTTTTTATTTTCAGGCCAAATTCACAATAACCCTTTTTTTTTGGATCACTTGCATCAATTTCCCAAAAATTAAAGTTAAAATTGTAAACGTTAGAAAGATTTAGGACTAATTTGCATATATTTAAAGTTAAAGTTGACTCAATTGAGTTATTTTCAGGAAATGACCCCAAAATAGATGGAATCCATTAAAAAGTGGGTCTAGTGAAACAAAATGGAAAGATTGGGTGCTAGCAGGACGAAAAAAAATAGCGTTGGAGTTGTTATAAAATGGATACCTTGGGATCCTGTTGTAAAAATAACCCTTTAAAGTTTTACAAGTAAATAATTTAATGTTTAAAAGTTTAGTGACCATCAATCTATTTTATAAGTTTTTAACGATCAACAATTTAGAGCTTTAGTTAGTTGATTTTTTTTTTCGAGTACTAGTTGATAATAATTGACTTCGTGCTTATTTGATAAAAACGTTAACAATCACTTTTTTTATGCTTATTTTTTTTAAATAAACATTATTTGATTTGAAAAAAAAAAGTCTTATTATTAATATTTACAGAAGGTTTTTTTTAGACAAACATTTATAGAAGTTCTTCATATGCATATAATTAAATTTTGATCTTACTAAGAGCATCTCCAATCCAAAATGTCATTTTATACTTTTGAAATTCCAAAATACAGTTAATGCTATAATATTTTACTATATCACAAATTCACACGATTCAATATTTTCATTTTGTTTCTTTTTTAATTAAATACATTTTCCTCTAGAATATTATTATACGAGAATAAATAATATTTTTTAAATCAATATTAAAAAAATCTTCTACAATATGTTAAATCATAATTGAGAAAAGATATTACCAACAAATATTATCTATAAAAAATTTCGCTAAAAAATAAAAAAAGAAGGAAAGAAAGAAAACACAAAACAGCCGTGTTGGAAACTCTTCAAGTGAGGGGAATAAGTTGTGGGCCAGCCCCCCAAAATTCTTGACGCCAAGTGCCCGACTAACTTGGCGCTGCACTGTTCATATCCTTCAATTTAGAGTTGGATATGGAGCTGCATTGGAGGAGAAGAAATCAACGCCAAATCAGAGTTTAACGCTAAATTGGAGTAGCATTAGAGATTTGCCCCAATAAACGCCAAATCTTCATGTTTTGCATTCCCCCCCTCATGTTTTGCATTTAAAGTAGCGATTATGGACCTTTGGGGGGGCCGTTCACAACTTTCAATTTTATAATTTATTCTGAAATCAATTTAAAGATTTCATTCATAAAATTCTGAACTCCTTCCTGTTTAAATTCAGATTTGACAATTTCACTAAACATGCATATATCTTCTTCTAGTTCTAAAAAAATTGGAACATTAGAGCATTTCTAGTGTGGGGTGAAAAATGGAGGCGGAAAAGGGGAGAGGGGAAAAAGTTAGTTGGGGCCAAAGTTTCGCTCCCAGATCGGCAAATCCATTAAAATTTGGGTTGTTAGCCTGTGAGATTATTTGACTTTGTAAGAAAGAGGGGTAAAAGCCCAAATTTAAATTTTTACCCCGACACTATCAATGCAGTTAGACATATGTTAAAACCAGGGCGGTGGGTTATTAAAAGTTGGTTACCAAATCAATGTTGTCGTTATCAAAAGATGAATACCGAAGACTATAATTGTCCAAACATATTGTGTGCAACGTTAAAGGCATGGTGTTGGAGGAATGTCTAAAGGATGGCAATAAGATAGTTGAAAAGTTAGTTGGAAATTGAAAAGTTAGTTGATGGTTGAAAAGTTAATTCGGAGTTGATAGCTAATAACTGATAGTTGATAAATGAAAAATTAATTGATTGGAATAGAAGTGTTTGATAAAATTAGGTGAAAAGCTAACGTAGAAATAAAAAATAACACAAAAGGACATGTTTAAAATAATAATATAGCAGTATAATTTTACGCAAAAAAAAAAAAAAAAACTAAAAATGGAATACAAAACCCAAAGTTAGCTTATTTGGAATCGTTGTGTAAACGGCTTTTGAGATAAGCTTTCAACCTCTCAAATAAACTCTTTAGTTCAATAGAATTTATTTGAATAGAAAAAATTTGTAAATTGTCTAAATAAACTATAAATTCACCTATACGGTTTACCAAATATATATACAATTTGTCCATTTGTATATTCAATTCAATTCTTCTCTGTTTAAACTTTAAACTTGTAATTTGTATTAAACTTTTCTAATGTGCGACTTTGAACATAACCGACGTAAAAAAGTTAGGCATTAGATTAAATTCATCCAAGTAGTCGTGGGTGGGCACATGAGCCAGCCCACGAACCAACTCACGGTCTGGTTCAAAAGCTAGCCGATCAAGGGCCATATTTCCCGAATTGAGTTTGATCCAAAAAAATTTATAATAGTTTTAGCTTTTTCTTTCAATTTCTACTATATACGTAACGATTTGGTCATAGATAACTTAATTTCCATGTAAAAAATATTAAATTCAGTTGGTTCTGAGCGGTGATAAAAAGTAAGATAGGTCACTGACTTATTTACTTTTAAGTTTTAAATTTAAAATTTAAAATTTAAAATTTTGAGTTTACTTACATTGCCTCACTATTTAATTTTTTCTACTCAACTCTAATATTTTTAATATTAAACTCCAAAGAAAAAAAGGTTCACGCACTTGGACTTGTCCGTGGATCAACTCATTGGTCTCGCCAAGGTCCACGGACCGCAGGTTGACCGTGCCTCGAGCCAAACTGACTCCAACCTAAACTCAACGCGTCAAATTGGCTCCAACCTAAACTCAACCTTTAATGGCTGGATCGACCTGCCCTACTCGGCCCATTGGCCATCCGTATAGAGAGTACTATAAATGTTATGTGATGTGAGGCGAAATAATAATATCAATTAAATATGTAGATGTAAGACTCTCACTCACTTTATTATTCTTATCATTCAACATTATATTTACACAGTCTTATTTTGATATAGGCTCAACAAGCAGCTGTTTTTAGCAGTAACTGTTTGAAGAGTTTGTCAAAAAATTTAATTTTTAAAGCATAAAACTAAAATTTAGGTCCAACTTTATACGTACTTTGCCTACCCTAGATAATTAATAGATCATAAGTTCATAAATATTTCATGCAGTCAAGTCTCAACCTTGTTGGCTTAATTTAGATAATAATTCTTGTTGGCTTAATTTAGATAATAATTGATATATTTGAAAACCTCATCGAACATATATATATATATATATATATATATATATATGCCTAGCTCTAGTTTCGGTCCTTACAAGCAGAGAAAAGAAAAAGAAAAAGAAAAAAGTGACCTCTTTATGGCGGCCTCATGTAGACAATCCTCTTTGGCCCCGTGAAGGTCTGTAGCTAAAACAAAGCGTAACATTAATTTTCACAAGATTTTAAATTTTCGTCAAACGAGCTCGACGAGTATATTACTATGTATATAATTATATGTCACTTTGGAAGTTGAAAAAGCCACTTAGTGACACGACGTTAGGAAGGAATTCAATTATTTTACATTAAACTTTTTAATGGGAAAACGAAAATGCATAATAATAATAATAATAATAATAATAATAATAATAATAATAATAATAATAATAATAATAATAATAATAATAATAATAATAATAGTCACAAAACAATTCGGCAAGGGTAACAAATCGGGTGGGTGTTCATTTAATTGTGGTAATTTGTGGGTGGGGAGACCGTGATGGGGATGGCTTGCGGTGTAGGATAGTCCTCAAATATGAAGCCCATTCACATCCACTAAAACCCATTCATGAATGCTAGCTAGAAAGCTTGAAAAATATGTTGCGAGATAAAATACGTCGGTGAGTAATTTTAATATATTGGTATAATTCATATGTGATCTTTTAAAATATTTCAACGACTTCTTTAATTTTTCTTGTAATTTGTACTAGAAAACGATATTTAATTCTGTTGGTTGTGGGACAGTATAATAATATTACTCATCACTGTAATCATATCTCAGATTAGTCCTAATTAATACTATAAATGGATTTTGGTGATCTTAAGAAATGTTTCAACTACTTCTTCAAGCTTTTCTTGCAATATGTGCTCGAAAATTATGTATGTTGGTTGTGGGACAATATAAGGATATAACTCATATCATTGTAATCACGTTGGAGATTAGTTCTAATACTTGTAAGACTTATATACCTGATCTTCCCAAAATCTTCAACGATTTTTTCAAGCTTTTACTATAAACTAGCTATTTCACCCTGCGTTGCGTATAATTTGTTTTTGCTAATAATGGTATTAATAGATGCTAATCGTATTAACATATGATTTTGAAAAAATAAGTTAAATAATGAGTCGCAACAATAAACGTAATTAATATAACTAATGCAATAATTCTTGGAAAATTTCGGTCGAGTTTTCCTTTATTTTCTACCAATTCATCCTGTAAACATCTGGGGAGGGAAAACTCACAAAAAGCACAAACTTAATTTACAATACTCTTAGAGACATCAACAATTAAAGAAATCCAAACATAACACTACCAATAATAGTCAACAATAACACACAAGACAAAAAACGTAATTAATATAACTAATGCAATAATTCTTAGAAAATTTCGATCCAGTTTTCCTTTATTTTCTACCAATTCATCCTGCAAACATCTGGGGAGGGAAAACTCACAAAAAGCACAAACTTAATTTACAATACTCTTATAGACATCAACAATTAAAGAAATCCAAACATAACACCACCAATAATAGTCAACAACAACACACAAGAAAAAAAATAAACATCTGTATGTTTTGACAAAAAGGATGAATACACTCAAATATAAGGCATATCCATAATTGTCACATAGAATATAAAAATTTGTGTTATTATACAATTGAATTGTATTAAGACAATAAATAAATTCTCATATGAGCGGATCATCTCTAACATCACTTGTATACAAACACTTGCGTTTCAGCATAAAAAGCCTACAAAAATATTAGAAATAACATCATATTTGAGATGTGATAAGTGAAACTCACTAAAAGTGTAATTTTCGACTACTAAATACGTTGAGTTACCTTTTCGAAACACAGTGTCACTAATGCATAAATGCTATATATAATCAATTTGTATAACTCTACTAAATTTGTGACGGATATATTAGACATGGATGAATATAAGAGCACAAATACAATAATATATAAATACAATTATTCACTTCACATATCAAACCACAAATAGTATAAAGGGTTTGTGTAAAAAACCAAATAAAGTGAACAACATACATGATGCGATTAATAAGTGTGAAATTATAAGTTTAAACACTTTTTTATAGAAAACATTTGTGGTCATGGCAGTTGGACAACCTTCGTCATCATATATCACAAACTTTAAACTCTTCCCATGTATCACCCTCGAGATTGCAACATATCTTTTCTATTCAAACCTCTACTGTTTCACCCATGCGTTGTACGGGAGATAAATTTTTAACATCTATTTTTTCCATATATATTGATTGAATATTGTATTATCATAAAAATTAGAATATGAGAACAATTAATAATTACCCAAAAATCCTATTTCTCTACCTCATTGATCGATTCATACTATACTTTAAAATTGTAACAACTCTATATGAATTAGAAAAATAAAAATAATAAAATATAATATAATTTATCTTATTCCAAATCTGTCCATTATAAATATGATGGTATAAGTACTCATAATATAATTACAACTTTAAATCTAATCTTTAATAATTTAACTCAATAAATATGTACATTTAATTTTAAATCTCTCTTTTCTTTTCTTTTTTTTTTCCATATATATTCATTCAATAATCCATTATGATATAATTAGAATAGGAACATAATTCATACTCTTAACTTTTCTACTTCAATATTGCACAACTAATAACATTGATTTATGATTGAGGTGTCAATTAGATCATCGACACAAATTTACTAAATTAACATGTGAATATTTTGGTACACAAAAATAAACATTTCATGGGAAAAAAATTAAAAGTGCGAAGAAAGTACAACTACTCAACGAATTCACCTTTACAATTTAAAAAATTGTGTCGATTCAGCCAAAAGGTATAAAAAATTAATAATATAAAAAATAAAAAATTATCATTACAAAGAAATAATAATTATTTTAATAATTTACCAAAAACAATCCATCAAAATGGGTCAATTCATATTTTAATTTATTTTATGCTTATAAATAATAATAATTGCATTACAAATTAATCTATTGCAAAAAATTTAGAAAGTTTATTGGAGTTTTACAACTGTGATGAATTATGTGAATTAGAAATTTTAATCAATCATACAAAAGTAGTATAATTAATTTTCACAATCAACATATTGGAATAAAAACTAAATGATCTAAGGCAAAAAAATTAATAGTGTAAAAAAAGTTCGATCAATCCTCGGATTTAGCTTAATAGTTTAAAATATTTTTTCGGTTCGTACTAATGGTTTAAAAAATTGATAATACAAAAAAAATACTATTACGAAGATACTATAATTGTTTCTTCGCCCGAAGTAAGTTCGGCACTCTTTTGATTGGAATTCTCTTTCACTGTTGAAAAGAATTTTCCATGTAGGCATTCAAAATAAATGATCCAAGAAAAAAAATTTAATAATGCGAAGAAAGTATAATCGATCCATAGATTTACCTTTAGTATTTAAAAAATCATGTTATCTCAATCTAATGGTATAAAAATTAATTTAAAAAAGAGAAAATAATCTACCAGTATGAAGAAAGATATAATTATTTCAACAACTATTTCAATAATTAGGCAAAAACAATATATCGAATTGGGTCGATTAATATTTTAATTTAATTTATACTTGTAAGCAGCAACAGTTGCATTACAAATTAATCTACTGGACTAAAAATATTAATCAACCGCACAAAAAAAGTATAATTCACAATGAACATATTGCCATAAAAACCAAATGATCCAAGGAAAAAAATTAATAATGTGAGGAAAGTATGATCAATCGACGAACCTACCTTAACAATTCAAAATATTGTATTTACTCCTATTAATGGTTTAAAAAATTAATCATAAAAAAATAAAAAACTTTAATGGTGCCAAGAAACTATATACAATTGTTTTTTCACAATAAATGAATCCAACACTCTTTTGATTGAACTTCTCTTTCACTATTGAAAAGCATTTCTCATGTGGGTACAAAAAATAGACGATTGAAAATGAAAATTTAATTGTGTGAAGAAAGTATGATCAATCTATAAATTTATCCTTAGTATTTTACAATTTGTGTAGTTTTAACTTAATGGTATAAGAAATGAATGAGGAAAAAGAGAGAGTAATTTATCACCGTGAAGAAAGAATAATTGTTGCAACAACTTATCGGAAGCACTCTATCGAATTGGGTTAATTCATATTTTAATTTATTTTATACTTATAAACAACAATAGTTGCATTACAAATTAGTTTAATGGAAAAAATTATAAAGTATATTGGATTTTTACGATTGTAATGAATTATGTGAATTAAAAATATTAATCAACCATATAAAAGAAGTATAGAAGTATAATTAATTTTCACACTGAACATATTAACATAAAAACTAAATGATACAAGGAAAAAAATTAATAGTGTGACTTGTATTAATGACTTAAAAAATTGATCATATAGTGCAAAGAAACTACAATTGTTTCTTTATAATAAATGAGTCCAATACTCTTTTGATTGAAACTCCTTCCACTATTGAAAAAGATTTTCTATATGGGTACCAAAAATAAACGATCCAAGCCAAGAAAAATTAATAGTTTGAAGAAAGCACATTCAATCCATGAATTTACCTTTAGTATTTAAAAAATTATATCGTCTCAATGGTATAAAAAAATTAATAAAAAAATAATTTATCAGTGTAAAGAAAGAATAATTATTTCAATAATTTACCGAAAACAATCCATCGAATTGGGTCAATTCATATTTTAATTTATTTTGTACTTCTGAATAGTAATAGTTGTCACACAATAATCAAATACTAATGAAATTATTAATTTTAATTAATTTTATTTTCTTCGGAATTAATTTTTGTTTCACAGTTAATTATTCATAAAAAGTCTTATTGTATATATAGATATAAATCATTAGATTCAGATTGAAAAATATAATAAAATAATAATTATTAATACGTATGCAAAGAAACAAAATTTAGATTCAATAAAAAGGAAAAAATTAAAAGACAAAAAAGGTCACAAAAGATAAGTTCAAATCAGTGGAGATTTAAAAAAAATCTAATTTTGATTATATACATTTTCTTATTTTGGTGAGGATAAGATTTAATATAGATAATGATTGGAAAAATCAAAAGACAAAAAATGGCTTTATTTTATGTGAAAAAATTAATTAATCTAATTAAAAATATCTTGAAAAATGGATCCGTTCGACTCTTTTCAAATGAAGTACCCGTCCGGTTCCGGTTCCGTTTGGTTCCAATTATTTTACGATGCATTTTTTATTACTCGAAAAGCATAAGAAAAAAATAAAAATTTTGATTCGAAGATTGCTTGTTGTCGCTGCTATACGACAAGTCTCTTGCATGGCGGCAGCAGATTCTGTCTTCTTTGCTGGCAACAACTAAAAGAATGTTGCTGCTAGAATCTTATCAAACACTCCAACACACCCTTTCCTAAAATTAGCACCAAAATTTATTAGAATTTTACTAGAATTAGCACCGAATTTTAAATTTACTAAAAGAATTCACAAAAATCGACAATCAAATAGAAGAAATAGTGTTATTTCTTATTCTATCCCGGTTCCGGTTCTGGTTCCCGGTTTTTAGAAAGGACCCGTTCGGTTTTCATTCCGGTTCCGGTTCGGTTCCAGTTCTTAATTTTTTTTAAAAGAACCATTCGGTTCCGGTCCTTTTGGTTCGGTTTCGGTTCTATCCGTTCTGTTCTGATTTTTTTGCCCAGCTCTAATAAAATGTACGTGAAAATGATATGTTTATGCTAGTTGTGGGTTGGCATATAATTGATATAATTAATCTTCAAGTTTGTTTTGTAAGTTTCTATTTAAAACAAATATTTTATTTAAAGAATGTGTGGTTAAACAATAAATAAGTTTATGAGAAAACAATAATTTGTATTGTTGATAATAAGTACAAGAAAAAGGGAAAAACTACAAGATGAGTATTTTTTATTTAGTCAGAATGCCACTTAAGTATTAAAAATGTCTCTGGCGACACTTAGGCCCCTTTTCTAATTTATTTGCACATTTAGGTACATTCCAGTGGTCGGAGTATATTAAATAAATAAAATGTTAATTTTACTATTTGACAACCATTAAAATATTAATTTCCCATTTTTATTAATTTTCCTTTTTCCATTTTCTGATCAGATTATTATTATTATTATTATTATTATTATTATTATTATTATTATTATTATAGGCCAAAAAAAGTGTGTCGATTATGCTTTTAATGCAAAATAGAAAAAATTGCTTAAAATGGTTCAAAATTTTTTTATATGCGTTTGTTCCAAAGTCAATTTTATCGAATTAATTTGACACTAATTAGATAATTTTACCAAAAATCTTTAATGTAGTAGCATTTTTTTACATTTTCTTTTGCATTAGATAGGCACACATTTTAATTTTAATCAACCATTAACAATAAATATAATTACTGTATCTTTATAAATTTTAGGAAGTGTGTACTACTATAAAAAATAAAAATATAACAAATATAAAAAACAAAATAAAATACATACGCCACATTTTGATTTAAAAAATAGTTATAAATGAATTGTTAATGGTACACGCCCACTAAAATAGTATACATGCTTACTAAAATTTTATAAAGATACAATAATTATATTTATTGTTAATGGTTAATTAAAATCAAAATGTGCTCGTATCTAATGCAAAAGAAAATATAAACAAATGCTACTACGTTGAAAATTTTTTGGTAAAATTATCTTATTGGTGTCAAATTAATTCGATAAAATTGATTATGGCACAAACGCATATAAAAAAATTTTGGACCATTTGGCCAATATTTTCTATTTTGGACTAAAAGCACAATCGACACACATTTTTTTGAACTATTTATGTTCTTATAATAATAATAATAATAATAATAATAATAATAATAATAATAATTCTGATTAGAAAATTAAAAAATGGAAAATTAATTAAAAAATGGAAAATTAATATTTTAATGGTGGTCAAATAGTAAAATTAATATTTTATTTATTTAATATACTCCGGCCATCGACAAGTACCTAAGTGCGGAAATAAATTAGAAAAAGACCTAAGTGTCGCCGACGACATTCTTAATACTAAATGGCATTCTGGCCAAACACAAAGTACCCATTGGTAGTTTTCCCCAACAAAAGTAATGGTAAACCATATTATATGAAACAAGACTTTAATTAAACATGAAATTAAAATTTAACTTATGCAAAAAGAGATAGACACTCAAATCGAAGGCTGGCAGAGGAAGGGGAAATGCTATGAAATGACCTCCACTTTTCCCCTTAATTTTTTTTTCACCTTTCTATTTTATCCTTGTATTTTTGTTAATAAAGTGTATTCAACAGATTTGTTAGAGATAATGGGCCCAAAACCCATATTGATAAAGAAGGCCCATTACCAGATCATAAACCGACTACAAAACCAAGTGATGTCTTGGCCCAGTTTCTCGGCCCAGTTGAGTCCGAGTTCAAGAAGGAAATAAAGGGGTTATAATACCCTTGGTCATTCTCGGTTTTAGATGGAACACAGCAGCCGACTCCCTTTGTTCTTTAGCTTGAGATACCCTTCGTCTTTTTCGATTTGATCGCCTGTTTTAGATGATTAGTCATCTCTCTAGATGTATGATGATTAATCTTGTATAGGTGATTTAGATTAGGGAGTTGTAGAGTTTCAATCTCGGCTGTAATTTCAGATTTTGCTTTCATGTTTTCGAACTCCTTTTTTCAGAATTTATAAAAGGATGTTTATAGAAATCTCTTGTGTTCGATTCATGGTGCTCTTAATTCTAGATTAACAGTGGTATCAGAGCTTTTGGTTGCGATTTAGGGTTCTGTTTTTCGTCCTAATTATGTGCGAATTAGTGTTCTGATTTTCGTCCCTTCCAATTTTTCATCCCTTTCTCGAACGATCTTCGATCCGAAAAAAAGAAAAAAAAACTCGTTTTTTGAATATTTTTGTGGTTTTAATCTGAAATTTTAATCTGAAATTTTCGTCTACTATTCATTAGTTGGGTTTTATTCACTCGATTCAATACCTATCTGGTTTGGGAGAAAGATTCGAGATTCATACATATTTCCCCAATTCTGCGGTAAATTGAGCTCCCCGTTCAGATTAAGGTGGAGCTTTGGAGAGGGTTTTGTTTGTTGGACTCGACGGCCTGAATTGCAAAGGAATTACTGATCTGGTTATTAGACTATCGGCCGCTGATTTGCTGGAGGTTCTGGTTTTCTGGTTTGCTGGTCACTTGGCTACTGGGTTTCAGTTTACAACCTCACTGGTATTTTCTTTTCTTGGTGGTTTTGTGGTTTTCAACCACAAACAGGTATATCTTCTCATTTCTTCAATTAACTAGGGTTGAGAAGGGTGAAAGGGTTTTATTAATTTAAGTTTTGCAGCGTGTTCTTACATTTTTGGGGCTGATTTTGCAGTCTGATATTGCTATAAACTGCCATTGTCTTCTGCCAGTGGATATTTTTGTGTATTTGTGCTCTTGTGATCTTGTTTTCTGCTAGTGGATATATCTCTTTGCTACATGATTAATTTTTCAATCGGTTTCTCTTAATTTTGTGACCAAATGGCAACAACAAAGGTTGATGTTGAAATTTGGAATGGTAAGGGTGACTTTACCTTGTGGCGTAACAAAATTAAAGCTTTATTGCTTCAACAACGGTGTGCCAAGGCAATTGATAAGTCTTGGGCCGCTGATGTTGAAGAATCGAAAAAGACTGAACAAGATGAAATTGCATGGAGCACTATATACTTGCATTTGTCTGATTCTGTGCTTAGAAAAGTAGGTGACACTAAAACAGCTTTTGATTTGTGGACCAAACTTGGAACTTTATATTTAACTGCCACTTTGCCTAATAAATGCTTTCTTTGGAAACAATATTATGGTTTCAAGTTTGATCCTACAGTTGATTTAGAAGAGAATATGGATAGATTCAATAAATTGACTCTTGATTTGACCAACAGTGGTGAAACACTTTCAGATGATCAAAAAGTTGTGTCTTTGCTTGGTGGTCTTGGTGAAAAGTATAAAGACATTAAAAATGCTCTTGAATACGGTGGTCAAACTTTAACTGTTGATGTGATTCACACTGCTTTAAAGAATAGAGATTTAGAAACTAATTTAGAAACAAAAGAGGCTTTGTATGCTAAGAATTTTGCTAGTAGTTCTAAATCTCAAAAAGGTAGCAGTTCTAAGAACCAACAAAATCAGACTAGAGATAAAAATCAAAACCAAAATCAGGGACAGAATAAGGATAACAAAGGTAAAGGGAAAGCTACTAATAAGGCCAAAACTTGTAATTATTGCAAGAAACCTGGTCATTTGATTAAGGATTGTTATAAAAGGATTAGAGCTGAGAAGAATAGAGAAAATAATAATGCTGAACCTGCAATTAATGCTGGAGTTGTTCTTATGGCTTCGTCTTCTCAACCTGATCATGATTGGATCCTTGATTCTGGATGTAGTTTTCATGTTTGTCCTGTGAAAGGTTGGTTTTTTTATTTTAACTACTTGAATGGTGGTACTGTTAAATTTGGCAATGATATGAGTTGTGCAGTGCATGGAATTGGCAAAAATGTTTTACGTTTAAACAACAATTCTTTTCTAACTTTAAACAACACTAGATTTGTGCCCGATCTTAGAAGAAACTTGATTTCTACTGGTATTCTTGACGATGAGGGTCATGATCTTATTACACAATCTGGTTACACTAAGGTTTTCAAAGGAAATAAATTGTTGTGTTCTGCGCCAAAATTGAATGGATTGTATGTTTTATCTGCCATTCCTGATTTGCCTAAGTCCTTTGTGAGCACTGCACAAAACACTGACATGACTGATATGTGGCATCAAAGATTAGGGGCACTTCATTCATTGCATAAGCATGGGGTCTTTGGAAAAGATATTGTGAAAAATCTTTCGTTTTGTGAAAATTGTGCTTTTGGCAAACACACTAAGGCACCATTCAGGAAAGGAAACCACAAGTCAACTGCAGCTTTAGAGTACTTGCATGCTGACCTGTGGGGGCCTTCTCCAGTTAGTACACCTTCAGGTTTCAGATATTTTCTTTTGATTGTTGACGAATTTTCAAGAAAATCTTGGATTTACCTTTTGAAAACCAAAGATGAAGCTTTTGGTTCTTTTAAGGGATGGAAGGCACTTGTTGAAAATCAAAAGGCTTTGAAAATCAAATTTTTAAGAATAGACAATGGTCTAGAGTTTTGTAATTCCCTATTTGACAATTTTTGCACTTTACGATGCAATTACAAGACATAAAACAGTGCCATACACCCCACAGCAAAATGGGGTTGCTGAAAGATTGAATAGGACATTGTTAGAGAAGACTAGATGCATGTTAGTGAGTTCGGGACTGCCTAAAACCTTTTGGGGAGAAGCTGTAAGGACAGCTTGTTACCTAATTAATAGGAGTCCATCTAGTGCCATTGCATAGAACATTCCCGAGGAAATTTGGAGCAGACAAACTCCAGATTATACTCATTTAAGAGTCTTTGGTTGCACTGCATATGTAGAGTCTGCGTCGGGGTCTAAGTTAGACCCCAGATCACTAAAATGCATTTTTATTGGATATGGGGATGGTGTTAAGGGTTATAGACTTTGGGAAAAGCAAAAAGGTGGTTATAAGGTTATAACCAGTAGGTCTGTGATTTTTAACGAACTTGAATTCCCATGTTTGTATGACAAAGACATTGAGTCGACTAGTCCTGATTTTCTTTCAACTGAACTGAGTTTTAGTGATGAAAATCACTTAGATGGTACTCAGATTCAGGTGGAGCAACCCCCACATTTTGAAAATTCCTTGGAAACAAATTCACCTTCACAAAATGCATCATCTTCTCATGATTCCACTCCACAATCTGCTGCACCTAGATCCACTAGTTCAGAGTCATTTGCTGAAAATGAACAAAACTTGGACACTTATCAACTTGCTAGAGATAGGCAAAGAAGAAACACTAGGCTACCTTCTAGATTTGCAGATCCGGACTTTGAAAGCCTTTCGCTCTTAGGAGCCGATTTGACTGAACCTGAGACTTTTGAAGAAGTTGTTAATGGTCCTAATTCACAGCTTTGGCTTGCAGCAATGCAAGATGAAATGAATAGCCTCATGAAAAATAAGACTTGGGTTTTGACTGATTTGCCTCTTGATAAGAAACCAATTGCTAACAAATGGGTGTTTAAAATAAAAGAAGGTGAAACAAAAGAAGGTGAAGTGAGATTTAAAGCAAGGTTAGTTGCTAAAGGTTTCACACAAAAGCAGGGGGTCGACTATTCTGAAATTTTTTCTCCTGTTGTGAAATACACTTCCATTCGAGTCTTGTTTTCTATTGTGACTCAATTTGATTTGCATTTAATCCAATTAGATGTTAAAACTGCATTTCTATATGGCAATTTGAATGAAATCATCTACATGAGTCAGCCTTTGGGCTTCGTTGAACCTGGTAAGGAGAATAAGGTATGTTTGCTGAAAAATCACTGTACGGTCTTAAACAAGCTCCTAGGCAATGGTATAGGAGATTCGATTCATATGTTAAAGACCTAAATTTCCAGAAAAGTGAATATGATTCATGCTTTTATTTCAAGAAAGGTGAAACAGGTTTGTTATATCTTTTGTTATATGTGGATGACATGTTAGTTGCTGGTTCTTCACTTGATGAAATTAATGCTTTTGTGGATATGTTAAGATCCGAATTTGAGATGAAAAACCTTGGAAATGCAAAGAAAATTTTGGGAATGCAAATCTCTAGAAGAAGAGAAACTGGAAAACTTTTTCTTTCTCAAAGTACCTATATCCAAAAGGTACTAGAAAAATTTTCTCTAAGCAATGCAAAGCCAGTTTCTCTACCTCTAGCTAGCCATTTCAAACTCTCTTCAGACCAGTCCCCTAAAACTGAAGAAGAGAGTTCTAGAATGAAAAATGTTCTTTACGCTAATGCTGTCGGGTGTGTTATATTTCTAATGGTTTGTTCTAGGCCTGACATTGCATCTAGCGTTAGTGTGCTTAGTAGGTTTATGAGTAACCCGGGTGAAATACGCTGGGAAGCTCTTAAATGTTTACTGAGGTATTTAAAGGGAACGAAAAACTTGGGCTTGGTTTTTTCAAAACAGAAAAATGATATGAACCTTTCGGGGTTTGTTGATTTTGATTTTGCTGGTAACTTGGATAACAGAAAATCAACTTCAGCCTATTTTTATACTCTCAATGGTAACTGTGTTAGTTGGAAATCTCAGCTTCAAACAGTGGTGGCTCTTTCTTCCACAGAAGCTGAATATATGGCGGCCACAGATGCGGTTAAAGAAGGGATTTGGCTTAAAGGGCTGATTGGTGAACTTGGTTTGATTGGTAACTGTTTCGATTTACACACTGATTCACAAAGTGCACTTTACCTTAGTAAAAATCCTGTTTTTCACAATAGATCAAAACATATAGATGTAAAGTTTCACTTTATTCGAGATATTATTGAATCAGGTGAGGTTAATCTTGTTAAGATTGCCACACAGTTTAATCCGGCTGATGCTGGTACAAAAGTGATACCAATCAACAAGTTTAAGGATGCATTGAGTTTTCTAAATATCCAAGAATGTGATATTGCTTCTGTAGCTCTCTTTTTGCAGATTACTGAAGAACGGCGTGATGGTTTTGTTCCCATTAAGGTGGAGAATGTTAGAGATAATGGGCCCAAAACCCATATTGATAAAGAAGGCCCATTACCAGATCATAAACCGACTACAAAACCAAGTGATGTCTTGGCCCAGTTTCTCGGCCCAGTTGAGTCCGAGTTCAAGAAGGAAAGAAAGGGGTTATAATACCCTTGGTCATTCTGGGTTTTAGATGGAACACAGCAGCCGACTCCCTTTGTTCTTTAGCTTGAGATACCCTTCGTCTCTTTCGATTTGATCGCCTGTTTTAGATGATTAGTCATCTCTCTAGATGTATGATGATTAATCTTGTATAGGTGATTTAGATTAGGGAGTTTTAGAGTTTCAATCTCGGCTGTAATTTCAGATTTTGCTTTCATGTTTTCGAACTCCTTTTTTCAGAATTTATAAAAGGATGTTTATAGAAATCTCTTGTGTTCGATTCATGGTGCTCTTAATTCTAGATTAACAAGATTTTGTTTCTATTTCTTCTTTTTTTCTTCATTCCTTTAGTTTTAAAATTTTGCTTCAACTCCAAAACTTTTTATCGTCCTCAAATTCATTCTTATGTTATATTTCACGATTGAAATTATACAACAAAGAAGCAATAGGTGCGAAGATGGGAAACTAGATGATTTTAGGGTATTTTTTCATGTTTGTATTTGTAGAAAACATTTTGAAGTTGTTTCTTATGAAAACTCTCAAGGTTCAACAATGACGCTCTTAAACCAAAGGTTTCGGTCACTCAGATGACAGTGATAGAATGTCATAAAAGGTTTGGCATATTTCATCAATTGATTTTCAGATGAGATGGTTGAAACCCGATCCTACATATGGTATCAGAGTTGGGGTTATGGGTTCGAGTCAGATGGAGCGTCATATTGGGGGAGGAATTGTTGAGGTTCGACAATACTGCTCTTATGCACAAGGTTTCGGTCACTCAAATGCTAGTAATCGAATGCCATAAAAAGTTTGTTATATCTAAACACCAATCTATTTTCAGATAAGATAGTTGAAATTCGATCCTACAAAAAGGACTCCAAATGACCGTGTTTATAGTTGTTTTTATGAAAATGGTTTTTTTTTTTCACTATAAATTGTTGTAGTTCTGATCGTTTTGATCGTTATAAAATAGACATAGCAATTCTAGAACTTTTTATATTGAAGAAGTTTTTTTTAAAAATATGAAAAATGAACAAGAAATTTCTTTTTTAAATTAAGTTCATTAAAAATAATTTACTCCATCCATATTTAATCAAAAAATACCAAGTAGAGCAGTCTTTGAAAATGAAATCCCACAATTGGTAATTTACTTTTTGAAAAGAAATGACTAGCAACATTTTCAAAACAGATGGATAGAAATACCCCTCTGGAGTTTGGCCCTTGCTGACTAAATTGTGTCACTGACATAATTATTGAATAGAAAAAATAAGGGAAAACAAGTCATCTTCACTCTCGATTGAAATCCAAAAACGAAAAGGAATTTGTACGGTTATCTTCACCCATAACTGGTTTAGTAATCAATCGTTTTATATATTTTAGTTTAGTAGCCTAGAGAAGATGAACTAATCGTCGGAGAAGATGCATAGCCGACGGATTCTATATCCTATAATATAGAATATATGTGTTGTTTTGAAATTTCAGTAAAAGATGTGGCGACTATTCATCCCCCTCGGAAAAGGACGTAACGCGAATAAGGATCCCTATTTCAGTGAGTCTCATTTTCTCTAAAAGTCTCTATATATTGCAGTCTTATGTGGAGTGCATCACCCTACTCATGAATTTAATAAAAGCTGTATAAGTAAAAATTTAGTCTAATTTTGTCGCGAAATTCGATTTATTTTTGGAAAGATTGAAGGATAGATACAAAAAGTGTGTGTATAATCTACGGAGGGGATGAAGTGTTTCTCTGATTCATTCTCGACTAAGGTGTTAGAGATGAATGTGATGAAAGCTCTTAAAATTCTTTGATTGGGATACGATGAGAGAGATGATGTTGATTGGTTAGAAAAGAGACGGCAACAAAAGGGTGGCCGGTCAAGTTGGGGGCACTATGGGTAGGTAAATTGAAAACTTCGCTGTTAGTGACTTTTGTAAAAGTAAATTGATATGCTTGGGATTTTAATTTTTTGGCTTGCTGTATTTGTCTTTCCCTTATTTAATACGATGCCTCGAAAGCTTTCTCTGAAAAGAAAGGTCTCAAAAAAACTTTAGATGGCAAAACCGGGCCATTTTGAAAATAAACCTCGTGTGGAGTCTCCAAACTTTGACTATGGCAACAACGACAATTAATTAGCATCCTTTTCTTCCGCAGCGACATGGAATCACAGAAATATTGGAAAATTATTATGGCATTTAATAGGTGAATTGAAAGAACATATAAGTACTACTACTATAGGTAGAAGGTTGGGAGTCTTAAGTGGGTTTAGTATTAATGAAGTACGCAGAAAAAGCCGTTTGTTTTTAATGAAAAGCAAAATAATTAGAAATTATACAATTTTGGTAATGTCTACCAATATTTTCTCCATCGGCTAGATTTTTTTCTTTGGAAAGGCAATCGGCTGGATTTATTAGTATTAATCTATATCTATATTATCTATATCTATATCTATATATTAATAAAACAAGGAAGTTTTCCCGCTCATTTTTTGCTTTTTCTAAATTAAAAAATTATTTTTTATTTCCACATCCCACCCCCACCTCATTTCCTTTTTCTATATTTGATTTAATTAATTAAATTTTGTCATTATCCGGTCACAAGAACCCTTCACAATTCACTCTTTCCAATTATTCCCTAAATCACACCTAAAAAGGTGGTTGATGATAATCATAATCATATTTCTTTAATTAATTAACAATTAATAATAATTGTCAATAATTATCATCATCATCCACGCCGAGTCCATTATTTCCAAAATTATGATCCATCTACGCAAGATTTCTTCCCTCTCCCCAAATTTGTCTCCATGGTTTGTTTCACTTAATTAAATAATAGCTCATACCTTTCTTTTGTGCTAGATTTTTGGCGTCAAGATCAAAGATCCATACATTTTACACGGAATAACGTAAATGCTCCATTACCCATTCCATAGAACAAGGCCTTAATTGTTATCTCATGCAACGCACGGGTGAAATCTTTTCCATTTTTTTTAATCTTACGCAAGTTGTAAGTTATATATTGGGCATATGTCTTTCCGTGCAACGCACGGGTGAAAATACTAGTATTAATAAAATGTACACTAAAAAAGCTTTTGTTTTTAATGAATTTTTTTTTGAAAATTTTAATGAATTAATTTTTAAAAAAGAAATATTTAGGAATTACAATTTTGGTAATGTCTAACAATATATAGTTTCTTCATCTACTCTTTAGTATGCAACTAGCATTGCCCTGTGCAATGCACGGGTGATTACAACAAACTTGTAATAGGAAATGCCATTAGGTAACAAAAGGAAAAAAAAAATGAAAGCATGTATAATATATTGAGGCTATGAGCGTAGAATAATTACAATTTACTATTTCCAAGACAATTATAGCCTCAATATAATAAATTCCGGATACCTCTTTGAATACAATATTCGTTGTTAGGTTAGTTGGTTTGCCTTATCCATCACAAATAAGAATTTTAAAAAACGTCACAACCCGTGACCTAGAAATTGGAACATACAAATTGAGCATGATTAATTTAATGAAAAATTAACTGAATTTGGTGACGTTCAAATAATGTTATTACATTACACTATTTGACATTTTAATGATAGCTAATTTCAATCTTCTTTTGTTAAAACCATTTTTACCTCTAATGAGTTAATTTAAATGTTGAAATAACAATGTTCACCTTGCTTTCATCCCAACCTTTATACATTCCTAGAGGTATCATATGATATGTTATCTGACATTTAACATTGTATACCTCTTTTCAATGGATAATCAATTAATCATCAATACATACACAATGTTTAAACCATGCAATTGAATAGCAGCATAATAATAAAAGACAAAAAGAACAATCATTAAAGAAAATAAAAATAGTTCTAAAAAATAAAATAAAAATAGAAATAAAAAATTCTAATTTTTTTAATTGCACCTGTTGCTACATGGAAGTCTTTTTACTGAATCTACAATACCCTAAGTTTTTAATTACATAAAGTTCGGAGTAATTTGAATAATAACAATTAGTTAGATCACAAAGATTACACATAGTAAAATAGACAATAATTTCACAACTAAAATAAGAATTAAATTAAACTATTCATACATCTACTTGTTTATTTTTCGAAAAGTCAATACCTATATTAAACCATGATTTCATTACATTATAAATAAATTACATTTGACCATAATATCTCCATTTGTAAGTTGTAACTGGTCACTACTCACTATATACAAATAGCCATATTTTTTAAAAATAAAAATAAAAAATAGAAATTTTTTAAAATAAAAGGGCTAAAAATAAGGAGCTGAAGCCCATAAATAATGCACATTTCACAGAATACTACATTACACTATGCGAAGCCCATTTACCATTAATGCAATTAAAGAGCCAACCACAATTAAGAAACAAAAAAAAAAAAAAAGAAAAGAAAAAGGAAAAATCTTTTGGTGGGAACTTCTTGGACAAGTTATTTCTTCTTATATATATATATATATATATATATATATATATATATAATATATATATTATAGAATAAAATTGGTTATTTATCAAAACAACGTGTACATAGAAAACTACGTTCTGTATAATGATGATTAGTAGACAACTATTAGTACAAACCTTGTTACAATATAAATTTATTACATACTCTTGTTAGGGTGTTCTATAGATCGATAAAGCAACGTATCATAATTAAATGGTAAGTGTTCAGAGCAATCCATTCAACAAGTGGAGATAATGAGTGTGTTTGTTTATAAAAGTGTAGAAGTTAGGAATAAACTGAAGATAAAATTTTGAATGTAAAAACCAAAGATAATCATTGAGGAAGATCGATAATAATCAGAATGAAATTGTGTTATTTCATCAAATGAGAAGTGTTCTATATATAGAGCCTACAAAGTGGTGCGCTTGATCCTTCACCTTAATGAATTGAAACAAATTCTAAAATCAACAAATTAATAGATAACCAAAAAATCCTAACTTTCTAATGTGAACAATTAATTAAACTTTAATATCTTGACAAATAGTGTTATTTACATAATTGATGTGAAAAACAGATGTCGAAGTTGATCGAAAAACTGAACCACAAAGAGGAAAACAATAATGATAGATTTGGCATCAGAACTCATAATTGTCAATATAACACATTCTTATGAGACAAAATGACAGTTGCCAAAGTCAACTTGCAACATTGTCATGAGGCACAATGATTTTCGGCAATCTGAGAATGTGTTTGATTAGATTTATTTTCTATGAAAAAGGTTATTTTCCATCAAAATTTTTCACCTGTTAATCAAACACAATTTTAATTTGGTTTTGAAATAAATTCTACCGTCTCACAAAAAATACATATTTTCTACCAAAATAAAGAATTTAAATTCTCATGGGCAGGTGAGAATTGATTTCTTTTCCGCCGTTCAATCAAACACACCCTAAATTTATTAAAATATAGGAAAAACAACCTTTTAGTGTTCATTAAGAGCTTGTTTTATACAACTTTTCAAATAACAAATTTTTTCTTCTATCATTTTCAACCACCTTTGCATTGAATTAACAATTTTTCAATTTTTCTAAATCAATTTTCTTTTAACTATCATTTTCAACTACCCATACATTGAATTGACAAATTTTCACATTTATTAAATCATTTTCTTTAATTATAAACCGCGCCTATAAAAATAATTTTTCTTATAAACTCTATCAAACATACCCTTAATCTACCCCGCCTCCTCGAGAAAAATTCTAAGACTTCTGAAAGACTAACTAGATTTAAAAGATCGATCTGCCACACACACATGCGCAATTTAATAAATAAAGTGGTCCCATGTGCGTGCAGCTCCCATTCTGAAAGATCGAAATACTTACTCAGAGTACTTAGATTCCAACCCCTCTTCTTTTTTTTTAAGGTTGTGTACAATGCATAACTATTTTTTCATGTGTTTTAATAGGCGGCTTGCACATTTTAATAAATTGTTGACTTCTTTCCAAATTTGCAGTGGATGAGTTTAATTTCGTGTTTCAAAGACTTTCACTTATGTTTTAGTCTTCAACGTCAATAACAAAAATCCTCTCTATCAGTTAGTGCATGATCCAAAATTTCGGAAGAAATTAAGAAAAGCTTCCCTTTTTTTTTAATTAATAGAAAGAAAGCAAAACAAAATTTGTACATGAATTTTACGTGTTTTGTGTTTGTTAAGTGCACGAAAGGGACTTTTGCCTATTCAGTTTTGTAGTGTGTCTACAAAATTTCAAACAAAACGCACATTCAAGATTCTCTTGAACAGTAAATGGTTTTCAAAAGTTACAACCTCTTTTATATGAAAAGTTAAAATTCTCAGCATATGCCGTCTAAAAGTAGTAAATCTATTTATTACAAAACAATTAGTCATAATACAACTGTCTGAAAGTCTTTTCCTTGCCCTAAAATTGCAAATTTCTCACATCAATTAAAAAAAGATTCTGTCTAAATCTTTATGCCTACCTAATTAATCGGTTAAATTTGCTTATGTTCAATTTTAGCAATTCATTAACACATTCGTACCTTCACCATTATTAAAAGTTAAAACAACTATGCTACTTCTTTGTGCAGAAAGGTTCAAACACCATCAATGGTACCGTAATCGATGTCATTTTGGGGGTCAATTCGACCCCTGTTTTGAAATCCGGGACCAAAAAAATGTAATCAAAACTTTGACCGGCGGTCACGGCGGCTACGGAACCGCCGGAAAAAATTAGGAAAATTCCTGGCACTCCCCCCCGTCGTGTTGATTCTAGATCTGGTCCCGGATTTCAAAATGGGGGTCGAATCGACCGCAAAATGACATCGATGGTGCCGTAATCGATGGTGCTTGAACCTTTCTGCTTCTTTGTGGTAGAATTTGACTGCTGTTGCATACGCGCCTAATCGGGTCGAAGCAGATCCGCGAGAAATGGGCGGGCGCGACCCAAACCACCTCCAAGTTGGGACTGCCAGGACTTGTACCAGCCCAAGCCGAATCCCAGTGTTACTCGGAGGTCGGGCCTTTCGGGTCTGGTCGAAGAAGTCGGGTCATGTACATCAGGTCACGCTCGTTGAAGTCAAGTCAAACGAAGCGGTTGAAGTAGTTGTTTAGACATCCAACTACCTTTGTAATTTGGTTGACTTTTTTGCTTTTGTTGAATTTTATAGTTTAATTGTACTTACTGAAAATCCTTTGTAACTAGTTGTATCGGAACTACCAAGTGCACCCCAAACTCCAAAGTACGGATCGTGTCATGTAATAAGCCATGTCACCCCTCACATTCTATAAATAAGAGGGGCTAGTTTCTTTAGAGGGGGATTTTTCGAAAGAAGTAGACCAATAAACCTATTTACTCAATTATTCTTATCATATCTAGGACCCAATTCCTACCTTTTAACCACTTATATTTGTTTGAGCTGGAGGTCACCTCTGATCTTCAGGTCAAGTTATTGATTGACTAGGATCCGCGAATCGACGTCTACAACTGCAAAACTTAAATTTCCTGGAGCCCATGGCCGTCTTATCGGCGAAAAAACTATAGCCACACTGCTACTATAACTCCAATTGCTACTAAAGCTGCGTATAGAAGGCGACTAAATATGTTGGCAAGGGGTCCAAAACATCTGACTGTGTTTAAAAAATTAAATTTTTTTTGTTTTTTAATTTGTTTATTATTATTATTATTATTATTATTATTATTATTATTATTTTTATTTTTAGGTTAAGACATACATGTAAAGTCTGTGTCTCCTATGCTAGTGGTGGCTTGCGGTCTGCCCCCTTGTTATAAATAACCAACTCCGCCATTTGTTCAGCAAGGAGCTGCCATGGCTATAGGTTTGCTGTCTCTCTGATTTGCTCCCACATTCACGTTTCTCAGCATTTTCTCTTCAAACCCAGTTTCAATTCATCCTCATTTTTGAGTCTGATTTTGTTTCAATTTGATGTGTTTCAGGTTTGAGTCACTCATACTCATCGCCATCTGCAGACAAGAATGGCGAAGATGAGCTAATCAAGAAGGTCAGCTTTTCACCAATGGGGAACGAGGACGACGTCGTAAATGGCGATGAAATCGGGTTCGACCCGAGTGAGCCTCCTCCGTTTAAGATTGGCGACATTCGAGCCGCCATTCCTGAGCACTGTTGGGTTAAAGATCCATGGCGTTCTTGTTCTTACGTTGTTCGAGATATTGCCCTAGCTCTTGGTTTAATGGCAATTGCTTTGCATTTCAATACTTGGATTCACTGGCCAATTTATTGGTTTGCCCAAGGAACCATTTTTTGGGCCATTTTTGTTCTTGGCCATGACTGGTATTACTAATCCCCCTTTTCTATGTTTGATTAGATTTAGTGACGTTTTGTAATGGGATTTAGTTGTTGTAATGTTGTTTTCACTGTCATTACAAATGCCTCTGTACATGATTAGTAGAATGACTTGTGTTGTTGTCGATTGTAGTGGTCACGGGAGCTTTTCAGACAGCCCTGTTCTTAATAGCATTGTGGGACATATCTTGCATTCTTCAATTCTCGTACCATATCATGGATGGTTAGTTTTGAAAATCTCTCAATGCAATGAATTAGATCCATGATGTGACAATGTGGAAAACTGATGTTGTTGTTTATGTTTATTCCAACATTGTAGGAGAATTAGCCATAGGACTCATCATCAGAATCATGGAAATGTTGAGAATGATGAATCTTGGGTACCGGTAATGCTCTGTTTCGAGATTCTTGGGCTTTTCTTGAGCATTTCTTGGTTTTTTGATTTCGTTTGTGCGATTTTTGCTTAGCATTTAAGAATTCGTGGATAATTAATGTTGTCGTCTAATTTTTTTACGGCCAGTTGTCGGAGAAGATCTACAAGGAACTAGATTCGACGACGAAATTCTTGAGATACAAAATCCCTTTCCCTCTGTTTGCATATCCCATGTATTTGGTAAGATTGCATCTTTAGATTGTGTGACAGTAAAAACAAAAATTACTGCACTCATTGATACGTTTCATTAAATTGGATTGGTCCTAAATGTAGATTTTTTGGGTTCTGTTTTACAGTGGTCGAGGAGTCCAGGGAAAAAGGGTTCACACTTCAACCCATACAGTGATTTGTTCAAAAGCAGTGAAAGGAAACTTGTACTCACATCGACAATATGTTGGGGTGCAATGGTTGCTTTCCTTTTTTGCCTATCCATCAAATTCGGACCACTCTTGGTGCTAAAGCTTTATGGGGTTCCTTATGTGGTCAGTGAAATTAAAGGGTCCCCCTTTGTGATTGCGGGTTGTCTAATTATTTGATTCAATTCACTAACTATCCTTAAAATTTACTGACAGATATTCGTTATGTGGTTGGATTTCGTCACTTACTTGCACCACCATGGCCATGAGCAAAAACTTCCTTGGTACCGCGGCAAGGTTTAGCATTCTTGACTCTAGTAATTTTTCATTGTGTATTTACTTGGTCTAGTAAATGTCACATCATTTGAAAATATTGACGATCTAGAAAGAAAAGGAAGTTTAAATCTTGCTCATTGTACTGTCTAGTACTGATATCCAGTACCATGAGCTAAATGTGAATTTTGTGAGTGTTTAGTTAATTGGAGTGGGCCCAAGATTTGTGAAATCTTCGTCTTTCATCATTTGAGGACACATTTTCATTAAGTTTCCTTCTCAATGTTGAACAGGAGTGGAGTTACTTAAGGGGAGGCCTGACCACCGTGGATCGTGATTACGGATTGTTTAACAAAATCCATCACGATATCGGCACCCATGTTATACACCATCTATTTCCTCAAATCCCACATTACCACTTAGAAGAGGCGGTAATATTTTCGTTACTCAACATCTTTTACCTTTTGTTAACTTAAATCATTGACTCGAAAATCTTATAGATTACACTTTTCCGAGGCAAAAAAAAGAAAAAAAAGTTTCTTTTAGGAGAATGCGCGACTTAAAACTAAGTGAAAGATTCCCATTGGTTCCACGAATATGGATTTCAAACAAGCATGGGATCTCGTCCACTAGCGAATGTGCTCGTGTATGTATAAATGTCTTTTGCATCGATTTGATGACACAATTGTTTCATTTGTTTTGCATACAGACAAAGGCAGCGAAACCAGTGATGGGGAACTATTACAGAGAGCCCAAAAAATCAGGACCAGTTCCTATTCATTTGTTAGAGAGTTTGGTTAAAAGCATTAAAGAAGACCATTATGTTAGTGACAGTGGAGAAATTGTGTACTATCAGAAGGATTCACAGCTCTCTTAGGATGAGTTTGCGACTAGAATTTCTTCTACAGGCTCTTCAGTATGAAATTCTCATATAGTGTTTTTGAATGCACTTCCTTATTCGGGCAGCTCCTCATGAATAGGTGGTGTCTCTTATATTGATCTGTTGTTCCTAATTTAATGGATCTCGAGATACTATAATAATCCGTCATCGTGCTTTGTCTCTTTGTAATACGATATTAAGGAAACGATTTGTCGATAAGTGGGTTATTATTAAACAAACAATGTAGTCTGTTATGTGCATACGATCTGTACTAATTCGGGAGAAATAAAAAGGAAAAATTTAAGTGTATGCTTAAACGATCATATTATCAAATGGTCAGTGTTAAAGTGTGATTAGACGAGGATATCAAATTTCGCATTCAAGCAAATATAAGTGTATGTTTCGTGAAATAAAAATGTAAATTCTACGAAGTAGCAGAATCAAGTTTCGTGTTTAGACATCGTTTAAGCTCAATCGAGGCAAGTTTTTAGAAATTATGTAATTTTACGTAGAAAATAAATTTGGAAATGGGCTTTGGTAATAGCTAGGGTAGCTCGAAAATTGAATATCAACCTTTAAATGTTCATTTCATATTAGTTGGTGTTACGTCGTACACTATCACCCGACCCACCCACCCCCACGGCCACCCCCACCCCCACCCCCATCAAAATAAAAATAAAAATCACACAAGTATTATAGTGCTAGCATATGTTTTCATGTCAATGCAAGATATGACATGAGTTAGTTGGGTCCACTTTAGGTCGCACCCATTTCATATTTTACGTTGGCGATATATTATATAAATAATTGACAAGATAGTATTTCAGTTGCGGTATTAACCAATGTTAAAGTATTACATGGTTGCATCACCGCTCGCTCATTCAATCTGCTCAACTGCACTGCAACTTACATAATTATTCTTTTGAGTCATTCTCATGTGGCCTTGGAGAGTGTGTCCAGATTTGGAATGAACGGTGTGATGGTGAATAACAGTTTAAAAAGGAGATCCTACAAAAGAGTCCCCAAGTGGGTGCATGTCCGGTGTCTGTGACAACTATAAAATTGTGACCACTGCTTACTGCACATCTGTGACAATGTAATAATTTAAGAAAGCAGCGATTTTGTCGCAAATATCTATGTTTAGAAAATTAATAATACAATCACGAGATGTAACCACATATTTTGGAAAAACTGGATGACAGATACCGGATCGAACATGCACAGTGACCTTCCTCCGCCTCGGGGATGGGTACTGGACAGTTTTTTTTCCCTTGTTTTCTTTATTTTTAAAAAAATTTTTATAGAGAAATATCACAATTCGAAAATTCAAATTTAAAATAGAATTTATTAATATAGTACCGGATGGTTTATAATAATAATAATAATAACTAGTGTAGTATTTTTTAGGGATTAAGAGGTTAACCTCTTACCACGAAGATTTAGGATTCAAATCCCATTCCTACCCCAATATTCTCCGATCAAAAAAATAAAAAATAGTATATTATTTTTAGAAGGTTGAATCCGACCGTAAAAAAATTTACCCAGTGATCAATTGTGATGAGAGATAAGAAAAAACATAAAAACTTGGCTAAAAATAAAAGGAATTTGGTAATTTTGGAGAGACTCCTTTTTCTTTTTTCCCCCTACAACTGGTAATAATAATAATAATAATAATAATAATAATAATAATAATAATAATTACTATGAGACAGCCATTCATGATTGCTATCATTATCAAAATACCTAAATAAGTACTCCCTCCGTCCCACATATAGACTCCACTTTTTCTTTTTAGATAGCCCTAAATATATAATTCACTTTCTATATTTAATAGCATTTTTATATTCATTTACATCATTTACAATTATATCCTACCTACATCATTTAAAATACAAATATATTTATAACTTCTATTCATTTAAATAAAGGTATTAAAAGAAATTTGTTTGTAAATTTATTTTTCCAATACTATTCTTAATCTTTGTGTGAAAACCAAAATGGACTATATATGTGGGACGGAAGGAGTATTACTACTTGGTATTATAATCACTTATTCACTTATAGATATATATATATATATATATATATATATATATATGTCTCTGTGTGTGTGTTTGTATTAAGAATAATGAAGTTGATCCGGTGTACCATATGTGCACTTTGAGGTGATGTAAGAAATCAATCAGGTTGTTGTCACGTATTCGAGCTAAAATTACACACAATTCCATTTTATATCTCTATATCTTCTTCATAAATATAAGAATATCTCTAACAGCATCTTTATATGTAAAATGGAGAGCATCTTATATTTAACCCTTGGAGTACAAGTTTCAATATAATGCCTTTTAAGCTTTTCAAATTACTTTAGATTTTTATTGGCCATTGATATTCGAAAGTATAAATATTGAATAAAAGTTGCAAAAGAATAATAAAATCTTTTCTGAAATAGTAAAATAAAGAGTTAGAATAAAGGATTTGTTGAAGCATCTTAAATTCTTTCTCTTCTTAATATAATAATAGGAGGAGTGCCACCTAGACAAAGTGTCTAGGTGGCACTGCCATATTTGGTTTAGTTTTTAGGATTAATTATTTTTCTTATTCAATTTATTTTGTTTTCCTTATTTAGTATTGTTTTCCTTATTTAATTTTTTATATATTTTATTATTTTCATATGTAGTCTGTTTTTCAAATTAATTTATAAATTCTTTTATTTCTTCTATATATAGTGTTGCATCATTCATGTAAATGTGATATAAGATAAAAGTTGTAATTTACAATACTTATTAAATTAATTCTGAAAATGAGAATTATCATTTTCTATATACATTTTAATTTTTGGATATTACATTTTAGTTATTTTATACACATTTGAGTTTTGAAACCTATATATTATAAGACTTGAAATGCCAACTAGATACTTTGCCTGTAGTACTTTTTTTAAAAAAAGAATATTCTTTATGGTTTTATGGATTCACCAAGTGATATTACTTATTTATTTTTTTCTAAATCTAGATATTCAGATAATCCCTTTTGAGTCTTATTTGGACTGTTCTCTCTCTCTCTCTCAGATATATATATATATATATATATATATATATCATTTATATGTATGTATAAATTTGATCAGTAAGACTATTTTTAGTCTTATTTGAAATAACTTTGATCATTTTTATTGAAATAAGTATATTATCTAAATTTTGTTCCCAAATATTACATTCTTATTTAAAATCATTAATTATGATAATTGATATGATATTTTTTCTTACAAGATAATAATTCGGGCCAAAATATGTAGATCGTTAGTGAAATCTAAAATATTAGATATGTTTTTATTAAATATTCATAAAAAATAATTTTATTATTTTATAATATTATTTTATGTAAATATACCATTTAAATCGTCACGTGCATCGCACGTGGGTAATGCTAGTTATATATAAAGATACTATTTATTTTAAAGAATATACTCTTTAAAAATAAACAACATATTGAGCATGCTCTAATAGTTCTGTAATCTCTTGTAAACAAGCCACATGATTGCTAAACATCTTTGTGATGAATGGAATACATTTTATTATCTCCGTTCTAAAAAGCTCGTTTTGACCTCATTTTAGTGACGTTCAAACTCGAAACTTGTCTTATCACTTTAGATCTTTACACCTTTTTAAGCTTTAATTCACTTTGTTTGTCATACGTTTACACCCTCTTAAACTCAAAGATTGACTTTATCGCTTAATCATGATTAACAATTTTTAAAACATTCTTGACCTTCATTACACACAACCAAAACATATTCAATTCCACCGCCACGTACGGTATATATCTTTATATACATTAATTACTTTATGTTTCTTGTTCATTGCCGATGAATTGGCTCATTATTTTAAATCCTCAGCAGAATTTTCAGAATTTATTATTATTATTATTATTATTATTATTATTATTATTATTATTGAAGTCAAAACTCATCTATTTCATACCATTGCACACAATCATGCTCAAGAACATTAGCGTTCTATCCTCTGAATTACAATCGAAACCAGACGAACGAAAGGAAGCTGCTAGCTAGGATATGGGCAACCATATTGACTTTCACAGCAAATGTAATTGCAAGAATCACTAGCCCATTACTCATGTGTACAATAAGCCGATTGATCATTTGATGCAAAATAGAAAAGAAAGGGTGAAGGGGGCGAAGGAGAACGTAAAGCCTGAATGAGGGCTTGGCAATCCAATTCCACAACATGAACTTGCATGCATGTGATGAAATTTTGCAACCTTAATTTGGTTGAAACGCTCAAGATGTCCAAACCTGAGACCTCCTAATCCCTTTAGTTGAAGACCAAAGCATGTCCCGTTCGAGCCAGTGAATGTGTCTGCTTTTCACTTCACTTCGTCCCCACTAAAAATTGGAAATGTCCGATTTGATGGTGTTAAGCACCGAGCTAGGGAACCCAGCTAAATAAGCTCATGTAATACATTGGAATGACTTGATGATCGATTTAATTAGCACCTCGCGCCCTCAAGGGAAAAAAATGCTGTTCCATTGAGACTCTTTTCGACTTTGTCTTGAATCACGGCAAAGCACCACCTTTTTCCTATAGCCAAGTGGAATAGAGAAGCCCAAGTAAAGAGTTGCAAAACACCACCTTTCCTAATGGCCAGAGAGTCATTTTTACATACCGACACCACCTTTCCTGATGGTCATAGAGTCATTTTCACATATCAGGCGTGAAGTCCAAGTTAATAATTTGATATTATTTGTGTTGTCATTTTAAGAAACTAGATCTTTAGGGATAACTCAATTGTCTCTATAATCTCGTGCTCACAGATTAATAAGAGCGACATTGCTGTTATTGCTCTACGTCGCTCCTATTATTCTAAAGGCATAGGTATGTTATTACTATTGCTCTATGACACAACACTATAGGGGTGGCAGTGGAACAACTACCGCTCCTAAAAATCATATTTCTAGTAGTGTGTTACTCATAAGCTAGGGTAAGCATAGGATTCATCTAGATATGTTTGACTCCAGGTAGTCCAAACTAATTTTGTCACTTCAACTCAGTTTGTGAAACCAACCCAATTCATGGTATTAGTAAAAACTCATTTCAATTAAAATTGGGTTTGGTTGGGTTGGATACTTGGATTGGTTTCAACTTTGTCACCCTCCATTAGGGGGCCATTAATTATGAATTCCATATAATTCTTTGGACCTTGCTACAAGTACAACAATGTGTACCACTAAGATATCAAAAACATATATTTAGCAGGAATTTATTCTTTTATACACTATATTACTTTTAAATGATGAATTAACTCAATGGTTATCATATAATGGGTCATATATATATGTTGTACAACTTATTGTACAATCTCGTTGTCAGCAATAGCATTTTCCAATTTCTAATATTGTGTGATAGACATAATGTTTACTCGATATTATGAGGCCCGACCTAAGTTAGGTCGATCACAAGCTTTAATTAAATTGAGGCATACATTTTTATTGTCCGTAGAGAAATGGAGCTTCCTCTCCGATTTCAAGGGGGAAAATTTCCAGTTGTCCAAATATGTTGTAGGGTTTCTTGAAGACCATGCTTGTCTACTGCCTCTTTGCCTGCTCTAAAGCCATCTCTGTATGCTGGTATTGTGTGAGTTTCAATATTGTACTTATAAAATTCTCCAAGTTTCTTCTCAAATGATGAATTAGACATCACACTAATTTGGCATTCTAGCCAAATATGTGCAAACACTTGACAAATACCTTCCACTACATCTTCAGCCAGATTTCCATACCCTATCAATCAACAAGCATATGCAATCATATCTAATCCATGATCTAGATCTGATGTCTCAAATCCTGTCTTATCGACTGTTTCATTCAATAAAAACAGATTATATATACAACTAAATGTATTAATTCAATAACGTGACATGTTTTTATTAGATAAGACAGTTAATCAAACAGAATTCGAGACAACAGATTTAAGCGTTCATATATGTTGAACAGGCTAGGCAAAGAAAGAAAGTACCATTGAGTCGCAACCATGCATGCATCATCTCATGAGCTAGAATTGAACCCGTTAGCAACCTATAATTAGCGTTAGGTCAATAATATTCATCAATCATTGTACTCTTCAAAACATATTGCAAATCCAAGAAAGTTCAAGAAATAAACAGACAATCCGATCTCTGCAACACGAATTCCGTTAAAAAAAAATATATGTGGAAGAAGTATAAATTAATACCTAGGAAGACCATATAAGATGAGAATTGCTGTTACGTCATAATTGCTTGTTAATTTATAAGGCTCTGTTGTCACACATGTGACTTGATTTCCAGCTCCTATTCTTGGTCGTCTCTGTACCTGATCGTGTCGATCTCAATGGCAAAATGTAATTAACTCAAAAGGTGGGTGAAATTAATTAATATTAAATTTGAAAAATGTTTTTCAAAATAAAAAAGATAGAAATTATGTGGTTGAAATCCCGTGGATTGGACACATATACTCTCCATAAATTAAGGATTTTAGTCGAACGAAAATACATACAATAATAGAAGCATATTGAATAGTTATATATATATATATATATATATATATATATCTATCTCAATATTTACATTGTTTAAATTCGAGCTATATATATCCTAGAGGTATAGTTTTGGTTTAATCTTTTAGTGTAATACAAGGTTTAGTCACATGGCAAATTGTGGGAAGGCATGGAGGTTATAAATTTTTTGTTACATCGGTGATCAATAATTTTCAACACAGAATTGAAGGCTCAATTTATCCCCTGAAAGAGAGTAGGAATGCATGCAACATGCTCAAGAGTCACGCCAAAATCTAGGTACTGATATCATTTGCAATTGCTAGACTTCTTTGCACTTAAACTCATACCATCCACAAGAATATCGAGTGTGTTTGAAAGAGATAAATCTAAAACTGCAAATCTAGTACCTGTTGAACTGTTTGTTTTTCAGAAAGACAAAGTCCTCGAATAATCTCATACTCCTCGTTGTGATTCTTCAAAAGGGGGAAAATGATTTGTTAAGCAATAATATAACTAAGGAAGATACGTTTAGTTGAAAATTGAATGCGTTACTTTTTTATTAAGTGATAAAAGATGGTATCTATATATGTGCTATCACTCAAAGCAGTGATGTTTATCACACAATGAAGAGGTATCAGTCATCTATATTACTTGAACGTGCCAATTTTAATTGTTAATGGAAATGGAGTCCGGACTAAAATTCGAGCCTTCTATTTATTTTTCCGTTAATTGTAAATTATTATCAACTATCTAGTCACTTCTATGATAAAAAAATATCATCAAATCTTCCGAGACTTGGGGGGTCGCCTCATTAACGGAAGCACTATATTCCCCTGATTACAACACATCAAGAATTTTGGGAAATTCTTTCTAGATAAGTTCTATGTGCAATGACAAATATACATCATTTTATTTTGGAAGAAAAATAAAGTTTTAATTAAGAGAATATATATATGGCTAGAAAATAAGAAATTATGCTGACAAATGTAAGAAATAACATCTATCAAACAAAGCACTAAATAAAGTTTCTTACAATTTTTTCTCCTTTCATGGCTTCATTCATTTCTTTCAAGTCGACCAAGATTATTGGAAACTCCTCAACAATCTTCATACCTAATCGTCGATAGAATTCTTTGACATCGACACAAACTCGTTCAAACTCATCGCTATCCATTATTGTAGTTTCCATGCATTCCAAACAAAGCTTCCTCCCATCATCAAAGCCAACATATTTTGCCTCCACTAACTAAATTGTAACAACCCCAAGTCAATTTCATCATCTCCACTCAACAAAAATGATACTTGTACAATTTTGGTTAACAATCAATCGATCTCGTAGAATCCAGTAGAAATATAATTTTACATAATTTTATTTCACTGCTTAAATTGTCAAGAAATTATCAACTAAAATTTTACAAGTAATTACCTCAATTAATCTATCACAGCTAACGCAGTGAGGAGTTTGATCGCTCCAATGGCTAGTACAACATTTTTGGTCCCAATAGGCATGCAATGAACAAGAAGTTATTGGAATCTGAAGGAAGAATAAAAAGTTATGTATTAGCATCTCAAGTAGCAACTTAGTGAATATTTAAGAATGTTATTTTGACAATCTTAAAGCATTTAATATGGAATAATCAACTCCATGCATTTCAAGGAGATTAATATACCAATTGAGTAGGTTTTAGATACTTACAGATTTGGCGCAAACTGCACATTTTGGGAAGAAACGCTCTTGATAGCAGGCTTTATGATACGGAGATGTCCCTGACATAGAAAACTGTGAACGTGGTTGCATGTTATAACTCAGTTAGAGTCAAATTTTAATATTTAATCACATCGGTATGATAAATATAGTTATTTTTATCATATATATATATATATATATATATATATATATATATATTTCAGACACTGAATCTATATACAGTATTATCTCAATAGACTATCCCAATACCTGGGAAAAAGCTGAATCAGACAGTGATGAGGAGATAGAATTCGTAAACGAATTCCAGAAAAAAGATTTTTACAATCAGACTTTCGAATTCAATTTAATGAACATAGAGATACACAAAGACTATATATATATATATATATATATATATATATATATATATATATATATAGACACACACACCCCATTGTACATTGTACGTTGTAACAAGTAAATTAGAATTGTTTATACCTCAGAATCAAATATGAGTCGGTTGCACTCGTGGCATTTGAAACAATTTGCATGCCACGTCGCACTCGAACAACTTGATGATCTTTCATGATCAATATCTCTGTTACAACCAACACAAATCCTATAGCAAAATTGGATTTGATTGTTATTGATAATTAATAATAATAGTCAATAGTGGTCGCTATATTTAAGTGTCATATAAATTGAGGGTTATTTTTTTCAGAACGATGTCGTCGTTAATTAGAACACGGACATACCTATTGCTTGATGAAGAGGAAGAGGATATGGGTCGTTCACGTCCTTTCGAGAGGGATTCAACATCCACTGAATTGTTTTATATGAAAGCGAGGTTAAATATAAACTAGTATTACCCACGTGCGATGTACGTGACGATTTAAATGGTATATTTACATAAAATAATATTATAAAATAAAAATAATAAATTTATATGAATATTTAATAAAAATAAAAATATATATAACATCAATAATGGTTTACACATTTTGGTTCGAAATATTATATTGTAAGAAAAAAATATCATATCAAATTGTTGAAAATGATGATTTTAGATAAGAACTAAATATTTGGAAACAAAATTTAGATAATAGACTTATTTAAATAAAAATGATCATGCCCGTAAAAGAAAATTTTTTATTTCAACCACCACTAAAAATACTCTTACGACTGTCAGCCTACACATATATAAATAACATATATATATATATATATATATATATATATATATATATATATATATATATAGAACGATCTAAATATGATTTAAAAGGGATTATACAATACGCTAGATTCATAGGATTTATAGAAAAATAAATAAATATAACTTAGCAAATCGATAAAGAATATTCTTTTTCTTTTGAAAAAAACTACGTCATTCCGCTCTTTCATTATATTTATTATTACGAAAAATTTGGATTATACAAAAATTTACAATTTTATTCTTATATGTAAAACACATCTAAATAACTAAGGAATAAAAAAAAAAAGAAATCGCCAATTAAAATTAAAGCACTTCTAAATTCCCCATCGATTTAATTCCTTTGTTTTTTTTTTCATTTACGTGAAACGAATTGTCATTTTAGAAAGGAAAAAAACTCATATTTAATTTTATGTATTTAAAAAAGAGAAAACGCATGCACTGGGAAATTTAATTATTGAGCAAATCACCCACTTTTTTCCTTATTGAGAAAACTCAATAGTATTATCAAAATGAAAATAATAATTAATTTTTTAATTAAAACTACGTGTCGCGTTGGCACTGCCAAAGAGTATTTGCCAACGTGATAGTTCAACTATTATTATAATATAAAAAGAAATGATAAACGCGTTTTACTTTTAGAATTAAATTAAAATAATGAAATCAATTATTTAATGGAAAAATTATTCTTATTGAACAATTGAAATTTCCTTTCTTGAATAGACGGGTGCCACAAAGATAGAAAAATCTTTGATTTTTCTTTAACTTATCACAACATGAATTATGCAGAATTTATACTATAATGATGGTGTAATTTTTGAATTATGTTAAGAAAGAATGGACAATTAATTCAATTACAGATTTATTTAATTAGTTTTGTATTAAAAAAAATGCTTACTTGGAAAAGTACATAACTGGTATTTCAAGTTTTATAATACATAAATTTAAAAATTGAGATGTATAAAAAATAACTAAAATGTAATATTCAAAAATTAAAATGTATATAAAAAATGATAGTTCTCATTTTTAGAATTAATTTAATAGGTATTATAAGTTTTAACTTCTATCTCTTATCATATTTATATTAATGCATGCAACACTACATATATAACAGAAGTAAAAGAATTTATAAATTAATTTGAAAAATAGAATACATATAAAAATGATAAAATGCATCTAAAAAATAAAATAAAAAATAACACTAAATAAGAAAAACAACATAAATTAAATAAGAAAAATAATTAACTCCTAAAAGTTTATCACAACATAAGATCGCCACCCAAGACTTTCAGATACGCTGACTTCTCTTATTATTATATTATTAAGATTTTAATCCACCGAAACTTGTGTTCGAAAATAGTAATAAATTTATTCCAAAAAAACGTTAGCATTTTGTATATCCGGAAATAAGGACGTAAGATTTTTCGAAATATTTCCACAACATATGCACTAACCAATAACATCTTTTCCTTTCTCATCTTCCTTCAACACTGATGGCGCAATTGAACTTGTCGTATCTTCATTTTCAAACCTAGAATTCTTCCATATAAAAACATACAAAATAAAAATTATTAGTAGCAAATAGTGAAAGTTTCTTAAAAACAGAACAAAAAAAAATTAAATTAAAAAAATAAGGCGTTCTGTTTGTTTTATATTTTTTGTTTTTATTTTTGAAAATATTTTGGTATTTTCTGTTTTCAATTTTTGTTTTGAAAAAATTGAAAATGCATTTAGTTTGTTGTTTTGAAAAATTATTCTTAAGATGAAAAAATAGAAAACATGTTTGATTTATACTTTTAGAAAAATACCATTTTGTATAATAAAAATTATAAAAAGGCCTGAAACTTTTCAAAACGTTCAAACAAGCCCTCATCTTCATCGACCCACCCTACCCCCACCCCTTCTCTGTCTTCCGCTTGCAGTCTCTGACGAACCTTACCAGCGACTTCGCAGGTAGTTCTCGAAGGTGGAGAACCTCCGTGCCTCTGCACGGTGGTTCTCTACCTAAGAACCAGTGTCGCAGTGGTTTTTAGGTGGAGAATCATCAAATCTGGTGGTTTGATTTTTTCGGCAGTGGTCGGTGGTGGTCAGGGACTGAAATGTATAAAAAATAAAATTTGGGACTCAAATGTAATAAATGCAAAATTTAAAATCCGAAAACCCGTTTTTCTTGTTTTCGACATTTAATATAGAAAACGCCGAAAACGTTAAAAAGACGCTTTCGTGTTTTCTATACAAATATTGAAAACGATGTTGAAAATGTATTTTCCAAAACAATGAAAAGAACGGGTTTTCAATATTTTCGAAAACAGAAAATAGAAAACGTCTCGAAAACAGCAAAGAGAATGCCCCCTAAAAGTTCTATAACATGTGTTCGAGTGTAAACATACAGTATTTTACATAAAATGTGTATTTGATTGCAATAGTTGAAAACACACTGTATTCCATGTAAAGTGGAAAATAGGTATTACCCGCGAATTAAATTGAAAACTGTCAATCGTGTCCAGTTCATGTCTTCGACGATATCTGCCTTTTGAAATTTTCTTGTTCGAACCTTTAAAAAGTCTTCTAAACCAACCCATAAATGGAATAGGTATCCTTTCGTAGTCTAAGCCTGCGATGAAACGGATAAAAACAGAAGAAATAATTTATGAGTTGGTGTAATTAATTTCTACCCGAGACTGTTTAGCCCTTAACGCTGTTTAACATATAAAATTTTCCAAATTAAATGATTTTTTTGTAAATTTACTTTTGTACGTATGCATTACCCAAGTGACAAGGGATTATAGAAAAGCATTGGAATTATTGGCTAGCAAGTTTCCTTTAATTTATAATAACCAAGATTAATTCAATTGAAAGCAAACTAAATTTTGATTATTATTATTATTATTATTATTATTATTATTATTATTATTATCATCGAGAAAAAATAAGGAAAAAAAAACATATGCCGCACCCAAAATTACTTGATTCGAACAATTTTTACTTTAACAACAATGTTTCATAATGACATTTTTAAGAAGTTCTTGTAGAGATTAAAAGCGTGAAATGTTCTTATATTACAGACAAATAAGATCAAGAATATCAAGATTTTTTTCCTCCCAGATTACTTGTTCTAACATCAGACATCATCAAAACTTGTAGTTTGATGTAATTCCAAATTTCGATCCGATTCAGTATCGTCGCACTTCAGCTCGACCATGAATACCATTCCCCGGTATCACTATTCATCTTTTCCATCATTACAAGAAGACTTTACGTCGAATAAATTAACATCATGCTCACAATACAGACAACATTTATCATTTATGTATGCCATAAATGTATATCATGCGGATTCGTGCTCGAGAAACCTGGATACGAGCTTCCTCTCTTTGTATTAGAACTTCTACTTCTTCTTTTGTGCCCTTTACGGCTGGACAGCATTGCTGACATCATTGCCACGAAGCCAAACACGGCAACTGCCCAAAGTAGGATGATCCAAAACCTCATTGAAGTGAATGTGTGGTTAGTAACTGAGGTTAGCAATACTTCCTGAGATGCATTCTCAGTCTTCGAATGTTGTCTCAAGGTTTCATCCAAATTTCCTAATTTAAGAGTAGTTGTAACTTCGCTGGTTGTCGCTGACTTGGAGAGCGCAAGGAAGGTGAGACCCGTGAAGTGAGATTTGGGCATTTCTTTCTCTTGTGGTGTACGTTTAGAGCCTCGTTGAGTTTATTCACACACTCTATGCTGAGTAAGTCACGCTGTAACCCGTCGTTATCAGACTTATCAAGGGTCGACTCATCCAGAGGATCAAGAAACTTAGACCAACATTTATTTACCAAATCAACATGTCTCCATCTTGCTTTATCAAATCTGATCTTACCAATGCGAAATTCCAACACGTAGTGAAGTACTCTATACTCTAGGCCCGGTTGAGGAACATTTCCTGGGTATATCAAAATCTCATTGCTTATAACATGCCGCAAATTCAACTGCATTGGTAACATCATTGTGAGCCACAAATCTTGCATTAGCCCAAAAAAAAAAAAAAACTGGTATTCATAATTAGCACTTATTTATCCTGTGTGATGTAACAGTTACTTGACAATTATGATGTCATGTGAAATCGTATCTAGGATTCAAGATGGTAATCGATGGATGCCGTGGTACTATGTTACTGATGATGGATGATGAGTACCTATGAATAGCATTATTCTTGTATGAAAATAGCCAATGAAGTAACCATTGTACCTCGGCTGCAGCAAAAGAGTAACCGTACATCTCGCTAATCCAACCGGATTCATACACGTCACCAGTTAAGTTTCTGGACCAATGAGCTCTATCAGCCCGAAGCTCTTCGGTCTTGCGGAGCCAAAGTACAGCCAACCGTCGGAGATCACTTATGTGGATTATGATCACACCTCCAACCTTGTCACAAGCTTCAGGGTTTTGGGTATGGAATTTAGCAAGCTCTGTGTCACAGCCAATCAAGTAGCTAACATAGGACATAAGAAGAACAAATGACTAAATCATGGTACTAGCTCATAAGATATGCTATAAAACATGGATTTACAGACTAAAACAAATACTTTGTTCTTACTTCAAAAGGAGTTCCAACGGGCCGTCCAGGGGCTGCGTCGAACTCCCATGGTGTGATTGGTCTTCTCATTATCATGTCAGAGTTAAGGATTACTATATACTCAGCATCTATCTGTGCATGATCTAGCCAATGTATAACTCCAGCTGGTTTATGTATTGCAGGATACCTAATGTGCCACAAATGAAACCCGTTTGTCATTAATAGCACGTTTGGCAAAGATATTCAATCATCACTAACGTGATACTAATTGATTTGATATTTTGAATTCTACACTGAAGATAATAATTACAATGGTAAATCAATTGCAAACAATGGTAAATCAATTGCAATCAACTAGCTATCATTACGAGGGATTACCAGTCGCCAGTTCTTGGATGGCGGCTCATGGATGGGACGTAATGAGTGGGAGCTAAATCGAGTCCTTTATATTGCTTCAAGTCCTCTTCCGTACAACTAAGAAGCCTAGTGATATTTCCGGGTTGACCACTTATCTTGAAACTGTGGACAAGTCCAGCGGTTTGCCAATCGTAGTAAGTAGAGCACTCTGTCGAGAAAATCGTATGTATTTTTGGATACGATTTCGCAGGTTTGCTATCATCTTCTAAATTTTTGTCAACTTCCAAGATTTGACGGTTTCTACGAGTCGATAATTTTGTTTTGCTCCTCAAGAAACTCAAGTATTTGGACCACTTTGGCTTAGGACAATCATGAACAGAGTGCTGGAATAGCATAGCTTCATTCAGAGTATTTCTGCATTCAATGCTAAGAAATAGTGCCTTCCTTTTGTTCAAATCGGCTCCCATTTTTGTAGCCCAATGAGCTCTATCTTGTCTTATTTCTTCAGCTTTTGACAGCCACATACGCACCAATGCTCGAAGATCGTCTATATGAATGACTAAGAGCCCGTCAATTTCGTCGCAGAGTTTAGGGTGTTTTCTGTGCAATTTAGCAAGTTCATAGTCGCATCCAACCGAGTATCTGACCAAGAAATATACATTTTAAGAAAGCTCCCAAAGTTTCACCAACTTTTGTAATGTAAGAAAAATGTACAATCCTATGAAATTCTAACCTCAGAACCTGCTAAATGGATTCATAACAGACAACCAGACTTACCCAAAATGTCCAGCAACGGGTTTGCCTTTCTTGGCACCAAGTTCCCATGGTAAAATTGGGCCTCGAATGATCATGTCTGCATCTAAAATTATTACCCAATCCACATTGTGTGCATCCCTGCTATGGTTTAACCAATGCACAATCCCAGCTGGTTTATTAATTGTAGGATAGCTATTACAACCCCAAAAACAAAAACATAAATAGAAGGCACCAACAATGCATAAAGAAAAAGAATAACGCATTTTATCAGCAATTCTAATTGGAGGTGCCCATGTAATCGGGAAAATTTTCTAGTACTCCAGCGTTCTAGTACACTGTACTCGGTATTTAAAATCAATTAACACTAATTATTACACATAGACCTAAATACGAAGTAACCAATAACCCAGTACTAGAAATTTTTCCATAGAATCATCATGTAGATGTAGGCACTACATCAACTAAATATCAACTAATGTTCAAATAACACAACAGATTACTGATTATGAATGACATAAATGAAACTCTTTCTTGAGAAAATTAAATATTAGCTTCCAAAAATCAAAATACCAAAAAAGGAAAAAACTATACCAATCACCAGATTTGTGGGGTCCACTAATGGAGGGGAACTCAAGTGTGGGCGCTAAATGCATGCCCCTGTAACTCCTCTTCTCCTTCTCGGTACAGCTTAGGAGCCGGGTAATGGGGCCGGGCTGGTGGGCCTTGCGATGGCTGTGAATGAGGCCCACTGTCTGCCAATCAAAGTAGGTTTTGCACCCTGCAAAGAAGAGTGTGTGGATCCTCCGGGCCCCCGAATTCTGGGCTTGAGCTTGGGCCTGCGCAGCACTCATCGCCATTGCGGCAATAAATAACAACAGAATTCTCTCCATCTTCGTTACTACATAGCCGCTGGAATCTGAATAGGTTTTTCCTTTGTTGCGTCTATAAAGATTTATGTTTTGTTATAAATTAAGGGCTTTTGGCTTTGATCTTGAATCATGCATAGCTTTCAATTATATTCTTGTAAATTCTGATGTAAGAAGCAATTGATGAAAACTCTGTAACTATAATTGACAGTGTGTACGTGGGTTGGAGAATTGGGAGCGAGGAGGGTGGATGGAGACTGAGAGTATTTGTTAGTTTGTTGATGAAGATTTTTTGTTCAGTTATTTCCTTCTTTTGGGGAATATTTCCTTAAACGCCCTACCGAATTTTTTTATTAGTCCTCCTAGTTCACTGAACGTTTTTATTAGCAGCAAGATCTTCAATTTGATGAGATATATGCTTCAAAACTAGAGCAGGTTCTCTTACATGGCGAGTGACGCGAGTTCCTTAGGCCACGAGTTAAGAATGACCCATTTTTACCTTTGTATTCTAAATATCAATTAAATATTAATTTTTTTTTCATCATAAATAAATATCCGTTGGAATATATATAAAAACTTTAAAAAATTAGATGGATTTAAAAGAAAACTTAAGAAATAATAAAGCTAATGGAAGAGGAGGAGTTGTGGTACACAAAAACTTTTTTATTTACATCGCGATTGATTAATATACAACAGACCACATGATCCTTGTGTGTGGCAGTGGACCAGGATGGCAAAGGCAAAGATGCACAAAGTTGTGAAAAGAGCAGTAGCCTTTGTCATTTTTTGGTTTTATTTTTTACTTTTTGTTGGGTTCCCTCTTGTTGGGTGTGGAGAAATGCAATGGATTGGGAAGACTTATATAGAGGGTAGAGGGGGAGGGAAGAGCATCTTGAATGGGAAAACGTCATTTTATAGTTTTTAGCACTCTAAAATACAGTTTTTCCTTTTATGTTATAAATTTCTTCTCCAACCCAATACTCTAAATATATCATATCAAATGAATAATATTTCTTATTCTACATTATTTTAATTACTTATTGATTTGAATAATAAATTTTAACATTTATCTAAATACTTCATGACATATTTTGTAAAATTCACCATTAAGTATATAAAATATTTCATTCGTCAAATTGAAATACAAAACGCAATCGAATATATGAAAACATTAAATACTACCATTTCACAACCATACAAGCCATTTCACAAATATTATTACATGAATTTAAAAAATAATCTTAAAAAATTACACAATGAATTAATTGAAATAAATAATAGTATACTAATTAATTTAAATACAATAACAATAATAATAACTAAATACGAAAAAAAAGGGATACTGTTGTAAATATACTTTGGATACTATATATATATATATATATATATATATATATATATATATATATATATAATATCTACTATGTGAACGCCTTATTTTACTAAGTGTATTGTAATTTACATATTTATTATTTTGTACTCTATAAATAGTGTTCTTTCCCCACTTAACACAATAAAATTCTCTCATTCTCCTCTCTAAATATTCATCTTACTTCCTCTATCTTCATAAATTTTATATCATCCCATCAAATCTATTATTCCATAACACGTTATCAGCACGACTGTTTCGCCTTTGAATATACATCCAACTAAAGGGTAATATAACAACTTATTTTGAACAAAGGTATGTAGAACATCTTTGTAATTTAATTCAAGTTGTGGGATGAAACACCAAATGAAGAACACACACTCGTATATTAGATAAATAGTTTTACCGCCATGTTGGATGGTTTAGGAAATTCTTTATTGATGACCGCCATGTTGGATGGTTTAGGAGATGGTTTAAAAGATTCTTTATTGATGATCGCCATGTTGGATGGTTTAGGAGATTTTTATATTGATTTATGAATTATTAAATGGTATACCAAGCCACCAAATAGTCTAATTATTTTACAATTCAAATACTGAAAATACCCATTTTCGTGATGAGTACAACTATCACAAATTGGGAGGATACACGAATTCCTACATTTTTTGTGTACTCCTAGTTACCACACTCAAAGGAGGCATCGCCACTCAGTGGAGGCTTAACTAGTTATACAGCTATATTAGTTAAATTCCCTACATTTTTTTTGTACTCCTAGTTACCACACTCAAAGGAGGCACTGCCACCTAGTGGAGGTTTTACTAGTTATACCGTTTATATTAGCTAAATTTATTGAAAGCTAATCTATACTATACTATTTGCATTACATTTTTTTTTTTGGTATCCTACCACTTGATTGATAAAGAATTAATTATACTTAAAAAATTTTCTCAAGAGAATATTTCTCCTTCAAAACCCACTATTAATTCACCCAACTTTTATATTTTTACACTTGCTTTAATTATCACCAAACAACATCATATCAACCTACTTTTCTTATAAATTTAACAATAATTAAATATATAATGGCAATTATCTTGTCTAGTTAGTTGATGTAAAAGTAATAATTTTGTCTAGTTAATTAATGTTCTAACTTGTTTTTTTTTACTGTTATTTTATAGTATGGCATCAAATATCACAAAATTAGAGTTCGCGGCTCTCGATATTACTGGAAAGAATTATCTATCATGGATTCTTGATGCCAAAATGCATTTAAATGCAAAAGGCCTCGGAGATACAATTAAAGAAAAAAATGAAATATCAGAAAAGGACCAAGCCAATGCTATGATTTTTCTTCGTCATCATCTCGACGAAGCACTAAAAAATGAATATCTTACAGTTGAAGATCCTTCGGAACTTTGGAACAATTTAAAGGAAAGATATGATCATCAGAAAACAGTAATCCTCCCCAAAGCTCGTTTCGATTGGTTACATTTAAGGCTACAAGATTTTAAATCAGTAAATGAATATAACTCCGCTATGTTCAAAATTACTTCGACACTAAAATTATGCGGAGAAACAATTACGGAGAATGATATGTTAGAGAAAACATTCTCCACTTTTCATGCCTCAAATGTTGTCCTGCAACAACAATATAGGGAGCGAGGCTTTAAAAAATATTCAGAGTTGATATCTTGTCTACTTGTAGCGGAACAAAATAACGAGCTGTTAATGAAAAATCATGAATCTCGTCCAACGGGATCTTTACCAATGCCTGAAGTGAACAATATAGCATCTACAAGTCGTGGACGAGGATACAACGGGCGAGGATACAGTTTTGGCATTAATCGAGGCAGAGGTCGAGGCCGTGGGTCAGGCTAAATTTTCATGGCATCGAAATAGTCATGACAGCTTTCAAATTTAAGAAAGTAAATAATCATGGTGAAAGAAGGAAATCTCTATAAAAGAAATGTGAAGGAATCGATAAGAGAGCCAGATAATTCATGCCATAGATGCGGCATGAAAGGACACTGGGCAAAAGTCTGTCGAACTGCTAAACATCTTGTTGATTTATATCAAGCATCTAAAAGGGAGAAAGTAAATAACATTGAGACAAACTTCTCATATAAAGAAGACACTCCACTCTTGGAGCCATCAAAAGCGACACATCTTGAGATTGCAGATTTTTACGAACATAATGAGAATTGATGTTTACTATGGTATCTATATATGTATGAAACCTACTTATGTGTGTCTGTATAATAAATAATGATGTATAATATGTGTGTATCTGAGTATGTATGTGTGTAAGCATTATATTCTGGTTTTATATATAAATAAAATATTATATTCTAAAATTCATCATTTCTTTTGAAGGAGAAAGAATATTGATCGCCTATTGATTGACTCCAAGGTCATGGATGAAGAAATTTGTTTAGCGGATAGTGCTTCGACACATTCTATATTAAGAAACAAAAAGTATTTTTCAAGTTTGGCTATGATAAAGAATGATGTAATAACAGATCGTCAAAGAAGAATTATTGAAGGCTCCGGAAGAGCAAATATCATATTGAAAGGGGGAACACGAATCATTATCAATAATGCTTTGTTTGCCCCAAAATCAAAAAGAAATCTATTGAGTTTTAAAGACATACGAGTAATGGGTACCATATTGAGACAATGAAGAAAATAATGCGGAATATCTATATATAACTTCTATGATTTCGAAAGGAAACATGTGTTGGAAAAGTTGCCCGCATACGCTTGGGTTTATACTATACCAATATTAATACAATTGAAGTACATATTACATCTAGCCGAAGATTGAAAATCCAAAAGATTTCAATATTTGGCATGACCGTTTAGGTCATCCTGGTTCGACAATGATGAGAAGAATAATTGAAAATTCAAGTGGGCATTCTCGAAAAGTCGAAGATTCTTCAATCTAACGAATTTTCATGTGTGCATGTTCTTAAGGAAAATTGATAAGCGAGACCATCACTAGCTAAGGTCGGAAATGAATCTCCAGTATTTCTAGAACGGATACAAGGTGATATATGTGGGCCCATTCACCCATCATGTGGACCATTCGAGATATTTTATGGTTTTAATAGATGCATCTACAAGATGGTCCCACGTATGCTTATTATCCACTAAACATGGCATTTAAGTAGATTGCTAGCACAAATTATAAGATTACGAGCACATTTTCCAGATTATCCAATCAAAACGATCCGACTAGATAATGCTAGTGAATTTACATCACAGGCTTTTAATGATTATTGTATATCAGTTGGAATAAAAGTTGAACATCCAGTTCCTTATGTTCATACTCAAAATGGCCTAGCTGAATCATTTATTAAAAGCCTCCAATTGATTGCCAGGACACTACTCATGAGAACAAAACTCCCACTTTCTGCATGGGGATATGCTATTTTACATGCAGCGGAACTTGTAAGGTTAAGGCCAACATCCAACAATAAATTCTCCCCATTACAATTAGTCTCGAAAAATGAGCCTAATATTTCTCATTTGAGGATATTTGGTTGTGCAAAGATATGTACCCATTACTCCTCCACAACGCCTAAGATGGGGCCTCAAAGAAGGTTGGGAATATATATTGGTTTCGAATCTCCGTCTATAATTAGATATCTTGAACCCCAAACAGGCAATATCTTCAATGCACGTTTTGCCGACTGCCAATTTGATGAAACATTATTCCCACCTTTAGGGGGAGAAGATAAAAAGTTGGAAAATGATGTGACACGCAAAAGGTTGGAAAAGGAAGTGATATGGAATACTACAACATTATCCAACCTAGATCCTCGCACTGGGCAATGCGAGCAAGAAGTTCAAAAGATAATTTACTTACAAGGAACAATGCAGATCGATTACCAGAAGCTTTTACAGATGCCAAAGGGATAACTAAGTCACATATTCCAGCTGAGAATGCCCCTATGAGAATTGAGATTCCAAAACAAACTAAAATTGCAAATGAATCGAGAATACAACAAAAACGTGGTAGACCTATTGGATCAAAAGACAAAAATCCTCGAAAAAGAAGGGGAGCAAATGCGCAAAATAATCGCATTAAAGAAACAGAAGGTCTTAATAAATCAGTAGATGAAATCAAGCAAGAACCCCGAGAAAGTTCAGTACACAGCGATGAAATTAAAGAGATCTCTATAAACTATGCTTTCACAAAGAAGAAATGGAATAGAAAAGAAACAATTATCAATAATGCATTTGCATATAATGTTGCACTTGATATAATCAATGAAGTTGAAGATGTTGAACCAAAATCTGTTGATGAATGCCGACGAAGAGATGATTGGTTGAAATGGAAAGATGCCATTCAAGCAGAGCTAGACTCGTTAGAAAAACGAAATGTTTTCGGACCTATAATGCGAACACCAAAAGAGGTTAAACCAGTAGGGTACAAATGGGTGTTCGTGCAGCGAAACGAAATGAGAAAAAATGAAGTGGTGAGATATAAAGCACGATTGGTGGCACAGGATTTTCGCAAAGGCCCGCATTGATTATGAAGCAACATACTCCTGTAATGGATGCAATCACCTTTCGATATCTTGTCGACTTAATCAGCACATGAGAAGCTCAATATGAGACTAATGGATGTGGTTATTTGCATATTTATATGGTATAATTGACAATGATATCTATATGAAAATCCTGAAGGATTGAAGTTGCACTGAAGTATACAATTCGAATGATCGTGAAATTTATTCGATAAAACTTCGAAGATCATTATATGGGTTGAAACAATCTGACGCATGTGGTATAATCGTCTAGCGAATATCTTCTCAAAGAAGGGTATAAAAATAATCTTATATGCCCATCGCCTTTATAAAAAGGTCACCTTCAGATTTGTTATTATTGTATATGTAGATGATCTAAATATTATCTGAATCACAAGATATTCCAAAACAAGTTAATTATTTAAAAGCAGAATTTGAGATGAAAGATCTTGGGAGAACTAAGTTTTGTCTTGGCTTACAAATTGAACATTTCAAAGATGGGATATTCTTACACCAGTACACATATACAGAAAAGGTCCTTAAGCGATTTTATATGGATAAAGCTCACCCACTAAGTACCCCAATGAGTGTTCGGTCACTTGATGTGAAAAAGGATCCTTTTAGACCCCGAGAAGATGATGAAGTGGTCCTTGGACCCGAAGTACCATATCTTAGTGCAATCGGTGCACTATTATATCTTGCTAATAATACAAGACCGGATATAGCCTTTGCAGTAAATCTATTAGCAAGATATAGTTCTGCTTCCTACACAAAGACACTGGAATGGAATCAAACATGTGTTTCGCTACCTTCGAGGAACAGTAGATATGGGCCTATTTTACTCAAATAAAACTAAACCTGAATTAGTTGGTTATGCTGATGCAGGATATTTATCTGACCCACATAAAGCAAAATCCCAGACAGGTTATCTATTTACATGCGGTGGAACTGCAATATCTTGGCGGTCGATCAAACAGACACTCACAGCCACATCTTCAAACCATGCAGAACTGATAGCAATATATGAAGCAAGTCGAGAATGCGTATGGTTGAAGACGATGATACAACATATTCGAAAAGAGTGTGGTTTATCCTCTACTACAACCAATCCAATTATATTGTATGAGGACAATACTGCTTGCATAACCCAACTAAAGGATGGATTCATTAAAGGCGACCGGACGAAACACATTTCACCAAAGTTCTTCTTCACTCATGAACTTGATAGGAGTAACGAAATTGATGTACAACAGATCCGTTCTAGTGATAATCTTGCAGACCTGTTGACGAAGGCACTACCGACTGCAACATTTGAAGGATTGATACGCAAAATCGGGATCTTGAGAATTAAAGATATCAAGTGATATTATATTGAGGGGGAGAAATTTGAGCTGCATTTTTTTCCTTCGCCCGTGTTTTATCCCACTGGTTTTACTGGCAAGGTTTTAACGAGCGACGTTCTAAAATTTTAGTATTATCTGCTTTTCACTTAATAAAATAGTCATTCAAGAGTGTTGTAAATATACTTTGGATACTATATATATATATATATAATATCTACTATGTGAATGCCTATTTTACCCCCTAAGTGTATTGTAATTTACACATTTGCCATTTTGTAACTCTATAAATAGGGGTGTTCTTTCCCCCACTTAACACAATAAAATTCTCTCATTCTCCTCTCTAAATATTCATCTTACTTCCTCTATCTTCATAAATTTTATATCATCCCATCAAATCTATTATTCCATAACAGATACAATTATATAAAAGGGTAAAAGAAAAAAAGAAAAAAAGATGTGTAGTATAATTGAAGGGGGCAAAGTTGGAATATTTGCAAACTCCAAAAATTTGGAGTGTGTTACAATAGCACTCCAAATTTGGAGTTTTGAAGGGTGGGTTGGAGATACTCTTAGGGAGAGACAATGGTGGAGCTATTATTTCTCACATGGTTATTGACTCCTACGAATTTTATGGGGAAGATGGGAAAGAAATCAGTTTAAGCCATGAAAAATTTAAGATATAAAATTTTTTAAATATATTTTTTATATTTCACATTAAAGAATGAAAAAAAATAATTAGATATAAATATTAGAGTATCTATCTTGATTATTAGCTAGTATACTTAAAAGTAGTCATCTTAGTTACGGTAGATATTATTATTTTATTAGTATTTTGAAATTTATTTCTATCTTTCTTCTCATTTTCACTTTTCTGTCTCTTTTTCCATGATTCTCCTCCCCATTTCAATTGAATTGAAATAATCATTTTATCTCTATCCATCTCCTTCATATCATCCTTGACATTCACTTTTGCATGGGAGATGCTCCAATGGGTAATGTCTATTGATGTCAATGTGGCATTTAAATGGACATCCTTCTAGTTCATGATAACTTAAGCATAATTAAAACCTAAAATTTGTCTCCAACGGTTTATGCTATAGCCCAAATGTGTTGCCTATGTGGAGAATATTAATCTTAAATTAATAAACAAGTATAAATTCAATAAAAGAGGAGAAACAATTAAATTTTGGGGAAAACGGTTCCTAGTTGTTGAGTTATCATATCCAACGTTGCCTCTAGAGATGAGTAGTTCCCTTCACAATGTCTATTGATTTTATTGCCACGTAAACAGGACAGCTTCTTCGACATCACTCATTGGAATGAAATTTTTACATGTAATGTGCATTGGGCTGGCTCAGACATTTTTCTTCAGAGTAGATAAAGCCATTGGAGTAGAGCATCTTCAATGCACACTTTTTAGACATTGTGTAATATTGAGGAGAGAAAGAGAGACAAATTTGAGATGGATCCCATATTTTCTCACTTTTCTTTTAATTTTTTTAACAACTTTTTTTTTTTTTTTTTCCACGTTTTCTTTCTCTATCCCAGTGACTTTTCTAGAAACACATATCGAGTTACACTTTGCCCACTATTATTTTATTATTATTTTTAAATTTATTTTCATCTCTTTTTTTCCCTCTCTTTTTTTTACACATTTTCCTATTTAATTTCAATTAAAATAATCATCATATTTCCATCTCTCTCCTTGACGTCCCAATCCATGGTTGTAGTGGTGACACAAGATATATGTGATCACTTACGGTCTCAAAAAAATCTAGAAAGCCTATTTTTTCAAAAATATAAAAGATCTACAAATTTAAATTTTCACTATATATATATATATATATATATAATTATATAGGTATGTATATATTGATAAGGTGTCAAAAATAAGGTTTTGTTTAAGGACCCAAAATCTAAGGGTGTGTTCGATTGCACAAGAACGCTCCCGCTATAATGCCCACATATGAGCAGACGGGAAATACGTGTCCCCACTATTAGGGGGCAGACATGTGTCCCCCCATCCTCTCACTTGTGAGCATTAAAGCGCTAGACTACATAAAGAGTTGGGGATGAAAAACCAATTTCTTACAAATTTTTCCACATTTACATTAGATTTAGTTTTCCGTGCAAATTTATACTTTAGTGAGTTGTACATGAAAAATCTTTGTGTCAAATACACAAATGAGAAAATATTTTTCTTTCATGCAAATTTTGAACTTTTATACGATATATCGGGCAGGTTCAATCAAGAAACACTGTTTTATGAGACATACATAAGATGGATCGGACATAATTTAATCTTAATTAAATCCAAATAACACATTTCATTGTAGAGAGAGATGCAGGCTGCCCTCGGGCCCATTTCAACTGGGAAAATCTCTAGTTGTCCAAATATGTTGCAGGGTATTTTGCCGGCCATGCTTGTCCACTGCTTCTTTGCCTACTCTAAGCCCATCTCTGGATGCTGGCATTGTGGGTTTCAATATTGTACTTACAAAAATCTCCAAGTTTCTTCTCAAATGATGAATTAGGCATCAAAGTACGTAATTTGGCATTCTAGCCATGCCCCCTGTTATGTTGCTCCCTCTTATTCTCCCAGTTTCTCCTAGCGTAGACATAGCCCACCCTAGCCCACCATTGATGTGGGGCCCGCGCCCCCATTGTGAGAGAATTTTTCTCCCAGGTTGGTACATATCATGGCCCTTCTAGCCACATATGAGCAATCACTTGACAAAAACTTCAACTACAACTTCGGCCAGATTTCCCATACCCTATCTATAAACAAGCATATGCAATCATATCTAATTCATGAATCTAGATCTGATGTCTCAAATCCTGTTTGATTGATTGTTGCATTCAATAAAAATAGATTGTGTATACAACCAAATGTATTAATTCAATAATGTGACATGTTTTTATTAGATAAGATAACGGATCTAAACGTTTGTATATGTTGGACAGTCACTAAAAGTCTTAACCACATCGGAAATAAACAGACAATCCGATCTCCGCATATTTAGGACAATAGCAACAGTAATATACAAACGAATTCCTCAAAAAATGTGGAAGAAAGGGGTGGAGAAGTATAAATTAATACCTAGGAAGACCCTATAAGATGAGAATTGTTGTTACTTCATAATTGCTTGTTTCACAACCGTGACTTGATTAATTTCCAGCTCCTAATATTCTTGGTCGTCTCTGTATCTGACCGTGTCTCAATGGTAAAATGTAACTCGATCCAAAGATTAGGTATAATTGATTAGAGTTATTATTGGCATCTTCAAGACTTCTTTTCACTTAAATTTTAATTGCAACGTCATACCAGGCACAAGACGATCGAGTATATTTGGAAGATATTAATCAAAAACTGTAAATCCCATACCTGCGAAATGGTTTGTTTCTTGGATATGTTTGATAATCCAAATAAGTTAGCTTATAACTTATTCAAGAGCTTATAAGCTTCTACTAATTAAATAATCTCCGTTTGGTTATATGGGTTTATTTGAAATTTTTTTATAGTTTTTCAAATAAGTTCATGAGCTTTTCGCTTTTTATTCTATTTTTTACTCCTACAATTTTCTAGAATTATATTTTAAGCGTATCCTTTTGTGTATTTTTTTATTTATGAGCCAACTTATTAATTATTTTACCAAACGTTTTTATTTATATCAGCTAACTTATCAACTATCGCTTATAAGCTCATGTTCATTCGGGCCTCAATTAGTTTATCAATTATAAAGCCTAACTTATCGGTATAAACTACCTTATCAGTTATAAATTAGTTTATCAATTCTACCTAAACATATCCAAAGTCCTCAAATAATCTCATACTCATTGCTATAATTCTTTTGGGGGGTTGATGATTATTAAGCAATAATATAATTGTTAAGTAAGGAGTACATTTGTAGGTCACAATCCACTATGGCTTGTTTGATACAACTTTTAAAATAATAATAATAATAATAATAATAATAATAATAATAATAATAATAATAATAAAAAATAATCTCTCTCATTTTTAAAAACATTCACTATATTGATGTCATATTTTTTTTTAAATACATTTTCTTTCCTTCTCAAGCATATATCTGAAAATTATTTTGTTAATATATAATCTCTATCAAAGGTACCCTATATTGCTTGAAACATGTCAATTTTAAGTGTTGTAAAAATAAGATACTAAACTCAGAATCAAGTCTTCTATTTATTTTGAAGCTAATTATAAGTTATTATCAGATCTCTTCTAGGATGGAAAAGAGTCAGCTATGTGCAATGACAAGCCTAAAATAATAAATTTTTTTGTTGTCCTAAAACTAAATCTTTAGGAGAATTAATGTATAATTAGAAAGTAAAAAATTTGACAGTCTTATTCAAAAAAAAAAATGACAGTCAAATGTAAAAAAACAATATTTATCAGACAAGGACTAAACCAATCTTGATTGAATAATTAAATAAATTTTCTTTGGAAATGAACTCCTCAACAATCTTCATACCTAATCGTCGATGAAATTCTGTTACGTCGACATAAACTCGTTCAAACTCATCGTTATCCATTCTTGTAGTCATAGGCGAAGCTACATAGAGGCCAGTGCGGTCCATGGACCGCACTGGAATTTGCAAAAAATTTTGATTTGATTAAAAAAAAATTATCAGATAGCCTGAAGCATTTCCCTTTCTACTCGCTGCTCTAGTGCTCTTGTCTCGCTACTCCTTGCTCCACAATTCAACTCCACTTCCAATTTTGTTTCCTTGGACGACGCCTTGGCAACAATCAGAGGTGAAAAAGTGAAGCTTGAAGTGTAATGATTTGTGCTCTTAAAGCCCTAATAATCCTCCAGTGATTTTTTTTTTTTTTGGTGTATTTGTGTTTGAAATGAGATATGCTGATATGCAATTAAAATTAGTTGAAGAAAAGGCCTTTCTGTGATTAAGATTTGATATTGAAGAAGATGAAATTAAGCTTGCTGCTTGTTGGATGGAGAAGACGAAGTGGGGAGGGGTGTGTGTGGGTGCGTAGGTGGGAGTTGTTGAAAAGAAGTCAAAGAGAGAGATCATCAACAGTAAAATCTGTCGACGTTTTACTCTAAAGACAACTATTGTTTTGCTCTAAGGGATTTATATTTTATTATTATTTTTGTTATTCCCAATAATAACTTTCACATCCACATAGGGACATAGGATATATTCAAGAGTTATAGCATGGTTAAACATTTCTGGTTGGTTGGATCTTCTCATATTCGTTCTCTCTCTCTCTTTCTCTATATATATATATATATATATATATAATAAACAAAATAAAATATCACAAAAAATTTCACCATTTTCTACATTTCAAAATTTAATTAAATTAGATTTGCACTTAAAAATTAGGTATATTTATCCTTGGAAAGTTGAAATCAGATTTGTGCTAGAATGAGTGATGATGAATGATAGAACATGTGAGTCCAATTCTTCAATTGGGCTTGCACTTGAAATGAGAGTGTAAAGCCCTCAGCTCTGGTTTAGCAATTTTGTCTCTATGCTTGATTAGTTGACTTTAACTTGGTTTAATATGTAAAATCCTAATTACGTTTGATATGTAAATGAGTTTATGTAATGCAATTATATTTGAAGTTGAAATTAGATTTGGTTTGTTGTTAATTTCTTTGGATATTTAAATTGGTAAGATGATTAATGTTGAACACTGGTTTTTTTGGTTTGATATTATAAATTGTAAGTTAGATCGATTATTCATACTTAAATATAATAAACTATGTTACATTTTTCTTTTCTAAAATTTTTAACCGCACGCGGTTCAAATGTTGTGCAATCATTAAGACCGTCAAATCTCTCGAGTGTAAGGAAACCACATTATTACACCTATATTCTGCTCCCGCCCCCTCCATATCCTTGCGGAAAAAAGGAAAAAAATTGGACCGCACTCGCCAAAAATCCTGGCTACGCCACTGAGTTGTAGTTCCCATGCATTCCAAACAAAGCTTCCTCTGATCATCGAAGGCAACATATTTTGCCCCCTCTAACTAAATTGTAACAACCTCAAGTCAATTTCATCATCTCCACTTAACAAAAATGATATTTATACAATTTGGGTTGACAATTAATTGATGTTGTAAAATCCAATAAACATATAAATTTACATGATTTTGCTACACGACGTCATTGTCAAGAAGTTACGTGTCAAACAAGTAGCATGATTCTTAATTACCTCAATTAATCTATCACAGCCAATGGAATGAGGAGTTTGATCGCTCCAATGGGTCGTACAACATTTTTGGTTCCAATAGGCATGTAATAATGAAACGAGAACTTAATGGAATCCGAAGGTAGATCAAGAAATAGCTATTAGCATCTCAACTAACGAAAATAACAGAGATTTAAGAATGTTATTTTGACAATATTAAACAATATATATAGATGACATTAATAACTCCAAGCATTACGAGGAGATTTAGTTATTTTATTGTATTTATTACTATTATTCTTTTTTTTTTCCTTCTTTTTTAGTACAAAAAATTGGGGTTGTAAAGTGGGTTGGTCTCTCAAACCCAGGTTGAACCAGTAAGAAAGTGTCTTTTCCACTAAAACAAGTCCCAGTTAATGAGATCCATATACAAATTGAGCGGCTTTCAAATACTTACAGATTTTGTGCAACCGGCACATTTTGGGAAGAAATGCTCTTGGTAGCAGGCTTTATGATATGGAGAGATCCTTGTCATAGAAAACTTTGGACATGGTTGCATTTTTTTTTTTTTTGAGAGAGACATGGTTGCATATTACTTAGCGAAAGTCAAATTTTAATATATCACATAGTTATAATAAGTATTATTATTCTTGTTACACCATTGTATATTGTATGTCTTATCAAGTAATTCAATTAGAATTGTTTGTATCTCAGAGAATTATATATGTGTCGATTGCACTCATGACTCATGGCATTTGAAACAATCTGCATGCCATATTGCACTTGCACGACTTGATGATCTTTCATGATCGATCTCTCTTTTACAACCATCACAAATCCTATTCCAAAATTAAGGAGAAAAGATTGGATCTTTTTTTATTGATAATATAATTAACAATAGTCATAGTCATCACTATATTTAAGTGTGATGTAAATCAAGGCAGATTTTTTTTTAAAAAAAACCAACGCTAGTTTTATAATACAAAACAAGACTAGCATGTTTATTTTAGCAAGAAACCAACTCTGGTTGATGGTTTTGTATTACAAAACTAAGATTACCTGAGAATTCTTCTATTAAAAATCAAAATAAAAATCATTATAATTGAATTAAAAAAAGGAAATTCCATATAAACTAGAAAGATTTATTGCCCGCGAATTATATTGATAATTGTCATTTGTGTCCAACTCTTTTGAAATTTTCTTGTTTGAACCTTTAAAAAATCTTCTAAACCAACCCATAAATGGAATGGGTCCCCTTTCGTAGTCGAAGCTGCGATGAAAGTGAAACACTTAAAAGTTAAAACCAGAGGCTAACTAACATAAAACAATAAATAATTTATGAGTTCGTGTAATTTCTATCTATTTCAGCATGTTCTCAAAATATAAAATTTTCTAAATCTTTTTCTTGTAAATTTACTTTTGCACATATGCATTATCGACGTGACAAGGAATTATAGAAACGGATTGAAATTCTTGCCTAACAAGTTTCGTTTAATTTATCACCAAGATTAATTAAATTCAAAGAAATATTTTGATGATCATTATCATAATCATCAAGAAAAATTTAGTGGAAAGGGGGAAAAGCACATATGCCGAACAAAAAATTACTCCTTAATTCGAACAATGTTCAAATTAATTACTTTAACGACAAATGTTCAATTTCATAATGACATTTTTAATAAGAAGTTCTCGTATATATTAAAAGCAAGATATGCTCTGATTACAAGTCCAAACAAATATTATAAAGCAGAGAAACAAAAACTCTCCATCTCCAATATCCCATTGAAATTCAAGATTACTAGATAATATTTATCTTCATATATAATTGAGAAACAAAGTTAAAGAAACCTCGTGTTTCATTTGATATACACACACAAAAGGGCACGGGAAAAAGCTTCTTAGAGGATAGGACAAAAGGGAAGCAAGACGAGTCTCTCTTTAATGATATATTACTTTCATTAAATATAATTGTTTCATAGGGGTGGGCATCCAGACCGCTACACGCCGACCCGAACTGACCCGAGTTGATTCAAGTCGGGTTGGAACAGTAATCGGGTTGGTTTTGGGTTGACATTTGTCAACCCGAAAACAGACCAGGTTGCCAAAAAAATTTTTAAAATTTTTTTTTTAATTTTTAATTTTTTTTACAGTAACCGAACCGATCCGACCCGGTGCCCACCCCTGTTTCATGCTGTGTTTTGTGGACTATAAATTTTACATGGATAACTTGATAATGAAATTAGTGATATAAAATATCGAAATTAAAAGATCAAGAATGTCAAGAATTTTTTACGTATACGTTATATACACCATCGAATCAAGCTATATTTTCCCATAATGAAATTTTATATTTGAAACTGAACTTCATGTTTATTTAGATAGATAATTCTATTTAAACCTTCTTGTTAGGTTCAAAGTGTTTTGTTTGGTCCTGGAAACAAAAGTCAAACAATAAATTGGTGGATACTAATTTCCTCTTAACGAAAGGAAATGTGCTTAATTGGTGTTGTTTGATTTGATTAATGAATATTTGGTGATTAATATCCAAAACGATAAGAAATACATAATATTTCCTTTAATGTTGTTAGGTCAACCGATGTGCGTTGACTTGTCAAAATTTCGCAACCACTAGTTTAACAAATTAAGGCCTTGTTTGATTGGGGGTTTAGTTGTTTCGCGCGATATTCCGTGTAAAAATATGTGGTTAATATTATTTTGGAAAATGTGTGTGTGGTTGAAAATGAGTATGAGGTATACGAAATTACGTGCGGATTTAGTTAACACCAAATAGAACAATGCCTAAAAGTCATTTCTAATCAAATTAAAATTAATTGTTACCAGATGGTGGGTAGGTGTTGGATTGTGATACCTCGATCAGCTTTCTAATCACATCACATTGCATCATGTGTGAAGTATGTCAAGAAGTCAAACATTTTATGTAGAAATTCACAAATTTTGCTTCCAATTCAGAAATTTCATGTGGTGTTATCATCTTCTTTTTAATGCATTTTAATTCATTCTTTTCAAATTTTAAATTTAGTCAAACAAATCACATCCATATATCTCTCCACTCATTAAATCTCCACCATCCAATTTCACCCATTCTCTCTCTTCCTACTCACAAGTCACAACAATTATTGATTCACATCGTCTTTTAATGACAAAGCATTTGAGAATGATACTTTATATACTTCTAGAAATTTTATAATATTTAGGGGCTGTTGTAAAACATAGGCGTGCACCGAAAGAGAAAAAGAAAAAGATAAAGTGTAATGATTATGTTTTATTGTGTGAATGACTATTGTATATTAGATCAATATTTATAATGATGTCTTAATATTTTCCTATAAATAGGGGCCATTTGTAATGAATTAATTCAATAACGAATCAAATGAAAACTCTCGCTACAACACGTTATCAAGACTCTACACTTACTTCAGAATAACGAAATTTAATATCTATGATTTCCACTAACCGGTTGTCATCATTCATCATCATTTTTGGGAGAACTTTATCTCAAATACATCAATTCTTGAGCTCTCTCTTCTCTTCACGAACTAAATACAACAATTCTTGAGCCCTCTCTTCTCTTCACTAACTAAATCTCTTCTTCTCCATTTCTACTCAAAGAATTTCTCTTAATATCTGTTTATAAGTAATTATTAGTTGCTTTTGCTTTTCAAAGAATTATAGGATCTGGGTTTTGAATATTTTTTGGTGCGCCTACAAGTTAATTCAAAGAAAAAAAGTTGATTACATACAAATGATGGCTCTTACTTCTTTGCAAGTTTGCATGGATTCATCTGATTGGTAGCAGACCATGAATGGTGGTGGTGGAGCTTTGACTACTGGATTTTTCCTCGCCATTACTTCGTCCGATGACATTTTAGTTGTAGCTATGAGACATAGTGGTTTCTTTCTCTTTGTTTCTCTCTCTGTCTCTCACACACACATAAAATAACATAGACATTATTTTGTATGTTTATGGTCCTTTAGGTGCTTAATAGCTCACATGCACTAAGGAAATGTCACATATAAATTTTCTCATATATATCAAAATCAAATGAAACATTATAGACGATAATAAAGATAGGTAAATGGGCCATGCAATTTATTATTAAATTATATGATTTCATACTATTTGCTAATTACGGTGTTGGACATCACATGCAATAATAGAGACAAAGTAGGCCACGTATTGAATTATGGCATATTTATGGACTACATTGTTTCTGGAATCGATGAGGATGATACTTTGATTGTCATGACATATATATATATATATATATATATATATATATATATATATATATATATAATACATTAAACTATAACATTCGTTTTCTTGAGATATACGGGCAATACATTATCAAAATTAATTTTTCTCGACTCCATTATACTCGATTTAATGAGAGCTTCGATTTGTAACTAATATTGATAAGATAATAACTCGTTTTGAAATATGTTATTATTAAACTTTCATAATTTGCAGGTAATACCCCACAATTTTGAAAAAGTTACAATATAGTCAGAACGTATTGATATTTACAAATTGAAATGGAAATGAAATAATTTTCTGATAGTATAATATCGCTAGAACATTTACGATAATTTTACCTGGATTGGAATGGACAATTTTCGCTGCGGTGAGTTGATAATTTTACCTCTGACCTGAATTTGGAATAATTTCCATATGGTAGGTTCTACCACCTATTGGAATCTAAATTTACATTTATTACTATAATTTACATATGGTCGGTTATACTGCTTTGAAATTTAAATTTAAATTTATATTTATTGCGATAATTCCCATACGGTGAGGTTCTACCACCTATTGGGGAGAATTTAATTTCTATTATTTATGTTTTTATACTTCAAATGTGGTGGGTTATACCACTACGCTTAGAATATATATTACCAATGTGGTTGGATTAAACCCCACGATTGGTACTAAATAATAATAGTGACCGATTTACATATAGTTGACAAGAATGTTATATTGATATTAACAAAGAGATTTGAGCAAATGATGATATATGTGTTGATAAATTGCTCAAAGAATCCCATGGTAATGAAAGTGAAAGAAAATATACCATGATAAAAATTTCATTATGAGATTAGTTTATTGTGATATATCAATAAGAAAATATACCATGGTGAAAAACCTCATCAATATTATGAGATTAGTATATTATATCGATATGATAAGAAATGCTCAAAGAAGCATTTGATAAAGATCCCAATTAACAGATCAAAGGAAATATATCGTATCGTGGGATCATATGAAACAATCTCATCGGTGATATGAGATCGTATTGATATGAGAAGAAAATGATATTGAAGAAATACATGTCACAAATATTATATTGATGGTGCAATAGATTCCTATATTCAATAAAGCCAAACGTGATATTATTATTATTCTCTAGAAGATGCCCAAAATAAGTTAAAGAAGAATATATTGAGAATATCAAAGGGTGGCAATAAACACTTGAAGATATAAAAATACAAAAGAAAATACATATTGAACTCCGTAAATGAGGGATGCGTCTCGAGAGTATAAATACTCCGTAACTCTGCCACCCCTAACATTCGGATTCATAATGAAAGATCCAAAGGATCTCTTTTCCGCTTGACACCAATGGTCTGTAATCGATGGGTTTCAAATTTTCCATGATTCTTGAACATATGATTGAATCTTGATGAGTAGATCAAAGCAACCGTATTAGCGAAACAAGTATATTTCTCATTGAACGAGAAATAAATTTATATTCTACACCCTGATTTAGAAATTCTAGCAAACCATCAAAGAAATAATTAATATTCAACAAACCTATGGGTTTGGTATGAAAGTTCCACTGTGCCCATGATGCTATGTTGAATATTTCCTCCAGTGTGTTATAGCCGCCTGGAAGGACAATAAAAGCATCACTATTGTTCATCATGTACATCATGCAGTCATGAATAGACTGCGTTTTTAGCATCAGCCCAGCTGAACCCATGATTGTATTGGATCCAATACGATTGCTAGCTCCAACTTGATGAAAAGGTAATACGCTTGACACTCTTATCCCCCATAATTGTGCGGCCATTGTAAGACTCTTTAAAAGCTTGGTATTGGTCCCTCCATACAGTATATTGATGTTTTGTTTCCCTAATTCCTTTATAAGTTGGTTTGCCATATCTATATATTGGATATCACCTATCAGTCTAGATCCACCAAGAACACATACAGTCTTAATCAGGTGAGGTGAAGATTGATTTGCATGAGATGATTCTAAAATTCTCATCGCCATCTCCATCTCCATCTCTCTCTCTACACTAAAGTTTCAATGTATGAATGAGAGATACGTGAATCCCTCTATTTAAAGATAAATTTTCAAACCAATAAGTGATTTTACTATTTACCTTTTGACAATATGAGAAAAGAGAACAGTAGAAAAATATCAGTGAAATGACATACACTTTCGGTGATTGAAATCTATATATAAATATATTTATTTATTTATTTACATACATATATATATTTAAAAAACACGATATTTACAATTACGCTAAATACATCGATCTACGCCAAAATTTTTCACAATTACGAAAATCATAATACTAAATTTTTCTACTAAATTTACAAATAGGATCTTTTAAAGTAAGATTTTCGAGACTGTACCGTTCTTGTTCATCTTTAAATTTGGCCCATAAGGCCATAAGCTCACCTTGTACGTGTCCACTAGGATGTGTCTCAAGAGCCTGTTGAATATCATCCAAAGACTCCTTACTCAATCCATCCTTAATGAATGCTATTTTATCCTCTCGGTTTTGGACAAGTACCCCAGATTTACATCGAGTGTCACAAGTCCACCGAGCACATTTATAACATCCTCCTAACCTTTTTGCTCTCCGTTTCTTCGAAAAACTACTTTTACCCATTCCAGGCATGTATTTAGAAGGAATCGAAATCTCACCAGATAATCGGACCTTTGCTTCAATCAACCACCGAATATCTTGTGGTATGCCCTTATTCATTAGTATTCTTAATCTTTCGAGTCTACATAGATAAATTCTCTTTAGAATTTTGATCGGCAGTGAGGGATAGTATTTTCGAAGATTTGAGAGCGTATGATCCATTATAATACTCGGACCCTTGTTGGGGTAAATATTATAAGCGTCCGGATGACTTATAAACCCGTATGAGGTACGATTCCGCGTTTGAACAGTACCATGATATGAAACGTATGGGTTAAGATTCAACGCTGGAACAGTAATGCGGGTAATAATGGCACCGAAAGATGATGGGATATGTCGGTGAGCCATAGATATGATAAAAGTGATAAATCATGTTGAGCACTATATAGATCCCTGGTTCGATTGATGTAAATAATTTATTGAAATCAAGAACCGAAGAATTTTTCAAATGATTGTTCTCGATAAATGATGAAATCATTACTAGCCAATGATTTGGAATAAATTTAAAATATATTTGGAACATATATATGGGATGAGATATATGGGCCCACTCACCCTTCATGTGGACTACTAATAATATGATATGGATCCACTGTGTAGTCACATGTGTATATAGTAATAGAAAATTTACGAAATGATTTGCTCATGATAAGAGCACGAGTTCCAGATCGAATGATAAAGCTAGTGAGTGTATATCCAAAATAATTTGAATAAGGCCGTAAATAATTGGATATGCGCATACGAGTGGGATAGAATTGGCAAAATATTTAAAGTCCTCCAATCGATTTGCCAAAATCGAGAACAAAATATAGAATGAAAAATTCCCCCATTAAAACTAAATATTGAGAATATATATGATGAAAAGTATACAAATTGTGTCGAGTTTAGTTGTTTGCATGAGGAGGAGTATTAATAGTTTGGAAATAATATATGAAATGTATCATGAATTTGAAATTCAAATATGAATCAAACGATCTCATATACCAATTATATATGTTTTGATAAATTAGCAAGCCCGAAGTATTGATATTATTTAAATAAAAGTTCCCCAAATATGTATATCAAAGCAAATGATAGAAGGTGATTTTGATAAAGGAGGCATACACTTTGAAGAGAATATAGACTCAAGTATATTGTGCAATTCTAAAAGAGGATTGATAATGAGAAATCTCAATAAGTTATATTGTTATGGGGAAAGAAATGAAAATGGAAAGTGTCGACACAATATGAAAATGTAGCGCTACATACGATCAACGATAATGAGGATATTGAGATATATCGAAGAATAATATTGAAATATACATATACGGGCTTGATAAGAAAATTGAACTATTAAAAGGATAACATTGCTTGTAATAGCTTAAAGTAATGATATTGTTGTACGCTGTACTCTTTTCCTTGTTTGAGGTTTTTATCCCAAATGGTTTTTCCTAAACAAGGTTTTTAATGAGGCAGCCTAATCACAACTAATAGAAGATCTCGAGAGAAGATTTGGATATATATATGTCGATACAGTGAGAATGTAAGATCGAGATTGTTGATTGCAAATAAGCACTGATTATGACACAGTGATAAATATGATACTTACCTGAAGGATTTTGATTTAAACATACTTGTACAAACTACGCGTTGCACTCTTTTTCCCTTGATTAAGGTTTTATCCCATCGGGTTTTCCTACCAAGGTTTTTAATGAGGCAACGTTTATGACAATGGCTTATAAATCTTCCGTCAAAGGTGAGTGTATCGGCCCCCAAGATACGGAATCAAATGGAGTAGCTGTACTCTTTTTCCTCCGATCAAGTTTTTCCCATCGGGTTTTCTTGACCAGGTTTTAATAAGGCAACAGACAAGATTCTTATAAAATGATCATCATCGGGGAGCAACTTACCATTTACTCGTCGCTCGGGTTTTGTCCTACTAAGGTTTTCCTGAAGCAGTATATGATCACTCAACTCTACCGACATCAATTTAGAAGTTTTTCTCCCATTGGATTTTTCTTCAAATAAGTTTAAAGACAATTGTATAAATAGTCATTCAAGGGGGAGTGTTGTAAAACATAGGCGTGCACCGAAAGAGAAAAAGAAAAAGATAAAGTGTAATGATTATGTTTTATTGTGTGAATGACTATTGTATATTAGATCAATATTTGTAATACGATGTGCCCCAATATTTTCCTATAAATAGGGGTCATTTGTAATGAATTCAATAACGAGAATTGAAATGAAAACTCTCTCGTTCACAACAGGGGCAGTGAAAAATATGAATCCTTGTAAACTCAAAATGTTGCAATGAGATGAGTTCACATGGAACATAGTGAAGTCATTGAATAGTGTATGTCTGGCCAAGTAAGGTCGGACAAAAACCAATCTAAAGCTCAATCCTCCCCAATCCATTCAGGTTGGGTTGGGTTGGATTTCAAGTTTTGATTTTGAATTAGTTGGGTTGGATTTGGATTCTATATGAAAACCCAATTAAACCCAATCCAACCCCCAACTAATTTAAATTCAAATATAAATAAAAAAACAAAAAATTTGAAAAATAATAAATTATGGGAAAATGAATTCAAACATTTAGGCCTTGTTTGATTGGGGGTTTAGTTGTTCCGCGCGGTATTCCGTGTAAAAATGTGTGGTTAATATTATTTTGGGAAATGTGTGTGTGATTGAAAATGAGTATGAGATATACGGAATTGCGTGCGGATTTGGTTAACACCAAATAGAACAAGGCCTTAAATAGAAACTAAAAGTGTGTGGTTTTACAAAATCACAAACATACGATCTAACATTGAATTGAACTAATAACGAATTTCACATCAATTTAAATATTAAAAAATTATATTAAATTTTTATTAGGTTGAAATCCAAACCCAATCCAACCCAACCTGGGCTGAATTGGGTTGGATTGGATTAGTTTTATTCTTTAAGTGAATTGAGTTGAATTCAATTTTTACCAAATCGATTTAATTAAATTGGATTTGATGTGAATTGAACCCGACCCAACCCAATTCACGCTTAACGATATGGACGCCGAGTGTTAAAGCTCCCGTTCTTTTACAACTTTTAACAAATTTTTACACATTTTAACTCATTCTTATCTAAAGTCAAACCAATTATATCCACATATTTTCTGGGATCCACTGTACTACACAAATCTCCACCACTCAATCTCACTCATTCTCTCTCCTATTTCACATCAAAACTCATAAATACTCATAAATACACATACACTAACACCCACAAAATTGCCCTTCTTGTCAAATGACTTTCTATTAGCATAACGTCAGCAATTGGACAGCATATGGATGGCTCATTTTCGATTTTCGCAAAATTACTTTGTACTATGATTCTACTCTCCCCGTCCCACTAAGATAGACACCCACCATTTTTCACACATATTAAGAAAACATCTTAAATGTTCTTGAAATTATAAGATATTCATATATTCTTCCAATTTTAACCCTATATTGAATGGTCAAAAAGTAGTGTGAACATATTTAAATATCTTGGGAGATGAAATATCTATCTTGATGTGTAGTATTCCAATTATCTTTAATAGGGGTATTTTAGTACATATAAAATAAATTATACATTCAATAAGGAAATTGGACTATAATTTGGGATGGATAAAATAGGAATACTTGCCTATCTTAGTGGGACGGAGGGAGTATGAAATTTGCTACATTGTTCTCGAACCTTTTAAAATTAATTAACTTCTAAATAGATAATCTCTTAGAGCTTGTTCGGTTGCCTTCAAAACAAAAAAAGCAATTTCTCTCTTATCTTTTTAACTACAAACACATTTTTTGATATAATATTAACCACATATTTTATACGGAATAACGTGCATGACAAATAACACACTAAAAGAACAAGCTCTTAATTTGTGTTGGGTATTTTTAATATTTTTATTACACTTACGTTAGATATATGGGTGAATTAACAAGAGGTTATCCATGTGCTTTAATTAAAATTGAGCATAACCCTTAAGTTAATAAATTAAGTACATTAAATTCATCACAATTGATTAATACATCATTTAATTCATGTGTGCATGTATTTTCCCTATAAATAGGGACATTCTAGCCATGGAACTCATTAAGGGAAAAAAGAGAAAAATTTGTGTGAGAGATACAATTTATTAGCACTTTCAATATATATTTTTGACCAAAAGAAAGGTGTTCTATTTGTGAGAGCTTTGGGTTAATCCTCTAATGCAAAGAAGGAATTAATTACACAATGTTTCAAGTTGGGTTATTATATCATAGAGGGGACAAGTCATATATTGTCTGTCGCACCGGTGATTGACGTATTTCAACACCGCAGAGGGCTTGAATCTCCTTAAAGAATGGTACGGCCTCCCCTACCAGAATTTCATCTAGAAAGGAATAATTCTAGTTATATAATTAAATAAGTGATAGGGAACCATTTAAAAATTCTTTTTTACCACTTTTTATTATTTTTTATTCATTTTTTCTTTACCCTAAATCAATCACATCCACATATCATATCACATTCATAAATTTCAACCATTCGCCTCCACTCATTCTCTCTCATTTTTTACATTAAAAACTTTTAAAACCCATTAAAAATATACCCATATTACCCTATAAATTATAAAACTATATGAGGTAGTTTAACTCTATAAAAATATGATGGAACAATGGGCATGTTATACGATATAAGATTGTGACGTATCACCATATTATTATATTGTCCTAGACAACAAGCAAAAACAAAAAATTAAAAAGTGATAAGTTACAAGATCCAAACGCCTCAATCAAAAAACAGATGAAACTTGCAATGTAGTCACGTCCCAATGCACACTTGGGGGATATATCTCAATCTCTCTATTTGTCAGCATTTTACTATGATGGGCATTGGGGCAGTAGCGGCCTCTAGCGGTAGTCTCGAAACTCTGTCATCATACACGTGTCTAATCATGAATCCAACAATGATTAGCAAAGTGTGTATAATCATTACTATTCACTCTCTTTCTATTCTACACGCACATCATTTCCATAATAGCTCCCAGGAGAGAAGAATTCAAGTATTCAGCTGCAGCGCCACCGTGAAGGATAACACTAGCGGTTCATAATTCATCCATGGACGGCGGAACAGAGCCACTTCTCGATAACCACGACCGCCACAAAGACAGAGTCGAAGAGTACCAGACTCGTGAAGAGGAAAAGGGTTTCCTGGATGGAAACAGAAAAGACGAGACGACATCGTATGGGTGGCCTTGCAGTTTTGTGAAGGAATTTGGTATTGAATCGAAGAAACTATGGAAAATAGCTGGCCCTGCCATTTTCACGTCTGTATGCCAGTATTCATTGGGCGCATTGACGCAAACTTTTGCGGGATTTGTTGGGGAGCTTGAGCTTGCTGCTGTCTCTGTTGAGAATTCTGTAGTTGCTGGTCTTGCATTTGGAGTCATGGTATTTTTTCCTGCTTTTTTTTTTTCTGAAAATTGAACGATAATTTAAGATGATTTTTAACTAACGGTTGCAATCCACTTACTCTGATTCCGAAAGGTGAAATTTTTTTTTTTTTTTAACGGAATTAACAGTTTTATCTTAAATGGTTATTATGATAGAGAATCACTATTTACTGCTGTGTTTTGCTTCTGTCATAAAAGCACTGATAAAATGAACGGTACGAGTTTGGTGAATGTCAAATCGAAGTATGTCACGTATTTTGCTGCTGTTTTAAGAACTTTAGATTCCCAAATTTTACTTGCTTTAATTTAACAAATTTCACTATTCCAAAAAAAAAAATTAAAAGAAAAAAAATTCAAAAGAAAAAAGATAGTCTAACACTCTAATTAAGCATGATTTGAAAAAATATTTCTAGTGAAGGTAGAGTGCCACCACCTTCACTCAAGAAGAAAAGAAAAAAAAAGTGATACTAAAAATTGAGCCCACCAACCCCATCTCCACCGCCTCTCTATTTCTATAAATTGGCAAATGAATTTCATTTTGCATCCCATTCTCGAATTACAAGCCTCATATGTAATCCCTTGTAGTGAGTTACAAATCCTTTGTAATCTCAACAATTAGAGATAAAGAGAGAGAGGTTTAGAGAACTAGAGAGAAAACAAGGTGTGAGATTTCTCCTAGTAATTCATGCTCTTTCCTTTATCGAAGAGAGAGTGTTTCTCCTATTATAAGAGAGGTTATCATCGCCAATTGTACTCTCCTTATATTGCAGAAGTTGCTGTAATCCTTTGTCGATAGTGAAATCCCCTACCACTTGTCAGTGGTTTTACCCCACTTAATTTGGGGTTTTCCAAATCTGGTAGTTTTTCATTTTTCTCATTTCTATTTCAATAATTGTGTGTAGTTCCACAAACCGATCCTAACAAGTGGTATCGAGCTTTGGTTGTGATTTTCATTAAATTCTTAGTATGCCTGGTTGCAAAGATGACTGATCTTCCACATCAAAACGATTTTTTGAGAAAATCACTAGATCTATAGCCGAAGTTCGTCAAGATCCAGTTTAGTGGAAAGAGGCACCTATAAAAATGGCTACTGAAATATGAAATAGAGAAATTAATGGAAATAATTTCTCATTGTGGAAAATGAGAATAAAAGCGATTGAGAAAAGATAACTGCTTGCAAGCAATTGGAGAAAGACCGATATCACTGATAAATGGAGCAGATTGGATGGCAATGCTATTGCTAATCTACATCTAGCACTAGCTTGAATATTGTCAAGTGTAATGAGAAAAAGACTGCAAAAAGAGATTTGGGATACTCTCACAAAATTGTACGAGGCCAAATCACTACACAACAAGATCTTCTGAAGAGGAAGTTATACACCCTTCTGATGATGGAGTCAATTTCTTGATTGCACCACATCAACACCCTAACACTCTATTTTCACACCACAACAATGGGGCATAATATAAGACGGTGAACGTGTCAAATTTCCGAGTCTACCCTGATTCGTATGATCAACTCATCATCAATTTGACCAACAATTTGGAGATATTAGTCTTTGACGATATTGCACCAAGGGTTCTTGAAGAAGAAAGCTCGGCGCAAAAATAAAGAAGATGCACTGGGAGCTCACAAGAAGTCAAGCCTAACGGTGACGAGAGGTAGATCAACTTAACGGGCGTGGGTGGAGTCAAAATCGAGTAGATCAAAGTCGAGAAGTAAGAAAATGTCAAGTGTCATCACTGTGGGCAAGAAGGGCACTACAAAAGGGTGTTGGCGCACCAAGAAGATTGAGGAAGCAAAGGAAAACGGCCCGAGACATTAAATGCTCAGGTTGTGTAGCTAATACATCGGATGAGGGCGAGATATTATACAACAAGCAATGACAGCTTGTTGAAGGCGTAAGAAGGTTCACCGACGCGGTGGCTTTTTGGATTCAGGGAGCTACATGGCATATGACCCCTAGAGAGAATGGTTCCACCAATATGAACCTATCTCAGAGGATCTGCGGTTTATGGGCAACCATCATGCCTTGAGATTGTCGGTATTGGTACCATCAAATTGGTGATGTATGATGGTACTGCTCGCACTCATCCAGAGGCAATGACATGTGAAAGGCTCAAGAAAAATCTATTGTCACCGGGACAATTAGATAGTATTGGGTGTAGTACCCATGTTCGAGATGGATCATGAAGATTGTTGAAGCGCTGTGGTGATGAAAGCGAAAAGATAGCAAAGAATCAGTACATGCTTAAAGGCTAAACACAACAAGAAGGAGAAGGTCAATCGCGATATAGTGTTAGGATCGGCATGTAAGGAACTCGACACACAATTACAATCAAATAGAAATGAGAAAATGAAAAACACTGCATTTTACGTGGAAAACCAAATTAATTGGTAAAACCACTGCAAATCTGCGAAGGATTTCTACTATCGATAAAAGGATTACAACAACTCTCTAATATAAGGAGAGTACAATTGGCGATAACCCTCTTTATAATAGGAGAAAACACTCTCTCTTCAATAAAGGAAAGAACACGAATTACTAGGAGAAATCTCACACCTTGTTTTCTCTCTAGTTCTCTAAACTCTCTCTTTATCTCTAATTGTTGAGATTACAAAGGATTTGTAACTCACTACAAGGGATTACATGAGGCTTGTAATTCAAGAATGGGATGCATAATGAGAATTCATTTGCCAATTTATAGAAATAGAGAGGGAGATGGGTTGGTGGCTCCACAATTTTTGACCATTCCTCTTTTTTTTTCTTTCTTCTTGGTCAAAGGTGGTGGCTTTCACCTACCTTCATTCTCCCACTTGAAAGTCACCTTGTACCAATCTCTTACCCTTCTACCTTGCCATATTCATGTGCCGCCACGCCTCCGCTAGGCCAATAGAGGATCGACACAATACAAACTTGTCATTGCTGACTGCTTTGTAAACATATCCGGGTTGTCTTTCGTGATGGATTTTCAATATCCACACTTCCTTCTTCCACCTTCTCAATAACAAAGTGATATCAACCCAATGTGTTTCGGCCTGAATGAAATGCCGATTCTTTGCCAAATGCAAAGCGCTCGACCGGTCACAAAATAGAGTAATCTTCTCATGTTTGTGCCCAAGCTCTTCCAATAACATTTGCAAACCATATTGCCTCTTTGTCGCTTGTGTAGCCGCCACGTGATTCTCGCTCGCTGCTGACGAGCCACGAGGATCGCAGCTGGAACCCAACTCATCGCTTCCTCCAAAGCAAGAGTAAACACATAACCTGTGGTGGATTTGCTTTTATCAAGATCACTGCGTATCCGAATCAACATAGCCTTTGACAATAAAATTCGATCCTCCATAACATAATGCAAAGATCTGAGGTGCCCTTGATATATCTCGTGATCCTCTTTCACAGATTCCAATGCTCTTCTCCCAGGATTCGCCATGTACCACTAACCACTCCCACCGCTTGTAATGTCCAGCCTTGTACAAAACCATAGCGAACATTAAACTACCCATCGATCACGATCACGGCACTGAGACATCTCCATCCTCTCCGCTCACCGCTAGGACTCATACTTGAGGATAACTTGAAATTAATAGGAAGAGGGGTAGAGATTGACTTACAATCTTGCATATTGAAGCGTCAAAGATTTTCTTCAAGTAATTCTTCCGAGAAAGCCAAATCTTCCTATTATTTCGCCCTCAGAATTTGCATCCCTAGAATCTTGTTTGTCGTCCTAAGTCCTTCATTTCAAACTCCCTAGCCAATTGAGCCTTTAATTCTCAGAATACGATCTTTCATGGCCAACATGTCGCCAACATACAACAAGAGAATAATGAAATCACCATCACCATCACCAAATCTCTTGTTATAGACACAAGGATCGCATTCAATCATGTATCCAAGGCTCAGGATGAAGGAATCAAATCTCTTATACCAACATCTCGATACTGCTTGAGACCGTATAGAGATTTGTTCAACCTACAAACCAAGTTCTCTTTTCCTTTTTCTTCAAACCATCTCGGTTGGAGCATATAAATTTCTTCTTCAAGTTCTCCATGAAGAAATGCGCTTACATCCAATCGCCTCCAAGTACAAATCAAATGTAGCACACATCGCCAGATTATCTTTCTGTCAACAACAGAGAAAATATTTTCGTTGAAATCAATACCTTCTTTCTCGAGCAAATCCTTTCACTACCAATCTAGCATCGATACGCTTCCACTTGGTCATTGCCATCTCGCTTGATCTTGTAGACCCATTTATTTCCTCGATGGCTTTCCTTCCATGTGGTAGTGGAACAAGATCCCAAGTTTTATTTTATGAAGAGCTTCCATTTCTTCTTGCATTGTCAGCCATCCATAGAAACATCTTGACTCTTTATAGCCTCCATGAAAGTTGATGGCTCCCCATCCTCTCGTTAGTAGACATGTGATGCAATGTTACCTCCATAATATAATCCGAAAGCAAGTCGGGTCCTCTTCTCTCCCGAAAGGACTGCCTAACTTGTGGAGTCACAAACTCCGGCTGCTCTTGTTCTTCGTGGTTCGCACGCTTCGTAAGAATCTAGAACTTCTTGTTCTAGTTGATCTTCAACTGAACTACAGAGTCTCTCGTTTCTCCTTTGAAATGCTATCATCACTTTGCACCTTATCTTCTCAGAAATACAACGCCCCATCGATTATAACCTTGTGGGCAAGGATCCCACAGCGATACCCTTAACACCATCAAAGATACCCCAAGAAAATGCATTCCTCGGATTTCTGATCCAACTTGATGTTTCTTGGGCAGGCATAGCATACGCGTGAACTTCCAAACGTGTCGCAAGCTTAGAATAATCACCGGCTTCCCCGGCCCACATCTCCATAGAGTCTTCGCATCAATTATGTTGATGGTGACCGATTGATCACATAACAAAGCGGTCTTGACCGCTTCAAACGCCCAAAACGATTGCTAACCCGCAGCTTTTCAACATCGCCTTGTCCTTTCTAACAAGGTTCGTTCATCCGCTCGCTACTCCATTTTGTTGTGTGGAGTGTGTGCCACTGAATTGCCTTTTGATACCTTCTTGTTTACGTAGTTATCAAATTATCGCCAAGATATATTCTCCTCCATTGTCTCGCCCTCAAACACTTGATCTTTTTCTCGAGATTTAAGTTCAACTCCGCGCTTGAAGATTTTGAAAACTTCAAAACACATCCGACTTCTTTTCTAATTGGATACACCTAACATCTCCTGAGTAATCGTCAATAAATGATACAAAGTATCCGCACCTCCTAGGGACACAGCGCTTGTACAAACGCCGAGTGAACCAACTCAAGTATAGCTTACTTCTAGCAATGAATCGCCGAATTTCAATCATGCTACTAGTAACACAATGCCACAAAATGGTAAAGATACCTTTTTGAGCCTGGAAGAAGCTTTCTTTTGAGAGAATTTTCAAACCTCGTCGGCATGTGGCCAAGTTTACGGTGCTACATCATCGCCACGCTCTTCTCCCGAATTCACCGCCGTAGCTTGACGCTTCTCCTTCTTGTTGTGTTTCGCTTTACATGCAGATTTGTCGCTATCTTTCTCGCTTCATCACCACAAGCGCGCTTTTAACAATCTTCATGATCCCATCTCAACATGGGTACTACACCTAATACTATCTAATTGTCCCAAAGGACAATAGATTTTTCTTCGTGCCTTCACATGTCGCACTCTCCTGATGGTGCGAGCATCATCATACATCACCAATTTGATGGTACCAATACCAAGAATCTCCAAGGCATGATCGCTACCCATAAACACAGATCCTCCCGAGATAGGTTCATATTGGTGGAACCATTCTCTCCTAGGGGTCATATGCCATGTAGCCTCAATCCAAAAGCCACACGCCTTGAACCTTCTTCTCGCTTTCAACAATCAGTTTCAGCCACAGATAATATCTCGCTCTCATCCGATGTATTCGCTACACAACCCCTGAGCATTTAATGTCTCAGTGCCGCTCCTTTGCTTCTCAATCTTCGAGCCGCCAACACCCTTTTGTAGTGCCTCTTCTGCCACAAAGGATGACACTTGACATTTTTCTTACTTCTCGACTTTGATCTACTCGATTTTGACTCCCATCGACCACGCCCGCTGATCTACCTCTCGCACCATTAGAGCTTCACTTGCCGTGAGCTCCCACTCGTTTTCTTTATTTTTGCGCCGACTTTCTTCTTCAAGAACCGCAAATGCAATATCACAAAGACTAGTATCTCCAAATTGTTGGTCAAATTGATGATGAGTTGATCATACGAATCGTAGACTCAAGTAGAATTTCAAAGACGCTCACCCGCTCTCTATATTATGCCCCATTGTTGTGAGTCAGGAAAATAGAGTGTTCAGGTGTTGATGTGGTCTCTGGTCATCGGTTGACTCCATCATCCGAAGGGTGTATAACTTCCTCTTCAAGAAGATTTTGTTGTGTAGTGATTTGGCCTCGCATAACTTTCAGGAGAGTATCCCAAATCTCTTTTGCCGCCTTTTTTCTCCGATACACTTGACAATACTCCGGCTTAGCGCCAGATGTAGATTAGCAATAGCATTGCCATCCATCTCGCCCATTTATCATCGCAGTGATATCGCTGCCTTTCTCCAATTGTCGCCAAGCGCTATCTTTTTCTCAATATCGCTTTTATTCTCATTTTCCACAATGAGAAATTATTCCCATTGAATTTCTATTTCATATTTCACGCCATTTTTAAAGATGCCTCTTTTTCCACTAACTGGATCCGATCTTAGCACTAACTCAAGTATAGATCTAGTGATTTTCTCAAAAAATCGCTTACGATGTGGAAGATCACCATGTCAGCAACCAGTGAGCATACTAAGAATTTAATGAAAATCACAACCAAAGCTCGATACCACTTGTTAGATCGGTTGTGGAACTCGACACACAATTACAACAAAATAAAGTAAGAAAATGAAAAACACTGATTTTACGCGTGAAAACCCCAAAATTAATTCTGTGTAAAAACCACGGCAAAGTAGAAGGATTTCACTATCGACAAAAAGGGATTACAACAACTTTCTCTAATATAAGGAGAGTACAATTGGACGATAACCTCTCTCTTATAATAGGAGAAAACACTCTCTTCAATAAAGGAAAGAACACGAATTACTAGGAGAAATCTCACACCTTGTTTTCTCTCTAGTTCTCTAAACTCTCTCTCTTTATTCTAATTGTTGAGATTACAAAGGATTTGTAACTCACTACAAGGGATTACATGAGGCTTGTAATTCAAGAATGGGATGCATAGAATGAGAATTCATTTGCCAATTTATAGAAATAGAGAGGCTGGGTGGAGATGGGGTTGGTGGCTCACAATTTTTGACCATTCCTCTTTTTTTTTTTTTTCTTTCTTCTTGGTCAAAGGTGGTGGCTTTCACCTCACCTTCATTTTGGGATCATGAAGATTGTTAAAGGCGCGCTTGTGGTGATGAAAGCAGAAAGATAGCAAAGAAATCATACATGCTTAAAGCGCTAAACACAACAAGAAGGAGAAGCGTCAATCCGCGATTTGAATTCGGAGAAGATCGTGGATTTATGATGTGGCACCGTAAACTTGGCCACATGTCCTAACGAGGTTTGGAAAATTCTCTCGAAAGAAAGCTTCTTCCAGCTCAAAAGGTATCTTTACCATTTTGTGAGCATTGTGTTACTAGTAAGAAGACAGATGAAATTCAGCTAGCTCAACCGCTAGAAGTAAAGCTATACTGAGTTGGTTCACTCGACGCTTGGCAAGCACCTGTGTCCCTAGGAGGTGCCGATACTTTGTATCATTTATTGACGATTACTCCAGGAGATGTCATATCCAATTAGAAAAGAAGTCGATGTGTTTGAAGTTTTCAAAATCTTCAAAGCGCTGGTTGAACTTGAATCAGAAAGATCAAGTGTTTGAGGACATAATGGAGGAGAATATATGATGAATTTGATAACTTCAGAAACAAGAAGGTATCAAAAGGCAATTTACTTGGTGGCACACACTCCACAACAAAATGGAGTAGCAGAGCGGATGAAACGTAACCTTGTTAGAAAGGACAAGAGCGATGTTGAAAACCCAGGTTGGCCAAATCGTTGGGCCAAGCACAAGACCTGCTATGTGATTAATCGTCACCATCAACCGCACTGATCTAAAGACGCCTATGGAGATGTGGACTGGAAGCCACCTGATTATTCTCGCTTGCATACGCTTAAAGTTCTCAGATGCTATGTACAACGCCCAAGAAACATCGGTTGGATCCAAATCCAGAAATGCATTTTCTTGGGGTATGATGGTGTTAAGGGGTATCTGTGGGGATCCTAACGCCATAAGGTTATAATCAGCGAGTGGACGCTGTATTTGGCAAGATAAGGTGCAAAGTGATGATAGCATTTCAAAGGAGAAACCAGAGATCAGAGTTCAAGTTGAAGATCAACTAGAACAAGAAGTTCTAGATTCTTCCTGGCAAGACAGAGCACGAAGAACAAGAGCAAGTCGAGTTTGTGACTCACAAGTTGCCAGGACGGTCAACTCGGGAGAGAAGAGGACCACTTGGCACCTCGATTATATTATGGAGGGTAACATATTGCATACTGTTTACTAATGGAGGATGGGAGCCATCAACTTTCATGGAGGCTATAAAGAGTCAAGATGTTTCTCTGATGACAAAGAATGCAAGAAGAAATGGAAGCTCTTCATAAAAATAAAACTTGGGATCTTGTTCCATCGCTCACATGGAAGGAAAGCCATCTGAAATAAATGGGTCTACAAGATCAAACGAGATGGCAATGACCAAGTGGAGCTGATATCGTACTAGATTGGTGGTGAAAAGGATTTGCTCGAAAGAAGGTATTGATTTCAACGAAATATTTTCTCCCGTTGTTCGACCGAAATGTTGAGTGGTTCGCGATGTGTGCTACATTTGATTTGTACTTGGAGCAGCTTGGATGTGAAAAATTGCATTTCTTCATGGAGAACTTGAAGAAGAAATTTATATGCTCCAAATCCAGATGGTTTCAAGAAAAGGAAAAGAGAACTTGGTTTGTAGGTTGAACAAATCTCTATACGGCCTCAAACAGCGCCAGATGTTGGTATAAGAGATTTGATTCCTTCATCACGAGCCTTGATGATACAAATGTGATTGAGTGCAGATCCTTGTGTCTATAACAAGAGATTTGGTGATGGTGATTTCATTATTCTCATCACAGATGTTGACGACATGTTGGTAGCGAGCCCCAACAAAGATCGTGACATGTAATTGAAGGCTCAATTGGCTGTGGAGTTTGAAATGAAGGACTTGGGACCAAGAAACAAGATTCTAGATGCAATGCAAATTTACCGAGATGCAAATAATAGGAAGATTTGGCTTTCTCAAAAGAATTACTTGAAGAAAATCTTCTATGACGCTTCAATATGCAAGATTGTAAGTCAATCTCTACCCCTTCCTATTAATTTCAGTTATCCTCAAGTATGAGTCCTAGCAAAGGAAGCTTTGAGAGGATGGAGATGTCTCGAAAATGTATGCATCGCCAGTGAGTAGTTTAATGTTCGCCATATGGTTTGTACAAGGCCGCATCTGTACGCAAGTGGGATCTGCCAGTCGGCATACATGGCTAATCTGGAGAGAGCATTGGAATATCATGTGAAGAGGATCCCGAGATATATCAAGGGTACCTGATGTCGATGACATGTTATGGAGGATCGATTTTATTGTCAAAGGCTATGTTGATTCGGATTACAGTGATCTTGATAAAAGCAAATCCACCACAAAGTTATGTGTTTACTCTGGCCGGAGGAGCGTGAGTTTGGGTTTCGAACCGCAGCCATCGTGGCCACGCCAACGCACAGAGGCGTAATCACGTGGCAGCACAAGCCGAAAGAGGCAATATGGTTGCAAATGTTATTGGAAGAGCTTGGGCACAAACATGAGAAGATTACTCTATTTTGTGACAATGAGCGCTTTGCATTTGGCAAAGAATCCAAAGATTTCATTCAAGGATCTAAACACATTCTGTTCAGATCACTTTGTTCGTGAGAAGGTGGAAGAAGGAAGTGTGGATATTCGTAAAATCCATACTAAAGACAACCATAGCGGATATGTTTACAAAACAGTCAACAATGACAAGTTTGTATTGTGTCGATCCTCATTAGCCTAGCAGAGACGTGAGCAGCATTTAATGGCAAGGGGTAGAAAGGGTAAAAGGATTTGGTAAAAGCGACTTTCAAGTAGAGAATGAAGGTAGGTGAAAGCCACCACCTTTGACCAAGAAGAAAGAAAGAAAAAAGGGATAGTCAAAAATTGTGAGCCACCAACCCCATCTCCACCGCTCTATTTCTATAAATTGGCAAATGAATTCTCATTCTTGCATCCCATTCTTGAATTACAAAGCCTCATGTAATCCCTTGTAGTGAGTTACAAATCCTTTGTAATCTCAACAATTAGGAGATAAAGAGAGAGAGGTTTAGAGAACTAGAGAGAAAACAAGGTGTGAGATTTCTCCTAGTAATTCATGTTCTTTCCTTTATCGAAGAGAGAGTGTTTTCTCCTATTATAAGAGAGAGGTTATCGTCAATTGTACTCTCCTTATATTAGAGAGAAGTTGTTGTAATCCTTTTGTCGATAGTGAAATCCTTCTACCGTTTGCTCGTGGTTTTTACCCCGAATTAATTTGGGGGTTTTCCACGTAAAATCTGGTGTTTTTCATTTTTCTCATTTCTATTTCAGTTGTAATTGTGTGTCGAGTTCCACAACCGATCCTAACATCTAGTATCTTTTAAGTTGCTTTTGTGTTGAAGATAATAATTAAAAAAATATACTTTCGAATTCATCTATTACATACCCCCAAGCTTTTAGATCAAATGATGAATCGATTCAACATGGTGTGAACCAGCAAATGTTTCGTTTTGAATCTCAATGCCACCCCATTTAGAATGAATTATTCACATGTTGAGCTTTATTTCTTGTGTTTTAAAGAAAATAGTTAAGCAGTTGTTTTAATCTTTTGCACAAATGCAGCTTGGAATGGGTAGTGCACTAGAAACATTATGTGGGCAAGCATATGGAGCAGGGCAGATAAGGATGTTGGGGATATATATGCAAAGATCATGGGTCATTCTTGTCACCACGGCCTGTATAATGCTTCCTGTTTATATCTTCTCGCCTCCAATTCTCAAGTTCTTCGGAGAAACCAATCAAATTTCACGAGCCGCCGGTTAGCATTCATCACTCTGTCTCTTACAAAGCTCACATCACTCCATTACAAAATTATATGTTCATGTGTATATTTTGGGTGTTCATATAGGTAGATTTGCTATATGGATGATTCCGCAGCTATTTGCATACGCGATCAATTTTCCTATTCAGAAATTCTTGCAAGCGCAGAGGAAGCTTCTTGTAATGGCCCTGATATCACTTATGGTACTAGTGCTACATGCCCTTTTCAGCTGGTTGCTAATATTGAAACTCGGGTGGGGCCTGGTCGGAGCGGCAATTACACTTAATTCCTCGTGGTGGCTAATTGTAATTTCGCAACTTATATACATCTTTGTAACGAAGTCGGACGGAGCTTGGACTGGATTCTCATGGCTTGCATTTCAAGACTTGTTCGGCTTTGTCAAGCTCTCTGTTTCCTCTGCCGTGATGCTATGGTACTATTACTGTTTTTTTTTTTTTTTTCTCCTTTTTCTTTTGGCTGTTCTGTAAATTTTGGTGCTTAGTTAATGCAATTACGAGGATTCAAATGATTGCAGTTTGGAGTTTTGGTACCTTATGGTAGTGGTGGTGATAGCAGGTCGTTTGGACAACCCTTTAATACCAGTTGACGCTATTTCGATCTGGTATTGTCTGAAATTCCATCCATTCTATTGTTTTAAGGAATCTTTTATATGAGTGAAAAAGTGCTTCTCATAGCTTCATCACTATACTCGACAGCATGAACATTGAAGGATGGGAGGCAATGATTCCTTTTGGATTCAATGCTGCTATAAGGTGATGAAATGTGTGATCTCCACATTTGATTAGGATTATCAAATGTGGACATGTTAAAAATAAGATACCGTTTAATAAATCTACAGTGTGAGAGTATCGAACGAGCTTGGAGCAGGCAATGCACAAGCCGCGAAATTTTCAGTGGTGGTGGTGTCCATTACGTCGATGTTGATCGGACTAATTTGCATGGCGGTGGTTTTCTCAACGCGAGAGTCTTTTCCATATTTCTTTACTAACAGCGAGGCAGTTGCTAAGGAGGCTACTGGACTTGCTATTCTGCTTGGACTTACTGTTTTATTAAACAGCCTTCAACCGGTCTTATCGGGTACCTATTGACCACCTAGTTCATGTTGTACCTCTATTCGTTATTAATCACCATTAGATACTGAGTGACGACATTGAGATGAATCTACTTGTGATTTTATTTTATATATACCTCAGGGGTTGCCGTTGGAGCTGGTTGGCAAACTCTTGTAGCGTGGATCAATATTGCGTGTTATTACCTTTTCGGGCTGCCTGCGGGGATACTTCTAGGCTTCAAATTTGGCTTCCGTGCCATGGTAAGTCATAAGTGTGAGAAAATTTTTTAGCGTCACTGATGTACTGTACTCGATATTCTAAATCAGTCAATACTCCTCACCTTGAGTTAATTGTGAATCCCTACCACTAGGTGGTCAACATTTATTAGCCAATACTATCAAGTAGCAGTATTGAAAATTGTTCCAAAGTTTTGATATCTGTTCTAAAAAATTCGCCTCAAACTCGCTTAAGTTTGAAAGGCACTTATATTTGCTTAAACTCGAAGTTTGACTTGCTATTTAATCACACTTCATACTGTTTAAAACGCTAGTTTTGATTGCTAATTGTGGAATATCTTTTGGTGTTGGTTATAGGGAATATGGGGTGGGATGATTGGAGGAATTTGTTTGCAAACAATTGTCCTCATAATCATAACAGCAGTCACGGATTGGGAAAAGGAAGTAAGCATTACTGTTTTTATTTACCTTCTTCTTCTTTAATAATAATAATAATGATGAGATGACATGTCCATTCAAGTGTAACTCAAAATCTTGTTTGTAGGCGGGGAGGGCGGAAAGCCGTGTCAAGAGGTGGGGAGGAGCAATTGCAAGCCAGTGAACATTTTATGCAGTCTCTACTTGTAAACCCGGTTTCCATCATCAGAAATATTATTCCTCTTGATTATTTTTTTTTCTTTGATTTTTTGATGATATATATGCATAACAAGTGCAATGCACTTAGTAATAATTATAGTATTGTATGTACGTGTATAAATTTGGTTCTAACCGAGTTTTACCCAATAGGCCAGAAGTTTGCAAATTGGGAAGGAGGTGTACCGTAATAATAATATCAACAGTGGAGAGGAAGATGTTTATCGAGAGGAGTGTGCTAGTTGAGATTGAATTACTATTATTGATGTGATTTAGTGCATTGGATTTGTCTCGTCTTTGGAGTTCCATAATGCCTCACACTTACTCGGCCGGGGTATCTCCTTTATTGTCAACATTTTTAGTTAGTTTCTTGAAAACCCCCATAGATGCGTGCACTGGCAAGCTGGGTCCAACACTTTCCCTACTTTATGAACTTGGCAATACATTCTCTCTACCGAATACCGATTGTTTGGTGTGATGATATGGGGTCTTCTGCCTTGGCTGCAAACGTAATTTCATGCCAATCCGTCAAAAGGTGCTAAACAAGGAGATTTTCATTCGATGTCCAATGTTGAGCAAGTCGTTGATATCTTTTGATGGGGCAAACTCCATGTGGAAGCTTTTCCGTTTCATTTGATGGCGATGTCGAGAAATATTTTGGTTGATTATAAAATCAATCAATCAAAATCCCGTTTCTTTGTGTTCGTCGTGTTCAATCAATAATGATGAATATGATGGAATGCCATTTTTATGAAGAAAGTAAGTCCTTGGATTCGGTTGATGCTAGTTACCAAGTTTTGGATTTGGATGATTACTATTGTCATGGTCATTCAAGTTTCAACCAAGACTCAATGGTAAGATTTTTACACATTGGACTAGAAAATCTGAAGTAAGATCTCTGTTCTTCATTGCTGACGATGGTTATTGAACTTTTGGATTCCATGATTATCTTATTAATGCGGACAACAATGGTGAAGATTATGTGCGAAAAGAAGATTTTCATAAGAATATTCAAGATTATATGCAACCTTGCAAATTTTGCATTTTTGGGCATGTAGGATCATGGAAACTATTGTAGACTTGTAGCTGTTTTGGCTTCAAGCATGGCCACGCTCTACTTCCCCGTGCATTCAAAAGCAAGCATAAGAAGTCAATGGTTCAGGCGTGGGCACACCTTTACACTAGAGAGGTGGCTCGCGAAGATTTTATGGTACTACGATGGGATGATATTCGAGGGTGAATCTTCTCAATCCCTGGGAGGATGATAGAATCATCGAACTGGCCTTAATTATGGTAGTCTTCTATTTATGGTAGTATCTTAATTATAATATAGTAGTTTTTTGTTTATTTATGATACTCTCCATATCCCATATATATAGGTTAGTTTTTCTTTTGTGGATATCCTAAATATATAGGTTTATTTGTTTTTTAAAAAGTTTAATTTACACGATTTTACTAATATACACCCATTTAATATTTAGTTATAACTGTCTATTTTAAATTCTACTCACTAAATACGGTTAAATTAGGAATACGGTTTATAAAGTACATATTTTCAGTACTTTTCTCAATCCTGGTGAAAAATCAAATAAGCTTTTATATATGAGACGGAGAGTAGAATTTTAATATGGTATGATTAATTACTTTACTTATTGTCCAAGTCGTTAGAATTCTATTTATTGCCGTTGTCATTATTTAGTTTAGTGGCTTTCGAATGAATTTAATATATTGTGAGAGCTTTCTCAAACTTGTCAATGTTTCGATATTCCTTAAATGAATCAAGAAATTATTAACTCTAACTATTCGGATATTTGTAAAATCAATGAGTATTTAGATTATTTAGATTTATCTTGTGTTTTATTACTAGCTTCCTCTGCATCAAATACAATAAAATTCTTTCTTTTAATTTGTTATCAATCGTGTTAAATTTCAAAATGGTAAATGTTATTTCTTTTTTAAGAAAAAAAAGATGCTAATTAACATTTTCTGTGTGTACTACAGTACTAGAGCACTTGTAATAAGGTCAGTGTTCTCGTGCACATACCATGTGCAGGAGAGTCATACACACTGATGACGTAGCGCCCTGACACCATCCCTTCTTTTTTTCTTAGAATCTACGTTAAGTGAGATAAATAATATATAATTGTTCCTTGATGGTAGAGCCAGTGGGCCTCACACAAATTTTTGAATTCGGAGTGTGCACACTCTTCTGAGTGTGCAGGAGAGCGGGAGTGCTTGTGATAATTGACGAAAAATGCAAAAACATGTAGCCCTTACACGCTTTTAGTTCATACCACCACCGTGGGCAGACACTCGGCGGACAAATGCGACACTCGGCTTACATTATCCACCCCAAAACACTTCAAAATCTCACCCCTACCGCAAATCCTCACCCTCGCCAATGGCGTCCTCAATTTCTGCTCTAACTTCGTCCTTCTTTTCCCTCTCACTGTCCTCCAAAATTTCTCAGAAACCGTCAATTCAATCCCTCTCCTTCCGTCATGTTAAACCCCTCTCTATCAAACCCCTCACCCTGATCGTCTCCGCCTCCGCCGACTTCACCGACGCCACCACCGACGAACTCACCGACGCCACCACCGACGAACTCACCGACGCCTCCGGCGAGGAACCTGAGGATCTGGTGGCATTGGTGAAGTCTCGGCTTCCTGGTGGTTTCGCGGCCCAGACAATCATCGGCACGGGACGAAGGAAATGTGCAATTGCACGAGTTGTTCTCCAGGAAGGCACTGGAAGAGTCATTATTAACTACCGTGAAGCCAGTGTAAACCTCTGTTTACTGTAATGAGTTTTTCAACCTATTATTGGTTTAATTTTTACTGTAATGAGTTTTTCAACCTATTATTGGTTTAATTTTTGATTATTTGGAACAATGCATTCACCTGTATATGTGGCTTTTCTAGTTAGGTATTCGGATTGTATTAGGAGTTCGCATTCTAAACTCGTCAAATTCATATGGAAAAACGGAAGAATTGCTAGGTTTCATTGTAAACTTCTGCATTCAAACAATTAATTTTTCTTTCTCGAATATAATATAATCCATAGGCCATAGAGTGAATTATATTGTTGAGATGATTCTAGGCATAAAGAGCGTCTTGATCACAATAGGAATGCAAATTTGGGTAGGAAATTTTAGAAACTGAGCGAGCAAGTTACGCTGATCAATGATGCAAAGCTGCTCAGGTCGTTGTTCTTTCTGTATCACTAAGAATGTTGTTTCTTTAGATCTCGGAGTAGATAGATTAGCAGTAACGAGAGTGGCAAAAGGATCCACAAATCCTAGTCTAAATTTATGGAGACTAATGCATAGACCGGTGTTTGGCTAAGCTTAAAAGTTACTCCTCCGCAAAGGAGTCTATTTCTCCTTACTTTTGAGAAAAGTAACCTTTTTAGAAGGTAATCTCAAGTTACTTACAAGCTTAGTCAATTACGCTACTTGTGATTTGAAGATTATTTGTCCTTCTGGCAATTCTACAATGCATTAGACTCGATGGTTTATGGTGGAGAAACCATGTCACTCACAAAGTTAACTCTAATTATTGATGATACTTCAATGCAGGACTACCTTCAAGGCAATCCCCTTTGGCTGGAGTATGTTAAGACTCCGCTGATGGTATTTGGCTACGAGAAGAGCTATGATGTTTTTGTCAAAGCACACGGTGGTGGTTTGTCCGGTCAAGCTCAAGCAGTTTCCCTGGGGGTTGCTCGAGCTTTGCTTAAGGTGAGTGAGATCCATAGAAGACCGTTAAGAGCTAATGGTCTGTTGACTAGGGACTCACGAATAGTTGAAAGGAAGAAGGTTGGGTTCAAGAAAGCTAGAAAGCGCCCTCAATACTCAAAACGTTGAGGTTTGAAACTTCTTGTTTATGTTGCCATTACATTGTATGGTTCTTGTTTTAGGAAATTTGTATGAGCATGTTTTGCCGAAAGCTTAGAAGGGGCTGTCTTTTTACTTTGACTTTGCTACTGTTCGAGATGTTACCATGGTGTATAATTGGTGAAGTTACAGTTGAGCAAGTTCTGTTTTTATGATATTTCATGTAAACTGTTTTATCAAGTTGCCGTATTCGTCTAGTTTCAGAATCTATCCACGAAATTAGTAATTCTTGGTGTACCTTTTGTCTTTATCACTGTATGAACTCGAAGTTTAAGTTTTGCCATGGCACTCACAGCTTTTTTGTGTATCCAGCAACTTGTGTTCAATCATCGGCTCACATATGAGCATTAGATTTTTTTTGTTCCATGCAAATTACAATATCACACTCCTTAAGTGATAAAAAAATTTAACTTTGGACACAATAGAAAGCAGCCATTGAGTTCAAGGGTTTCATACAATTTTGATTTACACAAACATCTTAATTGTACTCTACTCTCTAGACCCCTGAATGATTTTAGAGAGAGTGGCACGAAAATACCCTTGCTTCTATTCGACATTTGGTATGTTGGTGCACCAAAGGTACTGATGTTCGGGTGTCTGTGGGCCAAAATGAGAAGGTCACAGACTTATTGCACACTAAAGCAAACATGGTGCGCCAAAATGAAAAGGTCATAGACCTGTTGCACATCAAAGCAATCGTTTAGAAAATGGTGAAAGTGTTTTGAATCTTTTTATCACTAGAACTAGAATTTAAATTTTTAAATAATGAAGAGGATTACGAAACGTGTGGATAATTTTGAGATCAATTTTTAGGTACTCAATAGATCCAAAATAAATAAATAAATATATAAAAGTTTTGAATAATTAATTATACAATGTCAATTAGAAGTATTTTTAATGTCTTATGAAATATTATGTGAGGTTAACGTAGTATTTAAAAAAATAGATATTATGAGGTGGGCATCTAACATCTAGATACCACATCGGGTTTTCTCACTAAGCATTTTCAAAAAAAAAATGGTTTGATTGAGTATGAGATGTAACTCAACATTAATAATGCAGAAAGAATGGTGAACACCTTTTAGACTGAGTCATCTATTTAAATAATATCTAATATAAGTTTATCTATTTACATATATTATATACATACGGGTTATGGAATGTATTGAAAAATATATTTAGTAGTAATTTTTAACTTAGAGTTAAAATTAGATTTTAAATTTGAATGGATGAGCAGAAAGGAAGCAGAATGTCTTTCACTAGAGTCCTTTATCAATTGAAAAAAAAACAAAAACAAATAAAAGGTTATTATAATAGTTATGAATTTAGTCAATACATCAAATAAAATTTGGTAAAAAAGAAAATGGTTACATATCCGCAATTATTGGACCATTATTAGTGTAATTATTAATTTTTCTAGGCTAAAAAACAAAATTTACAAAAGTATAGAAAATATTTTGAATATTATGTGATTCAATTAAAACTTAGGAAAAACGATTCCTTTTGTGTTTTCTAAAAATATATGTTCAAGTTGTATAGCGCATAGACAAAATCATGAAATATATGAATAATAATGAGTATTTTGTTGACTTAAAAAAAGGGTAAATTTAATGAATGATCACCAAACTTTCAAGATATCACTAATTACTCACTAAACTTTGAAATGTAACTGAATACTCATCGAACTTTACTTAATGTCAACTAATAATCACTCTTTATGTAACACCCGCATGGTTTAGACCATGATTTAGGTGTTCCTATATGATTTAGACCTATTTTTAGTGAATGAGATGAAAATGTGATATGAATGAAGTTTGTGATAAGCAATTTCATGAAGATTTGAAAGTTTATGGAGGTTCAAAATGACACATCTTTGAAATGACTATGATTTTGAAGATGGTGTCTTCTTAACATTTGTAGTCCATTGAGACTAGTTTCCAACAAGCTTTGAATCACCTCATTTGGACATCGGACGCAAAATTATGACCAAAACACTGAAAGGCGCCAATGCAGTGGAAATTTTTAGTCGAGGCCGTACGGCCGTAGGCCAATGCCATACGGTCCTACGTCAAAGTCGGCTAAAACGAATTTTCTACACTTTTCTTGATTCTTGGTGATATATATTGGCTCCAAACCCTTTCTTCTTCCATAACAACCCTCCCAAGACCCTCCTAAACCTATCTAAGGTTCTCAAACTTCTTACATCAGATTGTAACCCTTGATTTCAAGAAGAAAACAAGAAAGGGAAGAAGAGGAAGGGAAGAAGAGGAAAGGAAGAGAAAGGAGAGGAGGAAGTTGGGGATGCCATCTAAACTTTCTTGAGCTTGATTTAAGGTGGGTTTTAGATGTTAAATTTCATGTTTTAGGTAAGTATAAATCTAGCTATGAAGGAATAACTTATATATATATATATATGATGAACTTGCATGTTCTAACTAGGAACTTATTACATGTGTTAATGGTTTATGGTGTGTAGTTGTGTAAAAGGCTTGATTTACTCTAAGTGGAGTAAGAGATGATGTTATGATGTATGTAGCACTCTAAATTTATGCTACGATGGTTATTCATGATTAAAGCTAAGGGTAAGTATGTTGGCTATCACATTTTGCATGCACATGAATGTGGAGTTATCTATCGTGTGTTTACTAGCTAAAAGGGAATGAGAACTTACCGGGTGAGCTAAGCCCGTGTTTAAGTAATAACCTAATGGGTGAGCTAAGCCTTTAGGAATGAAATTACCTATTAAATGAGCTAAGCTTAATAGGAAAATGACGCCTATGTGGTGAGTAAAGCCGTAGGTGTGAATGAAGTCAAATGAAATGCTAATATGAAAGGTTGGCGCCATTACTAGACACACGATTGGTAACTGGGCCCGAAAGCATAATGACTATGTGCATTATTTAACATCTATGCCCACTGAATCAAATGACTCATTATGCGGTTGTATGCATATTTTATGATTTACAGGTTCTAGTAGCAATGCGGGAGGTGGAGGAGAAAGTTCAAAGGCAGGATGAGCGTATATGTGGGAAAATCGTAGGTCCTGAGCCGTCTTCCTTTTGTTGTAGACGTTAGAATATGTTATGTAATTAAGTGTTTGAAGATAAATATTTTGAGAACTCTTTGGGATGAATAATGTACTTGAACTCTTTTGTATCGTTTTGCTACTACAAATAAAGTTTCAAATTATATAAAGTTGAGTAACGTCACTTCTTGGCTGCACATTTTATTGTTGTAAAGGCTATTGATTTCTAAATAATAAGATTATAAAGTATTTTGGGATACTTAAGGATAATACAGAGGGGGCGTTACACTTTAACTCAATATTTAAATATATTTAAGAATTATGTGTATATGACTAATAATATTCTTCATAGAGATAGTTAGACTGATTATTGGCAAAATAAATTCATCTACTGGAACTTAAATCAGAAAAACTAAATAAACTATCAGAAATGTCACTATCTGAAACAATACTTGTGTTGTGTTTCTTATTATTTATATAGCTTTTCGTCCTATTTGAGTAAGTTTTTTATAATAGCAATTGATATAGTTGGTCATATGTATGATATCGTCATTCAAATTGGTGCAATACACTAATAGAATAAATATTAAGTTAACGAGTGATCCATAAATGACGTTAAGTAAAGTTCAGTGAGTATTTAGTTATATTTTAAAGTTCAGTGAGTAATTAGTTACATCTTAAAGTTCAATGACCATTCATTAAATTTATCCCTTAAAAAAATGTTATTTCGAAAAAGTAGATTAAAAATTTAGTGCTCCTGAAATATTGAACTATTGAAAATTCAATACTAATAATTAATAAATATTTAAAATATATATAATTAATATTACGATTGGAGCTTCACTTACTAATAAAAATCAAATTTAAAATGAAAATTTTAAATCAACAAAAAAAAAAAAAAATTGTTGTCCAAATGCTTCTCCGCACTCACTAGTCGAGAAACAATTACAGGAAGGAAAAGACTGGGGCATAACTTCATTATATCATTCAAGAACCATTACAACTTTATCGGAAAATAGATGTGCTGGACCAGGCCCATGATATAATTGAATTTTTTATGAAATTTTATTATTAATATGCAATGGAAGAGAAAATAGATATAATTGAATGGTAGAGATTTATGTAGCATATATGATGTACGGAAACTCCCACAAGGCAAGCGTTTCGTGTCGGAAATGTTTCAGAAACCGAAACTCGCAGGAAACTTTCTGAAAACGTTTCGGAAACTCTTCGAAAACGTTTCGGAAACTTTAAAATTTTTTTTTATTTTTTAATAAATTTTGAAACTCTATAAAAATTTTATAAACATTCTATGGAAACTTTTAAGAAACTTTTAGAAAATTTTGAGACAAAAATTCAGATTTTTTCAAAAAAAAAAAAGAAAATAAAAATTAATTATAGGTCACAAATAATGTTAATTAAGTAATTAACCTAAAAAACTAAACTAAATAGAATTCTTCTTGGCAACTAGCTCTAATTAATCCTAAAATACAAAGTGAAATTTGGATTCCAAAATTGTAATTAAAATTTCAGATTTTAAATAAATTTGCTTGATTTTGATATCTTGATTAACTACTTCATATCAAATAGTTTTTGAAGGTTAAAATTTGAAATTATATAGAAAAATAAATAATTGCCACATAACGTTTCCATAATGTTTTGTATCCTAAATTTTTCAAAAATTATGTTTCCCCGTTTCGTGTCCAGTGTCCGTTTCTGTGCAACCTATAGCATATATAACTTTCATAAAATATGTAAATATGATTAATTTGATCAAGTTTAAAAAAATATATAAAAATGCATAAGTAATAGTAAAAAATTCAATCCTATTATGGGCTAGAAGTTCAACAGAGCCCAGAAAGAATTTAAAAATGTAAAAACAAAAAATAAAAATAAAAAAAGAAAGAAAAAGGCCAAAAAATAAAAGAGAAGTGATTTTCACACCCACTTTTTTTTATCCCTTACACCCACATTTTATGAACTGTACAACAATATCTTTATAAGTCGGTTATGGATGGGGGAGGCAGGAGGCAAGAAGTTGATTATCCTTGCCCGAGCAAGTATTTGGATGCTCGGGCATGGATGACCGAGGGTGCAATTGCCATGCTCGGCCAAGGATGGCCAAGCATGGGCATGGCCATGCTCGGCCTTCCCTAGCCAAGCATGCCATTCTCTCTCTCTCTCTCTCTTTTTAATTTAATTTTATTAATTTATAATGTGATTTGATTAATAATTGTTAATAACACATGATTAATTAATAACACATGGTTAATAATAATTATGTGTTAAAAACTTGTAGAATAAAAAATTTAATTGATAAATTAATTAAAAACTGATAACAAATAAAGAAAACTATTTTTTAATCAAATTAAATCACCCCTAGACATAAATAAAATAAAATTAGATAAAATAAAATTAAAAACAAATAAACGAAAATTACTCCAATAGAAAAACGCTGATTTCGTTGCTTAAACGCTCTCAGATGCCCAAAATCCATTGTACGTCGCCGCAAGGCAGTGAGTTTGACTCGTGGCATCGGACTATTCCAAATTGGTATATTACTTGTCCAAAACGGAGCTCGAACACTAAATCTATAAAGTGCGATTTTGTCCCTTTCGATACAACTCCTACATCACATATTTCTTTCCCAAATCAAAAAATAATATCAAAAAAATATTAATTATATTATATTATGAATTAAAAACAAAGAAAGAAAAGAAAGATAACCAAGAATGGCCAAGCATCCACTATGGATGCCCGGCCATGGATTAATAATTATTACTACTAACTATAAATAATTATTATCATAAATAAATAATTAATAAAAAAGCCATTTATCCAAGAGGGAGCTCGGCCAAGGATGCTCGACCATCCTTTGTTGGTATTGTTTTTGCTGTTTACGCCCACGCTGCATGAGAAAAAGGATAGAATTAGTATTAGAAAAATCACATAAGAAAAAGGATAAAATTGGTGAGGGACTCAAAAGTGGGCGTGACGGACTAGAAAGGTCGGTGTGAACATCACCTCTCAAAATCAAAACCCCATCACAGAAATTGTTTTCCGTCTTCTCTGATTCCTCTGTAAGATCAAATCTAAGCTCACGTGTCCTTGCCATCAGACTTCCTAACAGTCACTGCTGGAGTCGGCGTCCCCATCACGGCATCGTTCAGTTTTTTCTTCAGCCTTCGTTTAATCGCTCTTGTATGTGGTACAATTCCCATCTTCTTGTAATTTGCAAGCTACCATCTAATACTGAAAAAAAAGAAAAAAAAAATGAAAAAGGGAAGAATCTTGAAGAAATTGAAAAAGGGTTTGCGCCAACGGCTATAAATCATAATGCACAATTGCTCAATTCATTGCTGTAAATTTTTAAATCTGGAGGACGTGAAGGACTGCTTCACTAAAATTCTCAGTTTCTGTGCTATGGTTTCTTTTGTAGATTTGGGGCTAAAAATCCTGAGGTTAGAGACCTTCGAATTTTCGGAAGTTTTTTGAACTTTTTCTTACTTGTATTGCTGCTGCTTATGACTAGAAGTCTTAGTAGACTAATGACTGCCATGAAATAATAGTTCTCTCCGTGAGTACATGTACTAGAATTTAGTTCATGTAATTTGAAGCTCTCCATTTTTTGCAAGCAATGGCTTGCTTTCTCATTTATTAAATCATTGAAAATGAATGTGGCATTGTCGATTTTGTATATATTAGTTGTATTAGTTGTTATTTAAGTTCTTTTTCGGTGTTATGATGATAGAAATTAATGCAAGCAAGTAAAAATTTTCAATTTGTGCATGTCAATTAGTAATTATCCATCAACTATAAAATTGGGCCCCTACTGTCAAAGGTGGCTTAATTTTTTATACCATCTCAGGGTATAGAAATCAGAGGACCAGCGATCAACGGCAATGCACAACAACAGTGTATCCATCCCGGTGTCAGACTCTGATTCCGATGATCCATCTGGTCGCACACAGGTTCGGGTGCGCCGGAAGCGCAAGAAACTGGGTCCTCGAGGCAAGACTGACTTGACCCGTTGGCTCATAACTAAAATCCTAAAATGGTCGCCAGTCATGCTCTTCTTCCTTGCTGCAGCACTCCTCACGTATGAGGCCTCCAAAATTGCTGGAGGGAAGCCTTTGACTTCGCAAGTCAAGAACTCGGAACCAAAGCCTTCGACTTCGCAAGTCAAGATCTCGGAACCGGTGGTGACTCGAAATGGTGATAAGCAGCAGGGGAACCTGAACCGTCTTGATCCTACTACCCGTGTTGTTGGGGGCATTAAAGAACGTGAGTTTTTCTCTTTCTTTGCTGTATTACGTAAAGATTTATACGCATATCCATCTGCTCAAGTGTGTAGTGGTTTTTTGCGATTGTTGAATGAATAGTTCCCACACTACCGTAAAAGCATATATATGCAAAATGATTGATTCCTGTGTGCCTCACTGTGAAGCTAGTGTCATGGATTTGAAGTGGTTGTACTCGGGGAAAATGGAAATCATTGAATCAATACTTCAATCGGGTGCCAAAATTTATTTAAAAAAAATAAAAAACATAAAAATAAAATCTTACTTTTGAGAGCTAATTTTGCATGATTTGTAATTAAAAGATACGATATTGCTGACAAATCTGTTGGTTCAGTTGTCAATTCATAGTGGTCATTCTTCTCTTTTTACCTGACTTTCTGTCTACTTGATTTGCTTTTCATTAGATATATCATGTTAATTGCACTTCTGGGGAATAACCTGGAACTGCATTGGACTTTATGGGATGAGTTAGTTCTTGATTTAGCTGATGATTTACCAATTTCACAATTTCATCGATATGAATCCTCAGTGGACTGAATTTGGGTGGGTTAAATTCCTTTTTTTTTCCTGAATACATATATATACTTGACTGTTTATTGCTATGCTGAGGGGTTTTAGTAAGGTTTCCTTTCGCATTTTTATATCAACAACTAACAATAAAATCGTTTTCCCTAGTTTTCGTGTTTTGCTTTTTTGCAGCGAACAACTTTTTGATGGTTTGGTATTTTTTCTGATGATATTAATAGTTTTAATGCCTATACACCTTCAATTTCTTTTAGCTATGATGACGTAATCACCATCAGCGAACCGTCACCTAACACTCAACATTTGATCAATAATCTGTGTTGCAACCAATGATGATTGTACTGATTAGCAGAAGTGTTTTTGGATCAAACAGGCATGCTTTTACTGTGTTTTAACCTGTCCTTCCGCTGAGGCATTTTGACTTGATAGTGAAGTTATTATTTAGGGGAAACAGTACTGCTGGTCACGAACACGTGCATGGTGGTGCAAGTTTGTTCCCAACCTCTTCCTTCTGCTTGTGTCATGCTCATTGTTCAACCTTTGTGGCTTTGTAGCAAGTCAATCCCCATTGAATTGAAACCACTTGACCAGATTTTCCTGTTAACTGATTTTTGCAGCCAAGTTTTGTGAAAAGAATTTTCTCCCTACACTATTACGCAGAAACTTGGACTTTGGTTTGTTTGTTTGCAATAAATTGGAATATAAATGATAGTCTTAGATATCATGACCCTGTGGGAATTTTCCATTGGGTTTCAGCAATTTAGTTCACTGAATTCAGTTTGTATCTTTGTCATGTGGATTGCTTTGCACGAATACACACACCATTCATTAATTTACTACTCTATTTCGTGAAATGAAATAGGCTGTTTGAAGCTCCTACCTCCTGAAGAACTCAAGCATTTAGATATTCCTATGGACAAAAAATCTGGTAATCCTATCAAGAAAGTGGTTTACATAACAGATACTGACAAGCCCTTCGTAGGAGAGAACTTTAACCTATCTAGACAGCATTTCGTTGGTACAAGGTTTAATATGTTCACAGGAAACCAAACTCCAGAACAAAGAGATCAAAGTTTTAAGGTAACAAGTTGCATCCTGCTATTATTATTATTATTATTATTATTATTATTATTATTATTATTATTTAAGTCTTGGCACAAGGCAGATCTTGCCATAGCCTATACAGGCAACTTTATTATTATTATTATTATTATTATTATTATTATTAATAATGTTGTTGTTGTTGTTATTATTATTATTATTTAGAGCACCATCCAGACTTCTACCTGTTTACTCCTCTCTATGATGGTTATTAATTGTTATCGTGTTGTGTTGAAGCTTTAATTTGTCTAGTTTTTATAAATTTTCCAATTAATGTTGTAGGTGACTGAAACTGCCAAGGTCCACTGTGGTTTCTACAGTGAGAAAGGTGGGTTTAGGATTTCTGATGAAGACAAAAGCTACATGCGGACTTGCAAAGTTGTGGTTTCTACTTGTGCATTTGGTGGTGGAGATGATCTTTATCAACCTATTGGAATGTCAGAGACATCACTTCAGAAGGTTTTTCTATGCCAAATGCTCATGGGAAACTATGAGCTTGACAGGAAGTGTTTAGAAGCACTTTGATCAAATTAGTCAAACAATGTTTTATTCACAAAGTTTGTACAACCCACAAGTACTAACAAATTCTCGACATTGTTACCTGTTCACAAACAAAATTGTTTATAAAGACTTCCTGGACAAGCTCTATGTAAGTTTATTTTACTCAAACACATGCTTATGATAATAAAAATAATGCAGGTTTGCTATGTGGCATTTTGGGATGAGATTACCCTTTCTGCCCAGGAAGAACAAGGGCATAAAGTTGGTGAAAACCATTTTATAGGAAAATGGCGCATTGTAATTGTCAAAGATCTACCTTTTACAGACCAACGATTGAATGGTAAAATCCCAAAGGTATGGAACTATTTAATGTCTTGGCTTGCTCCTGAAATTTATATGGAAAGACAGTCCTGCATAACAAATACTCCAATACCATGGAAAAATTGGGATGGAGAGTTTATGGGCCAATGCATATGTTGGAATGGATTAGAGATACAGCGACCTTCACAAATCCGACCTTCACAAATCACAACTGGTGTACCGTTTATGCATGTGCCTTTATCTGCATGAGACAAGGTGCTGCAAGTCTTTTCGAAGAAGTTACTGTTTGAATAGTGATATGGAACATGAAGTGTGCATAGAAATGAGTAGCTATTTTGAATGTGTGGTCGATGGTGAAACTTCATTAAGGTTGCTTCAGTTTTGGCATTTCGAGGTTTACTTTGCATTTTCAGTCAACTGACTTATGAGCCCTCAATTTTTACTGCTGATTTGGCATTTCATCTCTCTCCTTGTGATCCAACCCATTGCTTCCCAGTCAGCTAAGACAATAGAATAATGCATGTCACGTCAACGTCTCAATGCCACTTTTACCAATAGCCAATATTATCATTGTTTTGTTTGTATAACAAAATCACCTGGGATATAGATTTTCAGTTTAAATTCGACAACCTTGTGTGAATATTTTGTATGTCCTAATATATCTTTCTCTTGTTGTGACAAATTTTATGTATATTCTCATCAGATGCTGGCTCATCGTCTTTTTGTCAACGCAAAATATTCCATCTGGGTTGATTCGAAGTCTCAATTCAGAAGGGACCCTCTAGGGGTGTTGGAAGCCTTACTTTGGCGTTCGAATTCTGAACTTGCAATTTCAGAACATGGAGCCCGCAGTAGCGTGTACGATGAGGCAAAAGCTGTTGTTAAGAAAAACAAGGCAACCCCAGAGGAAGTCGATATCCAAATAAAACAGTATCGTGCGGATGGCCTCCCAGAGGACAAAAGATTTAATGGAAAGAAAGGTATGCTTGTGTTTTCCCTTTGCTGCCTTGTTTGACAATGCCATTATATTTTTTATATCACAGATTCACAGCGGCAAAGAAATTGAAAACCGGCGTCTCATTAACTATTAGATTTTAAGAAGATGACTCTTTAAGCTTTGTAAAGTGAATGAGACGTTCACACACACATTTTACTGATTAATCTCTGCAGCTTTGGCCGAGGCTTCTATAATCGTGAGGAAGCATACGCCGTTTACAAATTTGTTCATGTGCCTTTGGTTTAACGAGGCAGTTCGCTTCACTTCTCGCGATCAACTTAGTTTCCCATATGTTCTCTGGCGGCTCAAAGGTTTAAGAAATATCCACATGTTCCCGTATGCACCGCGAAAAGATCTCGTCAATAGCATGGGTCACATACGGAAGGCCAAGCCTCTTGTTCATTAATTCATTTCTTGAAAAGAATATTTATTGTACATTTATTTTCTTTTGCCCAGGCGTCTGTATCTTAATTATATGTAAAAACTTAGCAGAAGAGGATTAGGTGCTGAGATTTTCGGAGCAGGTGACCAAAAACACTTAACAGTAACTCTTTAAAGGTACAAATTCAATTCAATTCATCATTAGACTTTATCACTTTGGCCAATAATTTGCTCAATAATGCTGCAAAGAATTCTATTCTGCACTGCAGTTCTTTTAGCCATAGCTTCCGTTATACTTCTTGCTCTGTTCTCCCCAGTACCCCATAGAAAAAATACCACGAGACACAAATTAGCTCTCTCTCTGTACATCCAACATCCCCAAATAGGTGCCCCAGTACCGGTCCCGGTCACACCTTCGACCACCACCGGAGCCTTGATCTTCCACCACACCTTGACTGAGGGACCTGAAAACACGTCCCGTGTGATAGGAAAGGCACAAGGGTTTATAATCCCAGACGAGGATTTTGCACATTCGTCGTTTAATATTATTTATCTGACGTTTCATACGAGTGAATACTCGGGGAGTGTCAGTATCGAGGCCAAGAATGTAGGGCATAAGGAGAAAGAAGAACTCAAGGTGGTTGGTGGTACAGGATCCTTTGCGTTTGCTCGTGGCCATGCTGTTTTTGCACGGACAAATGTGGAAAGATCTGATTTGGAGGCAACTTATCATATAAAATTGCACTTGAGATTTCCAAATAGGTCTCAGATAATCCCTGGATAAAGTGCCATTGCAAAGAATTTCTTTTTCTCGTATTTTTCTCTATTTTGATCGTGTTGAGGTCACTTTTTGCCTTATTATCTTATGCTATTTTGACATAGGAGAACCTCTGACTTGTATAGCATGGCAAACAAGAAATTTTGGGACATATGGAGCAAGGTGTTTATAAGAATGGTCAAGAATTGAATTGAGAAAATTTGCTTCGTTTTTTTTTTAAATATAAAATTTACATTTCTGGCTTGAGAAAAAAAAAATATATATATATATATATATATATATATATACACACACATTTATCACTAGTCAAATACGAACTTTGATATTAATCATATATTGGATGAAAATATGCTTATGATCTCACCACCATTAAAGGTAAAAATTGACTTCTTAGCAAAATAAAAATTTATCCAACAAGCATCGTGTATACAAAATGAATTAAGAAAATGTCGATGTATATAAACATGCATTTCTTTCAAGAAACATTTGAGATATATAAACATGCATTCCATCTCACGTGGAATGTTGACTAAAAATAAAATTGCCGCACATTATTTCCCGTAGGATAGTGGTCAAAACACTCCTACCTCACCATAATAAGTTAAAAAAAAGGGGAAATTATTCACAAAGTTATGTAATAAATAATCTAAAATTGATTCAAGGCTATCGATTAGCTTCCTTTTTTTTTTTTTAAACCCTTAAGAATCATGGCATGACATATTAGCATTAGATGTGTTTGACATAATTATAAATGGTTTTTACATATGTTTATAAATAATTTTTCAGAGTCAATTTACTTTCTTTTTTTATCACATATCTTGTAGAATTTGTAAGTATTATTACTTGCTCTTTTGCTCTCTATAATTAATTTCTTTTATTTATAACACAGTTGCTTATTACAAAAAATCCGGAGCACTTGTTGACAAAATTTTTTTTAATTAATATTGTTGGCACTTTGTTGATAATGTGTTTTGTCTATCATTCTAAAAAATATTTTAAAAATAGAAAACTAGAAGGAATGTTTGATTTGAGATTTTGATAAAAAAAATGTTTGAGTTTTGATACTTGATTTTTTCACATATTATCTTATTTTCAAAATTAACAATTCTTATTATTTATCAGTCAAAGCATTTATCATCTGTATGTTTAAATAATATTAATTAAATTATTTTATTATGTTTTATCGAGAAGTTTTTCATTTGAAAATTAAATTGAACTAAAAATATCTAATGCTAACATATTAATGATGATATTTATATTTAAAGGTGAATATTAAGATATATTGTATGTGAAAAATAGATTTCTACAAATGGCTACATATAATAATTTTTGAACAATTTATCTCTACGCATAACACGGTGGTAAAAGATTTTTGACTTTGTAGGTTAATTTTCGCAGTGGAAGAATGTCTTCCGTACCCAAGTAAAATATTTTCAATCCTCTTTACCTTTTCAAGCGTGATCCAGCGCATAAATATTACCGCTTACTTTTCGTCTTCTTTTCACCTCACCCCGAGAGGTTTAAACGGAGAACACAGCAAAACCCCCAAATCACGATCATAGATCATTTTCTCTGTTTACTTCAGAATCTGAGAGGTTAGAGAGAGCAAATGGCTAAATCTAGCGCTGACGACGAGGAGCTCCGGCGAGCTTGCGAGGCTGCAATTGAAGGCACGAAGGAGAAGATCGTAATGTCGATTAGAGTGGCCAAGAGCCGCGGGATCTGGGCTAAAACCGGCAAATTGGGTCGCAGTCACATGGCCAAGCCTCGAGTTCTAGCAATCTCCAGTACGGCAGTCCTCTATTCTTTTTCTGATACCATTTATGCCAGTTTCTGCTTGTGGATATGTATACTTTTTGCAATTATATTGGTAGCATCTGTTTCAAAAATTTGACCAATTTAGGCTGCGAAGTATCATGGACCTTATATCCGATAAGTGAGCATTACAAGGAGCATATACAAAAAAACAACTTACATCGACTAATAAGAATTAATGAATTCGGAAGTTAATTGTAATTAGTAAACGCATTTTCAGCTTAGTCAAAGATGTAGCATATTTGCTATTTCAGGCCGAGCTCCAAAATCTGAAGCTCTGTTCGATAAGGCTCCTACTCTTTATTTTCAGTTTGCCTTTTCAATCATGACACTTTTTGCCGTCTCCAGTTAAGTGAATTCTTGTTTAAATGCAATAATGGCTTTGATATGGCAGTAGAATGTTGCAGTTACAAAACCACGACGGTTCTGACGTAACTTCAATTCTTAGGTCCGCGTTTCTTATGCATGAAGGAGTAACTTCGCTTGTGTCCAATCTTAGTTGTTCGAACTCTTAACTGTGTTATGAGTCTACTCCTATGTTAGCTTGACAGTGAGGAATTGAACTTATTTATAGATGTTTTGCCTCGAAAGCAAAATGGAAAAAATTTAAATGCTTCTTTGCTAGCCTTGTCTAATCTTGTTTTTTCTTAGTGCTTGAAAATGTGAAACTTGAACTATGTTGCTGCACTTGATGCTAGAAAAATTTACTCCTTTCCAACCCCCTATTTTACTGCTCTCAAGTTGGTTATCTGCATTAAACTACATCTTTCTTTCCAGTAAAGACTGGAGAAATTCTTTTTGGCTGCTCTCTTTTCTTTTTGTTCTGTCCCATACGATGGTTAAAAAAAAACAAAAAAGAAAAAGATAATAATCTCGGTTCATTATATGTACTTTCAATTTCCTTCAATCATTTCGTTATTTTATAAATTTCTTTCGTACTTGTCTTGGTTACTTTGGCCTATGATATCTCACCTGGCATCTGCAGCAAAGTCTAAGGGTCAAGGGAGTAAGGCTTTTCTTCGTGTCTTAAAGTATTCAACAGGAGGTGTTGTTGAGGCAAGTACTATTTCGATAAATTAGTGCTGATGTCCTTTGCTGATTAATGGCTTATCCATGTCCTGTGTTCGAGATTTGATTCATCCTCGAGTAGCTACCAAATGTCTCAATTTACAGTTATTGCCGAATTTATGCTTACGTAGTCCTTTTGAATCTGCTCACTGCGTTCTTTATACCAGCACCTTCACCTGAAAGCAGTTCCAAGGCAATCTATGTGATTCTCTGATAATGAACTTATTTCTTGAACCTGCAGCCCGCAAAACTGTACAAACTGAAGCATCTTTCAAGAGTGGAAGTTTTAACAAATGATCCCAGTGGATGTAGTTTTTTGCTGGTAATTACAGGCATGCAACTGTGGCATGTTTTCGCAATTCGTCTTGAAATAAATTGTCTTAACAATTTCGGGGTTAAAGCAACCTCATGACACAATCCTTCGACCTTATGAAAAATGATCCTTTTTGTGAAGGGTTTTGATAACCTTAGAAGTCAGAGTGTTGCTCCACCTCAGTGGACAATGCGCAATGTTGATGACAGGTACTGCAGGGATCTTGGGTTTGTAAATTTTAATTTATATATGTCTGTCCCTGTATACACCATCATTTTTTTTTTCTAATAATTTTTCTATAACCCATGATGCTGTTTTATGCTACAGGAACCGTCTACTGCTTTGCATCTTAAACACCTGCAAGGATGTTTTGGGTCGTCTTCCCAAAGTGGTTGGAATAGATGTGGTGGAGATGGCTCTTTGGGCTAAGGTGCATATAAACATGCTGCTGTTTTGATATATTGAAACTTGATCCGTGCTTTTCATGTCAGTTTTTATTTAGTAGGAGGATAACAGTTCCTTGTTATCTTGAACTTCTGTTAGTTTTTGGTATCTAAATTGGACGGCCACTGTTTTATCCCTTGAAAAATACTATTACCCTAGGGAACTTCATATATTCACAATGGAGATGTTGGATACTTGATAGATTTTATGTCATTTTTCACATGTCTGTCCCTGTATACACCATCATATATTCTCTTTTCGAGTGTTCATTTCTTCTATATTTATTGATTGATACTTGATAGTTTTTATGAATACGTTCCTAAAAATTGACATTTAGTATGTTTTCTTGTGAAACGAAAGATGTGTTAGAATAGATACCTAAAAATGGTTGTCTGATTGCTAGTGCTATTCTGGAGTAATAATGATGTTATCTGCCCTAGTGGTGCTAAGCGTCAGTTTATATGGCAGCAATGGATATGTATTCATATCAGATAATGTGGCACTAACTGGACTGGTACACAAATGTCCTTTTAGGACTACCAGGGCTGAATGGCTTACTCCTTCCCCAAAGCCCTCCACATATTAAAGATCAATATGTTTAGTAATGAAAAATACTGGGCCTTTTTCATTTTTTTTTTTTTTTAAAATTTTGGTTTAAGTTAGTTAGTTATCTTCTCTTTGTTGGTGTCTTGAGTCTGTTATATGTGCCTCTTTCAGGAAAACACACCAACCATTACTAAGCGGCAGGGAGATCTTCAAGATGGTCCTATTGCAGCTTCAGTTGTGGAAAGTGACACGTGAAAGTGACGGTTGAAAGAGAGCTTGTATCTCAAGCAGAGGAAGAAGATATGGAAGCTCTTTTAGGCACGTATGTGCTCATTTTCCTTTGTCAGTTTAAAACTTGAAGTACTATTACATTGCAAAATTGATTTTTTATGTGTTCAAGCTTGTCGCTTAATGTCATATGTGGTCCAAAAAATAGGATTAAGATCCATTATAGATTAGATAAATGATGAAAAGGATATTTGTGGTTACGGCATGAAAGGATTATGCTTGGGTATACTCGAGGGAAAATGGAACCTCAGTGCTAGTTGATTGGAAAGAGTACTCAAAGCATAACTCATAGTGCTAGTTTAGTGGAAAGATTGCTGGAAGTGTAAGCATATCGTGGAATGCTAAAAACAACTAAAAGAATTGAGTTCAGGTTATTTGAAGCATGACTTGCTTTACAAGGAATTTGGAGTTGTCAGCATTACCTTAAGCCAGTATGCTTTGTCCAGGTTTTTTGGAACGTGACTTGCTTTACGAGGAATGTGGAGATGTCAGTATTACCTTAAGCTGTAAGGTTGGCTCATTTGGTTGAGCTTTATTGAAGTATGTCTAGCTTTAAGTTTGGGAGTTGGGACTTCCAGTGGAGGCTGTTGTGGATGCTGCCTTCTCCAGCAATGTATATATAAATTTACATATCTTTTGGAAGTTTGGTTTTTGTCAAAAGATAAGAAACAAAATTCGATTAGAATTTCGACATAATTATAATACGGGTGTATTTGATTGAAAAAGATGGAAAAGACAAAAAAAGAAAAAAAAATATTTCCATGTAGGCTGGAAAACCAAAACCACATCCCCCTTTGGAAAATATTTTCCATGAAATTGGCCAAAAAGGTGCTTAAAATATCTGTACCATGGAAAACCGTTTCCTTTTCAACTTGCAATCAAATAGCAAAAAATGGAAAATAATTCCTTAATTTGACATTTTCTAGGGAAAATATGACCAATCAAACACACCCTACATGATAGAAAAGAAGGGGAGGTTGGGGAACATTCTAGAAATAACCTTTGAAGTTCTTCAAAACGACCTTTTGTTTTAAGCTGCGTTATGAATGGAAGAAAGCTTTGTAATGCTTCCACTCTGGTTAAAGGTTCGTTGAGGTTACATTTAAATAGGCCGCACAGCACTTAAGGTTTCTACTTTCTATAGCCTGAACATGTCTCAAAATTTTATATAGCAATAACAAGTCAAAGATTAATATGTTGAACATGACATTCGCTCTACTATAGTAATTTAGTCGAGTGCATGCGACCTTATTGATTGCAAGGCATAGAGTATTTAAATGTCATCCATCTTGCAAAATTAATTGAATGGCTAATTGGTGTCTAAGAGACACTAACATTTGGGGTCCTCGTGGTTTGATGGCCCGTTCAACACTTCAACTTTGACATTTAGGTCTTATTTTCACATTTCTTGGATAAACTTGAACTTTTTGTGCCAGAAGCTTTTATTCTTGGTCAAATAAAATAAGAGACTATCACAACTGAATACAAAATTTTCAACTTGTACAGAATGGTCCTAGACTTTTCCTAAATGTTACAATTTTTACTTTTAACTTCTTTTATCTTTTGTTTTGACCCATCATTTAATAAATTCATTAACAGTTTGCATACAAATTATTTTAACATACATGAATCCAGTATGACAAAGTAGATGGTTAAAAACAAATGTATTATGTAGAAGAAAAAATGATGACTAAAAATAATCTGAGCAAAAAAATACCATAACAAGCAAAAATTTTACAGAAATAAAGTAAATCACACCCTCCATTCTTCTGCCTTTCCGCCCCATCCCAAGCCATTTCTGCGGAAGCCCAAAATGCACGAGTAGGATGGAGTTTGCTATTGGATGAGCTCATGCCTCATGGAGGACACGAGGCGTCATAGAACCTCACAATGCAAACCACTAGCAGAGTGCAAACACTGGCACTCTGCTGCTGCCGTCTTCCTCCTCTTTACGTCGTCCACATCCTCATCATATTTTGTTGAGATTGAATAGCATGGTAGGAAAACTTTTGGTTTGGAATTGAATCTGACTCCGTCTTAAAACAAATTTTTTCTTTTTGTATTGAGAGACATCTAGCTAATCATCATGCAGTGTTGCTCCTTTTCTTGTTACTATAGCCTACTGCTTATATCATTAATGGCGTAACTTGTAGTTACGTAATGGGAATTGGCGAAGCAGAGGCATTTTCTGAGCGGCTGAAGAGAGAGGTTCAAGCTTTGGAAGCTGCAAATGTTCACGCTATTTTGGAGAGTGAACCCTTAATAAATGAGGTAATTCATCTATCTAGGAAGAATATAAGCCTTCGTGTAGTAGTACTATGCTAGGACAATAATGTTGGGTCTTACTCGTGAAATTTGTGGATAATAAATGGGTAATAATTATGAATCTGAGGTAGAAATTGATGTTAAGACTTTGAACATAACCATTATTTGCCAACCAGTGATCTTATTTCGACTAGTGCAACCGCACCTGCATTGGTTCTTTTATCCGGCTTGTAAATTTTACATTTAATAGCTCAAAGAATACACATGAGCAACTATGCGTCTACGCAGTTGGAAAATGATGATGGACAATGATAGTAACCTATTTTAAAGCTGGTTTGGTTTAGCTTTTCCTAAAATCATTTTCAAGCACATATTTCATTGAATTGGCAATTTTTCTCTAATATACACACAAACATTCATTATTCCTCATAATCCTTCTCTACCTCTAGTAACACATTCAAAACCATTTTCCAACTATCCCTATCAAACAAACATTTTATATTCTTAATGATTTTGCATTTGCATCCTGAAAAGCGCCATTCGTAGAAAAATTCGTACTTGCGATCCGACGTGATTTCTCATATGGTTCCATATGGCCGACCCCTACTTGCAGGGAATAAGGCTAAGTTTGTAGTTGTTTATTCTAAAAGGCGCCATTACTAGACCTCTAAAATTTATATTATTAAATTCTTGAAGCTGCAATTAACATCATCAGCACATTTACATGAACAAAACCTTTTTCATGCGCTAGTTTTAGACATTGACCAAATTTTATGAGTATCTTTTCATGAACATATTTTCAGTGGTATATGTATTATATTGTCCTTTGAATTTTATGTAAATATAGATTTAATTAATAATTATTTAAACCTTACTGAAAGCATTATTGATCTGTTCCTCGGTTTTACAGGTATTACAGGGCCTTGAGTCAGCCAGTAGTTGTGTTGATGACATGGATGAATGGTTGGGAATTTTTAATCTAAAACTTCGGCACATGAGACAGGACATAGAATCGGTATGATCTCTTCACATTGCAATGTGATGTAGAAGTATGTCTCATGTCATCACAAGTTTTTTTGGATAAATATGCATCATCTCATTTGTTGTACCCATACCATATTGTCTTGCACCTTTTGCTTCCATATTTATGTAGGTTTGGCAGAATTGATCATGAATTTTGTCTCCTCCTACATATACGTACTCTGATTATTTGATTAAGGGCAGCATCGTTGCTTGTTATGAGCCAACTTGTAACTCGCTACTTGCCTCTATGTTTCTTTTATGTTCATGGATATGCAGATCGAAGTACGTAATAATAAGCTGGAAATGCAGTCTGTCAACAACAAATCATTAATTGACGAACTCGATAAGCTCGTGGGAAGACTGTGTATCCCTTCGGAGGTTCTTTTTATTAATTCCATTTTAGATTTTAAAGGGACTGCATTGGGAAGCCAAGATTCACGCTAACCCTTTTGTTTGTAAATTGCAGTATGCGACGTCTTTAACGGGGGGTTCATTTGATGAAGCACGTATGCTTCAGAATATAGAAGCTTGTGAGTGGCTGACCAATGCATTACGTAGTCTAGAAGTACCCAACTTGGATCGTGGCTATGCAAACATGCGAGCTGTATGTAGACTGTCTTTCTTTCCTTCAGCTAGTTTTCTGTCTGAGATTAGTTGTGAAAGATGGGTTGAAATGAAGAAAATGGCCTGAGATAAATGTGTTTTGGTGTGTCTTTCCAACTTTATTGATAGATGCAGAAAACTGTGAGCTTGATCTCTAGGTACTGCTTTAGATAGATAAGTGAACTGATTAAGTTAAAGCATGAAACAGTGAAAGATGGAATTGACAGTGTGCGTTGCTCAGGCACTCATGATTATACTAAGCTCGTGGACTGCTGAATTGAGTTTCATATTTAAGCAGTAGTACGTGATAACTTTTTGAAATTACTCCTTATTAGCAATCTTTTGAGTTTCTTTCAGGTGAAAGAAAAGCGGGCAGAACTTAACAAGTTGAAAACCACCTTTGTTAAAAGAGCATCTGAGTTTTTGAGAAACTATTTTGCTAGTTTGGTGGATTTCATGATAAGTGACAAGAGTTATTTCTCCCAGGTATTATCATGGAGTGACGCTTCCATATTTAATGATTAGTATTCTAAGAGGGAATCTTACTGTTATGCTTTTCACTTGGCTTGAAACAGCGTGGGCAATTGAAGAGGCCTGATCATGCTGATCTGCGGTACAAGTGCAGGACATATGCTCGCCTTTTGCAGCACTTGAAAGTAAGAAAGAATGATGTTTGATTGCCCTAGTTCTATGACATTTGTCTCCTGGCATCCTCTTTTCTTTTCTTTTCCTTTCTCCTCCTCCTCGTCCTCAAAGAGTGATGTTTGATTGCCCTAGTTCTATGACTTTCGTCTCCTGGCATCCTCTTTTCTTTTCTTTTCCTTTCTCCTCCTCGTCCTCCTCCGCCCCCGCTCCCCCTCCTCCCTCTCTCTCTCTCTCTCTCTCTCTCTCTCTCTCTGTCTCTCTCTCTCTCTCTCTTTTTTTAAAAAAAAAAATTAAATTTCTTCCCATTTCTGCAGAGTCTTGATAAGAGCTGCTTGGGCCCATTAAGGAAAGCTTACTGCAGTTCCTTGAATTTGCTCTTACGCCGTGAGGTTAGGCAACAATTGATTTTTGCATTAGGGCCTTTTATTATTTGTCTTTTATATTCTCCAGGTTTGCAGTATGTGATATATGTCATTCCAGAATAAGGTATTAAAATTTGTGGTGGCTAAGTTTAAGAGGTTGGATTATACTTGAGTATGAAGAGGAACTTACACGTATAACTTTGGAGCACCTGAGTCTACGGGGCGATAAGCTTGAACTTGGGGTGTTGGTCTAATTTGGTACTTGTAAACAGCTTAAACCTTCCAGTTTTCAGTAGTTCTTCCCTTAAGTATCACTCATGAGACAAAGTTTGCATACCAATATTGTTGTTAATCTTGATGCAATGTTAAGGTCCCAAGTATATTTGGAGTAAGCCTAGTATTTTGTTATGTCTTTATTCACTTTGCTGCAACTGCACGAATCAAACTATTTTTGATTCTTGGAATTCTGCAAGTTAGTTTACCTCTATTTCATTCTTATTGCAGCGAAATTGTCAATGTAGTCAAAGTGAAGGGACCGTAGAGATGGTTTTTTAGCATCTGGGGTTCTGAAAAGATGCAACTGAAATGCGTTATATAAACAACAGCTGATATAAAGCTGGTTTTGATTGAACTCCTAAAATTCAATTAATGTTCTAACTCGGGAACTTATGAGTTCCTACGTTAATGTTCAAACTTTTTTTGGTTTGTCTTGAATATGTAGTTGAATTTAATGGTACCAAAATTAAGAAGAAGACGACGAGAGGAAATCAAAGAGAGACGGCATAAGAAAGCTTAGCCGACCTCGTCTATATAAAATATCATAACCCTAGCAACATATTACATGATGTCATAATAACAAAAAAAAAGAAAAAGAAAAACCCTACAAAACCAATGGGCCCATGACCTCAATGATGAAAATTTGAGAAGGCCATTCCCCTCGGGCCTGACCCTCAGGGAGTTGGCCCTTTTTCTCTTTAACATATGGAAAAAATACTCCATTTCAGAAGCCCGGCCTAATTGATTCTATTTCTAAAATGAATTCTCTTATAGGTATTCTTCGTTGTGTTGTCTTAGCACTACATAATATGGGTCAACCCCTCCTTATGAGCTTATACCTAAAATTACTTAAAGGAGAAATATTGCTGTTGGCGATAATTAGCCACAACTTATGTCTCTTTTGGTGGTTTATCTTTTTTAGGAGCTGGAAAAAATTGTTTCTACATTATTCTTTTTTACTTGTCAGGCTCGTGAGTTTGCAAACGAGCTTCGTGCTAGTACCAAAGCATCAAGGAACCCAACTGTATGGCTTGAAGGTTCTACTGGTTCCAATCAAAGCGTGAACAGTGCTGATACTTCTACAGTTTCGGAGGCATATGCTAAAATGCTTACAATTTTCATTCCACTCCTCGTGGATGAGGTTATTATTGAAGCCTTATGAACTCTCTTCCCCCTCTTCCAGAACAAGAAGCAAGGGAATATCTGCTTATGACAAATCTACTTCGTTTCACAAATTGCAGAGTTACTTTTTTGCGCACTTTATGTGCTTTGAAGTGCCTACTCTTGTTCCACCAGGGACTCTTACCAATGGTAGCAAAGCTGGATTCAATGATGATGATAATGATGATGATCTGGGCATCATGGATATTGATGACGATGGCAAAGCTGGTAACTTTTCAAATTTTCTCCAATCTGTAGCATACATGCAATCGTTAATCACTTTTGGCAATTTTGTAGATAAAAGATCTGCAGATTTGGACGCGCTGAATGAATCACTTCGTGATTTGCTTGATGGAATACAGGTGTTGACTATTGAAAATCCCAACTTTGATTTGTTGTATTTAACAATTTCAAAAATTTTAACTGACCGAATTTGCCTTCCCCTGCATGTGTTGGGTTGACTTGTAGGAAGACTTTTATGCTGTTGTGGACTGGGCATACAAGATTGATCCTCTGCGTTGTATATCCATGCATGGCATTACAGAAAGATATATTTCTGGTCAGAAAGCTGATGCTGCAGGATTTGTTCGCATTTTACTTGATGACCTAGAATCCAGAATATCTCTGCAGTTCACTCGTGTGAGTTATAACTTACATTTTTAGCCATGTAACATCCCTACATTCCAATAATGATGTTCGTTAACTTGTATCGTATTTAATTCTTTAGTTTGTTGAAGAAGCTTGCCATCAGATTGAAAGAAATGAGGGAAACGTTCGGCAGGTGGGAATCTTATCGTATATACCCAGGTAAACTGAATCTGAGAATCAGGATGTTTGTTTCTATATATTGATGACGATCTTCAGTCTTCTCGTTTTGGTTTTTAAAGCATGTTTGGGAGCTGTCATAATCAGTTTAATTATAAGTAGATAGAAATGACTGGTTGAAAGGACTTGCAGATCAAAGTGTTTTGGCCAATTGTAAAAAGATTGTAAGCAATTGCCCAACTGGAATTTAGTTTGTTGTCTTCCATTTATAATCACTTGTAAATTATGCTAAAGGTGTGTCGACACTATTGTTTAAATCCAGGAACTATCTCCAATCTCGAGACTCCTATGGAGCTCAACAGTGAATAAAAGCAAAAACCTCACGTTGATCCCTTTGTTTTTTTTTTTTTTTTGGTTAGTAGCAGTAACTCCCTGTATTTTTTTCTGCAATGGCACCCCTTTACCTAATACCCTGCCTTCTACGCTTTTTGTGAACAGATAATGGTGTGATTCTTAGTTGCTTGAGACGAAACCTGAGGGCTGTGCCCATGTTCGTTCCCAATGTGCACACATTGTGGAAAGAGTACCTTGGGATGTCTTAATAACTGTTTTTTCCTAGAAGCAAGTTGAAACAACCTGTTATAAAATTGCATAAATGTCTTCCAATGTCACCCAAAATCAGGATGGGTCAGAGATCAATTCACAGCTATGACTTCCCCAGTCATCTAGTCAAACTGACACCACAGAATTAACCTGAATTTGTTGCAGAATTGTTATGAAATATTGAGGTTTGAGAACAGAATACTAGATTTTGTAAACTTGCATGGGTTTGGTTATCAAACCACTTGATTTTAAACCCTAAGCTGATACATCAATCAAAATATATATCATTTAACTATAATGGTCAACACAACCATCACATGGAGAGGAGATTTATATTTTTCCTATCAAATCCTAAGACAATTCATTTAAATGAGTGGCGGTGGGATTCGAATTTACCTGTTCTGATACCATGTTCAACCACTTGATCTAAAAATTTAAACTGATCCAAATTGATATCATTTAACAATTATGTTCAACATTGGTAGCCCAAATTTTCATTTTCTTTTCTTTCGGTCCCTGTTTCTTGTTGATGGGAGACTTTGATTTCTGTCACGGTCCAGGAATACTTGCCAGAGAGACAGAACCATTCCGGTTGCTTTGAGTACTAATAGACAATGAGATAGCTGAAAAATGCTTGATCGATATAATAATTGATGTAATAGGTAGTATATATAATAATTGACATAATAGGTAGTTTATATAATAATTGACAGTATAGGTAGTTTATATAATATTGATTTAAATATGATGTAATTTATTAGAAAGAAATAGGATGTTACCGAGTGTATTTTGTGAAAAGCTTTAGGTTATTCATCTGCATAACTTGGGGACCCATGAAATGTATGGCTCATATAATGAGGGGTTGCATTGAATGTGTGGTTGATGTTGAAGCCTGACTTTGAGTGAGTGGCAAACGTCAATTATTGAGTAGAATAAAGCTAAAACAGACACAGGCTGATTACAACCAGCTCCAGTTACCTTTTCCTGTAGTCTGTACTTTCTTACTATTTCTATGGTTCATATTTGCTATATCTATTGAGTTATGTTACTTCTGAATAGATTTGCCACTCTCGCGGGACGCATGGAGCAGTACATTCAGGGACAATCAAGGGATTTGGTTGATCAGGCATATACGAAATTTGTGAGTTCTTCCCCTATTTCATTCCTTGAGATGAATATCTCATTGCTTCATATTGCATGAACAAATAGGAATAATAATTGACAATTATTGAACAAATTTACCAAGTTTATCTTGCTTCTGTTCTCTCTTTATTATGATCTATGTGCGTAGATTGAACTGTGTAACATGAGATGTTGACCTGTAATGTTTAGTTTGCTTGTAATGTTTATGGTTGGTTTGGAAGTCACAAGAGTGATTCTTAGGTTGATTCATTATTAAAGAAAAGAACTATTTTGTCTGCTGCAGTTCTACTTTATGTATGCACACATGTTATGCAAGTGAAAACATTATGTTTAATTATTTATAGATATTTCAAACATTTTTCAAACAAGTGTACCGCATCATTTTGACCGTGCATTTTCTTTTTTCGTGGTATATACATGGATTAACATCATCTTGTAGCAGTATGCAAGAAACCTGTAATTTGTGATTACTATTGTTATTATTATTATTATTGTTGTTGTTGTTGTTGTTGTTGCTGCTGCTGTTGTCGTCGTCGTCGTCGGCGTCATCGTCGATATCATGTCATAGATTTGCTTTCTCTTGCTTTAAGCATGGTATAATAAGTAAGCAACGGCATAAAAAACTGTTTCTACAGGTCACTGTGATGTTTGTGACATTGGATAAAGTTGCTCAGGCAGACCCAAGATACACAGATATAATGCTTTTAGAAAATTATGCAGCTTTTCAAAACAGGTAGGTTAACTTCTGATATTTTCCTGCATTACATACTTCATCAATACTTGGCCTATAAGCATAAATTCTCTGTTCAGTCAGTTCATGATAGTACAAAAATGACAATGGCATTCTCATGTTGTATGAAATGCCTGCAGTTTATATGACCTGGCCAATGTTGTTCCCATTTTAGCGAAGTTCTATCACCAAGCAAGTGAATCTTATGAACAAGCTTGCACTCGCTTCATAAGCACAATCATATACTCTGTAAGTTGTTCGACCTTCATAATGTATAATTCTGGTTTAGTTTCTTTATTGCTGTATGTGATACAACATATTATTGAAAATTTTTAAGCAAAGCTTATAAACTGCTTCACATTTTCAATCCCTAAAATTGCATATTTTTTGCGGATGCAGCAATTTGACCGACTTTTCCAGTTTGCACATAGAATTGAGGATTTGATGTACACAATTACGCCGGAAGAGGTTAGTATATGCAGATCGCATAGAATACAACAATCCTCCTTTAGAGTTATTATTTACAATCTGGAAGTGGTTAGGAGGATCTTTATTTGCTCCATGCAAGGATGTATAATTTTCATTAGGTGCGTTTCTGGAGCTCCAGAATATCCCATGGTTCCATTATCAAAAATAAAAAATAAAGCAAAAATAAAAATCCTTTGGTTCCAGTAGAAAGAACCATTGCTTCTTTTTGGTCTGGCTATCTTAGAGCTAGAACAAAACAGAACCACGACCAACCCTAGTCTAGTGTAGTTCAGCCATCTAGTCGATCCTCATCCTATAGCATTAAATTCTCTTGTTAGCTGCACATTAGTAAAGGAACTTATAGCATTACATTCTCTTGCCAGTTGCACATTAGTAAAGGCAATTTTCTTAGAGAATACGTGATCTATATATTGCGTAGGATGCTATTCTTTGCCAGATGGTGTATCTGCAAAATTAATATTTGTTCCTGAGAAATTTTGGGTTGTTTGCGTATCATTTTCTACCTGGCATCACATACAAAAAGTTATATGATTCAACCTGCTATATAAACTATTGTAATCTTCTTCTTCTATTTTTTAATTTATTTTATTTATTTATTTTTGCAAACTGTTCGGGGAAATATTCTTAGAGCGTATTTGACAAAACCTTTTTGAGTAGAAAAATCATTTGAAGAACGAGTGGTTAAGAAGTCAGGAAGTTTATGCAAAAAGTGGTAATAAATTTTGTAGCTTGCGGGGTTAAAAAATGAGTACAAGAAAAAAGTGATTGTAGCACTAGCAAACATTAGCTTCATACCTAACTTTGCATTCGAAGGTTTAATGAAGTTATCTGGGATTAAAGTGATGCATGCAAAAATTTTTCAGATCCCATTCCAGCTCGGACTTTCAAAAATGGATCTACGGAAAGTGAAATCAAGTTTATCTGGTGTAAGTAAATCCCTGGCCCAGTGGATCTGCCCTATCTTTCCCTCTCTCTATAGACATTTTCTTATTACATACGTAACTTTCTATAGGTTGACAAGTCCATCAATGCCATGTATAAGAGATTGCAGAAGAATTTGACCTCAGAGGAACTGTTACCTTCATTGTGGGATAAGTTGAAGGTATATCTCTCTAATACCGTGAGCACTTGGTTTCATGTTCAAACCTTCACGAACTTCGGGGTAATGCACCTTAAATTATTGATAAGAGGCTGAGTGATGAGATGAAATGAATATTGAATACATATGGATAAACTTGAAATGTGAGAATAAGGCAGCTGTTCTACTTCCTGCTGCATCCGAACTCAGTTTGGTAACTGTTTATGTGAATGAAGCTGGAGTTGCCATGAGAATTTTTTTGCTCAGAAGGATCATTTATATGGTATAATATACATCAACATTATCAGCTGAAATGTGGATTAAAGTTAAAAGACTGCCTTGATTTTCTTAAGTCCTTGAATGCAGTCTGGTGGAGACGATGGATGAATATGCCGACAGTAAGAACATGTTTCGGACTTGACCTGCAATGCAAGATTTGTGACTGCATATATTTCTCCCCTTATTTACCATGCATGCCATGTGAGATCGTGTGGTTGGTTAAATCAACTTCTTATTCTTGTTGCGAAATTGACACAAATGGGATCACTGCATGCTTTCTAGTTTTTCCTGTTGGAATCTTGCTCTATATCTCTTCCAAGTTCCAATTGCTTCTCTTTGAATTTGTGGCTTCTAAAATGTTGAAAATTGGACTTTCATGCTCTGTTTGGTAGTTAAATTATTTTGTTTGTGTGCGTCTGCCTTCCATCAACTCTCTCTTTCTCTGTGGGTTTAAATGTTAATTAGTGAACTGTAAGATTTTCTCTAACTCGTGTTTTATAATGATTGGCAGAAGGAGTTTCTTGACAAGTATGACAGTTTTGCTCAACTTGTAGCAAAAATTTATCCCAACGAGAGCATCCCATCTGTCTCAGAAATGAGAGACCTTTTGGCATCTATGTAGAGAAGCTGCAACTCTTGTAAGTTTAGTATTTTCACGAGAATAAAGTTGTGTTATGGTCATTTTTCTGTGAGTCCCAATATGATTCTTTCATGGACAAACGTTATTATATTCCTTTGGAGTCCATGTTATTTGTGTTAGGATCTTTTGGTGGAGTCACTTGTGTTGTATTATGTCTTAATTTATTTCCACCACCCCCCCCAACCCACAATCCCACCCCCCCCAAAAAAAAAGAAACAGAAAAAGGAGGATATTTCTGGCTATGATATGTACTCAATTCCATTTCGCCAATGTTGATAATTGATTGTTTTATTTCAGTTTTGAACATCGTTCTCCCATGGTTTTACGGGCCGGCGTTGAGGCAGGAGATGAGGAGTATATATGTTAATGAATATGTTAGATGTCGTGGATGTGAGTGTAATAGTATACTTACAAATGATATTTTGATATTTCATCATTGCTGTAGGTGCGTTTTCTTGCAGTGTTTGTCGTTTTGACACCTCATGCCAAGCGGGGATGTATTAAATTGTCTTCTTGTTTATTTGAGAAGTGAAGTCCTATCTATTAATCTTTGTACTATGCTGTCCACCCGTAGGTATAGTAAGATAACTAACGCGAATAGCTTGTTCATGGCTTGGGGAAAGGGGTGGAAGGAGGGGTTGAGGCCTTGTTTTTCTTGTGGCCAAGGTGCAAAGCGGCAAATGTCTGGTGACGTGCTTGGATGATGTCATTAGAGACATCATGGATGCCACAACTTAGGACGCATCTAAATTCAGTCTCTATTCCTTTTGGTCGAAAGAAAGGGCTCTTGACAGAAACACCTTTCCTTCTATTACAAATTTGAAAAAGATGCTCTTATCAAGTGTGTGCGCATTTTACACTGTGCAGTCGTTCTCAAGAGATTGCAGATTTTGCATTGGATGATTGCGAGTGTCATCTGGGATATTTTTCTTTCTGGAAAAAATGTTCTCAAGAGATTGCACATTTTGCATTGGGCGATTGCGGGGGACATCCTGGGCATTTTCTTTTTGAAAAAAAGTCGCAAGCAAATTTTAAAATATCGCACACGAAAAAGGTTATAAAAACAATGCATAGAAGTCGTTAACGAGTTTAAAGTGTCATAAATGAGTTCTAAAAAGTCACAAACATGCTGCAAAATGCCATATAAAAAACTGACGAACATGTTTACAGAAAAAGCTACAAGAGTTAAAAGGACGATACAAGTCCGAAAGTGGTAGAAAGTAACATGAATGGTCATTCAGCTCTCAAACTCAAAAAGGCAATCGTCCAAACGATGCATTTCTCAAAATTTTCACTTCTCTTTTTTATCCACGTGATTCTATATGAATATTTTTAATTGACATTCGAATCAAGGTGACATTTTGATTTGTCACTTTTTTATTTGGGGGGAGACAAATGCTTTTTTTTTTCCTTTAATATGGAAATAAATGCATTAAGTGATAAGTACAAGAGTATGTTTTATCACCCAATTAAAACGTGACATATCAGAATATTAACTTAAAATATTTGTTTGTAAATTTCTTTTTATTCTCCTCTCTTTATTTTGTTTTTTCTTTTTTTTTCCCTTCTGCTTTTATATTGATTTTAGCAGAAAATCTTTACATTATGCATGAGTGGCATTTGACAATAGTGGTTTTGCTCTCCCGCCCACTCTGTAGGCATGGTAAAATGCCAATACGTGGGTGGATGTCTGACACGTATCCTCCCTGAGTGGCATTTGACTATAGTTGGGGCTACAATCCTCAAGCTTGAGCTGACTCCTAATATGAATGACATATTAGGTCTTGGACGGATCTACTATATAGTAGATGTGGAATATTGAGATCGAATCATATAATTACTTGATTGTATAAGATTGGAATGATACAAACAATTTGTACCAGATCGAGAGTAACTCTTTAATTTAACCAAGATTATTGTTTTCATAATAGATATTTAATAGGAAAAGATCCAAATAAAAAAGATACTCTCTCTCCAGTAGATAGTAACATATTAAGGGTTTAGGGCTTGTTATATACACATTAAATTTAAAGAGATTAAATTTTCTTTTAAATGTGTCATTGAAAATTGATGAAGACTTATTCAAAAAAAATAAATCATTATTAAATCAATGTATGAGTGGGTGAAAAGGATGAGAAACAAAATAAATTAAATTTGATGAATTTAATATGTATAGAACAATCCCTGAGTTTCTATGGCTATCATCAGTAGGGCATTATACCTCTATTATCTCCTGCCGGGACTCTACCAATTGACATTATATATCTAACTTACTTTTAATCTACATAAATCAAAGAAATCACAAAATTATACAATCATCGCGAGCACATAATGGTAGAATAAAATAAAAGGAATATTAATTATTCCAAAATATAAATTAATTAATATTGTCTTTGATATGGAAAACAAAACCCTCAAATTCAAGTCTCACCAACCGCATATTGTGTGATTTTTTAATTTCTTGTCAATTATATTGCTTTAGTTTGTACTTTCCCGCCTATTTTGCTATTGTAGTTTGTATGAGTTCTCTACATTGAGCATTAGTGGATGTAATTTTGTACTCACTTGTATTGGCTACTCATGCAGATTATATTTGTAATTGGAAAAAGATTTTTTTTTTTTTGTTTTTGTTTTATCACATAAGTTGACAAGAACCTAGCACAAGTCGGATTTAAACTATGGCAATGTTATGGGGTATATATATCAGTCCAATTCCCCTACCCACGTGGGTAGAAACTAAATCTTATCTTGGGAAAAAAATTTATGTGAGATGCTAATATATATATATATATATATATATATATATATATATATATATATATATTTTACCATCAGGGGATAAAAAAATTTATCTCTTACCATCAGGGGATAATTAAGTATTATTCGTTTGATCTAATGTAGATGCATATATATATATATATATATATATATATATATATATATATATATTTTTTAAAAAAAAAAAAAATTTTAAATCGACGTGGAGCCACCATAGGACACCACGTCGACGTAAGTTTTCGTTTTCCTCTACCCAGGTTGGTAGGGAATCACTAGCTATATATGTGCGTATATGGAGAGAGAGAAAGAGACAGGTGCATACTATGTCAACGTTCATTTTAACTATTTTTTTTTTCAAGACTTAAAAATTAATTTCTACGGATTGGTCAACGTTAAATTTCAGGGTATGTTACGCGAAAATTATTAAAATAATTACTTTTAAATGTATAGTTAAACCAAAAAAATTAAGCGATTAATAAAAAAATGTTTTCCATTTATGATTATATCAAAAAAAGTTCTCAATGTGAATTATATATTTTAAATCACTAATCGATATTATCGAAGTAAATAGTCAGCATAACTGTTCAGTAAATACCGCGTTTGATTTGAAGTCAGCATGGGAACAGTTCTGAATGCCCCTGTTTTGACTCAATATCCGACATTCTTTACCGTGATTTGTCGTACGGGCATGAAAATATTTTATAATGCCACGTGGATAAACAAGAGTTGTGCTTTGGCCGGTTAGAAGAAATTGCGGCTAACCCAAAATTGCGACATTTGACAAAGTATTAATTCCGTCCAAATTAAATCTCAATATATAAAAATTCAGTTCTGTATTAACTTTTGTTATGTCAAGTATCAGGCACGAGTTTGACCAACCGGCTTGAGGACATTGGACCATCTATGAAAATATAAATTTTATTACGTCTCTTTCTTCACTAGAACTAGAATAGGCAATGAAGCATGTTATGTGCCTCAAGTAAAACACAATTTTGTCAAAATCTCAAAAAATGAACTTTCATTCTTGAGATAGAAACTAACTTCTCATACAATGTTTTTATTCAGAACAAGATTTATCGTCCAGAGAAGTGCTCTCCTTCCCACCCTATGGGTAGGGGGGAATGTCTACTCCCAATAAAAAAATCGCCCTATCTACCATACAATCTGATGAAAGAAGCTTGATTATGTATTTATCTTATCTAACATAGACACTAAAAAATATTTAAAAATGGATGATGTGGCGCCCTCATGTCGGGTGTTGGCATGGCTTCCCATAGCATGGGCAGGGGAGCAACAACGTTACTATCCATGAATTGATTTTTAAATTTATAAAGGAACAAGACAAATATAGTAAGCTTTGGTAGTAGGTAATCATGTAAATAGTGAGGCTACCATTCGAAAAATGACAAAATAACAATTTCAAAATTAGGCCTTGTTCAGGAACAAACAAGTGATGGAGTGGTAAAGCCGCCCACATGCTGGGCCTCGGTCCCGAGTTCGATTCCTACCCCCGACCCTGTGCTCCCCCCTTCCCCAATTTCCCCTTGTAAGAAAAAATAAAAATAAAAATTAGGCCTTGTTCTATTCCCAGCGCTGGAAGGCCCTTGGAGCTTGGAGGAAATTACATTCACAAATTGGGAGCGCGGACCCCACAACATTCAGGGGGCTGGGGTGGGCTGTGAGTATGTTGTGACTACTGGGAAGTAATTTGTCTAGGATTATAACATTTTGCTTCAAAATTATAAGTTAAATGTTTCTCACTTGAAGAGCTTATGTTAAAAGCTCAATTTGACATTGCCTCGAGCCCTCAACCACGTCCAACCACTAAGTTTGATTTCGTCGTTTTACCATGTTTTACACTTTTCTATGCTTGTATTTCTCCCAGGCTATACATACACCTGCTTAAAGTCGTAAAAATTTAAGACTTGATTTTGTTGCTTAGTCAGATATTACATTTTCAGAAGACTGGTAAGAACAAAGAATTCTAGGAAAAATTCAATTTATATGGGAAATGACCTACTAAAAATCGAGCTCAGATTTTGCTTAGTACTACTGACATGAGACATTAATAACAAGTAAAATTGACGAAAGTTCTCAACGAATGTCGATGTATATTTTTTAAGCAGCAAAAATTAACTTTTTAACTAAGTTGAGTGGTGAGTATTATGAGATATTGACAACAATGAGTAATGAATTAAGATTTATGACTTATATTAGAATTTAATTTAATTTAAATAACAACGCTAATTTTTAAGTGAAAAAATAGTTATGAGTCATAACAGACACATCGTTGAATTTTTGGTTCGATGTTACCATGCCCATGATAGGATTGAAGTTTTTATAGTGTTTTATGGATTTTTATAGGGTTATTTTAGCCAAAAAAAAAAAAACCCCCAAAGTATTCATTTTTTAAAACAAATTCAACCCCATTCTTTTTTTTATCGTAGAATCCCCCAACCTTTCAAAATTATCGCAGCCCCTCGGTACGGTTTCCATCCAAATCTGCCATTAACTTGGCCTTTTTTTGTCTTTAGTGCAGGAATAAAATTGTCAATAATAATTTTTTCACCGAAAGATTGGGGCCCAATAAACAAAGAAAAAGAAAATTGTATTATACCAAGTTTTAGTAATGTGCCAATTAATCCTAAATTTTTCCAAATTCGACAATTTTAACTTTAATTTTTTATATATTTCCATTTTAACCCACAATTAAAATTATTTGTATTAAAAAAAAAGGAAATCGACCCAAATAATCCAAAAAAGTGTGTCGACTGCACTTTTAATCTAAAATAAATTTTAAAAAGTAGTTCAAATTGTCTAAAAAAATTTTGGTATACTTTAGTCTCAAAATTTAGTTAAATTGCACAATTTTACCTTTTATTTTTTCTATGGATACTTATTTGGTCCGTAATTGATTTTATTAAATTATTTTGACGCTAACTAAATAGTTTTTATAAAAAAACTTTCAATACCATAGCATTTGTTCGCATTAATATCATAACTTTTAAAAATTTTCTTTAGCATTAGAGACGCGTATTTCTTCATTTTAAGTAACAATTAATAATAAATATAATTGTTGTAGCTAAATAAAATTTTATTAAGAATATATTACAGTAAAAAATATACCGAAATATAAAGAATTAATCAACTCAAATAAAAAATCAAAATCAAAATATCCTCCCCTTTCCCCACCTCCACCCCATGCCATCGCCTACCCCCAAAATAGCCACCACATGGGTGGTAACTCGAAGGCACAACCAGAGAAACCACCACTAGTGGTGGTTTCAAAACCACCAGATCTGGTGGTGGCTCTTTTGGGGGGTAGGGATGGGATGGGGGTGAGAGAAGGGGGAGGGAATTATGATTTTTCTCTTTTCTTTTTAAAAATTTTTTGATTTGATTTTATTAATTCTTTGTATTTTGATATATTTTTTACAGTAATATATTTCTAATAAAATTTTATTTAGATACAACAATTACATTTATTATTAACTGTTACTTAAAATGAAAATGTGCGAGGCTCTAATGCTAACAAAAATTTTCGAAAGTTAATATATTAATGCGAATGAATGCTATGACATAAAAAGTTTTTTTATAAAAACTATTTAATCAGTATCAAATTACGTCAATAAAATTAATTACAGATCAAATAAGCATCCATATAAAAAATAAAAGATAAAATAATGCAATTTAACTAAAATTTGGAACTAAAGTATAACAAATTTTTTTTTAACACCATTTGAGCTACATTTTTTTTTATTTTGGACTAAAAGCGTGATCGAGATACTGATATGATCCGGGTTAGCTCGACATCATCAACACGCGTGAGAAAGCCGGTCGAGACGAAAACGAGCTTGAACGGAAGTAAAATAAGGTGAAGATGTTAAGAAAAATCGGATATGCCTGGAAGAACCCTCACTTTGGACTCATCCCGGGACGTAAAACGAAGACGAGAAGTCGAGAACGGGGTCGAGCTCGGGAAAACAAGCTGAAGAATCTGCAGAAGCAAAATTACGGCCGTAACCTTTTGTTCATACGGCCGTAACCCTAACTTTACGGCCGTAACCCAAATTCTGTCTGGCGTAACCCTGGGACGATTTTGGGCGAAATCTTGAGAGCAAATTACGGCCGTAACCCGGAATATACGGCCGTAATACAGATATACTGGCCGTAACATTGGTCATACTACCGTATCATGAAGATCCAACTTTGGCCAATTTGAAGCGAAGGTTTTATCGGCGTATTTTTCCTTCATACGGCCGTATCATAGGATTCTGACGTAGAAATCCAAGAATTACTGACCGTAACTCTTGACCGACTTTAGCTTTTTGTGTCTACTTTTTAGATATTTCATTATTTTACTATTATTTCTTAGTCTTAGAGGTATATGAACGAATTTAGGCCATTTGTAAGGACAACTTTTGTTCAAAGAAGCTTTTAGCTCTTGAGTTGTAGCCTTTGCTCCTCTTTGGGTTGTAGCCTTGCTCCCCACCTTTAATTCCTTGATCTTGATTGCAATTTGTTGAGTTGTAGCCGTGCTCCTCCGTTGCCATCTCGTCTAAGGAACCCCCGAACTTATCGAAGGCGTGATCATCCTTCGTATGGCGTTCACCCCCGTGATTTGAAGGCGCAATGGTCGAGTCGAGGATCCTCCTCCTCGCCGGAGAGTCTCGGGTTGTTCTCGATCATACCGATCCATCTAGGGGTTCTCGACCACTGGTCGTATCATCACATCGAGCTAGCCTCTAAGGATTTGGTATTATTTTATCGATTAGTAGTAGTTGTTGTTGTTATTTGATCTTTGTCTTGTCTGAGCTTGATCAAGATCATTTAGTATTGTTTGTGAGTTTATACTTTGTAGGATTTTAGTATGTGTTCTTGGTGTTCTTGGTGCAAAGTGATTGTTGTGCTTAGAATTCATCAACTTGTTTAGTATTGTGTAATAGTAGTGTTATTGTGTTGTTTGTGTTGTTATTGTTGAAAAAACGAGTAGAGAAAAAAAAACAAACAAAGAATGAACTCAATGTTGAACGAGTGTGAGTCATTGACTACACTTAGTTTTATCTTTATGTTTGAGTTGTGAAGTGTATTGTCCATTGTCTATGTGTTTGAGTTGTTATGTTGTTTGAGATTGTCATAGTGTTGTAGTAGTTAGGTGTGAGTTTGTGATTAGATTATATTGCTTGGTGAAGGGATTGAGCTTTTGTGTGAATCAAACACGAGTGAGAAACACGTGAGGACATTAGCACACACTTAAGCACAAAATGGCGAGTCTTCGTTCTACTACAGTGAAGGTCGAGATTCAAGGATGTGGATCAATTGAGAACCTTATTACAAGAAAGCAATCGGGATATACAAGCTTCGCTTGATCGCTCTATCGCGCGCACTTGGTAGGACGAATTGATAGACTAGAACTTGGGCAACGACGGCGGCCTAGAGGAGGAAATGGAAGTGAAGAAAGTCGGGATAGTGAATTCGAAGGCGAAGAAGAAGAGCCTCGGATAAATGTGAGAAGAGATAGGGGAAGAGATCGACGTGGGCGAAATGAGGACGAAGGAGAAATGAAAAATGTGAAGATTGAAATTCCTCCGTTCCATGGAAAGTCGGATCCGGATGCCTATCTAGATTGGGAAGGACGAGTTGACATTTTGTTCCAATGTCATAGAATTCCGGAAGCTAGGAAGGTGCTATTGTTGGCTAGGGAGTTCACAGGTTATGCGTTAAGTTGGTGGCAACAACTTACGACGGCCAGAAGAAGAAATAATGACTACCCCGTTGAGTCTTGGGAAGATTTGAAGTTCATAATGAGAAAGAGATTTGTTCCTTCACATTATAACCGGAGTTTGCATCAACGATTACAAGCTCTAAATCAAGGGGGAAAAACCGTGGAGGAATATTACCAAGAAATGGAGTCATTAATGACACGGGCCGATGTTGTGGAGGAAGAGAAAGCTACCATGGCTAGGTTCCTTGGTGGATTGAACCGGAGATTGCCAACCTCACCGAACTACAAGAGTATCGAACCTTGAAGAGTTGTTACACAAAGCCGAAAAGGTAGAGGCACAACAAAGGAGAGTATCCAACAAGCCTCCTCCTAGTGGTAGCAACTATGAAAAGGCGAAGTGGGGTGACATTCGGGAGACCAAGGACCGTGGAAAGGAAGGAATGAACCGCCTAAAGAAACACCGAAGCAAGTCCTAGCGTGGAAGACAAAGGCAAGAGCAAAATGGGAGCACCACCCACCCAACCCGAGACATCAAATGTTTCAAGTGCCAAGGGATAGGTCACTATGCGTCCAGTGTCCGAATCAAGGACCATTTTAGTGAAGACGAATGGGGAGGTAGAAAGTGAGTCCAAAGCGGAAGAAGCCCAATTGTGGATGAAGAGGACAAAAGTGGACGATGATCGATTTGTTGTCAAAGTGCCCGAATCCCTACTTGCAAGGAAATTTCCACACATGCTCGGAGTGGCAATGATATGTCACAACGTGAGAATCTATCTCATATCCGATGTTCTATAAGAGGTAATCCTTGCACTTTGATTATTGATGGAGGTAGTTGCTCAAATTTAGCTAGCACATTGCTTGTGGAGAAATTGAATTGCTTAGATTCCCACACCGAACCCCTATGAATTGCATTGGTGCATGAGTCGGGAAAAATTAGGGTGGATACACAAGTGCTAGTTCCCTTACATGTTGAGCAATACATGGATATGGTGGTGTGTGATGTGGTGCCATTGGAAGTTGCACACTTGGTGCTCGGAAGGCCTTGGCAGTTTGATCTCAAAGTGATACATGATTGTTATAGAAACTGCTATAGCTTCACGTGGAAAGGCGAAACTATGGAGCTTGCTCCTTTGTCCCCGGAGCAAGTAAATCTTGACCGATTGAAGCTAGAAAAGCGAGGTCGAGGAGTGGAGAAAGAAGGAAAAGGAAGAGGTAGAGGTTGAACTTGAAGAAGAAAGCGGAGAGCCATGTTGACAGGGAAGCGGATGAGGAAATAAGTCGACTTGAGTATGAGGATCCATTCCTTGTGGCTCGAACTGCTAACAACCCCCGCCCCAATTTTCTTATTTTCTTCTTGCAGGTTAATGTCCAAAATTGGATGGCCACGTACACAACTTTAGTTCTTGTGATAGCCACTCCAATTCTCGAGGGAGGTTTCATACCAATCCCGGGGCTTCATATTTTCGTGATTGGGGTTGATGAAACAACATTTCCATTCGACCCGGGTGGAGGTATAGGTACAATGAAGAATCATATGATTCGGGTCGAATCCTTTTGAAGAGGGAGAGGATGATATGATCCGGGTTAGCTCGACATCATCAACACGCGTGAGAAAGCCGGTCGAGACGAAAACGAGCTTGAACGGAAGTAAAATAAGGTGAAGATGTCAAGAAAAATCGGATATGCCAGGAAGAACCCTCACTTTGGACTCATCCCGGGACGTGAAACGAAGACGAGAAGTCGAGAACGGGGTCGAGCTCGGGAAAACAAGCTGAAGAATCTGCAGAAGCAAAATTACGGCCGTAACCTTTTGTTCATACGGCCGTAACCCTAACTTTACGGCCGTAACCCCTGGGACAGTTTTGGGCAGAAATCTTCAGAGAGCAAATTACGGCCGTAACTTCAGAATATACGGCCGTAACAGATATACGGCCGTAACATTGGTCATACGGCCGTATCATGAAGATCCAGCTTTGGCCAATTTGAAGCAGAAGGTTTTATACGGCCGTATTTTTCCTTCATACGGCCGTATCATAGGATTTACGGCCGTAAATCCAAGAATTACGGCCGTAACTCTTGACCGACTTTAGCTTTTTGTGTCTACTTTTTAGATATTTCATTATTTTACTATTATTTCTTAGTCTTAGAGGTATATGAACGAATTTAGGCCATTTGTAAGGACAACTTTTGTTCAAAGAAGCTTTTAGCTCTTGAGTTGTAGCCTTTGCTCCTCTTTGGGTTGTAGCCTTGCTCCCCACCTTTAATTCCTTGATCTTGATTGCAATTTGTTGAGTTGTAGCCGTGCTCCTCCGTTGCCATCTCGTCTAAGGAACCCCCGAACTTATCGAAGGCGTGATCATCCTTCGTGGCGTTCACCCCCGTGATTTGAAGGCGCAGTCGAGTCGAATCGAGGGATCCTCCTCCTCGCCGGAGAGTCTCGGGTTGTTCTCGATCATACCGGATCCAGTCTAGGGGTTCTCGACCTTGGGGTCGTATCAGATACTTTTTTCGACTATTTGGGCCAATTTCTTTTTTTTTAATGCAAATAATCTTAATTATGGGTTTAAATGGAAATATGAAAAATTAAAGTTAAAATTATCGAATTTGGAAAGATTTAGGACTAGTTTGCACATTGTTAAAACTTGGTATTTTCCAATTTTCTTTTTCTTTGTTTATTGGGTTAGTTTCACAAATCCCCCCAATCTTTCAGTGAAAAATTTATTATTTGACAATTTTACCCTATGCTAAAAGACAAAAAGGCTAAGTTAATGGTAGATTTGGATGGAAATCGTTAGTAAGGGTGCTGCGATAATTTCTAAACGGTTGCAGGGGTTCTACAATGAAAAAAAATGAGGTTATATTTATTGCTATATGAATCGTAGAGACTTGTGTAATATATATGGGTCACGTAAGATATATGGATATGAGTAGATTGATCAAATTTAAATTTTAAAAAATGGATAAAAATATATAGAAATAAGTAAAAAGGGACGGCTATTATGCGGACTACATATTTAGATTGAGAAGTAAGTAAAATGAAAAAACTAAAGGGTGTGTTTGATTGCAAATATGAAAAATAGTTGGAAGGAAAATATTTGTTGGGTAAATGAATTTTGAGAAAAAGTTTTTCGGGAAAAATGATAGTTGTAAGTGTTTGATTTTATTAATTTGTAAGTTGGAAAATTATATTATTTTTCTTATTTTTATATTTTTTTTCATGAAATTTGATTATTTTCCTTATCTTTATAGTTAAAGTAAATTATCAATTCCAAAAATAAAAAAAAAAAGAACAAATTTTCACCCGGAAAACCACATTCAGCATTTAGGTGGGAAAGTGAATTCCTTGAAATCATGGAAAACAAATCACGTGAGGGAAGAAAAAGGGTGCATAATTCATGAAAAATTTTGCTTACCAAACCACCATTTTCTAGGCAATTGGCTGTAATCAAACACACCCTGAAGGAGTCTGACTTTCCAATATTTGAGGATTGGTTGTTCAACAATTTGGGGTAAAATTGAATTGTCAACTCCTTTGGTCTTTACTCTTTGTTTTGAATTCTGAAGTTTGACCATGAAACACGTCAAAAATTATTATATTGCAAAAGTAGAACTATTTTTTATTTTTAACAATAAAAAAAGATGGCGGTGCAGGAATTTTGGTTGGGCTCTTACTAAGAAAGTGAGATTACAAATTTAAGCAGACTTTTCAGTTCCCACAAACCCCACCAGAAAATTTTTTAAAAAAAAAAAAATTGGAAAATTGGATCGTGATCTCTCCTTTTAATATTCATTGTAAAAGTAAACACGTTGAGGCTTAAATATTAGTGATTTGATGTAAAGTTTTCTCATACCATTACTTGATAATATTATATATTTATTTATACATCACAATACTTTTAAATTAAATAATTACTATATACGTCATTTATGTTTAGGCTTTATGGAACGCATGTACACCCCTAGCCTCATACCTCAACTCCCCGAGTTATAAGTAATTCGTGTCATATATTTATTTTAGTCACTAAACATTTTTTTTTTTATAACAAATGCTGCTTGTATAAGCTTGGGGTGAAGATACTTAGCGCAAACTTACAAATTGCCATCTTAAAATATATTGATCAATGCCATATCAACAGTACTTAATTAATATTATTATTCATTGAATTATGAGGTAAAGAGTAAAGATTTATTGCAAATTAAGCTTCAAGTGAACATGATTGTACGAATAATTATAAACAATATCATCATTTATAAAACAATCAATAAACCTTTTAGAATCTATTTGCACAAACAATGTATGATGCCTATGTGGGGCAATATTAATGATATACTATAGAGCTTAGCTATCGGTGAAGTGTGATGTAATAGTCAAGTAATAATAATTGATCGACAATGTAGTCTTTAAGTGTAAATTTGAAATGATAATTCAAATAACAAATCAATTAATATCATATTATTTTTATATCAGTACTTAGGGCATTTCTAGTGTTGAGGGCTCCGACAAAGCCAAATAACGATCAATGATAAAAGCCCATATTATAATAATGTGGGGGTGAAAAACCCCAAATGAGGGGCCAAATTTGGCCCCCGTTTTGGATTTTTCCACCTCCCTTTTCTCCCTTACCTTTGTTTTTCCTTTTAGGTTTTTTCCCCTTGGGTTTTTTTACCTCAACACTAGTAATGTTCTTCTGATTCACATTACTAATCAATGACATATTGACGGTACTTAAATTTTAATTAATATAGACGATAGTCATACATCTCATCATTTAATTCAACTAGTAGTCTCATTCTACTCGATGCAGATCTGATAATCTGAAGTCCTCCTTTATTTTATTTTATTTTTTTTCCAAATGTCATATCGAATCAATATCAGTCTAATGCCAAACTATATATGTGTTTTAACTTAATAACATGGGGTAAAGATGTTATAGAGTGATAGCACAATGACAATGATATATAACTTTACAATATTTTATCACACCACCTAAATTGTGTAAATGCCATGCCTCATTTTAATTTGATAAAACTATCAAAACCATAAAAGAAGAAAAAAAAAAAAAGACAACAAATCTAAATTCTATCATATAAAAACAAGATAGTATCCGTGTTAAATACACACTCATTAGTGTGCATGATTATGTGTATTGAATATATAACCATATAACCTTAGCACTAAAGATTCGATACTCATATATAGATATTTTAAGGTACTCATATATGAATCGATAACTAATACATGGTCATCCCTCCATTAAAAAAATAACTACGTATCAATCATCGACCCATATATAAATATTTTAAAATATCACATGTGAGTATCAAATTATTAGACCTTAAATTAAATATCATATCATATTTCGTCTCCCCTATCATATACTGAAAAGTGGAAACAATAATATTATATAAATAATAATATTATTTAATTTAAATTTGCTCCAACATGTGCAAAGTGGACTTCCAGCTTTTTTTCATACTGATAATATCCCACAGATCATGCTACAAAAGTGCAAAGGGGCCCTCAGGCCTTTTCCCACTCAACTGCATTATTATTGTCATTAATATTTTTTTCGTCAGTCGCACCTATATATATAGACAACAAGTATTGTTGCTACCATAACTCCACCACCAGCTTGCCTTCATTTCTCTCTACTCTCACAAACTGCAAACACAAGCAATAACAATTCAAAATCTCTGTTTTCTTCAAAAACAGAAATCAAGATCTCTGTAAATCCATGGCTTCATCATCTCTAGGTTTCTCACCTTCTCTGCAACTCAACTTTCCTTCATCAAAATTACACCCTTCAAAACCAGGCAAGCTTCAGCCAACTCTCCGCCCAATCAAAGCCTCTGTAACAGAAAAACTTTCAATTGCAGCACCACCGCGTAAACCAGCGGCTCCGATTCTACCAAAAGAACCCAAAAACCTCCCAATCAAAAAAATCCCAGGAGATTATGGGCTTCCCTTGATCGGCCCATGGAAAGATAGACAAGACTATTTTTACGACCAGGGCAGAGATGAGTTCTTCAGGTCTCGAATCCAGAAATTTCAGTCAACAGTTTTCCGAACAAATATGCCGCCGGGAGGTTTCATTTCCGGTAACTCTAATGTCATTGTTTTGCTCGACGGAAAAAGTTTTCCGGTGCTGTTCGACACCGATAAGGTCGAAAAGAAAGACTTGTTCGTCGGAACTTTCATGCCGTCGACGGAACTCACCGGCGGCTACAGAGTTTTATCCTATTTAGACCCATCTGAGCCGAGCCACGGCAAGCTGAAGAAAGTCATGTTCTTGTTATTATCTTCTCGGCGCGATCAAGTCATTCCAGAGTTTCAAAGCTGTTATACAGAGTTGTTTGAGAATTTGGAGAATGATTTGGCTAGTAAAGGTAAAGCCGGCTTAAACCAAGCCAATGATCAAGCCGCGTTTAATTTCTTGGCCAGATCGTTATACGGCGCAAACCCGGTTGACTCCAAGCTCGGCTCCGATGGGCCCAAGCTGGTTAGCAAATGGGTTCTGTTTCAACTCCATCCATTGCTGCGGCTTGGCTTACCTCGAGGCATAGAAGATGGGATTCTCCATAATTTTTCTTTACCGCCATTTTTGATCAAGAAAGATTATCAACGATTGTACGACTTTTTTTACCAAAACTCGGCTCCGATTCTTGACCAAGCCGAGAAACTCGGCGTGTCACGTGACGAGGCTTGCCATAATCTCCTTTTCGCCACGTGCTTCAATTCTTTCGGCGGCATGAAGATCTTCTTCCCCAACATGCTCAAATGGGTGGGCCGGGCCGGGCTCAGGTTTCACACCGAGTTAGCCCGAGAAATCCGATCAGTCATCAGATCCAACGGCGGAAAAATCACGATGGGTGCGATGGAACGGATGCCGTTGATGAAGTCAACGGTTTACGAGGCTCTCCGCATTGAACCACCGGTTCCATCACAATACGCAAAAGCGAAACGGGATTTCGTGATCGAATCTCACGGTGCAGCTTTTCGGGTCAAGGAAGGTGAAATTTTATTCGGGTATCAACCGTTTGCGACGAAGGATCCGAAAATCTTCGACCGGGCCGAGGAGTTCTTGCCCGACCGGTTCGTGGGTGAAGGTGGTGAGAAACTGTTGAAACACGTGGTGTGGTCTAACGGACCGGAAACGGAGAGACCGACCGTTAATAATAAACAATGTGCTGGAAAAGATTTTGTAGTGTTGGTTTCGCGGTTGTTGTTGGTGGAGCTGTTTCTCCGTTACGACTCGTTTGACATTGAAGTGGCGCCGTCGCCGTTGGGTGCCTCCGTTACCTTAACTTCTCTCAAAAGAGCCTCATTCTAAACAGCGTTACTCTTTTATGATTTACTATTACTACTATTGTAAAGCAAACAAATAGGAGAATATTGCTTAATTTGTATAATATAATAATAATTTTTGGTAATAGAAATATCATCTGTCAAACAAAATGAATATCAACGTGTGTTAGTTTATAAATTTTAATAAATTTTTACACATTTTAATTCATTCTCAATTTTGATCAAACCAATCACATTCACATATTTCGTGGGACTTGCATGTACTATAAAAATATTCACCATTCAATTCTACTCATTCTCTCTCCTAATTCACATTAAAATCCATAAAAATCTACACCCCAACACACGCAATAACATATGTTTCCTTTTACGGCTAATTCGGCGCACTCGGGAGTTCTTTAAGAGTGAGTACATCTCCTACGTACTGAACATTTACTAAAATAGGATAGACTCAAAATACTATCAAGCAGTTAAAAGTTACAATATTTTCTAAATACCACAATGGCTCAGTGACCCCCTCAATCATCTCTTTCAAAATTGATCTCTGATCAGTACCAATAAGGACGACCACCTAAATTACAGTTTTGAAGAACTTGTTGTTGTGAGAACAAGAAAGAGACTCAACCTGAAGAAAAATTGTAACAAGGGATCGCATTCGGGGTTATATTCTCTAATGTTTTATTATATCGAACACGCATATAGCAATTTGACTTGAAATTATATTACACCTTTATATTTTATTGCATTTTCAACGCATGTTAAAAAAATAAAAAAATATTTTATTATATCGTGTTTGCAAGTTATCTAAATGTATATATTGGCGAGACAACATAAATAACCGTTTGTTAATCCAAATTAATTTTGATAACTTGTTCATCATTTTCTAAGATTTAATAAAATGATGTGAATTAATTATGATGACATAGCCAGGTTTTCTTGTGCATCATGTTAGGAGACAAGCTAATGGAGCAGCCCACTTGCTTGCAAAGGGCGCTCGATTTCAAGCTTGTCTTAGTGTCCATCTTACCCCACCTTTATGTATTGTTAACGAACTTAAGTGCTGCTATAATGTTTGTCATTAATGCAAGTAGTATTCAAAAAATAAAATAAAATAAAATAAAATGATGTGAATTAATCCTAAACTAAGTTCGTGCTTCAAAATGATAAAATATATGTACTAAATAGTAATGAAAAACCACATGAAAATAATCTATAAATCGCATCGTACTATACTTATATACAAGCAACAATAGCAAATTTTAGAAGAACGCGAGAATGTTTAAACAAAAAGGTAAGACCCACTAATGAATTAAGAGAGTAAAGGAACACTTTATTATTTAATAAAAATATCTAAAAATTTAGAGATTGAGGGACATGGCGTCCCGTGGCGGTGCGTGGCGGTGCAACTTTGAGAATAAGCTCCCAGCCCTGTGGAGGATGGGAGACACCTCTCTTAAATGGGTTAAAAGAGCAATATTCTAAAAAAGTATAATGCGTGAAATAACGTCGAAGTCAAGTATTGAGTCTAGGCGTGCCTAAGCACACCAATACATGATAAAAGCGCGATCAATGTGTGATTAAGCGTAAAGCGTGGCAAAGCGTGAAACCTAAGTTTCGAGCATAAGCGCCGCTTAGCGGGCTTTTTAGAAACACTGTAAGGAGTGGGTGTTCGGTAATCAATAAGGATATGAATTGAATGCCTTCTGATCGAAGAGTGATTAATAAGAATAAATCATCACAATAATATAATATCTAAAATAATACAGAATTTGAGTCAAAATTAACAAAATATAAATTTTCACATTAACCTATAGTCTGTATATATTCAAAAAAAAAAAGTTGATACATATTTACCACATTAATTAGAAGTCTAAAATGACATCGAATTCTCCTTTAAAAGATACGAAATGCACTTCCAATTTTTTTTAATCATTCAAAGGTTTTTCATATATATGCAAAGTTGAATGTTTTGTTAAAACATTCAATTGGTTGTAGTAACACAAAGCGCAATCACAACGACAAAAATGAATTAGGGTTTACATGTATGGCCACATGACTCACTTGGGGTCATTTATACTAGGTAGATGAACGGCTATAGGCTCCTCCTTCAAGCATCCAACGGCTCATATTAAACCTGTAATAACAGATCACACGTTTTTATTTGCTCTTGGGCTGATTCTCTAAAAATTGGGTTCGAGCTTGACTAGTGTGTGAGCCTTTATTATTTTCCTTGAATTGGGCTTCACAGATTTGGGGAAATTGGGCCCTCCAGCACTTTCTTTTGGACTTTGCATATTCTGGACGGATTTCGACAGGGCCAGGAAGTTCGGCTCATCATCTTCACACTATTCTAATACTATTTATTTTTTATTTTTTTTGAAGAAACACTATTCTAATACAATTAGACATGCTAGTTGACAATATAAAGATGTGTTATATAGTGTTATTTTTTTAACATCTCACATTATATTCTATATACTGTACATCTCCCATGCAATGTATGGAAATTGTTATACTCTTAAATTGAGGTAAAAAATTATTACCTACTAATAATCAAGATACTAACAATACTGTAAGTATAATAGTGTATTACAATATTTATAAAATTCAAAAATATAACAAAACTTTTCAAAATTTTAAAAGATTTCTTTGAAAATTGTTGATGGATTTAATTAGCTATCGTATTTATGCGTTTGATTGCCTCCACCATGCGAAAAATATGTCGTGGCCTGTCCCGCCCTATGACTTTTTAAAAATCAAGTCAACAGTTAGCAAACATTTTTTTTTAATTTAAAAATTTTTTTCATAATTTTTATTTATTTTAAAATTATTATATTATAAATGGGATAGAAACCCAGACTCGCACCATGGAAGGTTTCATCTAGTTCGACCCGATTAAATTTCTTTTTGACATTTATAAAATTTAGATTGTAATTAATTGGGATCAAATTAAATTTATTCTGAAAACTAGATATATGTCATTTTAATTAGAATTAGAATAAAATAATTTTACAAAATGAGTCATTGCGAAATGTAAAAATTTTTTTGTAATCTTTTGAGGCAATTTTAAAGACTATACTGCACTAAAGTTCCTGTCGATATCATTTTGACTTTAAAATTAACTTATATATATATGTGTGTGTGTGTATATATATATATATACACACACACACACATACATATCTTAATATAATAATACTAGCAGTGCCAACTAGGCACTGCCGCCATGCTGGCAGTGCCAAGCTGGCCAAGCTGGCACCTGCATTTAGAAAAAAAAAATCGCTACTTTTGAAGAATTTTATTACCATTTATAAGCGACCACTGAATTATGGAAACGGGCGACAATCTGCAACTGATTAATGAAATTCATTTTTGAATAATTTATTACATAACTGAAATTCATGCATTCCTCATCTAGGATTATTCTATATGTGATTTGCATTGACAATGTTGACCGCTGTTCATCGGCCACGCTGCAACAGAAATACACATGCCATAATTTTTTATTGAATCACAATGATTGCAACGCATTCTGCCAGCGATTTGCTTACCATAATTAAGGACCGCAAATTTGGTGGACAATCTTACCACAAATTAGTATTATTATATTAAGATTGTAATTACAACATATCCTAAACAACCGCCGTTCGCATGTTTATTATTACTGATTTTTTGCTCAATTAAAAAGGAAAAACTATTATCCAATTTTGCACACCACTGAATCAAGCCTGCATTGTACACAACATTCATAATAATCGAACACTATAAATAATCACTAGAACCAAAGGCTCATTACAACACGTTTACAGCAATTCATCTGCAACAAATACACAAAGAAAAAACACAAATTACAATCATGACTACCTGGCTAAGCCAATTAAATCAGATCAATGGTCACAAAACAGAATGGGGAATTCGTGTTTATGTAGCCAGGAAGTGGTTTCTACAGTATCCCCAACCAGATGGACAAGCAGGAAGAACAATGGAACTCCTTTTCATCGACCAGGAAGTAAAACCTCTTTATTATTATTTTTTTTGGCATCCTCCAAATAATATTTTACAAATCTCTTTCATGATTTCAGGATACACGTATTCAAGCTACCGTGCCAGATCACCTAATTGACAATTACTGCAACCGAATTGAAGAAGGAGAAACATACAGAATGATGCACTTTTCTGTTACACCAAACAAACTTTCCTACAGAGCAGCAAAACACGACTGGAGGCTCAAGTTTATGAAAACAACTTTAGTATACGTTGAAACGAGAGTAAGGTTCCAACCTAGCATATACAACTTCAGAGAAATTGGAGCTCTATCACGTGATCCTACCGCTGACTCATCAGAGATGTTTGGTAGAAACATTCATGCCATCCCCCCCTTTTTTTAGGGACTCTCCAACTACGTAGTTTACTTACATTAATCAATGTTTGTTTTTGCAGACGTTATTGGGAAAATTGTCGATATGGATACCAGCAGACTTACCAGATTCAACAGTATAGAGATAGCTATACAAGACAATGAGTATATTATTACCTTATATGTAATGAATTCAAATCCACACTGTCCTAAACTCCATTTTGTAGTAACAATTCCACTATGTAACAGGACACATTCAATTAAAGCCACACTGTGGGAAAATCAAGCACAAACAGTCATCGACTTCCTCAACCTTGAAGGAGGACAACATCCTACCGTCGTGATTATTATCCAACTATGCAGAGCAAAAGTTTTTCGGGGTAACTTCAGTATAACTTTCATACAACTGCCCTTCTTGGTTAGACTAACACAATTTTCTTCAATTGGAATTCAGGAAGTGTCACCTTAACCAGCACATATGCAACAAAAACTATCATCAATCAAGACATTCAAGAGATCATCGAATTCAAGAGCAGGTACTGCCGCTAATTTTATAAATTATAAATTTTTATTCACTCATTGATTTAATCTAACAAGCAGTTTCATACAGAGTGCCAATTCAAAATTGTAGCAGTCCACTAAACTTCAGTTATTCATCAACAAACACTTCATCAGTAGAGGAAGCTCAAAGTGGCGACCTTAATGTAATGAAACTGGTCGACATTTTCAAAATGAATAAGGTGATTGAATCATACAACATGACACTATGTTTAATCTTAATGTGCATATTTCTTTAGCCTAATTTTATTCTATTTGTTCCAGACTGGCGAATATTGGATTGTTGGTACAATCCAAGACATTTTACGTGGATCGGTCCTATTTTGCTTGCACAAAATGTTCTAAAAAGCTCACCACAACTAAAGAGGGTTTCAAATGTAGCCTTGCGATGTCACATCTTCGCATGGCATTACTAAATACTGCACTTAGGGTTAAAGTTGTTGATGGCACAAATGGAGTTGTACTACTGCTTTGGGACACTGATTGCCAAACTTTGATTGGTAAAACAGCCCAAGAACTCAAAGAGAGAATTGGGAAGGGAAAGGTTACCATTACAATCTCACAGCACATTGCACCCTACAAATCTGATACATAAATTTAACAATAATATTTTCTAACCTATACGTTTTGGCAGAAAAAACAGGATGATAGCATTCTGCCTGATGAAATAGAGGACATAGTTGGGAAAAAGTGCCTCTTTAAATTTCAGATAACTCTAGAGCACATCCAAGGCATGGATCGAACTCATCCAGTGAAGGCAATTATAAATGACAATGAGATGGTAAAATGTTACAGGAAGAGAGTTCATGGCATTGCTGAGGAATTGGAAATACAGATAATTTCTGATGGGGAGGACAACAATGACAATGAAAATAGCAATGACAAAGTAAATTCTACAACAGAAAAATATTTATCTCTTACGAAAATTTACTGACACTGACATTTTAACTGACAGAATGTTATTGTTTTCCATTTCAGAAACAATCTGAGTTCGAGTCTGCGGGTAGCTCAGTTACCCCTCTAAAGAGAAATGAAAAGGCACATGTTATTGAAGAAGATGACTTTGAGACTCCAATGTCCTCAAACAAGAAGATGAAGGCAGTCAAAATAGAGAAGTCCTAGATGATAGAAAACAGTTCGTTCTTTGTCTTTCACAATAACATTCAATAAAGATGTTACCTTATAGGTTTTGATTTTAATACAATAAAGTTGCCTATTATTCCCTTTTATTTTACTGTATATGAATCGTGCATTGTTAGTCTAAGAAAAGCATCAGTTTTGGTTAAGATAATATTGGATTATAACACGTTATCAAAAACAAGAAACTGTAATATACAATTCAATTTCTAAAAAAAGTATTTCCTTAAACCCGAAACAGTTACTGAAACCTTCAAATGAGGTTTCAGCCAAGGGTAGATTAAGGTACTCTATAACCTTAAAATTTAAGTTTCTTAGAAGTTCAACAATAACATGCAACATCTATTAGACGCTTTAATGTACCATCCATCCAAATCAAAAAGGAAATAAAATATACAAACATCTATTAACAGCTTTAATGCACCATTCATCATACATACATCCCAAATCATGGAGTCCATAAGATATACCAGCCATGCAAAATTGCAAATCCATCCCAACATTATACCACTCATCAATACCAATCATCAATAATTTATAGACTATATTGTAACAACAAACCATGCATTTTGCATAATATACTATTGATCATCCAATTAAGGAGTACTAACAATCTTAAACCCTAATACCCACGAATGCTAAGGAAACATTTATCTAAGGAAATGAAAGATTTTAGGATATTTAATCTAATAATTATCTAATTTAAGAGTTAGCTAAGTCTGCTTTCTAATTAAGGGATACCTATGATTAGGAGATGTAATATAAAAATTAATATAATTGATATGCATCAATTAAGAGCATAACCAAAGCCATGGATTATAACCTAACCAATTAACATAAATTTTGAATAGTAAACGAATGGATTAGGAAAGTTATAATTGAGAATGTAATTTAAAATCTTAACTTCTTTATGTAGATAAGAAAAAGCCAATTAATTTAATGGGAATTGCCAAAAAATCTTCCTCCTGGTATTATTTCCCTATATCAAAACATTTTATTACCATAATTAACGATGGGTAATGCTATATCAAACATTTTATTACTACTCTTCATATTATAAGTTTATATAATTCTATATCAAACATTTTATTACTACTCTTCATATTACAAGTTTGCAGATAACTTTTTTGCTTTAGCAATTCTATAGGTTCGCATTCTAAATCCTTCCATTCTAACTTTCCACACACAATCATCTTCAATTCTTCATCAATCAATAATGACAAAAGGTACTTCTACCAACAGTAGGGTACCTTTGAGCAATATTACAAATGAAGGCTGCACTTCTACTTCAGCCAATAAGGGAAATCGAGGCAAGAAAACTACAAATTTTGGCTTCCAGACAACCACACAAACTAATATAAATTATATTTCTTTTGGAGCTTCCTCTACTCGATTGGCGGAGAGTTCAGGTATGATATATAAACTTTTGTTACCCTAATATTATTACATTTCTGTTTCATAAAAGCTCTTGGATTATACAAAAGCATTTTTTTATATCACCCTAATTGTGTTCTATTCAATTTTTACGTGTCTTTTGTAACTAATTTTCAGGCAAAAGAAAGAGATCGCTTGACGGAACACTTACCAATGTCTCATCAATTGCCACTCAATGTAAACAAAACTTTAAATTCCAATAGTCGATTCTTGATAAAATTTACGTATATAACCTTCTTTGATGTTTACTAACTAATAACCATATCGATTATTTATTTTCAGGTACTCAAGGGGACCTTGGACATGTTTTAAACAATGGTAAAAATACTACATTTAATGAGCTTTACATGTATTTTCAAGATTTATCAGGTGAATCTAAAAACCACGTAAATTCTGTAATACCTAGGTTGTGCGGTATTGTCTAATTCTATGTATCCTGTTACACATGCTGCTATTTCTATCAATTTAGTCATACTCAAATAACAAAATATATGATTTAATATTGCATTCAACAAAAATATTGTGGATAACTGAAAGTGGGATTTAGAATTACCTCTCAACAGTGAATAACATGTAAAGCATCGAGTTTCATCTCCATTGTCATGCCGTTTTATAAAGAACTACGAAAAAATGAGTAGGAAAAGAAAATATGTTAGAACACTTTACGAAGTATTTAGTTAAAAAGCATCACGAATAACTGAGATGCTCTAAATTATTCAGAAAGTTACCTTTTTATTATCTGAATGTTGCTCCTGCTCTCTTGAATAATGCCAGCAGACCTTCCCCGTCATTACATAATTTACAAAATTTTTTGAAATTCAACCACACAATCGATAAATTTACATGGCATGAAAAACTAAGGATAGCATACTATGAATATGAATTACAATACGCCTAAATCAAATTCTTTGTTCTTCTCTCTAACTCATAAAAAAACATGTCCTTTATCACTTCATAATATATGAATTTCTGTCAGTCAAACGTAACCTGCAAAGAAGAACCAAGATTCGTAAGTGAAAATTCTTGAAAAGCAGATAAATTGTAAAAATTAGTAAAAATTAAAACTAAGACGAAAACTTATCTTTTGCACCGGAACTAGATAATAGACAACAGACATCGTGAAATGCCAACAATTTCAACCCCCTCCAAAAGAAACAAAATAATAAAATTATAGTGCTATTTCAAATATACTATGTAAAAAGTCACCAAAAAAATAAACAACAATTCAAGTAGTATTAAGTGGAAAAAATCACAAAAAATTACAATGCTCCACGATAATAGCTTATTAATCTGTCACACATATAACATACTGCCAAGAAGATTGAAAAATTGTAAGTGAATATAGTTCAAAAGCAAATGAATTTTAAAAAAATGTGGATAAATTGAAACTAATAGTAAAATTCATTTTTTGGATTGGCATGAAATTGCAGACAATAATCTTCATTAAATGTCAACAATTTCCACCACCTCAAAAAAAATTAAGAAATTAAAAAAATCAGAGATTACAAATAGGCAATATGTATAAGGGATTAAGAATCATGAAGTGTCAACAATTTCATGCACCTCAGAAATAAATAAATAAACATAATAAATATAAAAATATAAAAAAAATCAAAGGATAAAAACATGCAATATATATCAGTTAACTAAGGAACTGATTTATGCTTTCTACCTGCGTCCGTTTGCTGACTGTAAATGAAGCGGGTATCATTTCAGTAACAAAAATGAACTCGAGACTTTCATCTGTAAAAATAGGGGTAAAGAATTATTCAGAACATATAAATGACAAACAAAATGTATAATAAAATATGAAAATAATTGGTACAAACATTTATCCATAGGACGACGGGGCTATCACAGTTGGAATTCAGCCACCGCTTGATGAAGTACGGACGACGGGGCTTCGATCTACGCAACATAACGATAAAATTTTTAATATATCACAAAATAAGCATATGAAACATATAAATATTTTTAAAATACTTACAGACCTTCATTAACGTTTTGATGAAACGGCGGTGTTCCTTTTTTCTTTTTGGATCTGTTGATGTAGTCAAGAAGCATGTCAAAGAACTGCAAAAACACCAATAAAAATAGTAATTAATAGTATAAAGGTGCGATTAATGTAAAAATTTCTACGATTTACTTCTTTGACTGTCAGATCTGAAATTTTTACCATATTTCCTAGCCGTCAAACGCTGTCCGAACGAAGCTTCGAGGTTTTTCTGTTGAGCACATGGTGAGAACAACTCGGATGTTGTACAAAAACCATAAATCTTCGGTGTGTTGTGTACATGTTAAAATGATAGGAAGAATCGTAAGATTTGAGTTATTGAAGCTTGCGAAATGTAACATATTTCGGTATATTAAACGAAGGTGATTACTAGGGGTTGTACACGGAGATTAAGCTCGGATATGAAAATGATTAAACACGAAGAAAATGAGGGAATCTCAGGTGATGAGGAGGGTGATGAGGAGGATAAGTCGAGAATGGCGGAGAGGAGAGCAAGCGGTAATTATGCTTCAGATCTAAGCATCCATTGAATGAAGCGGCGAACACTTAGGGTTTTCACTTATATAGGCTGGAACCGATTGGAAGTCTAGATGGACGTGTGTTGGATCATATATTTTGGGCCATGCATATCATATTGGACTGTGAAAGATTTCGGGGTTTTTAGTTTTTTGGGCTTATCATTACATGAAATTAAGGAACCAATTGTAACATGTAAGAATAAACTGATAAAATTTTCCTTTTGAGCCTTTTTTATACGACCTTTAAATTTATTTATTTTTTTTGTTTATTAATTGAGTTATTACTGAATGTTTTAAAGGGATTGCAAATAATAATACTATTTTCTCATTTAAATTAGTTTTGTTTAAAATTTCATATTTCTCGGGAGGTTTTTACTTTAAGATTTTTTTTCCAATTGTTAATTACATTGTTAGGTTTTAATTCTTCAAAATTGAAATTGGCTTGAAGATTTTAAAATAAATGGCAAACAATTATATTAATTTGTGTCAATTGTGTTTTTGTTTAATTTTTTTTAATAAAATCTAATGTATTCTTATTTTAATTTTTTTATTCCTCTACTAATTTATTTGTCAGTGTCACGTTTAAATTTGACATTAGTTTTAATATTTTAATAGGATAACAAATAAAAAGAATTCCTTAATTTGTGAAAGCAAAAATAATCTCTAATTTTTTAAATTGAACTACAGGAGTAAGTGCAAAATTACTTTTCATGTAGTAAACCTAAGTTATAATTTTTAATACCTTATAATTATTTTTTACATTATATAATATGGTATTTTATCTTAATCGTTTATGGTTATATTTTGTATCATATTTAAATTATTCAATCTAAACTCACATTGCATTCTCATTACTTTAGCTACCATTTTTTTATGTTCTTCCTATATTTTTTAGTAGTTACTTTAATTATTTTTTGGGCTTACCACTACATGAAATTAAGGAATCAACTATAGCCCGTAAAAGTATGTCCATTAAGTGGCTTTTTTTTGTTAATTGAATTATTACTATATGTTTTAAGATGCAAAAGGATGATCCTAGCAAAATTATAATGCACATAATTCATAAGATGCATTACCAATTTATTAATACTGGCTTTAGGATAATTCTATAGGCTAAAAAATGTTCTTATAAATTATAATATTATAATTTAGACATGGGGTAATCTTATACCATATAAAATACAGATATGCTTTGACTTCTTTTTTACGAAGTTTATCATAAGATGGTATAATAGAATCTTCTATAGGTTTTGGGATCATCCAGTGCAATCTCCTATAGCACACGTTTTAATTCTTTTGCATTTAACTTTGACATTAGTTTATGATCTCTAACTTTTAAAGTTGAAATGCATTAGTAATTTTAAAATTTCTTTCGTGTAGTAAACTTAAGTTATAATTCTTAATGCCTTATGATTATTTTTGACATTTTAAAATATTGTAATTTTTTCTTAATTGTTTATGATTATTATATTTCATATAGTATTTAAATTATTCAATTTCAACTCACATTGCATTCTCATTATTTTAGCTGATAGTTTTTGTGTTCTTGGTATATTATGCGTGTTATAATTAATTATTCTTGGTTTTGTTACGCATTACATAAAAATCTTGCATTAATGTGTGTACTTAATAATTACTTTTGGTAAACTTATTCCTTTATTATTAATTTTGTAGAATTTGTAGAATACCTCGACATAGGAGATCCGTGTTGCATGTGTCAACATTGTGCTGCTATATTTTGGTATGAGGAGAGGATTGATAAACGACACAATTCACCGGATCCGAAGTATTCTCTTTGTTGTTTACATGGAAAGGTACAATTGCCATTTATGCAAATTCCTCCACCGTTGTTGGCTGACTTGCTATATAACCAACATGAGAGAGCCAAACACTTCCAACAAAATATTCGGATGTATAATATGATGTTCTCTTTTACATCTATGGGTGGAAAAATAGACAAGAGTGTTAACTCTGGAAGGTCTCCACCAGTATTTAGATTATGTGGCCAAAACTACCATAGGATTGGAAGTCTATTACCATCTACGGAGACAATCCAAAGTTTTGTCAGGTTGTATATATATGACACGGATAACGTGCGTAAGATTGCAAGCTATTCGGTAAGTATTGAAACTGTTGTCTTCCCTTAATATTTTTTTATTGTGTATGTTTAATATAGTATTTTTAATTTATCACCTTAAAACTTTTTTTTATTCTTTGTATAAAATTCAATGAACAGTTCCGATGTGGATGGCGGTACATTCCATGAAGGAATTGTAGCTGATTTGAAAAAGATGTTGGATGACCATAATTGGCTGGTGAGGTCATTTAGATTTCACTGAGAGGGTTATCACCGAAACCCAATCGGATGTTAAGTTGAAGTTTGATTGGAAGCGGGACGCTTGATGGAAGGACATATAATTTCTTGCTGATGAGATCATTTGGATTGTATGTTGGTGATTTTGAAACCGATCCTGGAAGTAGAGATATTGTTCTAGAAAGTCGCTCGTGTTCATTGAAACGAATAATGTAGCTTAATCCTTCTTATCTTGCTCAAAGTATCCTCTACTTTGGTTTATGGACAGATGGCTTTAGAGAGGGTATCTTTCATAGAGGTGAAGATCCCGATTACGCCACGGGAAGAAGAAGTTAAGTATGAGAGAATTTTTGCATTTCGCCTTTCAAGAGATATTGCGAAGTCTCCAAATATTTTGTTTTCCAGACGGTTGTTTTTCAAAGAATTTTTAGTTGATGCGTATACTATGATTGAATCTGCACGTCTCACATATGTACGTCTGAATCAACCAGAGTTACGATGTGATATGTTCAAAGGACTGACTGATGCTATTTCTAGAGGTGAGACAGACCCTTCAAAACATGGGAAGAGAATTTATCTACCGTCGTCTCATACGGGAAGTGCACGGTATATGTTTCAAAACTATCAAGATGCCATGTCGATATGCAAGTGGGCCGGCTATCCCCAATTATTTATCACTTTTACGTGTAATCCCAAGTGGCCCGAGGTCGTTCGTTATTTGCAAAAAAAGGGATTGAATGCTGAAGATCGACCCGATATATTATCGAGAATATTCAAAGTGAAATTGGATTTGCTTATGAGGGATATAAAAGAAAATAAAGTTTTGGAACAAGAAGAGTGTAATTCAAAATAATACTATGCCTCTGATTTATCTAATTTTATTTATCATTTATTTTAGTTAATTTATTTATTTATTCTATTTTTAAATTTGCAGCTATGTATACCATAGAGTTTCAAAAACGTGGTTTGCCACATGCACATATTCTTTTGTGGTTGCCGCATAATCCAAATAAACAAAATGGAGGTGATATTGATGCCATAATTTCCGCTGAAATCCCAGACAAGGAAACCGATCCTAATTATTATGCCGCTGTAAAAGATTTGATGATGCACGGTCCATGTGGATCTTTGAGGAAGGACTCCCCATGTATGGTTAATGATCAATGCAGTAAGCATTTTCCAAACAAGTTTGTTGATGAAACTATGTTAGATGATGACGGCTTTCCTATATATCGACGTAGAAATGATGGTAGAACGGTTATCAAGAACGGTGTTGAACTTGACAACAGGTTCGTCGTTCCTCATAATCGGTATCACATATTAATGTGGAGTGATGCAATCAGACTCGGTCAATCAAGTATTTATTTAAATATGTCAACAAAGGATATGATCGTGTTACAGTCAAATTTTATCAGTCTATTAATGAGGACCCTGATGGAAAGAATCAAGTTGACGAGATTGCCATGTATTATGATTGTAGATATGTGTCACCATGTGAAGCTGCATGGAGAATCTTTGCTTACGATGTTCATTATAGGGAGCCATCTGTTGTGCGGCTACATGTTCATCTTCCTGACGAACAGAATATTGTCTTCAAACCATCTACTTCTTTACAGGAGGTTGTAAGTAAACCCACTATTAAACAAAGCATGTTTATCAAGTGGGTTTGAAGCAAATAAGATCTATGAGGATGCTAGAAAATTAAAGTATGTTGAGTTTCCTACCTTTTTTACATGGAAAGCGGATCGGAGGCGATGGGAACCAAGACAGAAACAATTGGTTATTGGTCGTCTTGGTTATGTTGCGCCAGGTGCTGGGGAATTATATTATTTACGGCTATTGCTAAATGTTGTTCGGGGTCCTCGGAGTTATGAAGAAATCAGATTTGTTAATGGTGTTCAGTACGATACATATAAGGATGCTTGCTATGCACTGGGACTATTAGATGACGATAGAGAATATATTGACTGTATATCAAGGCGAGTGAATGGGCATCCGGCAATATGTTAAGGAATCTATTTGCAACTTTATTGATGTCCGATTCTTTAGTCCGTCAGCATCATGTTTGGCAACAATGTTGGGAATATTTGTCTGATGGAATTTTAAATATACGTCGGCGTATTTTGGGTCATCAAGGTAAATCTAATTATATTTAAATCGACATACTCCCCGAAATTTTATCTAATTTTTGCAATGAACTTATTTGTTTTTATTTTTTCTTAATGCTAAAGGGTTGAAATTGTCTCAAGAAGAGCTTCAAAATTTTACACTTCTAGAGATTGAGAACATATTATGTAGTAGAGCAAGGAGCCTTCGTGATTTTTCGCCCATGCCGCTCCCTAATGATGTTGATGCCTCTTTGTCTTGCAATCGTCTCATATTTGATGAAACCAATTACGATAGGGAGAAATGGCGAAGCAAAGATAGTTCTTATGTCAAGATGCTTTCGATGAATGCAGAGAAATGTCTATGACACTATCATGCGATTGCTCGTCGATAAAGGTGGTGTATTCTTTTTGTATGGCTATGGTGGCACCGAAAGACATTCATTTGGAAAACACTATCTCAATGCATTACGCTCTAAGGGAGAAATAGTGTTAAATGTGGCTTCGAGCGGATTGCTTCATTGTTGTTGCCTGGTGGAAGAACCGCACATTCTAGATTTGCAATTCCTCTAAATCCAGCTTGAAAATTCTACGTGTAACATTCGCCGAGGTAGCCCACTTGCGTAATTGATTTCAAAGACTAAACTGATTATTTGGGATGAAGCACCCATGATGCACAGGTATTGTTTTGAAGCTTTGGATAGAACTATAAGGGATATTTTACGAGGTGATAATCTAAATGCTGATGAGCAACCTTTTGGGGGGAAGACAATTGTGTTTGGTGGTGATTTTAGACAGATATTACCAGTGATTCCTAAAGGAAGTCGACAGGATGTTGTGCATTCTACTATCAATTCTTCTTATTTGTGGAATTATTGCACGGTTTTGAAGCTAACAAAAATATGAGACTTCAAAATCTTCCCGATGATGAGAATGGTTACGAACTCAAAAGTTTTTCTAATGGATGTGTGGAATTGGTGATGGAACTATTGGTGGGCTAAATGATGGGCATGCATTTATTGATTTGCCTGAAGATGTCCTTATAAGGGGACATGGCAATGCTATTGAGTCAATTGTTGAGGCTACTTATCCAAATTTTCGGAGCCATATTGGTGATACATCATATTTGCAAAGTAGAGCAATATTAGCACCTACTCTTGATGTCGTTGATTCCATAAATGACTACATGATTTCATTAAATGACTCGGAAGGTCAAATTTATTTGAGCTCCGATTCTACGTGCAAATCCGATGGAAGTTTTGATATCGTAGATAGTGTTCATACTCCTGAGTTTTTGAATGGGATCAGATGTTCTGGTGTTCCCAATCATGAGTTGAGATTAAAAATTGGTGTTCCTGTGATGTTATTAAGAAACATTGATCATGCTGCTGGGTTGTGCAATGGAACGAGACTTATTATCACAAAGCTTGGTAGTCATGTCTTGGAGGCTCGAATTTTGTCTGGCACAAATGGAGGTGAGACGGTTATCATCCCAAGGATGTCTTTGACTCCATCTGACATGAGGCTTCCTTTTAAATTTCAAAGACGACAGTTCCCATTGATCGTATCATATGCCATGACTATCAACAAAAGTCAAGGGCAATCACTTTCTCATGTCGGTCTTTTTTTGAAGAAGCCAGTATTTAGTCATGGTCAAATGTACGTTGCAGTTTCTAGGGTTACAAGTCGTGCAGGATTGAAAGTTCTTATATGTGACAAGGACGGAAAGCCAACGAATTCAACGACGAATGTTGTGTACAAAGAAGTTTTTCAAAATTTGTAATTTGTTTTTTGTTTTGATTCTTAATATATTTGAAATGTTTAATTATTAGATTTTGTTTTTTCTAAACAAGTTTTTAATCTTCCCGTGCAACGCACGGGTGTAAATACTAGTATATATATATATAAGAGGAAATGTGTGTAAAACATTCACATCCACATTTCGCACCTAACTTTTTCCTTAAATGCCCAATTTGCCCATTTGATTAATGTTAATATTAATTGCAAAAATTTACTCTCCCTTTTTCCTAAGTTTAAAGGCCATATTTATTCAAAAAAAAAAAGTGTTTAATGTCCACATGTTACAAAAAGTAAATTAATACACACTCTCTCATTCTTTGTGCAATTATTTTAACTTTAAGTTTTAATTGTGTTTTCTAGTAAATGCTTTAATAAAATAGATTCTTATCTTTTAGTTTTAATAGTATTTTCTAAAATATTTTTCTCTTCCATGCTACAATCTCTAACTATTGATATCAATGCTCTATTTTGAAAATTGAATTCTTAAAACTTTTCGATTTAGTTGGTATATATTAAATAATAATAAATAATAAACACCAGCTGATTATATATATATATTTGTGAGATCGATGAAGATATATAACTCTTACGTTAAATGCATGTAATTCAAAAAAATATCATGGTGATAAAATTATTAATTTGACATGTTTCTTAATATTTAAGTAAAATAAAATTAAGGATAATGTACAACATAATGTTTTTATCTTTTCATTATAATGAAGTAATTTTTAAAGAATGCAATATAGTCATATAACAAGCATGCCAGGAAAAAAATGTCATCGTTTTGCTACAAATTTGTTATTACTTTTGTCTTTCATCTCCTTCATTTTCATGTGAACATATTTATTTATTTATTTATTTTTGGACCATCGGAGCGGTGAAGCGGTGGGGGTTGTTGGGGATAGGGTTGGAATCCAAGTCTTCCGCTTTGGATCCAAAAATATTATTAACATCATTAATTATTAATACATATGGGGAATAAGTGTAAAATATTCAGTTTCAATTTTATCCCCATACGTTTTTTTATTGTTAAAAATATCCTTATTCAATATTAATTATGGAAGCTATTAAATATTTTAAATGGGTGTATAGGATTCTTTTTTTTCTTTGTGACTGGATACGATTCTCTTTTATTCGACTCTTTGATTAGAATAAATAAATAATATTAAAAATAACAATACTATTTAAAGATTTTTTGTTCTACGAAAGATGTTTATGTGAACTAAAAAAGAAAAAGAAAATATTTGTGCGAAATTCTCAATTAAATTTTTATTGAGATTACGTGGCGCAACCGCCTTAAGAGCGAATTCACATGCTCTATCAAGGCACAACACTTCCACTGCGTCTCAACCACTGCCTTATATGGATACAACCACCTTAAGGACCAGCCATGGATTTTTTTCTTGGCCTTATAATCCACCTTGGAGCCCACCAACTTTGGAATGGAGTTGTCTCACCTGTAAACATGGCTAAATATAAACCCTAACTCTAATACCATTGTTTGGAACTGTTAGATCCCATAGGGTGCCCGCAATATCGGTTTGTCCACAATTATTTGGCATGGTCTACGCTGTGCGTGAGGGGGCGTGTTAGATCCTGCATCGGGTAATTTGATATATAAGATCCAGTTAATAAGATGAGAGTAAATCTCCCATAACAAGCCGATTTTGTTAGGAGAAGTTAGGCTCAATATCTTAATATGGTATCAGAGTTAGGTCCATTTATATTGTTGAGTTCTCCCAATATCGGTTTGTCCACAGTTGTTTGACACAGTTCATGTTGTGCGTGAGGGGACGTGTTAGATCCCACAGAGTGCCCCCATATCGGTTTGTCCACAGTTGTTTGACATGATCCACGGGAAGCGTGTTAGATCCCACATTGGGTAATTTGATATATAAGATTCATTAATAAGGTGAGGATAAATTTCTCATAATAAATCGATTTTGTTAAGAATAACTAGGCCCAATATTCTAATAATGTAGTGTTGTGTTATGGCACATAAAAGATCTTTTTATAGGATTTGGTCTAATTAATTAATTAATTAATAAATGAGTAATCTGATTGATTGATTAGTGGTTATCTTATCTCGATTGCTTCTTAGTCAGTGCTTGCGGATAGTGCGTCAAAATAGATAAGGATTTATTTTCAATTTCTTTTTCTTTTTTTAAATCCTAAAATTATAGATTTTTGCATTCAATTTTTTCAAAATTTTCACGTGCAATTGTCCTAAATTGGTTTGTCCAATTGTTGTCAAAACATGATGCAAATAAAAACATCAATATAATCCATATAAGATCACTTGAAATGTGATTTTCTTCCAGATACGACAATAAGTAGAAATAATATTAGCACTAATATCAATGGCAATAATGTTAATCGTACAAGTGCTATTATTATAACAGCGACTTAGAGAATTGAATTACCATTGTACTCGTGCTCGTAACATTTTTCTTGGAGTTCATATATAATTTATTTATAATAAAGTATCATCACTTAGATGATAACTTTGGTACATATAGCCATCATTATTGACTAATATAGGCCGGGAGATAATCTTGGAGACAGGACAACATTGAGAGGAGTAGCTTTCATGTTTGTCAGTCCAGCAGTCATACTCATATCAACTTTTTCATCAAATGGAGTTGAAAGTTCAAATGCGTGTAACAAATTAGCAAGGACCAAATTTAACATCTGAATTCCAAAAGTCGCCCCAGGGCAAATCCTTCGGCCAGCTCCGAATGGGATCAGTTCGAAATTATTACCCTTAAAGTCGAAATCTTTGTGTGTTGTGAGAAATCTCTCTGGGTTAAACTCTGCAGGATCGAGCCATACCCGAGGGTCTCTTTGCAATTTCCAAAGGTTTACAATCACTAATGTACCTATTCAGCATCAAATAATACCATGTTAAGCATTTAAGGCTTTGAGTTATTCTTCTTAATAAAGTATATTTCCTGTGTTGCCATTCTAACCTTTTGGAATATGATAACCCGATAATTTGCAATCTTCAGAGAATTCTCTTGTGCCACCCAAGAAACCGGCGGGGTATAATCGTAAAGTCTCTTTGACAATAGCTTGAAGATAATCCAATTTGCCAACATCAGATTCTGTAACTCGCCTTTCCTTTCCAACTTTGAGGTCTAATTCTTGTTGAGCCTTTTTCAATACATGGCGATTGTTCAATAGCAGAGATAATGCCCATACAAGCATAACAGTTGTAGTGTCTCCTCCACCAGCAATCAAAGTCTAAACAAATAGAGAGTTATATTATCATCAAAGATTAAGATTTTTCTAAGAAAGATCATATTGTACACAAGACTCGCCAAACTGCTTTATTGTGATTGAGGGTCTGTTTGACACAGCTGTTGTAAGTAGAGATTTTAGCAGTAGAGCTTCTCAGTTTTTGAAAGAATTGAAAACAAAAAATGTAGTGATTCAAAACTTAAGCGTAGCATACCATGCAAGTCGCTTTTATGATTGTATTGTGATCATAATCTTGAAGGGCTGTTTTCTCAACAGCTGAAAGCATCACATCCATGAAATCTTGCTCACTACCAGAATTTGCCCTTTGCGTGTGCTCTTCCAACCATTTATTGACTATTTTATCCATTTCTTTTCCAGTTTCTTTCATTCTTTTCTCATATCCACCTAAATCTAGCCATCTAAGGAAAGGGATATTATCGGCAACAACAAAAATTCCTGCCAAATGAAAGAATTCTCTCAACACTTTTTGGCACTGTCTTGCTTCTAGCTTGTTATCATCAGCTGTTGCACCAAAATACCTCTTCCCAGCAACCATTCTTAAAACAACATTCAAATTTAAGTCTCCAAACCAATGCTTCATTTCCACCGAAACTCGACCCGACCCGTCTTTCTTCTCTTCCCACAACTTGTAAAGCTCTTTCATCGACATCTGTTGAAGACAAGAATTAAATGATCATTTCACCCCTTTCTCTAATTATATATCTACATTATATATCTACACAAACAACGGGACCTACAGAGGCGACCTGCTATCCCAATAACTTGTGCTTACTTATACCGTTGCCGGTGCTCTGTAGGCACAAAATTATTGGGTTAATAGGTCGCCCGTGTAGTCCTATACATCTTGGTTTACCACTTGATTAACAATCAGATAATGTATCAAAATCTTGCAGATAACATACGATCATAGTAAGTAGTTGAAAATACCTCGGTTTCAGAAACACGTATGTGTTTAAGAAGCTCCAACCTTCTTGGAGAGAACAATTCGACGGCTATGAGTTTGCGAAGTTCACGCCAATAGGCGCCATAAGGGGAGAATCCAAACATGGCGAAGTTGTAGCCCATGTGTCTGGCTGCAACAGTTTTAGGACGTGACGACACAGTGACATCCAAGGTGGTGAACAATTCTTTAGCCAACTCCCAGCTGCTCACCACCACAGTTTTCTTCATCCCGAGCCGGATTATAAACACCGGTCCATATTTATCGGCCATTTCTGAAAGGGTGATGTGTGGAAGCCCAGAGCCGCCGCCTATGAGGTGGAGGTGGCCTATGATGGGCCATGCGCCACCAGCTTCCAGCGGTGGACTGTTTTTGCTAGCTGTGGATGTAAATTTTTTCCAGTATAAAATGATTAGAAGCAAGGTGCATAATGCAGCTATGGAGGAGTTGAGATGTGAGACAGTGAATTCCATGGTAATTAATTGTATTAACCAATTTGCTGCTGTTTTTGTTGGGGAACATGCATATATATAAAAGCGGGCTACCATAGCTATGGTCCTGATCCATTACGCACTTATGGGCGCGCTACGATGCCAATACATGATCGAATGTGCGGAACATTTATCGTGCATTTGTCCATATATGAGTACCGTAACATGTTTACATCTCAAGAAAAGATCAAAACCGACTATAATTGAGTATAACTTTTGTCATCCCTTTAATAGGGGTTATCTTAACCCCGGTTAAACGTATGGTCCCATTTTAGAAAATTACAGTCATCTCTCTCTCTCGTTAAACCGAGGCTTCCCCCACTGGCGGAGCCAAGGGCCTTCCTAGGTATAATTGGGTTAAAAATTATATAATTTTTCATTATTTTTTTTTTTGGTAATTTTTGTTTTTAATTTGTGGGTACCCAAAGTTCAAACGCTGGCTCCGCCACTGGCTTCCCCCACTCCATCCCATCCCATCCCATCCCACCCCACCCTTCTCTTTCCCTCCCGCTCCCCACCTCACCCTAGCTACCCCCTTCCTCCTCCTCCTCCTCCCTCTCTCGCTCTGATGCACAAGCGCTAAATATTTTCCATCCCATTTTCTTTTGTAACTAAAAACTACAAAACCAAAATAAATAAATAAATAAATAAATATAGACTACATTTTATTCGATTCAACAAAACAATTAAAATAAGTATAATATTAATATATAATTTTTTTAAAAGTTTAAAATTTATCACAAATATATATAGTTATTCCAGTTTATACAGAAATACATTACAACTAATATTAACATATAACTATAGTCTTCTAAGAGAAGCGTTGCTTCTCTTTTAATATATGTACTAGTATTGCACCCATGCGATGTACGGAGACAATTAAGATGATATCTTTGCATACAATAATACTATAAAAAATTCATTATTATTCATGAATTGACGATGAAAATAGAAAAATATATGCAATACTAAAATGGATTTCGATAATGTTCTGAGAACTTTTTATCGGAATCGTTATCTTATATTAGAAAAAAATATTAAATAAATTGAACAAATCGGAATTATAAATATTTGCATCACTTGTAATTCAAAATTTGACAATAGTAAAATAAAATAATTTATATTAAAATCTAACATGAAGTGAATGATTGGATCAATTAATAAGTATTAAAGATGATTTAAATTGACTTTCTTGACTTTCTTAGTTATTATTGATTTTTTTCTTATTAAAAAAATAATAATAACTAAGAATATTTTTATTTTAAAATAATCCCAATGAAAAATTAGTTATTTAAATAATATTAAATAAAATAACATTAACTAACTTAAAATAAATTTTATATTATATCATGTTCAAAGAAAACTTTAAATTATATTAATTTAGTCCACGCAAATAAAAATTATATTAATTCAGTCCAAGTAAATGAATTTGGTTAATAATTTATGTAATATGTTATGCTAATTATATTTCTATTAGCTCGTTAGTTAGTAATTTATTACCTATTTCATAGCATAATAATCAATTTTTAAGTTAAAAAAATCAAGTTGGACCTATTTTATGGTGGAAAACAATTTTCCGATTTAATTCAAGTAGGGCATGTTTTCCAACAATCGTATTTAATTTAATTTTCACAAAAGCTATCAAATTTAGTAGATATTTAGTGCAAATCAACCTAATTATGAGATTTTTGCTTTTTTTTTTTAATTCCACAATTTAAGAGATTGGCACCAATTTAAGAGATTTGATGTAAAAAAATTCTTTAATTATTGCTAATCCTCGTCAATTAGTATGAAATTAGATATAAATTAATGAATGATTCCATAATTAGTTGATAACTTAGCGAGATATGATATGACAATTATTATGATAATTACATTAGAGAGATATTACCTTAAAGAGATATTACAATTATGGTAACAAAAAAAGGGTGGCCCCATAATGGTTTTGGGAGGAAAATCCTTTGCAGAGACTTCTTATTTTATATATATAAAGATGAGACAAAAAAAATTAAAATTTGTAATGAAAATTAATTGACCTTTGTGTGTAAAAGTTCAAAAATATAAAATGAGATTTATTTAGTGTGACTAGTTTTAGCTTATTTGGTTCTTGTTCCGGTGTTTGATTACTTTAAACGGAAAAAAAATGAAAATTTAGGCTTCACTGGTTCATTTATGCTCAAATTGGTTTATGCTTTGTATCTTTTTAAAAAGATCAAAATTTATATGTTAATTAATACTAGGGATTTTAGGCAAAATAATTAAAAGAAGAAATTAGCTTGATTTAGTCAAATAATAAAAGGTAGCAGTAAATTAAAAACTTTGGTGTGCAAATGGTCAGAATGAATTCATGTACCTTCCGTCAATTTTCTTTATTTTGTCATTTTGTGAGGATATTTTGGTCAAAATTATTAGAAAAAAATTACACAAATGGTCCTCACTTTGCGTTATTAAAATCAGTCCTAAAGTTTTTAATTTTGTTGTATTAGTCCAAATTTTAATTAAATTATATAATTTTATATTTTACCTTTTTAGTAGATGCAATTTGGTCCACAAATAATTTTATCGAATTAATTTGACACTAATTAGATAATTTTACCGAAAATCTTCAACGTAATAACATTTATTTATGTTTTCTTTTGCATTAGATATCGTATATTTTGATTTTAATCAATCGTTAACTTGATAAATATAATTATTGTATCTTCTTAAAATTTTAGTATCGTGTACTCATGTGCACGTATGTATTTTATTTTATTTTTATATTCGTTATATTTTGTTTTTCTGAGTACACGTATACTAAAAATTTTAAGAAGATACAATAATTATATTTATCAAGCTTGATTGATTAAAATCAAAATATACACATATCTAATGCAAAAGAAAACATAAATAAATGTTATTACGTTGAAGATTTTCGTGAAATTATCTAATTAGTGTCAAAATTAATTCGATAACATTATTTGTGGACCAAATTATGCATCTACTTAAAAAGGTAAAATATAAAATTATATAATTTAATTAAAATTTGGACTAATGCAACAAAATTAAAAACTTGGTGACTGATTTTAATAACCCGCAGTGAGGACCATTTGTATAATTTTTTCTAATAATTTTGACCAAAATATCCCTGCACAAAAGAGACAAATGTAAAATTGATTTAGGAAAAAAAATCTGTATTTGACATTTCTGCACAAAGTTTTTTTTTAATTATTTATGCTACCTTTTATTATTTATCTAAATGCAATACGACTAATTTAATTATTGTAAAAATCATATCTATACTTATTTTAAAACTCTTTTTGAATCGAATAAAATGGAGCCTATATATATATACACACACATACATACACATACATATATACACATACATACACGCACAGACGTCAATTAAATTTCATCGCACAGTTTAATTTAATTTTTTATCTCATTATATGTTAATATTAATTGTAATGCATTTATGTATAAATTGGAATAATTTTATATATTTTGTGATAAAATTTAACTTTTTAAAACACAAAATTTATATATTGATATTATACTTGTTTTAAAGCTGCTGGCCTGCCGTTGAATCGAATAAAATAGAGGTAATATATATATATATATATATATATATATTTGGTTTTGCAATTTTTTTTTTGAATGTAATGGTTTTGTAGTTTTTAATTAAAAAGGAAAATGTAATGGAAAATATGTAGTACGTGTGCATGAGAGAGAGAGAGAGAGAGAGAGAGAGAGAGAGGGTGGTGTGGTTTGGCGTAGGTGGGTGGACGGGGTGGGGTGGGGCGCAGCAGGTGGAGGGAGAGAGAGAGACAAAGGGGTGGCATGGGGTGGCATGGAGTGGGGGAGGGGTGAGTTTAAAGAGAGAGACTGGTTTCAATTTTTCAAAAGGGGACCGCATGCTTTTCAAACTTTGGAAGGTTACAGCGAAAGAAGCAGAGGCGTGGGGATTACTTTTTGGCTTGGCATGGACTAAATCAATGGGAGACCGATCAATGGGGACGGAGAATGTCTGTTTCGAATTGGATGCCAAATCGAAAATGTTATATTCCCAGCGTTATTCTCCCAAGCATTTCTCCCAACTACTCACAACCCACTTGCAGGCCTCCCCTGAATGCGGTGGGGCCGGGGGGCCACCCACATCTCTCTCATATTTTTTCTCCCAACGTTTTCCAGCGCTCTTAACATAACATTCCCGGATGCCAAATTGGTTACTGATGCTATTAATGGCCCATTAGAGGACATGACAGAGTTTGGAACAATTATTGACCCAATACAAAGAAATCCTTTATGAATGGCGAGGTTATTGAGTTCGTCATATTCAGAGATAAGCCAAAGCCGTCGCTCATGCTTTAGTTTGGGAGGCTCATGTTCAAGTTCGCTCCACTAATTTTTAGACTATTCCAAATTTTCAGTCGAACTCTCTTTGTTTAATTTATAATACTATTGATCATTAATGAAATTTTCCATTGAAAAAAAAAAAAAGAGGACCACATATTTAACCCATTTTAATGGGGTCAAGATAACTCCGGTCACCAAAGTTATACAGTTATACTCACCATAGCTAGTTAGTTCTTGAAAATAGAATTTTTAATTTTTTATTGCTTGAAAGAGGAATTATTTTGTAGTAAATATATCAATTGACATCTTACTTTTTGTTCATGTGTGACCAGCAAAATTTAAGATATACGTTGTGAATGCTCTTAATGGTTATGTTAAGAGCATCTTCAATGCAATAATGTACACGCTGTGCATAATGCATAGTAGTATGAGAGAGATAGACACACAAAAATTCATATATAAATTTTCTCTTTCTTCATTTTCACAATTTTCTCTATCTTTGGTAACTTTTTCTCCACATTGTACTTGATACTTTCTACAACTAGACATTATTCTTGATAATGTGAAGCAAAAATTACCAAAAGTGGAGAAAAATATAGAAATCAAGAGAGAGAAATTTGATATTTTAATTTTTATGTCTCTATTTCTTTCTTACGCATGCATTATGCGTCTTCATTGTTGCGTTAGAGATGCTCTAAATGAATCTTTTGTCAGCACATTTAACTTGCTAGTCAAATTTAACAAGAAACATAATTGGTGAGGTGACAACTTGTCTCTGAAAAATGATCTTTTTTGCTGTTTTGTTTCTTTTGTTGCTAATTTTCTTAGTGTAATTAAACGCCGACATATGACTTGCAATAGTTAGATTTAACACATTTATTGTAGATGCCAAATATGTATCTATTTTATATATAAAGAAAATTAGGAAATTTTCATCCTCTTTTTTAAATTAGATTAATTAGTTTTCCCCTCTAAAACTAAGCATTGTTTTATCTTTTATTTTTATTAATTAATAATCAATCCATAACAAACAAATTAACTAATTATTATCATCTATATCAAATTTTATCCTCTCAAAAATAAGGAAATATATATAGTCAAAATTAGATTTTTTTTCAAATCTCCACTAATTGGAACTTATTTTCTACAAGTTTTTTGTATTTTTTATTATTTCCTTTTTTTATTAATTAATAATCAATATTAACAAATAAATTAATAAATTATTATTTATATTAAATATTAAATATTAAATTTGAATTTCGTTTCCCTGCATAAGTATTGATAATTATTATTTTAATATTTTTTAACCTAAATCTAAAGATTTATATCTATACATAGAATAAGAGCTTTTTTTATAAATAATTCACTATAAAACAAAAATTAATTCTTAAAAAATAAAATTAATTGAAATTAACAATTTCACTAAGATTTGATTACTGTGTGATAAAATTAGCATTCATTGAATTTACAAAAAATTAAAAGAAAAGTTTAACATTAAAATTTAAAAATTAGATTCCACCTACTAATTAATTTTTGAAATAACTAATTATTTTTATAAATAATTCTAAGGAATGAAAATTAATCTAAATTAGTGATTCACTAAGATTTAATTTTTGTGTGATACAAAATTAGAAATTATTAAAATTTGATACAAAATTAGAAATCATTAAAATTTTAGGCGTCAAAAATGGAATAAAAAACGAAAAACTCATAAGCTTATTTGAAAAACGAGTAAAAACAGCTTTTCAAATAAGTTCGAGCTTTTGAAATAAACTTCTCCAATCAAATGAAGCTTATTTAATTAGTAGGGGCTTATAAGCTTATTTAATTAGTAGGGGCTTATAAGCTTTTGAATAAGCTACAAGTTAGTTTATTTGACTTACCAAACATACTCTTTGTAAAAGATTATATGTCAATAGCGAAAAATAAATGAGTGCAATATTTTCATTTGTCAGTAATATCATATTATTCTTAAAGTCTAATTAATATTTTTTAAAACAAACAAAACACAGAGTTTGAAATCCATTCAATCTTAAGAACTAAATCTATTAACTTTAGGATAAAACATAGCATCTAGGAAGCAAAACAAATTGTTATGGTTCTAAGATTCTAAAAACAAAGTTATAGTCTTCACTTGAATGTTTATCAAGATTAATCTCAAATTGTCAATTTTCATCCACAAACTATATTTTACCTAAACTCCAGCAGATTAACTAAAAAATTAATATTTAACTTTCACTACATTAACTCAATAAAAATAATTAAATAAACAATAGACAAATTAGCAAGCTATAATTGACAATTTGAAATAAACAATTAAAACTTCCTATTTTAGTTTGCACAATAACCAATGGACCGATTATCAATAACAAGGAAAGAAAGAGCTAAATTTCACCAAAAAAGTTAAAAAAAAAAAAAAATTTAGAGAACATAGTGACCCCAAACAAGTTGGACCCAAAGCAATGGCTTGTTATGCCTATGCTTGGGTACGGCTTTGTAAATTTCTTGTTGATATCTTCTGACTTTAAAATAATACAATAATCATAATAATAATATAAAATAAAAACATACTGTTTATAGAAAACGAGCGTTTCAAGAAGAATTACAAAAGAAAAAGTGAAAAAGAAAGAAAGAAAACATTTTGAAAGGAAAATGAACATTAATCCTGAAAAATATCTATATGCAGCAGCAATTGCAACTGACATTGCCATATCTTTAGATTAATTGGTGGTTATCTTATCTTGATTGCCTCTTAGTTCTTGCGGCTAGTGAGTCAAAATAGATAAGGATTTATTTTCAGTTTCCTTTTTTGTTATACCCCAAAATTATGGAATTTTGCGTTCAATTTTTCCAAAATTTTCTCGTCCAATTGCTTCTATAAGTCAAAACACAAGGCAAATAAAAACATCAATATAATCCATATAAGATTACTTGAAATGTCATTTCTTCCACATACGACAATATAGAGAAATAATGTTCGCATTAATATCAACACCAGTAGTGACTTACAGAATCGAATGACCATTTTACTCTTACGCGTAATATTTTTCTCCGATTTCATGTAGAATTATTAATAAAGTATCATCACTTAGATGATGATTTTGGTACATGTAGCTATCATAATTACCTAATATAGACTTGGAGATAACCTTGGAGAGAGGATAACATTGAGAGGACTAGCTTTCATGTTTGTTAGTCCGGCAGTCACACTCATATCAACTTTTTCATCAAATGGAGTTGAAAGTTCAAATGCATGTAACAAATTAGCAAGGACTAAGTTTAACATCTGAATTCCAAAAGTCGCCCCAGGGCAAATCCTTCGACCAGCTCCGAATGGGATCAGTTCAAAATTATTACCTTTAACGTCGAAATCTTTGTGGGTCGTGAGAAATCTCTCTGGCTTAAACTCTGAAGGATCGAGCCATACCCGAGGGTCTCTTTGTAATTTCCAAATGTTTATGATCAGTGATGTACCTATTCAGCATGAAATAATACAGTATTAAGCATTTAACGTCTTGAGGTATTCCTCCTAATAATAAAGTAGATTTCCTCTGTTACCCTTCTTACCTTTTGGAATATGATAACCGGAGAATTTACAGTCTTCGGAGAATTCTCTTGGGCCGCCCAAGAAAGCGGCGGGGTATAATCGTAAAGTCTCTTTGACAATAGCTTGAAGATAATCCAATTTGCTAACATCAGATTCTGTAACTCGCCTTTCCCTCCCAACTTTGAGGTCTAATTCTTGTTGAGCCTTTTTCAATACATGGCGATTGTTCAATAGCAGAGATAATGCCCATACAAGCATAACTGTTGTAGTGTCTCCTCCACCAGCAATCAAAGTCTAAACAAATACAAAGTTATATTATCATCAAAGATTAAGATTTTTCTAAGAAAGATCATATTGTACATAAGACTCGTCAAACTGCTTTATTGTGATTGAGAGTCTGTTTGACACAGCTGTTGTAAGTAGAGATTTTAGCAGTAAAGCTTCTCAGTTTTTGAAGAATTGAAAACAAAAAACTTAGTGATTCAAAATTTAAGCGCAGCATACCGTGCAAGTTGCTTTTATGATCGTATCGTGATCATAATCTTGAAGGTCTGTTTTCTCAACAGCTGAAAGCATCACATCCATGAAATCTTGCTCCCTACCAGAATTATTTGCCCTTTGCTTGTGCTCTTCCAACCATTTATTTACTATATTATCCTCTTCTTTAGCTGTTTCTTTCATTCTTTTCTCATATCCACCTAAATCGAACCATCTAAGGAAAGGGATATTATCGGCAACAACAAAAATTCCTGCCAAATGAAAGAATTCTCTCAACACTTTTTGGCACTGTCTTGCTTCTAGCTTGTTATCATCAGCTGTTGCACCAAAATACCTCTTCCCAGCAACCATTCTTAAAACAACATTCAAATTTAAGTCTCCAAACCAATGCTTCATTTCCAACAAAACTCGACCCGACCCATCTTTCTTCTCTTCCCACAACTTGTAAAGCTCTTTCATCGACATCTGTTGAAGGCAAGATTTAAATGATCATTTCACCACTTTATCTAATTATATATCTACAGGAAACAGGACCTACAGAGGCGACTTGTTATCCCAATAACTTGTGCTTACTTATGTCGTTGCTGTTGCTCTGTGGCACAAAATTATTAGGTTAAGAGGTCGCCCCAATAGTCCTGTACATCTTGGTTTCCCACTTGGTTAACAACTAGATAATGTATCAAAATCTTGCATATAACATATGATCATAGTGAGTAGTTGACAATACCTCGGTTTCAGAAACACGTATGTGTTTAAGGAGCTCCAACCTTCTTGGAGAGAACAATTCGACGGCTATGAGTTTGCGAAGTTCACGCCAATAGGCTCCATAAGGGGAGAATCCAAACATGGCGAAGTTGTAGCCCATGTGTTTGGCTGCAACAAGTTTAGGACGTGTCGACACAGTGACATCCAAGGTGGTGAACAATTCTTTAGCCGATTCCCAGCTGCTCACCACCACGGCTTTCTTCATCCCCAGCCGGATTCCGAACACCGGTCCATATTTATCGGCCATTTCTGAGAGGGTGATGTGTGGAAGCCCAGAGCCGCCGCCTATGAGATGGAGGTGGCCCATGATGGGCCATGCCCCACCAGCTTCCGGCGGTGGACTGTTTTTGCTAGCTTTGGATGTAAATTTTTTCCGGAATAAAATGATTAGAAGCAAGGTGAATATTGCAGCTATGGAAGAGTTGAGATGTGAAACAGGGAATTCCATGGTAATTAATGCTGCTATGTCGTTTGGGGGAACATGCATATATATAGAATTTTTTTTTTTTACTTTTTTTATTGCTTGAAAAAAGAATTTCTTTGTAGTACATCTATCAATTGATATCTTACTTTTCTTCATGTGTCACAACTAAAATTTAATATATACACTGTGGATGCTCTTAATGGTTATGTTAAATGAAATTTTTGTTAACATATTTAACTTACTAGTCCAATTTAACAAGAAAGTAAATTGGTGAGGTGACAAGTTAGCTTTGAAAAATGCTCCTTTTTTATTGTTTTCATTTCTTTTGTTGCTAATTTTCCTAGTGTATTAAATGCTAACATATATATGACTTGTGATAGTTCGATTTAACGTGTTTATTTAGTATAGGTGTCAAATACTAAATACATGCATATATGTTAATATATTAATTAACAGTATACTTATATTCATTGTGGATGTTATGTATGTTAAAGGAATCTTTTTATAGGATGTGTTAACTTATTTGTTAAATTTAATAAGAAAATTAATTCGGGTGGCGATAATTTGTGTCTAAAAAAATATTATTTTAATTGTTTCTTTCATGACTCATTTTTAGTGTATTTAACCATCGACACATTTATTCCACAAAAAAAAAAACCATCGACAAATGGTTGTGAAACACTAAATTTTGACATGTTAATATGTCAATTAATATTTTTTATTTTTTTAAATCTACGTATATCACTAGTTAGCTAAATTGAACACAAAAGTTATCATTGTTGCTAGTGACATAAAAGACGAGACCAATTTACTGTAGTTGGGAATTGAATGCTTATCCAACATGTCACAAACTTCATTTATGGAAATTTTCATAAAAGGATATATGGCATTATTCAATTTGGACAAGATGAATAGAATTTGGATTGATTTTGAGTCGACAGCCGTCATCAGCTTATTGAATTTGAGAAGGAAAGGCTTTTTGTCTTTGGTAGAATGAAAAATTAGAGTTAAATACTTCTAATGTCACTATACTTTAGTAAATGTATTTGGGATGCTATTATATTTCTAAATATCTCTGGAGTGCTATTGAATTTTAAAAAATGAATCTCACATGCCATGAATCCCATATGCTATGAATCCTACATGCCATTCCGTTAAAAGAGTTAACGGAATTAATGACGTGGACTATTAACATATATATAATATACACACGACACATTTTATTTACCATATCAGTAAAAAGACATTGATGTGGCATATTTTCAACTAAACTGGCAGAATAAAAGTGAAAAAAAACTACTATTAAAAGGAAACATATGGTACTTTCCAAAAAAAAAAAACATATGGCAAACAACACCTCATCTTCTCCAACTCCAATCACTCCATGACACCTTCGTCGATGGCCCACTAGAGTAGATTTGCTATCACGATGGGGGGGAAGAGACGTCTTGGATTTTGTGGTATGTTTCTTTTTAATATTTGTTCTTTTGAATTTTTTTCCACTTTTATTCTGTCATTTTAATTGAAAATATGTCACATCAGCATCTTTATATTGATGTGGCAAATAAATAGAATCATATATGCGTATATATTAATATTCCATGTCATCAATGTCATTAACTCTTTTGACCGAACTTAACGAAATGACATATGGGATTCATTTTTAAAAGTTCGATGGCACTCTAGAGAAGTTTTGAAGTATAGTGGTATCCCCAATACATTTACCAAAGTACAGTGGTGTTTGTGGTATGTAACTCTGAAAAATTAGGTTCCATACCATTAACTTTTGAAATTAAAAAAAAATAAAATAAAATCTTGTATTTAAAATATGAGAAATTGGCGCAAATAGTCCATTTTAATTGTTCGTTTTACGCGATTGGTAAAAAAAAAGGGTAGCGGATTTGGTCCAAAAAACATTTTGTGCTAAAGTGGTCCAAATGGTCGATTTTCATCCATTTTCACCATTACTATTGTCTATTTTGACTTTTTTGATCCCTTCTCATTATTGTAAATAATTTGCAATTGTAATTGAGTTCCAAAGGTTTAAACATGTATACTTTAGTCCAAGATTACATTAAATTGCATAATTAGGTATTTTATTTTATATATATATATATATATATATATATATATATATATATTTGGTTTAAAATTATTTTTATCGGATTAATTTGATACTATTTAAAAAGTTTTCACTGAAAATTTTCGACACCATAACATTTATTCCCATTAATATCATAACTTTTCACGATATTTCTTTAACACACATTTTGATATTACCCAACAGTTAATAGTAAATGTAATTATAGTAAGGACTACATAAAATTTTAATAGGAATATATCACTATAAATCTTTATCGAATATAAATAAATAATTAAAAAATAAAAAAACCCCAAACCCACCCCACCACCCAACCCCGCCCTCCCCTCCCCGCCCTATCCCACCCCACCCCACCTCATCCCCACCCAATCCCTCAAAATCCGATTGGGCAACCGGGGGCTTTCCCCCCCGAATTTAAAGTCGTTACCATAGCATTTGTTCGCATTAATATCGTAAATTAAATTTGATGAATGATGTGTGGTTAAAATTTAGCAAAAATATATAAAATAATTGTCGAATTAATATATGAGTAGTTGAAAATGAAGAGACATAAAAAAATAAATTTTATTTGATAGAATTTTAGTGCGAATGGAAGAAGCCCTATATATTTGAGGCGTAATAGCACAATCAGGACCTAACGTTTATATTCGCTGAGCACTGAGGACCTGAACTTTTTTTATTGGCATTTTCATCTCCTAAATAACGTTTCCTTATGCGATATGGACTTTTCATGACAAAAAGACATTACTGCCCTTTTAATTAGATAAAATTAAATAAATTTATTTGCAATTCAGTATATAATATTTTGAAAACATGCAACTTAGTCCTCATCTTCCATGAAACTCCACCACCACCATCACCGTTGCATCTCCATCATCGCCATCACTACCAACTAACTCCTCCAATCTTCCCCAACCTTTTGCCGACCACCACAATTGCTACCGACAGCTGCAAAATCGTCCCCCAAGCCACAACACAAAAAAGGCCATTTTTGGCACCAAACACCAACTCCATGATTCTGGCCACTTCCACTCAATTTCTCACTCTATAAACTAGCGCCCTTGACCGTATTAATCATCCCCAAACTCAAGTTCGGATGGGCATTAATGGATTGAGTATAATCACAAATAATTACATAAACCCTAGTTTTCGGTCTAACAAGGAATGAATTGTCCCATTTTTCCATCAAATTGGTAGCTCAAAATGGATATATAGCATCCTCTAATGGTGTCTTACAACCCCAAGCAAGCCAATTTGCAAAATAGTTTTCCAATCAAAAAGCTCCAAATTTGCGTAAAAATCGAACTTTAGGCCTCAATTCGAACACTTTAGGAGATGAATTAGAGGTTGGGCCAGTTAACAAAATTGTTACCCATGATGAGTCACACCCAATGGTGGTGGTTCACGACCGAGACGCACCAGCACGTCGGACCATATCCTAATGGTTCATGGAAATCGAATGGTATAAATTTCAAAAATCCTTATGGTGCAAGGAAACGATAGTTAGGGGACAAAAATGCTAAGAAAAAAGTTTAGGTCCTTAGTGCGCAGCAAGTATAAACGTTGGGCCTTGATTGGGCTATTAAGCCATATATGATATATATTATCAATAAAATTAAAGTATTAGCGAATAACTATGCCCCCGTTAGTGTATGCGTATTTATGAGTATTTATGAGTTTTGATGTGAAATAGGAGAGAGAATGAGTGGGATTGAGTGGTGGAGATTTATGTAGTACAGTGGGGTCCAGAAAATATGTGGATGTAATTGGTTTGACTTTTGATGTGAATGTGTTAAAATTTGTAAAAATTTGTTAAAAGTTGTAAAAGAACGGGCTGTATATTTAGGGGGTGATAGGTTAGAAATTTTACAACCTTTTTCAACTTTTTTATTCATTTTTATCAATTCTTTCTTTATCCAAAATCAATCACATTCACATATCTTGTGGGACCTACATGTACTACCTCTACCATTAAATTTCACTTATTCTCTTTCATCTTTTACATAAAAATCCACAAAAACTATAAAAAAAATTTAATCATATCACCAACCACACAATCACGAAAATTTTATATCTCAATCATTGTAAAACTTAAAATTTAAACATTTTTTTAATCTTTCATTTGCAATAACATGCTCTTTAAAAGAATAACGCTTTTCACATTTTTTTATGATCTTTCTAACTTTTTAATTACACCAAAAAGCACATTCGTTTGTAAAATAGCTTTAACAGTAACCACACATTTTAAATTTATTTTTTCAATAGTTCATATCGAGCATACCGTAAATAAACTATAATCATCGTAGATAATGTAAATAGTTTGCTTGAGTTTTTCTTTATACCCCGTCCATCCCAAATATATAGTCCACCTTAATTTTTTCACAAATATTAAAAATGGTAAGAGTATTTCACCATATTTTTTAATTCATTTTTTCATATTTTCCCGCCTAAAATCAAGGCTTTTTTGGTCTTTTTCTTTTTTATTTTTTACTATTATTATTACCAAAACAAAATTCTAAATCTTCTAAAATTTTACACATGAAAATCTCCTATAATAGATGTAACGCCCCGCTAAATCTCGTCACGATTTTATATGATTTCGTATGTTTATCGTTTGTGTTTTTGGGAATGGGTCGTGATGATGTGAATATGTCGTGAGATGGTGTTGATGGATATGACATGTTTAGGATGTGTTTTGGGTTGCCCAATGTATGTTGGAACTAGGTATAGTCACTTGAGAATGAGCCGGAAGAGAAATCTGAAAAAGCTGGGATTCTGGCCGTAATTTTGGTATTCTGACGTAAATGTGGTAGTCTGGCCGTAAGGCTTATAGTTCTGGCCGTAAGTCAAGAATGATAGTTAAAGTGATTTTACCTGTGGTCGCGTGGAGGAAGCGTCGCGTGTGCTAGTTACGGCCGTAATTTATTGAGTTCTGACGTAATTTTTGGTAGTCTGGCCGTAATTTATTGAGTTACTGGCGTAATTTTTAAAGTTACTGGCTAACGAGGGGATATTCTGGCCGTAATTTTAAGTCGGCGAGATATGGATTTTTGGTCAAAAAGTCACTTTTCTTGATGGTTACCCTCATTTTCGAGCCAAGCATACATCTAAGACATTTTGAAGGTCCTCCATCTCTAGAAATCCATCCACATATCATACTTGTATCAAGTGTTGGTATTAAAGATCAATCAAGTCCCTAAGGAGCAAGGTGAAGAAGCAAGCAAGTCCATCCTCTACCTAGTTTTCCTTGGAGGTCCTATCTTTCTAAGGTGGGTAGTAGAGCACTTAAGATGTTTTGAGGTAAGATCATGCCCTAATATTGGTTGGTTTGCAATAAATAGATAAGAAGACAATTGTTAGGGTAGGATTAATGATGATGATACTTTGGTTAAGTAAGATATGACTATAGGGTTGGTATAGCATATAGATACTCAATTTGGGGGTTTGTAGGATCTTGATGTTTATGAACCCATTTTATGTTAATATGCATATGATATTACATGTGTTTATTTATGTGTATACATTGAAGCATGACATGCATGAAAAACGAGGAATAGGGTTGCCAACCAAATGTTTATATCATGTTCGTCTCACAAAGGTTTGAGACAATTGGCCCAAATGGAGGTCCCTCAAAGGATTGGGGTCTGGCCAATTAAAGTATGAATGTATGATACGGCGCCAATATAAACATATGGTTCGCAACGGGCCCACGATTACGACTATGTCATGCATTGCATATGATTGTGCTCCCCACTGGGCCCTCGTGGCTCACGATACAAGATGTTATGTGATAGGTGACCAGAGTTGAGACCGTGGACTTGGGGACGGAGGGGAATCCTCGAGGATGTGACGTGGAGGGGAAACCAAAGGAAGCTCCTGATCCTGTATAGCCCGCTTTTGAATGTGTCCAATGGCCATGATATCTTGTGTTTTGCTTATGTTTTGATGTAAATGTGTAAATAAGTACTCATGAGCTTGGACAAGTTAAAGGTTTTGTAATGCTGTTTAGCTTCCGTTGCGTATCGTTATGGTTATATACGTATGTTTAAGAGCAGGCGTTACAATAGAGTTTCCATATTTAATGGGATTTCTACAACTTGCTTTACCAATCTCATTCTATCTAAATATTCTCTCTCTCTCCCTCGCTTTTCTTCCATTTTCTAACAATAAATTTAAATTAAAAAATAAAAATTATTACTTTATTTTATTTGACACAACAAGAGCTTTAAAACGAGTATAGTATTAATATATAAATTTTTATTTTTAAAAATTTAAAATTTAACGCAAATATTTAAAATTAGTTTCCTATATAAATATAAATTGATATTAACATAGATTAATAATATAAAAAAATTTTTGAATATATATATATATATATATATATATGCAGTCTTTTTTCCACTTAAACACATTATTTTCTCTGACTTTTACTCACTTTTTTATTCCAGATCATTTTTCCCCTATGAATTTGACCTAATATTATATATATATTTTAATAATTTATTTATTTTTTAAATTAGTTATTTAATCAGTTAATTATAGTTTCCACCCATGTCCTTTATAATTTTTTTGCCTCTTAATATACTATCGCTTTAGTCCATATAATTAGCATTTCTAATACAATGAGATATAATTAATGTTCTTCATATTTGCCTATTTTAGATAGTTATCAATATTACAATTATGTAAATATTTTAATTTATATTGATCATTAAAATGAAATTTCCAACAAACATTCAAGACTTGACAATTGGAACTTCACATTAATGTATGAAAATTTAATCGTTTGATTTTATAAAATAGTTTTTTTGAAAATTTTTAAATAATCCAATGGCTAATTATATTGCCACAACACATTTTTATTGATAATTTACATTATATTTATTTTAAATATTCCCATTGTTTACATCTTAATGTAATTACAACCTTAATTTTTTTCCCATCAATACTAATTATTTTTAATCTTTAGCTAATTATAAATTTGAGCTATAATGATCATTTTTGTCTAAAAACTTTCCAATCAATATTGATTATTTTTAATCTTTAACTAATTATAACTTTTTTCCTATTGAGATTGTTTTTATCAAAAAATTTTATTTATTTAAACGTCAAATTAATTATTTATTCATCATACTTTCAAATATTGTGAAATATAATGGACGTAAATGTGAATATTTTTTTAATTTAAATATCTCTAATAAAATAACAAAATATAAATTAATATTTACGTACAAAGTAAGTTAATTACTAAAAATTATTAATCATGCATTTTGAGGACATAATTGTTATCATAAACAAAATTAAGACTTTTTGAAACAATTAAATTATGGTGTACTCAATATATTCTATAGCGTGAATATAATTAGTCTTATTCGAGTTATTCAGCAATTTTTTTTATCTTAGATTATATAACATAATTATATTACTTACACACGACTTGATTAATCGTACTTAGTTATTATACGATTGTATATCAATTATAATAAGGTTCAAATTATTGCAATACTCAGATATTATTTTTTAGTTCCAAAGAAGATAATTTTTCTTGATAGTATCAATAAGAGCCAAAGAAGTATTTTTATTTAAGGAACATTTATTAAATACACCTTGTGTTTTAGTGTATTTACAATTTACCTAACATGTTTTAAGATATTATTATATTTACACAGTGCATTTCATTAAATCTTAACAAAACACATCTTATGTTGAACAAAAATTAGAAAAAAATTACTTACTAAAATGAAATTACCCCTTTTCGAGACTGATAAATTACACCACGTATATTTTAGCATGTAACACTTTACATATCATTATTCTTCAAAATATTAATTAAAACTTATTTTATGAAAAATATATTTTTTTTTACTTTTATTCTAAAACATTTTTTCAAGTTAACTATATATTATATATAGAATATGATAAGTAAATTGAAAATAAGGAATCGTCTTCCTCATTGTTGTGATCAGTTCTACCACCGCTACTACAATCAATTGCAATTTTCATAAGAAATAATTTCACTTAATTTTGAGGTTTTCCCATTTAAAGAGATAAATATGTAAATTAAAAAATTAAAAAAGGAAAAAAACTGAGCGCAAAATATTACTAAATATCGTGTACTATAATACTTGACATTTTCTTATTCATTGAATAAAAATTATTTATGAAATGTTAAAAATAAATTAATATTTCTGTAATATTATACATTTGAATAATTTTTAACGGGATTGATTTATCGCCTCTCCGAGTAGTATTATAAGAATAGGGAACAAACATTTTATTTCTTTTTTTTTTTTGAAAGTAAACAAATAGTTGGTCAAGTATGATGGAAAATCATACTTTGAGGAAAAAATATATTTTTTCTTTATTACTCAATTAAGTGCAATGATTCTATCAAGTATAGTGGTGTGAAATATTTGTTTTCATGAATACCATGAGACATTATAATTGCAATATTTTTATTTATTCTTGACTCTATTATTACAATTAATTGTGCAATCATACTTACATTAATTGAGTTGTATTAATTAAATTGACGAATGTTAGAAATTTTAATTTAATGGTCTAATTTTAGTGATAAGTAAATAAATATTTCAATTACACATTTAATGAATAAAGATTAAATAAGTTGATACGTAAATAAATACCTAAATTGCTTATTTTATAAATTACATATTTAATAAATAATTGGCTATCGACCCAATCAAAGATTCAAATTATACGATTCAATTGGAATTTCTTAATTGTCTCTCGACTATATTAAATATCTATTTAGGATTCTATTTTTTAAATAAATATTAAGAATCCCAACTACTTCAAATTATTCATTATAACGATTTTTATCTGTTTAGATTTTATTCAATTTTTAAAGATCATCGATTAACACTTCTTTTTTAATTATGAATAATATATATTTCAAGTCATTTGTCTCATTCAAATTTACTTATCTCATTCAAATTAATTTAAATTTGATTATAGCATTAAATATGGTAAAAAATATGATTAAATGTCAATGATTTTTTTATCGACCACATTAAGAAACTGTAGACATTAAAAAAAAATTAAACAAAATTCCTTTAGGCCAATTTTATTTTAACTAACCCATTAAGTTTATTGGATTGAGTCAATTTTAATTAATTGATCCATTAAGTCAATTAAAACCCAAATGTCTATTTAAAGCTCATATTTCAATTTAAAAGCTCATGAGGCTCATCCTACTTTTCTTAACCTATTTATTTGATTTATATTAAAATATATTTAATAAATTATTTAAATTAAGTAGGATAATTATTTGATAGTGATAATGCTTATTCAAATGAAATGGATACGTATTAATTAGCTACAAAGCTATCCAAATATCACTAACCCTATTGCGAAAGGGGGGAGGAGTCAAGAAGAGAAGAGTTGCAGAAGTTCCAAAGCCAGACACAAAAAGAAGAAAGGAGAAGAAGAGCACAAACACTCTTCAATTCTCCAAAACCAAGCCAAAGTCAAGCCAAGGAAAAAACGAAGGAGAAGAGGGTTAAATCCTCTTCAATTCTTCAAATCCGCAGCAAAACAAAGCTCTTCAAGATTAAAGTCAAATCCACATTCAAGTCAAAGTCAGAAGCTAAATCAAATCCGGGAGACAAAGTCTTCCCACAAAGCCAAATTAAAATCTACATTCGAAGAGTCAAAGTAAAGTTCTTCAACAAATCCACACCGTCAGCAATCAAATCATTTGGAGCGTAAGATCAAGCCACGTGGCCCCTCGTCTCCAACTCGTAGATTGTTAATAAGAGGATCAAGCAAGTCAAGGGAATTACTCCACATCAAATCATTCAAATTCAATTTGTAACAACTTTTAATTGTATTATTTTAATACAAGAGAGAAATTTGTTCGTTACAGAAACCTATATAATTTAAATTATTTAAATAAACATCTAAATTGATGAGTTTAAACAAATGATATTAATATGCTGAATAGATTAAATTGGTGAGTTTATGTCGAATATATTAATATACATGTTTACTATGTTTAGACGGTATTTATTGTAATAGATGTCATTAATACACGTTTAAACAATATAAATAAAAATCTTTGATTAAACGATCATGATAGGACATGGATGGGGATGAGCATTTTTTAGCAGAATGGGGACGGGGAATGAGAGTCTTCATCATGTTGCAATTCTTATAATATCCTCGCTCAGATTCGATTAAATGAAAGTGGGTGGCCGGGGGCGATAATAAGTGTTTCCTAGCTGTGGTAGAAATAGGGTGTTGGGGTCAATACTCGCTATATTATCATTTCTATAATATAAATATATATTGGTTATATTTCATAATTAAATTTCAAAATTTTATTATTCATATATTCATTGTCAATACCGTACATCACACCAGTATGTAATTAATATCTCTCGAAATTTGGAGTTGTATATAATAGAATATAGAATAATTTTTTTAAAAAAACCATAGGCTTTAAGAAAATTGATAGAGTTTTTTTTATTATATTTATTTTGATAACTATAGTATTTAATTTTATGTTTATACATATTTAATAGATTTAATTTTACCATAAGTAAAATTTGATATATTAACATAATCTCTATCACTAATTATCATCTCATATAATGCACGTGTGTAAATGCTAGGTAAGAGTTCGGTACAAATTGATAACTAATCATAAATTAATTATTCCATTAATATTTATCAAAATTATTATTTGTTAAAAAACTAATTATATAAAATGCACGGGTGTAAATGGTGGGTAAGATTATGGTAAAAAATATTAATCTTTTGATTTTATAATATTAATATTATTAGGATTTACTAATATTTTAAATATATCACCCCGTGCAACGCATGGGTAAAAAATACTAGTTATATTAACACTACACTTTTTAATAACTACTTGTTTTTACACCCATGCGATACACAAGAATTAATATTGATAATTCATGATTTTACAGCACATTAAAAAATTTCACAGATGGTTAGATATGTATAACATGTTCATAGGTTAGTCTAACATAGAAAATCGCTAAAATCATTAATTAATATTGAAAATATCTTTGAACATAACATTTGTGTGGAAATTGGTATTATAAACTTTTAGTTTATTCAATTTATTTAGTATTATAAAATTTTAATTTTTTCATGCTTACATCGTTTGCATTGTATGAAAATCACTAACGTTAGCAATATAATATATATTTACTTTTCCTAATTTAGATAACAATTAAAATTAAGTATAAGAGTGGCTTTTCTTTTAACAATTTTTTTATGCTTTTTATTTATATTATATATTTATTTATTTAGAGATAGGCTAACTCCCCTTAACAATATAATTTTGAGTGAGAAAGGACATAACTCGGGGAGTAAATTAGTCATCTTCTTTACCTATCCCACTCTAACTCTCTTTAAAGTCAATTATTACTTGAATGATAAAGATATGAAGCTAATTTTATGTTCAAATTTGATATGACTCTATTCTAATGTGAAATTCAAATCATGATTACTTGGTGCTACTTTATATCAAATTTAAATATTCATTGTACTTAAAATAAGCAGAATTTCAATTTTATTATAAAATATCTTGGTATATTACGAAGTTAAACGCTAAATGCACACATCGTGCTAAATTTCATTCTATTAAGCCTTGAGGAATATTCAAATCAAATAGTCTGGCATATTAACATTGTTTGTCTCCTTGCAAATTCAACTTTGTTCGACAAAGTCAACGTCATTCATCTCCTTACAAATTCAAGAAAAGTAGGAAAACAACAGTGGGATCAGACCAAATGTAACTAAATGGTTCTACGTGCATGAGTTTTCAATTCATAGTGTTTGCATTCCAATGTATGCTATATTGCCATCTTTGCTTCAGCCTTCATGCAACACACAGATATATAGTATTCAAAAACCAAGCTTCAAAACCTCAAAAAATTAAATACAAATCCAAACAAAAGTAAAATGAATAGTTTCAAGTAATTGGTTACGCAGAATTTTCTGGCTACTTTGATTTCTTTCTCTTTCAGTTCATTGACCTTTTCCTTCAGTTCCATTTCTTGTTGTTTTACTTCAGTCGCAAGGCTTTCCTCAACCGCGGATTGAAGGGTCGAGTATTGTTTTGTCCACATTTTGGCTAAACCCGTGTCAAGTTCTCATTCTACACGTATTATATCGATCCAAAATAGCCACGCTTGGAGATGGAGAAGAAATGTATAGGCAAAAGAGAAGGAAGAAAAATCGTTACATGAGTGTTAATAATATGATCAACTTGATCACTCCTATATTGAACATTAGGGTCTAAAATGCACTTGCAACACACTGGTCTCAAAGATTAGTATATATTTGAAGGAAGTCATTTATTGGAAAACAATAATAAGAAATAAGGTAATCATGTCTCTGAAATTTAATTACTACAATTGCATGCTCAATTTATTAGAAACCGTTTGAGAAATGGGTAGTGACCCGTCAGTTTATTCCATATTATCCTACTGGAAGAACATGTGTCATGCAACAAATTGAGAACATGCAGATGGCCAAGAAACGGCCTACGGTTTCAATCCACATGTAGATGCATAATTATAATGTAAAACAAATAATAGAATGCCACGTGTAATTAATCAAGTGGTTATTATCCTAAAATCGCTTAAAAACTGTTAATTTTGTTCCAAAGCTAACTATTTTATATTAAAAACGGAATTCACCTATGCTATTATAGATACATAGACTGATATGTGGCAGCACTTATAATAAATGGACATGTGACAGCATTTGCATTAGACAATTGTATTAAAATTAGGTATTGTTGTCATAAAACCACTACCAGAAAATAAAAATACCATGCACATCTACTTTATATATGTTATTATAGATACCACATTTAAATTGTAATAGATCGAATTCCTCAATTTTCATTCACTTATGTTTGGATGACAAATATGGACCGATATTCAGCATCCGGCTTGCAATGAAGAAAGCTGTGGTGGTGAGCAGCTCAAAATTGGTTAAAGAATTGTTCACTACCTTGGACATGCCTACCTCGTTTCGTCCGGAACTTCGTGCAGCCGAACACATGGGTTACAACTTTACCGTTTTGCATTCTCCGCATATATCACTACTAAAAACAGTGCCTTTAGGGACGACAAATCGTCCCTATAGGTTCGTCCCTATAGATCATTAGGGGTGACATAATATTATGTTGCCTCTAATAGTTTTTATGTTGTCCATAATTATATACAGGGACGACAGATCGCCCTTAAAAGGCATATTTCTTGTATATGGCGCCTATTGGTGTGAGCTTCGCAAACTAATAGCCATCGAATTATTCTCCCCCTCAAGGCTCGAGCTTCTTAAATACATACGAGTTTATGAAACATAGGCATTGTTGACAATTATGTAACGTATCACAATCTTATCAAATGATCGTATACAGATAGTAATATGTCACTATGCAAAAGTGTACAGGATAACAAGACATTGCCTGATTGTCAACTAAGTAGTAAATCGAGATGTACAACGAGCATAACTCATCTGTTTACAAATATGTAACATACTTTCTTATCGCAAAGCTTAAGATGTTAGATAAAGGCACGACATGATCATTTAAATCTCGTCTTCAACAGATGTCAATGAAAGAGCTTTACAAGTGGTGGAACAAGAAGAAAGACGAGTAGGGGTGGGTTTCGTTGGAAATGAAGCATGGTCAGGAGACTTAAAATTTGAATGTTGTTCTAAGAATGGTTTCAGGGAAGACGTATTTTAGTGCAACAGCTAATGAGAACAAGTTAGAAGCAAGACAGTGTCAAGAAGTGTAGAGAGAATTCTTTCATTTGGTAGGACTTTTTACTGTTGCCAATAATATCCCTTTCCTTAGATGGTTGGATTTAGGTGGATATATATGAGAAAAGAATGAAAGCAACTGGAAAAGAAATGGATAAAATAGTCAATAAATGGTTGGAAGAGCACAAGCAAAGGCCAAATTCTGGTAGTGAGCAAGATTTCATGGATGAGATGCTTTCAGCTGTAGAGAAAACAGCCCTTCAAGATTACGATTCGGATACAATCACAAAAATGACGTGCTTGGTATGCTATGTTTTCAATTATTTCGAAAACTAAAAAGCTCTGTTGTTGAAAGCTTATCTGCTAAAAACTCTACTCACAATAACTGTGTCAAATAGACCTCAATAACAATAAAGTCAATTTGATGAGACTTGTATATGATCTTTATAATATTAAGTTAGAAAAATCTTTATGTTTGATGCTAATATTAATTTGTATTTCCTTAGGCTATGATTGCTAGTGGAGGAGACACCATCACAGTCATGCTTGTATGGGCATTATCTCTGGACGTTATTGAACAATCTCCATGTATTCAAAAAGGCCCAACAAGAATTAGACCCTCAAAGTTGGAAAGGAAATGCGAGTTATAGAATCTGATATAGAGAGGAAATAGAAGAAATAGATTGGGAAATTTTTGTATTTTTTTCACTCTAATTATTTCATTAGCACTGTACATATTTATAGATAAAGTTACAAGAGAGTGCACGTGCCTAGCACACTGTATAAAACCCTACCTGCAGGTTTGTTACAACAAATGAGATATTTTGTGGCATTTCTGTAATATTTACATTTAGCAATGGCAAACCAAATACATAGAAGGTCCTAGACGTTTTATACCAACTCAACTACCCTCAATCATTCTAGAATCCTCATCAAGGCTTTGTTTGGATTTCTTCTCTTCCTCAACTCCCCCTTTCAAACTGGGTGTCAGAACATTTATCTTTGATAAGTCTTTAGAAAAAGCAGCTTAAATAAGCTCTTCTATTTTACGTGTTGTGTGTTTTATTAGTATTATATGTTTATTTTTATGTGTTTTCCTTTTATTGTGTGTTTAGAGTCACAAGAAATCAAAAGGAATGAAATGGATAAAAATGGGCCAGCAGGCTTGGGGCCAGAAATGCAGCAAATTCAAAGATGGAGGGCCTCCGATGCAATTTTATGAAAAGTTGTTTTTACAATTTTTCTTATTCCAATATCAAAGAATATCAAAAGAGGATTTTCACATTTTGTCGGATCCCAAATCGGAGTTCTAGTGAAAGTTATGGCCATTTGAAGAGAAAGAATGACGTAAAAAAATCAGGCAATTCAATTCTTATCGCTTGATTCGATGAATTTGACCATAACTTTTGCTAAAAAATTCGGATTGACTTGCACTTTATATTTTTGGAAAGGACACTCAGAGGGCTACAACTTTGATGTTGACCTCTTCAAATGATTCGGATTATATCATGATCAAAAATGGGCAAAACGAGTGATGTGAATGGAGGATTTCTTGACGTGTTTTGGTAGAAAATTCATAACTTTCTATTAAAATATCAAGAAGGAAATTCCAATTGCACAATTCAGCCAAGATGCTTACCTATACCATGATACAATATTTGAACTAATGGAGCAAGATCATGATTTGGTGGTTACCAATTAGTGGAATTATAATGGAGTAGTTGTACAATTTTTTATCATGTTTTCTTGTGAAATTTTTCCTATAAATAGAGGCATTTATAAGGAAGGAAAGACACAACTTAGTAGAAGAGAATTAGCTAGTAGTTCTCTCCAATAAAATTTTCTTCTTCATTTGTTCTTAGTTTTAGCTTGAAGATTTTAGCTTTTCATATTAGTGGATCAATTCTTAGCTAAGTTCTCTTTTCCTTTTATTTCTCTATTTATTTCTTAGTATTTATTTACTTGTTTACTATATTTTGCATAATCTATCATATAGTGGTGGTGATACAAAGTGAACACTCGCTAAAAGTATGAAACCCATAATTATGAGTAGTTAAGACTTTTCTATCTAGTTGAGGGGCGTTGTGTTCAACTAACATGTGGTTATCTTTTCTAACTCTTTGCTAACGTTTTATCTATTCCTCTACTTCAATTTGTTGATTTGTTATGCTTTTAAACCCGTTTTTGAGTTTATGTGATTATTGCATTCACTTTGGCCAATTGAATCAATTAATCTTTAAATTCAAGTTACTTGCTAGGATTGGAACTTTTGATCCGTAATTGTCATTAGATTCCAATCCAAAGTAGCAAATGAATATCATGCATATTTATTAACAAATCAACTTAGATGCATTAATTCGAGCTTGTGAAATTATTCATCTAATTCAACTCATTCTTCTCGTTCATTTCATACTAGCTTTGCATTAAATCCTAAGAGCTTGTTTAGGGTTATCCAATAGCTAGATGTTAAGTTAAAGAGCTTACTTTTAACTTAATACACTTAAGGAAGAATTCGTTAATCAAAGCTTCTTTGTTAATTGAGAGTTGATAAATTGAAGAAGGAATAGTAACACGTTGCATGGGAAAGATAAACACAAGTTGTTGACACAACCGAACCCGAGAACTAGATATTTATTTCAATTGTTTTATTTGATCTTATCTTTTGTCATTTGATTTTCATTCAAAATTCTCAAAACCCCCACTTTCCTATATTAACTGATAAAGACAACTAGATTAAGCACCGTTCCTCTTGGGTTCGACCCTTACTTACCACTTCTACATTAATTTGTAGTTTTGAAACCGAGTAAGGAAAAAAATAAATTTTGCCGTACTGCGACAACACGCCCATATGCCCAGTTTGTCTATCAAAAAACAGAACCTTGTATGTGGTAGAGGCTTTGTCAAGAGATCTGCAATTAGGTCCGATGTGGGTACATATCTAACCTCTAGCTGCTTCCCTAAAACCTTGTCCCTAACGAAGTGAATATCAATTTCTACATGCTTGGTCCGTGCGTGGTATACTGGGTTAGCGGCGAAGGCACTGGCGCTGAGTGAATCACACCAAATAACCGGAGTCACCACCGATTTGAGTCCGATTTCCCCAAAAATGGACTGTATCCACGTTAATTCAGTTGCCGTGTGTGCTAAAGCTCGGTATTCAGCTTCAGCGCTTAAGCGTGCAACTACCTGCTGCTTCTTTGAGGCCCAAGAAATCAGAGTATCACCCAAATAGATGCAATAACCGGAGGTCGACCGCCGATCGTCGGAGCAGGAGGCCCAATCGGCGTTAGGGAAGGCCATAAATATTAGCCGATTCATCCCCTATATGTGTAAACCCTAATTTATTGTTCCCTTTACGTATCTAAGCAGTCGTTTGATAGCTTTCCAGTGTTGATCAGTGGGACTTTGTAGGTATTGGCTCAATTTGTTGACTGAAAAAGCTAGATCTGGACGTGTATGTGTCAAATATTGCAGACCTCCAATAGCACTTCTGAAAAGTTTGGGATTTTCCATCAAGACTCCCCCTTTTGCTGTTAGGGAGGTCGAAGAGCACAGTGGAGTGGGGCACGACTTTGAATTCTGCATTCCAAAACGGTGGAGAAGGACAGTGATGTATTTCCTCTGTGTTAGGAATAGGCCACCCTGATGTCTGATGACTTCAATACCTAAAAAATATTTGAGATCACCCATATCTTTGAGTGCATACAGTGAGTTAAGTTTGTCAATAAAGTTCTTGATTGAGCTACTACTACTCCCCGTAATAAGAATGTCATCTACATAGATTAAGGTGAGTAGAATGTGGTCCCCATTTGTCCAGAAGAATAGAGAGTTATCAGATTTTGCTTGCTTGAAATTCCATGTAAGCAATGTGGCTCTAAGTTTGTCATACCAAGCTCTAGGAGCCTGGCGCAGACCATATAGTGCCTTTTTTAACTTACAGACATGAGTAGGATGACCTGAGTCAATAAAACCCTGTGGTTGCTCCATGTAAATGTCTTCCTCGAGGTCACCATTGAGGAAGGCATTGTTGATGTCTACGTGTCTGATAAGCCACCCTTTTGTCACGGCAAACGTAAGAATTATGCGAATGGTCGAGGCGTTAACCACAGGGCTGAATGTTTCATAAAAGTCAACCCCGGGTGTCTGATGAAAACCCTTTGCTACTAACCTGGCTTTACATTTGAGAAAAGAGCCATCTGAATGAGTTTTCAACTTATATACCCATTTATTCCCTACAACATTGTAGCTGGGTTCATAGGGTACCAACGTCCAAGTCTCATTCCTCATTAATGCATTGTATTCATCTTCCATAGCCTTTTTCCAAAGTCCATGTGACAGTGCTTCTTTGACAATCAGTGGTTCAGTGTAAGGTCTTCATCAGTTATGGCTGTATATATTTTAGGCTTAAATATACCAGCTTTAGCTCGAGTAACCATGTGGTGTAAGGAAGTTGCAGGTTCTGGCCTATTTCTTTCTGGGCCACTTGTTTGAGCTTCTACGTTCTGTTGCTCTTGAGGTGTGCTATGCTGATTTGTTTCATCATGTGCATTATGGCTGCTGTGACTTTGACTGTTGTGATCACCATTCATCTCTATAGCTGTTCTTTCAACATGAGTAGTGTTTGTAGGATTGAGTTGAGTAGGTGAGCCTTCAGGCTGTCCATCAGCATGGTTTATGTCACTAGAACTGTGAGTGGATATATCAGAGAATGATGGAATGGCAGTGTATGGTGACATAGGTTGTATAGGTAAAGGAAAGTTACAGTGTGTGGTGGACCAACTTTCCATTTGTTCAGGTTGTTTGGTGTTGAAGAATCTTTTCTCACACGGGAATTCTTTTTCATTGAACACAACATCTCTAGAAATGTATAATTTTCCAGTAGGTCCTAGACATTTATAGCCTTTATGGTTTTCACTCATCCCAAGATAGATACATTTTGTTGTGTGAAATCCAAATTTGTGGGTTTGATAGGTTCTTAAGCACGGGAAGCAGGCACATCCAAAGGGTTTAAGGTTGGTATAATCAAAAGGTTTCTTGTATAAGGTTAAATGAGGGTATGACATGTTGAGGACTGGTGTTGGGAGGATATTGATAAGTCCTACAGCTGTACTGAAGGCATCCCACCAGTACTTCAAAGGTAGTTTTGCTTGTGATAGTAGAGCTAGACCAGTTTCTGTGACATGTCGATGTTTCCTTTCCACTCTCCCATTTTGGACAGATGTATTTGGGCAGGAATGTCTGAACACTATGCCAGATTTTTGGACCAGTTCTATGAATATGCTATACTCTCCTCCCCAGTCAAATTGGAGTGTTTTTATTTTTCTGTCAAACTGGTTTTCAACAAGAGTTTTGAATTGTGTGAATTTGGCTAGAGCTTCTGACTTTTCTTTCATTGGGTAAATCCAGTTGTACCTACTATAGTCATCTAGGAATAATATATAGTATTTGTACCCTGAAGTTGAAAGTATGGGAGTTGGTCCCCACACATCAGTATGCATGAGTTCGAGAGGTTGAGTAGCATGTGAGTTTGATAATTTGTATGGTAGAGAATGTGACTTGGCAAACTGGCAATCATCACAGAAAAAATCCTTTTCATTGATATGATAACGTTTATTACAAAACTTAAGAACTTGCAACAAAATTTTCAAAGAAGGATGGCCTAATTTTTTGTGCCAACTACTAATACTATTTTTTGTTGTTTCATGGTCGTTGTTGAGCTTATCTAACTCCAAAGAAGGCTGAAGAACTTGGGCAGGCTGAAGAGTAAAGGCTGCGTGAGGAGGCTTGTAAGGTGAGCTTTTATTGTGGTTAGACTGGGCTGTAGGTTGTTCCAGTTGATACACCCCATGCTTAAGGCTTCCTTTGAGCATCACCTTCCCCGTTCTCTGATCCTTCACAAAACAAGAATCATGATGAAATTCAACAGTTACAGGATTATCATTTGTCAACTTGGCCACACTAAGTAAATTCTTTGCAATTTCAGGTACTAATAGCACATCTTTCAGAATCAATGGACTGTTATCAAGTGTATTTAAGTGTGAAGAACCAGTGTGAGTAATTCTCAACTTAGTTCCATTCCCAACTGCTATTTTTTCATTACCTCCATATACTGATGATTGTTTGATTTTACCTGTTTCAGCTGTGACATGGTGACTAGCTCCACTGTCCATAAGCCATGCAGGATCTACCACTGCTTCAGGTGTTGCTGTCATAGCAGAGTAAGCATATTGCTTCCCTTTGTTGTGATTATTTTGAGCATTTGCACCGGTGTAATTCTCATCAAAGCGATGGTAGCATATATTAGCTGAGTGACCATACTTATTGCAGACTTGGCATGTTGGTTTTGATCCTCTTCCACCAGATCTACCTCTTCCTCTATTAGACCTGCCTCTTCCATCGGTTCTGCCTGAGTTGCTATACTATTGTTGGTATCCTCATCTGCCTCCTTGGCCCTTATTAGCATAGTTTTCTGTTGTTTGTCCCAAATTTAGGTTGGACATTTCATTCTGGAAACTGCTAATGTGCTCTAGTCTGCTTTCATATGTCATCAGAGTGCCCACTAGGTCTTCCTAGGTCAGATTGGGATGATTGCCAAGAACAGATACAATAGGCAGGTAATCACCATCCAGACCTGCCAGTGCATGGTTTATCAAATCTGGGTCATCTATTTTCTTTCCTGCAACTTCTAGACTGTCACCAATCATTTTAACATGGCCAAGGTACTGATCAATAGTCTGGGTCCCCTTTCTAGCTCTCTGCAGTTCAGAGGTAAAATACAGCACTCTTGCTTGATTTTGAGCTCCAAACATTTGTTTAATAGAATCCCAAAGCTGTTGATGGCGAGCGTTTTAGCACGCGCAATAATTAAACAGCAAGCGCACGGGCCGCACAAGTAATAAAGTGGACTCAAGAGTCCGGATATCGTACCCACAGGGATTGGTGTTCGTGATGGAGTCACTTATTCTAGCCAGAAAATAGCCACGAGAGGGGGAGGTAAATCTAACTAAGCTAAAATAGAATATAGAGCAAATAATAATATAAAATGGGAATGAACGGGGATGAACTTAGATGAATAGATAGTTGGGAATCATAACTTCAATTAACCATAACTTAATCAACCATCGTTTATCACAATATATCGATCATTATCTATGTTAGACCCGACTTTCCAAACTTAACGAATTGCCTCTCTCGAGTGTCAACCGCCCTAATCAATTGGTTAACCTACAATATCTCTACGTAGATGGTCCCAATGATTGCATTAAGCATTGTGAAAGTATTCAATGGATCACCTAGGGGTAGTAGAGTGTCTCCACCTACTCCATTACGAAACCTAAGGCATTTGCTTCGATGGTCTAAAATGCATCGCCTCTCTCGAGGTCAACACAAATCACAAACAAGTATTTGGTGATCAAGCAAAAACTTGGATAAAAGCTCAAAAGCAAACACACATGAAATGGGCAAATAATTTCAATTCCATAAACATATATATTAATCAAACTAGGTTAAGCTACATCAATCATCCCAACATTACAAATTCTAGCTCATGGTGAAGAAATATACAAGACAATAATACAATAAAAGCATGAATGGAATAAAAATAGAAAAGTTCAAGAACAAGCTAAGATTTCTCCCTTTGTGATGCCCATTCTTGATTCTTCCATCTTCAACCAACATCTATTCTTGATTTCTCCATATTCTTCTCCAAAGAACCCCAATCAAACCCCTAAACTGAGAGAGAATAAGAAGAAGAAGAAGAAAAAGAGAAGAAAGAAAATAGAGAAAAAGGAAGAACCCTAAACTAAATCTAAGAAGAGGAAAAACTAAAAGTCCTCCATTGGGGGTGAAAAATGTGTGTTAAAAGGCCCCAAATTCATGTCCAAGAATCCCCACCTCATTTGATGGCAAAAAGAGGAGAAAACCGAGAAGCATGGGAAAAACTCGGGTATCTTTGGTTTTGGCCATGTCGCACATTTCAGTGTTCTTGACCACTGGGTTGCAGCCGGAATGCTCTGCAGGCCGCACAATGAAATGTGCGGCCGCAACTTTTCGGTTGCACTACGCCCTAACATCAAACAACCATAACTTTTTCTCCCGATGTCCGATTGAGCCAATTCAAGTTGCGTTGGAAACTAGACTCGATGCTCTACAACTCTCTAGTTGATTGTGTCTTCCAACTCGACTTCCATCTATGTCAAAAATGCTCCTCAATGTCAGATTTCTCGTCTGGGATCTTTGTTTGGCCATATCTTTTGATTTGTAACTCGGAATTGAGATCTGTAAAAGGCTACGGACTCCACTTTCCGTGTTCTTCCATGTAAGTACAAGAGACATGGCTGAGAAGATCTTCACAAAAATTGCACCCCGAAGCCCTCTAACTATTGGTCCGTTTCGTTTTCGTCCCAAAGCCTAAGAAATTAGACTCTTTTGCCTCTTTTTGCTCCTTTTTGCATTGTTCTCATCCAAATTGAAGATTTACCTAAAAACACAAGAAATACATAAAAATAAGTAGATATCTGCTCAATCTAATGATAATTTTAACCGTTTAGAGACAAATAAGTGTGTACAATGCACACTTATCAGCTGTTTTGATGTTTTACTGCTCATTACCTTCATTGCTATAGGTGGTGTAATAGATGAATACAACCAACCTAGCAGAAGTTGATCTGTAGTTACCCACTCTTCATAAGCTGGGTTGATCTGAGGTCCAGTCACTGCACCATCAGTTTCGGTTTGAGCTTCAAGGAACTTTGGTGGGCACTCCTTTTCTCCGGTGAGATAACCCTCCAATTTGTGTCCTCTGATCACTGGTAGGATTGTATTGTGCCACAGCAAGTAGTTCTCCTTTTCTAGCTTGACTGAGGTCTGAGATAAATTTCCTCCAAATGTGCCTGTGATTGCAGATCTGGGATTGACGTCACCAGAAGAGGCATAGGAATTTGCTGCCATGGTTGCCTAGGTATTGGCTCTGATACCAAGAGAGGAAATAGAAAAAATAGATTGGGTGTATTTTTTTCACTCTAATTATTTCATTAGCACTGTACATATTTATATATAAAGTTACAAGAGAGTGCACGTGCCTAGCACACTGTATAAAACCCTACCTACCGGTTTGTTACAACAAATGAGATATTTTGTGGCATTTCTGTAATATTTACATTAGCAATGGCAAACCAAGTACACAGAAGGTCCTAGACGTTTTATACCAACTCAACTACCCTCAATCATTCTAGAATCCTCATCAGGGCTTTGTTTGGGTTTCTTCTCTTCCTCAACTGATATCAACAACTTGGATTATCTTCAAGCTATTGTTAGAGATTTTACGATTATAACCCGCCGGTATCTTGGGTGGCCCACGAGAATTTCTCAAGACTGCAAATTATCCGATTATCATACTCTAAAAGGTCAAAAAGACAATTAGAAAACTCTATGTTAAGACAAATAATTCAAACACTTAAATATCATGTAACTTGCTGAATAGGTACAATGCTAATAGTTAACATTTGGAAATTACAAAGAGACCCTCGAGTATGGCTCAACCCATTGGAATTTAAACCAGAGAGATTTCTCACAACACACAAAGATTTCGATGCCAAGGGTCAGAATTTTGAATTGATCATGTTCGGAGCTGGTCGAAGGATTTGCCCTGCAGGGACAACGCTGTCCATTCAGATGTTAAACTTAGTCCTTGCTAATTTGCTACATGCATTCGATCTTTCGACTGCTCATGATGAAAAAGTGGACATGAGTGTGACTCCAGAACTAACGAATGCGAAAGCTACTCCCAGTGTTATCATATCCCTGAGATTAATCATCTCCAAATCTATATTATGTTAATTATACAAGTACGACTACTATTACCTTAACATTTACACATACTGATTTGATGACATTATTGTCACCTTATACACAAAAGCAAACTGTTACTAAAACGGTAACAGACACTACTAGAAAAAGTGACTTAGACATCGGTTATTAACTGATATACAAAAAAAAAAAAAATCCGATGTGTTAGTGGGTGATATTAAAGATCTGAAATTATAGACATCAATTTTTGACTGATGTTTAAAATTATTATAGAAATCGCATTAATTATGCAAACTGATATCTTTATAGCAGTAGACATCAGATTTTAGCTGATGTTAAACACGTAGGTAGAACGGATGTCATTACTATAACACACATTAGTTAAAATCGGGTGTTAAAACGAATAGACATCAGTTTTTTTTTTTTTTTTTTTATGTTTCACATCAATTATTACTGATACATATAACATCATTTCTGCAATGCTATCAAAAGCATTATGAAAGCTTATCAAAAATCCAAATTTTGAGTACCAAAAAATTGCAACAAACATCTAAATACCCAATATTCATAAATCTCAATACTAAGCAATAATATAATCATTAAAGTTGCAATTAACAGTTGTCATCCTAAAGGCAAAATATCCAACACTAATACATTAATAAGCAAATGTCATAGCGTGGTTCATTAACCAATGCTATACACTAACAATAATGTTCTTAACAACAAATATCTACGTCAACGCTTGGAGGTAGTCAGCCACTTCAACACGCACCTCAAGTCTCACACCCATGTCCACCATGTCCAAACGAGCTCCCACAATGTCCTTCGTCTTAAAAGGCATGTTTAGCAGCATACCAATGATAATTAATTGCCTGACATATTCGAGCACGTAAAAAGTCTTAGACATAAAAGAATTCAGTGCATTCTTAATTGTCTAATTTAGTGCATTCCTAATTGACTATTGACCGGAGCAACAAATGGAGCTAAAATCTTATACACGGTAATAACTTAATAGTCAATGCCTATTTTATACATACTAATAACTTAAGTTTCAGTTTCTATTCCTCTTCCTATTGAAGGTAAACAAATCACAAATTACACACTCAAAGAAACGACGACTTGAAATGCATTGTACTTGCAACAAACATGCTGAGTTCCTAGAGTTCGAGAGCTTTATTATTTATATTGAACTTCAAATATATAATTTAATACCATATTGTATAATAACCAAGTCAGCTTTTCATGCCATCAATCTTTACATTCTTTCTGGATACTCGTTTCATGCCATAAAACTGGCTTCAAAGTACTTGTTACTAAAAAGAAAGTCTATATGAACTCAGAAAAAAGCTTTAATAAACCTTAAAGCAGCAGCAGATGAAAATAATTTTCTTGAAAATCTTGTGAACTTGAATACATGAATGCTCATGATTGTAGGAATTATTTTACATGAAGCTTGTATTTAAGAACAATAAGAATTATCATAGATTCAATCATTTGTTCTTCAATAATCATTCGCACATCCAAATTTCATAGTCCATCACATCAAGTTGATCACATTATCAAATAAGAACCAAATTCCAAGAAAGCAACTATACTATTTAATTCTAACTCCTTATATCACTTTAGCTTCGCCTTTGTATTAGTTATTTTGTTTTACAAATATTAATCACTAGCTAAATATTTTTCCTCATTCTAACTATTCAATTGAGTTTTTAATCCATAACAAATTTTTAGAAAATGAAGTAAAACTCCTCTTCTAAATTTCCTAGTGAACCCATGAGCAACAATCCCATTTCACCCAAGATTTCTACCACAAAATCAACACCTAAGTCACATATTACACTTCACAACATAGAGATTTCACACATAAAAATTTTATTAGGGAAGAAGAGAAGCATTCACTAACCCCAAGGTGCAAGAATCAAAGTGCATCAAGTTGTATTGATTGATTAGCACTGGATATCTTTTCAAGAGGATCACTGGTAAGTGGTAACAGAGATCATTTCCATGAAGACAACAGAAGCTGCAAGATATAGACACGAGTCAAGACAATAGAGTCAAAAGAGAAAGAATTGCATGAATGAGAATCGAAAGTAAAACTTGGATAGTAAATTGAAATATAAAGTAAAATAAAGGGATAACTGGGTAAGTAGCACACTTGATAGGCATTACCTGAAGACCAGCAACATAAATAAAAGCCTTGTTTGAGAACTAAAACCCAAGAACAGGATATTGTGCTGAAACCGGAATGGCACAAATGAAGAAAATAAGACCATAGGGTGCAGATATCAGGATCTTCAAGGAAGGACCTGTTAAAATGCTAAATTGAACCAATGTAACAAGCAATATGGTTCTCCACCAGAACAATAGCTAAATTATATTCGAGTCTAGATTGAACCAATATTAATATAACAAGCAACAATACCTAAATTATATTTCAAATAGACCACCATTCCATGTCATGTCACCACCGTCTATCTTGCCAACCATTATTAGCCTTGATTAGCCATTATCTTATACCAACCTTGATTCGCCATATGGTTCTCTTATTAGAAAGAGACAGAGTGATCAATCCCATGGTTAATTAGGACATGGCACAAATAGATATCATTAATGTAGAGGAAAAGAGAGATAAAAGTAACACTTAGCACATATTTCATTGCAGTTCAATTTCTTTCCGCGGATGAGCAAGAATGGTGCATACCTTTAATGTAATTTTTCCATGATACGCCAAATTCACGGTTGCTAATATTAGGAAAGATGCAGTTTAGCAAACACATTTAAGATTGAGTATCAAAATGATAGAGAAGTTGAGCTAGCATATCATCGGGCAAACACAAAAGTGTCCATGATTGATAAGAAAATGCTGAGGTAATACAAATAAAATCTTACTCCCTAATTTTGATCAAATAAAAATACAGAATCAATTAATATATAAGTTACTAGTTTTGCATCAACAAACAAATTGTTGATTCTACAAAATAATTGCACCAAATTGGCCCCACAGAGAGAGAGTGAGGGAGGGAGGGGAGAGAGAGAGAGAGATAGAGAGAGAGAGTACCAATTTATCACTTGTCCACTTTTAGGAGCAAATTCTTCAAACCTAAAAAAGAAACCAAACTAAAGCAACAAAATCAAAAAACTGGAAGAGCAATTCTTTACAAATAAGTATTTATTGAAAGAAACTACAATCTACCCTGCTTCTCATCAAACATAACAAAGTCTAAATCACCAAATCACATTACTTAACGAAATGGTTGAAAAAATATCAAAAATGAAGGATTTGTTATTATCGAAAATAATCAAGCTAATATCTGGAATCTCAACAAACATTGCAAATTAAAATGAGAAAATCACCACTCTTCACACACTATTGTCGTCAAATGCACGGTTCGTCGATTGATTACTTGACTGAGAAACTTCGATTGAGATGTGCGATTGAAGGAGAAACAATGTTAAACCGGACTAAAAAATGAGCACTAGAGGGTAATCAAAGACTTCAAATTCACAGAAATCGTGAGAAATAAACAAGCAGCTAAAGCACAACACGGAAAAAGAAGAGCTATCAAAACAAGAAACGAACCCAAAAATGGTAGATCGAACACCGCCTTGGATTGCGAACATGGGTAATCAAAGAAGACGAGCATCAAAAGCGAAATAATTTGACCAAAAGCTTTAATACAACCTGCCACAAGGAAGGGCAACACAGATCTACCTTCGCTTGAAAGCATGGAGCCGTCGAAACACCGAATTAGGGGACGATATTAATAGATCTAACAAAGATGTAGGTCACCTAAACTCCAAGCAGCCAAGGACGAACAATCACCGATGATTCTCACTGTAGTTGAGCTGAAAATAGAAGGTAGAGCAATCTGAAATAGAGACCCTAGCTCATGTTGACGCAGGTATCGCACGACGGGTAGGGCTTTTCTCGATCGGTTTGATAACCGTGGCGTGTGGCCGAGTGCTGAGGGTATCATGAGATATACCCCAAAGTGTGGGGATTTTTAAGTTATTTCCTCTTTTAGAACTTTATATCTAGTTTTTGTACAAAATTATTGACATCGGTCGTTAATAAAATTAATGTTGAAAAGTTATAATAAAAATTTGAAAGTATATAATTAATATCAGTTGTTTAAAAATGCGATATTAAAAACGCATATAACATCTCTATTTTTACAACTAATGTCAAAAATTTATTTTACATCAACTGCCAAAGCAACTGATGTAAATGAAGTGATGTCTAAGTTAATTTTTCTAGTAGTGAGAGTCAAATTTTAGTTGTATATAAGTCTTTGATAATAGTGTTAGTACAAATAATATTATTGATATTAAGAAAGAAGTATATGAATAAAACTGTGAAAATATATTTCTTTTCTTGTAGTTGATGGAAGAAATAACATTACAAATTTTCTTAATTATATGGATTAATTTGTTTTACCGTCTACTCATTTTAAAACATTTTTGGTCTTTGGTGCAAAAATTAAAATTTACGTTGTTTCTCTATCGAGAGGAGCCAAATTTAACCCGTCTTTTACATTTTTAATCCACATTTTGTCCCCCAGCAAAGATATTAACAATTATAGGGAAACGTTATGGAATAAAAGGTTTCAATTGACCACTCTTCCGTGCTCACATGTGGTGGCAATGAGCCTGGCGGGCTTGCAAAACGCCCGGGCTCAGTTGATCGGAAGCTGAGAAATGCCAACCCAGCTGGGCCCGGCCCACCCGTTTCACTTTACTGTGACCCGATAATGATAGTTCTTCACTTTTTAAATTTTTATTATATTTTCAAATTCAATTCTAAGATACAATTAGTTTTTAATTCATGTATAATTCTAATTTTGCCTATGTTGAATGATTTCTGGACAAGAAAATGCTATAACAGTTAGAGAAATAATTGGAGTAAAGAATTTATAATTAGGAAAATCGAATGCAATGGTCCAAAATTTTAGTGCACAATTGAAAACGATTTGAACATGGAAGTTCTTATATCGATTTTGACTATCTCCAAGAACTAAGGGGTTATTATAAGATTAACCACTTAGTTATTAATTATTAGCTAAAATTAATCAGAAAGATCTTTAATCTTCTATAAGATACCATAAGATATGATGTGATGTTAATATGTGTCTCGTGTAATGGAATACAAAAAGATATTTTCTACACTACAAAACTAAGTAAAATAGATCATAAAATTAATTTTTTTTTATGTGAACAAATTTATGTATGTCTCTGCCTTGTCTTTAGTATTGTAGTATTTAAATATTTGTCCAAGGGGGTTGGTCTAATGAAAATGGCTCTCGACACATTCCCACTCCTACGATCCCCACTAGTCTCCCAAAAAAAAAAAAATTAAATATTTTTATATCTTGACTCTAGATATGGTGTTGCAATTCCATGTCTACTTTTATTTCTTCCAAATTAATATTATCCACACCACTAATTATTAGTGTTACAATGCATTAGTTTTTTACGATGTAGACAATTTTAATTCGGATACAACTTATAAATATAGAATGGAAATAGCAAATCTAAACTCAGCACTAAAATGTTTCACAAGTCATTATTTACTCCATGTACAACAATTCTACTGACGGTTACCTAGTTATTCTCAATTTTTTTGAAGAATCAAGGCAAAAGATCCAATGCCCACGTGTGAACAAATTTGATCATTAATGTCCAGCGATGTTTGGAGCAATTTGATATCCATGGCGTCTTTACACAATGCAATAAATTGACTTCCTGTATGTATTACAAGTACTGAATGTCAATTGTAATGTTATTTTGAATCAATTTTGCCCAAATTTCCCCTTTAATTTTGTATTATTGATGCTTGGGTCTAATGGTCAATTTACTATGCCAATAGCAGCGAAAGTTTAAAACATATTTTGGACAATCTCTATAGTAATAATATTGTTTATGCTTTCAAAATCATGTTGCCTAACAATTAAATAATTAAAATAAAGTTCCCCATAATTAAGAATCTCTTGAAAGAATTTCATATTTAGTGAAGGGAAATCTTTAAAGGATTTTCATGGGAAGCTCTCTAAGCATTCTAGCACTTGACAATAGAGGGTTTAGACTGTAGAGTGCTCCATATGCGAGCTTGCCATCCTAATGTAAACTCAAGGCTAATCAAACAATCAGGAGACGATGATGAGCTACTTGAACTATCTAATTTATCCTTCTCGATCCAACTCCCCGTGGAATGCCTCAACTACTCCATCCACCTTTAAAAACAAAAAGAAAAAAAAAAAGTTCGGTCGAGAAGAAATAAACAAAATCGACTTCCTACCTTCACTAAGTAAACATATTTCGTCCACCGCACATCCTACATTGTAAGCCCGCATGGAAATTGAACTAAGGTATGGTATGCAAAATATTTTATTTTTAGTCAATAGCTCAAGTCCGCGTGAGTTTAATTACCACACGGACAGTAGACAAAATATTTTCACTACACTAGATAGCAGATCAATTCTGAATGATCAAAATGGTGAAAGTAGATTCATATAATTAATATATACATATATATATATATATATATATATATATATATATATATATAAAATGAATAAACATTCTTATACCTTGGCAAGGTTTGGTACTAGATGAAAAGATAAGGCATTTTGTTGACTGTCCACATATATTCTTCGGCATGTGAAGATGTCCAAGAAGCCTTGCTGCAGTTAGGCTTGTCAAAACGGCTCGACGAGCCGGCTCGGCTCGCCCGAGCCGTGTTCGGGCTCGGCTCGTGGCTCGTACACTGATGCGAGCCGAGCAGCTCGGCTCGCTTAAAATCCGAGCCGGCTCGTTCCGGCTCGCGAGCCGGCTCGGGTTTGAGCCGAGCCGGCTCGTCAAATCGTGTTCGGGCTCGGCTCGTGGCTCGTACACTGTACGAGCCCGAGCCGAGCCTGGCTCGGCGAGCTCGAGCCGGCTCGCGAGCCGAAACGGCTCGCGAGCCGTTTTGACAAGCCTAGCTGCAGTTGATCCTTGATAGTGTTTATTAGGTTTATCCAACAAATCTTTTATAAGGAGTAAATACATATTGGAAATTGATAAATACTGAATTTTTAGATTTTAAACAAACGTCCAAGGTAGAGTTTATTTATTAATATGTACCATTTACCAACACACAAAATGAAAGAATACACACAAACATAAAAGAATTAACTCGGAGGATAAAACATCGAATGTCTCTGGAATTATTACCATGTCTTAAGTTTATGAAAATATTTGACAAGACTATCACACCACATAAGATGATAACGATGATTGTCTAATAAAGTCTTTGTGCCCTAGTAGAAGCACATTGTTAGCCAAATCGTTATAACGTTGTCACCTTATTTGGCGAAGTGTTCTGATCACTCTATGAATGGGACTGGGTCCTTGCTAGCTTTTTAAGTTAGCGAATTGCACCATCCTAATTCTTACTTGGTGTATTAAGATGAGTCCACCCTCACTCAAGCCATTTTGAGACCTCAATGTAGTGTTTGTTTAGGAAAGATTTTCAAAGAATTAGTTTTTTAATGTGATTGACTGGCAGAGAAAATTTTACAAAATAGTAAAAAAAAATAAAATAAAATGATATCTATAAGAATGTATGATTCAAAACAAAATTGTCAAATATAATTTTTCCAAAAACTGGTTCTCGCTCTTTTTATGTCTAATTTTGAATTTTGAATTAATTATTAATTTTCTCTGTTTCTCATGAGATTGCAAAAGGGCAATAATGTATTTTTCTTGCTTTTTCAACTTTTAGATTGGCATGCATCTTTTCACTAAGGGTGAGGCTAAATGCACTCCCCAAATTTACTGAGTACAATAATCCAGTAAATTATTCCCATTTTACCCTTCTTTTTTTGGATTGGCATGCACGTTTTCACTAAGGGTGAGATTAAATTCACCCCCAAATTTACTGAGTACACCCATTCAATAAATTATTCCCATTTTACCCTTCTTTTTTGTGTTACCTACAAATCTTAAAAAAAGGGAAGGGGGTGGGGGGTGGGGAATAGGGGGGAAGAAGCTGCAAACCTTTAAAAAATAAAATAAATAAAAATTACAAAACAAAATAGGGAAGAAGAAGCTTGTGTGGAATGAGGGCAGCTTGAAATAATGGAATTTTATACTCACTAGATGAAAGAAATGAACCAAAAATTGTTCCGCTTCAATATTTTTTTAAGCTTTTTCCCCCTCCTATTCGCCGCATTTGCAGCGAACAAGTATTTTCTTGTTCGCTGTGTTCACAACGAACATAAATAAAAAAAAAAAGAAATAGAATGGGGGTGTAGTTAGAAGGGTAGTATAGTCTTTTTACCCCTTTTAAAAAAAGGTGGGATGCACTCAGTGTATTGAGGGGTGCATTTAGTCTCACCCTTTCACTAAAAGAGACGATATTTTGTGTTTTTTTTTTTGTTTTTTATCTTTATAAATTTTTCCTTATTTTCAAATGTATGCTTTTATGGGAATACAGAAATAAATAATTCGTCATTTTTTTTTTAAGATTGAAATTTGGAATAAGAAAACATGAAAATAACTAATCAAGACAACAAACTGTTAGTGTTTGTGTGGTACTTTTTCTCTTCGCTCCCTTTTTTTAATTTTTAATTTTTTACAAATAATTACTATATATATATGATTCGAAATCAAACATCATAATGAACTAGTGTGTTTAATTTTCTCATTTTGGCTTTGCATTGGGAAATTAAACATCATAATCTTCAATTAATCAACATTCATTATCAGAGATTTTTGTTCTTTATTTTCAATACATTTATCATATCAATGAAAATCTGCATTACACTAGTGGAGATGCTCTAATGAACTAGTATTCCTAATGTATTACAACATTATTATTGAGATTTGAACAGCTTGACTTTTAAACCACCTTGTGATCCGTCCAATGGAACATCTAAATTCTTATATACGTGCCTTTTCCAAAAAACCTAAATCACTTACTTTCTCTGTCCCATTTTGATAAATTTGATTTCCTTCTTCGTCCGTCCCAAAAAATATATGCTACTTTTCTTATATATGTGCTTGATTTATCTACATCAACACACCTAGAAACTCTGTTCGATAATTAAATTGACATGTCAGATTTGAATTCGTAATTAATTAACAGTGAATACTTAGGGCCTGTTCCGTTTGCCGTTTTCAGTTTTTCTTTTCAGTTTTGAAAATATTGAAAACGCGTTCTGTACATTGTTTTCGAAAATCCATTTTCGAAAACGTTTTCAAGATTTGTATAGGAAACACGAAAATGTCTTTTTAACGTTTTGTTTTGATGTTAAATGTCGAAACAACGAAGCGCGTTTTGATTTTAAACTTTACATTTATTATATTTCAATCCCAAATTTTATTTTTAAATGCGTTTTAATCCCCGAGCACCGCCAACCACCTCAGACCACCGCCAACCACCTCCGACCACGCGCGTCCACCGTCGCCCATCGCCGCAACGCGTCAAACCACGGATCTGGTGGTCGAACCACCATTAATGGTGGTCGCGAACCACCCAGGTGGTTCGCGACCACTGGCGGTGGTGCGAACCACCAAGTCTTGGTGGTTCAGACCACCACGCCGCAAACTGAAGAGAGAGAGGGAGGTGCGATTGGGGTGGGGATGGGGTGGGTTGAAGACGAGGGCTTGTTTGAATATTTTGAATAGTTTGAGGACTTTTTTGTAATTTTTATTATACCAATTTGTATTTTTTAAAAAGTATAAACCAAACACGTTTTCTATTTTCTCTTCTCAAAAATAATTTTTGAAAACAACAAACCAAACGCATTTTCAATTTTCTCAAAACAAAAATTGAAAACAGAAAACACCAAAACATCTTCGAAAATGAAAACAGAAAATACAAAACAAACAGAACGGCCCCTTAATTGTTAAAGAGTTATTAAAATTTTAACAGTGTACTACTATGTTGCAATTAATAATAATAATAATAATAATAATAATAATAATAATAATAATAATAATAATAATGTATTGGAAATGCAATGTTTGGCCCAACCACAAAAGAGTAATAATGATCATATAAAAATGCAAAGGGAAAATGGAGAGTGAAACGTATGTTGATGGGAATGCACTCACCTCTGACCATTTTGCAATACTGTAGGTGGATGAAATAATGGAGTTGGTTGCTGTAATGGGAATATTGAGTGACAACAACTGCTACTATTATCCTCATTTTTGTGTTTCACTCCCATTTCTGATTGTTCTTCACCTGCAACATTTGTGTATGACTATAATCTTATCATGGGGCCATTTCCTCTTGCTTAAATTTATTGGGAAACAATTTTTGAGTATTGATGGGTACCAAATAATTGATATTTTTTGTCATCTTTTTGTAGGTGATTAATATAATTAACAAGATAATATATATGATAAATTGATAATAGATATGTAAGTTGTTACACTACCAGAAACAAGTCCGACGGGGGTCGTTTGTCACCCCTGTAATCTTATGTCGCTACTATTTCTCTACAGGGATAAGGGTACATGACGACTTAACACCTGTAAGTCCTGTTTCTTGTATTGTTAGTAATAATTGTTTTAGAATATCGAGTATGATACAGTAATAACAGCTTATATCCAAAAAAATAATAATGTGCATGTGATGTTTAAATGGATAAAGAGTTTGTGCGACATAGTCTTTCTTAACCAAAAAGCAAAAAAAAAAAGAATAATATCTCAGGAAGTTGTATGATTAGAACGAGAGAATATGTTAGGAAGAATAAAAAAGTAAAAAATAAAAAACATGTTGTCAAAGAATGCATAATTTGAAAACGAGTGTAATGAACATTGCCAAATTGACAAGTCCTAGGTGATTTATGGACGGAATTATTTCCGAAGAAAATCGACTATTTGAACTGTAAATATCTTTGATTATTTTACAATACTTCGTCTAAGATGAAAAGACAAATTTATTCTCATCATTTATGCAAACATTTTTCACAAAGAACCCAATAAATCATTTTACACACTAAAATTTGATTTTTTTTTTTTTTACCAAACTTAACTCAATAAATCCGGCAATTACTAATTTGCAAATTGTGACTATGGTGATCTTGTAGCTGGTCTAATCTCATGTTCACACAAACACAATTGACCATGTTCATATGACATATATATCAGCTCGAATCCTCGATATTAAATCTAATCATTCCAATGTGATATAATTAACTTAATTTTTTTTTGAATTTATAATTACTGAATTTATTTAATATCAAAGTTATCTATATTCAGTGAATATAATGTGTTCACGTGAACATTAAATCGCCCCCATATTTCTTGTGTAGGTTTAGTCGTATGAATGTATATGTTGTGGGACTCGAAGCATACAAGAACTCAACGCCTTTCTAATTCAAGTTTCAATGTTGATGTGGCGCGCTTGGGGCCTCCACACAGTACCATGGGGCTGATAAGTGAGATTGGACAGCTACGTGACAGTAGGAGCTAGCGCCACATTAAGCGTTAAAATTATAACAAAATTTCAACATTGGAATTGGATCAAATTCGGACAAGAACAAGTGAGAGAAAAGTTGGTCTACCCAACTTCATTATCGGGCACGAACAAAGAGGACGAAGAATATAATATATGTACCTGCTGTTCTTTTCTTAGGGTGTGTTTGATTCAACCAATTTTTTCCAGGAAAACTCATTTTCCGGCTTTTTTTTTCCATCCTTGGCCGTTTGATTGCACTTTTTTTCCTGGAAAACGTTTTCCAGCTTTTTCTCGATTTCCGTTCTTTTCCTTGTTTTGGAGGAAAACGTTTTTAGGGTGGAGGTGGTTTTTGTTTCCAGGAAAAGTTTGGCACTTTTTTTTCTTTTTTTTTTTTAATAGACAATTTATTTTAACCATAAAGATAAGGAAAATGATCAAATTTTATTAAAAAAAAAACCTCAAAAATAAGGAAAATAACATCATTTTCCAACTTTCAAATTAACCCAATCAAACACCTCTGATTCATTTTCGAAAACCTTTTTCCTGATTCATTTACCCTGAAACGCTTCTTCTAACCATTTTCCTCAGAATCAAACACACCCTTAGTGCTTTTCATTGTTCTGTACATCTGCATGATCAACACCCACACATAAATTTAAAATTAAATAAAAAAGAAAAGAATTTAGGAAAAATAGAAAGTCGTGTTTGTTAGGATTACTGTCTAGATGCTCTTTTGTCCTCACTTCTTGCACTACGTACTCTTTTAGCTAACTAAGCTACTTCAATCACACGATTCATAATAGCGCAAAAAGGCCTTAAAAATGAAGGAACGGCAAAAAGTACAAATAAAATAAATGCATACAAATGCTTATATATTTATAATTACAAAGTAAAAGGTCGTTGAACACATTATGAGGGTATTTGCATACAAATTTTAATATATTTTTATAAGTAGGAAAAGTGAGAATGAGTGGAATTAGATGATAGAAATTTAATAATATAAGTTGATCATACGAGATATGTAATGTAATTTATTTAATCAAATTTGAATTTTAAAAAATACGATAAAGAATGAATTATTATGTGTATGCAAACATACTTTATAACATGCTTAACAAAATTACTTTCAAAACCACTATTTTAATTACTTGTTGGATAATAAAGTTACTTTGAGAAAAAAGAAGTAATTAATTTTCATTAAGATGTGAAGTAAAAAAAAAATGTTATTAATTATAAAGAAATTTGATGTAGTAGTCTAGAATTTATGATTAATGATGAATGTATGAAAATGGATTTTAATTAATTAATGATAATTCTGTTAAAGATGCTCTCATTTTCTATTGTACATTCTCAAGCTGAATTATATTTTCTACATCTGACATTTGAACTATATATTTTCTGAAAAAAATCATTTAATTTTTTCACCTTCATATATACTAGTTTAATTAACTTTGTCAAACTATAAGAAATGTTGTTGATATTAATTATATCCAAGAAAAAAAAAAGGATCATGACCTGCAAGTGACTCTTGACATGAGCTAGGGTTAGGTGCTTGACATTCATCAACTCCAGAACTGACTTAGGTGTTGCTCCTGCAAAATAAACATAAATAACACAACTCATAATTTACTCAAAAATTAACTTATGTCTTTGTGCTTGTTCAATTATTTAACCGGACATGCACAGGATAAGATAATATTATTTAATTGGAAAAAAGTTAACTGTGCAAGTAATTATATAAATAATGATGTGGTCATTTTACGGGGTCGTTGATTTTTCAAATAATGTAATATTTGACAAAAAAAAAAAAAACATATTTGCGTCATGTATATTATTTATAAACTTTTTTGTACACTTATTTGTATGTGTAGCAGTCATATTATTGTTATTATGTTATTGATCAACTAACTGATGCGTCAACGTGTGGATTAAAATTGAAATAAATTTAAATTACTTCAAATTGATGTAATACATACTCTCATGTCCACCAAGGAGCTCGACGGCGTGAACAAAACGAGCATGAAGTGTCGGAGTCCATCTCATTCTCGGTGCTCTAACCCTCGTCACTCTGCAACTTTTCTTGAAATCACGCCCACATATCTGCGGCTGATAATGTCGAAAATCTCTGGGTAGAGACCCTAAAATAACACTGTGATCAAACCCTAATCTCAAACTGGGATCAACACATGGATTAATCTTTATAAAACTCCTTTCAGGGTGAAAATAATATTCGTTTTCTTGGGTTAAGTTGCTTGCGCTGCACGCAGAGCTAGGTGAATTCGACATCGATGGTGGACTGATCTGTAATGACAGATCGGGTGGCGATGTTGTTGAAGAAGATGTTCTTGTTATCATCTGATTTGAGCTGAAAATAAAATGAGGGGTGATCTCAATACCTCATCAGAAAAAAGAGGAGAAGAGAGGGTTGATTAAGGTGTGATTATATAATGAGGACCTTATGATTTGCATGGTTTATGATCTAGAGAGAGAAGGGGGGAAATAGGCTTTTTCTTGTTAGGATAGGATTAGGACACCTCGAGTGGTGAAACTTTGTGGAAACTGTACTACTAGGTAGTAACACACTACGTTCACATAAATATTGCTGGGAAAACGAGTTTCTAGGGAAGTAAAAACATATCGTGGAAAAGTCTTGTATCTCATGAGGATGCAGAAGAATTACAGATTCTAAACTTGCTATTTCGAATCTTGTTTTATTGCTTAGCTCATTTAACGAAAATATGTCACATTATTGAATTAATATAGTTTTGTACATTGTTTGTTTGTAGTGGATAAAGGATAAGCCAATATAATGGAATTCGAGACGGTAGATCTGATTAGCTTGGTTGGGTTTGTGGTAATGGAAAAATAATACCATAAAGAATATACATTAATTCCTTCGTTTTGCAAAGATAGTTCATTCTTCATTTCTTATTCATATCAAATTATAGTTCGCTTGTCTTTTTCTTTTTCTTTTTTTTTTTTATGAATTATCCTTAGTTAAGTAGTTAATCTTCTTATATATCTCTATTTAATATGTATTCTCATCAATATATAAGAAATACTGATATCAAAACTGAGATAATAAATGCATGAAGTGAGAAAGGAAAAAACCGATCAACTTTGATACTTTCTAAGCCAATATTTAGCGCATTGATATTAGTCAATGGCTATATATATAGTTTAATTAAATAATTAGACGGGATAAGTTATACAATGATAATATTATAAATAGTTCTATCAAAAATTTCATATCTATAATAATCTATGAGAAGCTGTATAAAATAGTTAAACTTCACTATAGATAGGATATGAGATTTTCAAATAAAAAAATTATATAAAATTTTCGCAAATATAAATCAAGAATTGAAGAATTATAGGAGTCTTATTTTTTGTTCAATAATCCCTTTTTTTTCTCTCCGTGTCCAAATATTCTTTGCTCTTGGACTAATTGTCCTCTCACCCCCACCCCCACCCCCACCCCACCCAGCTCGTGCAAATCAAAGATTCGACCACATTCCTCGGCGATTAAATGGTTCCATCACGTGACCCATAGTTCCATTTTCTTTTGTGATACCATACATTAATTATTAAAGGTCGAATATTATCATTATAATCACGATGAGATGAGATGCAGAATACAATAATATATACGAGCATGATTACAACATGACCACAATGCAGCACGTGATCAATACGATGGAAAGATCATTAATATGATGATCGTTAGCCACACCATGGTACGATGATTGTTATTTGTTAATATGGCACAACTATGACCGTTAAATCATTCATATGATGATTGATTATATCGAAACGAACATAACAACGTGATTAATATATCAACAAATTACGTGTCATCTCGACCTTTTAACCATTTGTCAATAATGCAAACATGCAGTTGTGTAGACGGTTACGATTAGGATCCCTAGAATTTGATATAGATTATGGAAAAAGTTTAATTTTCGACATGTGGTTGACAAGTAAAATAGTAGTAAAAAATCGTCAAATCAGTTGATAAGCAATTAAAAATGATCAGAGAGAAAAAGTCATCTAAATTTAATTTATATCAAAGAAACGCTTAATGTCACGCATCCTATAAACGTTAGCGTTCCTATTCAACTTACCGACGCAACCAAAAAAAAAAAAACAATAGGTGCAAAAGAATGCCTATTGTTTATACGATTTGATAAGATGGTGAGAAGAAAAGGTTAACAGTTTAGAAAGCGAGGCCAGCGGCTGATGCGCTCTAGATTCCTAGGGAAATGCAAAAAATTGAACCTCATTCAACTTGTTTATTTGAGGCAAGATTCTGGTCTGCCGATCCATCGCGTATTGGATTTTGCGAATATGTTACGAGTTAAGAATTTTAACTTTTTTAGTATCGTTCTGGTCCCACATAGAAGATCATAGTCTTTTTTAATGAATGCACTTTCAATCACCTTAATTAATTGGAGTTAAGGAGAGAGAATTATTATAAGGAAAATACCAGCTAAGGATACAAATGAAGATTTGCTACAAGAGGCACAGCCTATACTATGACTGTAAATCTGCTTGCTTATTAACATGACACAAATTAGTGTATAAATAATATTTATCAAACAAGAACTGCATCTCTCCCTATGGTAGCTCATCACTCTGTTATCAACTCCTTCAATTTCTTACAGTGAGTTATAAAATTAGCAGATAATTTTGACAATAATACAATTAATTCATACATAGATATCGAACCTGTTTGCAATCAAGCAGTGAGTTCTTCCATTAAACCCTGCAATGAAGATGTCAAAATCAGGGAACTATACCAGACAGGCAATAGGAGAATTTGGTACATGTAGACGGATGGGAGTTAAAACCTGAGAAATGTACTGCTCTGCATCAGTTCTGCGCAGAAACAACATGGAATGGCGAGCTAAGTTGGCTACTTGATCACTAAGCACGACCTCGCCAATATCATCAAGAACCCTCACCTTGATGTATGGATCTTTGGGAGGAACCATGTCCTGAGGAAGACATGATCAGGAGTAAAAACCAGCTCTAAAACTAAAAGACAGTTTCAGAACCACAGAAAAATCTACCTCACATTAAAAAATGTCAACAGAAAATTAAGCAAGAATATGATTAATTACCACAGTCAATTCAAGATCAAGTTCTGTCATATATGATTGTAGTGTTGCAGAATGATTCTTGAAATGTTCTCTCTCAGAGCTACTGAGTTTCTCTTCAATTTCTTCGGGAACAACAGAGTCAACTACCCATCCCAAACTTCTGATAACTTCTGCTCGATTATATCTATAAAATCAGAGGAACAACATAAGGCACGTTCGCGAAAGCATGATCAGAGACAAGAGTAAGAAACATTTTACTAAGAGAGAGAAAAAAGGTTGGAGGAGATGTTGATTACAACTTACACGTAAGCCATGAGACACCGTTTATTGCGGACCAGTGAGAGGTGATGGATCAGTGCACCAGACTGATCTGATTGCATAGCTGTCTGGATGACTGTCTTTTCAGTTTCTAATTCCATCCTCGCGTCATCTGATATAGTCGTTTCTTCTTCTGATCTCCTAATATCTTTTAATTTGTTTTCATGATCTTGTATTTTCCTGTCATATTATCAAGCTGAACATTAAATCATGATAAATGTTGACATGGAACTAGCAGGCACTCTCACAGCCACCCCATCCCACAGAGGAGAAAAAGAAATGACGATGAGGAAGAAAATTGCCAATTACTATGAAATGAATGGTCCCAAAAGACCAAAAAAAAAAAAAAAAGGAAAGGGGTCTCATAACAAATAGATTTAGAAGCGAAATGCTGCTTAAGAAATGTGGAACATAAGATTAGACAAACGAAAGAAGAAAAGGTTGGGTTGAGTAAATCATACAGAGAACATTAAGAAGATACCTCATTAAAGGTTGAAGGTGAAGGAGATGACCTTGACACTCTTCAATCACTTGAGCAAATAGATCATTCTGTGCACAAATAGATGATGTCAAAGAAATATATAGACTGCGTCAAGGTTTGAGCATGCAAAGACCTAACCACATCAATATAATAACAGAGCAAAAATCAACAGGATTCTAAAACTCAGGGAATGGGTCATTTAAACAGTCCTTTCTTGAATTTCAAAGCCTGAGAATTGAAATTAATGTGGCTAAATCTTTTTTATTTTAATTTACAAAATATTAAACAGTCCTCTTTCTTGAATTTAAATGCAGTGCACCAACAAAACAGACAATACCCTCCATAAATCAAGCCAGAAAACTTACGTTGAAAGTGGAAAGCTGCCCAGTTTCGCAACTCACAAATTCTTTCACTAATTCGCAAGCTTTTTTTCCGTACATTTTCCTTATATCTCTTAACCAGTGTTCCTCTTATTACTGCAATTCATCAGAATCATTTCATCAAACAGCTTACCTAGAAAACACCACATACTTCAAAGTTTCGAAATAACATGCAGATTTAACCAGAAACCAGTTGACACACTTGAAGGAGACACATAGACTAATACATACATGAAATCACATCATTGTATGTATTCACAAGTGCACAAACAAGTGAATTAAGAAAGAAATAATGTACTTTAATTGCAAAAACAAAAGTAGACACACATGCCAAGAATCCGCAAAGTCCCAGAATAGAGAAGCCAAGATGATCTAATTCAGCTATACCAGGGTCGATATCAATGAACCTACAATTGTGTGGGACCGACTACCTCTAGGGAAAAATGTGACCGAGAGTAGGTACTGCAGTGGATGCTAGGGAGAAACTTTGGGTTGAGTGGTGAGTGGTCAGCCTCTGAACAATCGACTACCCCTACGCATCTTTAGTTCCATTTGAATTCCATTATCAAAAATTAGCTCAAGATTTATTCACGATAGAGATTGAACAGCATTGAAAATTTAACTTCAAATCTTACTACAAGTTTACAACACGATCAATCAAAAATCAAAATTATGGTATTAAAAATTATGACGCAATACCAAATTACTCTTCCATAGTTCCATTCACCAATCCCTTTACAAATTATAGTATTGTTTGATGTTGAAAAATGTGAATCAAAATTAAAAGTTATATCAACACTGGTGCATGAATATAGGTTGAATTTAAACTTAAGAGTTCACAATTCATCAAAGATTACAGTTTTACCCAAACTATAAAACCCTTTACTCAATTCATCAAACATAGGTCCAATTGAAAGATATATCAAAAAATAAAGAAAAACACTAATTTTAAGTAGCTTTACAATCTATACTTCTACCTAGACACAAATACTAACATTCTTCCACTCTTGACAAATTAAATTATCAAAGGGTGAAAATGCATATAAGTCACAAAATCACAGTGCAATAACTATAACAGGAACTTGAATTGCAATTAACGAGAGATAGTTCGGGTAACTAATACCTAATTGGGATGAGGACGATTGCTCTCTGCTGGACTGAACTGAGAAATGAGAATGAATGATAGAGAGACAACGAAGACGACAATGCCTATGCGTAACTGAAAGCTGGATTGGGTTTGGCATTCGGCAAATTTGGGCTGGACTTCTATTTAGAAATTGGGCTAACACTCATGGGCTGTTGGATCTGGTCCTAGGTTAATGGGCGAAAAAGTAATTTCATTGACATTAAATACAAACCTAACCAGAATTTTGATTTGCCTTATTATTTAATTATTATTATTTGTTTGGTAATTCGAATGATGTGACATGAACTTTGTTTGTTGTTGAAGATGATAATTGATGGACTTTGAAATAATCACCGAATTCAAGATCTAATAATGCTTAAGTTGATTTGTTTGAAAAAAAAAAAAAAAAAAAAAAAAAAAAAAAGAGAATTCTTAAATTGAAAGGTGTAAACCAATCATTAAGGTGACGAGTGGGTGATGATTTTTCTCTGTCATTGAACAACATTAAAAAGAAAAGGGGGAAATGCAATACATACAAAAGTAATAAAGTATCCACATTAATGTTCATATATATAGGAACAAGGGTGTCGACATCGTATTTAATATGTAATTGCTAATGCACTTTTATGTGGAGGAAAAACGTCAGGCAATTCTTTTATACGCTGGTTGAATATTCTATGCTCGTCTAAAAAAAATTCATCATTTTCAAAGTTATTATTTTTACATTCAATTTCAACTATAAAAATTGAAAAAAAAATCCATGTTAAAAATTATAAAAAATTTTATGTTGTACGTTCCTTAAAAAAAATAAAATAAAATAAAAATTTCTTTAACCACAACCTGTAAATAGGAGTATAATTTTATCAAGCAAGCTCTCATAATAATCTCAATCGAGTTAGGGTTTATTTCTTCTTCTTCTTCTTTAATTCTTTTTTAACACTATTTATTTTCAATTTAATTTTAATCATGTTTTATGTATATACAGAATTCACTACTTTTCAACAAACATGAGTTGAAAAATTAACTTCTCCTTGAAAATATTTTTCACCAAAATAAGTATTTGCAAAAAATGTACCCACGCAATGTACATAATTGCAATTTGTGAGATATTTCGATAAGTGTTATAAATTGAAGTTCAACCACTCATTATTATCTGCACATCTTATGATTCCTACTATTATCCATCTAAAACACAGGCTAATATAAAGATTAGCGTCAAATTTCTTGGATTTATCTAATTTTGATTCTTATCCGTACATTAGAGAGACCTACATTTTATTATACAATAAATGTTAAATATCATGTATCCATATGTCTTTTCTATTTTCTTTTTCCTCGTTCTTTTACCACTTCATGTTTTTCACAATATCTCCATTGAATTGTGAAAATTTTTATAGTATATGTGGATCTCATAAGATACGTGAATGTAATTGATTTGATAAAAATAAGAATGGACAAAAATAGATAAAAATTATTGGTCATAAGGGGATAAACAAAGTCGTTGACGATTCCTTATTGTGACCACTTCTATATCAAGTGCCAAGTAGCAAACCATATATCCACTTGAACAACACTGCTTATCCCAACTCTCCCTTCTCATACCCCCCAACCCCAGCCCCACCCCCACCGCAACATCCAACCCCCGCCCACCCCCACGCGACCCCGAACATATACATACAAAACGACCCCATATATTACCCATTCACGCATCACACACATAGTGGGAAAAGTCCAATCACACAAAAGGGTCATTCACAATTCTCATCAAGAACCATCTAGAGAGAGAAACAGGGAGGAGTGTACAGATCTTGAATGGCCGGTTTGCAGAGATCTGCAGTATCATTCAGGAGACAGGGATCCTCGGGATTAGTATGGGAAGACAAATTCTTGAACGAATTGACTCAAATGGCTGCTAATCAAAAACAAGAAGCTGAAAACAAATCCCAACAAGAAGACCCACAAGAAGTCAAACAAGAACCACCAATAGCAGCATCACAGCCCCCACCGCCGCCCAAGAATTCATCATCAAGAACCGCCGGATTGACGATCGAAAGGAGCCGATCCAACGGCGGAGGAAGGGGATATCGGACCGGAAGGGTGTCTCCGGCGATAGAGCCGCCGTCTCCTAAAGTTTCGGCTTGTGGGTTTTGCGGAGCTTTCGCGAAGAACGACAAAGGCCACCGCCGACCACCCAAGTCCGGCAAGCGTAAGATGTAAATTGTATGCAAAATATGGTGTTTTCCGGTGACTCTAAAGAGTCCAAAATTTCCATACTTCTGATGCCCTTTTGTTTCTTTCTTGATTCCATCTCTTTTCTTTGCTTTATTATCTTTGATATTTGATATAGACATTAGCATAGATCTTTAGATTTCATCAGTTTGGGTTGATATAATATATATGTCCATATTGTTATATATCTTGGATATTTTACCTTTTTCTAATGGTTTTTGATGCCCTCAATGTACAAAACCGATTTTAGCTTAGGAAATTTGTGTGCTCCGTTAGTTTTTAACACACTATAACATACAACGACAAACAAATTTGACAAAATACACATGAGATTTTTACTATCTTTTCTATGAAGCACATCATTTTCAATCAATATTTACAAATTCATTTATTTGTCAATCTATAAATCGTCTTTTAACTTTATGTAATATTTTCCTTTCCGAACTACGAAGTGACTTAACTCCTCTTAATTGGTCAATCATTAGTACCACACCGCGTGTTTTCTTAATTACTTGAGCTAGTTTAAGCAATATGGGTGGTGAAAATTTTATAGTACTCGGATGAGTACTATATGAGTTGATCACATCCTGTTTTCAAAATTATTTGTACAAATACCCACCAAATAACACGATTACATTCATTACAATGGTTAGTAATCATTAATATTTCTTGTAGTAATTGGCACGAAATGGGATAAAGTTAGATCAATGTTAATATATTGGCATTTAAGTTGTCAATATATTGATTTATGATTAACACGCCTCGTTCCTTCACATACAAATCAATTATCGCTCAATATGTTGATAATTCAAATTGCACTACTTTCAGATTCAGCGTGGCCCGACTGCCTGGAGCGAGAAACCCACGACTTGGCTAAAAATGGGGACTGGGTGACCTCTGAAATTCGAGCTAATCGAACTCAATCAGACCAGGTTTACTAGGAAAACCTGGTCGGCCCTGTGTATTATTTTAATCACCGGGTAGACTCCGAATTGACCCTCTAACCTTTAACATAGTCTCTCATCCGAATCAATGGCTGGTTCAAGTTTAAAAACATTGTTAAATTGCCAATATATTACCATTGAATCTTCTTGCATATTTTCCCTTTGTGCAAAATAAAATGCATTTACTCAAATTTTCCCTCTACACTATTTGAGAATAAACTTTGTCTCCTTATTTTTGACCCCTGTGTATTATTTTAATTACCTTGTCGACTCCAGATTGACCCTCGACTTTTGACCTAGTCTCTCATCCGAATTGATGACCGGTTCAAGTTTAAAAACATTGTTAAATTGTCAATATATTACCATTCAATCTTTTTGCGTGTTTTCCCCTTTGTGCAAAATAAAATGTATTTACTCAAATTTTCCCACTACACTATTTGAGAATAAACTTTGCCTCCTTATTTTTTTTCTCTTTGAATTTTTTCTAGTTCCCTATTTTGTCTCAATATTAGAAATACCCAAAGCGACAGACACTCCTCTACCTTCATCTTACTCCCTCCGTCTCACTAAGATAAACTTATTTTCTATTTTCGTTTATTCCAAATTATAGTTTATATTCATATTAAAAGTATCATTTATTCTTTAATTGACTAGCATACTCCCATTTAAGATCATTGAAATACTAAATATCAAAACAGGTATTCCATCTCCCAAGAATTTCAAACCTTTTCACACTATTTTTTGACTATTTAATGTAACGATAAAATGGGAAGAATATGGCTGTGTTATGTTTGAAATTTTTCAAATTTTTTCAGTTTTTTTTATCAATTTTTATTTACCTAAATTATTTACATTCACATATCTCATAGAACCTATATGTATTACACAAATCTCTACTATTCAACTCCACTCATTATCTCTACACTGGGCCATTGTTGGAGTACACGCATTTTTTGTGGTAAAATACCACATACTAATGTGGGTATGGGCCTCCCACATTCATGGGGCATTTTGGTCTTTTCGTATTTTGTGCATTAGGGTGTGGTAGTGGATTTGTGTGTACACCTAGAATTATTCCTCTATATTTTCACATTAAAAAAAACCATAAAAATTCAATGATATCACCCATAGAAACATTTTATAGTTCCAATAATATTTAAAATATTTTCTTCATGTGAATAAAAAATAGTGGGTGCCTATTTTAATGGAACAAGGAGAATGTAATCAAAAGCATTGAAAATGCAAATAATTAGTATTATTCCGTCCCATAAAGATAGTCCAATATACAATATTTTTATCCGTCCCAAAAAGATAGTCCACTTATCGATTTAGCATGTTTTCAAATTTTTATGTCCATCTATATTTCTAATTAATATATCTTATTTTATTATTACTCCATATCAATTACCCATACATCGAACTATCTTTCTGAGCCATAAAAATATTAATTATTTATGCCGTCCAATTTTTTATTTATGTAGGGTCGTTGGGTCACTCAACCAACCCACTGACTGCTGAATATGCCCAATTTGGCCTATTTTCAAACATTGTTGACTTTGAAAGTGTATATTCGTTAGATGTAGATGTATTCGTTGTCAGAAACGTCAGAAATAAACATGCTAAACAAGCATATTAGGCAACGAAATTGCTAGAGCCTAGATGTACCAACTCTCTCACGAGAGTATAATTCAGTGAATTAGTCACTTGTTTATTAAACTAGTTTTTACGCCCGTGCGTTGCACGGTAGTAAAACTGTGTTAAGTAAATAATAAATTATTTCAGACATGATTTACAATTTTGTTTAATTGGTAATAGCATAACGTTTGTTACAATTTAGTAGTATATATTATTACAATATTTCTATATTAGGTTTACAATGTGTTCAGAATTAAAATGATTAAAATAAATGGTGAGAGATTAATTTAATAAATTGTGTGATTTGTGAAAGATAAATAATATAAATCAGTAATAATTAAAGTTACAATCCGATAAGTATTTAAATGACATTAGTTTTAAGCGAATTACAATGTAATACATTAAATTATAGTTTTCAAGTTCTAATAATGCTTTAACAATGTCAAATATGTACATATCAACAAATTAGTACAATGATATCTGGTAAAATTAATAATTTATAAATAATGTCAAGACAATGTCAATTAAAACTTAAACATAATTCAAAAATAAACACAGTAAAAGTCGTTACAATGATGGTGATCATATAATATAGAAGAAATGGAGGTCAAAGTAGAAACATATATAAAATTAAAAATTATTTAAAATCAATGTCGATTTACGCTTTGTCGTATCATCATCCACTTTGTTAATTCTTGGCCAATTTGAAAAAGAGATAATATGTGAATGTATTACAATGAGACCGCACACTATTTTCGTACTAATTTGCACCAAACCCAAGGCATTATATCTCATACCTAATTTAAATGTCATGATTTTATTTTTTGTTTTTCAATTAATTTGACTTATAATTCATTATTTTATTGTCTCTTTTACAATTAACTTAAATTATGTATTATTTTTAGCTATATGAGGTCATGTGTGAAAGTCGGAAAATTAATTTCATAAACCTTTTGCTTAATTTTGACAAAAAAAAAAGTCACTACAAAAAAAGAGAGTTTTCACCATTAACTTTTTCTCCCAAAAATTCACAAAAAAAGAACTAAAGAAAAAACAAAGGGTAGATGTTTAAAAGTCTAGGCCTTCCAGTCTCCAAAAAACAAAGCGGAGGATGATCAAACTATCATTTTGATAAAAATATTGGTTGCAATATGGCAATTTTGCAAGGACTAAATCGCCAAAAGTAAAAATTTGTATGGCCGTTACATTACGAGCAACAACGCAAAGAATCTGCATGAACTAAATAGTAAGCAAACTCAGTAGCGGCTAATAAGCGCAAACAGTCTCATACATTTTTACTCCCAACATTCTAAATTATTTTAACATCAACTTAGTTTTAACTTTTTATTTCCTTCTACACCTATGCAATACACTACAGTGAGCGATGTCACTAACAAAAAATAGTAAGATAGTAAAAATATAGCTTGATTCCAGGTGAATCAAGAAAGTTTGTGATTCAAATATGAAAAATTAGTAGATATTTAAAATTTTTAAAAGATCTATAATGTATATAATTTTTAGAGATGCTAAAAAGAAAGTACAAATTTGTAAAACACATAAAAATAAAAAGACTCGTTGATAAATTTTTGCCACCAAAAGAGCAATTAATGTAATATATCATTAAAAAAATTAAATTACAATCATCAATTATTAATGCGTAATGCTAACACTGTTTGTGTACACCATTAATCCAACTTATTTAAGAACTATAACAATGTCCTAAATTAATTAATAAACATTTCATTATTGGTCACCATTTAGAGTACTACAATAATTTACATTTATAATAATCGATTAAAAAACATTTAAGTAACATAATAATTTTTATCTTGTAATAATTGATTTATATAACTCATACTATAATTAGTTTCTATTCATTAGATCATGAATAAGTACTTTAATTAAATTGTAGAAATGAAATTTAAAAATTAGTAGCGACATTGTTAAAACATTTTCTCCATAATAAATTTATTTTATTTTTCAATATTTATTGTGTAGAATTTATGAATTAATCCAGCCGAAAATGAAAAATATTGTTTCCATCTTCGGATATTAGTTAAAGATATTTATTGTATTATTTTATTCATTTGTGTAATTATTATTGATTAAGATTATACTAAAATAAAATGCTATTTGACTTGTTCAAATGAAGAAGTTAGAGCAAAAAATTAGGACACATTTGTTAAAGTAAATTAGAAAACCGCTTGAAAAATCAACCATTCCCATTATCTACTGACACTTAAAACTACCTGGACACGTGGCATTCAATTATAGGGACATCAATATAAAAATAACCTTTTTGTCCTACATAGAAGTTAACCATGTCCTAAAACCACTATTAAAAAATAACAATACCATGCACCTCTACTTTATATATATTATAGATGGTTTTACGGTTTACACAACTCCTTCCATTTTTGTCAGGGTTTTATTGCAAAAAGGTATTGAGTCAAAACCCCGGCCCCTCCTTAGAATAATAGTATAAGAATACACAAATTCTTACCACACTTGTCACAGACAAGTGAATTTTTAATTTTACTTTTCATTTGGTAATTTCACATAAAAATCAGAGATTAAAATAAAAATTTACATATATATGGCAAGTGTGTGACAAAGATTTGTAGCATTATTGCTTGCCTTAATGCCATTATATCTTTCCAACCAAACTAGGAGCCATACGGTTATCCTTCCACTCTACAAGTTTCCTAATAGGAGAGACATCATGTGACATGTTTTGACAGCATTCCCATGTAATGTAATGTAATTAAAGAAAATGAAAGAATTCGAAATGTCATCCATTATGCAAAATTTGAAATGTCGTCCATTATGCTTTCATACACGGCTTACTAACAAATAGTGAATATGTAATTTAAAACTAACTTCTATTTCAAGAAAAAATTTGGTCAAAATCATCACAGCCACATATTTCATAAGGCTCACATATATTGCCACTACACAAATCTTCACAACCCATTTGCAGAAAATCTAATCCTACTTCAAAACAGAATTAGTTTGCTAACCATGGTTTCTAATGACAATGTTGATCACATTCTATCACAGATAGAAGTACCTATACGTTGATCGCATTCTATCACAAATAGAAGTACCTATACATTTTCCTGAATCACTTTTTATCACATTCTATCCTACACAACTCTTATAAAACACTCTAACACGTATACCCCAAACATTGCAAGTAAAAGCTCTAGTGCCAACTCTTCCATAACCAGGGGATTCAGCACAAGAATAGAAAAGCTTTGTTTCTTGAAAGTAAACTTTAAACGATCCCTATAACATGCCATCACGTGCAAATTTTGAGTATATACCATAATCTATAACATAATCATGGGATCCAGCTCAACAACACAACCAGGCCTAATGAGTAGTTCATCTTGGTGGAAAAATACCAACCAGTTTCTGATAATGCTCGTTCTGGAAAGTTCAATTTATCATCATATGGTTTCTAAGGTTAAAATGCATTCTACTACCCACGTCTCGTGGGCTCCACTAATTTCCAACCTAAAATATTAGCTTTAACGAAATGAAGATTTACTGAAATACAAGCTTGGAAAAACACAGTTGATATATGCATGCACTGAAGCTATTCCTGTCACATTCAAGGAGATGAAGGCTAATCCATCAATAGTTAAAGCAATCCAATAATTGGCTTCATGATGGTTCCTTTTTCTGTAAGCAAACAAAATAGGGGACACATATATAATGCATTCACACCACCTGAACTATAAAATTAATCTACTTCATCCCTCTAGTCCACCTTGACTATATACAAAGGCTTCCCTTGCCAGTAGGCCACCTTGTGATGGAGGCAAGCCAAGAAACAAGCAAGAAAGGTCGTGGAAGCCACACGATCCCCACATAGGTCAAAATGTAAGTATAAAATTATTCAACAAAAAATACGACAATAAAGCACATTATTGATAATGTCTTTAAAGCATATGCATGCCACGCCCGGGTTCAACACAGGAGGAGAGAGAAGGCACACTATAACTGGACGTCCAGACATGACGCTTGCTCAGATGTTTCTAATGCACATCATCCATGATATTCCTACCATTTTACTCAAAACCCAGTCTTAGAAGAATCAAACTAGTTCGCCCAAGGTGGTATGTAGTTCAACCAGTTCCAGTTGGAACTGAAGTGCAGGAGAAACATGGTTGTCATATATGCTTATGATGAAATCAAAGATAATGTGAACTAATCAAAAGCTTTTGAACAAGAGTTGTGAATTGAAAAAAGAGGTTACAAAGAAGTAAAGTAACTAAATGAAGCTTCAAAATATCTTAGCCACAATTAGTGAACAAAATATATGAAAAGTAAATCAATCCCTGTCGACATGCATTAAAAGAGTACTTTGTGAGAAAACACCCCAATAACATAGCAGACCTGGAAGAAAAAGTAACAGCAAGCTCCAGACGCCATCAGATTAAATGATCCTTCATAAATATTTTCTAGCAAGAGCTCGAACTTTTGTGTCAAAATGAGATGATGTAATACGACTTCCAGGCAGGTAAAGGGGATTGAGAAGAGTCTGCAATCAAATTCCAATTGTAAATTTCAAACCAACAAACCATCTCAACATAAGAAACTGCAGGAACTTCAGGATAATAAAGATATAAAAGATAAATTAAAAGCTCTGCAGTTAATTGCAGAATTATCTGCAGTGATAATATTTATTTTTGTTGAGTTAGAATTGCAGAGAAAAGGTCCGTGAACCGGGTTTAGAAAACTAGGTTGCAGAAGTTATAGGAGGTTGATGCATAGGATTGTGTATAATGCACTTTGTAAGTGTTACTTAGCATAGATGCTCCATGGATAATGGGCTGAGTTAGGCAATTTCTGCGCAAGGCCACAGCGAGGTGGTGATTTAGGCACTAAGATATGAGAAAGCAGTAGAAAGAGGTTTAAGATTGTAGAAAAAATTAATAAGGTATTAAACTCAGATCATAATAAGGAATTGTTAAAGATACCACCAGATCACAGATGAAGCTGCAGCAGAAAGGACTTAAAACACCAATTCAACTTCATCACGAGAAGATATAAAATGGAAGCCATTTACCTTCTTAAAATACTGGTAAACTATAGAAAAACAAAGTAAGCTTTACAATAGTTTGAGTGCTTTAAAGAATAGGATTCTATAAGGATATCAATACTGATAAGGAGACGTGTATAAACAGTCATGAGTCTGAAAGCTAGTAGCACATTGAGTACACAATTTCCAATTAGCGTAGCCTGCCTCAAGATTTTGACTGCAATTCCTTCATTTTTGCATTAGTAGTAGATAAACTTACCAAAGATGAGGTTCGTTTTCTATACTGTTAAGATAGTTCCAGACGGGACCACAAAAACATTAGTCACATGTGAGAATTTCGGAGTGCTCTAGAGCAAAAGGTCTTAAGTCAAGTTAAAACTAAGAGAAAGTACATGGACGTCCTTTCAGTAATACCAGTTATAGAGATGGCAGTGGGGTCACAATAGCAGACCATTTTCTATATAGTTTTGAGGATTCAGAGAGGATGTAACAAATTGGATAGTGCAGTACAATTTGAAAGTATAGTTTACGTCTTTATGGTACTAATGCTTCACGAGAAAGCCCCAGAAGGAATACCAAACTAGTCCAAATCTACGTAACTTCAATAGGGAAGGAATAACATTTGACAAGCACTGTAAAAATTACCTTTATATATAACTCATGGACCTCTTGGAAAAAGCTCTTGATTCCATCATCATTGCGTGAATCGTGAAGCAGCATCAACCGTGTATGTATGATTTAATTGGTTAAAGGAAAAAAAAAATCTCATAAAGAAATATGTAAACTAATTGAAGTCGCGTGAACGCTGACTAATTACTACACAGAATACCACACACCTAAGATAAATATTACGCACAAATACTATGACATGACAGAAACAAAGGAAATGAATAAATTCAAAGAATCCAGACAACAGAAAATTTGTCAATTTGGAATGTGTGGAACTGAAGTTAAGATGCTCACTACTGCATTCATAACATTGAAGATGGAAACAGAAGAGAATGATGGAACAAAAACAGAAGAACAGTGACTAAGCATCTGTTTTGGCTTCTGTGTCTTCTATGATTACGTTATTTTCATTTATAAACAGTTCCTGTGAAGAGGATCAAACAAGTTCTAAATTTTGGAAAAAGAATAAACCATGAAGCACAACCAATTTGAAACTTAACAAAACCCCCCTACTCTCCCCCAAAAAAAAGGAGAGGAAAGAAAGTGCGAGGGGCTAAAGAAAGAGAAATTTTAATAACATCATGATTGCTCAAGCACTGAAAAAACTGACATTACAAGCATCTAAAGGATTGAAGTTTGAGAAGAAGAATGTCGATGCATAAAACAGAGACAGGCCCGAAGAATGAAGTTGACTTCATAATACATATATGCATAAAACAGAGATGGAATAATAGACGAACTCGACTACAGCCCACTCCTCGGTTTAAATCATAATTAAGTCTTTCAATCTCAAATTTACAGCCCAGAAAAGAAATTGACTAATGCTTTTTTTTAAAACAGAACTGTTACCATATAAACATTATTCATTGATTCTTTCAGGACCAGAGCTCAGTATTAGATTGATAACAAACAAATAAAATTTCCTCAAAGCTGAAACATCTTCCATATTCTGCCAAAATAGAAAATGGTAAATGGAAACTCACGAATCCATGGAATTTGACAACTTCAAAAGTTCCAAATCCATTGCCAAGCCATTTTGTCATCCAAAAGAAAATAAATAAATAAATAAATAAAATTAGAATGTCTATGTCAATTGAAAGCAACATAAGAAAGGACAATGAGGGGAAATGGGTCACAAGCATTCCTCTTAAACTCCGTTTTACATATTTCATGAGTTAATTGAACAAGGACGCTACTGAATGAAGTACATCGAAGGAAAGAAGCAAATCAAACTTTGAAAGACTGCAGTGAACTTTGTGTTCAAACTGAAACCCAAAAGCACATTGCCAAATGCTCCATCCTTAATTTGTGTTCTATTCTTCTTAAATTAAAGACGAGGAGTATACTAAACTAACAAATAAAGGATATGACCTGCAGTGACATATACAGACACCGCCAAATCATTGAATCTGTCAATTGATTTTAGAAACCTGGCCGACAAAACGATGGCAAACAATAATTAGCTCTGATAAAAATTCATGGCAATCAGTAACTGACTAACATTAATAGGCTAAACTTAATTAAGGTTGAATGCTCACATAGCACTAGTAGTCCATGCGAGGTCTTGTACTATATCCAAAGCAGCATGTAATATAAACTGATGCTGATGTGCGGCATCCTCTTTCTGCAATGTCGAATCAAAGAATTTATCAAATGACATTCAGATAATGCATCCGAGGAAACAAATTCTCAGTGAAGCATACTTTCGGGACAATGCCAACTTCAGCTTCATAGATTGGAATATCATTTTTACTGACTATCATGAAACAGGCTGTGCTAGCCATCGACGATCACTCAGGTTCTGTGAATACTTCACTTTTCACTCTGGATCCCCTGCTCAATTGCACAGAATATTCAATTTGATCCAATGGTTTTCCCTGGAAATTTAATTAAACCCTAATGCACACGTATGTATGTACATACGGTGATATCAAAATTGAATTGCTACAGGCTTTTCCTCGTGTGAATCCCACTTCAATGGGAATACAAAGTTCATGAAATAAATTAAGTTGCAAACAAAAAAATAACAAAAGGTGGACACTACACGAGATCTTTTTTGGGCGGGGGACGACAGGGGGATATGATCCTTACTTCTGAATCTCGATTGCTTTGCCTGGAGTAGGAGGCAGATTATGTCAATATTCATAGATTCCTATGATATTGTGTCAGGATCCAGAACTTTACATTGGATCCAGCTAGCAGTATTAAAAGTGAAATACAATAAATAAAGAATTCTTTACATCATTATTCACTGAAATCGGGACCTCAACGTTTTGAAGCACAAAATTCATCCATAATACGTTCTATATCCATTTTCTTGAGCGTACACCATACAAACAACAAACAGAGTAATCACTCAAAAACCAACACATTGGCCACTTATCACCAATAAAAAGACCAAGCCACAGAATTATAGTTTCAAAACCAACCACTTGCTCTCATCACTCAAGCCAAACGGAAAAGCAAGCAAACCAATTTACGTCAGATCAGAATGAGAGAAGAACGAAGAAATACAGAATAAGAAGTGAAGTACTGAACCAACTCACTGGGTAGGCTAATTTTTTCTCTTTATTCTTGTTTTAAACAATCTAGAAAATACCCGAATAATTCAATATCATTCAACAGATGCAATCTTAAAATTTGATAAACACAATGAAACAAAACAAAAAAATAATTATTAAATGAAAAATGATATCATGTAAAAAGTGATCTTCAGTCTCAGCAGGCAATGGCAGACGATCATTCAATCCAAAATACTTAATCACTACTCATTGCTCAATAAGGAACATCTAACACACCTTACCTCAAACTCAAAGACAACTGATGAGGAAAAATGAACGGAGATGGTAGCAACTGGATGGAAAATTCGAGGGTTTAGTGATCGATTGACAGTAAAATTCGACTTTGGGGGAGGAGTTTGCACCAAACGCAGGCAAGAGCTGAAGAAAATTCTGTTTGGTGTTATTTGGGGAAATCAGTTTGGAGATCGGGTTGTGGGTTTTGGGGTTTGGTATCGAAGTATTGGGCTCGTGGACCGGACTAGTTGAGAATTCTCTTCCCACTTTTTTCCACCCGAATTTCCGTGAGGGTGTATTTGATTGGCCTTTTTTCCCTTGAAAAAGCCATTTTTCAGTCTCTTTTTTTTTTTTTTCATTTTTAGCTATTTGATTGGTTTTTTTCTTGGAAAACGTTTTTAACTTTTCTCGAAATCCATTCTTTTTCTTATTTTGGAAGAAAATATTTTCTTTGGGGAGGAGGTGGTTTTTGTTTATTGGAAAAAATTTGGCTCTTTTTTTATGAATAATTTACTTTAATCATAAAGATAAAGAAAATGATCAAATTTCATAAAAAAATACAAAATTAAGGAAAATAACACTATTTTTCAACTTGCAAATTAATGCAATTAAACAACTACAGCTAGTATTTCCCTTGGAAAATAATTTTTCGGAATTCATTTACCCAGAAAATATTTTCATTCCAATTATTTTTCAGCTTTACAATCAAACACACCATATTTCTACGTGTGTTCATGTACACTTTTTTTACCTAAAAATTAATTAAAAATGATCTTTTGGGATAGATAATGGTGGGGACAATGAGATGTGTAGATAATAATGAGTGGTGATGTAAAATATATAGTTGATATTGATGTTTAATTTTAATTTTTAGTAGTAGATAATTTATAGATAAAAAAAAGATGACACGAAGATACTATCTTTTTTATAAACTCTTCAAGATCATTTTCACCATATTTCTCATTAAAGAGATTTTTTAAAGGAAATAATGCACACAAATCTCAATAATTTTCATACAATTTTAAATGGAGAAGATGGTGAAACGAACATGCCCTATGTGGATTGAACTACTTGTGCAAAACGTTTACTAAAGAATTAAAAATATTGTACTAGTCGTGCATTTAATGTGGATTGAAACACACACATGACTTTATATATATATTTGGAGGAAGAATGAGTCGTCGGTGTCAAATTTGGATATCAAATTATTCTTGCCTAATAAATAACAATCAATTTTTAAACCAGTGAAATTAGATGCGGCTTGATCAGTACCCACAATTTAGGAAAAACATTAGTGTGGATAGGTGGGGAAGCAGTTATGTATTATTTATCTGATTTAACGTAAATATCAATTTTTTTTTTTTAATGATTGATGACATAGAGCCACCAGAGGGCCCCATATGGTGTGGATTCGGTACCCACATGAGTATCCGAACAAAAGTAGAAATTAGATTAACTAACATGTGACATGTCAATCGATCCTCAATAATCATCTAATTTCGGAGAACTCTGATGGGTTCTCATTTCAATCCAAGTTTTGTATTTCAAAGTTCTTTAATAATTTTGGAAAACGATTTCTAATCCACTGAAAAAAAAAAAAAAGGGGTATCGAAACATTTTTGCCGAAGGATTGAGATAGTTTGATAATTTTGTCACAAAACTACGAAAGGGATGGAAACAAAATATGAACACGTGATTAGGAATAAATCAACACAGAATAATTGATGGAAAAAGGAAAAATGAAAATCTAAACCTGCACCAATGCACCATTCTTTGCTTGTGTTTACTACAAATCTACAATACTCTTTATTTTATTATTATCTCGATGGAAGAGGGGATTTCTTTTCCACTCATCAAAAAAACATACGTGCTATGTTTGTCATTCTGTTTTCAACTCCTCTTCAATCTCGCTCTCTCCTCCACCTGCCGATGCCGCATCCTCCTCCATCCATCGACGGTCGGATCCAGACGAGCTGTTTACTAGTTATTATTATTTTAAAAATTATAAAAAAAAAAAAAAAAAAAAAAAGAAGATTAGGGGGCGGAAAGAATCATTCTCAACTTTACTGTCACCGAGAAACCGACAGGCTGTTCCTGTTTGCTATTCACAAGATTCAGCGGAAGGCTTGCCGGGCCTGCGAAAACAGAAAGAAAGCGCCAAGTTAATGACTGGAAAATGAATACCTTCTTCCAAACCTCGAACTCTTGCTCTACTCATAGAGATGGAGAAGCCAAAAAATTCTTCATTTTCAATTGCCAATTCTGTATATTCACTTAATCACATAATTTACAGCCTCCTATACTTGCTCCCGATCGTCGCTATTTCAAATGGATTTAATCCAGCATTACAGTCTCCAACATCTGAGCTTCTCAGAAACGCTTCTTGTCCATCCAAAACTGTAATTCTCAACATAGATGATTTTGGTGCCAAAGGGGATGGAATCACTGATTGTACCAAGGTAAATTATCCACCAATTTACAATGCACTTTACCTGATCGCACTTTTTACTGAGTGAAAACCGAAAGGATTCTTTAATCTTTATAGTTATAATGTGTTGGTTTGCGATTTGAATGTTAACTGTTTGATAAATTGTGAAGTTTAAATTTGGGATATTTTTGCTTTACTAAAAACAGTAAATGTTGTCTTCTAATTAATGTAGTTTCATGGCATCAGAGTTTGGAAGATGTTTGGAAGCTAGCCTGTTCCTCATCATCACGAGTAAAAATTATAATCCCTGCAGGGAACTCTTATCTGGTTCGACCAATTGATTTCGCCGGTCCTTGCCAATCAAAGCCAACCCTAAGGGTAAGATCTTGACTAAAATGTCTTCGATCTTCGTTGATCTTAATGTGGCGATGTTGCAACTGTTGATATTGGAGATAATGTGATGGGTGGAAAAACGAAAAACAGATTTATTTCTCATATCTATCAGTATGATTTTCTATACACATTGTCTGTACATATTGCATGATCGTAACTTAAAACTCTACAATTGACTGCGTTCCTTCAAAATCAATAGATTTCTGGAACTGTTATTGCTCCCCGAGATCCTGAGGTTTGGCAGGGTTTGAATATTCATCGATGGCTCTATTTTCATGGAGTGAAGGGCCTAATTGTAGAAGGGGGTGGAGTGATTGATGGAAGTGGTAAGGAATGGTGGGCCCGATCGTGCAAGAGAAACATATCAAATGTAAATCTATCATTCCTTTTGATATTTCACAAATCACAACTAAGCTTTCATAAAAAACCAATGTCTAATGCTGTTATCAAATTTTTCTTTGCAGCCTTGTAGACACGCTCCAACGGTTAGAACTGACTTTTTTTTCTCGTTTATTTACTTATGTATTCTCTTTCTCTCGACTGAGAAAATGTTTCTAAGTTTTTTTGGTAGTTTGGTTGTTGCGGGCTAAAATGCAGGCAATTACTTTTCATAGATGCAAGAACTTGAAAGTGAGAAATGTTACCGTATTTAATGGTCAACAAATGCACATGGCGTTTACTACTAGCGTACGGGTTGCCTTGTCGCGTATCAATATCTTTGCACCTGTTGATAGCCCTAATACAGATGCAATCCATATAAGTGCATCAAAACTCGTTGGACTTAAGAGTGTCATTGTTAGCACAGGTTTGTTTGTCTCTGAAAGAGTTAATATGTTTGGGTAAATTTTTATTTTGCTAAAATTAACTTTTGAGGTTGATAATGGTGATGACCGCTAGATGTATGAATTATAATGAGTAGTGACGTGAGATGTGTTGTTAATATTGGTCTTTGATTTTAACTAAACAGTATAAACGTGTGGTTAAAAACTTAAAATCTTGAAATTGTCATGACCTATTGGCAGGAGATGACTGCATATCCATAGTTGGCAATTCTTCAAGGATCAAAATGAAAAACATCATATGTGGTCCAGGACACGGTATAAGGTAATACAATACTGATTACAACTTTTGACCCCTAGTTCACATGATCTTTTTTTTTTTTTTTTTAATAAGTAGTAATAATAATGTTAATTTGCACTTTGCAGCATTGGAAGTTTGGGAAAATCAAACTCGTCGGCTTTTGTGCATGATGTGAGTCTTGATGGAGCATATTTGTTTAATACGGAGAATGGTTTGAGGATCAAGACATGGCAGGTCATCTTTCTTTAGAAAATGCCCTTATTGTTCAGTAGCAATAACATTTTCAAACTAGATAACATCTGCCTCGTTTTTCCTAATTTAACAGGGAGGCAGTGGTTTTGTAAGAAAAATCAGCTTCAAGAACGTCTTGATGAGAAATGTCTCAAATCCCATAATAATAGATCAGTATTACTGTGATTCTTCCAAGCCTTGTCAAAACCAGGTACCTAATTTACTTCAAATTTATAATTTTCACTTTTCCATCGAGGTTCATACTTGAACATCCCGAGCCAAGAAAGATAGACGATGCACAATTTTGGGAACTTTTATTGGCATTCGAGTTTCCTTTATTTGTAAAGCTACTTGTACATAATGATTGACATAATAAAATAAATTACATTTGCCGCTATAAGTGGAAAATTTTGAAACTTGATGTTAATTGATGACTTCACATAATAGTGCCACGTATTATTATGTATAACATTGTGTGAACCATTAAGTATATTTGCAAGTTATGTTTACTACGTTCCTTGTATGTGCAGACTTCGTCTGTCAGAATCGACAGTGTCTCCTTTCGTAATATACTGGGAACTTCAGCTACGGAAGTGGCAGTCATCTTTGCATGTAGTGACAGCTTTCCTTGTAGAAGGATGTACTTGGAAGACGTCAAGCTTGCTTCTGCCACTGGTGGAGTTACGAGTTCATTCTGTTGGGAGGCCTATGGGAAAAGCTCGGGGGTGATATACCCACCTCCTTGCATTTCATCTGGCGAAATCATAATCGGACTGAAAGTTGAGTCGAACTCTACTCAACGGCACAGAGTTGATTATGCTTTCATGTAAACGTTGAAGCCACCAGAAATTGGTACAAATTAGTATTACAGCTGATAGACTGACTTTCTTCAACGCAAGCATTAATTTGAGACTTGTTTTACCGCTCAATCTTAGAAATTGTGTGTTGTTCGTGTTATGTTTAATTTATAAATCGCGATATTGTTTTAATTTACTAATCGCGATATTGTATTTATTCATGTAGACACTAATATATCAGTCTGATATTTGTCACCCGTTTGAGCTAAAAATTATCAATTTTTTTATCGATTGAATTTTGTTTAATGTTTTGCAATCAACAGTTGAGTAGAACTGGGCAAAAACCAATCCAACCCACCTAACCCAATCCAATCCAACCCAACCCAACCCACTCGAGTTGGATTGGGTTTTTTCACTACTTTGGGTTGGGTTGGGTTTCAAAAGTTATTTTTGAATTGGGTTGAGTTGGGTTTGGGTTCTACATCATAACTCAATTAAACCTAACCCAATCCAACCCACCAATTAATTTAAATATAAATATAAATAAGATTGAAAAAATCAATAAATTGTGAGAAAATGAGCCAAAAAAAAAATTAAATAGGAATTTGTTGTACAAAATTGTCTATGTACAATATAGAATTAGATCAAGCTAATAATTGATTTTACATTACTTTAAATGCTAAAAAATTATATTAAATTATTATGAAGTCAAATTTCAAACCGACCAATTCAACCTAATCCAAATCAACTTTAGTTGGGTTGGATTGGATTGGATTGACTTTACACTTTAAGTTGGTTGGATTGAATTCATTTTTCACCAAACCGATTTAGTTGGATTGGGTTAAGATTCGCCCCAAATCCAACCCAATCAATGCCCAACCCTACGGTTGAGTAATATAGAGCACCGTCAATCAATCTTAGTGTGAAACCACAAGACTAAAGATGAGGTTGTGATTGGACATAAACGGTGGTTTAAAAACTCTAGGAAGCTTGGGATCAAAATTCAAAAGCGCATCTTAAGGCGTAAGTTTCTGATATTTTTGCTAGAAATCGCATTTGTGCAGGCAATTCTACGACAACCGAACAAGCGTGAGCACTTTTCTTCAATTCGAGCTTTAAAAGTTGGCCATAATAATCGCAGAATTAGCACGACTTTCCTCCTTTATTGGATTGTTACAATAACTATCCTTAACTTACAAGTGTTGGTACAAACACCCCGTTTAGGGAACACTTGAAAAATTTTGGATATATGTTTTTTTTTCAAGTAAAATTATTTAAAGAATATGAACAAAAATTTGACAAATCAATGTGATGTATGGTTGAAAATAATGATAGAGAAAAATGAGACACTTTGATTCAGATGTATCGAACAAGTTCTAAATGCATTACTTTTAATTATTAAAATAATAAAATACAACAAATCAAGTTGAAATTTTTTTACAAATTCAACCAAAGGAAAGATAACTCATGAGACCAACTAGTCTCTTGTAAGAGCATCTTCTATGCACATGATTTGAGACTAGGGATCTATCAAACCACTTGCATTTCCCTCTACCTAAAACTTGAAGTTGCATATATGATGTCTCACTGTTTGCACTTTGCACTGATGACGCGAGGACTCAATTGATAAAATCGAATAGATTGGACCTATGTTATCAATTCTGAAGGCTGAGATCCAAAACAACACGTGGAGGGACTAGAGAATGGAGGTCATATGTATTCCCAATTTCTGATCTTGCTACCACGTGTACTATTAAATGCGATAAGTCGCGTTCGAGTGGGCGTTTTACCATTTTGAAAAAATAACCACAACTCATCATTTAATGTAAGTCCATCAACTGGTCTAATTTTCTCTTATAAATATTCTTATTCCCTGGTTAAAATAGATGGTATATCTGAATTAATACATTTGATTATATAAATGGATCATATTAGATGTCGGTAGCTTATTGAACAAAACATAAAAACGCAAACTTAGCTCGTTCCATAATTTGTAATCTCTAAAAAATGAAGAACGTATCATACATAATTTTCCAAAATGATATAATATTAGGTGCGTGTTTGAGCACGGTACTCTCATAAAGTTGGTAACATTACTACTATATATACACGCAATCGTGTTGAATTTCCTTTTCATTAACGTATCAATAATTGCATGAACTAATATGTTACATCTATAAATACGGTGAGTGTTCAGTTGCCCACATATTGACAATTTATGTTACAACATGACGTGGCGCTGGTGAAATGGGCGTCACGTCACCAGCCAATTTTATTTTTGAATCTACGCTGTCAGGTATTTAATAATATATAATCGCCTCGACTATGGTGCTGCTCCATCTTTTTTTTTTTCCGACCCAAAAATGGGTGTTGGCATGTTCCGTTGCCAACAAGTTGGCAACGGAACATGACTACTATAAACACCTCTCTATAATTGAAACTTGTCCATTTAAAAGAGAGACATATAGAAGATCGAAATACCTCTCAATAATTGAATACGAAAAATGTAGCTAAGTATAACCCCTTAAAATATAAATTCATCCATTTTTTCATGAAAACAAAACTAGAAGATCACTAGTTTATTTTGATTTTCTATTATTTTCTTTTTCTGTCGATTTCAATAAACAAAGTGGTATTAAATTTTCTTTTATATATGTATATATATACACACCGATGTGATTTAAAAGAGAATGAAATAAAATCAAATATTTTTTTAAAGAACTAATATGGGTGTTTGTAAAAAAAAAAAAATTTTGTTTCATACTTTCGTGCATTCTTTTAAATTTAAATTTGATCACATAAAATGACATCCACGTATCTTGTATCTCATAGGATTCACTTCTACTACTATTAGGCCTTGTTCTATATATACTCTCTCCGTCAGAAAATATCAATTAATATTATTATTGAAAAAGTAAAATATAAGAGTATGTTCCTAATATACCATTTAACTTACTAATTATTACACTTTAATAATTTTATTTTATTGATAACAATGTATATTAAATAGTGATGTATAAGGAGTTTAATATTTTAACTATTCCATTTAAGGAAAGTGCCATATCTTTATGGGACGGACCAAAATGGAATATAAGTATATCTTTATGGAACGGAGGTAGTGTTATTTTTGCTTACTTGAATTTTCGTATTGGAGATGTGGTTGAAAATTAGAGAAAATATATGAAAAAATATAAATAAATTGTTAAATAAATATTTGAGTGGCTGAAAATAATGAGAGATAAAAAAATAAATGTAAGTTGATAAAATTTAATGTGTATAGAACAAAGTCTAAATCTCCATTGTTTAACTCCACTTATTTTCTATCTTGTTATTCCTCAAATATATTTTTAGGAGTATACTACTTTATTGCTATGAATTCGATCACAGGATTTAGGGAGAATAAGAAGATAAAGAAGATATGAACAATTTTGGTAGATTAATAGGAGATTTTAAAGAAATTTTGAAGACTTTGAATTTTGGTAGAGAAGAGCAATCATATGATATTTTTAATCTCACAGAGAAACTCGTTGCCATTGTGATAAATTTGCAAACACCAACTAAAAAAGTAATCAATTAAAATTGTAGTAATTTTTAGGGAAATGGGCGCAAATGATCCAAATAAAGTATGTTGAGTGAGCATTTGGTCCAAAAAAAAAATATAGCTCAAATGATCCAAAAAAACTTTTAGGTGTGCAAATAGTCCATTTGGATGTTTTCCTTCCAGTTAAACTGTTAGTCAATTGAATTTTTGCTGTTTTAACTTTCTCTGCGGGGGTATTTTGGTCATTTGGATATTTGGACTACACGTGCAGCTTGGCTAATTTTTTTGAGCCTTTTGTACCAAAATCCCTTTATATTTTTCTATGGGTGTTTATGATACATAATTAATTTTATTAAATAATTTGATATTGATTAAATAGTTTTTTTACCAAAAAATTTTCAATATTGTAATATTTATTCGCACTAACATCATAATTTTCGAAAATTTTCTATAGCATCGTCACAACAAAAATAATGAGAGATAAAAAAATAAATGTAAGTTGATAAAATTTAATGTGTATAGAACAAAGTCTAAATCTCCATTGTTTAACTCCACTTATTTTCTATCTTGTTATTCCTCAAATATATTTTTAGGAGTATACTACTTTATTGCTATGAATTCGATCACAGGATTTAGGGAGAATAAGAAGATAAAGAAGATATTGTTATAAAATCAAAGTAAAAAAATACCTTAAATGCTACAAGAGAATAGAGATAAAATATATTGAACTTTCTTCCTTCTTCTTCATACATCAATTCATGAATTGAGGTCTATTTATAGACCATCAAGTGTAGAATCAAAACAAAAATGATGAGTCATATTACACATAATTATCAATCAAGTTGTACAATTATTCATGAATTATTTTCATCCTCACATGATTTCATAGTCATTCACAACTCATTCACAATAATGCATCCAACTTTTGAATTATTTATAACACTCCCCCTTGAATGACTATTTATACAATAAAGTTGATTGTGGGGTGCCCATGTGTTGCCTCGTTAAAACCTTGTCAGGAAAACCCAGTGGGATAAAACCTGATCGAAGGAAAAAGAGTACAACCGCTTCCCCTGATGTTCACCACAGGAGTATAAATATGCTGCCTCATTAAAACCTTGTCAGGAAAACCCAATGGGATAAAACCTGATCGAAGGAAAAAGAGTACAGCTACTCCCCCTCATAATGACATTGTTCAAGGTCCTTAAGTCGCATGCCAATTTGGTACACCAATTTTCTAAAGGTTGATGTTGGTAACGCTTTGTGAACAAATCCGCTAAATTGTCAATTGAGCGAATTTGTTGAACATCAATTTCACCACTTTTCTGAAGGTCATGTGTATAAAAGAATTTTGGAGAGATATGCTTCGTTCTATCTCCCTTGATGTAACCTTTGTTGAGTTGTGTGATGCAAGCTGCATTATCCTCATACAATACAGTTGATTTTTCTTTTATTGAGGATAACCCACATGATGTTTGTATATGATGAGTCATATTCCTTAACCACATACATTCCCGACTTGTCTCATGAATTGCAATGAGTTCAGCATTATTTGATGATGTTGCGCTCAAAGTTTGTTTTGTAGATTTCCAAGATATAGCAGTTCCTCCACGCGTAAATCCATATCCTGTTTGGGACTTGCCTTTATGGGGATCTGATAAGTATCTCGTCTGCATATCCAACTAAAGTAGATCGAGAATTATGTGAATAAAATAAACCTAAATCAGACGTACCTCTTAGATAACGGAGAATGTGTTTAATACCATTCCAATGTCTTTTGGTAGGTGTATGACTATATCTTGCCAGGAGATTTACAGAAAAAGCTATGTCTGGTCGAGTGCAATTTGTCAGATAATGTAATGCTCCAATTGCACTAAGATACGGTACTTCTCGACCAAGGATTTCTTCCCCATCTTCAGGTGGTCGTAACGCGTCCCTTTCAACATCAAGTGTTCGAATGACCATAGGTGATGTTAGAGGGTGTGCTTTATCCATACCAAATCGCTTTCAAAACCTTTTCAGTATATGAAGATTGATGAACAAAAACTCCTTCTGGGAAATGTTCAATCTGTAAACCTAGACAAAATTTGGTTTTGCCTAAATCTTTCATCTCAAATTCAGTTTTCAAGTACTTCACTGCTTCATTAATCTCTTCAGAGTTCCAATGAGATTTAAATCATCAACATAGATCTGCTATGATTGCAAAATCCAAAGATCCGCTTTTCTTTATGAAGACACAAGGATAAATGTCATCATTTTTGTATCCCCTTTTAATTGTAATTACTTAAGCAATTGAACCACATTCTTCCTGATTGCTTCAAACCATATAGTGATCTTTGCAATTTAATTGATAACACATTATTTGGGCATGCACTAAGTGCTTCGGCACTTTTATTCCTTCTAGGAATTCTCATATATATATCATCCAAGTGAACCATATAAATATGCAAGCATTACATCCATAAGACGCATGTCAAGTTTTTTCACATTACTGCACTTATCAAAAATCTAAAAGTAATAGCATCCATTACGGAGAATACGTTTCTTCATAGTCAATTCCTGGTCTTTGAGAGAATCCTTGCGCTACAAGCCTTGCTTTATACCTTGTAATTTCGTTCTTCTCATTTCTTTTTCTTACGAAAACCCATTTGTATCCTACAGGATTACATTTTTTGGTGTTTGAACTACAAGTCCGAATACTTGGCGTTTATACAAAGAATTTAATTCAAACTGTATGGCTTCTTTCCATTTTGGCCAATCATTTCTATTTCGCAATCTTTAACAGATTGTGGTTCGTAATCCTCACTTTGCACAATTTTACCGGGCAACATTAAAGGAGAATATATCATCTACAATGCTGCTTTCCTGCTCCCATAAGTTATTAGATAGTAAATAATCTATTGATATCTCATGGTTTTGAATACTTCGGTTCTGCGGGAACCTCAATCTTCTTGGATGCTTCTCGGTTCTCTTGGAACTTTAAATATTTTATTTGATTGATCAATCATTTTTATCATTACTTCGCAGATTCTTTTGTTGGTTTTTGTCTTGTACCCTTCTCTTTCTAGGTACGTAATCCTTGGAACCAATCGTCGACCACGCTGGCGTATTTTAGATTCATTTGTCAGAATGTTGTCCTGGGGACATCAATTTTTGCCGGTGTATTCTCTACCAGGTATATGCGACTTGGTGACTTTCCTTGTATTCACAAATGCATCAGGCGCTTCATATGCGCTTCTTTGCAAATGAATAAGATTTTCAATTTCTCTCACATTTATTGCTTGGGATCAAAGTGAGCTAGAGTCTTCTCATTCCAGAAAGTTCATTTTTCTTTCAGGATGTAGTTTTGTACCCCAGTTGTTGGAAAATTCATTTCATTAAAATGACAATCATTAAAGCATGCATTAAATAGATCACCTGTTAAAGGTTCTAGGTACCTGATGATTGACGGTGAATTAAACCCAACATAAATTCCAAGCCTTCGTTGGGGACCCATTTTGGTACGCTGTGGGGGTGCAATTGGTACCTGTACTTCACAACCAAAAATTCGAAGATGAGAAACATTAGGTTCTTGACCAAATGCTAATTGTAAAAGGGGAGTATTGATGATATGCAGTTGGTCTGAGACGTATCAATGCCGCAGCATGTAATACACCATGTCCCCAAGTAGAAGTTGGGAGTTTTGACCTCATAAGCATAGGCCTAGCAATAAATTGGAGGCGTTTAATAAATGATTCGCCAATCCATTTTGTGTATGGACATGAGCAACAGAATATTCAACTTCAATTCCCATAGCTGTACAATAATCATCAAATGCTTTTGATCTAAATTCACCAGCATTATCAAATCGAATGGACTGGATCGAATAATCAGGGAAATGAACTCGCAATTTTATAATTTGGGCTAATAGTTTAGCAAATGCATCGTTTCTAGTTGAAAGTAGGCAAACATGTGACCATCTAGTAGATGCATCAACTAAGACCGAAAATAACGAAATGGTCCACAAGGTGGGTGTATAGGTCCACAAATATCACCTTGAATTCTTTTCAAAAAGTTGGCGATTCAACATTTACCTTTGTTTTAGAGGGTCTGATGACTAATTTACCTTGTGAACAAGCTTCACATGGACACTCATTTGGTAAAATAGTCTTAAGGTTCTTAAAAGGATGTCCATGTGAGCTTTTAATTATTCGTTGCATCATAGTCGTTCCTGAGTGCCCAAATCTATCATGCCAAAGTTTAAGAACCTTTGAGTCAATAAATTTTGGTTTTATGATGTTGTTAGACTCAATCGTTCTTATGAATGTATAATACATTCCAGATGGAAGCGATGGAAGTTTTTCTTTAATCTGCTTATGCCCAGATAGAAATGAGTTTATGTAAAGATATTCTTTATTATTTTCTTCCATTGTTTCAATGTGATATCCATTTTTATGATATCCTTAAAACTAAGCAAATTTCTTACGGATTTGCTAGAATAAAGTGCATCATCTATATTCAATTGTGTATCATTTGGCAGGATAATACGAGCTCTACCGGAGCCTTCAATAATATTTGATGCACCAGAAATTGTATAGACATAATTTTCTCGTATTGTCAAATCCAAGAAAAACTTCTTATCTTGTAAAATAGTATGCGTAGTTGCGCTATCAGCTAGGCAAATATCTTGGCAATTTGTCATGGTCTACAAAAGAAATTTAAAATATAAAATTCATACCAGTTAACAAACAACAATTACATATAACACTTAATGGAAAATAACAATACAAATATAAAGATAACAATTCCACACTTATCACACAAAAGCATTATAGAAAAATATTTCACACATAATACACCATAAATATAATAATACTTCATTAGAGAATTATTTAATCGATATTTTCCATCAAACTTCCAATGTTTGTATGATCTGCATGGATCTGGGAAAAAGTCGGGAGTATCAAAATGAGTTCCATTGACTCGGTCATCCCAATCAAGAAAATTGGTTTCAACTTTTTCTTTTCCTTTCTCTTTTCCTTGGTCGAAGTTTATATATAAGTCCACCAAATGCTTTGGTGTACGACATGTACGGGACCAATGCCCGTGTATTCCACATCGATAGCATCTGTCATTACTGCCTTTATCAAATGAATCATTTCCATTATTTTTCTGAAATTTGAACCTGCTATTATGTTGCTGATTCTGCTCATTATATCGTAAATGAGCTTTTCCATTATCATGTTGGAATTCACGCCTAAACCCTCGCCACGCCCCACGCCCACGCCCACGCCCACGCCCACGCCCACGTCGTAATTATTTTTCCTAACGCTGCATTTACCTCAGGCCATATAGTTCCATTTGTTTACGGTATCATGTGGATCCCGTTGGGCGTATCCCATGGTTTTTCATGAGTAGTTCATTATTTTGTTACGCTACTAATAAGCAAGATACAAGTTCGAATACGTTTGAAATCTACGCTCGATCTGCTGCCGCAGGAGCACGTTCGAGGCATGGAATGTTGAAAAAGTTTTTCTAACATATCTTGCTCGATAATTTCTTCACCACGTAAAGTAATTGAGCGTATTACGAATAATTTGGAATTGTAATCTTTACAGATTTAAAATCTTGCAGCGCAAGTGCATCCATCGATATCGGCCTTGGGCGGGGACGGCGACCCTTTGGTGATCGAATCGTCCTTTAAATTTTTCCACGTAACGGATGGATCTTTGATCGTGAGGTATTCTACCATCGAGAGATGCATGTAGGTGTCGTCGAAGGAAAATTAACGCTGTTGCACGATCCTGCTGGGATCTTTCATTTCCTTCGATTATTGTTTCACCTAACCCTTTTAAGATCAAGTGAATCTCAGCATCAAGTGTCCATGATGAATAATTATCACGAAATATCAAGAGCGACAAAATCAAGTTTTGCAAGCGACATTTTCAAAAATTTAAATGAGCTAGTATATTTTGTTTTGAAATTTGAATTAGTACTGCACAACAATAACAAAATAAAATTTCTTGTAAAAAATCGTGATTATCTTGTAATAATTAGGTTTACGATACAGAGGGTCATCTATAAGATGCAACTGTAGAGCATATTTCCTTTTACTACAAGAGTGAGCTCTAGTGTAGAGACTCGTGCTGATAACGTGTTATAAAATCAAAGTAAAAAAATACCTTAAATGCTACAAGAGAATAGAGAGAAAATATATTGAACTTTCTTCCTTCTTCTTCATACATCAATTCATGAATTGAGGTCTATTTATAGACCATCAAGTGTAGAATCAAAACAAAAATGATGAGTCATATTACACATAATTATCAATCAAGTTGTACAATTATTCATGAATTATTTTCATCCTCACATGATTTCATAGTCATTCACAACTCATTCACAATAATGCATCCAACTTTTGAATTATTTATAACAGATATGAACAATTTTGGTAGATTAATAGGAGATTTTAAAGAAATTTTGAAGACTTTGAATTTTGGTAGAGAAGAGCAATCATATGATATTTTTAATCTCACAGAGAAACTCGTTGCCATTGTGATAAATTTGCAAACACCAACTAAAAAAGTAATCAATTAAAATTGTAGTAATTTTTAGGGAAATGGGCGCAAATGATCCAAATAAAGTATGTTGAGTGAGCATTTGATCCAGAAAAAAAATATAGCTCAAATGATCCAAAAAAACTTTTAGGTGTGCAAATAGTCCATTTGGATGTTTTCCTTCCAGTTAAACTGTTAGTCAATTGAATTTTTGCTGTTTTAACTTTCTCTGTGGGGGTATTTTGGTCATTTGGATATTTGGACTACACGTGTAGCTTGGCTAATTTTTTTGGGCCTTTTGTACCAAAATCCCTTTATTTTTTCTATGGGTGTTTATGATACATAATTAATTTTATTAAATAATTTGATATTGATTAAATAGTTTTTTTACCAAAAAATTTTCAATATTGTAATATTTATTCGCACTAACATCATAATTTTCGAAAATTTTCTATAGCATCGTCACAACATTTTTATTTTAACTTGTATCTATAAAAAGTTCAATTCGAAACATAACAATATAAGAAATATATCAAATAAAAAATATAATAAAATCAAATAATAAAAAAATTTAATAAATAAAAAATAAAAACCAACCCCACATCACCCAACCCCACCCTCGCCTACCCCCAGACGACCACTACCACCAATCGGGGTGGTCGCTAAAGGTGGATGACTACCATCGGATTTGGTGGTGGCAAATTCGAACCACCAAGGTTCTTTGGTGGTTCAATTTCAACCACCATTCTTGTTGATGATCCTGGTGGTGCTGGGGTAGGAGGGTGGGATTGGGTGAGGTGTGTTTTTATTTTTTGTTTATTTTATTTTTTATTAATTTTTTTATTTAATATATTTTTTACAGTGTTATATTTTTCATTAAATTTTTTATAAATACATGTTAAAATCAAAATGTGTGTGTCGATGATACTACGGAAAATTTTTGAAAGTTATGATGTTAATGCAAAGAAATATTGCTGGATTGAAATAAAATATTATTCAATCAATATCAAATTAATTAATAAAATTAAATATGTATCATAAACATCCATAGAAAAAATAAAGGAATTTTGGTGGACATGGTCCAAAAAAATAACCAAGTTGCACGTTTAATCTAAACATCCAAATAACCAAAATACCCCCACAGAAAAAGATAAAATAACAAAATTTGAGTTAACTAACGGTTTGATTGGACGGAAAACATCTAAATGGACTATTTGCACACCTAAAAATTTTTTTTTTTACCATTCGAATTACCTTTTTTTTTTATTTTAGACCAAATACGCGCTCAACATAATTTTTTTTAAGACCATTTGCGCCAAGTTTCCTAATTTTTACTAATCATGCATAAGCATACGTCTACTCTCTACACGAGGTCAAACGCTAGTAAAGGGCAGTGGGAAACACACTTGCTTCGATTCAAACAAGCTCCGAAAGCATTTTCCCTCCTGCGACAGCGAGTGCGCTACCGTGACTCAGAAAACTAGAAGATGGAAGCGGAATCTCCTGATTCTCCTCCGCCGCGTCCCCACACCGTGACTGTTCGCCGGAACCCTTACCGGAAAGCCCGTCCAACGCCCTCCTCCGCCGTACCCCTCCGTCAACCTCAATTTTCACCCTCTGTTGTAGCAGAGCTTCCCTCAATTCGCCTCGAGGAGATTTTATCTAATCAGGACAGTAACATTGAAGCTCAAACTCGGCCGATAACGGAAAATCTCAAGGTCTATTTGAGAATCCGACCTTTGGTTATTAATAATGGCCCGAAACCCGCTGAACTCAAAAACGTTTGGCCAAAAGCTGTTTCGAAAAGCAAACCCCTTTCAAAGGAGAAAGGAAGAAAGAATACACAAATTTGCGTAACAGTGAACGATGACTTACACTCTGTTACGGTGTCACCCCCTCAGGCTATAGGGAGTAAGAGGATAAAATCGGAGGTCTATGAAGGTTTCTCACACGTGTTCTCCTCTGAAGTTAAACAGGTAGAATATGTTTTAATTTTTTGCTCGGTTATTTAAATTTGGTGTCTTTCTACGGTCATAACTTTAAATATCAATCAACTGTTTTAGAATGAGCTGTACGCTCAAATCTTGAGGCCATTAGTGGAAGAATTTCTCAAGGGGAAGAGTGGGATGCTGGCGGCGATGGGACCGAGTGGCTCGGGGAAGACCCACACTGTTTTTGGTTGCGCTAGGGAACCTGGCATGGTACCACTGGCTCTTCGTCACATTTTCAGTGAAAATGATGGTACTGAAAGGTAAAATTTTAAATGAAATATAGTCATATAGGTCAAAACGAATAGTTGTGGTAGGTGTTTGCTTAGTAACTTCTGGTTGAAGTTGAAGCATTGACACACTTCATGGTACACACAATCACGACCTACTTATCTACCACCCATCTCTGTTTATTTTTTACTTAACCGTATTGATCCATTCCACGACATGAACTTAGAGCTATAGAGCTATGGGAATTAATTTTATAGTTGTGCATGAACTAAGCCACTTCAGCATTGATAGTTTGAGTAGTTGTTAGAGAATGTGTTGTTGAAAAGTGTCCAAAGTCCAAAGTGAAGGATTCCATAGGGATGTGTTCTTTCGGAAAAAAATGTGGAGGAAACTAGCTGGACCAAGCAAGCTCTAGAATATACTTTGGTTAGGTTAGCAAGACGACAAATACATAGTTTGTTGAACTTTTTGCGTATTTGGTGAAAGTAAAAATAATTGATTATTTGCATGCCCTCAATTATCTCTAGTTATTAATTACTGGATTTATGCCCGCAGAAAATTCAAGCTGTCAATGTTTGAAATATGCTCTGAGAAAGGAAAGGCTGAGAGGATGATCGATTTATCTGAAAATGGAGGAGATATATGCATGCAACAGTCAATTCTCAAGGGCCTCCAAGAGGTTTCATAATTAATACAAATGCCTCAAGTGTAATCAATTACTAACTTCTTTTAGATTGGCGAATAATATGTTCCCAATATTATTGTGGTTCATCTAAACAGGTTGTCGTTTGCGATGCCCAGCAAGCTGAATCCCTAATTTCACTTGGGATGCTAAAAAGGGCAACTGCCATGACAAATTCAAACAGTCAGTCTAGGTATGTGGTTTGTTGTTATATATTGATCAGTATAGATTATATGACTATGATCACCACGATCTATCATGATGCAAGAAATACAATACAGTGTTCCAACCCTGCTAACTTGAGCTTATTTAGGAGGACAGTCCTTGTCTGACATTTAGAGTTGTTTTGACAAAGTATTTTTGGGGATTAAAGTGATTTCCAGGAGATATGTCTGGTTCTAAAAAGTGAATTTTATGAGAAAAATGTGAAAGTATTTCTGGGAGATATGTGTGGTTCTAGAAGTATTTTTGATAATTGGCTATTATGTTTAACAATGATTTTTTTTTTACTGTTTCTTATCATCTTCTTATTGGCTGTTTCCCCGTACTATCTGGTGATGGCTTGTCTTTGTATATTTTTAGTTTCTTTCACAGAGTTTTTAGGTTGTTCAATTTGGCTAACTAGAACTTCGTATTTGTTATCTATTAATTCTTGCAGTCGATCACAATGCATCATCAATATCCGGTGTGTCCCCAAGAAGTTTGATGGAGAAATTGATGAACAAGGAAGTGGCAGCAACTTGACCATTGTTGACTTAGCTGGAGCAGAGAGAGAAAAAAGGACTGGCAACCATGTATACATTTACTCTGAATATGTCTTATATATTACAGATACGTATTTCTGGATGCCTCAACAGATTCTATCATCGACAGCACCATAAAAAACCTCCAAATGTTAGTTAACAGGCAATTCGGACAAAATTTGGAACAAAATAGCAGCATTATGCTGAATGGAGTAATCACGTAATGAACTTTGTTACGGTGTTTGATGAATTGGGAATTTAAGGTTGAATTCGTGATCACTTAATTGGATGTGTTTTTAGTTTTCTCAAGGAAAACGGTGGTGGCAGTAACATGCTTGTGGGTTGGGTTGGGGGTGAAAGTCTTTGAGAATTAAAATACTATAAACTTTTCTGATAATACATAGTATTACCAACAAATGGATTTAATGCACGAACTTACTATTTTACAGGGAGCGAGGTTGCTTGAAAGCAATTTCATCAACAATACCTCAATGGTACTTGGCCTGTGCTTGAGGGTACGTATCAAGAATTTATTTGGATTATTGTGATGAATAAATGCATTGGTAAAGAATTGCTGATCGTGCTAAACTGTTGATTCTTGGAACTAGAAACCACTAAATTTTTGTTGGGGTGAAATTGGATAGCCGCCAAAATTTTTCTGCAAATGAACTTAAAGTAAAGTTTATGTCCGGTTACTTATGGAGATGTTGACTTGCTTTTTATGGGTCTTAAGATCCCAGATGCCATTTCAGAGGGTTGCCAATTTTGCTCTTAATATCTTATTTCTGCTGTTATTCAGTGCCCACTTTCCATCTCTGCCACTATGTGAGGAGACACGCACTTGAATGGCTGTGCTTGTACTTAGTTCTGTATCTGAGTCACTGACAATTAATCTCTTCATTTCCAGTCATTATTCGAGCATCAGAAGAATCCCAAAAAGCCACTGCAGAAGCACTTTCAGAACTCTTTGGTAGTGTCCTATTCAATTAGTTTACTTTTGGCAAGTCATATGTTTTCAGATTAATGTCTTGTAATTTTTCATACTAGCGTTGTTAATTAGGCCTTGTTTGATTCACAATAACATTCAAAAAATTTTTTCTCTCTCCTTCTTTTGAACCACACGCACAATTACTTTATATTTTTTAATATACTATCTTTCATTTTCAACCACACAATCTACACGCAAGTCGAGTAAATAAAATTTCCTCTACAAAGAGCAAGGCCTTAATTATTTATTGATCAGTTAACTAGGTATTTGCGAGATTATTTGGAAGGCAAGAAGCGGATGACACTGGTAATTCGACCTTACAGTAGTTTTAACATTTTCTATTTCTTGAATTCTTTGTATGAGCTAATCAAGTGAATATTCTGCAGATTTTAACCGTAAAACCTGGAGAAGAAGATTACCTAGATACATCCTTTCTGTTGAGACAGGCTTCACCATTCACAAAAATCAAGTATGAATATATTGTAATGGTACCTTATTAACTGTTGGGGCCTTTGTTCGATATTCAGAGAGATTTGGTCTTGGATGTAGGTATAAAAACATTGAAGAATCTCTAAATGTGACTTGCAATAAGAGGCCTATTCAAGCATTTCCGAGAGCAGAGCAGCTTAAGAAAATGAAGTTTAGTGGCATAGAACATTCTTTGGTATTTTTCTTTCTAAACTTAGACTGTTAATTGGTTATTGTTACTACGTGGTTTGACCATACCTCTTAATTGTTACTACGATGCTTGATTGTTGTTAATGTTTTGTTGTCTTTCAGACAGTTGAAGAAAATACTAATGGGAGTCTTCCCCTAACTGCAGAAGGTTTCTATTTTCTATTTTTATTGCATGCACATGCTATCATTACGTCACGAGCTTTGCAGTTAGAATATGCCATGTAATGTGCTTGATCTAAACAGAGGTTGCTGTAAAGGAGGTCAATGATGGCACAAAGATTGGTGAAGACATTGAAGATTGCAGCTCAGAAGGGTTTGGGTTTCAGTCAAAAGAACTTGCTGGTTTAGAAATTAATGGGAGGGCATCTCCCAGAAGTTGCATTAGATCAGCAGAATCAGATGGAGAATGCCAAATTATGCAAGAAAATTCTAAAGCTTTGTGGAACACATTGAAGCAATATAAGAAAAAACTTGAGGTAATATTCAAGGGTGAGGAAGATGGCATGATTATATCATTATATTTTGGATCTATATGTTACTCTGTAAGAGTTCGTTGGAGAAAAAGGGAAAACAGAAAAAGCTTTAGGCTTGATGAGATATTGAATCCACTCAATAACTGAACAGGTAGCCGAAAAAGAAATTTCTCATCTCAGAGATAGCTTAACCACTGAAAAGACACGACGGTTAGATCTGGAGAATGAACTGAAGGAATTGAAGTCTCGATGTGCTTGTTGGAAAGAAGCTTCAGCAGAGGTGTCTGTACTACACACACCCAATGCCAAAACCAAGCTTTCACCTTATCAACCCGCGGATTGTCAGAAGGTAACCAAGTGACATTTTTTGGTATTCATCAATATTTAACATCCCACTATTAACTTTTTAACCCACTGAAGCAAGATCTATCATGTATGTATATAGCAGTATGACTAATGCAACTTGCAAACCATCCTAACTGTCTTCTCCATTTTAGCTTATTGATCAGCAACAAGGGCCTCAAGAAAGTATCCATTATCCTGAGGACCTAGTGATCTATCTGGATACAGAGACAGGAGGCGAGCATTGTGATATTGAAGAAACTAGCAACTTGACTACTGCACACCTCTCTAGTGATGAGGGGTGTGTAGAAGCTACTGAACAACACTGCAGTCTGGAAGTTAATAACACTTTTGATCACAATGCAAGACGGGATTCTAGGTCCAATGGAGAATGCATTTCAGTTGCTTGGTACCTTTCTACTCAGGAATGTGAAAGTGCCAATAGTCATGGGGATTGTGAAGTTCCAAAAGATTTAGAAAGCAAGGAAGCTCAATCTGAAAATTGTACAACAGGTGTGACAAACTGATATCTATGTTTAGAATGTAGACCCCTACATTTACCGCATGTCAGGATGAACTCTTTTTTTCTTTTTCTTTTTCTTTTTTTTTTTTGAATTTTTGAATTTTTTTTTGAATTTTTTAATTGAATGTTGGTGGGGACCATAAGATCTGGGGATAAGTTATTTGAGACGTGTGGCTAATGTTGAAATTTAATTTGTACACTTGGCAATTCACTCTCACACATCGTTATTGCAGATAACAGCTCTATCTCATTGGACAGGGGCCAGACAGCTTTTGATTCAGTCCTTCCAGAGTTTATGGCCTGCTCTTCAAAATCTCCTTGTAAGGATGACAGGTCTTTCTCAGTGGATGAAGAAAGCTTTCAATATGAAGAGGGCAAGGTCAATACTACGTTACTACTTTTTATATTCTGACATTATTATCTTCTGTTCCTTGTTTACGTAAGGAGTGGAAACCTGAGTTTGAAAATATTTCTAAAGTTTCTATTTTGCACGACTTGAGCCTCTATTGGTCAATTTGAAAACAGCTGGATCCATTTATCAGTAATCACCAGGTAAGAGTTTCCAATGGGGTTTTTGTATCTTGCTCCGGAGGAAGTGGCGAACATCTTGATGTGGTAATGGACTTAGCAAGATCTGCTATCTGTTTCCATATAGGTAGCAGTTCATTCATCTGAACTTGAAAACCTTCAAACTTGCCTATTTTGCTTATTGATCAACAACAGGACCTTCAAGAAAGTAATAATGGTGTGGAAGATGTAAACGGCTCCAAAGATATTGGGAGAAAGGAGATGCATTCCGAGACTGATTCAACTTGTAATTTGACTACTGCATGCCTCTCCAGTGGTCACGGGGTTGAAGGAACTACTGAAAACTGTGTTGTGCAAGATCCAAACACTTCGGATGATGATGGAAGGAGTGATGGCTGTTCTAACGGTGAATGTCTTTCAGTTGCACCTTGCCTTTTGAATCCTCAGGAATGTTCAAGTGTTATTAGTTTTGGAGATTGCAAAGATCCAAAAGATGTGAAAGTAGAGCAAGCTCAGCCTGGAAACTGTACAACATGTATGTATGCTTTTCCAATCAAGAAGGTTTATGTTCATAGAAGCACCAAAAGCTCAGCTCTGTTTGGTTTAGTCCTTTCAGATTGTTACTCGTTATTGCAGATAACAGCTCTCTCTCATTGGATGAGGTTCAGACAGCGTCCTCTGCTGTCCTTTCAGGGTCTGTAGACAGATCTCCAGGACGTGCTCTGCAAGAGGACGACTCTCTTTCTGTGGACGAAGAAACTTTTCAAATCAAAGACAGAAAGGTCAATTTGATGCCTTTAGATTTTTATCACTGTCATACTGCGTATAAATAAGGCAGAAAATCTCTGCTTTAGAAATTTTCTTGAATTCTTATTTTGCATTGTCTAAAAACCCCTCTTAATTGGCCATTTTGGAAATAGATAAACCAACCTGTCACCATTTTGGAGGACAGTCAAGGTGGAAGAAATGTGCAAAATGTTGAGCCTAGTCTTGCTTTATGCTTCAGTTCCCTGAAAGAAGAGAAGAAACCAAAAAGGTCCATGATTGTAGAAGTGTAATGAATCATTTTCTTCGTGTTACGATATTTATTACAATTATCTACTTGTACCATTAGTTTCAGTCTATGACTCATTTGCTATTTTTCACCTTATTCAGGAGACTTCTCCCAGCTGCAAATGTGTTACTGAAGGATATTTCTATTTTTGACATCAATGATGAAAGCGACAAGCCAAAGGTGAATTTTGAAAATTTTTATCCAATTTCCCTTCACTTATTCATAGCTCTTGCATGATACATGTGAACTACTACACTTGCAGGGATCTAGGAGAGAGAAGAATGTGGCTGCACATGACCAGAACAGGACACAAGGCAGCATCTCCCTCATTCATTTGCTTCGGAATAATTTGAGTGCTAAGTGATTCTAACCATGAACAGTCTGCCACTCTTCATTGCTGTTTTACTCATGCTGATTATGGTTGGGGATTCCCTGTTTTTGGCTCAAGAACTTGAATCGATCTCGTGCTCTAGCATTATTTTTCTGGTCGGGTTTTAAGTGTGTCGCGATGTCTACATTTTCACAATTTGTGCTGTGTATTTGTCTGACTATTATCAACACTGCAACTCTATTCGGGAAGAGAACACACATGAGAATTTTGTACAAATTACAGCCATACAGGAATTTGGAAACATGAACATTAATGTGTCTAATCAATCCCACATCTGAATCGTCCACACGACTGAAGCAAAAAGTATAGTTAACAAGAGCACAAATGCATCAGACAGACATTTTATGCCCCATTGGTATTGGTTAGCACAAAGTAATATTTACAGTGAGATTCAAAAACATAACCATTTGTGGGAAAAGTTCTATAACTCCGCAAACTGTATTGAAAATCCCCACTGACATCTTTTCACTCTTGTTGAACCCTCTTCGTTCACAGTCTGATCATCCACCGCAAATTCATGTTCATGGTTTTGCGTTGATATAATTGGTGACTCACATTGTTTTTCATCTTGTGGGTTTGCCTTATGGGATCTTGGAGATACATTCTTTTGGCGATTGGGAGGCGTACGGGATTTATCATCTGGGGTCGGGATGTCAATGGAGGTCTGTGATGAATCTCCATCACCATAGCAGTTTCTCAACCTTTGCCGAGTAACAATGGAAGAGGGAAGTTGACACCACCTAGAAAGAGCTTGTGCTTCATTATTACTCCTCTTCAGCCTCTCCTCTCTTCTTCTTCGGCATATGCCTGAGAAACAAACAAGCCTCCCCCAAATGAAGCATGAAAATATGGCACTGTTAAAAAAATCCAAATTCAAACGGCCTGGTGGGAGGAGCTTCTTTGACCACACATTCAGACGGCCTCGTTCATTCTAGGAATCAGATTAGAGTTCAGTGACAGCCAGATAATTAGTAAACCAGATGTGGAAGGGAAGGGAGGTAAAATATAGTGACAGACTAGTATTGCAATCAAGTAACACTAATGATAAATCCATACTATGGACTTCCTATGCTATATCTTCCAACAAAACAAAATAAAGGGTATGTTTTGAAGGAAGTTGCTAACCTAATATATATGTATAATGAATTATTCTAATTTCCTAATAATAATAATACCGTAAGGGAATACAATTGTTGGGGTGCTATTGATGGTTTTGTAAGACCACAGGTTATTGAGGAGATAAAAATGGACAAAACTACTCAGATTTCTTGTCGTTTCATCTTCTTTATCGTCATGAACATTTATTAGAGACATATTTTTGAGATTTTGTGGTTCTTATGTTGAGGCTATGTCAATAAACTAATGTTTTGTAAAAAATAAAAAACGTAAATTCCATGCTGTATATGCATGCAACTATGGAAGACTTGTAACGCGAGTTGAGATGTGCTTGGTGCGGCTTAATGCAGTTGAGGCAGATGGTAAAAATAGAAAAGGAAGAAGGCGATTACACATTTGTAAATTGAATTTTCTATTTTCTTTTTATTACAAATAATTTTTTTTTTTTTGACAAATAAATTATTTGTGATGGCTATGCTTAGATTTGATTATATTTAGGATTGCTGCTTTCTTTTTGTAGTTGTTGCGAATGTTAGTTGTATTTGTAATAGAAGCGGAATTAGGACAATTTTGAGTTGCACCAGTAACGAAAGTCAAATTAGTTGAAATGTGGCCGAGACATGTTAAAATACGTTAGCAATTTATAAATTATTATATATAACAGAGCAATCCATCGTGGAGAATATATATTTAATACTAATCGATACACAATTATAATTATAATGCTTGCATCCGACGTGTCGAGTGCCGACACTAGTGAGATATATATATATATATATAATTAAGGATATATGCAAAAGAATATTTGCAAAAATACAATCGAGAGATATAACTAGTAGATTGAAAGGTGTTTGTTACTTTATCCCCGGTCCGATGCAAAATCAAACGATAATGCTCCAGCGTGTGCCATGCCAAGGTTGGCAATTTCCCCGAGGGTAGTTTAGAGCGTTGCTATCGACTTGTTGACATTTGTCTAGTGATAGTTGGTATCCTTGTCACCCTGGCACCTCATTTTTTTTTTTATTTTATACCGAGATATTTGTACCAGAGACGTTCCCCATTTGTTTGAATTACTTCTTCTCTTTTCTTGGGATATTAGGTCTATCTCTTCTTTAACAAAATCGACTCGTTAGGGAAGGATTACTCCCATCTTGTTGATTGGATCTTATACATCTTATAACCTGATATGAGACTTTAACACCTTTCTTCATTATCAACCGATTGTACATTAATCAGACAATCAATTTATGTCAAATAGTAGTGTTCTAAAAGTAGTAAAACATTTTTTTCTAAGGTCAAATTGAAAGTTTCTATGAGCTTAACGTGTGTAAGTATAAATTAAAAAATATAAATGTAAAAAACAAATAAAATAAATATAGAGTGATAAAATAATAAAGTCCTAATTTCCACTGAAAATACTTGAAAGATGATACGATCCGACCCGGCTAAGATTCAAATCGTTGTGCGGAAGCGTCAAACAATTATCAGATCTGACCCACAATCAGCAATCTGGGATTTGTGCTTGATCAATAAGAGAGATCGAACCCATCAATCGAACCACGATCTTGTTCATGCATGTCACAAGAATTCGATCAAAGATTCTTGATAAGTGAAATATAATTTCTTGACTAGGAAATTAAAACCCACCAAGGGCAAAAGAATAGAAGACTTTCAATTTTATTCAATAACAATGACCTAATTAATGTTCAACAATGAAAGAAATAGCATATTTAAAGTAAGAGACATTTTAAGTGATTTGAAAAACAACAAACATTCCTAAAATACGAAAATAAATAAAAAAAGTAAAAAATGCCTAAAATTTGAAAAAATAGTGACTATGCTTCGTCTGAATTGTTGTATTCGTGAGGGCGTGTTTTCCATTTTCAAGTTGTGAAGACTTGGTCCTCGTGATTTTTCCTTTTTTTTTAAAAAAAAATTAATACAATGCACGTTTCTAAGAACGTAATTAAGAAAATGGTGGTGACTGTTCGACTTTCTATGTTTGTAATGATTACATTTTGGTAATTGCATGAAGAGTTAATGGAAAGACTTATTGTTATTATCAGTTAGTCTATATACTTATAGTATGATGTATGATAAAATGAAGACAAATATCGGAAAACGAATAGACGCATACATCCGCCTCGTGGTGTTTCCACATTGTAACGTTTCTACATTATAGATAGTAAAGTTCCTTTTCTATGATATTTGCTATGCCATACATCCTTCTTTGTAATAACAAGCAGTAAACAAAATGGCCTTACAATTACAAGCGCGAAACAAAATGGTTGTGAAGAAAGAGAAGATACAATTGGGACCTTTCTCTGCCATTAAGGATTTGAATTCTAATCGTGCAGATTAGGTGATGAAAATGTACATATATATATATATATATTCAGAGGTACTTGTGGTGTAAATGTTTGTTGTTTAGTTTTCCTTTCTTGGTTCTTCTAACATCTAGGTTTTGTTTTTTTGTTTTTTTTTTTGTGTGTGTGTTTTGTAGGGTGATCGCATTCAAGCCACTGTGGAGAAGAATCTATTTCCAACCTTTGATAATATATTCATGATCAAGGTTGATGTTGTGCATACAATCATTCAATTTTCTGTTTGAGATAATAGAGTAAATTTTCCTGTTATTGAACAACCATCTACGTTTTGATTTCATAGTGATACATTTGTTTAGGAAAGTTTTGATAACACATTTCCTAGGGGTATCTTCAAGTTTATTAAAAACTTTCCAGAAATTAAGAGTTCATATTCTTTGTAAATGGATTTTTATGCCTTATAGTTATGAGATATTTTATATCTTTATATTATAAACTGGAGTGCCACATTGGCAGTAGTGCCAACGTGGCTCATTAATAATTAAAAAAACATAAAAATCAATTTTGTAGTTAGAAAAAAGAAAATTCTATTTTTGGAAATAAACCAATATTAATTGGTAGATGTAAATAGAGAAAATTCTTTAAATATAATTATTTTTTTAATGAAACATAAATTTATCATTAAATGTGATAAATAAAATTTAATAAGAAAAAAATAGTTTTGAAAAACTTTAAATGTAATTTCATTTTCAAATTTTTAATTAAAAACATTAAATAATAAGTATTTTATTTACATAGCATTAAAAAATGTTATAATTTTAAATAGTTTTGATTTGTAATGTCTTTGTGGATTAGTCAAATAGTGGATTATTCTTAAATAAAATAGGGCATGCTAAAATTATAATTGAATTTGCATTGAATAATTTATTATTTTTAAATAAGAGTAATTTATTAATATTTATCTTTAGAATTGTTATATTATCATACCAATTAATCTTTATATTATAATTTGTGAAGTACCACATAGGCAAAAGATGCAAATGTGGCATGTATTAAATATTTTAAGAAAATTATAAAATTAGTTTTGAAATAAACCAACATTAATTAGTAGTAATTAAAAATATAACTAAAAATAACCAATATCTAAAACAAACATCTAATCAGAAAAAATTTATTTTGGAAAAGGACTTTATATATAATTTCATTTTTAAAAGTTATAATTCAAAATATTAAATAATAATTTTTATGTTTTTTTAATTATATCATTGATAAAATTGTAGGTTTTGATAGTTTTTTTAGTTATGAATTGGTCTATTAAAAAATAGTGAGAATTTTTAATTTTTCTTTGAAAATCAAATAATGAGTGGCTAAAATTATAACTAGATTTATGTAGAATAATTTATTTATTTTTAAGTAAAATAGTAATTTATTAATCCTTATATTATTATAATTGAAGTGTCACGTTTGGTGAAACCTATTAGCGGTGTCAACATGACATACTATTTCTAATTAAAAAATTAAATAATATTTTTTATTTTAATACTTTTGATGTGATATCTTCATTACTTGAATCTTGCATTGCACTTTATTTTTCTTTCTAAGTATATAAAATTACAAATAAAAAGTTTTTCATTCTACAATTAACATCTGGTTTATATAAATGAAAAGAAATCAAATGAATTATATAGATGAGGATAATTGTAGGTGTTACTACAAATTTAAATTGCATAAAATTAAGTATAATACTTGCTTATACGATAAGTTAAAATTAAGTAGCGATTACAACTAATCACTAAAAAACATAAAATCATAAAATTTAGAGTGTGTAATGTCAGTTCGGAAAGGAAAAAATGTGTTCAATATAAATTTGATATGTACCAATGAGAAAGACATGTTTGGATAATCAAGAAATTTTTATATATTCATTTCCCAATGGTTCATTTACAATTAATCTTCCACGAACATTCTTTGTGCAATGCTTTGCTGATAATTAAATTGAAGTTACACATTTTGATAAAGCTTCTTAATTATGCAATGCACGTGAATTTTTATAATTTACAAGCTGTGAATTTACTCATAATTTTTGCATTGACTATAATATATAATATTATAGATTTTAATAATTTTACAATTATGCAATCTCCTATGCACATAAATTTACAATTTTTTTTACAATTTTTGATAAACTTCTTAATTATGTAATTCAATATTCATATTTATAATTTTATATCAATTATTTATTGTACATAAATTTAATTGTTCCCGTGCATCGCACGGGCGTGATACTAGTATTAAGTATGACTGTGGTTTTATGTAGATGTAATTAAGCACAATATTGTCATCAGCCTTCGTGATTTGGAGTATAAGTCTTCTTCTTAAATACGCTGATTCTTCTTCTTTCGGTTTGTTTAATAGATTTTAGGGTTCATGTATTTTATGCATGTACCATCGTAATTTTTTTTCTTTTATCAAAAAAAAAAAAAAAGTGTTGAAGTGTACTTTGTGGGAGCCTTATGCAAGTGATTTTCAAAGGGATTATGGTACGAAGAGTGATGGTTGTTATGTTATCATTCTTCAGCTTTGCAAGACCAAGGAATACATATATAGGTTTTTATTTTATTCTTTTGTCTTCCGTGTTTCATTCGGTTAATGTAATTAATGTGCGTTTCTGTAGTTTCATGTTTTTATACTATTGGTGTTGATATTTTAATTTAAAGGAGAGATTGGTTTATCTAATACCTATTACGCTACAAAATTATTTTTGAATACCGATGCCAATGAGATTGTTGAATACAAAAATAGGTAAATTAATTTTATTTTTTTTCCTTTTAACAGTTAATGCCTTTTGATTTAGTATGGTCCTTCATTTTTTTTTTTGTCGTTGTTTTTTGCATTTTTTAAATGTTAAAGGGCCCTTCATTTTGAAGAGTCTTCTTCGTTTGTATTAAGTCGAACTTTTGAAGTTTCTTTCAAAAGTGTGGATGATGACATGGAGAGCCGTAATATTTGGGTTATGAGTCTTGAACATATCAAAGAGTCAAGCAATGTAAGAGATCTATATTATTATTATTATTGTTATTATTGGTAGACATATTAGTACATATTGTTAGTTAAAATAATTTTTGGATTAATTTTTTTGTTTTTGTATTGCTTTAGATTGGTAAAGTTTAGGTTGCTGCGACTATCTCTGAGGTTATTCAGGAGAAAGGTTGGTTTTACAACAGTTGTGGGAAGTGTAGGAAGAAAGTTTTAGAAGTTGATAATAAGTTTTTTTGTGAGAAGTGTCGTGAGAATCTGGTTGTTGTGCTTAGGTTTAAAGTTCATGTGAAAGTTGTCGATGGTTTTACTCTTGAGTTTTTTTGTTTGATGATGCTATTTCAGCTCTGGTCAAAAGGTCTGCAGCTGAGATTGCTAAGTGTTTTGGGAAGGTAATTTGCTGTGTTAATTTCTTTTAGTTGGATAACAAAATAGTAGAGGGTTAAGAAGGTTTATTTCAGTTGGTAATTTACTTTGTTAATTTCTTTTAGTTGGGCAATTGTAACTTTGCTTTTGTTTTGAACAGGTCGATTCTAGAAGATTTTGAGAGCTTGGAGAAAAGAAGTTCTTTTTGAAGGTTCAAGTGGAAGGAAAACACATGGAGAGAAGAAGGGATTCTATTTACGTGGTGGATAAAGTTTGTGGAAATAGTCAGTTGATTGAAAAATATGAGGTGTTTGATCATCAGAAGACTCATCCTTTTTCTGAAAATGTGAGGTTGTTGATGGCTAAGAAACAATTTGTTCAGTATGTTTATTAGTCAAATAATTCTGATTCTCATTGTTTATGTAGATATTTGTTTGCTGTCAACAACTTTTTTATGTCACTAGTTTAAATAAAAATAGAACACATTATAATTTATATAAATTAGATGTACGTAGACAAGTTCAAAAAACCTACAACCAAATCACTTCTCATTTTCTTTTTTATTTGATATCAAGTCTCCTTGATGTATATCATACTTCCTAATCGTCGGCATCTACGTACCTATCACTGTGTCGTTCTAAGATGTCCTTAGTTTTTGTTTCGGCCTTCGTTTAATCGCTTTTCTATGTTGTAGAATTTTCTCCGATTGTAATTTGTTGTCTCTTAATTATATCATATAAAGTAAAGAAGGAAAAGGGAAAAAAAAAAAGAAAAAATCTTGTAGACATTGAAAAGGGATTGTTTTGCCAATGATCAATTGCCCAACTCATTAATTGCTGCAATTTGTAAATGACTGAATATAAAGGGCGTAGATGGTTGTTATGTTGCGCTAAAATTTACAATTTTTGTGCTCTTGTTTCTTTGTAGAATTGAGCTAAAGCTAAGATTGTATTTAAGGTTATGGTCGTCGGAGTTTTTGTAAGATTTTCAACTTCTGCAGTTTCTCTCCAAGTTTTACTAGACTAATTACTGCTATGACGAATGAGATAATAGTTCTCTTTATGAATAAATCATGTGCTAGAATTTAGTTTTTTTTGGACAAGCTTATTAAATTTGAATTTAGTCTTCAATTCTTTGCATGTTAATTTGTAATTAAAGCTCCATTAAAAATCCATTTGCGTTGGGTAACTATAGCTAGGGCAATGAATTTACACCTATGGATGACAATTTTACACCGGATTTGAAATCCACAAGTTCCCGCCCCTAATGGAGTGGATCCATTCTGACTAAATGGGCAATAGGGCCTGAGCCGGGGTGGTCTTTGTGACCTGTGAATATTTAAGGGGTGCATATGTATGGGGCGGTATGTACCTGCCCTTATTAACCACGAATGTATTTATATTTCTAAATTAATTAGAAAAGTCAATATAACTATAAATATTTGGACATTTGTAAATGCAAGATTTGAACGCTCTAGTTACACCCACAATTAAGTATGTGACCACTACTCCATTCACATTTACTATAAGAAAAATTCACGATAAAAACAATAAAAACCAATTTTATGGGTTAATTTCTAGGTCTAGGGACTAAAGCGCCCTACCCCTAGAAGTCATGGATCGAATCTAGGGATGGGGCATTCTATAGCTGACGGGTCTCCCTCCCAAACTCGACTTGTAGAAATCACAGGGCTGATACTGTAGACTAGATTTTTTCAGTCTAGTAGTGATAGCAACGATCTAATAGAGAGACAATCTTTTTTTGTTTTACTTTATTTTTGAATCTAAAAGAGAGAATTAATAGTGATAGCGGGTGGGATCATTTTTTTTGGCATAAGGGTAACAGTGCACTACTGCCATAGCACATTATAACAAATTATTAGTTATGTCCTCTATTTTGAGAGATTGCCACATAAAAAGGGTAGCACCGATGAGATATACTGTTCATTCAAGTCTGAAGCTGCCACTTACTGTAGTATGGTAGTTGTTTCCCTGCTTGTCTTGAGTTAGTTTTGCATGATGTTGGAGATAAGGTGCATGACTTCTTTTGGAAGGCATTTAGCACGTGGCAAGAACTATGGATTGACCATCATATTTTTTCTTTTGTCGGGGTAATTTCTTGAAGACTTATCCATTGGTCTTTATTACCTATAACATTAATTTAGTTATATTTAGACGTACCCAAATAAATTTCTAACAGAAAAAGACAAAAAAATAATAATTTTGCAGGTTTGCATTCATTATGGTAAAATTTAGTCTGATGGCAAGGGCAAAACAAGCTTGCTACACCAGACAAGAAAATCTAGTCAATGCTAAGGATAGTGCTTGTGATGCAATACGTTAGAAGGTGTTATTCCATACAACCTTCTTTATGGCTATGTCTATGATGTTTAATTTCTTTTACTACAAGTACTTCACTAGAATCGCAACTCAACTGGCTTCTAGAGCTAATCCTCGTTCTGTTTAAAACCTCAAAATAACTTGCTTTGTGAGAAGATGGCTACTATTTTTCCTCACAAAACTCTATAAACTGACCGGCATGGAAAAATAATTTAAACTTTACCACACCTAATTTTCTACCATTGCATAAACCCACAAGAGTTATAAGAAAACTCTCAAGGCGCTAGGCTTTTCAATTTATTCCTCAGCTCATTTATGTCATAGAAGAAAAACAAAACCTCTATTTATAATGGCGAAAAACACATAAATAAGGAAAGCCTTGGTCTCCAAGTCATGCTTTCAATTTTGACGAGTTCCTTAAACACCAGTTTGTTTCTATATCTTCAGTTGGTTTGTTTTTCATTGTTTTCTTTTGGATTTATTTTTTACAATATCCCAACAAACTATGTGTTGTTTTCGCGTTTGTTTTTTCATTCGGTTTGTCAATCTACTTTTCACCATTTCATCTCTCCCATCAACAAAATACCATTGCTGCATATCTTGGCCACAAGCTGAAGAAGTAGACTCGTGTAGCGTTTATTATCAATAAGACATAGATGCTTTGTCTCATTCTAGAAAATGGTGGCATGGCAACCTTTATCGACATCGTGATTCTTGGTGCTGTGTTTTTTTAACTAAAGTTGTCACATAACCCAATGAGCATGAGTATAAGAAAATGTTGTTGTCTTGCCATGTAATTTTATATATCTTTTTTATAGCTGGTGGGTCTAGCGGCGGGTCTCCCTCCCGAACCCGACTTGTAGAAATCAAAGGATTGACACTGGAGACTAGAGTTTTTCAGTCTAATAGTGATAGCAACGATCTAATAGAGAGACAATCTTTTTCTTTTGTTTTACTTTATTTTTTAATCTAAAAGAGAGAATTAATAGTGATAGCGGGTGAGATCATTTTTTTGGCATAAGGATAATAGTGCATTGCCATAGCACATTATAACAAATTATTAGTTATGTCCTCTATTTTGAAAGATTGCCACATAAAAAGGGTAGCAATGAGATATACTATTCATTCAAGTCTGAAGCTGCCACTTACTATAGTATGGTAGTTGTTCCCCTGCTTGTCTTGAGTTAGTTTTTATGATGTTGGAGACAAGGTGCATGACATCTTTTGGAAGGCATTTAGCACGTGGCAAGAACTATGGGTTGACCATCATATTTTTTCTCTTGTCGGGGTAATTTCTTGAAGACTTATCCATTGGTCTTTATTACCTATAACATTAATTTAGTTATATTTAGGCGTATCCAAATAAATTTCTAACAGAAAAAGACTAAAAAATAATAATTTTGCAGGTTTGCATTCATTATGGCAAAATTTAGTCTGATGGCAGGGGTGAAACAAGCTTACTACACCAGACCAGAAAATCTAGTCAATGCTAAGGATAGTGTTTGTGATGCAATACATTAGAAGGTGTTATTCCATACAGCCTTCTTTATGGTTATGTCTATGATGTTTGATTTCTTTTACTACAAGTACTTCACTAGAATCGCAACTCAACTGGCTTCCAGAGCTAATCCTATTTTTCCTCACAAAACTCTATAAACTGACCCAACGGAAAAATCATTTAAACTTTACCACACCTAATTTTCTACCATTGTATAAACCCACAAGAGTTATAAGAAAACTCTCAAGGCGCTAGGCTTTTCAATTTTTTCCTCAACTCGTTTATGTCATAGAAGAAAAACAAAACCTCTATTTATAATGGCGAAAAACACATAAATAAGGAAAACCTTGGTCTCCAAGTCATACTTTCAATTTTGACAAGCTCCTTAAACACCAGTTTGTTTCTATATCTTCAGTTGGTTTGTTTTTCACTTTTTTCTTTTGGATTTATTTTTTACAATATCCCAACAAACTATGTGTTGTTTTCGCGTTTGTTTTTTCATTCGGTTTGTCACTCTACTTTTCACCATTTCATCTCTCCCATCAACAAAATACCATTGCTGCATATCTTGACCATAAGCTGAAGAAGTAGACTCGTGTAGCGTTTATTATCAATAAGACATAGATGCTTTGTCTCATTCTAGAAAATGGTGGCATGGCAACCTTTATCGACATCGTGATTCTTGGTGTTGTGTTTTTTTTTAGCTAAAGTTGTCACATACCCCAATGAGCATGAGTACAAGAAAATGTTGTTATCTTGCCATGTAATTTTATATATCTTCTTTAGGTTGGGCATCGTATACGATGGGGAGAAGATAAAGGAGATGGCATCCCTTATGTTTTCTGTAGGAATCTACTTCTAGGTGTTATGTATACTGTTTTTTGTGTGAACCCAAGAAGAACTTGGTCTACTGGACGCCCTTGTTGGGATGGTGTTGGCAAGATACTTCCGAATCCCCAACACTCCTTTTAAGATTGGAAGGTCAATATTTATTGCTATGATTGGTGCCGCACGTTTGCTGATGCATGTTATCATCCCAAAAAATGTAGTAGAAAGAGGAAACATGGACGAAGAAAATGGACTTCATAACACATGATAGATTAGGTATTGTTCTTTTTGGTAAGTGTTTGATTGATTGAAAAAGACTATTAAAATATTTTATGTAAGAATGAAAAAAAAAATGATAGGTGTGAGAATGAAAAAAAAATTGATAGGTAGACTGATATATATGAACTTGGGCAATGAAAAAAATTAACTAGGTGAAAATATTTACTCCATCCCTTTCACAATGATTTAGAAAAGTGTAGTTAATATTGTTAGAAAACTAAAGTTTAATTGTGTTTTTTGAAATACGCTATTACATTGAATGCCGATAATATGTCTTTTCATTAATATCAATCCCCATTAAATAATGACATCATAGGAAAAATAAATAAATTTAATAGCTATAAAACGAAAGTGGTCTATCTTTGTGGGACGGACGGAGTATAAACTTATAGTTGTTTTACAAATTATTTCAAGCTCTTAGCGTTACTAAATGACACCAATATTGCATTCCCATTTTTGTATGTTTAAGTAGTGTCACTCTTGAGCCTTGTACAGTAAAAGAGCTGACTAATGAGCTTGGGCTTGTCAATAGTTGGAAATATTACTTCATGTATTAATATATATGGAATGTGGAACTCCCTGTCTTCTCAAATGATCTTTAGTCTTTAGTAGGAGACTTCTATCTCTTCATTATAGTACCTACTAACATCCAAGTTCAGATCCTCAAGCTCATAACATGGCTCAAAAAACCATGCATCTCGCATTTTGCTTGATTCAAAGATTGACCATCTTATTCATCGATATCATTGACTTTAGTGTCGAAATTCTCTAAAGCATATGAAAAGTAGGCAGATTATTCGAATACATCTTCCATTCTATCCATGCTAATTTCTAGTCCACCTATATATTTCCTGGTCCTAAAGGGGACTCTTCAGCATTTCCTCTTGATGTGAATGAGAATCTTCAATATCTCTTTCCTCAACATTAATTTCTTCGTCATTGTGTGTATATCCAAAGAGATCAATTCGGATGGACTTTGGTTCTGTGTTTACAATGAATAAAGTAGGTGATGCTTTCCTATTAAAATTACTGTGATAGAATACGTCAACGACCTTCATTTGATCTTATGTGTTCTCATTCAAATGAGTTGTTGCAATTGTTTGAGATACAGGCCATTAATTATGTTACATTCATCGTTGGTACGACCCACTTGCATTTTTCAGCTCTTGTTTACACAATTCTCCTTCCTATAGATCATTATCCTTTAGGGATGTATGTCTCCCACTTTTCTCGTGTCCATGCAATGTAGACAAACTCTTCTTAGCATCTTCTTCAACTTTATACTCAGTTGTAGAGTCAGTAACTTGTTGACGCATACTCTCAAATTTTGTAGATGAGGGTTCTCCAACTTCATTAGATTTGTTATCACCTAACAAATGATCTAAAGTTTTAACTTCAATAGATTGCTTACTCACAATTTCTTATGGCTCACGAGATTCAAAGGCTGGATTCTCGCGAGTAGGATTTTCTTTCATTGGCCATTTTGTTTCTCTTATGTCTTTTTGTGTAATGTTGATTCTTCTTTATTTATATCCTTTTTAGCCTAAGAATCAACTACTTAAAGCAATTGTCCACATGGCCCCAAATGCTTGTAAAAGGAACCATAGTCAGGGATGCCTTCATATAAATATGTATTGCCAAATAGAAAATGCCTCACTTGCTAATTGGCTACGATCAATTTTGGGTTTTCTTATGTCTATGGCAACGCAAATACTAGCCAAACGAGTCTTGGTAGCAGACTAGCAGTTGGTTCATCTAACTTCAAAAGGGTTACTGGGAGCAACAACTATTGAGTAAAAGATAGAGCAAGCTTCGTTAGAGCAATCCAAACAGGCACAATTGGATACTCAATACTAGGATTGAAGTCAAAAGTATACTTCAACATACGCATCGGTGATCCACTAATATACCAAAAAATTCAAAAGTAGTCCTCCTTTTCAAAATTGATTATGATATGCTTATTATCCAAACGTCCAATTGAAAAAGGCTCTAGATAAAGACTATAATTCTTTAAAGACTTGAAATAGGTTCTTGTTAAAAGAATAGGTGGCTAGCTTGGAACTTTCTGTCTATTTTCATTGTGTTTCCTTACAAGTTCAATTGAATGATCTGTGCAATCCCGTTATAAATTGGAACTTTCTATCTATTTTCGTTGTGTTGCCTTACAAGTTCAATTTCACAAATAAATTGAATGATCTGTGCAGTCTTGTTATAGATGTTACAGTCATATTAACACTTAAATTCCCTTGGTAACCAGATTTTCAAAGACAAATTTTGATGATACAAATGGGGTGTTGACAAAGATAAAGTTGTTAAATGCCGAGACATGCCAGGAAAGAAATTAAAAGAGGACATTTTTTTTTCAAGAAAAAAAGAGGACATAAGTTGGAGCAAAAAGATTTTTTGAAACTTTTGTCTTTCACCATTTTCCCCTAATTTTTGAATAATGTCAAGTAGTTTTGCATCCTATGAACTGTCCTTAAGTATTCATGTGAACTGTGACTTAAAATCTCTATTTCCCACACTGGATGGTACGTCTACGTGGTTATCGATGATGAATATGTACATCAAGATCAGAAATATTTTGGATAGGAAATGATCTAGTAGCAGTGCACTAGTGCTGTGTACCATTTATGGTTCATGTGGTTTATCAGTGTTATGATCATAAATGGTACCAGCGGTAGTATTAGAACATGACTATATTTTGGACATCTTGCAATGTATATAGATGAAAATAACCTTAGTACTAGCGCTGGTACCACTTATGGCACCAATGTTCGTAAGCCTCATGGTTTCACATGTTTTTACATGAATGAAGCCACATTTGATTTTCATGTGAAACACGTGAAACCACATGTGGTTTACTAGCGCTGGTGCCATAAATAGTACCATGCTGATACTAGAATATTGCTGTGTGTATAGAACAATAGAAATGATCCGGTGTACCTAGGTGTGCCACAGTTATGGCACTCCCAGGTGCTTTTCGATCACATATGACTCCGTTGGTAAAATCGAGACCAGATCCATAACTAGTACAGCAAAGTAAAGTTCCAGCAATTCAGAAAAATTTTTGATAACGCCGTTGGGTACATGTCAAAGCTTTTTACTGAAACTTTGACTGGCGACTGAAATACCAAGATATTAGGCTACTATTTTTCCTCACAAGACTTTTTGACCCTGCCCAAGTGACACCGGAAAAATAACCTGAGCTTTACCACATCTAAGTTTCTACCATTGTACAAATCCATAAGAATTACAAGAAAGCTCTCAAGGCTCTAGGTTCTCCAATTTTTCCGTTAGCTTACTTCTACATAGGAGAAAAAACAAGATCTCTATTTATAATAGAGAAAAACACATAAATAAGGAAATTAAGCCTTAGTCTCCAATTAAGCACCTTTCTTTTCATATCTTCAATTAGTTTGTTTTTCCCTTTTTCTTTTGGATTTATTTTGGCAATATCCCAACAATCTCTACCTTATAAAACATAAGCCAAAACTTATAGTCTTCTCTTCATTTTTTCAGTCTTTTAAATAATACACGAGAGTCATCAGGCAGGCCTTTGACACGCTAATAGTCATATACTCCACCACATGAGTATAATATCTACTGAGAATTATAACCAAATTCCAGGCACTTCGTCCTATACTCCAAAAATTGATATACATATATATATATATATATATATATATATATACATATACATATAATGTTAATTCGCATTTTCAAAATTAATTTAATAGATATTATAAGTTATAACTTTGATCTTTTATAATATTTTCATTAATGCATATAACACTTAAATATATAAAGAATTATATTAATTAATCAAAAATTAGAATAAATATATATAAAAAATAAAATGAAGAAAGAACACTAATTAAGGAAAGTAAAATAAATTAAGGGTAGCACTAAATGCACCCCATATTTTAATCCCCCCTCCCACCATTTTCGGGACTAATGCATGTACCCCTCTTCAAAGTGAATCTCTACCCAGGATGGCCGAGTATCCAACATGGAACTCGGCCAAACATGGCATTTCCACAAGGCAATGTTTGGATTTCGATTTTTTTCCATAATACAATTAATTTTTATGTAACAATAATCACATGTTAATAATATGAATTATTTGTTTATGATAATAATAATTTATATTTAATAGTAATAATTATTTATAATAATTATTTATTCATATTAATAGATTTTATATTTATAGTTACTATAAAAATAATAATTGTAACTCTAAAAATTATTGTAATTAATATCAATGAAATATAATCATTTTTATATAACTTTTTGCTTTAATTGTTGGTTATGCAATTAATTGGCTATTATTTTATATTGTAGTATTGATTTATTCACATCCAAAACAGCTAAAATTTTAAGGCCTTATTCTTTTCACAATTTCATAACAAAAACTTTTTTCCCTCCTCTTTTCAACCATGCACATAATTTTCAATATAATATTAACTAGACATTTTACATAAAATATCATGCATATTAAATTTATTCCAAAAAAACAAGACCTAAATATTTCAATTTTGCAGTATTTTATTCTCCATTAACAATAATTGCCTCATATCATATGCTTCCTCCACAATCGTTATCTGGATTGCCCATATTTGAGGTTTACTAGTATGAAAAATGTGCGATGCACGTTGTTTTTATAAAATTGTCAGTAAACATGTTTATGGTTTGAATACTTAAAACTAAAGAAAAGGATACGCAACTATAAAATACAATCATATTTCTAAATACTATGCAAATCTTAGTTATTATATTACAATATCTCAATTGCATGATCATTACAATAGATTTGTTTTGATTATTTTCGGTGATCTTATGGCAAATTTGCTTGAAGCTAATTAATAATATATTTTTAACATAATCATTCGTTTTGCATCCATGATATATATGGTTATTCAACCAATACTGTTCGAAAGAAGACAAACATAATCTAGGATAATGAAGGGATTAATAATGGAATTCCCTCGTCTTCCTAAAATATACTTATTTTCCTTTTTTACCTGTCCCAAAATACATATATCTTTATAATTTTCTTATTAGTATGTTATTAATAAAAATAAATTGTCATCTTTCATGTGGGGGTGTATTTAGAAGTATAAAAATGAAATTTTCCATTTGATACTATTTATTAAAAAAATTTAACATGGGAAGGTTAAAGGATGCCTATTTAGTGAAAAATAGAATTAAAGTTACTATATTTTTTAAATGTCATAAATAAATGATGAGATCATAGGTTTGAGTGATTTGACTCAATTCATGAAAATGGAGCAATATTTATTTTTCGTTTTAAATTAACTCTTGTGGCAATATATGAAAATTTTGTGGTTTGCTTCATTATCTAGAGCTTTTACATTGCGTCATTCGTCAAAATTAAAAACTCCATAAGTTTCGGATCACAAATCGCCATGATTATTAAAAGCACATGTACATGGCCTAAAAATTTTAGTGTTACTATCCGAGCCAATGACATTGGCCTAGAGTTTGCCTCTTTTTTTTTTTGTTTTTTTTTTCTCCCCTCCCTTTGGGAAGAGATTTTTTTTTTTTAAATTTCATTTGTGCCACTTGAATGAATATTTGACGATTTAATAATTTAATTAGCTTCTGAAACTACAATGAGGTTGACGTGAATGAAGTGCTTGGAATTGAGAAGGAAAGACCATTAGTTTTGGAAATGAAAAGTCAAAGCGTCAGTAAAGTCTATAATAATTACAAAAATTATTAATAAAAGTTAATGATAAATGATATATTAGGAATTACCAAAAGATATTGAGGGTATTAATGTCCTAAAATGGTTTTCACCCTCAAGGGACATTTAAATATAGGATAATTATAACCATCAAGATTAGCCTGGTGGCTAGAATCTCTCCTGACTAGTAGGAGGTTTAAGGTTCGAACTCTATGAATATTATTAATAATATTATATTTACATCCTATGCGGTGTTTGTGGTTTGTACATGTATTATGTACACTACATTTTAATTGCATAAAAAATGCTTAAACTTTGTTTATAACTACAATTATGCCCTCAAAATTTTGTTACGCTTTTTTATAATTAATAGTTTTTAATAGCTAACATACTTTTTACATAAATATTAATTTCTATTTAAACATTTTGTTAGCATTCTTTGAAATTAACAAGAAATATTCATTTTTTTCTATAATTTACATTATTTAAAATTATCATGGATAAATATGTAATTTAAAGTCTAAAATAATATAATTTTAAGGAAATAAAACCTATACTGATCAAATCAACCAGTAGTGGAACATTAAAAATAATAATTGAACAAAAAAAGTTAAGGATGTAATTGCATAAAAATGTAAACATTGAAAATATTTGAGATAATTAGAATGAATTGTACTAATTAAAATTCGTGGTGCGAATATAATTAGCCTTAAATATAGTATAGATTTGCTTAAAGATAACTTTTGATTTTCCCCTTATCTATTTTTCCCACTTCAAAATCCAAGTCCTTTGATTCTTCATTATCGTGTCATTTTCATTTAAAGTCCAGGCCGTAAATTGCTTATTCCTCGAAAATTTCATTTAAATTGAAGTCGTCATTGTGACAAAAAGATTAATGTATCTATGTGTGAAATTCTTGATCTACCCCATTTAGTTACATTGCGGAGTTGAGATTATGGGCTTTGAATTGGTTTTGAGTTATATTGTATAATAAGTTTTTAACTCGAAGAATTCTTCTTGTAGAGAAATTCTTTGAAAAATGTGAAATGGTAGTTCTTTTACCTTGACTTAGCATCACAAACACTAATTCAGTTGTCATGTAATGATTTGTTACTAGACGGCCTTGCATCAAGGCAAAGATGAATCAGCAGCGTGCAAGAGAGCTGCTTAAATAAATAGAGCTGATGAAGTGAGTTTTATGTTTTTCACAACTTCAAAGCTTGTGTTTAGAGCTTTCTCCTTTTCAGCATCTCCCTTATTCATTTGCTTAGGAATAATTTGAGTGCTAAGAGAGTGTAATCATATGAAGCCTGCCAATCTTCATTACTGTTTTACTCATGCTGATTATGGTTAATGGGGATTCCCTGTTTTGGCTCAAGAACTTGCATCCATAATGAAACTCGTGCTCTGGCTTTTTATTTATTATGTTTTTTTTTTTTTTTGGTGTGTTGGGTTTTAATTGTATCATCATGCTGTCTACATTTTCACAATTTTGATGCGTATTTGTCGGCTATCATGAACACTGCAACTCTATTCTAGAAGAGAACACAGATGAGAATTTTGTACAAATTACAGCCATACAGGAATTTGGAAACATGAAGCTAATCAATCCCACATCTGAATCGTCCACAAGAGTGAAGCAAAAAGTATAGTTAACAAAAGCACATCAGACATTTTATGCTCTATTGGTATTGGTTAGCACCAAGTAATATTTACAGTATGATGCAAAAACAGAACCATTGGTGGGAAAAGTTCTATAACTCCTCAAACTGTATTGAAAATCCACACCGACATCTTTTCACTCTTATTGAACTCTCTTCGTCGACAGTCTGATCATCCACCACAAATTCATGTTCATGGTTCTGTGTTGGTATCATTGGTGGTTCATCCTGTTTTTCATCTGGTGAGTTAGCCTTATTGGATCTTGGAGATACATTCTTTTGACGACTGGGAGGCGTATGGGATTTATCATCTGGGGTCAGGATATCAATGGAGGGCTGTGATGAATCTCCATCACCATAGCAGTTGTTCAACCTTTGCCGAGTAACAATGGAAGAGAGAAGTTGATACCACCTAGAAAGAGCTTGTGCTTCATTCTTCCTCCTCTCTTTAGCCTCTCTTCTCTCTTCTTCTTCTGCATATGCCTGAGAAACAAAACTCCATCAAATGAAGCATGAAAATATGACAGTGTTGTTATAAAAAATACAAAATGAAAATTTATTTATTTACCTTTAGAATAGCATCAAACAACATACAAAATGGAAATTTATTTATTTACCTCTAGAATAGCATCCTGAAACTCAGTACAAACAACAATACCCTCTATTACTGGGAATGAGCGGCCATTTCTGAATTCAAATCCAACCATGGCAGGTGCATAATCGATATCGAGCCTCTTTGCCCACGAGACCCACCTAGGCAATCGCAAGTGGACAGTGCCTGGAGGGAGGCACTTCTCTGACCACACATCCACACGGCCTCGTTCATTCTAGGAATCAGATTAGAGTTCAGTGACAGCTAGCTAATTAGTAAACCAGATGCAGGTAAGATAATACTTGAAAAAATAAATCAACCTTCAGAATGTGGAAGGGAAGTAAAATATACTGGGTGTTAGTTTATATGTATTTATAAGTTTTGAATTTTTATGTGAAATAGGAGAGAGAATGAGTAGGGTTGAGTGGTGGAGATTTGTGTAGTACAGTGGGTCCCAAAAAATATGTGGATATAATTGGTTTGACTTTAGATGAAAATGAGTTAAAATGTGTAAAAACTTGTTAAAATTGTAAAAGAACGGGCGCATAGTGACAGACTAGTCTTGCACTCAAGTGAGACAGATGATAAATCCATACCATGGACTTCCTATACTATATCATCCAACGAAACAAAATAAAGGGTATGTTCCATGGAGATTACCGAAAAAATGATGTTTTAGATGTGTGGTTGAGAGGCAAAGAAAAATGTACTAAAAAACAGAGAATATTGCCAAATCAATGTAATAAATAGTTGAAAATGATGAGAGAGAAAAATTATTTTTAATTTGTTTAAACTGGTGTGCCAACGAAGCCTGAAGTCTTTTCTCAGTTCAGAATTTGTGGTCAGCTATAAGAACTGTGGAGATCAACCCCGCATAAAACCCCATTTAAAAGAAAACACGTGCACATAGAGGGGAGAATGCCGGGATGGAGCAATAAAATCAACCAAGATCTCATCAAATACTAGTCGAGCTTAAGAGTAATTCATATATCGTGGACTTCTTCATGTGCGACATCACATTACCAATTATGTTTAGGTCATGCTTTAGCATACAATCGCATGAATTTTAAATTCAAAATAATTTCAGCCAAAGTTTTACCTTGGGAACAATCCCATTTATGGCCCAAGGAAGATATAATGGTTCTGTCTGCCATTTTCCATAGAGAGAAAGATTTCCTGCATTATCCGTCTCAGAATACTCATCATCTTCAGGAGGTTGTTCTTTACCATGTTTAAGATAGCGCTTTAGAACCTGTAGGAAACAAGTAAATTGGATACAACATTACTGATCAAACCGAGGCATTATCGAACAAGAAATTATGCGGTATAGCGTACCTTAGCAGGAAGTTCATCAGCTTTCACTTGCAGCCCCTCACGCAGCCATCTTTCTTTAGACTTAAGTGTCTGCACACAGGTTCGAGGATATACAGGATGACCAGAACAAAAACCCAACATGGGTCCCTTAGGGTACATGATCTCATACTTCTTAAGCCATCTTTCAATTGCATACAAGTGATGATTTTTATAGGCCTGGGACAATGAATTTCAGAAAATTAATTGTTACACATACTCCTAGAAGCTATAAATTTATTATTGTTTTACTGATGCGCATCAAATACAAAATTTTGTCATACTTGTTGATTGGTAGGAAGTGGTTCTGTCAGTGCTCTAGTCTCTAGTTCCATGTCTTCAAGTGAGCTCCTGGTAGCTCCTAAAGATGTCTTCTTCATTGAAGACGCCATAGACTTCTCATTACGTTCTTCTGTTTCTGTTAATTGCTTAGTTCTCAAAAGGCCATCCTCACCAACAGACGGGTCTTGCTCTGAACTGATGACTCCGCTGGCTCCTGACTCCAATTCCTTCAATGGCGCCAGCACTTCATCCCACCATGTTGAATTAATTCTTTGTGATGCTATCTTGTACCATTTTGTACAATACCTGGAAAGATAATTTGTTTAGTAAGATTCATTGAAAGCCACAAGCAATTATTTATTTTCATGGAACATTAACAGCTATGCATTACACAATGATAACTAGATAATTAACCACATGAAAATTTGAAACCTGCGGGTCACATCCTTAGCTCCGTGTCCAGCAAAAGCAACAACATATCTCAAAGATTTTTTGCATGCAGCAGCTGCAGGTTCTACTTTCTGCTCTCCATCAATAATATCATTGACGGCATCCACATGCACCCATTTTCCTGTAAGGTTCTCTCCACTACAAAAAACTTCAGCCCAATACAGTGGGGCTCCCACCTTCTTTGCTCCAATTGATATAGATATTTCATTCGAGGAAGATGAGGAACCTTCTGTCGTAAATTTTTTCAATCTTTTAAAAGGGCGACTGATTTTTGAAGAACTTGTTTGTGAATCCACCGCAGAAGGAGCCATGGTCCCTTCAGAACTTCCAATTGCTGTGGCAGCGAGAGCCACTTTCAACTGCATCTCAAATTCAAGATCTCCTTTTCTCTTCAGTCCTTGAGATTCCACAAGGTATGGATCAGAAGCAGCATCTTGGTTCCCAGAAAGAATGGGGTCTGATTTTCCATCTGTCGACTCATCAGAGGTAAATTTATCTTGGGATCGAGTTTCATGCTTCATTAATTTGTCGGTCATGGTTTCACCAGAACAGCTTGGTCCAGCCACCATCAGAGTTGGTGAGTTAAATATACCATTACCTCCTTTACTAACACCATCATTGGTGGATGTAGATTTGTCAGCGTCGGGCTTCAAAGACGCGACATCTAGAATAGACACAAACCTGTAAAGAACAATGCCAATTTGATTCTCAGTATTCGTGAATCTGGAGTTTTCCCTAGCAATATACAACAGCTTATAACTGATTACACAAGGAGTCAGCTCACTAATTCAAAATCAGACGAGCCTCCATCAGGAGAGCAAAACTTCCTGCCTGTACTCAATCAACATGATTATTTCAAATTTTTTTAGAGAGTAGACACTCTTAGAGCTTCTTTGACAAAGCATCTCTGGAACAAAACGTATTTTTCGGAAAATGTGCGTTTTAAAAGTGAGTTTATGGTGACGTGATTTTTTATCTAATTATTTATTATTATTATTATTATTATTATTTTTTTATAAATTTATTTTTTGGGGTGGGGGGGTGTTTAAACACGAGTTTAATAAAAGTGACTGTTAACCAAGCTTTGTCACAAGCACTTATCCTTCTCACAGACCATGATATGATAAGCTAACAGAGGTCAGGTGACAATGATATAACTAGTGATACAGCATCAAGAATTCCACCAAAAGTTTATCTCTGCAGACCATTTAGCCAGTGTATTACAAAAGGTTTGTTTGAAGGATCACCATCCAAAGCAGCTAATTCACTACCCGACTTTCTAATTAGTACTGAACACTATTAATGGCCAGTAATGCTCTAACCTTTTCATAGAACTAGTTGCCTGTGAATATGTTTTCTCATTAATTCTTACTTAATACTACTAAATGAGAAAAATGTTTCCTCAGAGTGAGGTGTGCAAGAGAAAACTCAGGTGCCGATTTTGAGGCATCTACCTGAAGGCACTGCCTCAAGGCTTGTAGCCAAGAAAACCTGAAAATAAATGGATTAACTCCCACATTCTTTGGAAAGCGTTTTAAGACGTTTTTGTTAAAATATGTATACGAGTGCTAGAAAATTACATAGTGCATGTGTGTCCTATGAAATAAGTGGTGAAAGAGTAGGTAGTACAAAGTATTAAAACATTTTTGTTCGACAACATTTCAAAGAATCCCCAAATTTGTGTTTCTCACTGTTGGAATAGTTCCCTATCCTCGCCAACTAAAGTAATAGTTTCTTATAGAATTTTTTTTTTGTTTGCTTGCTCACTTTATAATGTTCAATTATGAATTTAAAGATGGTTTAGGATGTATTATGAGCTTATTTAGCATTTTAATAGTTGTTTTAAAAATGTCTTGTTTTATTGAGGCTTATCCCTCGCCTCGTACAGAAAACTGTTTCAGACCCAATAACATCTTTTTAAACATTAATCGTAAGGGGTGAAGGCGGCATCAGAATGCAGGCAACACATTCAACTCAATCAATGGACTCATGCAAAAGATCTGAACCCTTTAAGCAGCAATTAAGGAGTCTGCAATTGGGTGAAAGAGCAATACATGATAATACATTCAAAGTCGTATTACACCAATAGACAAATTCTGCAGATGCCCATCACTGGAAAGATGATTTTCATGAAATGTGCTTCTAGATCTATTATCGCTGGTAGAAACAAGAAAAAAAAATTCGGTTGGAACAGTTAAAGGAAATAGTCGTGCAGTTATCAACCAGTAAAATGCTCTCTGTTCTATTTGAATGCCATACCGAGTTGTAAGATTGAGAGCCCTGAATAGTGCCACAGATAATGCTGCAACCTGCAACAAAAGGAATCCTTTAATTCAAATAATCAAAATACAATGTTTGACACCAGTTCATTCAATTCTTTTACCAACATAAGCAATTCAATTCGACAGGTCCATAAAAATTTCAAAAATAAGCTAGCCGAGCTATACCTCTTCAGGAGACCCCTCTTGAGTCTCCAGAGTAGATGCTAATGCTACATGAAAGGGCTTCTCAGCACTACTTGGCCTTCTAACATGGAAGTTGTTGTGGAGCTGCCAAAGTCAAATTCATTATTAACAACAAACTCAGCATGATGATTCCATAGACAAAGTGAATACAAGTCACTAACCAGTTCTTACCCAATGGACAATAGGAGTCAAATGGCCGACGGTCAGTTTTGGTGACTCTGCTGTGTTCAGCAAGTGTGTTGGCAGAAGAGAAAGTAGGGCAGCCTGCCATGATTTAAATTTCCATGAACGAAAGAACATTTTTAATGCTTCACTATGAAACTAATGAATGCTCTATCCCCTCACGGCTATATAGAGAAAAGAGAACAACATAAATAGCAAGAACCAAATAACCTTAAACAATTAATATATTTTGAATTTTGAATAGATATAAGGCATAAAACATATATAATTAGGTACTTCATGCGCACAAAAGTGGGAAGTCTGAGGAACTAGGGACAAGCCAAGGCATAAGAAAAAGAAGCACCTCGGCCTGAAGCGTACAGTGCCAAAATTTAATGCATGCTTGGACATCAATGGTGTACTAGAGATTTGGCAAACTGAACCACACAAAATCAAGTGTTTGGGAGTGGATTTTGTGAAAACAATTTTTGAAAGTATGGTTGAAGAAAAGAAAAGAAAATAAAAAAGTTCTAAAAAAGACGAAAAAAGATGATCACACCAATGACATGAGCGATTGAAATTGAGACGAGAAAAATGATTTGTGAACAAAGTTGAAGCAAACAACCTCCAAGTAAGAAAATTTCAAAAAATATAGTCATAAAATGAAATTGACAATCAAATTAAAAGTCGTGATATCTTCAAACAGGGTGCTGTTAATTCAAAGTGTGAAAGGAAAACACCGAGGAGTACACCATTCACAATAGTAATCAAAATGCAGAAGACCTTGGCTTTATGGAACCTCTGAATCACTCAAAATACGCTCTTTTCTTCCATATGGGAAGAGAACCCACAGATCCCACTTTTTAATCATGGACCAGGGGAGGTTTTCACCTCTGTGGAGAAGAAAAGAGAAGCATGCCTCTCTTACATCAAAACTTAACTACTTTCCTTGTCAAATTTCCTCAAGATTCACAAAACTGTCAAAAAATTCCTATCGATCCACCAAAACGTGTTTACCACTCTAAGGGCTTGATTGATTCAGAAAAGAACTATGCAACAGGTAGCTCATGAATGCAATTGCATTTAAGGAAGTACCACAACATGCACTTAGTTCACATTTCATACAAGGCATATCCAACATTACGTAGTTTCAGAAATACAATTACCCAATAGTTCAAAAAAGAATAACAAGGGTGAAACAGAAAATTGACCTGAATGAGGGTATCGTTGCAAGCACCATCAATCAACCTTCCTCTCCCCAGTAGACAAAGCAAATGAGCCTTGTGCACAAGTTCAGCCACTTCCTGTCATCACAATTTGATCAAAACCTCAGTACTGAAATGAAGGTAAAATAATCAACATCAGAGAAGGCAATAAGAGTTGTACGTCAACCATGTTCCTCACTTACCTTCTCTTGTGCGGTTGCTCTTCTTACCATCTTCTGTTTTGCAGAGCCAGGTGAAACATCAAACTCAACAGTCACTCCATTGATCAACTCTTCTCTATTATTTTCAGTGGAATCTGATGCTGGAATTGATCCATCCTCCCAATCAGGACCATCAACTTCATCCTCTTTTTCCGGCTTAGAATATTGAGAACCACCCTCAACATGCACTTCCGATGGAGTACTGTCCAGTGCATCCCTACTACAAGATTTAGTTTCTTTTGCATCTCTTGATGCTGCATTATCTGTAGTAGATTGGTCATTATTCCCCTGTTCTCTATGTGGCTGCAAAGGGGAAGACACGGGTCCAAAAATTAATAGAACAACACAAACAGAAACCTAATTTAATCCCAGTGACCAGTAGTGCTTCGACGGTTATCACTATAGAACCATCATGAATCCAGACTATAGGAATCAGAAACATAATATGTAGGGGCCATATCTTAGAAGAGACTTGCTTAAAGTAACAAAAAATGACTAAAGATATCACATAAAGATTAGTAGAAGGTGCATTTACCTCAACTACTGAATTGCATCGACGTAGGTAACTAATATCTTCTTTATTAAACCCCCTCTTAACTCTTTTCAAGAGCTTTCCCACAGCATCTCGAGATATATTTCCTAGAGTATCTGAAACCAAACACTGACATTAGATATATCATACACAAAAGCAAATGAACAAGAATCAAAATTTCAGTATAATTTGGCGAAAATTGGACAATAACTAACCATTATCTTTGATGTTCTCTGATTCATGATGAAGCATGGTTGCATCTTGTTCACCTAACAAACATGGCACAGGAAAGATACATAAAATAATGTCACAATTTCGAGCCCTTATTTTAACAGGTGAAAATTAAAGAGCAAAGTAATTGACTAAGTATTTCATCATGACATAGCCACTGAATTCATTATGCTAAAATCTCATTTCTGTGAAAATTTGGAGGTAAATTGTCGACTCTAAATCAATTATTGATCCCAAGTATCCATTAAGTTCTCATCACATGAAAATAAAAGAGAATTTAGAAACCTAAAATTTTTGGGGCGGGGCGGGGGTGGGGAGGCCGCGTTGGAATGAAATAGATTCTATCACATATAAATGAAAAGTTCCTAAAATGAAAAACTAGCGTGGGAAAGAAGTAATTCCCCAAAAATGAAGAGCAAGAGACAGAGAGAAATCAAGTGTGTCTGTGTGCTTATCGTGAATTGTGAATGTGCGCGATAGCGGAAACGTACCGGTGGATTGTTGGTGTCTCTTGGACTGGTTTCTGGTTCGCATTTCCGATCGATGGAACCTTGCCGCGCCCTGTATTCGTGTGGGTTTCAGAAGGAGAGTGTGAGAGAAGGGGGTAGGGTGGGGTAGTTGGGAGAGTCGCGCGCAATTCTACACTTCCAAGTTCCAAACGAAGGGCGATTGAACGGTTGAACCGCCAATGGTCGGCCCATACCAAGGACAAACCCATAGGCATAGTGCAGGGTAGCGCTATGGTCCAATTAAGAGTCTAGCATCTCATTTATTTCTCTAATAACGAACCAATTATTTTATTTTATCTGACTAAAATAATATATATGTATAATGAATTATACGAGATCACATATTTAAGATTTCTAATTGAAAGTAAAATAATATCATAAGTGAACACAATTGTGGGGTGCTATTGATGATCTTGTAATACCAAATGTCATTCAGGAGACAAAAATAGACAAATTGTTCAATTCTGCTATAGTTGTGAGATTTGTTTCGAGATTTTACAGACTCTAATACGGTGGAAGAGATGAAAAGAGAGGCAGAGAGGATGACAGGGAATGTGGTGGGGCTCGAGAAGACAAGTAATTATAATGATAAGAATACGATATAGATTTTATGAAAAATAATGTTAAATATAAATACGTACATCGATAACATGACATACTCAAATAGTCAAGTATATATAATATTTTTATTTATTTGTTTGTAATATATAAAACTCTCAATGATAGCCATTATATGTTTCTTTTCTTTTGCGATGGAATATGGTTGTAAGAGGTAGGAAGCGGTGGAAGGACGACTAATCAAAATTTTAGCGGGCATCAGGGGTTCAAACGATGGTGAAAGGGAACGATGAAGAATAGATTATTATGATAGACGATAAAAATATGAAGAGAATATCAAATACATATAATATTCTTTTATTATTGTTATATATTATCGAGAACATTTGATAATACATCAACTAATTTTATGCCTCTACGGTTACATATGACATTTTAATAAAAAAAAAAAGGAGATAAGTCGTCATGTAGTGAAATCACATGAGGCTCCAATATAGAGTTTTAGCTTGAGGCGACATGCATCGTTGTGGAAAGATCTGCACAAGCTTTAATATCTAATGTTTAGATTCTTTGGTTTGGAGAATGGTAGCCCAAGCTTTCGTTGCCCTGAAAAATACTAGTTTTAAGTACGTGCTTCGCACGTGATGTAAAATGATGATTTTTTGAATCACAAAATTTTAAGTTTTAACCTTAATTTTTTTTCCAAAAAATATATAATTAAACCAACATATAGCTTTAGTAATTCATACATGTAAGCTAAATAACACTTTTGATCATTTTATACTTAAAAATATTAGTACCTCAATTATTTTCCACCAAGTTAATCCAAATATCTAATCTACAAAAAACTTTTTTCCCAATAAGATTAGTCGCATATATTTGAGTTGATTAAATATGATAACAATACAATTTTAAAACTATAAAAGCATGATATCCCGATTAGAAAGTTGTGAAAGATATTATAGAAAAAACTGATCAATATACATTTTGGAGTTATACGCATTGAATGAAAGTACATTATATATCGAAATATTTGTAGTTTAATCAAATTAAAATACTTTTAAAAATTGCCCAAATTTGGTTATGTAATTATTTTTTTTAATTATTGGACTATAAAAATGTTTGTGATATAATTTTAAATCAAAAGATTGTCATACAACTATATGACTTTGTAAAATATTCTTTTTTTTTTTCAAAAAAAAAAGAAGAAAGCTATTAGTAATCATTTTAAGTTATATACGTTGAATACAATCAAAATATATTAGAATATTTGTAATTTAATTTTTTCAATGTAATATGAAGAGTCACTCATTAATTATATTTATATAAATATATGTTTTTAATAAGGGTATTTTGGACTAAATAAAATATAAGTAGGGACATTATTGGAAATCAAAAGATTTCCACACATCCGCACTTTTTAATATAGTATAGATGAACGTCATCAATTAAAAGAAAGTCCTTAATGTTATTTAATGTCAATTAAAAAGCTTCTTCTTAATGTGATTTAATTTCCAATTAAAAATGACTTGTAAACTTAAACAATAATAAAGTGTATTACCATCACAAGTTTTGATTTCTTTTTCTTTTGTACATTGTTGTTCAATAATGATTAATTAATTCGACTACTAAATGCACTTTGTACGGATTTGATCAGTACCCACAGTGGGTACCGTATGGTACCCACAATGGGCACGTGGTGCCACGTCATCACATCAAAAATTAAAAAAAAAAAATTTTTTTTTGAATTTTTTTTTGGTATCTACGTTAAGTTAAATGAATAATACATAATGCTTGCTCACGATAATAGTGGAATCACCCACTATCATTTTTTCCCGATGGGTCACGGTACCCACAGTGGGTACCGGATCGTAACTGGCACTTTGTAAGTCAATTATTTTTCCAGAATCTAATATCATGTTAGTGTTACTCTACAACCATCAAATTAATCATATCACACTGCCACAAGTTTAGAATCCAAAATTTCATAAGAAAACCTAGACCACGTGGAATATTTTGCCAATTCTTGAAGTGAGTTGGCCAACTTTATGACAAACTATCAACCACCCAATCAAGAGACCTAAGAAAACTTTCCTCATCCGCTTCAGAAAAATTGCAAGGTTTCTTCACTAGGTGAAACCATTACCTAATATGTGAAACTTGGGGAAGTGGGCACGACTTAAATTCTTTAAAAACCCAATGAACACAAACTGACTCAACCCTTACAATTTTTTGCTATCAATTTGCACATTTTCACCAAGAAAGGATCAGATGGCTCCAATTGCTGAAATTTTCGCTTTCTTGATTATTCTAGTAACCTCATCGGCTGCCCCTTCGACCACAGCCTCCTTAGTCACCTTCGTTTTTGGTGACTCGTTAACGGAAGTTGGGAATAACAACTACCTTCAACTCTCCCTCGCCAAGTCGAATTACCCTTTTTACGGGATTGATTACGCTGGTGGACAAGCAACTGGGAGATTCACAAATGGAAGAACCATTGGTGACATTATATGTAATACATTCAAGAAAATTATGCTATGTGTACACCTTTGTTTATTACTAATATATCACACTAGACACAAATAGAGAGTAAAATAACTATTTTGTCCTTCCCTTATTGAGAGGGATGCAGTAAACCGGGGCATACATATAGCATTGCCTTGAATTCAATAATTCATATGTTCCCAATTTGTAGTTTAACTTTATGATATGGAAAATTTCAGCTTCAAAGCTTGGGGTACCTTCACCGCCACCATATCTATCCTTGGCACCAAATGATGATGCACTTCTGAAAGGAGTGAACTATGCATCTGGTGGAGCTGGAATTCTCAATGACACTGGCCTTTACTTTGTAATCTTCACTGCCCTCTCTTCAATTTCAAGAATTTCCTGAAGTACGATCTCATAGCAATCTTGGCTTTTTCACATTATTGTAAGCATTTTGGATAGCAGATACAGAGGCTTTCATTTGATGATCAGATAAATTATTTCGAGAAGACCAAGGAATCGATCAAGGCTAAAATAGGCGATGAGGCAACCAACAAGCTTTGCAATGAAGCACTCTATTTCATTGGACTAGGTAAAAGGTTGTCAACCCGTATAAATATTAAATACGAAACCTCGATAATAAATCTTATTTATTATATCGTTCTAATTTCAGGTAGCAATGACTATGTTAACAACTTTCTCCAACCGTTTCTAGCCGACGGTCAACAATACACACATGCTGAGTTTGTGGGACTTCTGATCTCAACCCTTGGCGAACAACTCACAGTAAGACAATGACAATCAATACTGTAAATCATATAAACCTTGTACATTAGATTGATTGTAAACATTTAAGGAATTTCTTGAATTTGTTGTCTTAGAGACTTTACCAACTCGGTGCACGAAAGATGGTCTTCCACGGGCTTGCCCCGCTGGGTGCATCCCATCCCAGAGGATAAAATCGAGTCGAAGACAATGCCTAAAGCACGTCAATCTTTGGGTGCAACAGTTCAACTCCAAAGTCCAAACGCTACTTGCCAACCTAAATAAACATCTTCCATCTGCACAATTAACGTATGCAGACACTTATCGAGCAGTTTTGCATTTGATCGACAGCCCTACTGCATATGGTAAGTGTACACAAATACACATCTAACGACTACACAACACACTGGTAGGGTCAATTATGAGATATTGGGGCCTAGTCTAATGTTTTAGGGCCCCTAGATGGGTTGCCTAGGTTGTCTTTGTCTCGGAGCTGTCACTAACACCAGCATGATCACAAGCTGTGCTAATTTTGAGTTTTACTAAACCAGGTTTTAAGGTATCGAATTCGTCATGTTGCAATGTTGACACGAAACTTGGAGGCCTTTGTATACCCAATGCGAAAGTGTGCAAGAATCACAGTGAGTACGTATTTTGGGACGCTTTCCATCCTTCGGATGCTGCAAACGAAGTGCTTGCAGGGAAAATGTATGAGGAGCTCTTCTCTCACCCTCCTTCAGCTGCTCCATCACCTTCTGAGCTCTTCTCTCACCCTCCTTCAGCTGCTCCATCACCTTCTAATAACAGAGTTGAGAATTCTGTAAATTTAAGAAGCCTATAAACATACATCAAGTATCAACATAGGATTTACCAAGAAAGGATACTAACGAAACTTTGCCACTGTCTTTCTTATAAATGATATAATATGAGATCTAAATATTGAATTTCCAGAGTTTGTAATCCAATTTCAGTCCAATATATAATTCCGAAGGATGCATGGGTATATTTTGTGAGATGATGTGGGCTTGATAAATTTAGACTCGGTTCGACTAGTGGCCTGCTGCTCGATGAGCTTTGACAAGCCAATCGTGAAAGGCCCACTAGACAAGCCTTTAACAAAAGCCCCTCGTGGGGTAATTTCATTTTCCCCACTATTAATATGGATTAATAAAATTTCTCCATCTCTTATAATCAATAAGATCAACCCAAATTAGCGATGGGAAAAAGTAAAATCTCCCCATATGACAGGGGCAACATCAGAAGGCTGGTCGAACCAGCCAATCTTGGTTCAACCCATGACCGATCAATTTTAACAATGCGGGCTTGTGATTTTGGGTCTTTCCCTCGCTGCTGGATTTTGGCTTTTGCTTGTGCTGATCAATTGGGCCACACTTCTAACCGAACCCAACTGAGGTCCAACTTGAAACTGAGTGCTGCGACCTTCTGTAAATTTTTCTTAACTTCCATTTCATCTCGATAAGTGAACAAATTAAGGGTACATTAAATTTACAACAATTCGAATTACGTGTAAATTGTGTAATTAAAAACAAAAGATAGTATATTAAAAAATATATAATAATTATATGTATATTTTAAAAAGAGGTGAGAGAATTTTTTTTTTTAAATTTGTTGTAAATCAAACATAGCCTAACTTTGAACCCGAGGTTATGCCAAAGCCTACTTCTACTAGTCAAATTCTTATATTTTACAAGTAAATAGGAGAACAAAACCACATGTTTCATAATTCCAATCTTCAAAGTTAAATGAGCATTTGATTGTCTAGTAATACTCATCGCATTCATAATTAATCATCACATTAACTTAATTATCAATAATTTAAATCCCTTCAAATCATTCAGCATGGTTGTTTCACATAATATCGTGCCATCTTAATATTGTATTTTTTATTTTTTCAAATTCACTCTTGAAGTAAAATTTAATTTCAATTACTCAGAACTATCCCTTCACATTATGATCGCAATTAATCCCACAATTAGCTGATGCATTGTTTAGCAGAGCTCGAATGAGAACAAAAAATAGAGAAACATTAAATTTATAATGTTGAAAAGGTTTTATCTACGCAAGGTAGAAATGGGTTTGAATGAATTCAAATGGGGAATAGTTGCTCTCAGACAAAGGCCAAAGTTTTCCACATTAGAATGCCGATGAAGAAGAAACCCTCAAGTATTTAAGCCAAAGGAATCCGGACTTAGAAGAAGCTTGAAGTAGCCTTCATCTTCGATCTATAAAGGGAGAACAAATTAATTTACTCTCAAAACCCCATAGAACAAAGATTCATCAAGCCACCATCAAGCTAGTTCTAAATTCACAAGGAAAATTCCTTTAACCTAAATCCAAAAGAATTTCGAATCCACCAGATCCCTTCGGTGTGGTTAAAGCAAATCGATCATCATGGAGCAAAATTCCCATGCCAAATCATCAGATCTACTGCAAATTTTGAAATAGTAAAATAAAATTGATTCATATACCAGTGGGGGTAATTGGGGATGAACGGTGTGAAACTTACGAGAAAACGCATGAATTCACTGGAAAAACATAGAAATCTGCGTGTCCATAAGTACCAGTGAACGTCTTTGATTTTGCATCTTTTCGTATTTCCTCTGTGACTTTTACACAGAGGAAATCATAGTCGATGCCAATTGATTGAGAAGAAAAGATAAAGATTTGTAAGCTAATCACAGGAAAAAATAATAATAATAATAATAATAAAATCGTAATCGTTGAAGGAGAAATACAGAAAATGGGGGAGGAAGAGTTTGGCGAGAGCGAGATTACTGTGCAGCTACTTCTGAGTTCTGATGCCCGATTTATATGAGCGCAATTAGGGTTCGTGGGTGCTTTATATTCGCCTATCTTTTGGGCCTCTATTGGCATTAAATTTGAGGAGCGAAGTTGAAAATTTCGGAGTACTTGTGAGATTATCTTCTTCCCGTATTTTAGGGCTTATTTAGTGTGTATCGTATAAATTAAAATGTATTTTTATGAATAGGAAGAGAGAAAATTAATGGAGTTGGATGACAGAGATTTAAAAGTACAATTAATATGTGGATGTGATTTATTTGACCAAATTTAAATTTTGAAAAGAATAAATTAAAATTCCTATGCTAATAGACCCTTAGTGCCGTAAGAACCCAAACTTTGAACTTGCTGCGCACTAAGGATCTATACATTTTTCTAGGCAATTCAGTACCCAAACTCGATATTTACTGCGCCGTAAAGACTTCTGTTAGCTTTCCACCGTTAAGTCACCCCATGTGCTCCTCACGTGCGATTTTTCAAGTCCAAAATGGTCCGAAACTTTGAATATTGTTACAATCAAGTCCCAAATATTGAGAAATGTATATTTTAGTTCCAATTTTAATTAAATTCGATTAAATAGTCCCAAATTTAGTTAATTTTAATCTCAAATTTAATTAAATTTGTTGAATTAATTTGATACTGATTAAATAATTTTTATCAAAAAAATTCAACACAGTAATATTTGTTGATAAATATAAATAATATCACTAGTTTCCAAAATCTACTTTAGCATTAGAAACGCCTACATTTTGATTTTAACCTACAAAAATATAATTATTGTATATATATAAAATTTTATTATAAATATAATATATTACTGCAAAAAAAATATTGAATGCAAATAATTAATTAAATCAAATCACAAAAATATAAAAAAAAGAAAAATAATTCAAAATTTTTATTTAGCATTATACAGGCGCACATTTTGATTTTAAACAACAATTATTACTAATAAATGTAGTTATTGTACCTACATAAAATTTTATTAGTAATATATTACAGTAAAAAAATATTTCGAACATAAAGATTTAATCAAATTAAATAAATTTTATCCAAAAAAAATCCTCCCTACCCACCCACCCCACCCTCTCCTCCAACACCACCACCGAGCGCTCGTGGTGGTAGTGGTGGTGGTTGAAACCCCACCCTCTTCAACACCACCACGGTGGTGGTGGTGTTGAGGGGTGAGGTGGGGTGGGTGGGTGGGTGGAGGATTTTTCTTTTAAAAAAATTTGATAAAATTTATTTGATTTGATTAATTCTGTGTTCGAAATATTTTTTTACTGTAATATATTACTAATAAAATTTTATGTATGTACAATAACTACATTTATTATTAATAATTATTGTTTAAAATCAAAATGTGCATATGTATAATGATAAAGAAAATTTTTGAATTATTTTTCTTTTTTTTATATATTTTTGTGATTTGATTTGATTAATTCTTTGCATTCAATATATTTTTTTGCAGTAATATATTATATTTATAATAAAATTTTATATATGTACAATAATTATATTTTTTTAGGTTAAAATCAAAATGTAGGCGTCTCTAATGCTAAAGCAGATTTTGGAAACTAGTGATATTATTTATATTTACCAACAAATATTATTGTGTTGAAATTTTTTGATAAAAACTATTTAATCAGTATCAAATTAATTCAACAAATTTAATTAAATTTGGAATAAAATATACATTTCTCAATATTTGGGACTTGATTGTAACAATATCCAAAGTTTTGGACCATTTTGGACTTGAAAAATCGAACCTGAGGAGCACATTGGGTGGCTTAACGATGGAAAGCTGACAGAAGTCCTTATGGCTCAACAAATATCGAGTTTGGGTATTGAATTGCCAAGAAAAAGGCATAAGTCCTTAGTGCGTAGCGAGTTCAAAGTTCAGGTCCTTGTGATGCTAATAAGCTAATATTTTATGGCAAATTTGGGGTGGTTCAAGTATTCCTATTGGAGGGTGGAAAACCAAAATTTGAGGTCTTCTCGTCTTCTGCCACAAAACCAAATAATGTTGGGGGCTAAAAATTAATATTGGCTCTTTTATATTTTTTCCCTCATTTTTTCCTCTCCTATTTTTCCCTCCCTATTTTTGACCACAATAATTTTAGGTTTCTTGGCACACCGAGTCAAAATATTGGGTCATGATTGTGCTAATAAATCATAATTTTAAGGTTATAGTATTTGAAATTATAATATTTTTAATGATATGTCCATCTGTCGAAGTTTCATTGAGTGATAACAAGTATAGTAGGTAATAAAACACAGATTACCAAATTAAGAGGTGTTTTATATATGTTAGTTTGTTATTTAAAAACATCAATAGTAGTAAAAGTCTTTCGATCCTCTAAGTTTAGTAGTCAAAGTCTTAAGTCGATTATATTATTCTATTTGTTTTATTTTCTCGAAAAATTAATTTATAGTCAAAGCTAATTTTTAATTTTAACAACACATGAAAAAGACCATTACTTATTACATGATTATCATCATTGTTATATATAATTCGGAATGATGGAGCTGACATCCACTGCAACACCATCTGAAATGTGGTTGAGACACTTATAACTTTGTTACGTGTCAGAATAGGTCGATTCATGGTTCCCTTCTAACTATGACATTAGACTAATCCTCCACCTTCTTGTTATATAATTATTATTAAGAGCCTCTCTAATGCATTTAATACGTTGCTTTGGCTTATATGTTGCAATAAAAGAGGAAGAGTCTCAACTGCGTGACATTTAATGCAAAAAAAATACTCTTCAATCTCCAACACCTAGACTTGTCAATCCGGCTCGGCTCACCGAAGACTTATTCGGGCTCGGCTCGAGCTCGTGCACTGTACAAGTTGAGCCTAGCTTGGCTCGTTCTTTAGGCGAGCTGCTTGCTCAAGCTCGCGAGCCGGGCGAGCTCGAGCTGAGCGGCTCACCAAAATGGTGTTCGTGCTCGGGCTCGAGCCGAGCCTGGCTCAGCAAATTTCATGATTATCATCATTGTTATTATATAATTTGGAATGATGAAGCTGACATCCACTGCAACACTATCTGAAATGTGGTTGAGACACTTGTAACTTTGTTACGTGTCAGAATAAGTTGATTCACGGGTCCCTTCTAACTATGACATTAGACTAATCCTCCACCTTCTTGTTATATAATTATTATTAAGAGCATCTCCAATGCATTTAATACGTTGCTTTGCTTTATATGTTGCAATAAAAGAGGAAGAGTCTCAACTGTGTGACACTTAATGCAAAAAAAATACTCTTTAGTCTCCAACACTTAGACTTGTCAATAGGGCTCGGCTCGCCGAAGGCTTGTTTGGGCTCGGCTTGAGCTCGTACACTGTACAAACCGAGCCGACTCGAGCTCGCGAGCCGGGCGAGTTCGAGCCGAGAGGCTCGCCAAAATGGTGTTCGTGCTCGGGCTCGAGCTCGCCTTTTAGGCGAGCTCTAGCCGAGCCTAGCTCGGCAAACGCAGTGGCTCGCGAGCCAGATTGCCAAGTCTATCAACACTACCGTCTAATCCAATGTGCATAGAAAAGAGGGGAGAGGGAGAAAGATGGGAGAAGAGAACTTAGAATAAAATATTTTTTTTATTAAGCTGTTGTAGCAATCTGGTGAGGGGGGTTAGAAAATTGGACATTTATGCTCACATTGATCATTTGGTCAAGTGGCTCCAATTTTTTGGTGAAATAAACTCCCACGTTGAAGATGCTCTAAACTTTAGGAAATCAAAATCTTTGATATATCATCTTGATTTCTCTTAACATGGAAGGTAGCCCTTCACAGTGTCACTGATGTGCCTCTTTCAAATGCTTGTTATTGTTGCTTTAGTTACGTAATGTTATCTACGTGATCATATAAACCCTTTAATTTAAACTTTTTTTTTCCTTCGTAATAGAAAAAGAACTTCAAATCTCAAGTTCAAAATAAGAGGAAACTCTCAACATCAAATAATTTACACATGGAGTTTGAACAAATCAATATCTATATTAATGCGGTGTGTGGGGGGTGGGGCCATGTATGTGTCAATCATTGGTTCGTGCCCACATGTGGGCATCAGATCGTTTGCATATAATGTGGTGATGTGGGCTATTTTAATTAAGGGACATGCGAGGAGACATTGAATGAAAAGTATGTCTTGAAGACTCGTTCTGCTCGTATCCCTTTTTTTTTGCCCATCTTTTTCCTCCTAGATGAGAATTCTTGATCGTTTGTTGGCCCTTCAAAACGTGACTTGTTTGCTATAATAGCAAGGAAATGGAAAAACAAGAATAGATCCATGAAACTGAAACAGCACTAGACTGCAAAGGCCGAGTATACAAGATTTGACAGGAAACTCTTATTTCCTTGGCCAGAAAAATAAAAATAAAATGATAAACTTGTTAAAAGAATTCTACATCAGTCAAGAACTCAAGATTCAATACAAACATCAACAAAATAATGCTTGTAATCTCCTGAAGGGCGAAAGAATAAAAACTCAATAAATCTCTCTGTACATGATTTTCTACTTCAGCGCAAAAATCATTGCCTGAATCTGATTATTGTTACTCTCCACCTCGACATTATTCATTTCTTCATGAGATTTTTTGCAAGAGAAAATTAGCTCAAAATTCTTTCTCTTGTTCTTGGTCGACTGGTCGAGTTAGCTACAATAGCAATGCACTCCATGCGACAATGTATGCTGCTGCTAGAAACACATTGCTGCATAAAGACTTGGTCGGAGAAGCCGAGCTCCTGGAATCCATAGCTGGAATTGTACTATTTAGAAGGCTACCATTTCTGTCTCCACTGTGCATTAGAACAAGTTCGAAATGTGAATACAATGATTACTCAATACTTAAGTCATATACTCAATGCACGTTTAGTGCACAGTATAACAGAAATAATGTAATGTCTACATAGATATACAATTATTGTACCCATGAAAACATATTCTGTATAGGATGATATCTATTGTGCTGAAACATGTGCGTGGACACAATATAAGTCCATATGGACATTAGGTCACTTCTGCACAGCATAGTGCTTGTCGTGTCATAGAAAATAACAAACTCATGAAAATTTCATATACCTTCCAAGAAACAAGCAAGAACCATGACCTGCAACAATAGTTCAATGAAGAAATTTTAGTAATTCAACTTTTCGAAATATAAAAAATGTGTATCAAAATTATCAATGAATAGATTTTACATACTTGGATTCGTGGTAGTGATAGTAGCCACTCCATTAAAGTCACAACTTCCTGGAGTCTTCCCCGTCTGCTGGTAATAAGCATTGAACGCATAACTCGCGTGTGCAAAAATATTATCCGGGTCATAACACGTTTGTCCCTGCAATAGAGGCGAACAATCGACCTTCCCGGGCCCACAAGCCCAATCAAGTGCAGCCTGCAGCATTTTAGCATCCGCACCATCTCTTGCAGCACAGAACGTCTGGTTCGTAGTGTCATTTGCCAACACAGCCCCTGAGTCCGTCAAGTGCATAATATAAATGGGCTGCCCGTTCGCATCAAACAGTCCCCAATTCTTCTCAGACACGGGTCCGGGCTTTGCGTCTTCATTGTAGAGCTCATAAATGTAAGTGCTAACACTAATCCCGGGATGTTTAGGCGTCCCCGTATTGTTCCACACATGTCTTATCAAATTGCTATTGTAGGTATTAGCGTTTTCCAAAGTGGCGTCTGGCTCATTTGAATCCCCTTTCGAAGGCCATCCAGTTTCGGTCACCATCACGGGGATGTTAGTGAAGTTAAGATAAGCCATGGCAAAATAAGCAGCATCGACCATAGCATCAAAGACGTTGGAGTAATGAAGAAGGGTGTTTGAGTCCACTGCTTCTTTGTTTGAAGGGAGAGGCTTTAAGAGCGCGTAATCTAGTGGGATAACGCCATTCGATTGCATGTAATCGAAATAAGGATACACGTTTAACATGAAATAAGAACCCGTTGATTGCAAGAAATTAAGCATGGGAATTAGTACGGGATTCCAAGAATGGTTAAAGAAAGCTTGAGATGGTGGGAACGAGTCGAGGATAATGGACGAAGCAAGTGGTGTGGAGACCTTGATTTGCCGGTCGAGATTTGAAGCCACTAAGGCAGATTGAATGAACTTTAGGGCAGGGACAAGGACACGGGCGGCATTTGGTAGGGTTGTTAGGACCTCGGAGCCTACACAAATTGTCGTAATGTTGGTAGAAGGGTAGTGGGCTACTATGTTTTGTGACACCCAATTGGCAGCCGTCGAGTTTGATTGACCAATGCCTAGTAGTTGTTCGTTGGGGATAGAAACGGCGACTTTGATGCCCGTATCGGCTAGTGCAAGAAGCATACCCCGGTCGGCGTTGTAGAGTCTGACGTGGCGAATTTGCTGAGCTTTGAGGAGTGCGACTACTTGCGTTGGGTGTGGCATGTCTGAGAGGTCTGTTCCAATGTTCACTCCAATAAATGCATCTGAAAAAGAAAAAAGGAAAAAACAAAACCTGTGTTAATTCAAGCCCTTGTGAAAGCTAAGCATGTGTTCATTTTAACTTTTGTGTGTCTAAAAATTAATTTCTGCTGCTCACTCAGAGTAGACAGATGAGGAAAATAATTATATGGTTATGGTGGCTCTTAAGATGCAGGAATGAAATTATATTCCCTTTGAACCCAAAATCCTATTAAAAGTATATAAATTGTTGAGGACTGGGGACAAAAAACTTGGATCACTTGTTGGAAGATTTCTAGACATAGATACCATAACTAGGAATAAAAGCAAGTCTTGAGCTGGAAAAACATGTTGTATGTGTTTGTTGTTTTGTTCAAGAGTAAATAGAAACTGTACAAGGGCAAAAAAGAGAATTCATCGAGCTCCAACGGAATGTGCAAACACAAATACTCGTATTCGGAGCTGTACAATGGCTCCGATCGATGGGTTTTCCGATAATCACTTGCCACTAATGAGCTAAAACTTGCACTAGCATATTTTGCTGTGCTTAAAAAGTCACATTGCAAAAAGGTAAGTTTTATTAACTAGAAAAACAAAGGTAAAAATCAATTTTCACCAAATAAGTAACTCAAAAGTAAGTTTTAAGCAAAAACCCAAACTCATCACATCCACATAAAAATTTCTACTACTCATAGAACAACTAATGTTAACTAACTATTGAGAACACCAATATGGACACAACAAACTCAAAAATTTATGTATGGGTAAGTGACTAGTGTAAATTTCAGGCAGATAACACAAAAGAAAATTGTGAAATAATCATGGAAATATTCATATTATTAATTATTCAATAGCATTCTTTGCTTGAACCCCATAATAAGGAAAAAAAGAAAGAAAAAAAAAAAGAAAGAAAAAAGGAGCAGTTATAAATACAATCCTATAAAATATCAAGAAAACAGTCATTCCCTTCATTCTACTTGGATTACCAGATGAATTAATAAATCCGTCCACAATAAAATAAAATAAAATAAAATAAATTCAACCTACTACAACAGCATATGAACAATCACAAAGTACCAAAATCCTAACTTTCAAATCAACCAACCCAAATCTCCATTTATAATAATATATTTAAGAAGATTGATTGTGTTGCTTTACCTTGGTCAGCAGAAACAGCTGAGACAGTCAAAATCAAGAACAGCAAGACTAATGCCATATATAAGTTGCAGAAAAACCACCCAAGAAAAAGCAGAAAACTTGAGGAGAAGAGAAAAATTGAAGTGAAGAATAAGCTGAAGAAAATTAGTAGAATCAAAGTGTGGGGCAATGGTGAGTACTGAGTAGAGAGAGGATATTTAAGAGAGAGAGGAAATGTTTGGCAGCAATAATTAGAGATTTCTTGATCAGATTACAGATCATCCAACGGCTAAGAAATCATCTTCGTTTTTGTTTCTTTTCTTTCGTTTTTGTTCTTTTCTTTGTTGTTACTTTTTGTTTCGATTTCTTTAATAAATGTGTGATATGGGAAGTGAACTTTTCAGTTTTCACAGTCCCAACAGTGGAAGAGTGGGCACAAATTACTCATTTGCTGCAGTGTGTCTTGGGAGCTTATGCCTTGAATGGAGAAACCCACTTTTTTGGTAGCCGTTACGTGCTGCTACTATTTTAACCCGTGCATTGTGAAGAGTTTGTGGGCCCAGAAATGACACCTCGACGACTGAGGTTGTCGGAGAATACAGCTCGTTTTCAACGGTCAAATCTTTGTTTCATTTGCATCGATGCGGGTACAATAATCCCATATGAGCGTTGTTAATTACTCAGTGTACGGCTTCTTCATGGTTGAAATCGACCGATAGAAATAATTGAAGAACAGAGTCATGAAAGACCGAATAACAAATGTAATCAAGTAAAAGATAGAAATAATGAGAATTTGCAGAATGAATTATAAGCGAATTTACAAGGAATTTAATTTTATTAATAATCAGTTCTCTATTTATATGAAACTTCGAATTAAGACAATCGTAATTACATAATTTCATCAGGGACATAATAGTCATTCACATCATTAAAATATTATTTTATATCTTCCTCGGGTGCCTCATGTTTCATTAATATATTCATAACACTCTTAAACGACTATTAATACAAACGCTTCTAAACTTGTTTGATAAAAACCTAATGGGAAAAAAACTTCCAAACCATCAGTAGGTGCTCGGCCAGATATCGCTTCATCAAAACATCGCTCACGATGCCTATTACAGATAGGAGTATTCATGCGCCATTAAAACCTCACGACCTAGGTAAAAAACTTGATCGGCGAAAAGAGTGACTACTCTATCCGATTTCATATCTTGAAGAACTGATATCATTACTTCGGTGAAGGATTTCAATATCATCATTATTTGGATTCTAAATCATTTGTCTCTATTATAAACTTGATCCAATAGACATCGATTTCTCTGTCGCTTCAATATACTTAATATACGCCGTTAAAACCTTATTAGAAACCCAAAGGAAAAATCCTAATGAAGGAAAAAAAGAGACATTATTCATGTGAATACGCCTTTAATGTTCATCATTAAAAACTGGTAGAAAACCCGATATAAAACCTCGCCATGAAAAGAGTCAACGCCAGATTTTATATAAGATGTCATAAAGATTTCAAAATCTTTCATAGATTTGAAAGTATAATTACATATGGTTCATACTCTTCATTTATCTCCACGTGAACGAAATTTTAGACGCTATACAATATCACGTTATATTCAAAGATACATGCAATCAACCTTCGATCTCATTTTCTCACTATATCAAGATATATACCTAAATCTCTTCCTCGAGATTTCATATTAGTTGAGATTGAGTCACTTCATTAAAAACCTTGTTTGAGAAAAAACCTTTTGTGACAAAAAACATCAATTAAGGAAAAGAAAGACGTATGTTTAATTTTTCAACAATATTAATGTAGATATTTTGAGTCGTCATTGCACGTAATCGATAATAATACATTTGAAACCTCTTCAAGAGTTTCTCTCATTTCTCATTAAACCGTGCATGAACAATTTAATCATAGGACATATATTTGACAAAGATCGGCATTTTCGATGGATTTTAATATCCTCACTATTATTGATAGAAACGCTATCTTTTCATAGTGTGTCGACACTTTCAATTTTATTTCTTTCTCCATATCGATACATAACTTATCGAGATATCTCATTATCAATCCTCTTGTGATTACACAATATAGTTATGTCTATATACTCTTCAAGAAAGCATATGCCTCAAGTTATTAAGCATCATCTTTTATAATTTTCTTTGATATATATGATTGAAATCTTATAATATCAACGCTCACATGCGCTAACTTATCAAAGCATCTTAATCGATATATGTGATTATTCATAGCATCTTTTATGTATCCTTGAACTTCAAGTTCATATTTCAATTGTGAGGATATAGTATGATTCTATTTCACATATCATTTTCACCTTTAATACTCCCTCATGCTAAGAAATTTAGAACACTAAAACTCATATAATACGTTTCCTCATCAAATTCTTAATATGAGAATTTATATAGTTGCATTCTATTCTCGATATTGGCAATTTATTGGAGGACTTTAAATAATTTGTTGCCCATAATATCCCACTTGTATCGCGCTACTCAATCCTTTCGTGGATTTATTCAAGTATTCGTGGATATACATTTACTACCTTTATCATTAATCTAAATCATGCTCATATCAGAGCAAATATTTAAATAAATTTCAAATTACTTAATCATGTACACATATGACACTATCTAGTGGATCCATATCATAATATCTAAGTAGTCACATGAGGATGGTGGGCGTATTTCATCCTTTATTCTGTATATATTTGAGATTTTATTCCCTAACATTCGGCCAATAATTATTTATCGAGAATAATTATTTTGAAGAATTCTTTTTAATTCTTCACTTGAAATATCGATTTCTAATAATTATTCTAAACCGATAATGGAGTCAGCTTTGCAAACGAGTATTATTGAACTTCTAGTTGAGTAAATTCTTATATCAATTTCACTATTATCCAGATAGTGCTCAACATGATTTATTACTTTCATCATATGTATAGCTCAAACATATTCCATCATGTTTTTGAGAATTATTACACATCACTCAAGCGTGGAATCTTAGCACATACGCTTCATGTTTCGACATCGTTCCAACGCGAGCCTTACACTCATCGTTTATAAATTATCCGGCACTTACAAAGATTCACCATAATAATGGTCCGTGATATAATAATGGATAATTTGCTTTCAAATCTTCGAAAATACTATCCATCACTATCGATCAAAATCCTAAAAAGGATTTATCAAGCAGCTTGAAAGGTTGAGGATGCTAATGAATAAGGGTATCCTACAAGATATCCGATGGTTGATTGAAGCGAAGGTTAGATTATCCGTGAGGTTTCAATTCCTTCTAAATACATATCCTGGTATGGGTAAAAGTAGTTTTTTCAAAGAAATGGAGAGCAAGATTAGGGAGGATGCTACAAGTGTGCTTTCGGTGGACACCTGTGACACTCGATGTAAATCTATGGACGCGTGTCGAAAGAATCGAAGATAAAATAGCATTCTATTAAGGATGGATTATAAGGAGCCTTTGGATGATATTCAATGCGCTCGGTATACATCCTAGTACGCATGCATAAGGTGAGCTGATGATGGCTTTATGGGCCAAATTCAAAGATGAACAATCACGCGTTATAGTCTTGAAAAACTTATTTTAGAAGATCCTATTTGTAAATTTAGTAGAAAAGTTTAGTATAATAATTTTCTCATATTAATATAACTTAAGCTCCTGTGATAATAACTTAAGATCAATGTTTTTCTTGTAATTGTAAATATTGTTTTTCAATTTTTAAGATATATATATGTATATATATATATTATTTTTCAATCAACCGATGTATATGTCATTTCACTAAAATTTTTCTCTTTTCTCTTTCATATTTGTCAAAGTAAATAGTGTAATCAATTATTAGTTTGAAAATTTTTTCTTTAAATAAAGGGATTCGTGGTCTCTCTATGTTTATATCGCTGAAAGTATAGTGCAAAAAGAGAGATAGGAGTAGAGATGAATATAGAGATTTTAGAATCATCTCATACAAGTCAAAGATTTACCTCACCAGATTAAAACCATATGTGTTCTTGGTGGCTCCAAACTAAGTAGTCATATCCAATATGTGGATATGGCAACAACCAACTGAGGAGTTAGGAAACAAAATATCAATATACTATATGGAGGACTAATAACAAACTATTAAGAGTCTTATGATGGCCGCACAATCATGGGGGATAAGAAAGTGTCAAGTGTAATACCTTTTCATCGAATTTTGAAGGCGTGTCCCGAATTGGAGTTAGAAATGTCATTAGTCCACCTGATTGATGCTACAAACACAATCCATCCACGCATCACGATGTACATGATGAACAATATTGATGCTTTTATTGTTCTTCCAGCGCTATAACATGTGGAGAAATATTCAATATAAATAATATTTGCACAAAGGAACTTTCATAACAAACCCATAGGTTTGTTGAATATTAATTATTTCTTTTTGATGGTTTGCTAGCATTTCTAGATCGTGTAGAACATAAATTTATTTCTCGTTCATGAGAAATATACTTGTTCTGCTTAATACAGCTTGCCGATCTACTCATCAAGATTCAATCATATGCTCAAAAATCATGGAAGTGAAACCCATCTGGCCACATTACATCTGTCAAGAGAAAAAGAGATCCTTTGGATCTTTTCATTATGAACCCTAATGTTCTAGGTGCAGTTACGGGAAAGATTTATACTCTCGACGCATCCTCATTTATGGGTTCAATATGTATTTTATTTTTCGCATGTTTATTGCCATCTTTGATATTCTCAATATGTTCCACGTTTTCTGTACTTCTTCCTGAGTAATAATAATAATATCATATTGTCTTTGCTGAGTAAATCTTAGTGATTATGCTTCTTCAAGAGCATTTTATTCTCATATTAATACAATCTCATATCATCGATGAGATTACTTCATATAATCTCTCCATGCGATATATTTTCTTTGATTTATCAACATGGGATCTATTGAGCATTTTACTTTCATCTATTTATCCAATGGTAACTTCAGTGCGAAACTTACTCAATTTTCTCCATCAATATTCAATAGGCGTGGAAAGTGAACATTCCTTTATTAAATGCTTCTTTAAGAGCATTTCTCATCATATCACAATATACTAATCTCATAATGAGATTTTTCACCGCTGTATATTTTCTTTCTCTTTTATCACAATGGGATTCTTTGAGCAATTTCATTTCATCAATACATATAACTGAGTAAATTCTCGGCATCACTTGCTCAAATCCCTTCTTTAATATCAATAGAATATTCATATCGACATATATAAATCGCTTATCCAATTGTGGTTTAATCCAACCACATTTTGTAATAAGTATTCTAAACGTGTGGTATAACCCATCACATTGAAAATATGCATACCAATCGTGTGATATAACTCACCACATTGGAAATATATGCGAAATTTAAAGTGCAGTACATTTAAATCAGTAAATTAAATTTCTCCAATAGGTGGTCGAACCTACCTGTATGGGAATTATTGCAATAAATATAAATTTACGAATTTAAATTAAGTAGAATTAAAATGCATAATGATTAACTACTTCTTGAGGGTAGTAAGTCGCTTAATGGAAGGTATTACCCTTCAATTAGCATATAAATTGCATAAATATATAAAATCTTCTCTTAGTGATGGTTGAACCCATCATCGTGTATGAGGTATTAAGATTTAAATTGCAATAAATAAAGTCATGAGACTTAAATATCTATAGCAAGAATTTGTTCTAACTATTTCTTCAAAATATAATTATCGCCAAAGTAAATGTGGCCAGAATCGAATATCTGTCACGCCAATCACATTAATTGCTTGCCAATAGCGACTGGCAAAAGCGTGCTACACATATTTCTTTATAAAACATTAATACATACTCATTTGTCACAATCGCTAATTCACACGAGCGTCACATGGCAATGCGTGTATGCCGCACATATCACTTTATAAAGTTTTCACATTATAAGCATTAATATGTAAATATTCACAAAGTCTAAGGACCCTTTGTAACTTTTTCAAAAGTTGGGGTACTGATTTGTAAATTTTGAAAGTTTACCTTATTAATATTGGTGTCAAATCAAGATCTCGTTAAATCGATATAATGGAGTTTAGAAAATTTGATTTTGATAATGTATGCTCCTTATATCTCAAAAACGAATGTTATAGTTTAATATATTATTATATTATATATATTACTTTTTCTGTATATAATACATATATAATTTTTTGTATATATATATATAATATATATCTTAACTTTTCATATTATAATATATTATAATATAATATAATATATATAATAAAGTAATGTATATATACTCTTCTGCCCTTTTGGTTTGTACGTAGAAATTAGCCACAATTCCATCTTTCTCCACAAAATTTGGTCAAAACTAATTTTATTATTTCATACCAGTGATCTTTGAACTTGTTTTTCTCCCCCTTATGGTAATCTTTTCATGTCATTTTTGGTATCAATGGACTCCGCCGTCGAGAACTTGATGATGTGGTGTCGTTTACGTTTACGCCAACTTGTTTGGCGAAAATGGAGTTGAAGCGATGGTTGTGAAATGAATATATAAACATAAATGAATTATTTCTTCTTCTGATATTTTTATGCAAAATAATTTTGGTGTAATAATCTAATTTCGACATGTAAGATCATCTATAAGATGCGGAAAGATACTCCCTTCTTATTACTCAAGGCTAGAGACTCGTGATGATAACGTGTTATAAAAGTATAGAAATAATAGAGAGAATTTTAGAATGAATTATAAATTTAATTTGATGAATGAATTTTATTAATAACTGCCCTATTTATAGGAAAACTGAATCATGACAATCAGAATTACATAATTTCATCAGGGACATAATAGTCATTCACATCATTAAAATATTATTTTATATCTTCCTCGGGTGCCTCATGTTTCATTAATATATTCATAACATGAACAAAATATAATATACTTTCTTTTATGAGTTTTTGTGAGTCCAGGGGAGAAAATGTCCTTATAACGAGTGTTCATGTAGTCTCGTGAAAAATGGACTTGCTCCTATTTTCACATAAATAAAGAAATATTGACTAATCTATTTACAAATATGCAAATAATCTAATGTCCACTATCGTGCCACTAGTGGACATTCGATTATTTTTTTCACAAAATGTAAACTTTACATTATTTTCCCCAATACACATTGAATCTTGTGGAAAAATATAATAGCATCAATCAATTAAATAAAGGTACATCATAAAATAAAAAATAAATGCACCTTGAATAAAATTAGTGAACTAAAATAAAAAAAAATGTAAGTCTGTCTTCACGAAATTGAGGAAACAACACTTTTAAGTGACTCAACGTGTTAGTTTTCCATTGATTGATTAATATGTGTACATAGATTGTCATTTAATTTACATCTCCACATTCAATGAAAATGTGACAAATCATTAATGTCAAAAATATAAAGTTTGAATGTCAATCCAAAACCATTCAATGAATTCTAGGATGATACCATCTAACTTTAATTTTTAGGGCTTGTTTGGTAGACATTAAATTTTCTCTAATTAAATTTACTTTTCCTTCTCTTCATTTTAAATTGCTCATATAGTGATTGTATTTATATGTTGGATGTACAGATGTACATACACACCTTAAATAGGGCGTGGAAAGGTGTCACTTTTACCCTTCCCATGTTAATAATGAATCTTACCCTTTATTAGAGGGGGCATATGTATGCCCAGTGTGCATATAACATAACATTTTCAGTTGAAAATATTGATTTCAAAAGGGGAAATTATAAAAATGTCCAAATCTTTTATTGTTATTTGAAATGTATTTGATTTTGATAATTATTACAAAGGCGTCTAATTTTGTCACTACAATGTCCAAATTGCCCTTTGTAATGAAAATGATTTCAAAATTTCCTTCTAGCCAATTTTTAAATATTAGGATTATTATTTGTAAATGTATTTCTTGATATTATTTAAATGTCAAAAATATTATCTGGAAGTGTCGTTCTCCATAATTTGTTAGTATATTTCTCGAGATCATACAATTTTATATTGTTTGATGTAAATGTTAGACTAAACATTCATTACTTCCATAAAAAAACGATTGTTTTAGATTAAGCATGTAGTGAACACACAATCCATGAAGACAAATTACACCAATGATTTGTAGTAATACATTTCTATTCACACACAGACAAATATAATGTATAGTTGCGGATACACTACATAATTTGCAATGAATGAAGGCATATTCCATACTCACCTATGAGGATGTGATGTGTATATATGAACGTAAAATGATATCGACATAGCAAATGCTTGGTGGTAACGTAGGTAATTTATATGGTTATTTGTGAGTGTTCTTAAATACCAGCCACTAACACACATTAATACATTAGACATTTAATTACATCATTTTGCACTTATTAAATCGGTAAAATCTCGATTTTTGAAAGTGTAATTTAGACATTTGAAATGTCAATAGTAACATTTTATCGTTGTAATTCTTGACACTTCATGTACTAAACTTCAAGAACAACAAATATTACCAAAGAGACAAATAGATCCAAAAAACAAAATGAATACTCTTACAAATACCATTTCAGATTTGTCATTGTAAAATTAGACAGTTCTTGCTTATGTCGATTCCACACCTTCACCAATGTTATTATTTATTTTTCAAAAATACATGCATTCACAGTTATTATTCAGTTAGTTATATACTCTTTTAATTTCCTCTATACAAGAACTCCTCCTGTAGGTTGAGAGAAGGTTTAGTGAGAGATTTATGTGATTTTGGTCTTTGGACATTCTCAGCCGAAATGCAATCGACCGTAAAATCTAATTGTTGATCCAATAAGGTGTTTAGAATCATGTTCACCATTTTGGTGGAGGTTCAACAGATCATCTAAGAACTAGAAGCTGTCTCCAAAAAATCGAAGCCATTTTGGAAATAAATTAAAACTTGTATTCTTGTTGTGGGTGATTTCTATCTCGGATGCATAATCTCTTGTAGAAATTACTAGGCCTAACATTGTTGATGTTAGGGTTAAATCCCCTTTATTTTCACCACTAACTAATATATCTGTCCCACATTTTAATTGCAGAGGAAGTCCTCCGTTTGTTCTTTCTTTTTACATTTTATCAGATACTACATCTGTCCCAAAATATAAGCTCACATTCCTTTTAAAGATATAATTAAAATATTAATTATTTATATGTCCCTATTTAATATATATTGTTAATACCAAAATATATTAGTTGAAATAAATTATCCAATAAATTAAATGAAAGGATATATTAGGAAAATAAGCTTAAATTTTACTTTTGCCAATACTATTAATTATATTTTTCTTAATTTTTGTGAAATTGGAAGTGGGCTATATTTATAGGGCCGGAGGTAGTAATTTTTGTTCAAAAATATTGTTAACGTGTGTTAGAACAGAGGTGATTTATTGTCAAAAACAGTGGTATCGGAAAATGTGCAGAGGAGTTAGCAATATTTATGATAATTTTTTTTTTACCGAAGAGCATTTATGATATTAAACGTGCAAATAAAAGTGATTTGACTTTTAATAATTATTTTAAATACGTATACAAACGATATAATTGACATTGTACATAATCGTCATACCTTGAAGATAGGTAACTTTACAACTTTTGTAGGATTTTGCGTTTATTATTATTATTATTTTTGTATGGGTGATTATAAAGTAAATAAAAATGATATAAAAAAATAAAAATGATCAAATCAATCGAATGAGTAGTTGAAATAATAATTTGAAAAGTGATTTTTTGCTTTAAGAGCATTTTCAATAGTTTGTGAATTATCAAAATTTGGTGTCACATGTCAATAATGAGTAGTTTAAATGATAATTAGAAAAATGGACACTTTGCTAGATATTGTCTATTTAAAATTTGTTATTAATTATTTTATTTCTCTTTAGCCAATGATTCATATATACATTAACTCTCATTCATTCAATTCACATTTATCATGGGATATATTTTCTCTCAATTTATATTTTATTTGTTATGTCATTGAGAATTCATACAATACCATTGGAGATGCTCTAAGTTGTAGCAAACAAGCTCCTTGAAACGTGGGGCGGGGCCGCAGGGGGCGCCCCGTTGTTTGAATGGGCGACTAGAGGATATGGATGGATAATGGAATTTAAAAACTGATCGTCAAACCGTGCACCTGATTTGCCATTAAAGCCCAATAACCCCAAAGCAACCGACCCACTCCAATTATCTCAAATCTACAAATAAGATTATCCCAAAATGAGAACATAGCAGGGGAGCCAGCTTGCCATTGACCTGCCCCGAATGGGTAAGATTTTTTCCGACTCGTGGGTCAACAAGATGGGTCGGGGCAGCAAGCTGTGACCTGTCCTGGGTCAAGATCGTGGTCAACCCAACGCGCCGCCCCGTTTTATTTTTATTTTTATGTTTATTTTTTTCAATATTATTTTCAAAACCCGTAACCCATTTACCCACTAACCGCCAGCCCAATTTTCCAAATGCCAAGCCCAATTAAATCATTAGAGCATCTCCAGCAATCTCTCTATTTTTAAAGGGCATATTCCATTAAATAAAGAGCATCTTTAAATTTAAAGTGCGAAAATTTTTAAATACTCCAACAAGCTCTCCAATTTTAACTCTTTATTTTACTCTTTTCAAGAAAAATTATTGTTTTATCTCAAATTTAATTAATAATAATATTTTTAAGTATAAATGACCAATAGAATTAATTGTGGATTACATTATTCAAGAACTAGGACATTGAAACTTGTAATCATTCAATTATAAAGAGTGAGTTTGACTCTCCAAATTTGGAGAATCAAATTCACTCTCTAAACTAAATTGTTAATTTAAAGAACTTGTTGGAGTAAAATTTTAGAACTTAACTCTTTAAATTATAAAGAATCTCATATTTAAAGAGCTTGTTGGAGATGCTCTTAAAAGACATTCAATCAACTTAGTACTCAGAGTCTCAAACGCAACGCTAGTGAGTGGTGCCTGGTTACGTTGCTGACTATTCTTGTGACCTCGACTCTCTCACTTCCAACCGTTGGCATTCACTCTTTGCCCTCTGCTTCCCAGTTCTCTCCGACCCTTTCGCAAAGCACTCTACTCAATTTTGAAGGGGTAAAATATTGTATTATGGTTAAATCCCCTTTTTTTGTTATAAAAAAATTCGAGTCAACAATAGGGTCAACAAGTTCACTAGAGCTGCCCCGTGACCCAACCCGACAAGACCTAATTGTTAGCGGGTCACGGGCCAAAAACAGAGTCGGAAAAATTGTACAACTTGGCCACAGAATCGACCAATCCGACCCGTTGCCATCCCTAATTGATTCTGTCAAGTTAGGGTGGCTAGAAGCCTACTTTAAAAGTTATGTGGAAAAATATGTTCATTGTTTATTCTTTTCACAAATTAAGCGTGTTTAATAAATTTCATTATGATATGCATTTTTCAAAATAAATTATTATTTATGAAAGACACATTCTAAATACACCCCATCGCCCCAATCCTCCGATTATTTTTCATCACAAATCAGTGCCTTAATTCAATGGCTGAACAAGAGCCACCGTTGTGTTCCTCCTTGTCTCCTTAGGGCCATTGCCATTGATGCCACCCCATCACTGCTACCAGGGGTGGATCTAAAGTTATCGTTTAGTGTGAGTGAGATTGGAACACAAATGGAGGGGTTTGGAGGAGGCAGAAAATGTCTACTAGTATACTAGAAAACTTTTAGATTTACAAGATGTAAAATGAAGAACAAAATCACAAAATATAATATATTTGTTCACAATTGTTCCCTATGGCTTCTCGTACTCTAAAAATGATGTATAATAGTCTCATTATCAATTTATTTTAATACATATTTTTCAACATACACGATTATACTGGGTCTCTATAGTTCGAATAGCGTTTGGTAGCCTAAATTTCACTATTCTTCCCCTAGTTGGGCTTAACTGGCCCACTGGCTCAATTGGACCAAAACATATTTAACTCACAAGCTCAATTAGATCAGTTACATGAAATTGGCTACTAGCAACGTTTCAAATAATAATGTCATTTTAAGTAGCCACTTAAGAAATTGTAGTCAAGCATTTAGTTGAGTCTCAACTTGTGTCGATAAAATTGTTTAGAAACAAATACTGACCATCATCTACATACAAATATATCAAACACAATAGTAATACTCACCAAAGCTTCATAATTTACAACACTCCCTTTGATGACTTTATAAAACAAGTAACATGTGTTTAGTCAGAGAGATTTCCCACAACAGTGTGTGAAATAATACTCCACAATTACATGAATCTTTCCAGACATTGTCCGATTGGACTCCCCGTCGAGGTTTTAAGGTGGTAGCAACTAGTATTCCACAATTGATTGTAATCTTTTTTTTTTTTTTTAAATTTAATTGGGACATTTAGTTGTATCTATTTTTTTACAAAACAAAGTCTTTAAAGAGTCAGATTGCAATTTGCGATGCAGCGAATTTACCGTGACATCAAGCACCATAAATATTCTCACCTCCTCCCTGTCAGGTTTCTTTCCTAATCTGCATTTGAGTCTATAATCTATTATAATTATAATACAAAAATGAAAGAAAAACAGAAAAAAAAAATTATCATTAGACAATGCAATGATGTATTATCAATCCAACGTAGTAAAAGTATAATTATTTTTTGGTTCGTAATAACATATGATATTTGACATGTAAAAAGGTGTATGAACATGACCATTGATTGCCCTAAACAAAGTAATCTTACAATACTTTAGAATGTTTTCGAAAAGAAAAATGCTAGTGGAGTAGTGAGATGGATTGAGCGAAAAGCAACATGAAGAAAATGATAATGTGATAATGGGGTTTGGCAAATATATTTCCCCCCCACCCCCACACTCCCAAAAAAAAAAAAAAAAAACTGTACAAATTGATTTGTATCCAAACAAGTTTACAAAAATGAATGTAGCAGTTTTGCAGTTGTTATGAGCATCTCCGACAAACTCTTTATTTTTAAAGAGTATATTCCACTAAATAAAGAGTATTTTTATATTAAAAGAGTGAAATTTTTTAACCACTTCAACAACATCTTTATTTTTAACTCTTTATTTTACTTTTTTTGAAGTAAATTTATTATCTTGTCTTATTTTAATTGATAATAATATTTTAAAATATGAATGACCAATATAGTCAGCATCGTTTCAGAACCATCGAGCGATTTGTAACTATGGTCCACTCATTTTTGATGGCGTTGACTCGTTTGAAATTGATTAGATCTGGAATCAAGAGAGGAGTTCCAGGAATTTCGAATTTTTAAGCGATGCCGCCGTGACCATCGGTCAAAGTTTTGGCACTATTTTTGGGCAAAAAATAATGCCAAAACTTTGACCGGGTCACGCGCGCTATGGTGTCGCGAAAAATTCGAAATTCCTAGAACTCCATCGCCGTCTTAATTCAGAATCGATCCCGATTTCAAAACGCTCGATCGACTCAAAATGCCATCGATGTTGCCATAACTAAGGCACCATCGATGGTACCTTATCATTTCCGCCAATATATTTAAATCTATATAATGATATATTAAAACTTGTAATCATTAACTTATAGAGAGTGTGCTTGGCTTTCTACATTTAAAGAGTCAAACCCACTTTTTAAATTAAAATATTAATATAAAGAGCTTATTGGAGCAAATTTTGAGACAGGAGTCTTTAAATTAAAGAGTACTAGTATATCATATTTACAGAGCCTATTGGAGATGCTCTAAGATAGGGTTAAAAATAAATTTCTACAAAGTGTCAATTTTTTTTTTTATATTAATCATATGTGAGCGTCTATTGTGTTGGGAAATATCACAGATTTCCCCCACCCAAACTTTGCGCAGCGAAAAATAATCAACACACACAAACAAGAATAAAATAGAGAACACAATAATTTAACGTCATTAACCGACAACCAATGAGAAGATCACCTTTATTGATGAAAGAAAAAATACTCTACAATTTTTCCTCACCCACTCAACTTCTCCACACACAAAAATTAGACGATAAAAAGAACAAAACACGTTTCTTTTCTATCTCTAATTTCTCCTCTCTCTCAACTCACGTATTTCTCTCTCTGGCCCTCTCTATCAGGCTCTCTCTTTTTCTATTCTCTCTCTGCCCTACGAAATCCCTCTCTTCTCTTTCTAGTTCACTGTCACAGCCGCACACACATGGATATATATATCCTCCAATACCTTTTGCCCCAAGTAACAGTAATGGGCCAAGCCCAATAACCAACTTCAATTTTCCTTTATTTCTTTTCCTTTTAATTCCTTTTATTTCATTTTTAATTATTTTAAATTAATTCTCCCAACATATTGAACACAATCATGGCCGTGGGACTATAGACGATTTAGGAAACGACATAAAACTCTCAATTCAATTTTTTTTTTTAATTTCCGCAATGCAAAAGGAATCATTTAATTATCAAACACATTAAAAAAAAAAAAAAACTTATATCTAAAGGCAGAGCAGGGATTTACAATTTTTTTTTCTTTATTTTTATTAAGTGTACAAATAGGGATAGTTTTGAGTCACAATTCGGTCATTCATCTCGTTTTTCTAAGGGAAATATTAATGAGATGCTGACAAAGAAGCATGCACAATTGGGGACTCCCTAAACTGGGGCGGTCGTAAATCATATGCCAGTCATCCCACGCCTAAACTTCCATTGGATTTGAAGGGATTTGAGGGTCCCCTCTTATATTCCACTTCCCAAAAGATATACCAATTTATCTATCTATTTCATCATCATGCTTGTCCTAATGTATCTATCTTTCAGTACATACACGTACACACACTCGCATATATACATGTATGCGTACGTGATAGCTCGATGTAGTTCATCTATTTTTGAATCTTGAAGATTTCTTAATTGAAAAATGCTATTTGTACATCTCGTATATTACAGAATGTACTGCACTAACACAAAAGGAGTGAAATGACCATATTGCCCTTCTCCTATATTGAGAGAGCGGTATGTCCTATGGTAAACATAATTGTTTGGATTGTGGTAAAAATAAGAAGGGAATAAACTACGGAAATTTTATTTGTTGAATTTGATTTACTATTACATTATCACTATTATGTCCCAATATTTAGTTTATACTATGGTATCTTCGGGGGTTACTAGTGAAATATAACTGATTTCCAAGTAACGCATGATAGTGCAACATGTCAACATTTAAAGAACATTTTTTGATTGAGTTTTGAAAAGGGTGTAAAGATATGTTGTATGTTTAATCATCATTACATTAATTCCAATTTTCTAGCTAATAAGTGACTTCAGTAAACGAATATGTGATGTAACTCTAACGTAGGAGACACTGGCATGACTTTTGAGCATTTGTTAATTTTTGCTTTTATCTCACTCAAAAACGAAATATATTTACAAACAAAACTGTCAAACTACGGATGGTCCAAAGTGATTTTACTGTATTTTGGAGTTCGATATATATTGATAGTGAAAATTATTTATAGTTAAAATTAAAGTTTGATTTCGATTAATGTTTCGAATGATGCAACACAACTAAAATAATTCATAAGAAATTATTAGGACACTTGGAATCATTCAAAGAATAAGAAATTTTGTGGATTATATTGTTATAAAATTTGATAATAGCATGATAAGTGATAACAAGAGTGAAAGACCAAAATTATTGAAAAATGATATAACAATAAGATTTCAGGAAAAAAAAAACTACACCAAAATGCCATTACTTTTTCTAAAAAGAAAAAAAGAAAAAGAAAGGGAGAGAAAAAATCTGCACCAATATTTAGATTACTAAAATCTGTCAATACTAAGCGTTGATATAATACTGATTTTAAGCACATGCAAAAAATTATATTGTTTGGTATTTTACATTTTTAATCCAATTTCTATTTGATTTAATCTATTGTACATCATACATCAAGTAAAATTGAATTTTTTTATGTAAATAAAAAGTAAGACATGAAATATAATTAATATACTGATTTTGATGTTCTTCACTAAAAGTTAGTTACACCAAAAGCATTGGCATTTTGTTTATATGTATACTTTATTAATTTCCTTGAAAGTGATTTGCAAAGACCTGGAATTAAAAGAAATAAAAACTAAATTTTTAAAATTCTTTTTACTATATATACCCTCTATTTTTATACTCCATACAGTACAATTCGCTCGGTGGTAACATCAATTGAACACCCCCTTTTCAAAAAAAAAAAAAACCATCAATTGAATATTCCAAATTAACAAATGATAGAGCAACAATGTCAACACTCAAACAACTTTTTTTTTTTTAATTATATTTGAAAATGGTTCTGTGTATTCAAATTCAATCATATTCTTGCTTAAGTGACCTAAGCAAAAACAAATGTGATGCAATGCTAACGTAGGTGCCAAGATAGTAGTACCTATTAGAATTTACATGCACTTGACGAAAATGAATTTTCTATCTTCTGTTAAGACGTCATGCATGATTTAAATGTGTTAATTAAATGTTTTATTATTTTCATCTAGATTTTCTTTCCAAACTTATTTTATTCTTTCTATGTTGTTACTAAATGTTAAATTATATTTTAGTTAATAATGTTCTTAAATGGACCAACTCTGGAGTAAAATTGACGGTAAAATTGAAAATTTATTATTTGGTTGCGATTTTTCTAAAAGTGATTTTTTTACATAATGTCTGATTACATAGTGTATGATAATCACGGAAGTGTTACAAGCATAATGAAATGTGTCGACGAAAAATGAATTTGAAAAAAAAAAAAAAGATTCTTTAAAAGTCGTAACAAACGTCATTAGATCTTCTTTGAGGAGCTGGTAATGGCGGTCCATCGATCATCACAGATTCTTAAAGTGCGACAAAAATTAACACGTAGTTACTACCAACTTTAGGCCGAGAACTTCTCAAGGAGGACAAAGACTAGCACTTACTGCGAATTCACCTCGCGCCCGTGCTCTTACGACATGCTATGTCAATGTTGTCCTATGTGCCAGTTTGTGAATCGCTATCTTGCGTACTAATTCCACAGAGCTAGCTGTCGGTGTGGTAGTATGAACTACTGAAAATTCCCACACTCGTTACAATTTTCTTTCCACAATGTGTGATAGGCCCACCATAATTTGAAGTACGCGGTTTAGAATCCATAACTGAGTGGAGTTTGTTAGGATCACCAGGGGACCAAAATTGAGGAATAAATTAAAGTAGACTACGTTTTTATTCCAAATGTAACTTTGCGAGGTTGCCACCATATGACCTAAGAGACCCACGCACAGACAGACATAAACACTATTCCTCCTATATCGTTGTTGTATATATGGCCATCACTTTCATACAAGGATATGATGATTTCAAATGGTAAATGCAAGGCCCTCTTTTCAAGCTTTTATAATATTTAATTACCTTATCCTCTGCTAAAATTTGTTTCTACAATGTTCTTGGTTCTTGCCAAGATGTGACATTTTGGGACATGGAGGGCATTATTAATATGTGGGGCATGTAGACATATTGTTTTGGGTTCACTTGAGATTAATAATTTTTCTCTTTATGAATTATATTTTGCTTATTTGTTTCAATCATATTTTTACAGATGGAGTGGCTCTTTTGAGATTGTTAGGATTGGAGCACTTTTATTGTCAACTTTGGGTTTGTTGGGTTGAATGGTTTGGTAGATATGTTACATTGTCTTGAATTGGCATCATTCCCAAGTAGAAAAAAGTTGAGGAAATTAAAAGTGCCTTTACACTATATATTGCCATGAATCCACAATTCCGATTGGTTGAGTGGGGATGTTACTTTTTATAACTGAGAGAATGATGACAATTGGCAATGCATGTTTGATTATCATTAAGGAAAATAATATAAAAAGAAAGAAAGGAAAAATGTTACTATTAATTATAAATAATTAAATAAAGATGTATCTCTCGTCGGTCGAAAATTTTCACTCGGAAAATTAAAAATTGCATTCTAACCTCCTCATTTGAAACAATGATGTTATGGGAAAAAGGAGATTTTTTACTGAAACGTTGAGACATTTTATTTGATTCCTTTTTTTTGGGAAATTATTGATTTGGAATTTAATATAAAAATAAAGGAAAATGTTATTAATTATAAATAAAGATGCATCTATGATGAGTCGACACTTTTCACTTTTAAAATAAAAAATTGCATTCTCAATTTCTCATAGAGACACATTGGGAACCCCTCATTTGAAATAGTGATGTTAAGGTTGAAGGAAGGAATTTTTTGACATAAACATTGAGACATTTTATTTGATTGGGATTTTTAAATGAGAGTTCAAGATCGATATTTGGCTTTTTCGCTAATTCTCTCGTTTATAATTATAATATGACATCCAATAATTAAGTGTCACCGCATAGAGTCATGTAATATTCAAATAATAAATTGTTTATTGGATCATTAAATGCGACTCTGTTTCATGATTGATAAAATTAGTAACGTCAAACTCACGATTAAAATGTAAGGACAGGAAGCAAAAGAAAATGAAAGGTGATTTGGATACAGGAAGCCTACCTCAGCCATGACATCATGCCGACATAATCAAGAAATTGTGGTGGATTTGGCTAAGCAAAATAAAGCCTGCACAGAGCACTGACTCTCAGGTGCGGGCGAGCCTACATTCAAACTCATTAATTTCTAATTGTTTTTTTATTTTTTAAATATTTTGTAAACATAATTTTCATAGAGTTTGATTTCTATCTTCATTCATGGGTCTTGTTCTTCAAAATGGTGTAGAATAGAAAATGCCAATTTTACCTTTGCCAATTTTAGTATCAAAATATTAATGAGAAACGTTGCGATGGAAATAATTAATAATCAAAGTGCTCTTTTCTATTCTGAAAAATCCAAAAGAATAATAGTAATTAAAAAAACTCAATCGGATTTTAATTAGAAGCTTCAAAGCCAAATGGGAAATCTGTTGAGAACTTTCTATAGGAATTGCCTTGGTTCATACCCTTTGATTCAACCAAATGTGAATGTATTTACAAAGTCATTACAAAACCTTAAAAAATATTGACTCATTGAATTAAAAATGAAAAAAAAAAAATATTTGACTATCAGAACTCAAAACTAAACTTTGATTTAGTCAATACTGAAAACTAGAATAAGATCATTTTTTTTTGTAGATATTATATTTTTTTGTGTAAATATTATTAGTTAAATTTATGCAGGATATATACACACTTTATTAGTTTATATTTACTATAATGATTTTCAAATTTATTTTTTGCATAATGTATGTCACCATATGTTTGATTTGTGTTTCTTTTTCTTTTTTAGAAACACATGGTCTAAATAATTGCACCCATTTCAAATTATAGGTATGTAATTCAAAATTTCAGAAAAGAAATTTCTTCAATATATATAAAGTTTCGATCAAGGGTCTTGACATCTTGAGGTCGGTTTTGTATATACCTCCTAGATCTTGATATACTCTTGATTAAAAGTGAACACAAAAGCCTCTTCAATGAAATTCAGAAAAAAAAAAAAAAATGAAAGAAAGAAAAGAGAGAGAGAGAGGGGGGAGAGAGAAAAGAAGAGAGAGGAAAAAACATGAAGGGAAAATGAAAATGGTTCTAAAATTTCAAAGAGAATTTTGTTAAAATAAGTAATTACAATTGGAGTAAATTACATGAAATGTCTCCACACTAGTAGAAAAAGTGGATTTCGCGGCGGTCAAAATAGGGGTTATGAGGCGGTTATGGCGGGGCCGTGTATCAAGGAGTTGCAAAAAGAAAATGGGATTAGGCGGCGGTTTTTTAACCGCTGCCTAAACTAGTCATTTGCAGCGTGCAAAAAAATCGCCGCCTAATCTTCATTTTTAAAATAAAAAAATGGAATCATCGCCTTGAATTCATCTGGTTTATTCAATCGATATGAGAATTACAAAATTTACAGTCATCAACTTCATTTTTGTTCATTTGGTTTATGAACAAAAAAATGGAGTCATTGTAAATTTCTAGGAAGCAAAAGGCCAAAAGAGGAATAGATGTGAGAATATACACAAAATTTAACCAAAAAAAAAAAAACCTACCATATATGAGATATTGAGAGAAGAAACAAGATTTGAATAATACAAACAACTACCAAAATTTACTGGCCTTCAGTAATTCAACCAAATATACAAAATCACTACAATAAAACGAGATCTGAATAATACAAGAAAAGAAATTCAACCAAAAAGCTACCAAAATTCAACCAAATTTACAAAATATATGGATTTGCTCATTACCCTCAATATGGATCGGAGACAAAAAAACTAGATCTGAATTGCTGACCTTGAGAGATCTGAAAGCTTAGAGGAAACAAGATCTGAGAGCTTACAGGAAACTAAATCTGAGAGAGACACTCTAAGAGAGCTTGTTCAGAATTCAAAATGGCCTTTTTCAATTCAGTGCCTTCTTCAATTCATTGCCGTCCAGATTTTAGAGAGAAAACGAAGCTGCCATTCCGTCCAAATTTAAGAGAGAAAACCAAGCTGCCATTTTTTTTCTAAGATTTAAAATAGGACTTTCTGGAAACGTATTGAAGAGATATATACGGTAAGAGAATAGGAGGCGGTTTTAAAACCGCCTCCTAAAGTCTTGCCATTTTTTTTAAATAATAAGAGAATAGGAAGCGATTTTTAAACCGCCTCCTAAAATCTTATACGCGGCGCTTTACAAAACCGTTGCTTTAGCCATTATATGAGCCTAAAATAGGTTTTATGCGGCTGTTATTATAACCGCCACATAAAAAATTATTAGAGGCGGTCGTAATAACCATCGCTTAATGTATGTTTATGCAGCGGTTTGAAAAAAACGCCGTCTAATATAACTTTCGAATATCCTCTTAATTTCCAAAATGGCACAATTGGACTTTAGGCAGCTCTTGGGTTTGGAACCGCCTCATAAAGTGGGTTTCCTAAAGTGTTTTTTGTAGTAGTGCCAATCTTTTGGTTAACTTTGCATTTATGTCCTTGACCTCTTTTTTGTGGACATTAATTAGAGTTTTTCAACATTTTAAACATAAGATATCTACAATCTACAATTATATAAAAAGGGTGGCTCCATTGGAAATTTTTGATTTATCTATTTTACCCTTATATATGTTTTTTTAATTTCTAAATTGTCCTTAATTCATGAATTAAAAAAAAAAAACCTCTCCGTTTTCCATTTTTTCCATGTTCTTTTCAACTCTTGCTCTCACCTGTTTCTTTTTAAAAACTCGACATTGTAGTTAAGTAGAAAAGTATACAATTTGAATGTTAAATAAAATTTCACAATTTGAAGTTTAATACAAACTTACTTTCAAGTCTTTTTTTTTTCATTTTCTTTTCAAATCTTGTTCTCACATTTAATTTTACTTTAAAAAAAATCGATATTGTAGTTAAGTAGAAAAATATATAATATGAGTGTTGGCTAAAATGTCTCAATATGAAATTTAATATGAGCTTACTTTCAAGAGAAAATTATGAACGTGCAATTTGTCGAATGCACAAAAGACTACGAGTAAAAATCTTAGTTTTACATTTCCATAAAAAACTCAATTTAATTTACGTCATTAAATTTAATCTAAAATATATTTGTAAATTATAAATTTAGTCCTTAAAAATATTTTTATTTTCAAATTAACTTCCCTACTTTATAAAAACAAATTCAACAAAGTCATAATTATTTTACATTTTAATATCGATAAATTCTATTTACAAAAATGACATTTTTGTTTCCATTTTCATTATCATTTGTGAGTTATTTTTCTCAATTACGTATTTTCTTTTTTGAACTTATAAATCTAACAAATAATCACATTATGTAATTTAATGATTATAACCTACAGTTAATATTATTTTCAAGTGTCAATTTATTTAATTTTACAAAAAAAAAAAAAAAATAACCATGATCCTAAAATCAAAAGTATGAAATTGATTGTTCTATAAAATAACATTTAAATATGTGCTTAATTGTCTAGATGAAAAATATGTAATATGTATATATTAGTCAATTTAGCGACAATAAAAACTTTTGAAGTACTTCCTTCAAACTCCAAGTATTCAGACCAGGTATGCCAGTTATATACTCTAATTTAATAATTTGAAGCATGCCTATAGATTCATACCTGATAAAACGTTAGAAGGGGAAACTTATCACATTAATATGTAAAAATCAAATACCTGCAAACAAGATTTTTTCCTCATAATCCTTTGTTTATTTTCTTTACTTATTTTGCATGCATACTACATTATTAACTCAATTTTATTCAGGTTACAAATTACGAAACATAAAATTATAATCACTATCAGTAATACTAATTAACTTGTCAATTAAGATTTTTTGTTCTTTTTTTTCTCTGTGTGTGTATTGTGTGTATGTGTGATGGCATATTCAATTGAATATTTATTATTTTTTATGTATCCATTGTTAGTCAATTTAGTGTAATTAATTTTTGTTTTGGTTAAAAATGTTAGTATATTAACATGCAAAGCACGTGTTTGTAACTATATAGTATAGGTAAAAGAGGGGAAAAAATGAAAAAGAATACAGACTGAAAAATAAAAATTCATGTCGCCCCATCCTGAGACGTGTTTGTAACTATATAGTATAGGTAAAAGAGGGGAAAAAATGAAAAAGAATAGAGACTGAAAAATAAAAATTCATGTCGCCCCATCCTGAGACTTACCACCTCTCGTTAGAGCTTCCCCAACAGGACTGCGTGATGGGTTATGTAGTCTTCCTTTTCTCCAATCAGACTGTAAAATGGGTTGCATTTTGCACTTCCAAACAGTGGAACTCCATATTAGAGTTCCGCTATTCATATGTAGTCCCAACTAATTGTTTGTTTTTTATTTTTTGGTCCCATATCACGTTTAATTATGTATGATTAATTGATGACATTCGCCTTTTAAAAAAAAATTGATGAAAAATTGTTATTTTTTGTTAATAAAATGTATTTGTCTCAAACCCTGTACTCTTGCCTTGTTCTATACACATTAATTTGAGTTTACTCGAATTTCGCATAAAATGAGTGATTGAAACTTGAAGAAAATGTATTAAAAAATAAATACATTATCAAATTAATGTTTGAATGATGAAAAACGATGAGAGAAAAAAAGTAAATTTAAGCTTTTGAAATTTAATGTGTATAGAATAATGTAAGAACATCTTCAACCCAAAACTCTTTTTTTTTTTTTTTTTTAATTCCAAAAACTCTAAAGTAGAGTTTTGCAAACTCTATATTACAAATCCTTATCAACTATAAATTTTATATTGAATCTCACATTTAATAAAATATGTTATTTCTTATATTTTGTAATATCCAACCATTTCATAGATTCTCGATTTCATTTGTTTTTTTTTTCGGGTTTCATATATATTCTCGAAAATTAGTTAGTTATATGTTTGGTTGCAAAAAAAATAATCATATAATTTTTATGTGATTAATTACCGTATTTACTTTGAGAATAAAAAAAAATATTCAAGTGAACAACATAAAATCACAAAGCAATATAATTTATTGTTAAATTATAGACTTCTACTAAGAAAAAATAAACAAATAAACAAATTAAACACGATCCTCATATTTTATTTCATAGAGAAAGATGAACATATACACTGACATGATAGGGTGTTAGTTTTTATATATTTTTATCAATTTTTAAATTTGGCCGAACCAATCACGTCCATATATTTCGTATGACTTATATGTACTACACAAATCTCTACCATTCAACTTCACTAATTCTCTCCTATTTCACATAAAAATATATAAACGGTTATAAAACTCAATCCTATCAAGGCCACCAAGTCCCCATTTTGACTTGCTAAAGTCTTTGAGTTTTACTTATATGTACAAAAACGCGTGTTAGTTTCTACCAAAGACATTTGTCGTGGTGCAGCTCTGCTCTCCTTTGGTGGCTATTTGTGGATTATTTGTGCTCTGGAATCTTTGAATCCATGGGGTACAACGTACTGGCTAGCTACCATACAACATATGTGATGTAAATTGAGAACGATGTTGTGGATATAAGGAAGAAGTTGACCAGTTATTGTTTTTATATTTCTATAAGAAAACTAATGAAATCTTTAATACCATGTGATTAGGAAGTACAGGTACATTATACATGAATTCATCAGTGAATAACAAATAAAATAAAAATTTTAATATCCTCATTTATAGATAGTTATAAATGTTTAGCATAATTACTTAAGAACATCTCCAATGGCTTGTCTATTCTCAAAATTTAGTAGTACGTGTCAATAAAATGTTTACGTGGCACATTTAAAAATAAATAATGTCTAATACACATCGTCTAGTACGTTATACATGGCGATGTGTTAGGCATTGTCTATTCCATATTTTGCATTAATCTTTTATTAAAAAAGAGAGATGCTCTGACATAAGTACAATTACTCATTACACCAGTCATCATACATATGTTGTGTTTGGGAGTGCTCGAACAATCCCGAGCACATTAAATAATAAAAATGGACAAATAAATTCGTTTTTTTTTACAACCTGTATATCACAGTACAAAGTGCTTACAAATACAATTCAACTGAAACATATTGCGCAATAAAATTCCTTATCAGGATAATATAACCCCCTACCAGGGCTCTATATCTGATCCTCTTATTGGGGCACTATATGATTCTTAAATGGAAGTAGTAAGAGTACTCTTTATAGAGAATCGAACCTAAAACCTCTAAATCTCAGGGCAATAAATAAATTTGTTGCCTCCAAACACATGTTTTTGGCTTGAAATTACCTTTTATTCGGAAGCTATGTACTTGTAGAACTTTGGTAGATGATTAAAGAAAGTACGTCAACAAACCAAGCCGTATCAATTTCTTGCTCGTCTTAGCTCGGACTTAGCGAGCATTTTCTAAACTCGATTTGTGCTAGTATCCAAAAACAAGGTCTAGTTCGGGCAAAAGCACACTCGAATCAAGCAGGTTTGGACAGTGTAATAATTTCTTTCCAAAAATTAAAAAATATATATAGAAAAAAAGTTCAAACTACCCACAGGTCATATTCATAGGTAAAGGATTTAAGTTCGATTCTTAAATTTTGAACATGAGCAGTTGTTTTATATTGACAAAAGGAAGATTTATACAACAGTTTGACATAAAACATACAAGAATAAGAAATTTAGTACACTTAAGCCTTGTACTATGCACATTAATTTGGATAGATTAAATTTGATTTTGAATGTGTAGTTGAGAATTGATAAAGAAATATTAAAAAAATATAAAGTAATTGTCAAATGAACGTATGAGTAATTGAAAGTGGTGAGAAAGAAAAAATAGATTTAATTTGATGAAATGTAGATAGTATATGTAATGTTATCATTGGGTAAAAAAGAAAAATTGGGAAAATTTTTCAATGAAATGTAGATAGTATATGTAATGTTAATATTCACAATCATTTTATCATTTCAACGATGAGATAATTCATTTCGTTACTTCAGATGTCTTGTTTTTAATATTACTCCAATAAAAATTACTCACTCCGTCCCACATTTATAGTCTTCTTTTCCTTTTTAGGTTATCTCATATATATAGCTTCCTTTCTATATTGAGTAATATTTTTTTTATATTCATTTGCAATTATACCACATCCATATCATTAAAAATATAAATATATTTATGACTTTTATTCATTTAAATAAGAGTATTATACAAAATATATTTGTAAAATTACTTTTCAAATACCATTCTTAATCTTTGTGTAAAAATCAAAATTACTATATAATCTGGGACGGAGGGAATAGTATTTTACTTGGTCATAATTCGTTACCCACAAAGCACAGTAACTGTGCCCATAATAGGCCAAATCAGCAACACGTATTCGTAATTGTGGACCCACTATTATCAGGGAGCACGTATCACTAATCCTATCTATTATAGACATCGTAATGATATCGACGATGGGCAACGGATCAAATCCGTTTACTTGTATTCATAAATCTAGAAAATAATTAATATAAAAAAAAAAAAAAGGAAAAGAGTGCGAACGGAGTGATGCTAGTGTCAAACCTTTGGGGATTGACTTTCAATAATATACGGCAGAAGTTTTGACTTTTTGGCATTTGAAATTGAAATTGGGGTACATTTAGATTTGGTCGACCACGACATGCACTTCGCTTCTTACCGCGTTTCAATACCCGTTCATGAAAATGGAATTTTAACGTATTTTGCTGAAAGAAAAAAAAATATTATTAATTATTATTAATAAATTATGATCCACTCCAATGTTCTAACACAAAGATAATCCGTGTTGATAATTTGAAATAAATTATATTCAAGATGTGAAGCTTTGTATTCGATACGATAACAAACAAGAAAAGCACGAAAAACTTTAGTCATTTTATATACTGTACAAATTCAAGCAGTGTTATTAGAAAATTAAAAAAAAAAAAGAAAATATCAACATACACTATTTAGAATTTCGTTCATTTTTATGTCATACACAATAGATCTATTGTCCGATCATTTTATGTCATTGTCATCCTTAATTGTATTTTTTTTAAAGAAACCTTGATTGTATTTTGATTTTCTTTGAAAAGAAGTTCTTCAAATAATCATCTATCTATATATTAATAAAATGAACAAGTTTTCCGCCCATTCTCTAATTTTTATGAATTAAATAATTAATTAAAAAATCAAATTTCCCATCTTTGTATTCCATTTTCCGTTAAATTGCATGTTAAACAATTACGCCTTTTATTTGAGATAAACGTGGTTTTCTATCTTGCAAATTACACGCTTCCACAGCCACCATCCCTATCCCTTCTCGAGACGGCCATCGCCACCATCCAAGGGCCCTATCAAAAAATTCCATCGGCATCTCTGCCTGTTATGCCTCTGTGTTCCTCCCCCTCTCTATCTATCAAATTCACGGAAAAAATTCTAGTACTCCTGGAGCACCCAACTCGGTACTCCAGACCAATGAGAATTGCCCGCATACACATAGAGGGTCACAATTTAATAAATAAAGTGGTCCCCTATGTGTAGGTAGGCAGTTCCAATTGGCCTGGAGTATCGAGTGTTTGGTACTCCAGGAGTACTATAATTTTTTCCCAAATTCACATGATTTTGTTGCCCAAGTTTTGATGATTATCACGTTGCACATTATCAGTTTGTGAAAATGTCTTCAAATTCGTTTGGTGTCTATCTTCGTCTTAGGATTTGGGGATGCACTCAACTCGATTGCTTCACATAATTTGGATCATGCTCCTGGCAGTAGAAGAGTCCGATCTCGACTTATCATATTTGTTTATCGGTCACCAGTGTTTTCTTTAATGTTGAAACAGCGAACTCAGTTGTCTTTTGTTGAAAATCTTGGCTATGTTTGGTAATGAAAATAGTAGCTTGCTAATGTTATGTTTGGTTGATGTTAATAAATCATGTGTTTTGGAGTATGATAAGATTATGATTGGTTGATGTTAATCATTTATTAGCCTAGTTTTTAGGATTTGACTAAAATTTTGTTGTTTGGTAATGAAAATAGTAGCTTGCTAATGTTATGTTTTGTTGATATTAATTCTACCTAAATCATGTCTTTTGGAGTATGATAAGATTATGAATGGTTGATGTTAATGATGTTTGGCTAATCTTGGTTGATGTTAATCATTTTTTAGGCTGGTTTTCTAGGATTTGTCTAAACTTTTGCTTGGTTAATATTTGTTACATAGGTAGAAACTGCTGATTTACACTACACAACACTTAACTCAATTGTTGATGGGGTTCGACCATTCTATAGTCTCAACCATCATTTTCAGCTAATTAGTTTTTCGAATTCCTTTATTCATAGATAACTTTTAAGAATATGAAAAAGCCACGAGAATGTGCATGTCTTTTCTTATAGAGCGCTGCATTAAGGTAGTAAACTTTTTTGCTTCAAAAATTGGCATTATTAGTTTAAAATTTTAAACAATCAACTGTTTTTATTTATTTCGTGCAATTTTTAATTTTTGTTCCTCTTCAAAATCAGGTTTCCTTAGTATACATTTTAAGCGTTGAAAAACTTAGATACTCAAAGGTTAGGCCCTGTTCAACTTTTCTTTTTGTGTTCAATTGTTTATATAAAATGCATTTAGTATTAACTTTATGCATTTATTCTAATTAGCTAAATGGTGAAACATGATTCATATACCATTTTATATTTCCTATGAAAATCTTGGTTCTATAAAGCAATTCATCTTTTACATGTAAACAAGTAATTTTGAATGTTACCAAGAACTGACAAAGAATGTCAATCTTGATCTCCTATCTATATGGGGAGTAGTTATTTTACCCATTTACTGTTGTATAGTGCGGCATCCCCAAAGTAGCCTGGCGCAAGTTTTAGATTTTATTGCAGAGCATGTACGTTTCTCAAGGATTAGTAATCTTGTTGTTGAACTTGTATGAATGCATTTTGTTTTCATGTCACTATCATTTACTAACACTTCCTATGAGCATCTTTCTTTTCTTTAGTAGAACGGTTCATGGATTTGTTGCTATTTTTCTTCAATTAGATCAATAGAAAAATTTGGGCTTCAAAATAGTTTTCAGAATGCTCCATACAAGAAAGTGCAACGAGTTTTGTTCATTAACGCATTAGCCTTGGGTTCTCTTATACTTAAATTTGTTGCTATTTTCCTTTTCTCTATTATATTTCTTTGATATCAAAATAGTTTCATTTTCAAATGTCCAAATACTTTTACTTATGTTCAAATTTTTTGTAATTTTAAAAATATAATTATAGTTATATTTAATCGGGGTGGATATATGCCAATCTGGACTCGCCCGGATTGTAAAATTTGCCTTTAAGTTCTAAATTATATTTTGGATATGTGTATTCCCGTGCAACACACGGGAGTGAAACTAGTAACAAATTTAAAGTTTATTAAAAAAAAAATAATCATTTGCACCATCCATTTATAATTATTTATATTCATGATTTGGTAAATTTGTGAAATGAACATGGCCAAGATATTTTAGGTTGGGAATCGGTACAATACAAAATTTTGACTGAGCATGACAGATTGTTGACTAGTGAGGACGGCTAGTTGACTACCAGTCTACCACGATTACGTTCAGGATTTTGAGGCCGATTAATGTGGTTGTTTACCGTTGACTTCAACTATAGAGATTAAGGACTTGTTTGATTCACAATAAAATTGATGTAACTCGAATTGCGTGTAAATTATATGGTTAAAAATAAGAGATGATATATTAAAAAATATAAAATAATTATCAAATTAATATATATGTTATTGAAAATGATGAAAGAGAAAAAATTGAAAAAATTTATTGTGAATCAAACAAAGCCTAAATTTATAAGGAAAATTAAAGTAGTTTGAATGTGTGGTGGAAATTGAAAAAAAGTTATATATAAAATTAAAATAATTATCAAATCAATTAAAATAGCGGTTTAAAATGAAAATTAAAAAAGGCATTTAAGATTTAATTTGTGGAGAACATACCCATACTTTCTTGAGTAAGTATCAAGAATAATACTATACTAGTATTACTCCCGTGCGTTGCACGGGACAACTAATATATATTTACATAAAACGATATTATAAAATAAGATAACAAATTATTATTATTATGAATATATAACAAAAATAAAGAAACATATGTAATATTATAGATTTCAAGAATGATTTATAAATTTTGGTGGAAATATTATCTTATAAGAAAAGTTTTATATTAATTATCGTAATTGATGATTTTAGATAAGAACATAATATTTGGGAATAAAATTTAGATAATATATTTTTTAGCAAAAAAACTAATTTTGTACCACATTTTGTTCGAATTGAATTTTGAATTTTGAATTGATTTTGTACCTTAAGTAAATAAAAAAATATTTTTATTATTTAATGTTTATAAATAAATAAAAATATACTTTTTAAAATAGAAAACTGCTGCCAACCTGGCACTGTACCAAGTTAACACTGTAATTCAAACACTAAAAAATATATAAAAAATTAAAATATAATATTTAAAAATTAAAATATAATATAAAAAAATTTAAGTCTCGTTTTTAAAAATAATTCAATTGTCATCGTACATCATGTAACATTTTTATTAATACTTGCATGTGGTTCATTTTCAATTATATAAATAATTCAAATATTAAAATAAGAAAAAATACTAAATAAAGAAAATGAAATAAGAATAAATAAGAAAAATAAAATAATAAAGTGCGTATTTAATATTTGTTTCCAAAATAAAAATTTCCTTTTTTAATTGTAAATAAATGAGTGCCAACTTGGCACTGCCAACATGGCGTAGTGCCCAGTTGGCACTTCTCTTATTATTATATTAAGATAAAGACTAATTAATGTTGGTTTTTGACTTTTTGTAATTTTCTTAAAATATTTAATGTGTATCACATTGGCATATTTTCCTACATGAAATTTCACAAATTATAATATAAAGATTAATGGTATGATAATATAAAAATTTAAAATATAAAGATAAAGATTAATAAATTACTCTTTATTTAAAAATAAATAAATTATTCAGTGAAACTTCAATTAAAATTTTAGCACTCACTATTTGATTCAAGAATAATTCACTATTTGAATAATCCAATGCACATTACAAATAAAAGTAATCTAAAACTATAATATTTTTTAACACTGCAAAAATAAATAAATAAAATACATATTATTTAATGTTTTTAATTACAAATTTGAAAAATGAAATTACATTTAAAGTTTTTCCAAAAATAATTTTTTCTTATTAAATTTTATTTATGACATTTAATGATAAATTTATGTTTCATTAAAAAATGTTTATATTTAAAAATAGAATTAATGTTGGTTCTTTTCCAAAAATAGAATTTTCTTTATTTTTTAACCACAAAACTGATTTTTATGGTTTTTTTTAAAATATTAATGAGTGCCACGTTGGCGCTGTTGCCAATGTGACACTCCTCTTTTTATAATATAAAGATATATTGTCAGAGATTTTGATATAATTGGTGATTTATTACTATTAAAATTTCAATCTTGCCATTAATGAATGATTATATTTATATTTAATATAAACATATTTTGAAATTATTTTATCCCATTATAATAATTTTTATGATGTTCAATATATCCCTGTAGCGTGGTCAAAGTATATTTGATATATTTACCGATAATATAAGTGGAATAAATTTATTTTCTCACATGTCACACTATACCATTTAAAGATCAATCGTCATACAATTATTTGTATAAATAGGTTTTCCTTTTTTAAGAATATTTGTCTAGTCTAATAATCTTTTTGTCTACATTTTTCTCCTTTTTCTGAACTCCTTTTCAAAATTCGACGTTTATATTTAATTATGGGGCATCACTTTCTCGAAATTTCAACTTTTCAACTATTCGTTAATCCCAAATTTTCTTACACTTACATAGTTACATAGTAACTACTATTCCGCAACACGCCACACGAATCGTGTTGGGATGTTTCAACCTTGGTACCTAGCCAAACAATAGATTGATCGACATGTTAGTACTTAGGGTGTGATATATGGGGGTAAACTTTGAATATTTGCTTCAAGAATACATTTTGAGGTTGAATAGTGGTATTATTATTATTATTATTATTATTATTATTAATGACTCATATTCAAACAAATCATGTTCAAGGCATGAGGAATATAATTCGGAATCTCAATAAAGATAAAAGAACAAGCATGTAAATGTGTCTATTGTGCGCGCACATAATTGATATATATATTTGAATGAGACTTAATATAGATTAATTAGAAAGAAGAAAGTTGAAACGAATGAAGGTTTAGTTTTATGTTCAACACTAACGATATCGAATGTTATTTGATGGGTTGATGTGTTACACATCAATGAACTAATGAAATAGACAATGATGATGTACTGAATCAAGTCAAAATCATTAAAATGAGTCGCCCATGTTAGGATTTAATTTTTTTAAAATGAATTTTTATGTGAAAGAGGTGAAAGAATGAATAGAGTTGAATGGTGGAGATTTGTGTAGTATATGTAAATCCCACGAGATATATAGATGTGATTGATTTGATCAAATTTAAATTTATAAAGAATGGATAAAAATGTTGAAAAAATTACATCCTATCATACATGATATAATTGACCTAACATTTACTGAAATTCTCATCAATGACAACTTAGAGCATCTCCAATATAATAATGTGCACGGTGTGCATGTGGCATGAGAGAGATAGACACATAAAAATTCATACATAAATTTTCTCTTTCTTCATTTTCACAATTTTCTCTATCTTTGGTAACTTTTTCTCCACATTGTGCTTGACACTTTCTACAACTAGACATTATTCTTGACAATGTGGAGCAAAAATTACAAAAGTGGAGAAAAATGTAGAAATCAAGAGAGAGAAATTTGATGTTTTAATTTTTATGTCTCTATCTCTCTCATGCAACGTGTGCACCGTGCACATTGTTGCATTGGATACGCTTCTAATATTTCAAAACACTTATCAAAAATATGGTCATCAAAATAATTACCAAAAATTTGTGAACTGTAACATTCCCTCGTCCTACATAGATAATCCATTATTCCTTTTTTGTCTGTCCCAAAATTATAGTCCATTTTCCTTAATTAACTTTTGGTTTCCTTAGATACCCATATTTAATGTACATTGTAATCAACAAACAAGAATTAATAAAGCTGAATAATAATTAAATGTAAGGGCAAATTAGGTAAAATATTTTTAAATTATACTTTTCAAAAAATATTTTTCAAAAAATATTAAATGTGATTTCTTAATTTATGTGAAAATAAGAAGTGAACTATTTTTATGGGAAGAATGGAGTATAATTTTACTTAAATGGACATCAATTTCAAGAGTGAAAGAGACAAAAATGAATTAACAATCATCCAAATTGGCGTCCTTCGCAACATTGCCACAATTGGTTCTACACCAATGATCTCACTATGTGTTCATGCAACTCTCTATAATGCAAATTTGTATAACTGCCTAGCCACCTCATATCGACCACCTCGCACCTCTATGACCTCCCATCGGTACTTTCGTCAATATCAATTCACATATATTTAAAAAAGAAATAGAATTGAACGTTAATATCAAATGATGTAGATCATTTTCTATAATATGTACATCTCTGTACCATTCGAATTTTATCGGATGTCCCCAAATTAAGGGACCTATAATATGTATATCTACAATGATTGTTTTTAAATTACCATTTTACTTCTTATAATAAGTATAATTGTCAAGGTAATTTTTAAGATCATAATGACATAATTTTGCATGTAACTGTTAAGCATCATTCTTTGAAAATGGCTAGGTTACTTAGTCTCGACTGCTGTCGTAATTTTTTTCTTAACTTTTAATCTTCGGCTAAAAATCTTGAGAGAAAATTTGCTTCGCACATACGGTTGTGGGTCCACTTTGGAGTGTACAAAAATACTGGTATACTACAAGTAAAATGACAACAATTCTACTGTAGCAATTATCCAATTACTGATCAAAGATTTATCACGGTGTTCACGAGTATTGCCTTGCTTTTTTTTTTTTTTTTTGGCGTGAAATTCAAGTAAAATTGGGTTGGATGTTGAAGTGGCGCTTTCCAAAGGCTGTCGTAAACACTCCCGGGCCCACAAAAACTACACGTGTGGCAGTCTCAAAATTTTGAATATTTTACAAAAAATTAATTTGACATATGAAACTGAAATGTTGTGAACTGAGATATCGTGGAAATCTCATTCAGTGTATTTCAAGATGCACACTATAATGAACTCTGGAGCGATGTTTCATATCAATAGTGGTGCTAATTCAACTGAATTAAGGTGCACCATAGCATACAATCCAAAAGGCACAAAATCGGTTTCATTTCATCATTTTTATCTAATTTCACAAAATTTTGACGCCATTATGTCAATCGTGCTAGGTGTACAAATTATTGAGGAGATCAGTTTACATCAATATGTGAGAGTAATATCTCCTCTGATCAACATAGAAGGAGATCATTTCTCATCAACGCATGTTATGTTAAATACTTTAAACGCTTTGGGAGAAAAAAATGTGAGAGAGATGTGGGTCGACCTCACCGCATTCGCTGTGTGGGTTATGAGTAGTTGGGAGAAATGCTGGGAGAATAACGCTGGGAATATAACATTTTCGCATTTCTCATAAGTACGTATGTAAGCCTTATAAATGTAGAAGAGGTAATGTATATATTACAATGACTTTATAATAAAATAAAATGGCAAGAACCCGTGTTCTCTTTTTGGTGTCCGTTACTTTTAATTATATCTTCTTGGGTGGTGGGGTATACCCGTATAGGAAGCGATTGACTGGTATTGGGATTAGGTATTGATTTCTATAAATAGGGGAGTTGTGGTTTGTGTTTTTAGTCTTGTCTGTTCACTTCTCTCCTCCCCTCCCTTCCCCTGCTTGTGTGTTTAATTAAACAAAACTACTTTCTTGAAAATTATATTGCAATCTGCTTATAAGTAATTATCATATCATATAATCACTTAAATTGAATTGAAGATGGGAAGGCAACCTTGCTGTGACAAAGTTGGATTAAAGAAGGGTCCATGGACTGCTGAGGAGGATAAAAAACTGATCAATTTTATTCGCACCAATGGCCAATGCTGCTGGAGAGCTGTGCCTAAACTTGCAGGTTTTTTCTCAATTTTCCTCTCTCTACCTTGTTTTTTTCTCATTAAGTAGAGAGAGAGAGAGAAAGAAAGAAAGAGAGGGAATTTTAGCTTATTTTTGAGAATTAATTTTGGGGGGTTTTTTTTTTGGGTTGATTTTAGGATTATTGAGGTGCGGCAAAAGCTGCAGATTAAGATGGACAAATTATCTTAGACCAGATTTGAAGAGGGGACTTCTCTCTGAATCTGAAGAGAAAATGGTTATTGATCTTCATGCTCAGCTTGGAAATAGGTAATTAATATTTTAACGTGTTTTTACTGAAAACACGTTATAAATTTCTTTATGTACGTTTTTTTAAAATGTATTTTTTTTTTGAAAACATTTTTTAAAATGTATTTTAAAAAATATGAAAGTAATAAAGATCTACTTCTTAAAAAAATTATAACAAAAACATATCTTATTATTTTTTTTCTTCAATTTCTTGCACTTTTGTAACTTTTCTTGTTAATTCATTTTATGGAAATTAATATAAAAATGTAGAAAATGATTTTAAGAAGAGAATGTGGCAGACAGATCATCATTATGATTTTCCACTTTAGTGCTATTTTTGCAATATTGTTGGTCACAAGCAGCTTACCGATGACAGTTTTGATCCATTTATTTTATTTTATTTTATTTTTGTTTAACTTATAGTCATTTTTTATATTATAATTATTTTTGTAGATGGTCCAAAATTGCTTCTCACCTGCCTGGAAGAACTGATAATGAGATCAAGAATCACTGGAACACACACATCAAGAAGAAGCTAAGAAAAATGGGGATTGATCCTCTTACCCACAAACCACTTCCCACTCCAACCACCATTCCATCGCCGGAAAATGATCAAGACTGCGGCATAGAGCCACCACGGCCACCACCGGCGACAGAGTCTGAACAGAGCAAAGAGGTGGTGGAGGTGGTTGACACCCCATTACAATCAACCATTACAGAGTCTAAAGATGGAGACAAAAACAGAGCCACTAGCCCATTTGATTCAATGGATGTTAATAATGATTTTGTCAATAATGATTTTTGCATTGATGAAATCCCAGTAATTGAGCCCCATGAAATTCTTATGCCTTGTGAAAATCCATCGCCATCTCCCTCTTCCTCTTCCTCCTCTGCCTCCGCCACTGCCCCCACCTCCTCCTCCGGCGGCAGTTTTTCGTCTAATTTGCTAGAAGATTTGGAGTTTGCAACAACATTCGATTACAACGAAATCTTGAGCAGTATTTGGGATGATGATTTCACAAGCAGTTTTGATGTGTATAATACCGACGGTATAACGGTGGAACCTCTGTTAATGCAGTTTCCTTTAATGGTATCAGATGATGAGTCATGGAAGTTTGATAGTATCATGTAAATTAGTAATAATTATGGAAAACATTTTCACATATATTCAGGGTTTTTTTTTTTGAATAACATATATTCAGTTTTTATATATATATGTGTTTTCTGTATTTACATCTTGTAAATATTAAACAGAGGCCATTTTTTTTTTCTTTTGTAATATTGCAGACAGGATGATAAAGCTGCGTGCATGCCATGCGATATGAAAAATTGGAATCATTAATTTGTATTTTACCATGCAAAGTGATCCCCTTTTTATCTGCTTTTTGACTGTTTGTTTTGCTGTTGGATACTTAAAAAATAAAATGAGAAGAAAAAAAAAAGGAGATTTTAGGAGATATTCTTAATTGACATTTTTAAAGCAGTGGTAAGATTTGAATTAAAAAGATTTGCACGCCATTTCAATCAAAACAACTTTTACATCAGATAGAATATAGAAATAGAAATTGCGACAATAAATCTAGACTCGTCTGCGTGCTATATCATTGTGATTTGTGTTACTGTGCTATATACATAACACTATTCCCTATTATTTTTATTTTGATTTTTCCAAAAATATTGAATTTTTTGATTGAAAATATGGGAAATGTGAACATAATGATCCACTGCCAAGGGCAGGGGTCACTTTTCGATATTGTCATATCATATTAAAAAATCAAAAGTTAAGTGTTCACAAGAGGTGGAGAGGAGGTCAAAGACAACCCATTTCTTTGTTGGTTATACTGTTCGTGAGATTTAACTTGTAGTTCCGCCTTCATCGAACTTTCCAAGGAGAGAATTAAAGATTTTTTGCACGTACCAATTAATTATTTTGAAGAAGGAAATCAACCTTTAAAATGGAATCTTTAGTTAGTCTACTGAAAATTATATTTTTAGTTTTAATAGTACTGGAGAATGAGAGATGTTCTTAAACAATAAGCGGTGACATATGTAACTGATACTGAACACTGATTTTATTTTAGTAAAAGGTAGTTTTTCGATTAAACCAATTAAAATGAAGTCAACTTATATTTTTTCATTTTTCACCGTGGTTTAAGTACCTTTGTATTTTGTCTTGTATTTCAATGTCACTTTGTTTGTCTCGTATTATTTCTTGTTCTATTCTAGTCTCTAGACATCAAATCTTCAACCATCCAAGGCGCAATGAGCGGTAAGGCTTAAGGGTTAGAATGTTTAGCCAGGAAAGATGGTGACTGGAGCAGAGAATCCTTTAATAGATAGACGACCAGTGAGGCAAGAGGGGTTGTAATGTCTAGTGGGAAACATGGTGGTTGCCTTGGGGCCTTGCTTCAAGGGCAAAATTTTATTTATTCTACATGGAGATATTTTTTAAAGTGCCGAGAAAAAAATTAGATCACGAATTCACTATACAATTCATTCTGAAGGACTTTAACCTCGAAATAGCAGTGCTAGAAACTTGAATGCAATTTAAATATGGTACAACAAACAAAATTTGGACTCAATTATTTGACTAGAAAAATATAAAGATGCTACATTCAAAAAAAAAAAAAAAAAAGAAAAGAAAAATATAAAGATGCTTTTGAATATAGTATTTAATCTTGAAATAAATATATAGTATTTATTATATACCTTACACATATTATTATCATTTTTTTTGGTTCACATAGTATTTAATCTTGAAATAAATATATAGTATTTATTATCATTTTTTTGGTCCCCATCTGTTAAAAAAAAAAAAAGGGATTTTGGCGCAAATAATTAAAAATTAAGTATTATGATTTAGTCTAATAATAAAGGTAGCATGAATGGTCGAAAAAAAAAAAAACTTTCGTGCGCAAATGGTCCATTTGGATGGAATCCGTCCGTTTAACCGTTAGTCAAAGTCAACTGCTGAAAACTTGGGTGCGCATTTGGTCCATTTCATTTAAAATAAATTGCACAAAAGGTCCTAACTTTAGATATTGTTACAATCAAGTCCAAAAGTTTGAAAAATGTATACTTTAGTCCCAAATTTAGTTAAATTGTATAATCTTTTATATTTTATTTTTTCTATGGGTGTTTATTTGGTCTGTAATTAATTTTATTTAATTAAAATTAGTCCCAAATTTAGTTAAATTGTATAATGATTTATAATAAATATAATTATTGTACCTATATAAAATTATTATTATGAATATAAAATTATTATATTTATTATTAGCTATTAGTTAAAATCAAAATGTGTGCATCTCTAATACTAAAGAAAATTTTGAAAGTTGTGATACTATATTAATACGAACAAATGCTCTTTGTGTTGAAATTTTTGATAAAAACCATTTAATCGATATCAAATTAATTCAATAAAATTAATTGCGGACCAAATAAGTACCCATATAAATGCTCTTGTATTGAAATTTTTGATAAAGCCATTTATCGATATCAAATTAATTCAATAAAATTAATTCTGACCAAATAAGCACCCATATCAACACGGTAGCATTTGTTCGTATTAATAAATATGGGTGCTTATTTGGTTCGTGAATTAATTTTTTGAATTAATTTGATATCGATTGAATGATTTTTATCAAAAATTTTCAACACAGTAGCATTTGTTCGTATTAATATAGTATCAAAAATTTTGAAAATTTTCTTTAGCATTAGAGATGCGCACATTTTGATTTTAACCAATAGCTAATAATAAATATAATAATTTTATATTCATAATAATAATTTTATATAGGTACAATAATTATATTTATTATAAATCATTATACAATTTAACTAAATTTGGGACTAAATTTGGGACTAATTTTAATTAAATAAAATTAATTACGGACCAAATAAACACCCATAGAAAAAATAAAATATAAAAGATTATACAATTTAACTAAATTTGGGACTAAAGTATACATTTTTCAAACTTTTGGACTTGATTGTAACAATATCTAAAGTTAGGACCTTTTGTGCAATTTATTTCAAATGAAATGGACCAAATGCGCACCCAAGTTTTCAGTAGTTGACTTTGACTAACGGTTAAACGGACGAATTCCATCCAAATGGACCATTTGCGCACCAAAGTTTTTTTTTTGGGACCATTTGCGCTACCTTTTATTATTTGGTACTAAATCTGCAATATGACTAGTTTTTTGGAACTATTTGCACCAAAATCCCAAAAAAAAACTATGGGATGAACTTGCATGTATGTTACCACTCCAATCTGTACTTGAATTGCTAGAAAAGAATCTATAGATCTCCATGCATCTCCCAAATTGATGCAATTTCCTATCGGGCTTAATGATAGCTTTGATCACATAAAAAACTCAAATCCTAGTTATGAGCCCATATTCACCATCATCAAAGCTTATTCCTTGGTCTTGATGGTGAAAAAACAAAGTGCAGTGCACTTGGCCTTTCCTGAAAGTAATGAAAATGTGGCTATGGTGACTAGAGCACAAAACAACAACAATAAAGTAGAATTGGTCGTGAAAATACAAGTAGAGGCAGAGAAAACTATGGAAGTTCTCGAAAATATGATAAATCACTACTTTATTGTGAGCACTTTCAAACTAATGGATATACCATTGACAACTGTTTTAAAAATTATGGATACCCTGATTGATACGTTGCTCTTAGAGAAAAGAAGGAAAAATGTAACAATCTGGAAGCTATAAATCTTGTGGATACCCCATTACAACTTGAAAAAAAAGCAATAGACACTCAAGTAATTTGGAAAAGACACGAAGTGTTGATATGGGAACTATGTTACAGCAAATGCAAGAGATGATAACGTATATGAAGATGTAACCAGCCTAGGGTCAGTAATCCCAAGTGAAACAATGTGTTTGATTTATACTTTATATGTGCCAGATTCCAAATACAACCTATCCTTTGTTGAAAAATTTCCTTGAACTACATAATCAATCGAAGTTCACATTTACCCTACACATTGCGCTGTGCATGCCCTACAGACTGATGAGATATTAGTCGTTGGGTAAATGGTTGGAAAGCTATACCTCATTGAAAAAAGTAGTCTGAATTTTGCTAATCCAACTCCACATTGCAAATTGAAGAAAATACCTGTAACAAACCTGAACTTGATTGCCATGTGAAATAAGAACATGCCTCTATTAAAACTTTGCAACATTCGAAATGTTTGATTCCTTTACCTACTACTATTAATTTTTATATCTTGAAAACATGTGAAATATGTCACCAAAAAAAAAAAAAAAACCAATCAATAACCCTTTCCCACTAGCAAAATTCATAGCAAAGATACCTTTGAATTACTACATGTAGACCTATGGAGACCTTTAGAAAACCTTGCTTGATTGGTACTCCTAATATATTTACTACTGTTAAGGATTATAGCATATCTACATCGACATTTCCCTTGGCTCATAAAAGCTAAGTACCCGAGTTGCTTGATAATTTTTTCAAAATGATATATACACAGAATGGAAAGCAGTGAAAAATGTGAGAAGTGACAATGAGACTGTGAATAGATTGTCAATCTATATTTGAACCAAATGGAAGTTTACTCCAAAAATCTTGTGTCTACATACTCCAACAAAATGGGGTGGTAGAAAAAAAACATAGCCATTTTTCACAAACAGCTCAAGCGTTAATGTTTCAAGTCCAAATGCCTCTGAAATTCTAGCCTGTTCAATTTTGTTACCCACTACCTTAGGAGCCATTAAATGAAGAAACACTAGACTATAACATCCTTAAACCTTTTGGTTGTTTATGTTGTGCTATCAATACCAAACCTTCAAAGGACAAATTTGAACCAAGAATTTCAAGAAGTATATTCGTTGGCTTTATACCGGGGTAGAATGCATACAAGTTATTGTTCAAACACACATCAAACCATTGCCTCTAGAGATGTCCGATTCCATGAGAAAAAATTCCCTACAAAACTCAGAAAGACCCTTCTAATCATACAACATTATAAATCCCTTTTGAAGATACTTTACCTACAGATATCACCATTAATAATGCCATTGATCTTTCTACACCACCTTTTCATGTCACAATTGACCAAGAAAGAATGACTATTGATATCCTATCTACAACAGATAATGAAATGCCCTCTTATTAGAGGACTGCGGAGAGAAATTAAATGCCATCCTCTAAGAGGACTAGGTAAAGAGATGAAATGCCTTCTTATGAGAAGATTGCATAGCCAAATGAAAAGAAAATCCTTGAAATTGAGAACATTAGAAGAAGTACAAAATCAAATAAAAAACTTTACTAGCATCCAGACTTTGTTACCATTCTTTCAACTACTAACTATGAGATGTAGCTAATATTGTCGGGTTTAAATCCAAACTTAATATCTAAATAGCCATCTCGATTCAAAGAGAACACAAGAATACGAAAACGGAAGCATACCTAATTCCATAATATTAATTGAGATATGAGACTACGGGTTATGATTTACCAATTGATATGTAGTTCCTTAGAGTTTCTTAATATTTCTAAATTGGCCCTTTCCTCATCAATTTAGAAATACGAACTGGTCTCTGCACATTAATTCCATAACCGTTTTAATACCCAATTAGTCAAACTAAATTTTATTGATAACTTTTAATATTGGTTAAATTTTAAGATAGTCAACGCATATTTAAAACACATATGTGGCCCCACTTGTTGGATGAAAGCAATGGAGTTGTAGTTAAATGCTTTGGAGAAAAACTAGACCTAGGATCTCAGTTATCTACCTGCAAACAAGAAAGCAATTGATTCAAAATGAGTACACAAAATCAAAAAAAATCCTAATGGAATTGTGGATAGATATAAAGCTATATTAGTGGCAAAGGGATACAACCAAATTGAAGAGATAGATTAAACAAATAGTTTATCTTTCGTAGCTAAGCTAGGGACAAATAGGGTGTGTTCCTAGCCATCACAATTGCTAAGGAATGACCACTTCACCAGTTAGACATAAATAATGCCTTTTTACATAGACACTTGGATGAGGAAGTTTACATATTACCCCTATAAAGCTACACTAAAGTGAAGGAAAATCAGGTTTGTAAGTTTTAAAAAAAGTCTCTATGGGCTTAAACACGCTTATAGACAATAGAATATATAATTTTGCAATAAGCTACAAGATTTTGGGTTCATTCAATGTCCACATAACCATTGTCTTTTCCTCAAACAATTCCGAGGTTTATTCTTAGCTTTCCTTGTGGATGATGTTCTTCACACAAAAAATGATGATGCAGCCATTGCTGATGTCAAAACCTATCCAGATAAGATGTTCACAATTAAAGATCTAGGATTTGCCAAATATTTCTTGGGAGTTCAGATTGCTGCTAGATGTGCTAACGGGACTTGTTTGAACCAGAGAAAATATGGGAGTTCAACAGCTCAATCAATATGTGAAGAAGTCCTATATAGACCAAGACCATTAGAATGCTATGATTTACCTATTTAAAATTTTTAGGGAGTCCATCAAAAAGCCAATTTTATCCTACATTAAACACCCTACAGTTAGAAGCCTTTTGTGATGCAGATTGTGCTAGTAGTGTAGACTCTAGAAAGTCCATTATAGGTCATTGTATCTACCAACAATCTCAAGATCATTTGCTGAGGTAGAGTACGAAATCCTAGCCACCGTAGTTTGCGAGCTCCAAGGGATCAGTTACCTACTCAAGTCACTCCATATTCCATTCTCATTGCCTATTCTCCTTTGGTATGATAACAAGACAGCTCTTCACATCCTTACCAACCCTATGTTCCACGAAAGCACGAAGCATCTCGACATAGATTGCCATCTTGTTCACAACAAATTCAAAGAAGGCTTTGTTCTAGCTCAACACGTTTCCTCAAAGCTACAAACTACTGATCGCTTCACTGAAACATTAGCTTCTCATTAGTTTTATACATTTTTGTTCAAGTTGGGATTGGTTGACATTCATCGAACCAATTCCCACTTGAAGGGAGATATAGAGAATAAAACTTGTAACATAAACCCAGCTATAAATATTATTTCAATTTCTTTCAAAAAAATAAATATTATGTCAATTAGTTAGTGATGCAAACCACGTTAGAACTGTGCTAACTCAACCCACACAAGATTAGAATTGATCTGGAAAAGCTAAAAATCCGGCGATGTCGATCGGTAAACTACCAACCTTCGACTCACAATGTGGCAACAACTGGTATATTAAACCAATCAGCACTAGTGATGCGAGGCAAACAACCAACATCGGTGAATGCCACAAGAGATTATCAAACTCTTGATAAGTTCATATTATTCCAAGAACAAAGAAACAAAGGAGGGAAAAAGCTCGACTCAATTATTTTCAAGCTCTAAAAAATTGGGTGAGGAGAAATGTCTCAACTCAACAAGCATAAAGCTCTCATCTATTTCATCAAGGTTGATATACAAATGAACCAAAATGCCATTTATACAAGCCGAAATAGAACAAGACCTGTTGGCTAAGCTAGGATTAAAATGAAATATAATAATACAAATATCCTAAAATATCTAAGTTATCTTGGGTCCAAAAATTGAGCCAAGTGGTCGCGCACACTACCACATGCCGTGGCCAAAAATTTGTGCCATGTGGTCGTGCGCACGACCACATGCTTTCAAAAATTGCTGCTGCAGTTTGCACCCTTGTGGCCGGCATGCCGCTTTCTACTTAGATCTTCAAGTATATGAATGCGATCGTGCGGGCGATCGCATGCCTTGACATGTTGCCCCAAAATTGCCATTTTGACCCCCAACCTCTTCTGTTGCATTGTTTTGACCTCGATTAGGATTTTTTGTATAGAGTGGGTCCCAATGATGAAGATGTTGATCTCTTTCACATCTTCGGCTTCCAAATCTCATCCGAAACTTTGAAATGAAGTTTATGAGAGTCTCGCCATATCTCTTCGACCAAACTCGTGATCCCCATCTTTAATTTGTTCGCTCGAGCTCATGTGATCGGCCTGACCGGCATTCGAAGTGAATCCAACGACGTTGAGCCATCCCGAATCATATTAGCTAGTTTAGTTAGTTTACATATTAGTTCTAATAAGTTATTCCTTGTCAAATGATTAGTTTAGATTAGAACTATCTACTTCACTCCACTGTACATATGTATATGATTTATTAAGCAGAGAAGTCTTTCTCTTACTAAAATCGCTTAGTCTGGAACTGTTCAAATTAAGAAAAAACAAAGCTATCCATCTAAAGTCATGATTATAATTAAAACACGCAACAAGTAACCATATTTTGATCAAACAAATTAATGAAATTGAACCTCCCTTTTGGACTTTTGGTTTGTCATCAACTTTAATTGAAATATAATACAACACAAGCGGTTGAAATTGAAAAGTGGTCCGGCATTTACAAGGAACACAAAACAGCAACTCACATTAGTTGACAATGAAAAAAATTGTGAAATTTTTAGTTTTTAGCTAATTGAGTGTCAACATTTTATAAATGAAGAGTTCAACCAATTTTGGTACCTATTGACCCTGCTAGCCAATTCTACTTGAGTTTGGAACACTATTGAAACATGAAATTGACGTTATATCATTGAAACGTCGTATGAACTCAAGCTTCATTGGTGGAAAAAATAGCTAATTTTTAAGATATTTATTCATGTCTTTGAATTTTGACTTTTACAGCGGTTCATAAATTTCATCACCACAATAAATAATGACTGTTATATCATTGGAAAGCGTGTATGTGAAACAAATAACACACGCGTTAGTCATCTTAGGTTAACGTGAAAAATATACTTCCAATCCCTGAAAGATCGTCTCAATTTAATTTTCACATAAATAAAAAAAATGTAATTAATTTTATTAGAAAAACACCATTTGATTATGTATTTTCAAATATACTACTATATTAATAATGATATTTTATTTTAATTAATAACAATATATATTAAATATGAGTGTAATGGGAAGTGAAAGAATTTACTATACCCTTAAAATAAAAGGTGAACTATAATTTAAGACAAATGAAAAAGAAAAATAGAACTATCATTGCAGGATGGAGGGAGTAACATGTATATATATATATATATATATATATATATATATTATAGGAGTGCTGAAATTGGTGTACTAAGATAAGTGAAAAGTGAGTTCAATCTGTTAAGCTTTTTTTTTTTTTCTCCATGACTGGAGCACATGTGGGAATGGGATTCGAACATGGAACCTTCCCAACAAGGGATTGAACCTCAACCACTGGGCCTTTTAACCCCTGGATCCCATCCTTTAAGCATTTTTGTAGTAAAAGCAATAAATAAAGAAATAGTATTACAAAAGTACCTGAAATATTGAGTTATGGGTACTCTTAAAAATACTAGCATGAATTTGATGTTCGTAATGACAAAATTAGGTAACTTGCTGGCTACAATGAATGGAAACTGACCAATATTCTAGATTTACCCTATCAAATTATTAAAAAAAAAAATCTGTATTTTACTCTCATGGTGCATTCTTCTTTCGGCAAAATATTTGAAAATTATTCAAAACAGCCGATATTTAAGAAATTTGAGATTAATAATATTTATCCAAAGCGGGTCAAAAAAATTATAATTATTTTGATTTTTAAGTTGGCAAGTCAATGAGTTCATCATGCATGTATTATGAAAAATGGCTTTGTTCTAATGCTCTCCGGAACGTCGTAATTACGGTACTCCCAGGATATTTTCCGACTACGTATACAACTTTCGTTTTGAAATTCGAGATTAAATTTAGGTGCAGTACGGTAAGGGAAAGCTCCAGTATTTCAAAAAATTTCTAGTGACACCGTGACCGTCGATTAAAGTTTTTTGCCATAAATCCGAGAGCGCCATAACTCACTAACTCCCTGAACATGAGAACAAAGCCGTCATGAAAAAATATTTTAATATAGTAATATAATTCATGTCACTTCTTTAAATCTATAATCCAATTGCGATTGCAACTTGTTTAATTAAAAATTTAGGGCCTTGAAGAAACTCAATTTTGTTGAAAAGAAAGCTTAATTTAATTATGTTTTATTTACTGTTTATTCCATGAAAGTTGAAAGTTAAAAGTTGGTTGGTTGTTTATTTTTTATTTTTTTATTTTTGGACCTTTAATAATTACATCTAAGTTTGGTAGATTATTTCAAAGTCTTCGATTTGAATCAACTTCTAAGTCTCTGATGACAAAAATGACAACTATGTATATTTAATGGTTTCCTATTCAAAATTTGCTGACCTTATTCATCGATCACTCGTGGACGTGAAGGTTCGCTGCATTGTCCCAGTAGTAGATTAGAACTTAGAAGTGACTGGAGCGTGAGATCATTCTTACATGTGCATATGTATGAAAATAAAAATTTGCATAATATTATCATTTCTATAATGAAAAATAATTCTTGTAGTGTTGCTCATACACTCTTACACCGTTCTTTATACCTATGTCGGGTGCTAAAATCCTGTAAATAATACAATAATAAGGTTAAAATTTCATTTTATTATAAGATTTTGACACTTTGTATAGGTGTAAATAGGGATGGATCTCAGAAGATAATTCAGGTAGAGCGGCCATTCACCGTCCACCACCATTGACTATTGACTATTGTTGACCTTTGATAGTTAGCGACAACATTTAATTAGCCGATGATAGTAATTTATCATTGTATACATAAATGCACTAGAATATGACGAAATCATATAATGTTAAAATAGAATTCATAACAAAAACATTAAGAAACAATACTTAATACATTTTCGATTTGTACTTAAGTCACATATATAAAATAAAGGAGAGAAATATATTAAAATCTCAAACCAAAAAGAGAAGTGGAAATGAAAAATTAGCCAATAAATAATCACGAACGTCGATTCAATTTCAACACTAAAGTAATCTAATTACATTAATTAAACCCTAGATTAAAAAATTCATCACCAAATTAAGAATTGTTTATTCAATTCCAATACTAAACTAAACTATTTAGTTAAATCGGTAAACCATAACTTAAAAAATTAACTGACAGGACAAATTAATTAACTAAATAGTTACCCTTTATGAGAAATGACTAAATCAAAAGTTAGATCAACAAATAAATTGAAAGCTAAGTTTAAACTAAACCTAAATTAATTTCATTATTCAAAAAATCGATTCAACTACAAGGGTAATAGTAAGTCAAATAACAATGGCCACATAAATAAAATCCCAAAATACAACAGTAATATGTTTATTTTTATTAAAATTAAATTGTAGTATTTGCAAATTATTATTAATTTTCTTCTTTTTTGGCTAAGCAAACCTAAAAGAGTTGATAACAAAGCCGTGGGACATAATTGAGTATACGCAACCTATATATCTAGGGAAAAATAAATAATATAAATAATAAAAAAAAAAGAGAGTGAGTGTATAAATAAAAATATTGCTCTCATATATTTGTCTATATAGATATTACTTACGTGCTAATTATGTACATGGAATGGCATTATAATTTTCTTAATTTTAAATATCCAATATGCATCGCAACAAATAAGATTAGCTAGCATTTGAGTTCTGAATTTGCGGTTCTTATTTGAAATCTTTCGGAATATAAATCATGGCGTTCTTGTTTCCATCATTCTTAATTTTTCAAGTCCCACATGAACAGAGATCCAATGATTTGGCGTCTGATTAACCAAGTCAAACACGTGTACTGACGCTAGGTTTTGAGCCCGACATAGGAAAAGCAACATTTTTGTAGATTAGTGCTATTGTTTTTTGGGGTCATACTTGTTATGAATAATAATTGAAGAATAATTATTAGGTGTTATGAATAATTGAGAATAACGTGGTGGTTATGAATTATGAGGAATAATTTGGTGGAGGGATAATTTGGTGGAGGAATAATTTGGTAAAAGATGTTATTATATATGTGAATGGTATTATCTGGACTTGATGAAATTATGTAATTCTGATTGTCTTGAATTCGAAGTTTTTCATAAATAGAGCACGTTATTAATGAAATTAAATTCTCATGAATTCGTAGATTAATTCTCTAAGTCTCTACTATTGTTTATCTTTTATAACACTTGGCGTTATCGTGAGTCTCTAACCTTTGAGTAATATGAAAGAAGTATCTTCTACAGTTGCATCTTATAGATGATGTACAGTATCAGAACCTGGATTATTACCAATGAATTCATCCTCATCAATCCTAAAGAATCTCTCTTTCAAATACATCGTTGAAAAATTCCTTGTTCATATTCTTACTCCCACAATTCACCATTCTACACAACCTGTTGGAGATATCAAATCCCAAAATTGGAAGAATGGAGTCAAAGGAATTTTTCGATCACGTAAATGGATTGCAAGTAAACCTCATCCATGGAATAATTAGAGAAAAGGGAAAAAGGTAAATCATATGATTTTATAATATAATAATATATTAAAGTATAAGATTCGTTTATCGAGATATAAGGAGTATACATTATCAAAATCAAATTTTCTCGACTCCATTATACTCGATTTAACGAAAGCTTCGATTGTGGACACCAACATTGATAGGGTAATAACTGCGTTTTGAAATATGTTATTATCAAACTTTCAGAAATTCTGAAATCGATCAAGACACCAACTTTTTAAAAAGTTACAAAATAGTCTCAACATTTTGATATTGATAAATTGAAATAGAAAGGAGATAATTTTCAATCGTAAAATATTGATAAAATATTTTTGACAATTTTACCTTCTGATTGGAATTGACAATTTTACCCTTAGGGTAAAACCGAGCCTAATTTTGACGGCGATTGAAAAATGGATAGAATATTCATGAAGAAATTCTAAATCCATTGATTATATAAAATGGCAGAAGTCCATTTGAGTTAAAAGATCGAATATTATTTTAACTCCCGAAGAGTTTAATTACATAATATACTTATTCTAAAAAGGATAAATGTGCTCTTGTAGAAGTAATGAGTATTTGTTCTGTAAGAACAAATTTGCTCCGTAAAGCATTCAATATTTAATTCTCGCACTTTATTCTTCGATTTAATTATAATCAATACCTCCTCTTGATGATGGGTTCAAGCGTCACTAAACTAAGGTTTTATATCTTTTCTGTGACTTTATATCTTCGCAAGTGATGGGTAATACCTTTTTCTTAGCGATCCTACTTACGAAGAAGTAGTTAAACATTATCTTACAATTTAATTCTTGCTATTTAAATTAGAAATTTATATTTATTCAATAATTCCATAAGGTAGGTTAAATACTATTGGAGGAAATTTAATTCTGCAATTTAAATTTATGCACTTTATAGTTTGAGTATATTTCCAATGTGGTGGGTAATACCACGATTGGTGTGCATATTTTCAATATGGTGAGTTATACTACACGATTGGTTATATGAATCCTACTCGAGAAAAAGTAGTTGATCAAATATTCTAATCATACTGAAGTAGTAGGCGATGAGAATAAAATTACTTCATATATACTGAATATTAATGAGAAAATTGGTAAAGTAGCTTGAAGTTTCCATTGGATAAATAGACGAAAGTAAAATCTTTGAATAGATCCCATGTTGATAAATCAAATAAAATATATCGCATGGAAAGCTTATATGAGTAATCTCGATGATATGAGATTGTATTAATATGAGAATAAAATGCTTTCTTGAAGAAGCAAAATCACTAGATATCACGTATTTGAATAAAGCCAATATGATATTATTATTATTACTCCATAAAGTACAAAAGCGACCAAGTGGAACATATTGAGAATATCAAAAGATGGCATTAAACACTCGAAAATATAAAATGCAAAAGAATATATCTTGAATCCATAAATGAGGATGCGTCTGAGAGTATAAATACTCCAGTAACTGCCACCATCAACATTAGGATTCATAATGAAATATTTAAAGGATCCAGAATTTCTTTTCCCGACACCCGGTGATGCATGGCCAAGCGGACTGGGCTTCCAGATTCTTGAACATATGCATGAAATGTGATGAGTAGTTCATCAACGATCTTAGCGAGAAATAAGTATTTTTCTCGTGAATGAGAGATAAACTTATTATTTTACACCGATCTAGAAAGCTAGTAAGCCATCAAAGAAATTATTAATATTCAACAAACCTATTGGTTTGACATGAAAATTCCAACGTACTGTGAACGTGTATATTGAATATTTCCTCCGGTGTGTTGTAGCGCACGGAAGGACGATGAAAGCATCACTATTATTCATCGTATACATCATGTAGTTGTGGATGGATTGCGCTTGTAGCCCCAACCTCTTGGGACCCATGGTAGAACTGGCTCCAATTCGAGTATTAGATCGACTAGATGGAAAGGTATTACGCCAAACTCTTATTCCCCATGATTGTGCGGCCATTATAAGTCCAAGCTAAAGTTTATTGTTGGTTCCTCCGTATAGTATATTGATTTCTTGTCTCCTAACTCTTTTACAATCGGTTTGCCATATCCATATTGGATATGGCCTGCTAGATCCATGAGAATACATACGGTTTAATATGGCGAGGTAAAGGTAACTTGTATGAGATGATTCTAAAATCTCCATATCCATCTCTACTCCTATATCTCTTTTGCACTATACTTTTAATGTATGAACATGAGAGATATATGAATCCTCTATTTAAAGAAAAATTTTCAAACCAATAATTGAGTGCACTATTTACTTTTTGACAAATATGAAGAGAAAAAATGCAGAAAATTTTTTTAAGTGAAAATGGCAATATATCATCGGTGATTGAAAAATAATATATATATACATATATATATATATCTTAAAATCGAAAAAAATATTTACAATTACAAGAAATATATTGATCTTTGTTATTACAGAGTTTTCTTACATAAATATGGGAAAATCATTATGCTAAAATTTTCTACTAAATTTCTGGGAAACAGATCTTCTAAAGTAAGTTTTTCAAGCATGTAGCGTTTGTTGATCTTTGAATTTGGCCCATAAGGCCATTAGCTCACCTTATGCGTGTCCACTAGGATGTCTCAAGAGCGCATTGAATATCGTCCAAAGGCTCTTCACTCAATCCATCCTTAATGAATGCTATTTTATCTTCTTGATTTTACGGACAAGTACGCTGATTACATCGAGTGTCACATGTCCACCGAGCACACTTGTAGCATCCTCCTAATCTTTTTTGCTCTCGCTTTGAAAAACTACTTACCTATACTGAGGCATGTATTTAGAAGGAATTGAAACCTCACCGGATAATCAACCTTTGCTTCAAATCAAGCACTGATATCTTGTGGGATACCCATTCATTAGCATTCTTAATCTTTCCGGCCTACATCGATAAATCCTTCTTAGGATTTTGATCGGTAGTGATGGATAGTATTTTCGAAGATTTGAGAGCATATGATCCATTATAATGTATAGATCCTTGTTAGGATGAATTTTGCAATAATTTTGATGATTTATTTATAGAATGTCTGATGCGTATGAAATAAGACTCATTTTAAATAAATAATATGAAGCGTAAGAGCTACGATTTGAATTAAATAATAGCCGGATGTGATGCGTATGAAATTGTAACTCAGTGTTTGAACGAGTAGTAGACAATAATGTCACCAAAGATGATGGAATATGTGGTGAATGATTTCTATGATAAATCATATTAGGCACTATCGACCTACTAGTGAAATCGATATAAATTTCTTGAACTAGAAGTTCAATAATACTCGTTTGCAAAAGCGATGACCATCCCGGTTTAAATAATTATTGAAATCAATATTTCAAGTGAAAAATTAAAAAATTCTTCAATGATTGTTCTCGATAAATGATGAAATCATTACTAGCCAATATTGGGAATAAATCCAAATATATACTGGAATAAAGGATGAGAAGTATGGGTCACTCATCCTCCATGTGGACTACTAGATATTATGATATGGATCCACTAGATAGTCACATGTGTATATGATTCGTAATTTGAAATTTACGAAATATTTGCTCACGGTATGAGCATGATTTTCAGATTTAATGATAAAGCTAGTAAATATATATATATATATCCCAATGATTTGAATAAATCCCTGAAGGATTTGAGTATGCGCATACAAGTGGGATATTATATGGCAAATTATTTAAAGTCCTCAAATAAATTGCCGATATCGAGAATAGAATACAAAGCAGTCTAAATTCCCATATTAAGGCCTGAATGATGAGAACATATATGATTAAAATCATACCAACTATATGAGTTTTGGTGTTCTAAATTTTCTCAGCATGAGGGGGAGTATTAAAGGTTGAAAATAATATGTGAAATGCATCATGTTATATCCTCGAAATTGAAATACGAACTTGAAGTTCAAAGATGCATGAAAGGCTATGAACAATCACATATATCATGATCTTTGATAAGTTAGCAGCTATTTAGAAAGCGTTGATATTTCCCAAACATATATATCAAAGCAAATTATAAAAGATGGTCTTAACTTGAGGCATATACTTGAAGAGTATATAGACATAACTATATTGTGTAATCCTAAAAAGAGGATTGATAAAGAGATATCTTGATAAGTTATGTCGATATGGGAAAGAAATGAAATTGAAGTGTCGCCACGATATGAAAATGTAGCGCTACATATGATCAATGATAATGAAAATATTGAGATATATTGAAGATGATAAATGGTGAATGTGAAATCTTAACTTATGAGATGATGAGATGATGATGACTATTGCTCAGTTTAAAGATAAGCATGGTGGTCATTATATGTTGCATGCTCATGAAAGTTAAATTAGATCGTGTGTGTAGTACCAAAAAGGAAATTAAAGGATCGGATGAGCTAAACTAGTGTTTATGAGTACCCCTAAAGGGTGAGCTAAGCCCTGAGAATGAAATAACCTATTAAGTGAGTATTAAATGTTAAATGATATATTTTAAGTGTTAGTTGGTTATGAAGGTTTACTTATATGTTTACATGTTTTACTATGAATTTATATGCTTTAAATTGTGTGTTTGAGACATGTGTTCATGGTGAATGTTTTGTAGTTGTGTAAGAAAATTGATGCACTCTAAATGAGCAAGAGTATAAAACCAATGTATATGATACTCATACAAATGTATGAAAGATTTTGAAATGTTTAAAGATACTGTATAAAATACGCTGGCGCTCTTTTTCTCGAGGTTTTATCCCATTAGGTTTTCTAGCAAGGTTTTTAATGAGCAACTTTAAAGGTGTATTCACATGAATCATGTACTCTTTTTCCTTCATTGGGTTTTTCCCCTTTGGGTTTTTTCCTAATAAGGTTTTAACGAGGCATATTCATGAGTATATTGAGAACGATATGAGAAATTGATCTGATGTATCTATTGGATCAAGTTATAATGGAGCTAATGCTTTAGATCAAAGCGATGATGATATTGAAATCATTTACGAAGTAAAGATATCGAGTTCTCAAGATATGAAATCAAAGCCAGATTGCACTCTTTTTCCTTGATCAAGTTTTTCCCCACCTGGGTTTCTTGACAAAGGTTTTAGCGGCGTACGTGAATACTCATATCGATAGACATCGAGGGAGCAATGTTTTGATGAAGCGATATAACCACTCCAGCTATCACGCAATCGGTTTGGAAGTTTTTTAGCAGGTTTTTTTCCAAACAGCGTCAGGAAGACATTTGTATTAATAGTCGTTGAGAGTGTTATGAATAATAATTGAAGAATAATTATTAGGTGTTATGAATAATTGAGAATAATGTGGTGGTTATGAATTATGAGAATAATTTGGTGGAGGAATAATTTGGTGGAGGAATAATTTGGTAAAAGATGTAATTATTATATGTGAATGACTATTATGAGTATGAAATTACGAATTCGATTGTCAATTCAAGTTTCTCATAAATAGAGCTCAGCTTATTAATGAAATTCATTCACCTTGAATTCCGAATTCATTATACCTAAATTCTACATTGTTTCTATACTTTATACTTAATGCCATTTATTCAATAGCATTTGTTGATATTTCTTCCAAAAAAAAAAAAAAAGAAAAGCATCTGTTGATATAATTTTTTTAAAGTAATTATTTTTCTCTACAATCATTTTCATCATTTATTTATTATTATATTAATTTGACAATGTTTATATATATATTTAAAATTTTTCATTACTTTCAAACCCACATTCATTAGTCATTTTTTAATCTATCAAATGTGCCCTTCAACTGTTTGATTTGATTTTTTTTTTTGGTTTTGTGTCATGTCTAATTTCAAATTTTGATGAAATTATTAAATTTTATTTTAAGTCCCAAAAAACTTCATTATTTTTATTTCAGAATGATATCTTTAGAATTCTTTTAATATTGCTGTATCATCAATCATAAAAAGTATACAAGACAACACTTGAAATGAGTAATAGAGAATTGATCCCTCCTCCATGTGGGGAGACTCCCCACGCCACGTAATAGGAAGCTTCAATTGTATTACTTCTTCGCCCTTTTTGGCAAGTAAATGATCCATGATTGCCGGCATATATTTTCTTGAATACGGTCACATTTTGGTAATGAGGCCTACACTAGCAAACCAATAATATCTAGTTAATTACTAAAATTTTAAATAATTACAGAAGTCAATTGTTGATTTAGGTTGAATCCTCTCATAGTTATTTATCAGAAAATACCCAAAAGCCACTTTATCAATCGCATTTCAGTCTATCTCCATCAAGTTGACTCGAGTCTAAATCACGTTAATAAATAATAATGAACATTAGATGCTCATTAGGAGGGCTAAAGTCATGCTTTTTCCAATCACATGTAGGCCGGTGAAGAATATTTGCTAACCAACGATTTCGTTGAGCTGTCATTCTCGCCCTATTTGATTGGAGTAGCGTGTTGCTTGTGTTACACATATTCCGTAATAATATTTCGTAATATATCATTTTTTAAAAATATGTCAATAATAATTATAATTTAAGAAGTGTTGTTAAAACACAACACAAACGATTACAAATTGCAAGAAGAATTTTTGTTTGGTTATAATGAAACTAAAGAAGCATACGTAAGTGTTATTCCTTTTTATTTTTTATTTTTATCTATAAGAAATATGAAACATACACAAGTATTATTGAAAGTCATAAGTTGCCTAAGTTTACTTAGCAGTGAGCTTACATATGTCTATGATGCGTTCAGTTAGCCAGATTAAAACACAGACAGTTTCAGTTTGTTAGATGAGGGAGATGTATTTAGGTGCGCCAGATGTATGTGGGTAATGTGCAATGTCCAGAAATAGTGAAATTCGTATAACAACATAAAAGCAGTAAAATAAACACTACACACGGGATTTTAACGTAGAAAACGACTCGGGGTGAAAAATCACATGCCCACTGCCGAGAGGCAAAAACTGATTTACTGGTTATCAAAGAGTTTAAATTATATAAGAAATCTATAGAGTGATTTTAAGTATAAAATCTACCAACACCTAAGGAAATCAATGAAAACTCCATGTATTCTTTCTTAGTGTATAATGTGAGCCGACGTCTCGCCACTCATCTATAACTCCTTTTATCTTCCACAATCCTTCAATGCAATCTACACTCCCGTGTAGATCCTACGCAATTGATGTTCTTCTCGTAGTAAACAGATCCTCCCGGAGATTTGCTCAATGAATATATTTTTGAAGTTCTATACGTGCAATTGTATCAAGAACAAGTATTTGTTTGAATTTTGCATGTATAGGTGTTATGAAGTGGACCGCTGCAAGAAGGGTGAGTCCCATCACTTGTATTCCTTTTTTTAGTCTTGGATGCCTGCGCATTTTGTTTCCTTCCCACATGTTTTATACAGCATAGTCCCCAATTCCCCATGGGGGAAAAGAGACCTAGTTGTCTTCGAATTCCAAATTCCAATCTCCTACAGTGATCACGCTACGGTGACATACTAAATGCCATAAAGAATACCATAATAGAATAAAATGACTTCAATATCTTTTAAAGCAATATCAATTCAGCCATTTATTAATGGTAAGATATGAATTTTACTATTATTATGTCACTAATTATGTTAATGGTTATGGCATTCTAGCATTATCCTCTCTTACAATGATGATACTTAGATTATTAAGAATATCTTCGATATAATATTGTAGGTTAATAAAATATGGAACAAATAGATTGGATAGATAAAGATATAACTAATCAAACAAAACAATCTACTTACCAATTGTTGTAGACCACAAAATCTTATCTAATTGATGACTTTGACACAAACTTCAAGTCCAAGAAAATTGTGATATGGTCTTGTAGTCCTTAATGGACTATTTTAAACATATTTCCAAGATTCCCTTAAGATTTTATTACATGTGCAACAACAATGATTGTCCTAAGATAATTCTAACATAAAATCATGTGATAAATCAACCAAACATCTATATATCTATATATATATTAATAAAACCAGCACATTTTCCCGCCACTTTTACCTTTTTTTTGAATTAAAAAATTAATTTTTAATTATGGCAACGAGTTTTACCGCTTCTACATGTCTTTTCCAACTCGACTTCTTGACTGTATACATATATACATGCGCGTTGGACCTATTTTTCTGAATTAAAAAAATCACACCGTTAAAATAAAGCGCCAATCCACGAGTTGGATCAACACAATATAAAATTATGTGAAATTTTTTTTTTAGTCCTGCTATTTACTATAATAGGATGTATTTGTGTAAAATATAGACGAAAATCTACTAAAAATTTTAGAAATTCTTTTGCACTTATCCCCTTATGTGGATTCTAATTTATTACATGTGTATATGTCTTCCCGAAACACTAGTATAATTAAATTAATCAAATTAAAATTTTAATTAATTTAATTAGAATCATATGAAAAATAAAAATGGTAACAACAAATTAGTTTAACTTTAAAACTAAAGTTAACAGTTATTTCTTCAATATATAAGAAAATCCTTTAGTTCTCATATTTTATATTTTTTGGCAAAACATAAAATATATATATATATTCAGGAATAAATGAATGAATAAATAGAATTGTGATGGTTGAGAAAAGTATATATATATATATATATATATATATATAACACTAATCTCTATTGAATCCAAAAATTGAAAAAGTGAAAGGGATAGTAAAATTAGATATACTTGTTTAATAGCTTTTGAGGTTAAATTACGGTACATTATATTAACTGAAGGACGGACAAGACATAAGAATTTTTATATATATATAAGAGAAATAAGAAAATATCGAAAAGTTTTTAATGAAAAATATTATAATTACACATAAGTCAATGAGACATATTTGTCACAAAATAAAAATTTAAGTGTGTGTGATATTAATTTGTGTATACTTATAGCATTTTGGCTTGCTTATTAATCACTAGACTATATTCTTGTTTGAGTTTCATAGCCTATTTATGTATTTTTCTCTGGTACGCCCAAATAAGAAAGTAAAATGAAATGAATGATAAAAATAATTTTGGTACTCGTTCAAGATGATGTGACAACAGAATTGGATTGAGCTTAAACAGCTAAACCGTGACCGAATCGTGAAGGCCTTATTAGGCCCACTTATCCAACATAATCTGGGTCACAGGGAGCCCATATATCGATACATCATTGGTCCATATAAGCAGACTAGAAATAATGTAGGGTTGAAAAGGAAGAATACTTGTACCAACACGAGAAAACTCATATATATTATTTGATATGTGTGATTTAAAATGAGTGTAAAAAAAATCTTTAAAAAGATTTTATCGAACAAGCACATTGACATTCTTGTCATCTTCTGATCTGCCTTTGAAATCCATAGAATCACACATTCATTACATACATTCACGTTTAAAATAAGAACAAAATTATGTGTGGCACAGAAACACGCATTAAGATGGTCCAAACCAATAGAACCCACCCATCTTTGCCAATAAAAATTGTCTCTTTACCAAGTCTGTTTATGACATTTTATTTTGATTTTGACTAATGATAGTTTCCATTGTTCAAGATTTGCAATTTCCACTTATTTGAATAATCTTAATCTGTATTTTTAGTGTCACGTGAGATCCCATTTGACATGTTATACTTTTTAGATAATCAAGTATCGGTAAAATCTAAATAATAAGAAATAAACATTACAGTACAATACAATACAATACAATACAATAACTGATTCATTAAACAATTACTCCTGTACATAATAATAATACAGTACTTTTACACCATTTTAAAAATACTATACCGTCCATCAATTCAACCAAGTGATTCACGAATTAAATAGACGTGTCACTTGAATATTGATCAAACGATTTTTATCCTACATCTAAGTATAACCAGTTCAAAAGAATACAGTTACTGACAGGAAGGAAATAACAAGATCTTATACTAGTAATAAATATTTGATATTTAATCTTCAACTAGGAGCAGAAATTCATTGATGGAGTTCAAGGTGGTTACCCATCTTGTTTCCTGCTTTCTTTAACTTTGGTCCTCTGTTATTTCTCACCAGAGGCCTTCCTGCACAGTGAAAGTTCAACAAGAACACACAAGTTAATAAACACACACACACACACACACACGCAAAACACACAAAAGAGGAAACATAAGTGTCACCTTTTTATATCATGAATTCATGTTCTTGTTCATGCCGTAATTAATATTTACATTCCATGCTTGAGAACCGCTTGCATCATGTGATTTCATGGTAAGATTTGATGTCTTTGTACACATCAATCTGCACCAGGGCAGTCACTATAAGAATTCAGCAAAAATGACGCGTCGTGCTTGAATGGTAATGCTTTTGTTTGCTAAGTTCATCAAACTTCATTTCAACCTTACATTTCACTATATGCCACAACTTTTATCTACTTTTAATAACAACCACAAAGTCCCTCCGACATGGAACTTACCGATGCATGCGTTTCTCCAAAAATCTGGCCAAGGTTGCCTTTCGAGCCATGGCCACCGTTGGAGTATAACCATAGCCTAGTTTTCCAAATTGTTAATACGAAATAAGCCCAAAGTTATATCATTAATCACTAGAACTGGTAAAATAAGAGAAAAGAAAGTACCCCTTGTTCTTTTTTTGGCAGTAGAAGTGGCTGAGGATGACTTGCCAGCCACACAAGTTACATGGTGATTAGCCTAAATCGTTTACGGTCAATAATTAAGACGATAGATGTTGAAAAGTGTCACATCACATTGAGAAAAGAAGGGTGAGAAATGAAGACCTTATCTGGTAAAATCGCATGGAAAACATGTGCAGCATTAGGATGAAGAATTGTCAACAAAGCAGGTTGGCATGTGGACTCAACCATGGTCCTAGAACAAATAAATAAACTGTCACATCATCTAAAAGTTGTAATAGGAGAAACTTATTTACTTTGAACTTATTTACATTTTACTTATATTTTCACCATGCTCTGGTTCATCAAGAGAGTCCCTTTTCTCTTCACATGGTTATTAAACACTCGGTAAATGAACAACAAGAACTATAGCATATTCACCATCTCCTCTCATGCACAATCAAATTCAAGTAAAATTTCTTAAAACTAACAAAGTAAATCAGGAGGTAAATTTGAAAACCTTAAGCCATGGGGTTTCTCATTCAGATCATATAGAAAACCCGTGGTTGAAGAGAGTTTGTGAAGTGGCGTCGGTACAAAAGGTAGAGACGGTATTTCCATCGGATGAACTCTCTCAAAGATCCCACTACATGTAGGAATCATCTTATTAGCAGGAACTGCCCATGTCTCATTCTGTCACCACAGCAAAGCGGAAGAAGACTTTATAAAGATAATTTTCGTACCAAGTAAAATCAAGAAGCATAGCCTCAGTAGTATGTATATGAGTACTTAACGAATAGATGTAGATCAAGTTCTAAATTTTATCTCAAATAATATTGTAGAAAGATTAAAAAAAGGATCATCGTGCTTCATCTCAAACTTTCTCTTCGCTTTTTTAGTTGAGAAATCTGCAAAACACTTCGGGTACCTTTACATATTGTGATGATTTAACATATCTTAGTCCACTCAGACGATGATTGCCATATAATTAAGAACCCAATTCATGAATATTTTGCATAGTTGCATGTGAAGTGTATATAATTTTTTCATAAAATTTGTCGGAATTTGTTCAACTTCGTCAGTTTCATAAGCTAAAAAGGGAATTAGTATAGAAGTGTTGTTATTGATATAATTGTACTCGTCTAACTGATGTACCAAAGACAAGCATCCCAAAAATTTTAGCTTATATAGAACATAATAGATAATATGCATCTGCTTTGCTAATACAGAATTATCTAAAAAGGGAAAATTCAAACCTCCTCGAATTTGACGGGCTCTCCCTCAAAATTAACTGAAGAACTGGTACTAAGGGATAAGGATATATCATCTCCTCGAAAGGCTGCAAAAAGATAGGAAACTAAATCATAATTATTAACTGTTTAAAGGATACATGGATAATCAAAACCGAAAAGCAAACCAATCAATCACCCGGCTGTGTTCAATTAATTAACTAAATCGAAAACATTAAAAAGGAAAAATAGTAACGAAATTCATATTCATAATTTTTAATTTTACAAGTAATGCGGTACGTAATTAGTACGATTTTCCCCAACAAAACACACTGCAGAAATTTCAGAATCGATTGAATCAGTAAATTAAGGGTTGAAACAATCAAAACAAACAATCGAAACAAGCAGAAGGGGAAGTGAAAACACAGCTTAATTTGAGTTTATTTTACCTGAATCGTTGAATATATTGTTCGTCCTTCCCCCTTTCTCGAATTCAGGCGACTTTTTCGAATTCAAACCCAAAAAATCTATCTCCATTTCAGAGCTCAGAGTACTGAATAACGAAATCAAATTAAATTAATTCACGCAAAAATCGAATTACGAAAAAAAAAAAAAAAAAGGACATGTGAAGAAATAAAATAATAGAGGAAAAGAGGATAAACCTGAGGTTGTAAATGGGGTACGAAGAGGCAGCAGTTAAATGGATATTTTATGCGGCTAAAGGGTGTGTCATTATTCACAAATCAGAGGTAGCGAAGCAGAGTGAATGGTTGCTATTTTATGAAAGAAGAAACACGTGCGTGCATGAAACAGGTGCCCCATTTTCTGTGGACCACAAATCGTACAGCGCGTGTATAACTATTGCCCATTTATTATTATTTTATTACTATACTATTATCTTGTTATTTTGGACCATATGCTCCATACCTCTCATTTCCATTTGCAATCTCATTAATTTAATAATAAATGGGCCGATGTTAGTAGTAACCCAGAGTAGAGAGTCAAAAATATAGTTAATATACTATTTATATATTTTATATCACTAGTTTACTCTTTTTTTTTTTTTTTAATAGGTATAACTAGTTTACTTAATACTTTATTTACAGCCTCCTTATGAAATGTATGTACGTATAACGTGGTTGTAAAAGAAAATTTTGCGAGACTCGGAGGAATGAGATTCAAACTGTCCAAACTCAAATCTCGGGCCACGAGCCCATGGTCCCAACCAGCCTGTCGTCAAGCGGGCGATGGCGATTCTCGTGCATGCGAACTTGATAGAATGATCCTCTCTCTTTCTTAGAATTAAATGTAACATTTCAGTTGCACAAATTAGCAAATTGTCAGATGGAAGAATAAGTGTTGGTTTTGTTCAAGTAGTCATAGTAGGTAAATACTCACGCCACGTGATGTCCTGTGGTAGCGTCACGCCACCCTCCAAAAAATTATAAAAAAAAAAATAAATTCTAATATTTATATTCTAGAGATTTAATAACATATAATCAAGCTTTCGATAGTGGATGACTCCACCATCCCCAAGAATTTTTTTCCTCCGATGTGAGTATCGAGTGCTTCACAATGGTCTTGATCAAGACTCGAATAAATGTCTTAATATTTCACCTATTTTCCCGCTGTTTGCTCCGAAACTTTTGAACGGCTCCTTCAACATTAATTTCTCATTTATTCAAAAGTTTGTTAGAAAAAATAAATGTGCCTGGTTAATCTATTGGCACAGTGAAACATCTTTGGCCAAAGAAATGTCCAAAACGAGAAACCCAGAAATAAGTTTTGCATCAACAATTGTTTAAGATCTAGTTAATTAATCCAACCCAATTCCCAATACCATGCAACGATCTAGTTCATTGATTGTCTGAGGCCCTGAATAGAGCTTTAATGATAAAGGCCTACGAAAGTGAAACCTTTGAAAATAGAACTTTCATTAGGCTGTGTCCTTTCGAGATAATTTTATTATGCACGGTATTTGATAAAATATGTGATTAATATTATATTGAAAAATATATGTATAGTTAAAAAGATGAGAGAGAAAAATTTTTTAATTCTGAAATCTTGCAAAGAATAAGGCCTCCGGTAGTTAGCCATCTAGTTGTTCCTTTCAAAGAAAGAAAAAATCCCATCTAGTTGTCAATTTGAAAAGTACATCATAAAATGTTTATCCGGTTGGCTTAGAATTTAAAATGTTGATTTATTTATTTTTATTTTTGTCCCTGCACTGATGTGAATCAAATTCAAGATCAATGGCAAGGACAGACTCGGTTATCTCAGTGGGGAAACCAGACAACCACCCTCAATCAAAGTCGGAAAATTCGCTAGTAATTGTATCGATTGTAAATCAATGGAACCTAGACTAGAAAAAAAGGTACCTATTTGGTTATTTCTATTAACTACAAATAATGTGCATGTTGTTGATTTAGGGTCTATTTGATTGGCCAATGGTGAAAAGAAAATATTTTTCCATCTTACAAGAAAAATATTTTTCTTGGGGGGAGTTAGAAATAATTTGCCATGGAAAATATTTCTTTCATGCATAAAATGATTGTACATTGGTTGTATATGAAAAATATTTTCCATGGAAAATAGTGCAATCAAACAACCAAGTGGGAAAATATTTTCCTTGATATGACATTTTTTATGGAAATTTTGGCCAATCAAACACACCCTTAATGTTCAATATAATTCCAATCCTTCGTAGAACAATTTGTCTTTTGGAAAAGCTATTTGCCAATGCATTTTCAATACATTCAATAGATTGTGACTTACGAGATAAGTAAATACTCCTTCGTCACACAAAGATAACCTTATTTTTCATTTTCATTTATCTCAAAATATAGATCATTTTGTATTTTTATTTATTTAATTTCTTCATTTCTCTCATATATTATGTTTTTATTTAATGTGCATTGCCATTATAAAATATATTATTAGCGTTTAATATAAGAATATATTTCAAAAATATACTCCCCCGCCCCATATATATAATTTCTTTCATAAGGATTAAGAATAGCATTAGAAAAGTAAATTTTATAAATAACTTTCTATAATGTCTTTATTTAAATGAATACAAGTTATTAAAAATTTTATATTTTGAAGAATATATATATGTGGAATATAATAAGAAATGAATATAAAAAATGCTACTAAACATAGAAATGGAGAACTATATATGTAGGATCACCCGAAAAGAAAAAATGAACTATATATATAAGACGAAGGGAGTAGTTAAAACTTACGTTTCAATAATTATTTATTGTAATTTTCTTAATTCTCATAAAAGTCAAAATTTTCCTACTACTATGGGATGGAGGGAGTAGAAGAGTTTCTATCTTGTTTTCAATAAATGCCCCAAAAGTAGCTTTCCTAAAGCTTTCTATCTTAATTATCAACTACTCTCACAGTCCCACTAAGAGGGTGTTAGCGGATGAGTTTTAATGTATTTTTATGAGTAAGAAGAGAGAGAATGAGTGGAGTTGCACGGTGAAGATTTAATGAGTGTGGAGATATATGAATGTGATTTGTTTGACAAAATTTAAAATTTGAAAAAAATACATTAAAATGCATTTTGGATTTCATGCTAACACATTCTAAAGAGGCTTGCATTTTATTTGAAATTCATTAAATTTTTTATTTCCTCATGCACTGATATGTGTTTATTTCATTTTTATTTCATAATTTTTATAAGTGTTTGGAGTGTTTTAGTATGTTTAATAATGTCTATTTTTAAGTAAAATACCAATATTAGATGGACGACATTGAAAAGAAGCAAAAAGGACCAGAAAGTGCAGAACGAGTAGAAAACAGGGACCAAAGTGGACCAAAACCAAAGTTGGAGGACTAAAATGGAAAATAAGGAAGAATTCTGCATGGTATGAACAGTTGCGCCCGCAAAAAGGCCATGTGCGCCCGCACAAGTGAGAGAAAAGAGCCCAGAAATCTCAGAGGTCGCAGTCAAGACTGCGGGCCGCAACACAAGGAAGTGCGCAAGGGATAAAGCTACGCGCTACATAGACACCGCGCGCAGGATCAAGCTCATGTCGCAACTTGAGCCGCTTAAACCGACCTCTTTTCGAACTTCGTTTCCTACTTGGACTCTACCAAATTCGTATGCACGGTTTTGAGCGTCCTAAGAAGACCTAATGTGGGATATAAATACATCCTTTTGAGATATAAAAGGAGAGCTTTCGGGGAGGATTTGGAGAGAGCAAAAACACAAGACCATCAAGCCGTTTGGAGAGATTTACATGGTTTGCGGAGGAGATCTAAGAAGAAGTTGAAGCTTGGTGCAAGATCAACTTTATATTCTCGATTCTTCTTATAATACCGGTGATGAACTCCCTTTTTACTGCTATTTCTGTGTTATTTTCATTTAGTATGAACAACTAACTCCATTGTTGGGATGAACGATGTAATTTAGATCTATGATTTGATTTTAACTCTCAATTTCTTGCGCTTTGATTTATATGTGTTGATTTTACTTCTACACTTAATGCATGGTTTAATTGATCACTAAATCATTGATTCGTGAATCCTAATCAACCGAGAGGCAAATTAGGTATTTAGACCACGTAGTAAAATCCGGCAATTTACATAAGAGTTAGAGATAGACTTTTATAATTGTTGAGATCCCACGTGACAGGTGGATATTTATGAATTCCTAAACACGTTAATGCATTTAATTGAGGATCATTTTAACTACGCATAGAGATATGGTAGTGGACTTAATTAAATAGGACTAATTTGAACTCGAGAAAGGTAAATTAAATCAATTTCGTGAATTCGATCTAACACTACTTGAGATTTGGAATTGAGAGGAGAAATCAAATAGGGAATCTAAAGATAAATCGGGAGTTCCAACTTCACTCTCCATTAATTCAACAAACTTTTATAATTTTTGCAATTTACTTCCCAGTATTTTCTTATTTTTTGCTAAAAACCAATCTTTAATCTTTATATCTTTATTTGCTTTTGTTAAGATTAGTTTAAACCGATATGGAGTAAATTAGTCCTCGTGGGATCGATAATTCGGACTCTAAAAAAGTCCACTTTACTACTTTTGTGCCGACATCGTACACTTGCGATTATTTTCACAACATGCACCCTTATTATGTTGGTATTATTACTCTTTTTCACAAATTTAATGATTGATTGTAAGAGCATACGAGGAAAAATGATGTAGGATGAAGCAACAAAACATCAGACACACAAGAACGACAAAAAAGAGATCTAGAGACAACAAGAGAATTGGAGGGTAGTGAAAAATTATGTGCTTATTCAATAATAGGCAAAAGTAGTTCCAGCAAAAATATTGCTCCTCTTTATAAGAAACTAAAAACCCTAATCAACTAAACAAAGGGATAAACAGACCCAACTAATAAATAAATAAATCGAGGGCCAAGTTAAAGTAGTGCAAGCAATAATAATTTGATTAAAATAAATAACATTCAAAATAAATTTAACGCCTTGTACGTCTTGGATGTGCTTTCGATCTTACATCAAATAATAATGTAAAGTTTACATTTCCCAAATCCCGAAATCCCAAACACGTTAAATGACATTTCTTGAGAGCAAGTTTATCTTCACGAGACAATGGTAGTGGTACACCATGAGATGCTGGGAGTTACTATCCCTGACTGTGATTTCAATGAAAATATAAAAATTTATCGGTCATATGCAGTCAAACACACATATGAAAGCATAATAGTAATACTCTAATGTAATAATTAAAAGGAAAAAAAAACTTTAAAACATCACTCACCCAAATTTCAAAAAAACTTATTTGAGGACAATATTTGTGGTCGAATTGATTTATTCTCTGTTGACATTGCATATCGGTATCTTTAGTCACTACAATTTATAGCTGGAAACTGCATGTCTATGTTCATGACTAAAAATTGAATTTTCAAATAAAGACCGACATGCAAAAGTGATTGACCTTCAACTCTTTCTAATAGTCGTCACACACAACACAATCAAAGGATATTGTCTTCATTGAAACTTAAGAACAATCTTTAAGTCCGAGGAGTCTATCAGTTTTGAAATTAAAATTTAACAACCTGCGTTGCTTCCCGATAGAAATTGGGACATTTTCTTCTTTTCATCTATATATTAATATTAATATTCAGAAGTATAGTTTTTAGCATTTCAATGTTGAATGAAGAAACTAGAAGAAAGGTGTGGTATTGAACTATTGATATGGTTCAGTCAGCTGTTAGAAGGGAGACTCCACGAAGGATAATGAGGGAGAAGAAGCTGATCAGGGTGAAATGAAGGCAAAGGATTGCGACTCAGAATGCTGCAGACATCATAGTAGATAGAGCTAAGCCAACACATAGCAGCAAAGACGAAGAATCAGACTTGCTGGAATCCGATGAGGATTTGTAGATTCATTATGGTAGTGCACCTGACGGTCACATACCTACGGACCAGAAACTTTCTGGATTGGAGTTCGATACAAGTACAAATGAGTATACAAATAGTTTTACAAATAACATAGATGGCAAAAATCTATTTTTTCACACATTGAATCACTTGAAAAATCAACAACTATAAAATGGTCACATCACCATCTGTATAACTGTTTGTGCACCTAGTGTTTTCCCTATGGATCTAGGAATAATACCCATTATTGACAATGATTTGAAATGTGTTGAGGAGAAGACATTCATCTCCTGTATAGTGGACACTAGGTAAAAGGAGGTTGTAGAGAGAGTAGAGAAGGAAGCTCAGATCAAAGGAGGCAAACATAAAAGGCAATGGTACATAAAAGAAGAATCAGGAAGGGCCCAGAAATAAAAGACATAAAGCATGGAATACAACATATTGATTTGGAATACGAGATGCATGGTGAATTATCCGGTTAGACTCAAGAATCCAGATTTTGATTCACACTTAGAAATTGGCTATGGTGGTTCTGGCTGAGCCTATTGTGGATGAATACATTCAAGGATATTGCTGGAAGCTTGGATTTGATAAATCCTAAATTCGTAATTGAAAAATATGGGGCATGTGTAGGAGTCAAATTGAGTGCAAAATCAAGGAAGACAAAGAGCATCACAGTACTTCTAAAGTAAAGTGGACGAGGAGTGAAGCTTAATTAACTGGAGTGTATGCCAAATACAATGTTCAGATGAGCAGAGACTTCTGGAGGGGATTGATATTTTTGGCTAAAAATGTTGAGATTTCATGGCTCATCAGACCTTGGAGAAGATTTCAACACATTCGTCATTGTGAAGGAACTGGTTCAATTTATGGATAAGCAAAATGCTGCAGGACCAGAGTGCATACAGGGAGCTGTCCCAAGGCTGCTCTGCACTTTTCAATAATTTTGCTGGGAATTGATAAAAAAGGAGCTATGGAAGCTGTAGTGGAATTCTTTAATAGGAAAAATCTAACGGGAGCGAATGCTGCTACAATTGTACATATTCCCAATGACCATGTTACTAATTGTAAGCAGGATGAACTCATCACTACTTAACAGTAGGTCTAAGACTCATCATCCCAAATTTATTTCACTACTAAACATTTCAACTTCATCTATCGTTCAGTGCTATCCAATTATCCAAACATGCCTAGAGGACGGATTTCACTTGTCCATCAGTGATTTTCCCCCCCTCCTTTAACAGTTCTATTAGGATCAACTTTAAATGAATATATCCATATCCAAATGGATGTCAAGAACCTAACGCTTAAAAGTACTGAAGAGCTGCAAAAAGATACGAGGAAAGATCCAGTTTGAACTTCCTGATAGCAACATTCAGTGCTGCTGATAATAGGCTGTGGCAAGGATCCTAATCAGTAATAGGGAGAACGATTTTGCCACTAATTTCATTATCATCATCCACACAAATAATAATTCTTCTTCTACAACCTAGCATATACTGAATGAATCTGTAATGTCAGCAAGTCCGCAAGTTCAAAGCCAAGAAACCCCTCAACTGATATTACATCCATAATCCTCAAGAATAACTGAACATAAGATGATCTAGCCAGTAAAATTAATACAGTGGTTTCAAACATGACGTAATCTTCCAGTGAGACAGATGAATCCAGGACAAATTTAATAAATACAGAACTTTGAAATTATAATAACTATTTAGTATTTACTCACCCTACTTTGAGACAACCAATTATTCACCAAAGTTTTCCCAATGTTCACCATTGAATCTCGTTAGCCGGATATTCAAATTTACTGATGAACCTTGTCCACGTAGCTAACAACATTGGACCAGGTTCTCTCACAAGAAATTCACTCACATCACACACAAAATCTAAACAAACAATCAGAAACATAACTCTTCCGAACAATTCTTTTTTCCCCTTTTTTGTTTGGAAAGATCGTGTTTTTGATGGTTCATCTAGTTCTTTGTCGCTGTCAGCCAATCTAAATATCAAGTCAACGAGTTGCAGTGATGGTTCACACTAAGAAAATTCAGCAAACATTCAGATGCATTTAAGATAGGGTGAGAAAGTCGTTAAAACTTCAAAGTGGTTATTCATTAAATTTCCCCAACAAACATTTATTCTCGTGCCTTCTACATTTTGTCCATATCATTCGTACAGCTTGTTCGGAGCAATTTATTCAAAAATCATTTTTCTTCAACGTCATTTTCAACCACATTATTATTTTGAGTTGAAAACTCTGCTATATTTTCTACTCAACCAATTTGGAACCTAATTAACGGTATATATATGTGACAATAAGCAACGCAGAAGAAGAATAAATAGAGAGCACTCAACATAAATAAGCAATTATTCGTTTAAATTAAACCCAAAAGAGAATCATTCATAACAAAGCAACATACATAGTAATTACATATACTAAAGTTCCTATCTCATCATTTATCAAATAGTGGCAACTAATAACAGCAAATAGCAAATTTCTTCTTTTTTGCACAAAGACTTATCTGAGATCCGAAAACTCCAGCCCGCAATATCAGATCAATCCCGGGTCTTCAACTTCTCGACTCGCTTATTCAACTGCTCGATCTTGACGACAAGCCCGGTAACCGAATAGAGAAGCCAGTAGAAGACAAGAGCGGTGGCAATGAGGAGGGCATTTCGCTGCGACTTCATGATGGATTTCTGGTGACGGAGGTGTTCGGAGGGGGAGCAGGATTCAGATTCACAGCTCGGTCGGGTCTCGTACTTCCAGTAGATGTCCATTAACAGGAACAGGCAGAAGGGTACGATTGAAAGGAACGGTTTCAAAAGGTTGCGAGTTACGGCAACCAATCCCTTGCGGAGCGGGTGGAGACCCGGGAGAGTGAGAAGGAGGACCATGATGGCCTCTGCTGCGGCGGCGTAGCCTAGAACCACCCATTCCAAAGCCATGGTGATCGATTGATGGATTGTTGATTGAAATTTAGGGTTAGATCTTGAAAATAATTTGTAGAAGAAAGAAAGAAAGTGAGTGAGAACCGCGGGTTGCGGGATGCGAATTAAATAATAAAGTGGACCGAAGTGCGGGTTAAGAAAGGTATCTTTTGACGGGCCTGTTAGGCTTGATTTCTTGGTTCCTTTCTTGGGCTTGGCCTCTTCAGTAAGGTGACAATTACTCTCGTCTAGGGGTGGGCATTCCGGGTACAGTTCTGGGTAGTGAACTACTCGGAATCGAATCGTAAATTCCGGTTCTTTGAAAAATGGATTCGTTTGATTCTTTTCAAATGAAGTACCCGTTCGGTTCTGGTTCCTTCCGGTTCCAATTCTACCCGTTCGATTCCGATTATTTTACGGTACATTTTTTATTACTCAAAAAGCACAAGAAAAAAATAAAAATTTTGATTCCAACATAAATATAACAGAAAAAAATAGCAACAGGAGCACAACTGATGCTGCTACTGGGCAGCAGCTGCTGCTAAGCATTTAGCAACTGCTACTGCTAAAAGAATTCTATTCGAATTCTACTAGAGTTAGCACCAAAATTTACTAGAATTTTACTAGAATTAGCACCAAATTTTAAATTTACTAAAAGAATTCACAAAAGTCGGCAATCAAATAGAAGAAATAGTGCTATTTCTTATTCTATTCCGATTCCCGTTTCGATTCCCGGTTTTTAGAAAGGACCCGGTCGGTTTTCATTCCGGTTCCGATTTGGTTCCGGTTCTTAATTTTTTTTAAAAGAACCGTTCGGTTCCGATTCTACCCGTTCGGGTCCCCTTTTTTTACCCAGCCCTACTCTCGTCCTTTTGGGGTAAGGTTACACATTTGAGAGAGATCAACCATTTTTTGAATAGATTGCATCAAATAAGTTCCGAAATAAAAATTCATTGTGGGAATATTTAAGGTATCTTTGATAGAATTAGCGGATAAGCTAATTTATAACTGATAAGTTAATTGAGACCTGATAACTTATGATTTATAACTGATAAGTTAACTGATATAAATAAAACGTTTGGCAAAATAATTGATAAACTGGTTTATAAATGGAAAATTATATAAAAAGATATATTTAAAATATATTTCTAGAAAATTCTACAGGTAAAAAAATAGAATAAAAAGCGAAAAACTCATAAACTTATCTGGAAAGCTAGTAAAAGAAGTTTTTCAAATAAGTTCGAACTTTTCAAATAAGTTCATCCAACCAAACGAAACTTATTTAATTAATAGAAACTTATAAACTCCTGAATAAACTATAAAGTAACTTATTTGGTTTACTAAACATATTTTTACATATACTATGCATATTTAATTAATATTAATAAGTTTTCATTGTGAGGGCTATATTTTTGTTAGAATGATAATAATACTTGTTCACAATGTATATTTAACATTAAGATTTTGTTTATTTTCCTAAAAAAACAAACATTAAAATTTTATTTAAAGTTTTGCTGTTACTAATTTTTTTTTTTTTTGAATAAATAGCAAAATAAATTATTAACCGAAAAAAGGTGGACAACGAAATTTTTTGCATCTTGTTCGCTAATCAATGGTAATGATGGATTTGCTATTTGTATGGGAACTCCATGTTGTGTTGCTAGGCTCCCCGCGCTAACTCCTCACGCACAAAACACAACCGTGGGGGGAAGGTAATTTCCCTGCATTGGGAGCCTGATCGGCTCCCAGCGCTGGGAATGTAACAGCACCTATGTCTGGAATGAGAAAATTGAACTTGTCAAGAGCACATGTTCTTTGTGATACTGAAATTGTTAATATTTCCTAGGCAACTGGTTCATTGTTGTTCACAACTGAAGTTGTTAATTTTTAGGGCTTTTAACAGGTTCTCTCTGAAGGATTTTACAGTATCCTTTGTTTTTAATTATTATGTATTTAACTTTTTACCGTTACTCTTTCTATTTTCGTTTCTCCAAAATCTACCATTAATTAAACATGCTCTAGTGTCGTGCAGGGGGTTCAATTCAAATGAAATTGTCTTTCAGAAATGGAGTTTTTACTTTTTATTACAGCATACTCCACAAATACAACGGAAATCTCACTGATTTATCATTGCATACAAACGCCAAGAGAAGGTACGCCCATTTTTCCATTTATAATTTGCTAGTGACATTAATGTTCCTAACTTTAGATGCTTTAGGAGTTGTATCTTTAGGTACAACCACAGTAAGCACACCATTCTCCACTTGAGCTCTGATCTGATCCACCTTCACATTTTCCGGCAATTCAATTTCCCTGCAAAAGTTTTCTCTCTCTAATTTTCTCTCCGCCACATGCCAAACAACGTCTTTCTCTTTTCCGAATGGTTCCTCTTTTCCTCCTTCAGCTTTAATCACCAGAATATTCCCATCTTCTATCTGCACTTTTACGTCTTCCTTCCCATAACCTGCACCCAAACAACCCCAACATACAGAACATAGACACAGTCTCCAAAACGATTAAAAAATGAGAAAAATCAATGAACGCGATAGCTAGATTGTTTACCTGGGACGTTGATTTTGAAGATGTGGGCTTGAGGAGATTCGATCCAATCGAGGAGAGCCGTTGATCCTGGGGTTGAACGGTAGATCGTGGGGCTCCATAATAATCGCCGGAAGGGATCGCCTAACAGCGCCATAATAATTCTGATTTGTGTGTGTATCAGTGTGTGTGTGAAAAGCTTGTTTGGATTGTGGAGTGAAGAAGCCAAGAAGGGGAGCAAGAATTTGTATAGGATTGTTTGGATATGGGAGGAAGAGTTCTAGAAAATCTGGAACCTCCTCATGTGAGGCTTATCAAATTTAATGGTACATTCGAGAAGAATGAAGATGATGCCAGCAATGATAGGCTGCATTAGGTCCATGCTTTCACAGTGCACAAGAATTATCAGGACCGTTGATCAACTTGATTATGATTATGTACAAAATTACGGGTAAATTGCAGCAGAGATCCCTTAACTTTGGGTGTTATCACTGTTATGTCTCTTAACTTTCAAAAATTAGCGTTGAAAGTGTTTCTTTTAAGCCCAAAAACAGAAAAAAAAAATTGTAAAAAATAAAAAATCATTGATTGCGTTAACACAAATCATGATCAATGCAGTCAATTAATTAACCAGCTAAACCTAGATCCGGTTTTAATAAATTTACATGCTACTTTAGTTTAATTATGTGTCATTGTAAAATGCAAGTGAACCTTTAAAGATGCTTGCCTAAAGTAATGTTCCAAATCTTTTTTGATGCTCTACTTTAATTTGTAGCATCTTTCTCAATTATATATATATATGGATTCCTTCGCCTTTAAGGGTTATGCAAAGCTAGGGATCTGAGCAAGAGAATATACAGAATGATTCATCCAAGGGAGACTTTCTGACTAAGAAAGTAAATTGATTGTTTGAGAGAATATAAAAGCAAAGAGTGGGGAAAAAATGGTTTATCAAAAACCGTGACAAATAATACTATTTTGAGTTGTACCGTTAAAAATGAGCCCAAAAGTGATGATCATTTTAAAAAGTTTTTGTCTAACAGGATCCAAAGCGTCCAGCATGCATGCGCGCATGTAATTTATAAAAGTACTCTTTCCGGTGTGATTTAGATAAAGTAAAAAAGTTGGTATCGTCAAAGTCACCAAAGATCCGATACTAAGGTATGGGCATTTTTAAAGATCTTATATATGGCGCGATGATTGATCGTGTGGCTCCACATGAGGGGGCGTGTATCGTCATTAATCGCATGTATACAAGAATTTGATCATTAGCCAAATTGATAAAGTATGCCTTGGATTTGTTTGGCTTTCCATTCAATTGTAAGTGTGTGTATTTTGCAAGATTAAGTTATTGCTTGGTGGTACTTTTTGACTATAAGTTGTCCATGCCCATCTTAACTCTTATGGAATGTCTGCAAAATATGTTGATAAATATGACCTGTTCAAATTACAACTAAAATTTGCTCGAAAATGAATTTGTAATATAAGAAAATCTCGATTCCAAAGTATCTTTGAATGTCCTTGCTTAGTGACATGCTTGCATGGTGTCAGCATGTCATGATGATTTATAAGTGTTTTACTAGTTTGATAAAGGTCGAGATGATACTCTTCCTTTTTGTTTCTCCTAAAATTTTGATTGTATTATCTAGTCAAAGGTAAAATTTAATTTTATCTTTATTGGAAAACTATTATTGTTATTCACATATATATATATATATATATATATATATATATATATATATATATATTGCAGTCTCGATCACTATATATAGAATCTAAAAGTTTAGTTTTAAACTACTCTAAGTTTACTTTAAAACACAAATAGATCGCCTGAGCAATGAATAACATTTGGTAATTTTGTTGGGATTGTGAATGATCAATTAATTAATGTTTCATATGCGCAAGTTTTAATTTCTATCATTAACATGCATCTACGTTTTATCCGTAACACAAGTTGTTTGATAGACGTATTAACGCTTATGGAAAGTTCAAAAGACGAATAATAAGTAAGAAGAAATGCATAATTTATTTCCAAAAAAAAAAAAAAGAAGAAATGCATGCCTTTACAAAAAAGAATAGACCATTTCTCACATTAGACTAATACTTTTGTTAAGTGGAGGTGGGTGGAATCTCTGTAGCCCCCTCTCTCCGTTCTCTTTTTCAAGTATTGTATTGGTAGCTCACATACTTTTCAGAAAGTATCCCTTTTGATACAAATCCAAATAAAATTCCGCAGAAAAGATAAGCAAAGATAGAAAGGGAAGTTGATGTCCACCATGAAAATATGGCAAGGTCATCAAAAGTAACAAATGTTAGCAAGAAATTAAAATGAGCCCACCAATTTTCTCCAACCTTTTGCTATTTGATCATTTACCTGCAAAAAGAAAAGGTGTCACATTTGTACATATTACCTTTTTTTTTTTTTAATAAATTAGTACATATTACTTAATTATTAAGATGAATATTAAAAGCTAATGTACGCGCGTTATGAGTTTGTATCTAATTACCATTTCCCCCAAAGAGCCTTCTCATGAATACCAAGAAGATGATGAATAAAGCTACCCCAGCTAGTAATCCAATGATGATAGCAAATGTTTTTTCTGATTCGTTGTTTGACGAGTCTGTAAAAATAGACACAGACGAATATCACTTAATGCACTTTATATGATGTATAACAATTTCAAAGAACAAAAGTTTCAATACTATTTTATATAATCACGTTCTGCAATCGTTATTACTATTAGGGTATGTTTGATAGACGTTTTTTTTCGGGAAAAAAATTTTTCCATCTTTTTTTTCCTTACTTGGTTGTTTGATTGACATTTCTTTTCCTGGAAAACATTTTCCAACTTTTCTCGAAATCCGTATTTTTCCTTGTTTTTTTTTCCTTGGGGGAGGTGGTTTTTGTTTTCCGAGAAAAGTTTGGTAATTTTTTTCTTTTTTTTTAATGGACAATTTAATTTAACCATAAAGATAAGGAAAATGATCAAATTTCATTAAAAAAAACTCGAAAATAAGGAAAATAATATTATTTTCCAACTTTTAAATTAACCCAATCAAACACCTACAACTATGATTTTCCTAGAAAACCTTCTCCCGGAATTCATTTACCCGGAAAACGTTTTCCTTCTAACCATTTTCCGGGTTTACAATCAAACACACCCTTAGGTATCAAATGTCTATATATATATATATATATATATATATATATATATATATATGTGTGTGTGTGTGTGTGTGTGTGTGTGTGTGTGTGTGTGTGTGTGAAAAAATCAAACCCTAAGTTACGAGTGGAGCAAATTATTGAGGGCTGGATTTGATATGCCAATAATTGAGCAATTCAAGAATTTGACCCACCCATTGTATTAGTAAAGTTGAAAGTTTGAAGCTAATTTGTACATGGTACTTATTAGCCAAAGTATAGAGAACATTAGGGATGACAAGAACTCATAATGATCCCAAAAATAGACAAATGATTCCAAGAAGGATGAATTTTGACTAGTCGAACCTTCTTATATTTCATCCCCTAACATACAATCCTCCAAAAGTTTCTATAATGTAACAAAATCAAGTTAATTTTAAATTATCAAGAATTATGTATATGTCTTAACATAATAGGTAATTTTAATCAGAAAAATGTCTTTTCTGATTCGTTATTTGAGGAGTCTGTAAAGATAGAAAGACACTTACAAACATTGCCCAAATGCACTTTATATAACATATAATATATAGTTTTAAAGAGTAATAAGTTTCAGTACTGTCTTACGTGATGTTCTATAATCGTTATTATTATTAAGTATATATAGACAAAAAAATTAAACCCTAATTGAGGGCAGGACTCAATATGTCAATAATTGAGCAATTCATGAATTTCAACCACCCATTGTATTGATAAAGTTGGAAAATTGAAGCAAATTTGTACTTGGAACATAGCCAAAAATCTAGAGAACATTAGAGATGACAAGAACTCATATGATGGTCCCAAACATAGATACATTATTCTAAAAAGGATGAATTTTGATTAGTTGAATCCTCTCGTATTTCATTCTCCAACATATCCACAAGCTCCAATAATTTAACAAAAGACATGAAAATCTTAAATTATCAAGAATTACGTGTATGTTGTATGTTTTATAATATTATCATGAAAAATATAATTTTAGTTGAAAAATGACTTAAACTTACCATGGTTAGATCTTGCATACACGTGAGCTCCGCTGGTTGAGTACCTAGCATAGCATTTCGCCAAAAACATGTCGCCAAAAACGGCGCCACCACACTCCCCTTTCAGCCGTCTGATCGCCTCCGTCAGACAATCTTGACACTGTCCAAGACTCAAATCTCCAACACATTGCGCCACCCCCTGAACATCCTCTGCCCCACCCACCCTATAGGGCCCACCTCCACCATTCAACCCTGCTAACACCGCATCACGGCGGCTCATCTCATCATTATTAAACCCATCCGACGGTCCACATTTCTTCATGACAGCAGTCTTGTCCTCAACCCCAATGAACGTAGCATTGTCGTATTTCACAAGGCAGCCTTCTAATTGTATGGCCCCACCGCAGGCCTGGGGACAAAGTGGGTCGAGCCGAGTCACGGCTTGAGCCACACAGGTGGCGCAGTCTGGCATGGCTAAGTCGCCACGGCATTGGTATAAGCCGTAGACGACGTCTTGTGGGCTGGTGCCCATGACTGTGAACTTGTTGTAGGACGAGTAAGTGGCTGAGTTGACCAGGGATGTGAGGAGCGAGTTGACGTTCGACTCATATGGCGAGTCCGGTGTGTACTTTATCTGTGAGCAGCCGCCGTAGACGAAGGAAGTCAAGGAGGTCGAATTTGCAGGCATGAAGAGAGAGTAGAGACAGTTGAGGAATGTTAGAAATTGAAGAAGATGATGAAATATTGTTGCCATTAGTAGAGTTGTTGTATACATCAATCTTAAGAACGATTATATGGCTTGTGTGTATGTGTGTGAAATGTGAGTACCAATAGAATGGTTGCATCAATGAGTATTTAAGCAGAAAATTGTGATCATTTTAAATAAAGTTATTTACCAATAGGCTTTCTAACTTTTTTTTTCTGTGAAAAGAAATATTATTTCCGACCAATGGGAAACGTAGATGGATCTGCGTTACGTAGTGTCTTAGTTTTAGTTGATGTTACAGTCCTCGCAAGATACTAATATTAGGAATGTATGAACAAAGTCTCACATTAATTAAATCTGGGAAAAAATGTGATAGTTATATATAAATGATTGCATTACTTTCGTGTTAGGGTTAAAATTTTGATAGAATCTCAATCTCTAACAACTAACATCTTACAGAAGCAAAAGCTAGATTCCTAGCTGGGTTTTGATTATATTCATCTTCAACTATGTATTCATTATCTTAATTAATTTCACATTTCTCGATAATTTTTGTTACTATTAATTTCACATTTTCTTGTAGAATCAATTTTCTTATTAGAAAGCTTGTTTTCGAAGGTGGAAAAGAAAATGGAAAAGAAGAACCTTTATCAAAGGTGAAAGTTTCTTTTCTTTATACATTTTCGGATGAAAAGGTGAATATGCACGCATATTATATGCATGGTATTGTTAAACTATTGTTCATGCTACATACTTTGTCACTGTTTAATTCATTGTCTCTAAAATCTTCTTTATTTTATTGAAAAGTTGATGTGTATTATAATTCAATAATTCATCCTATAATGATTCCTATCTATTAATTTGATAGAAACGATATATATGATAAGGGTAATGTTCTGATGCCCATTGTGGGCACCTTATGGTGCCCACACTCCGAAAAAAAAAATCGCGTCGGTCTCACCGGCTCCCCATCATCAGGGGCAGTTATATATTATTCATCTAACTTAATGTAGATACTAAAAAATATATTTTTTAAAAAATTTTTAACGTTGAGTGGAGCAGCGGAATCCTTGATCAAGCGAACTACTGCCGACGTGCGTAGTAATGTGCAGTAATTATGTTGCCAACGTTGGCAATAGAATGCCAGCGTATATGGTAATATGTTGGACTCCACATCCATGCATATATTGATTTTTTTTTTTTTATCTTTGTAATATGTATATATACACACAAACGTGTACACGTTACTATCAATACTAACAGAATATAGAATAAAATTACCATTCTACTCACTTCTATATTTGAGAAACCCATACCCTTATTGGTATACAATGAAAATTGAGTGTAGCCTCGAGCGCAGAATTGTACGACCTTCTGGCGCATTCCCGGAAAGATTTTCTGCAGCCTGCTCACCTCCGATTTGAACGGACCGGATTCTGATTCAGATGAGACGACGGGAGGTCCAGAAGAATTTTTTCAAAATTTTTCGACACTGCCGGACACGCCAGGCTACTTGGCGCAAACTTTTTTGGCTAATTTTTAACTTAGTATATGAATATTTGATGTACTTGTAGCATCTTACTTGCATCGCTGTTCCACATAATTGGTAATGTCCAGACTGTTGTGCGGGCTCAATATGGGAGAAAATAGTTTGAGTCCTTTCAATGCTTTAATACGTGGAGTTTAATAGCTTATACAATGTTGATCTATTTTCACTTTTATTTTCCTTTCTCTTTTTTGATCCCCCCCACCCCTCCCTCTCCTGTCTCTTCTTGGAGTTAAACAACTTTGTTGCATGAGGACAAACACCAACAACTGTACCATCGCACTGTTGGAACACGATTAGTAATAAAGCCAAATCAAGGACACAATACACATCAATAAATTCAGAATTATTTGAATTGGATGAAGAATTGAATACAACAAACGCAAAATAACGGATTGAGGCTAGCAAGTGCTATTTCCTATAACAGAATTTCGTCCCTACTCATACAGAAGCTTTACTTAGTTGACGTCTCGCTATCGTGATTCAACACATTTAACCGGTAAATACTTTGCACTTCGATTTACGGGTTCCTGGGGCGTATTGATTGAGTGCTTTTGTCTCTTGAAAAATCGAATCGGGTCGACTTCTTTTATAGAGATGGATGAACTTGCACGCAGAGATGCGCCCATCGAGAAGCGATCGCCCTTTCTCAATTCCCGCCAGATTTACCGCTTGTCCTGCTCGTGACGCATCGCTTAGATTTTGCAAATAAAAACAAAAGCTTAAAGTGATAATCGCTCGATCCTCAAGTTGTTCTAGGCCCCGATCCCCAAGAGCCAAGGCCAAGCGCCATCTCGACCATTAATATGGGGTTTTAAATCGCTTCTAACGCCAAAGCCCATTTGCAAAGCCCACTCAAGTCCATTTAGCGTATTTTAATAAGTATATTAAAATACTACTTTATAAGGTATCAAATATACCTCTAAACTTCCTATGTTGGATTCTTTACACTTTATTTCTATACAAACCTTTAGAATTTCCCAAGGAATTCCAACACGCACTAGAGCCCACAACCAACAAATTACTTTTGGTTGGCCATTTCAAATGATAGAAATCTTTAATACCATCGAAGCCAGAATTATGGCATCGCTTTGACTAATTTTCGATCATATATAATTTTTTGTTGGAAAATCTGAGATCGCATCTAAAACCAAGACACACAACTTGGTGCAAAAACTTAACAATTCAAAATTTTCCTATGATACTGTTTGCTTAAAGTCAAAATTTTTTTGTCAACAACATCACTCTCTCAAACTTATTGTAGTAATTTTATTGATAATTAAGTATGTGACAAAATATTACGTAATATTAGAAGCAAAATAATTGTGATATATAACTTTATACGATTTTATCACGCCACTTAATTGTTGATAAAATTGTCCATTAAAATTGTTCAAATAGGATAACTCTAAACCTTATTAGTGGTCGGTTAAAAAGATTTTAACAAAAAATAGCGCATATTAATGTATGGCAAGTTTAATGAATCTGTTAAAATAATCTATATATCTATATATATATATAAAAGCAGTCTTTTTTCCCGCCTAAATGCATCCTCAATTTTTCCCGCTTATTAAATTTTCCTAATATAATCTTCTATCTATATATAGAATAATTTTTATATATATAGAAGATGATGATTTTTTCTTATTATATTTTTATTGTCTTTAAATCCGTCTTCCCATTAAAAATCTCTTTTTATTTTTATTTTTTATTTTCTAATCCATATCCAACTTTCTTTATTTTTTCCCTCCCTAGTATATTAATATTAATGTATATATATTTTTTATTTTATTATTTCTACCCTACTTTATCCAATCTCATAACATCTAAATACTTTCTCTATCATTTTCTCTCAATTTTTTTCATTTTCTATATAAAAAAAAATTGTGATTCTATTTTACTCGACTTGATGAGAGCTTTAAAATAAGTATACTATTAATATATAAATTTTTATTTTTTGAAAAATTAAAACTTACCACAAATATATAAATTAGTGTCCCACTTAAATATAAATTAATAATTTGTTACCACACTTAATCGATATTTGCGTGTAAAATTCAAATATAATGAAATGTATAAATTGTCTTAACTTTTAATTCTATTCCATATTTGATTTACCTTGGAAATAAATTAAATTAAAAATAATGCTTCAATTTGTTTATCTCGCAAATATATGGTAAAACTAGCTTTATTTTATGTTTAAAACTAGATAATTTTTTTCCTAATAAATATTTAATTTGCCAAAATAATAATTTATATATTGATATAGTACATAAATACAATTTCTCGTGTAATTACAAATTTTATTTTGTGATAAATTTCAATTTTATTTTGAATCAACAAATTTCAAATTTTCTAATTTTTTCTTTCAAATTTTCAATTTATAAGTTTATGACTTGAACAATACACGGGTGTTGTAGAAATTAGAATGAATTTTTGACTAATCGCTTTTTCATAATTTTCAGATTTAAAAATAAAATTATTTAAAAATTAACAATTTCCACTAAGATTTAATTTTTATGCCATAGAAAATTTCTATTGATTAAATTCTTACACCAAAATTCAAATAAAGGTTTAACATTAAAGTCAAAAAAGTAAGATCAAACTGCTACTTAATTTTAGAAATAATTAATTAATTTATAAATAACTAGCTAACAAACAAAAATGAGTTAAAACTAAGATTCAATGTTTTTATGATAAAAAATTAAGATTCACAAAGTTTTACACAAAAATAAAAAGGAAACACACTCATAGTTGGCCCAAGTTTGAGAAAAATCCCCACCACTATGATTCAATTTGTACTAAAAATTTAAAAATTAGGTTGGACTCAATAATTAATTTCAGAAACAATCAATCGCTTTTTATAAATAATTAGCTAAGGAAAAATTCATTAAAATTATCAATTTTTGTAAGATTTAATTGTTGTGTGATGAAAAATTACAATTCATTAAATTTCTACATAAAAATTAAAATAAAATGTGTAACAAGAAAATTTAAAACTTAACTTGGACCTCTTTAATTAATTTTAAATGAATTTATTATTTTTGAAAATAATAATTAGCTAATATATGAAAATTAAAAGAAACGCATAACATCAATTTTGTTTAATTAATCATTCAATTGTAACATTAATCGATTTTTTAATTAATTGAATCTATATCTATATCTTCTAAATTTCAAGATATCTTTTCAATTATAAGATATTTTTAAAATTAGATTCATATAATTCTTAAAATTATGGCTATGAAGCAAATTATTTTGGAAATAATTCATTTTTATAAATAATTAAATTAAATAAAAATTAATTATAATTATTTAAAACAATAATTAATTAAAATAATAAATTTCACTGCTAATATTTTGCTATACATATGTTCAATGGACAAGGATTGATCCAAATTAATTACATTCTTAAAAGGGAAAATATAATTAATTTTTTTTAAAATTATTAAATTGATGCGGGTTTTCCCTAAAAAACGAAAAAAATTTTAATTGTAATATATCGCTTAAATTATAAGATTTCTTTAAAATTAGATTTTATACAATTCTTAAAAGTGTAAACATTAAAATGGTAATTTCGTAAATAATTATTTTCATAAATAATTAGCTAAAATGAAAATCAATTAAAACGAATTTTATACCATTAATTAAAATTAGTAATACTATTATTATTTAATTGACTTTGGTCAATGTCATTACAAAATTGACACTTGCTTAGCCATGGCATTAAAATTAATCAATTATATTGTTAAAATAGAAAAATAACATTAATTAAAAATAAATAATAATTAAAATTAATTAGATTAGCATGGTTAGCTCGAGCTTTTCTTAAAAATGAAAGACATCTTTGATTATGCAAAGATATATTTTTAATTATAACATATCTTTAAAATTAGATTCATACAATTCTTAAAGTCAGTGGTTAAAAACAAATTATTTAGAAATAATAAATTATTTTTATAAATAATTAGCTAATAACAATAATTAATTAGAATTAATTATATTACAATTAATTATATTTCTTAGATTTAATTGGATATATTTTCATTCTACAAAAATTGAGAGAGTTTTATTAGACTAAAATTAGTTTAAATTAATTAAATTACTAAAAAGGGGAAACATAATTATTTCAAAAAATTAAAAATTATTAAAATTAATTAGATTACTACGGAAGAAAATATGCTTACAAAATTAATTTATCTTTTTATTTATTTTAAAATAAAGCTTTTAAGCTTAACACGTATAAGATCTCGGATTCTTAGAATCGGGGGTGTTATATTCACATTGCAAAGTAAGTCGATTGATAATTAGTCCATAATTAACTTTATTTACTTTTTCAAGATCATGCTTTTTTCAAAGCATGCTTTTCTTTGATTCTCGTATGTTTTTGTATTTTCTATGATATTTCTTTTCAGGCTACATGCTGACGACATAAAACATAATATTTATTTTTTCATAAGCGCTTACGCTGTTTCAAATGATCTCGCTCATTTTTTAAAGAATGTTCCAAAATACGTGCTTTCAAATAGTATTATTTTTTATTTTGTGATTACTGAACCAACAATTATATAATAATTCTTTGGGTTCAACGCTATTTTCGCATTTGAATAAAGTTTCAATAATTTTGCTTTAAACAATTGGTTATCGACTAATCAATTATTGGAATTATATAGACCTCAATTAGAATATTTTAACCTACCTAACTATGTTAAATATTTATCTAAATTTTTATCTCCTAAATAAATATTAAAAATCCCACCTACTTTAAATTATTTATTTTATATCAAATTTTGGCAATTGAGATTTTATTTAATATTTAAATATCATCAAATAGATTGTATATTTTTAGTATTAATCATATATATTTCAATTTATTTGTCTTATCCAGAAATTAATTTAAATGTTATATCAAATCATTCAATGTTTAATATGCCTAATGTGTTAAATTAGTAAGTTTATATATAACATGTTAATACACGTGTTTAGTATATTTTGTATTTATTTATCAAAGCAAATAAAATATCAAATAAAAGTCTTCAATTAAACCATCACGACGTGGACAGGGGATGATTTTATTTGGTAATTTTCAATGGGGGCATGGATTCGTAATGGAAGTTTGTAATTTTCATATCATCCTCGCCACTTAGAGTAAATGAGGTTGGTTGGGAATAAGGATAAGTGTTTCACCGGCATGATAGAACGGTGTTAAGTGCCGTTTGACATCACTCCCTTACATTGTTATTTTTATAATATATCTCTACATCGATTATATTTCATAATTAAAACTTCAAAATCATTATTTACATATTAATTTTTTAATATACATCATACTCGATGTATAATTAATATCTCTCAAAATTTATAATCGCATATAATAAAATGAAAACAATTTTAAGAAAAATAATGAGCTCTACTAATGTTAGTAGAGTTATTTTGATAACTATAATATTTAAGGTTATTTTATTTTTGGATTTATATTAGTAGATTAATCTTGCAATATGCAAAATATTATATATTATCTCAATCACTATTACAAATTATCATCCTGCAAAGCACGTATAAATGCTAATTAAGTTGCTATTCTATGGAGTATAGTAAATTAAGTTGTGTGGATTTTAAGTAAGTTATTGCTTACATACCGTAGGATGGATTGATGACAAGACGTATAGAAGAAACTCTTTCAAATTTTTATAGGAATTGTTTCAAGCTTAAATTATTTAAGTTTATTGTTGTAACTCATTCTTTATTTTAATTATTTTTTAGATTTTATGTTAATATTATTAACATATATCAATATCATTATCGCTTGTATTCATTTCTTCAAGTAACGCATCGTGAAACAACTAGTAAAGTTTAAGTTAATATACTACACAAGAGAAAATTAAAATTAATCGGTATTTTTATCGCGGCGCTGGCGTAATGGGAAGATTGTATCTAAGATATAATTTAGAATCCTGATTATGGATTTTGCAACCTCAGAATTTTTGGTGTGGGTCTAGATTGACATGTACTCCGCCTAAATCAATTCCTTTATTAATCATGAAAAATTATATTTTTAAAATTATAAAAAGTTTAATATAAGCAAAAATATTTGGACATTTGGAAACGAAAAATATTTGAATCCATAAATTATAAGTCCACGATGAAGTGTCTCGCCATTATCTCATTCACCATTTGCTAAAAAAATTTGAGGTGAGAAAAATACTGTGCGCTCTCAACTCATGTACAAAAGTCTTACTTGACCCTTCTCTTGACCCACCCCTAGTATTGGTGGGTTGGCACAACCTGCTCAATAGCTCATTGGTCTAGGGGATCAGTTTTGGCCACCTGCACTGTAACCACCTGCCAGATTCGCTGTCATTTCTAAAAACGAATATTAACATATCGAGGAGAAACTCACCAATTTAATATGACTTGAAGTCATCTTCAATCTTCGTAGTAGGCTTGTGTCAAAATCTAACTAATCCATAAATTCACTCCCCGTTAACAGTCTAAGTAATAATAAAATATAATTATAGAAAATACAATTAATACACATGTTTACAACATAATTAAGGAAAAAGGAAAAATCTAAAATCTAAAATCTAAAATTTTATTTTAAAAAGAGAAAAGAGAAAGATTTTTTTTTCTTTTCTTTCCTTTTTTTTTTAATTTTACAAACACATTTACACTCAACCATATTTAAATTCAGACATTTTCAATTTATTCTCCGTGACAAATATGCTTCAAAATTGATGAGATAATGGTAAGTCGTAAATTAATGTGAATAGAAATGAACGATTGTTTTGAATAAGAGCACAAAATTAAGCTCAAAGATCTGATGACCTCATAAAACGACTCTATGAATCTTTGCCATCATCGAAACCTCACTAAGCAATCACCATTCACTATACATAGACTGATTTGGATTAAACCTTATTTTTGACCTGATCAAGCATTCGATTTGCTTGCTATTCTTCTCGCTTCAATTATTTTCTTTGTCATTGAATAATATGTATATGAATAGTAAGTTAGTCATTTTATCACGCTTGATTTTATAACCAATATTATGTGTTAAAATACATATTTCTATTACTTATGTTATTCGTAAACATGTTTCTTACTATTTCAAAATAATTACCGAACACAATTAAGTATGTAGTAAGGTTAAGCAGTTTGAAAAGGCATATGATAAATTGTTGTAAATGATTTTATATTTAATTATAAATGGAGTAAACAAACGAAAAGGAAAATATCCATGATCAAAACACCACAAAGTTTCATAGTCCATAATGATTGGACGGTCGAAACTAATTCTGTAAAGGTCACAACTTTCAATTCTAAAGTTAAGTGTCAAGTGGATAAGAACGACTTATCTTGATTTATCTATGTTTCTATACATTCAAGGAACTGGAAATTCAAAAATGACAACAATGCGAAGGACAAGATACACCATATGAAACATTTTGATCCTCAATTCTTGAACTTCAACAAATAAAAAATAAAAAATAATAATAATACCAATAATTATAATAATAATAATGAATAAATAAATAAAAATAAAAAATTAAAGATAAACTCAGATGCACACAACATGTATTGTGAATTTTCAAAATAAATTAATAAAAGAAGTTAAGGACTATAAACATCAATAACGCACATATATAGCTATCTAGAGCAATGTTCATCAACTTTAAATCCAATGATAATGAAACAAATTTAAAATATTCGGGAATATGGATAAATATCTCAACTGTTTTTACATCCACACAAAGATTAATTCCACTAATCTCTTAACATAATCAACTACTTTTTCGCCTCGTTTAGAAACCATAGTGGTCTAGACCTTGAGAATAGTCTCGATTTGTTTTGACTTCCACCGCCCAATGCCCGTCCAATGTCAAATTGGTTGAGTTCCACAACAACGCACGTAGAGCCGATGGAACCTTCACTTCCTCAACCATTTCTCCACCGCTAAATGAACAGAAATCAATTAAAGTAACATTTAAGAACTCTATTTAACTAAAGACACCCAAAATCCAGTGTATATAGAAAAATACGATAAGCCGTTGCTTTCCCCATATATTTTGCAATTCATAAGTCTTACTCAAACCCAAAGTCTAAACTACAAATGTATCATGTCAATACTTCAAAGCATTCAATAAAAAACAAAGTACATGTTGTATATTTAAATAGTCCTATATGAAAAAATGAAGAATTGGGGAAAAGAAAAAGTCGAATAACGGCTACGAGCCTTCGATCAGGGCTTAAATAAAGAAAACTCGGTTCTATGCCAATCCCTTAAACTTCTCTTTGATATCCCATAGGCTAACTAAAGAATCGACAATTCCAACAAAGAAATATATGTGCAAGATTAACATTATCGAAGTTTATATAATAGACCACTTTATCATTAATTACCTCGCCAAAACAACAGAGATATTTTGATAGGAGGATCATTACCTAATAAAGGATTCTATCAGTGCCCTCATTATTTCACATTTTGAATAAGAAAACATATAAAAATAGGTTCGACACACACCTTCCTAGCATAATAGACATGCTAAACAACATTCATGCAAGTTCTCCGTATCACAGATTCAAATGTGTTGATGTATCAAATGAATACAATATTCAATTAATTAACAAAGGAAACAAGACGCACTCATATAATAATTGAAGAGTTTAATATTTAATTCGAAGTTCAAAAAGAAACACATGCATAAAAGAAGGAAAAAAGGGTTTTGCTCTCGATCGATAGGAGAACAATATAATTATTCAATTACAAAATAAATTGAGAAAGGTTCTTAAAAATGCACTTTAATGCCGAATTCTTTTGAATATATGAGCAACTCTCGGCATGACATCACAATTTTTCACGACCTCGCCGAATCAACACTGTATAATAAGTCGGTAACTCGACTTGCAGAGACATATAATAGTTGCACCAAACACTTAGGAAACAAATGAATTAGAAGAACTATTATTACCGCTTGAAGCTAAGATGTCAAAGAATGCTTTTTCCATGAGAAGACACCGGTGCATTGCAGTATCCATCACTCAATCGCTCTCGATAGAGAATGAAGACTATTTTTTCTTTGTCAAGTGCAGAAATTGGCTCAAGAATTGAGAAAACCGATTCGTGATTAAATGGAATTTGGGAGATTTGCGGGTATTATGGATCCCAAACGATTTATGCGTTAGATGATGATAAAGGTCGAGAGTTACGAGCCGAGATTTGAATGCAAAATGGGATACTAGAGATTTGATCCATGGTTATTATTATTAATTAATTAATATTTAAAGATTATTATATAGAGTTAAAAACCATTGCAATTAGGGAAGCAATGAACCAAATTCTATATATTAACAATTAACAATAAAATAATATTTTTTATTTTGAAAAAATGCAAGTTTGAGCGAAATAAACATAGATTATGCCATCAATAGGCTTCTTGGGAAAATATTGATTGACAAATTAGTGGGATTGCAATTTACTTAAAAAAATAATTAAATAAAATAAAAAAAATGTCTCAAGGGGGCAAATTTTATCAATTAATTATTAATATTTAATTTAATTTAATTTAAAAATCAATAAATTAAAAATGTGAATATAATAATTTTTAATCAATCTTAAGGATTGAGGCAAATCGAGCAAAATCTATTTTTTGATTAATCAATATTTATTAACCCCTAAAAATGAGTTATGAGAATTAAGAATAAATAAAAAACAATATAAATAATTTTTTATGGATATAGATATATAATAATTATAGAATATAGATAATTATTATGGTAGGATAATTATGGTCATTTAAGGATAATGATGAAATAAGGTAATTAAACAATGAATTAAAAACTTAATTAAGTGCATTGGAGGGAAAACTTGATGAGTTGGAATAAAAAAATGAATTAAAAATTAAGAAAAATGTGTGTAAAGGCGGGAAAAAACCTTACTTTTATATATATATAGATATAGATGTCTCCAAAATGTGGTGTAATTTTATATGGCGACATGAATTTAAAATTTCTTCAATTGTAGGCCTTAACTTTGGACCCCAGACACAAGAGTAGAAATAAGGGCCATATGCCCAAGTCCCGACCATGTCAATGAATTTGGGTCACATGGCAAACATAAGAGACCCATCATGAATATTTGGATCAAATAACCAAACCAAGTAATAGCACAAAGAAGTCCAATAACTCTGCTTTACTTCACCTGGGTTCAACCGTTCAAGTCAATTTAGCTCCACCCAATGACATGATAATTTATAGTAGACGAGGCAAATGCAAACCAAGAGTTTAGGTAGATCCATAAAAGAAAAATAAGCCGATATATGTGGAACCCAAAGATTATTATAGAATCAAAATCTGAATGCAATAATTGTTTTTTCAATTTTAAGCGACCACGTTGCTCCCATCTCAGAGATTGTTTCACACTTCCTTCTTTTTTTTTTTTTTTCCCAGAAGTCATTTTTTTTTTTCAGAAATCATTTTGTTTAAATGTTATTTTGAATCACTCAATATTGATTGATGCAATAAGTTTTCCATATTTTGTTCTAAAATTTCTCTTTACTTTTCAAAAACAATACTTTCAAAAATTATTTTCTTCAAAATCTCTCTCAAACATACACAAGTTCATAATTAAACCTCATTGCACTTAAGTAAACTTTTAGTGACTTTTTTTATTTTTAATGGAACTTTTGGTGACTTTTAAGGGTGTGTTTCACTGCCCATAATTTACATGTAAAATGACAATTTTTCACCCAATTCCTCCTCTTGCCATCAAATAACTTTTGAATTTCATGGAATTAAAATTCCACTCTAAGCCAAATTGTGGAGATTTTACTAGAAATTTCAATCCCCCAAGGCGGGGCGGGGGGGAGGGGGGGTTAGAATTACAACTCCTTTTACATCCTCCAATCAAACACAACCTTAGTCCAATCATTAATTGGTATTTAATTTGAAGTTTAATAACTCATTTACAACATTGAAATTTTTTGAAAGGAACACATTGAATTTCACCACCTAATTGTTGAAAATTGAGGCTCAGTGACCTCAGTGCAATGATATTCAATTTTCGCAATTTTTGTTATTAAGATCAAATCATTTAACATAATATCAAACTATACAACAAAAGTCTTGAAATCAAATATATATTCAATTTTGTTATTACCCACTTAAAGAAATTATCATCCACACATAAAATTTCTACTAAAAAGAATACATCACATCTAGTAGTTAACGAACACTTTGAAGACAAGTTTTAATTATATATATGTTACAATTTGCATGTAGAACAGCTCATAAATTTGTGGGGTACTAGATGAGACAAAGAATGTCACACTCAGAAGTGTTAGTATTGTATATTTTTACGTGTTAGACAATATGTAGCAGCCGGCGAAACCATCTCCACTTTAGATTACTATTTTCTAAAGATAAGATAGTCTTCATGAATGGCGTACAATCCTGAGCTTTCAAAACCTCTCAGTTATGCGTTTCTGTGGGCATATACGGCCAATAGAGTGCAACAAGAACAAAGTAGACCCCCAAAAAAGAAATTCTATGGATAATCAAAAATAACTTTAAAGGGAGCCCGAGAAGGACAATCAATTTAGACCTTTATGGATAAGGTTGCAATGCAAAAGATTCGTTGGCCACATGTGGGCAACTTCAGTTGTCCACATGTGGACCGATCGGCCGATATGTGTCCACACATGGACCCTCACGATTAGGGGTAGGTGTTGTCCATCTACCCATATGATCATATATGTGAGAAACAGATCATAAGTGAAGATTGCAAAGATAGTGATGCCATATGGTTGCTGATTGTCTAGTCCAGATTTATTGTATAGTGATGCCATATGGTTGCTGATTGACTAGTCCAGATTTATTGTATCATTTTTTTTTTCAATTGTTCCATTTAATCAAAATAATTCACGAGATAAAACATCTTAAGTGCCCGTTCGCCTACTTATTTTTACAACCTTTTCCACATTATTTTTAAAAGTTGAATTTGGTCAAACTAATCACATTTACATATCTCATGGTATCTATATGTACTACACAAATCTTCACAATTCAACTCCACACGTTCTGTCTCTCTTATTTCACATCAAAATCTATAAAAATTCATTTTAATTTATACACTAACATGCATTAAATTACAAAAAATGAGACTGTAGATGATAGATATGATCTCTTGATAGAGTATGCGATCATGATGGCTTGGGGTTTTGATTTTAAAAAAAAATCACTGGATTATGACCAATCAATCATTGACGGGAAATGTGACGGAGATGGAATGTCATACAAGAATATTATTTTTTCTTTATTATTATTCTCACTTTTAGTAATTTTATTTTAACAAGGATTCTTGCATCCTAATTAGATTAGAAGTTTAATTATTTCCTTATTTACTTATTTATTTGTCATCAAGTCAATGGTTTTCCATTTAAATGTAGATAGGGCGTATTGTAAAACATTCATTCATGAATATTGAATAAAAGATATTAAAGTGTTTCTTCAGTTTCACACCTAAATAGTTGATTCGTGCATGAATCACATTTATCATCCCGTGTTAGTTATTGTTCATGCTTCCGCTTGCATCAGTTGGTATCAGAGCCCAGTCTACGCTCCTGTCGATGGATCAAGGAAGACAGATGAGATGTTATGGTACCAAGGTTGATACTAGGGACGATGAAAATTAACTAGTACAAATCAGCCAACAGTTGGATGCTGTGATGAAAAAGATGGTCGGATTGATTGATCGTTCTGGCGCTAGGCTGGAAGCACGAGGTTGTGGTGGTCGTGATGTGAGCATTATAACTAGAAAACACTATCCTGATGATGGGATTAATGGCGAGTCTAAAAGTGGATAGGATTCTAGGCAAGGAATCTAGGGATTTAGAGTTTACCAACCGCCAAGCGGGTACCATTGGTTTTGGGATTAGCAAGCAACCGCCGAGAGAATAGGTGACTCAGATTTTTATCCAGATTTTGAGGTGAAATCCGATATAAAATTGGCTCTCATTAATCCTAATTCAATGGTTGGCGAGAAGTATGATAGTCCACCTACTTTTGACACCGATGGTGAAGAAGAATTTTTAGATATAAAGAAAAAAGGTGATTTGAATATGCAACCGGAAGATGAGGAAGTGGACAATGATGTCATAGATGTCATGTAGTTGGGCAGTAGGATTAATGACGAGAAGGGAAAGTGGAATGACCTTGAATTTTGAGGTTGTTGATGCTGATTGGCTTAACAGGCAGATTTCTCAAACTCATTATCAACATCACAATGAATGACTTTGTATGCTTAAAATTTGTAGGAGGCAATATCGGCACTTGGTTTGACGTCAATTGTGGAGTAGTGGAATTCTTCGAGAATGACAAATATAGAATTTATATGCTCAATTTTGCTTGTTCAATACTACAATATTTTATAGGTAACTTTGCCGTGTGGCATTGGGTGAAAACATCGGTCGAAGATTCAAGAGCGAATCTTCTTAAACCGGGGGAGAATGATGGAGATGGAATGTCAGACAAGAATATCATATTTACTTTATTATTATCTTTACTTTTGGTAATTTTATTTTAATCAGGATTCTTGCATCCTAATTAGACTAGAAGTTTAATTATTTCCTTATTTATTAATCTCTTTATCGTTTATGAATATTGAATAAAAGATATTAAAGCGTTTCTTTAATTTCGCAGCTAAATGGTTGATTCGTGAGCGAATCACATTTATAATCTTGTATTAATTGTATTAATTATTGTTCATGCTTCCGATTCTGCTTGCATCAAAATGGTTGACACAATTTCATCATGGACATATCCAAAGAGGTCACATGACACCCTAACTTCGCGAGATTATTATTATTATCATTATTTAAAATTTCTCATAAAAGTACCAAAAATTTGAGGAGTATGATGATATACATTTGTAATTTGTGTTCATTACGTCTCATGTATGTTTTGGTTGAAGAAGTATATGTAAACTGAATCTTTTTACAATAACGCATCTGTTTGTAGTTCTTGAGTTTTTACTTTTCGATATGAACTTTTTGAATTATGTATGTACTATGAAAATGCTTTTTGTAAAGATAGATTTTTGCAGATTTTTATATAGATTTGATTTGATAAGCAAATTTGCGATTGATTTAGATATGTCCAAATCAGCCTTGGCGATAGATCTACTTGACAAGTTAGACATGTACAAAAATCTATACAAATCTATCTCTTCGTTGTGCGTTTGATCTAAGATTGTTGGAATTTCGGGTTTGAATAAATTATGAAGAAATATTATAAGCCAGTAGTTAGGATATTCACATTGAGACTAATTATTCTCTAAGCAAGCAATGGCTACATTGCTTGTGTTATTGGAGATGATCGAGTACTTATTGATTTATATGATTGCATCTCACATCTTATATTAGTTTCTGATCCAAATAATGTGTGAAGTCATTAACTAAAAGAATTCAATCTAGCCTTCACTTGAAAATTTGTCTAAACATATTAGGGAAATTGGGGCAAATAATTTATTTTAATTGTTTGTTTTATGGGATTGATCTAAAATAAAAAAACGTAGCGGGATTAGTCCAAAAAAAGAATTTTTGTGCGAAAATGGACGTAATGACGGAATCCATCTATTTTGATGTTAGTTTGGGCTATTTTGTCTTTTTTCCCAAGGGTATTTTGATTATTTTCATTATAGTAACTAACTTGCAATTGCAATTGAATCCCAAAGTTTCAAACTTATATACTTTAGTCCGAAATTTATATTAAATTGCACAATTTGGTATTTTATTTTTTATATATTTTTATTTGGTCCATAATTAATTTCGAATTAATTTGATGCAAAATTAAATATTTTTTATCGAAAATTTTCAACACCGTAGTATTTATTCGCTTAATATCATAACTTTTCACGATAATTCTTTAGTATTAAAAGCATTAAGGCGCGCACATTTTAATATTACCCAATAGTTAATAATAAATGTAATTCAATTTCCCATTACATAATTATATAAAATTTTAGTAGGAATATATCAACTATAAAAACTTACTGAATATAAATAAATAATTAAAAAAATAGCTTATCAGCACCATCAGGACCCAACATTTTGGTCCAGTGCACACTAAAGATCTATCTTTTTTTTTAATATTTAAATTATTTTTATTAAATTAAATAAAAAATTTTACAATCGAGTCCACGGCTTTGAAAAAAATACAAACTAATCTTCATCTACAACATATTATCGTCCACCACCATCACCGGCGAGAACTCCAACAAAGCGAAAAAGGAGATCCACCAGATCTTGTGGTTTTAGCCACCATATCCGATTGGAACCACGAGCTGTGTTGGTGGTTTTCGACCATCAGATCTCCTTTTTTTCACCCCGTAGGATTTCTCACTGGTGGTAGTGGAGGTGGCACCGGCGGTGGTGAGGATAATTTATTGTAGATGCTGATTAGTTTGTATTTTTTTGAAGTTATGGACTATATTATAAATATTTTTATTTAATTTAATAAAAATAATTTAAATATTAAAAAAGATAGGTCTTAGTGTGCACTGGACCAAAATATTAGGTCCCGATGGTGCTAATAAGTCATTTTTTTATTTTTTATTACTTATTTATATTCGGTAGGTTTTTATATTGATATATTCTTAATAAAATTTTATATAATAATTATATAATGGGAAATTGAATTACATTTACTATTTACTGTTGAGTAATATTAAAATGTGTGTGCCTTAATGCTTTTAATGCTAAAGAAATATCGTGAAAAGTTACAGTATTAATGCCAACAAATGTTACGGTATTGAACATTGTAGATAAAAACTATTTAATTAGCGTCAAATTAATCCAAAATTAATTATGGACCAAATTAAAATATATACAAAATAAAATACCAAATTATGCAATTTAATATAAATTTCGGACTAAAGTATACAAGTTTGAAACTTTGTAGTCAATTGCAATTACAATTGCAAGTTAGTTACCTTAATGATAATGGCCAAAATACCCATGGGAAAAAAGACAATAACCCAAACTAATGTTGAAAATTGATGGATTCCGTCCATTGGGATCATTTTCTCACAAAATTTTTTTGACTAATCCCGCTGCAATTTTTTATTTTGGACCAATTACGTAAAGCGAACAATTAAAATGAACTGTTTGCGCTAGTTTCCCAACATATTATATATCTTATAATAATTATTTTATTTTTTTTGAAAGATAAGGTGGGCACTAACAACTCAACAAACATGTGAACACTGGAAAAATTTCAGCATCCATAAATTTCATCCTTGGTATACTTTCTCAATCCCAGTTATATGGCCCACCTTGCTTTTTCAGGAAGATTAAGAATATAATTGGAAAAATAAATTTTATGAATTGTGTTCTTAATTTACAAATATTAAATAATTAATTTTTAAATTAATACTTATAATTATAATATTAAATAAAGACATATTTATAAAATAATATAAAATAAATTTCGTAATATAAAAATGGAACCATAATTGGAATAAATAAAAGAAAAACTGTGCCAAATAATTGGCACGGGGGGATTAATTGCTCGGGAAGGTGCATTACTCAACCAGTGAAAACAGTGTTAAAAGATGGTCAAATGTAGGTCCGATCCACTGTCACTAGCCTAAATGCATCTAAGTCATGTGAAAGAAACATAAAATAAATTGGAAATCTCAAAACAATATTCTCCGTACTTACACAAATTGTGCTGTACATCCAATGCCTACATCCATTATTAATTACATTTCATGGACATCTCTGACGATTCTACCCATATGGCAATGTTCATCTATTAACGCGTGGGTAAGATAATACGCCTATAACGACCATAATCTAATTAATACAAGCCCTACAATACTTCACCATGTATATCTTGATGATATATATCCAAGTGTCTCGGATTGATCCGTTGCCTATAGTGGTTACTGTTACGATGTTTACATTGAGCCAGATCAATGACACGTGAAACGATTTCAGATTTGGAAAACACTTCAGATTTGGAACGAAAAAAATAGATCCAAGTGAAACGACTGTAATCATCAATAAAAGTAACAAAATACTTATATTGAGCATGTGAAATAACAGGAATAATACCCCAGACATCCGTATGCATAACCTCAAAACATGCAGAAGCACGACTCCCATGAGTAGAATATGGTAAACACTTACTTTTACCCAATTTACAAGTAGTGCAATCAGAAGATATATCAGAAAATGAAATTTTATTTCCCAAATAACCTGTCTTGACAAGATGACATAAAACAACTTTATTAGGATGACCTAATTTCTTATGCCAAACATCACTATCGCTAATAATAGCAAAACAACCTACTGAATTGAAACTAGAATTAATAGAATTAGAAAACTGGAGAGGAAATAGACGTCCACCAATTGTCCAACAGAAATTAAATTTTAAGATAACTTTGGAGAAATGAGAACATTATCAAAGGTGTCTCCAAGAGATCCAATAGCAATGATAGGAAGAGCACTACCATTTGCTATTTGAATAAGCTGACTGCCCGTATACTTACGTATATCACGAAAGACGGTAAGATTTCAAATCATATGATTTGAAGCTGCTGAATCAACCAACCAATGAGAAGTATGAGAATGATTCGTACATTGGATACCAATTGCAGATAAGGTGGAGACCATCATTTGTTGGACCATTTCGGGAATCAAAATAGATGGAGAGTTGGTTGGAACAGGTTGGTTCGAAGTATGCAGAGGAGTAATATCTGTAAGATTAGACTGAATGACAAAATTAGGATTTTGTCCTTGTTTATTTTGGGGCCGAATTCACCAATCTTTGATGAGATGCCCATTTTTCTTACCGTAATTACAGAACTTCTTTGTGCAGTGCTTTGCGATGTGCCCAAACTCCTTACAGCGATAGCATTGTATCCGTATGTTAGTTTTTCCTTTTGCATGAGACGCATTTGCAACATTCATCAACTCAGTGGGGGCAGAGTTTTGATTAAGATTTATTTGAGTTGCTAAACGCTGTTCTTCACGCAATAATTTACTTAAGTAAGTATCTAAGGATGGAATAGGATGGCGATTGATTAACATAGCACGTACAGTCTCAAATTCTGAATAAAACTTCATAAAAAAATTGATCCTTCTGGCTGTTATCATGAATTTTCTTTAATGATTCTAATGCCTCATGTGGAATTGTGGAAGAAACAATTTTAGAATATTCACTCCAAAGATTGCGAAATCGATAATAATACTGCTTGAATAATAAAATTACCTTGTGGATAACTACAAATATCTAACGCAACCTGATATTTCCTAACAGTGTTATCCTGATAATAAATGCGTCGAATATAATCCCACATTTTCTTTGATGTTGCAAAAGATTGGAGATCATTTATCATATGAGGTTCAATCGAACCAAGCAACCAAGTTATAATCTGTGCATTTTTAGTCACCCACTGAGCACGCTCCTTAACATCCGTAGGGGCCTTCCTAGTACCATCTAAGTGACCCCACAAATTTTTTCCTTTAACATACATTGAGAATTGAAATTCTCAAACGCTATAATTCTTCCCGTTAAAACGAATAATAGAAATCTTGTCTTCAACCATTATTCAAACTAAAACACTTTAATTGTTGAACTTAATCACAAAACCAACGAAACAAATGGAATTCACCACAAGACCAAATACACGAGTGAAACTCTCTCAAATATCACACCAGAAACACCAAAAATGAGAGATGGTATAGAAAGACAAACTCACTACGTGAAACCAAGACGAAAAGTGTGCATGAACAGTAAGTCGGGTGAATAGTGCTTGATAAACAGGACCTTGGTGAACAGTAATCGCGATAAACAGAACCCATGTGAACAGTAATCGCGATGAACAGTACTCGGTGAACACCGCGGTGAACAGTAATCGCGATGAATAGTAACCCTGTGAACATTGATAGCGAGGATATGGCTAATATACGACAAGAAGTTTTTGGCCAAGTAACGACCGTAAAATCGATTAACATCTAGAATATGGCTCTGATACCATGACAATAAATCAATATATTAATTTTCTCAATTAAATTAGATATCTTTCATTGAGATCTTTTCTCGCTTTAAATAGAATTACAAATACAACTTATAATCCTAACTTTCCTAATTTACAATGGACCTATTCTATTTTATAATGGACTTATTCTAATAAATATACATGTAACAGGTTTTGAGTCTCAAGATGCTGTACTGGAACAACACTTGAACTATTGAGATTGCTCATGATCGAGTTCAGATATTGATCGAGTGAAGTATGAAGAGGTTAACAAACAATTCATTAAAGAAAACTTGGAGAGGGCATCACAGCATTTTCTTTTGTGAAATTTGAAGTCTGAATATAAGTTAATCACTTAAGTAGCTGCAGTTTTAAACAAAAATTTTTGTTCATTCCTTAGTCAAGTTAGGCATGTGTTATATTCACAGGCGAACTTGAGACATGTGGCATTCGAGAACGGAACAATCTTCCTTTTTTTTTTTTTGGGTCTACTATGTGTGTTCTCCCTTTTGTAATGCTAGTTTACCTAACTTTATTATAGAAGATATTTTATAATTCCATATTTTATTTAGGCGTGATGATGTAAGAAAATTAATCCTTTTTAGGTAAATGTGATTAATTAATAAAATTATCAAAAGGCCGGGTTCGGCTCTTGGCCCACTTAAAGCATGCCACATACACCACTAAATTGAGCCAAACTATTTTTTAGTATCATATAATTATATAACTTTCAAATGTAAGTTAAGGGTGTGTTTGATTGGAAGAAAGCATTTTACATGAAAAGTAGTTTACATGTAAAATATTTTCCCATCTAAATTTATAGGAAAAATATTTTACATGTATTTGGCCAGAATGGTGCATGAAGTAATTGTACCTCGTAAAACAAATGTATTTTACATTTTGCAATCAAATAACAAAAGCAAAAAAATATTTTCCACGATTTAATATTTTACATGTAAATTATTCCAATCAAACACACCCTTTATATCATTTGTACTACACATAAGAGAGCATTAAATATTTTTTTGAACAGAACAAGAACCACGTAACCCTAAAAAAATAATAAATAAATAATAAATAAAAAGTAAGAGAGAGAGAGAGAGAGAGACCCCATCTCCCCTACAAGGGACGTGCAATTACACACAACACACATCTCCTAGCCCAAATCTTTTCTTACCTTTACGTAACCAACACTGGCCAATCAAACTTGAAAAAGAAAGCATGATTGTCAATTTGTCGACCAGCTGGCCCATATCTCAATTGCCTTTCTACTAATCGATCAATTCGAACCATGATCTTGTTACCTACATACTAGGGTAAATTCTAGACAGTTGACACTACAATGAAAGAACAACCCCACCAGCAACTATTCAAGCAATTTACCTCTCTGTTCTACACATTTTTACACATTTTTACATATTTTTACACATTCTTTTCAATCCCACTAATTCTCTCTCTTATTTTACATCCACATATCTCGTGGGACCTACATGTACTATACAAATCTCCACCATTCAACTCCACTCACTCTCTCCTATATCACATAAAAATATATAAAAATCCATTTTTACACACATCCTAACACCCTAGAAAAACCGATCCCTTCATCAATGATCTGATTAGTGGATCAATTAATTATTTCTCCTTTGATTAGTTTAGAACACCTCTCATCCACTCAATGGACTGTGTGTGACGAGAATATATAAACGAACTCGGAACTCCTATTCGGGTGGTCCAAAAAGTTGTCCTTAATCGATTCCATTTACAACCTATATATTTAATTATGGAGCACCAAGCATGTCCAACTAGAATTAATTCTAATTAAAGATAAATTTAACCAATCATAAAATGGCACCTGGTTCTGATCACTCGACATCTCACAATATTATTTTTCTTTTTCCGTTTTCTGTCGCTATCAACCTCACAATATATCTATTTGCTCATTTCTCACTTGTTTTTCAATTTCCGTTGTTTGTTGCTATCGACCTCACATAATTTTTATACACTGCATTTCAAAAATATTTCGATATATATATATATATATATTTGTTGATTTCACTTTTTTTTCTTTTAATCTATTGAGTGTACTAGAGACGCTCTAATCACCACTCTAAGAAGTTTTCTTTATATAAGCGAAAATACTTCCATCTTCATCTTCGTAAGAAAACCCTTCTTTTTTACCTATTTATCGGAAAACTCATCAATTTTGTTTCAGTTCTTCACACAAAAACACAAGATTTTTGTTCGTCAATCTCATCACTACTTATTATTCACTTATTCTACTTAATTTAGCATAAATTTTTGGTGCGTTCTGTTTGCTTTGTGTGTTTCGTTTTCATTTTTCAAAAATTGTTTTGGTTTTTCTGTTTTCAGGTTTTGTTTTGAAAAAATTAAAAATGTATTGGATTTTTTTATTTTTAAAAACTATTTTTGAAAAGAAATAATAAAAAATATGTTTGGTTTATACTTTTACAAAAATGATAAGTTAATACAATAGAAATTACAAACAAGTTCCAAAACTTTTCAACTTATTAGAAAAGCCCTCATCTTCAACCTCCAATGCCCACTCCTAACCCCACCCCACCCTTCCCTTGGCGGTGATTTGCACCCTCCACAAGTCATCAGCAAACTAGGCTCGCCGACAACTTGTGGTGGTGCGAACCACCAACTTTTGGTGGTTCGCACCACCAGCATGTGGTCCTGAACCACCACTGGGTGTTCATGACCACGTGCACTGGTGGTTCGATCACCAACCAACTATTTATGGTGGTCGACAACCATTAATAGTGGTTGGACCACCAAATTTAGTGGATTTGGTGGTCAAACCACTAAATTTGGTGGTTTGATCGCTGGATCTAGTGGTTTGATTTCTTTTCAGCGATGGTTGGCTGTGGTTGGGACTAAAACGTACAAAAATAGAAATTGAGACTTAAATATAACAAATATAAAGTTTAAAATCCAAAAACGCTCTTTGTTTTCGACATTGAACATAGAAATCGTCGAAAACGTCAAAAAAAATGTTTTCTAGATTTTTTTACAAATCTTTGAAACTTTTTTGACAACAATAAACAGAACACATTTTCAGTATTTTTGAAAATAGAAAATGAAAAACAACCACAAATCAGCAAAACACCCAGATTTTGTAATCTCAGTAATTCTCTATCATTGATTCTATCACTATAACAGTTACACATTTCTGACCATTAATTTATTTTAGATAACATTTACCGATTCTTTGTAAAAATTGTCTTTTAAAGTCCGATTCCACCGAAAAAATGGTAGAGTGCCTTTAGCTATGTCTGGCAAACGAAATCTTAGGTACTTTGTCCATCAGCACATGGGTTGTCCTCTGACGAAGTTTTTCAAACCTAAAAGAGAACAGGCCCATTTCTTCCATAAGAACTTGTCCAAATAGTAAAGATAAAGAGAGTAAAAATCCATTAATTGTATCCCTTCAAACCTCCATAAGAGATAAATATGGACCATTTCATCGAGAATACAAAGAAAAGAAACCAAAAGGCATCAATTTTCATTGACGAAAAACTGTTTTACATCATCAATCCCTTCGCGAACAATAAAGGTGTTTTCCGACGAGGAACAACTGTACAAGACTTGCAAATAACAAGAAAAACGAAACAAGACTTGCATATCCTTAATTCCTGTCAGCGTTTTCTTAAAATTGAAGTCAAATCTCAACTGGGATTTATATATCTTTAGTAAACCTTCAGAATTTTGCTACTGCAAGTCAAACTCTCTTTCTGTGTCGAATAGCAGCTTTCAGCTTTGGCATCAACAACACCTTGTGACGTTAGGCGATTTACTAATACCTCCAAGGCTTCTTTCATCCACCAATAATGGCAAACTTTTCGAGCTTCTCTTACACTCAGCCATACTCTTTGACGGACGTCTTTCTCCGGCCAAAATTCGAGCTGCTCTTTGAAAAGTAATGGAAACATACGCCCCTCGTAACAGTTGCCGTTGTTGCTGCTTTGAAAACTCCATTTACCCAATTCAGTCTGTAAATGAATCCCATTTTAACTACATTAGAATGAGTTCACATAATATAGGTATTATAATCTCTCAAACAAGAAATATGAAGCCTAGACAACTATGCTTCCTCAGAATTTTCTTGTGAGTTATAATTACAAAATCAGTGTTCTAAACAGCATAAAGCATGTTTGTGCAGTAAGATCAAGTTTCAGGCTTCTGCAATCGAGGGCTAGGCCTGAACGAGGCTTTTTAAAACAGAGCTCAATATTAACCTTCACAACGGAATTAATTAAGCGAAGAACTGACCTCAACATCGCCTAATACACCGGCTTCTTCTACAGTTTCGCGCAATGCGGCTTCTTTAATGGATTCATCTTTCTCCCAACCTCCCTAGAAATCATTAAGAAGAAGAAAAATTAATTTCTCAAGAAATTGTCAACAATATAATCTGATTGACTTCACTAGATTGTGTAAGAACTCAAAAGTACCTTTGGAAACAACATCCCTTTGCCTTTTCTCTGAGAACTAATAACAAGCACTTCAATTGCATCCTCATCCACCACAGTTTTCCCATTACAACCACCGTTTAATCTATACGGAATACATCTGCAAATTCACAAATCACACAGCTTCCGGTGAATCCCAAATCAATTTAAACACAAACCCTAATTCAATTACACCAATAAAATTGGTAATCGAGAGCAACGGAAAGGTGAAAACGAACCCGACAACTTGGCGATGGCCGTGAAAATTATAACGCTGCAAATGCCTACCAGTACGAGAAACCAGAGCGACCATGTCCTTCAATTCCATGTTCGTTTTGCGAAAATTTCGAAGCTCAATTATGGATATAAAGAATGAGTCTATAATTGCAACAGTGAGAGGGAAAAGCATTAATTAACGAGTGCAGAAGTGAGACCACAAGATTGGATTTTAAAGACAAAAACAAGGAGGACTTCGTCAATACATTTATCATATTGCCCCCAGGAAGCCGTTGGAAGAATAATGACAGTTTTAAATTCTCTCTCTCTCTCTTTCACACACTATTTATTTGAATAATAAATAAATTTATGTTATTATAATAAATAAAAATAAAAATGAGTTCAGGGAAAATGCGATATGGTAGAGACTAGAGAGACGCAGCTATTTGCAACCGGCACCGATTACGTGTAACTGACGCGTCAACTGTGGACTCTATTTTTTTCTGAATTTTATCACAAAGTTTTACACAAATATATCAAAATTTCAAAGTTATTCCGTTGAAAAAAGAAAAATTCAAATGGATTCTTATTGTTATTATTATTGTTTTTGTCTTTTTACAGTAGATCTGTGTAATCGTTGACATTTTAATGTATAATAGATGTATTTGAAATTTTAATCCATTACATAAAAATGTGTGAATACTTTGTGTGTACAGTGGTAAAATTATTTTTTGTTGAATAAATTTTTAAAGGTCCTCAATCTTCTGTAAGTGTGATAGTCATATCCTTCAAACTTTCTTTGTGACGTTTTCATCATTGATCCTATGACATTGTGTTCACGATAATATGATTTCCCGCATTAATGAAAAATTTCAGTTTACATGTTTGATGTCAATCGTACGTCAAGATTGATGTTTTCTTTATAGTTAATAAGAGTATTTTTTTCATCATCTTACGTAAGAAATTTAAGTGGATTAATGTAACATGTGCTATCATCTTATATGGCAAGAACAACATATTTAAGGTTCTCTCTAGTTAAAATTACTTTTAAAATCATTTTCCCTATGCTCATTTTCAATTATATAATTCACAAAAAAAAAAAAAAATCAATTTTTGTACTTCTGGGTATCTTTTTTTTTTTTTTTGAATCTTTTAATAACGCATTCTCTCCTTTTGCTGCTGAAGTTTGTCTAATGAACCATCTAAAGACATGAGTTTCATATATATATTTAATAAGCGTGTGTTCGTGTGTGCTTATTTTTGTCTAAAATTTTGCTAAAAGTGGAGTATAATGGCGGGGACCACGAGATGTGTGGATAATAATGAGTGATGATGTGAAATGTGTGATTGATATTGATGTTTGACTTTGACTTTTAATAGTAGGTAATTTTTAGGTGAAAATAAGTGGAAACGAACACACGCTAAAAGTTGGAGCCACTAAATTTTTTTTTTTTTTTTTTTTTTTTTTTTTTTTTTTTTTTTTTTTTTTTTTTTTTTTTTTTTTTTTTTTTTTTTTTTTTTTTTTTTTTTTTTTTTTTTTTTTTTTGGAACACATTCTAACTAGAAGTAACATTTACAACAAAAACAGCCTTGCACGACTTAAAAGGCTTAATTTGTCATATTCTAAACCCAAATCCAAAGATGTCGGTGTTTACACCGGCCAAGCCTATTATTTTCCGATTTATAATTATCAACTAAAATTGAAACTCAAACACATGCTCAATTATTAGCTAGACCCAATCGTGTCAATATTGAACTATGAATTTCACGTATTGAGAGGTAGGGAAAAAAAAAAACCTTGCCTCGTGTAACTTGAAAATTAGGCATGTTGAGTGCCACGCATTGAGGGTTGTCCAGAGTTTGGCAAGTGATCATAGCTCGTTCTCGCCTAGCGGCTTGTGAGTTGAGGATGTGCATAGGTTGTTCATGAATAATCAGTGTGGCACTTGCTGTGTTATATTCCTCATTTGCTGAATATGATAGCCCACACGTTAGTTGCTATTTCTTTCCAATTTTCTAATGATTTTTATTGGTCTAATTGTAGTCTATTGTGTATTGATCCTTATGTTGTGTAGGGGTAACTTTTATTAATGAAAATCGATTTTTTAGTTCAAAATTTTATAATCAATTATTTAATCATCTCGAATACTAATATGCATGACCGATCGTAAATTTGAGAATATATAAATAAACCGGGGCAGTAATTAACGACATTCAAAGTTAAAAGTAAATGTGAAAATGGGGACAAGAAGTCATCTTCCCGACGTACGTAAAATCATTTATTAACAGCAAGTCCCTTCTGCCCAGTCTCCATCCATAGTTTAAGGGCTTGTTTGAATCCTGTGGGTTAGGTTAAATTCTTGACAAAACAAAAAATGGTTAAATTCTTGACAAAACGAAAAATGGAAAGTCATATAGCGTAGAAATTTCATTGGAAATGCATATAGTAAATTCCAGAAGTTGAATCTTTTTTCTTTAATTTCCCATCTAACAACAGAAGGAATTTTTGAAAATTCAATATAGAAATATTACAAGTTAGCAATTTTCATTTTCATGCATGAACTACTACAAAAAGGACTTTAGGAGACACACTTTAAACGGTGGTTTTAAGCCAAACCGCTACTAAAGACAACAATAAGCAGCGGGTAGTGAAAACCCACCACATATTGGTATTTCGACCGCTTCCTAAAATTCAAAAGGGAGCTGGTTAAATGTACTTTAGGCGGCGATTATTTTAACCACCGCCTAAAGTATTTTAGGAGGTGGTTCCCAAGCCGCCTCTTAAAACAAACCCAAGTAAAGACTTTCGGAGGCGGCTTGGGAACCGCCTCCTAAAACAAATCCATATGAAGTCTTTAGGAGGCGGTTCCCAAATAGCCTCCTAAAACAAATCCCATATAATTTACATAGCAGCTCGGCAACTCCAGTAGGCTACTCAATCCCATTTTCACGAAATTCACCGGTGAGGAGGAACCCCTCCTCCATTGCTAACTTCCTCCATTGGTGATTCCAATGTTTTGGAGCTCATTGCTTGCACCAAATATATTTGGCTACCACTATCGGGCTCAAAATAAGGTAAAATCTCATTATCTTCAAAGCTTCTTTTAGAATTTAGGGTTTTTACTTTTAATCATGTGGATCTTGTACATTGGTGGCTACATTGCTGATGTTTGTCCCAATTTGTACAGATCTCATACAATAGTGAAAGACCCACTGGCGTGAAGCTTCCTCTCAAGAGATTTATTTTCTTCACCAATTTCTTGCGTTTGTTTCTATAAAATTTCTACAGATCTAGATTTGGAAAAAAATCCGCTCATATGTGTTCATCAGATTTAGATCTTGAACTTCTACAAGCATGAGTATCATGTGAGACGGCGAAGAATCGATTTTCTTCTTCACGAAAAAGTGATTGAGATCCAAAATGGTTTTTAACTCATCAACAACACGTAGCTTGATCTGCAAATTGTATGGCTTTGTTATTGCAAAAAAACTGGGCAATTTGGAGCTCAACAAGCTGCTTCGATTGCAATTTTTTTTTAAATACTTTAGGAGGCGGTTAAAGCTACCGCCGCCCTATCTTCCACTTTAGGAGGTGGTCAATAACCGTTGCCTCAACCTTTCCACCGCTAACAGCTCCTTCAAAAGAGACGCCAGTAAACCGTCGCCTAAAGTCATATTTCACTGCTGCGTAATCCATTTTTTGTACTAGTGATGACATACATAGAATCTTCATTTGAGCATGAACGTAAAGGCCAAAATTAACGGTGTGAATCACGTCGAAATGTTTTTGAAATGGGGAAGTTCAAATGTTATTTTGTGAACCTCTTGGTCTTAAACATTGACGAGTCCAAATTAATGTATATCATGTAGAGTGCCGATCTGCTACCCACAGTGGGTATCTTATGTTACCCATGGTGGTCGGAAAAAAATTCGCGTGGGCTCCATCGGCCCCCCACCATTAGGGGGTAATTATGTATTATTCATTTGGCATAACATAAATACTAAAAAAACTTTTAAAAAAATTTTTTTGGATGATGTGGCGCCCTCATGGCGTGGGTATCTCCCCACGTGAGGAAGTAAACAAAACCGATATCACGTACTATGTAACTATTCTCTTTAACAGCTATCTTTAAAGATTTAATTCCAAAGTTGTCTGAAAAAAATAGTTTTTTAAAAGAAAAAAATTAATTTGTCTATAGATGAATGTGTAAAAAAAAAAGCAAAATTACGAATGAAAAATAAAACAAAATTTGTAATATTTATTTATCTATATATACAATTAAAAATAAATATAACAAAAAATAATTGTTTATTCTTTTGAGAAAATAATTTTATCAAATAATCATACTATTTATATATTGCAGCTCAATATAATAGATGGAAGTCAATTAGTATGTTATATGCTCAGTATCATGTGCATTTAATTTGCCCATACAACTGACATTAAGAAAATTCTGTTCATACGTGTAAGAGGTCTGCAAATTATTATGTGTGCATTCAACGTTTGGTACATAAAAACTATTATCAATTTAAATAAACAAATTAACCACCTCAGAATATTGAAAAAATTATATAAAAAAGCTATGTTTGGCATCAATCCAGATTAAATAATAAGTGATAAACCAGCCGGTCCATTATTTATATTAACATCGTCAACATGCAATGTTTCTAAGTGAGTAACAAATCAAATATTGTCAGTGTTATTGGTATAAAATAGGTTTCGTTTTTTGTATATCAGGACTATGCATGCGTAAAATTAAAATATATATATTTTAAACAAATTATATATATATATATATATATATATATATATATATATATTTATAATGATTTAGTTGTCAAGAAATTGGATTGTGTGATCATATAATATACGAAAGTAGTTGTCCTTACCACTACAGAGTTATATTTGAATATATAACTACAAGAAACAGGACCTTTTAGGGGGCGGCTTATTGTTTCTATAACCTCGTGTTTGTAGAGCATTAGAGGCGATATGACATGCCGCCCCTAAAGGCCCTCATTATTGGTGATGTATCCAGATCATGCAATAACATATAGCAGCTGGTTCTTGTAAGATTCTGCATTGTTTGGTTTAGCAGTCAGGTCGGTTTAGTCATTCTCACTAAAATGTGATGAGTTGGAATATGAGTTAGCCTTGTAAGACCGTATTTCAAGTTTGATAGTGATATTAACATGATTAAAAAGAATTAAAATTTGTGGAAAATTTTGAACACATGCGTCTAAATTAAAAGTATGACGCTTAAAAAAAAAGTAAAAGTATGAAAAAAATAATCATGTGGATGAAACTCTAGGTTAAAAAAAAAATTGAAGGAAAACGATTTTGAAGGAAATCTCTAGGAAACAAGCTCTTAAAATGTGAAAATTAATTAATTTCATACATGCTCTATGAATTATGATCATTGCAATTAATATAAACTAATACTTCTCTATTTTAAAATATATATACTATTGAACTCAATCAAAGCCTTAAACCTGTATTCGTTTTGTATCACATCTTAGAGAATCTTCCATTTGACTATAGTTATTGTTTTTACCGGCCCAAAATTAAAAATTCAAAAAAAAAAAAAGAAAAAATTAATAAGGTTGACCTCATATTTTTGGAAGGATTCATAATTCATGCATATATGAATCTGATCAGATGCTTCCAGCTTCCAAGTGGCACGTTCCCACCTAAGAAATGTCAAACCCTGAAGGAAATTAAAGTAGCAGAATGCAATAAATTGGATAAATGAATATTGAAATGGTCGAAACCTTACAAATTATTTAAGGTCTGAAACCTCATACAAATCTCGCCCACAATTCTAGAAATTTTTAATTTCAAGTCTTTTTCGGTTGATTGCAAACGTTATTTGCATCGTTTACTTTTGCAAACAAGTTTCCATCTGAGATATGTCACACAATTTCTAAAAAAACAAACAAACAAACAAAGGGGAAAAGGGGGAAAGGAAATATAATTTGTTCTTGCTCATAAGCTAATTATTTAAAGGGAAAAGAATAAAGTGAGTTTTTAAAGAGTGTAGTTAAAATTAATGTAACGAAATATCATAGAGAAAGGTAGAAAAGAAATTGTTCGGGGAAAAAAAATCATACGATCGAGTTCTATGTATTATTATTGTTTCTCAAAGTAGTATTATTTTATGATTAAAATATTGTTTCACAAAATAATTTTTTTAAAAGTAGTATTTCGGCTCAAAATATTGTGTCTAGTTAAACAAAAAAAGAAAAAGAAAAGTCGTATTATTTGCTAAAATAGGAAAATGGTTGACTTTTTGGTCAACTCATGCCTTTTGAGCCTTTAATTTGGATGAACTTGTAAATGTGATTACACAACGTTTATTACAAGACCATTACACTTGTAATACATTACATATATTTTGTAATCGTACATGTAATTTGTAATTCATTACGTACTTCATAATCCATTACATACTCCTTGTAATATATTACAATATCATTACATATTCTTTATAATGCATTACAAAGAATATGTAATTCTCTACAAAACCAATACAGGCTATTTGTGATTCATTACCTGACCATTACATCTTTAAAAGAGTTCAAAAATAAGAAAGTATAATTTATTAAAAGGAAAAAGTACTATAGTTAACAGTCTAGTTTTTGTTGAGATGTATAAAGTACTATATCTCTATAAATTTATTAAGTAAGAATTTTCCATCTTTTGCCTTTTGAATGTATTAAACTAATATTATCAGTCGTTAAAATTTTTTAGTAACGAAAATGTTTACAATTTTAGATGTCTATTTTCTAATTTAGAATATATTATTTCAATTACTTAGCAGTTTCGATCAGGTGGATTGAAAAGTTTGAAAAAGGCTTTTTACATCTAGGCGCCGATTATGCGTGCATGCTTTAACTTGTAATGCATGATGCTTTGAGTGTACATTTTTTCCACACATTACGTCTTTTAGAATCTTATTTACAATTTTTCAAAAGCTCAAACTCTAGAGATGGCTGTGCATGCTTTAACTTGTACCGTCATGCACCAATTTTTTTTATTTTTTTTTTTTGTGGGAAAATAGGCATTTTCTGACTTGTGAGGCTTCTGTACATCTTTTATTGTGATTTAGATGATAGCCATGTTTGTGATGAGGTTTTTGTTGTAAAACATTTAAGACGTCACGCAAGAAGAGAGTATATCCATTTTTGTTGTGAAAACTTTTATAATATGCAATATCATGCTGTTCGTTTGATCTAGTCGTCTAATAGAATCATGTATATATAATTGTTGTAGAGCCTCGAAGGGAGGTGTGTTTGATATTTTCTACTCAAACTTCGCGTCAATTCTTAGACACCCAAATCTCATCGTTCTTTTCATTGTTCTTAGATTTCTAGCATGCATTAAAACTCAAGAAAAATAACATAAAATAAAATAAAGGTAATGTTGGGTTAAATTCTGATTGCAAGTGTACGGATCGCAAAAAAGTAGTAAAAAATGAACTTTTTGAGTCCTGATACCGTACCAACAAAGATCGCTAAATATTATTGTTTAGTTCTCAATAGCTTTTCATATTAAATAATAAAACCTAATTAAACTAACAATTAAATGACCTAAAAATATCAAAACTAGGAATTTAGAACCAAAAAATACAATGGGATTAAACTAGAAAAATTTAGAAAGATGATTTTGAAAAATATAAAACAGAAAACGAATATTAAGGTTTTAAATCCACTTTTCTACCAACCTTCACCCACATTGAATCAGCAACAATATTCAACTTCGAGGATTCCAAAATTTGTTAATATGTTCACACATTCTTTCCATGATGATCATCACTTAGGTTGCCGCAGTGCCGCCCCCCCGCGGCCCCTTTTTCCCCTCTTTTTTAAAGTCATCCTAGAGAGACTTAGGAGAGCGAGAGAGAAGAAGACACGACAATTTTGATGATGTAGTGAGTGATAGCATTTAAACCCATGCTATCATTTTCTAGAAACAATAATGATCGAGGAAGAAAACTATCCTCAAAGTCTTCACTCTTTATCCTATTAGTAGTATTATTATTGCCATAGTGCATGCCATGTGTTAATACCTCCATTTTGGGAAGACGTGCTTCACAAACTTCAAAATAATAAATCGTGATTCATGCATGTCCTCCTAATATTATACTTCAAAGAAAGTAGTAATTTTTAACTTAGCTAGCTTGTACGTAAACTCAATTATTTTTTAATTTAAATAGTTACTAGTATTTTTTACCCGTGCGTTGCACGGGGTGATATGTTTAAAATATTAATAAATCCTACTGATATTAATATTATAAAATCAAAAGATTAATATTTTTTACCGTGCTTTTACCCAGCATTTACACCCGTGCATTTTATGTAATTAGTTTTTTAAAAAATAATAATTTTGATAAATATTAATGGAATAATTAATTTATGATTAGTTATCAATTTGTACCGTACTCTTACCTAGCATTTATACCCGTGTATTATATGATATGATAATTAGTGATAGAGATTATGTTAATATATCACATTTTACTTATGGTAAAATTATATCTATTAAATATGTATAAACATAAAATTAAATTAATAAAATTAAATACTATAGTTATCAAAATAAATATAATAAAAAAACTCTATCAATTTTCTTAAAGCCTATGGTTTTTTTAAAAAAATTATTCTATATTCTATTATATACAACTTCAAATTTCGAGAGATATTAATTACATACTCGTGTGGTGTATGGTATTGACAATGAATATATGAATAATAAAATTTTAGAATTTAATTATGAAATATAACCAATATATATTTATATTATAGAAATGATAATATAGCGGGTACTGACCCCAATACCCTATTTCTACCACGGCTAAGAAACACTTATTATCGTCCCCACCCACTTTCATTTAATCGAATCTCAGCGAGGATATTATAAGAATTGCAACATGATGAAGATTCTCATTCCCCGTCCCCATTCTGCTAAAAAATGCCCATCCCCGTCCATGTCCTATCATGATCGTTTAATCAAAGATTTTTATTTATATTGTTTAAACGTGTATTAATGACATCTATTTCAATAAATACCTTTTAAATATAGTAAACATGTATATTAATATATTCGACATAAACTCACCAATTTAATCTATTCAGCCATATTAATATCATTTTTTTAAACTCATCAATATAGATGTTTATTTAAATAATTTAAATTATATAGGTTTCTTAATGTGGTCGATAAAAAAAATCATTGATATTTAATCATATTTTTTTTACCATATTTAATGCTATAATCAAATTTAAATTAATTTGAATGAGATAAATAAATTTGAATGAGACAAATGACTTGAAATATATATTATTCATAATTAAAAAAGAAGAGTTAATCGATGATCTTTAAAAATTGAATAAAATCTAAACAGATAAAAACCGTTATAAAATGAATAATTTGAAGTAGTTGAGATTCTTAATATTTATTTAAAAAATAGAATCCTAAATAGATATTTAATATAGTCGAGAGACAATTAAGAAATTCCAATTGAATCGCATAATTTGAATCTTTGATTGGGTTGATAGCCAATTATTTATTAAATATGTAATTTATAAAATAAGCAATTTAGGTATTTATTTACGTATCAACTTATTTAATCTTTATTCATTAAATGTGCAATTGAAATATTTATTTACTTATCACTAAAATTAGACCATTAAATTAAAATTTGTAACATTCGTCAATTTAATTAATATAACTCAATTAATGTAAGTATGATGAGCACAATTAATTGTAATAATAGAGTTAAGAATAAATAAAAATATTGCAATTATAATGTCTCATGGCATTCATGAAAACAAATATTTCACACCAATATACTTGATAGAATCATTGCACAAAATATATTTTTTCCTCAAAGTATGATTTTCCATCATACTTGACCAACTATTTGTTTACTTTCACAAAAAAAAAGAAATAAAATGTTTGTTCTCGATTCTTATAATACTACTCGGAGAGGCGATAAATCAATCCCGTTAAAAATTATTCAAATGTATAACATTATAGAAATATTAATTTATTTTTAACGTTTCATAAATAATTTTTATTCAATGAATAAGAAAATGTCAAGTGTTATAGTACACGATATTTAGTAATATTGTGCAACTCAGTTTTTTTCCTTTTTTAATTTTTTAATTTACATATTTATCTCTTTAAAAAGGAAAACCTCAAAATTAAGTGAAATTATTTCTTATGAAAATTGCAATTGATTATAGTAGCGGTGGTAGAACTGATCACAACAATGAGGAAGACGATTCCTTATTTTCAATTTACTTATCATATTCTATATATAATATATAGTTAACTTGAAAAATGTTTTAGAATAAAAGTAAGAAAAAATATTTTTCATAAAATAAGTTTTAATTTATATTTTGAAGAATAATGATATGTAAAGTGTTACATACTAAAATATACGTGGTGTAATTTATCAGTCTCGAAAAGGGTAATTTCATTTTAGTAAGTAATTTTTTCCAATTTTGTTCAATATAAGATGTGTTTTGTTAAGACTTAATGAAATGCATTGTGTCAATATAATAATATCTTAAAACATGTTAGGTATATTGTAAATACACTAAAACACAAGGTGTATTTAATAAATGTTCCTTAAATAAAAATACTTCTTTGGCTCTTATTGATTATCATGATATAAGACACTATCAAGAAAAATTATCTTCTTGAACTAAAAATAATATCTGAGTATTGTAATAATTTGAACCTTATTATAATTGATATACAATCTTATAATAATTAAGTACGATTAATCAAGTCCTGTGTAAGTAGTATAATTATGCTATATAATCTAAGATAAAAAAAATTGCTGAATAACTCGAATAAGATTAATTATATTCACGCTATAAAATATATTGAGTACACCATAATTTAATTGTTTGAAAAAGTCTTAATTTTGTTTATGATAACAATTATGTCCTCAAAATGCATGATTAATAATTTTTAGTAATTAACTTACTTTGTAATGTAAATATTAATTTTTATTTTGATATTTTATTAGAGATATTTAAATTAAAAGAAATATTCACATTTACGTCATTATATTTAACAATATTTAAAAGTATGATGAATAAATAAGTAATTTGACGTTTAAATAAATAAAATTTTTTGATAAAAATGATCTTGATAGGAAAAAAGTTATAATTAGTTAAAGATTAAAAATAATCAATATTGATTGGAAAGTTTTTAGACAAAATCGATCATTATAGCTCAAATTTATAATTAGCTAAAGATTAAAAATAATCAGTATTGATGGAAAAAAAATTAAGGTTGTAATTACATTAAGATATAAACATTGGGAATATTTAAAATAAATATAATGTAAATTATCAATAAAAATGTGTTGTGGCAATATAATTACCCATCGGATTATTTAAAAATTTTGAAAAAAACTATTTTATAAAATCGAACGATTAAATTTTCATACACTAATGTGAAGTTCCAATTGTCAAGTCTTGAATGTTTGTCGGAAATTTCATTTTAATGATCAATATAAATTAAAATATTTACATAATTGTAATATTGATAACTATCTAAAATAGGCAAATATGAAGAACATTTATTATATCTCATTGTATTAGAAATGCTAATTATATGCACTAAAGCGATAGTATATTAAGGGGCAAAAAAATTATAAAGGACATGGGTGGAAACTATAATTAACTGATTAAATAACTAATTTAAAAAATAAATGAATTATTAAATATATATATATATATATATATAATATTAGGTCAAATTCATAGGGGAAAAATGATCTGGAATAAAAAAGTGAGTAAAAGTTAGAGAAAATAATGTGTTTAAGTAGAAAAAAGACTGCTCATATATATATATATATATATATATATAGATTTTCAAAATTTTTTTATCTTATTAATCTATGTTAATATCAATTTATTTTTATATAGGAAACTAATTTTATATATTTGCGTTAAATTTTAAATTTTTAAAAAGAAAAATTTATTTATTAATACTATACTCGTTTTAAAGCTTTTGTTAAGTCAAATAAAATAAAGTAATAATTTTTATTTTTTAATTTAAATTTATTGTTAGAAAATGGAAAAAAGAGGAGGAGAGAGAGAATATTTAGATAGATTATCAGTCATCATCTATACCACATTAAAGTTTAAATTTAAAAAATTAATCAAATTATTAATAAATAATATAAATGTATAATATCGATCAAATTTAATTAAAAAAATTTAATTAAAGAACTTTGACATTAATTAATTTTTTAATGAATCATCCAATAGTAACATTATTCCGATTTTTAAATTACTTGAATCTATATCTATATCTTTTAAATTATAAGATATCTTTTAAATCTATAATACTAAGTTTTAATTGGACATGTTTTCATTCATTAATTATATTAGTATTTCCACCCGCACGTTGCACGGGAAGACGTATGCCCAAGATACGTTTAGAACTCATGTTAGAAAAAAATGCAAAAGATTATTTAAAATTTTTGACAGAGATCCCTTCATATTTCATATAAATCCATCATATTAACACTCACAGTATAAGTAAAAAAATTAAGTAACAAATATAGCGGAATTAATTCATTAGACATGTATTCACTCCAAATCATTTGGAAACCAAACACAATTTTTACAAAAGGGCCGAAAGTGATCCCTCTTTTTACAAATAGGCCCAAAGACAAACAGTTGGACTGGAGAGAAACAATTTGACCCAGTGCTCCTGCCCTATTTTATCGTACATCTTCGACCAACTTCAACCGCTGCTAATCCTACCATATACACACACATAAAATTGCTATCAAACTCACACGCACAGATATCCATCATCTATACAGTTTTCTCTCTGTAATCTCATTAGCCATTCGTACGTTTGACTATTATGATCAATCTTCCTCAATCTTGACAGTCAATCTTAACCTTATTTATGAATCTCATCGAAATTCAATTTTTATCTCAGAAGGATATGACAATAAAACCGCATTAGATATATCTTTTAACAAATCAAATGCTAGAACTACATAAAAATATTTTAACAACAAGATAGAAGGTAGCATACTAAGCATAGTAGAGAAGAAGGAAATATATATTTATATACTTGTCTCAAGACACAATCATTGCTTAGAAGTAAGCAATACAACAAATTCTTGCATAAATCTCCATAGAAATTAAAAAGTAACAGAGATGAACACAAATGAATTGGCGTAGGCCTCTCTAGCGACATTGAAATTAGTAAAATTTGATCCAAGAGTAGCGTTTGAATAATTATTTCAAGAGCACCTTTATGACGCTTGAGTTATAGTCCCTAAAGCCAAACAAAGCGAGAATAGCATCAATTAGTAAAAACCAATTATTAGATTAATACAGAAGAGCGAACAATGGGAAAATCAGATTGCTATAGTTAAGGAAATTTTGGCGATCCGAATTACCTCAAGAACTTCAATAATATGTTGCAAAATGTAGAGAAACCCAATAGATATATTATCAGAGGAAGAATTCTAAGACGGAAAGAATTCTAGAAAATTGATTAATTCAGATTTGAGATGATCGTTTACAATCAGGTGTGCAAATATAAAAGAGAAAATTGAATAGATATATAAATCGTGAAGAGGAGATTTTTACATTAGAGCAAGGGTTAGGGAAGATCTTTACAAGATTGGAGAGAGATATCATTCATGTTGATTGAGTATCAACTAACGCGATATGCTAAAAATATGGATTTTGTAGTTTAATTGAAGCCGTGAAAGAAATCAGGGATAGTGGGGAAACATTAGACAGAGCCCTCACATGATTCTACGTGTGAATAGTGTTGATATCTCATAAAGAATTGCGGTTATCATCAATTGAGATTTTCAGTTATCTCAAATATAGTATGATAATTACTGAATTAATAATAAATAAATAAATAAATTATGTAAAAGGAATAGAAAAACAGTGAAGGGGAATACGGATTTTTAAATTAATTATTTAATTAAGAAAAATAAGAAAAAGAGCGGGAAAATGATCTCATTTTATTAATAATAAATAGAATATAGATATAGATATATAGATATAGATTGGTATCAATTAGAAGTATCATATCATTTAGATACTCATGTGAGAGCCTATTTGATAAGGTCTTATAATAATTGTTTTTTTTAATGGACTTTCAATTATATATATTCCATAAAATTAAGTAAACATATTTTTCGATAATTTTTCTTTGCTTTCAATCTGGCAGTAGCTAGGATACTTGCTTTTCTTTTTCAAATGTTTTTGTCGAACAAACAAACTTTTATGTGTGTCTTTTTTTTCGTTCCCCAGAAATATTCCTATATCTAGTGCCTTCATCAATAGCCAATACTAATATATTTTTTTTTCCAGGAATAGCCAATATTAAGAGTGTGTTTGATTGTAAAGTTGGAAAATAATTGGAAGGAAAGCGTTTTTCGGGTAAATAAATTATGGAAAAAGATTTTTCAAGTAAAATGATAATTGTAGGTGTTTGATGACATTAATTTATAAGTTGAAAAATAGTATTGTTTTCCTTATTTTTGTATTTTTTTAATGATATTTGATCATTTTCTTTATCTTTATGATTAAAATAAATTGTCCATTCAAAAAAAAAGCAAACTTTTCCTCAAAAACAAAAATCACCTCCCCCCATGGAAAATATTTTCCACCAAAATAAGAAAAAGAACGGATTTCGAGAAAAATTGAAAAACGTTTTAATTTCTAAGGAAAAAATACAATCAAACAGCCGAAAAAGATGAAAAATGGAGAAAAAATGGTTTTTTCCTGAAAACTCTCCCAATCAAACACACCCTGACATTAAAAGTCATCTTTCTTATTGCAAGAGTTTTTTTTCCCCTTTTTTTAATGAATATTGTAAGAGTTATGACAAAAAGAAATCACTTACTAGTATTATTTTTCATTTCTAGAAGGAAAATAAGTTCTCTATGGAACACGCCACAATTGTAGGCCGGCCACCGGCATGAAATATGACAATATCATATTAGGTCAAAACTGGCCAAGGCATCTACCAAATTAGATGACTTTTATGCTTTAAAATAAGCAAAAATAGATCTTTAAAAAAATTCTAATTAAAGTTTGTAACTATCTATTAAACATGAAGTATCACAATCGAAATATGTCATGTTAGCAGTGCCAACGTGAACGTCTCACCGGTTTAATGAGAAAAAAACATTTTTGAAAAGAAATTTCAAATATAATTTACATCTTAAAATTTTTAACTAAGTACGAATTTATCATTAAGTCAAATTTGATGAGAGAAAAAATCAGTTTTAGAAAGAAACCTTAAATATAATTTACTTTTTTTAAAATTTTAATTAAGCAATAATTTATCACTAGGCCAAAATGCATTTTATGTGTACATGTACAACATTATTTAGCAAATTCTTAAATTAAGGGAAATAAATTTAGAAAAAAAAAGAGACAGTTAATGAAGAAGACCATTAATCAAACAAGCTGATTTACACTAAAGATAATTATTTATACATTCAATTACGTAGTTGTTATATATTTAATCAAGTAGTTATAGATTAATTTAAGAACACGATTAAATTACTTTTACATAAGTAATTACCGAATTCTTGAAATTAAGGAAAATAAATTTGGACAAAAAGGATAATTAATGATGAAGAACATTAATCAAGCAAATCAAAAGGTAATTATTCATGAATTTAATCATGCAATTACATATTTAATCAAACGATTACAGATTAATTTTAGCACGCAATTAAAATACTTTTCGTGTAAGTAATAAGTATTACTGCCAAAAAATTGTGCGGCAGGCAAGTTTGATGCGTGTAGTTATACGTACCAAAAATTCCTTTTAAATTAAATAAAAATTATTTATGTTTATCATGTTAAAAGGATCGCTTTAGATAGTTCTCACGGCTAATGTGCATTGGATGGTTCAAATATTGGGTGATTTTTTTATTTTTCTTTTTTAAAAATAGTGGGTAGTTAAATTATAATTGTATTTATGATGAATCATTAATTAATTAACTAGAAAAAAATAGAAAATTTCAACTTTCATGTCTTATTTTATTATTCCGCAAGCCTTTTGAGAAATTTATTATTTGACAAATTATTATCGAAATCCCTTTTACGGATAAAATTCTTGTGCACGACACGGGATAGCACTAGTAGTAATAATAATAATGATGAAATATTACTTCATTTATGCAATTCACATAGTTTTCGTAATGAATTCTCGGACAATAAATTTTAAAAATTTGATACCCATCATTAAAAAAAAAAATTTGATACCCATATATGATATCATTAAATTGAAACGAATATAAAATAAGATATGCAATTAGAAAAAAAAAATAGAGAATTTACATTCTCACTGTGTGGTAATGCCTTTTAATCCACTAAGAACCAAAATTATAAAGAACCTCATAGGAACTTATATCACTTGCGCTGATATCAATTATGGTACCGGTAGATGACATAGACACTCCACCAAGTATGTTTAAACACCACATTACAAACCAGCACTGATGTGGTAATCAAGGGCTGGTTAATTTGCAAAATCAGTCCTCCAAATTTATTTCCTTTTTCATGTGTGGCACCGATATAAACTCTCAATTTGCCACGTTGGATGCCATTTCGGTGCTGATTTGGCAGCTCCACATTGGGTTGGGCGTTTGAACCGCCAACCCACATCCACTCGATGCGGCTCGAGTCACTCGTCGGGTGGTTTCAAGTTGGGAAAATCCAACCTGAAAATCGATCGGTTTGCAAAAAAAAAAAAAAAATTGCACAGTAACCAACCTGACCAGAACTGACCTAAGTCAGGTCTAGTCGGTTTAGGGCAACTAAACCGAACCGTCGATTCAGTTTCAATTTGAAAAATGGTAAACCGATTAAAATTGGGTCGGTTTCAGTTCAGGCTCGAGCCCGACTTGACCCGACCCGATCCTACCAGATCCATGCTCACCTCTAGCTCCACATCATCGAGGGGACAAGCAATTTCCCATCTCTCTCACACACTGCTATTGTTGGTCCCCTGATGATGTCTGCTGGTACCATAATTGGTATTGGCGTTGGTACTAGAATATTTGCAATCGAAACATACATTAAATTATTAAATTGTATAAGGTATCAATATAAAATATTTAATTATAAATTGCAATATTTGTTTACAGTTTTTCATAAATAATTATCTTTTTATAAATTGCAATATTTCTCTACAATTTTTCGTAAATATTTTTTTAATAAAATGTTGAAGAAATAAGAAATAATAATAATAAATTAAACAATGAAAAGTAATAAATGAAAATAATAATAATAATAATAATAATAATAATAATAATGTGTTAAAATTTGATTTTTTTATGCCATGGTTAATGATAAAATTTCTATTTTGATAAAAATCTTTCAAAAGCTTTGGGGTGAATGATAAAATGTTATAACAAATTATTTTTGTACTTTCTATTAAAAGATAGACCTAAAGGATTCATTGAACTTTTAAAGAATCCATAAAAACCTACATTGAATACCTCAAAATTTTTAATTGCCTTTTAAAAATCTCAATTAAATATTATGCCTAAAATTTCCTAAATCCATAAAATTCTTAAAAAGTCTCTAAAAAGTGTTTTAAATCACAATTAAATATACCCTCCTAGTTGTTCTAATTTAAAAATTCAACATAGATACCGACTTTCTTAAGTTCTATAATATCACTAATGATCTAATACTAACATGTTAGCCAATGATTTTGACATATGCCCCCCACTTCCCCACCTTCAAGGGGTGGCCACGTATCAATCATCGTCCAATATGTTAGTAACTTTGCGTCTGTCATACATCTATTGTGCAACATCTATTTGAATTGCATCATAAAATTATCAAGCACGAGATTTGTGCAACGTCAGTTTTTTCAGGATGGATAAACTAACTAAGCTAAACATTATTTTCATATCTGTATCGAATATAGAAAAAAATTAAAATTAAAATTTAAAGTAAATACTTGAGTATGATAAATTAAACGAGATGCATTAATTACAATATTGCCGTGATGGACGGAACATAATCTGGAAGAAAATAAAAAGATTCGTATGAAAGCTAATTAATGTAGACATGAAGATATTGGACAAATACTTGTGCAACACATAGCTAATCTAAATTTAATTGGATACGTTACAATATGAATTGTTTCATTTTAATTTGTATCCCAGTAAATCACAACGGCTGCCAAAATACCAAGAAATTGTCCCAAGAAAAGTATGTATCAAATGTTTGCCGTTTGTATTTGCCCAAATCACCAACAAATGCAGCCATCACGACATTACGTTCCCTAATTAAGCCCCTCACTACCCTAATTTCCTCTTAATGCCTAAAATAATTTCAAATAAATGCGCTTTGTGGGCTTTCATTGACGAAATAATTGAAGGAAAACAAAACACATAATGATGAGGTTCTATGTCAGGCTCCAAAGATTGGTTTGCATCTTCTCCTTTCATTTTCGATGTTCTTTTATCAGATTTGCACTTGAATGAATAAAATAATAATAATAATAATAATAATAATAAAAACACATATACACACACACAGTGTGATACGATGAAGTTACAAAATGTTATTGCAGTTACCGCTTACCACCATAGGAGGAGGGCCGCGGCAAATTCCTTTTTTTTTTTTTTCTTTCTTGTCTCTTTTTTTAATTTTATTTTTAGTACTTAGCCAATTATTATTATATTTAGAGTTTTGGATCAATATAACTTGTATGTTACAAAATATTTGTAATATATAACTTCAATTTGATTGCAACTCATCATGTCAATTTGTGTGTATGTATATATTTTTGTGTTTTCTCTGTTCTCGTGGGTGAAGAGATCACGAAAATTTATATTATTTGTGAGGCATATAATCTATAATTAATGTAATTTCATCGCACGAAAAACAAGTATTTGCAATTTCCAAATCTTAATACATTATATCCGATACAAAGAAACCGTCTATATGAACATCTACTAAATGAACAAAACTATTGTAATCCTCAGGTCAACAATATGAAAATCGACATAAAACATTCCGTTAATAAGTGTGCATGAACTTTTTCTTGTATATGATATTAATACATCAGCTTTTTGAAAATTTAGAGCTACCATGAAACTATGCAATTAATGCGATCGCTTAGGACTCCTTCTAAATTTATTTATTTATTTATTTTAATACAAAAAAGACCATAAACATCGAACTTGTAGAAAGAAGAATGATTTCAATATCAACTTTCGCCTGGAGACCCCAACATTTACCACAATTCCAGAATTGGTCTTGAAAAATTTACTCCGATCCCCCTAGACAAAGTCCACCGCTGCTTACCACCTTCTCTCGACATGGCGGTTGTCTCGCATTACTTTGACAGTCATTATCATGTTGTTTGATGCAAAACCTAGGCAACAAATGTTGGGGCTATTGACCCACGAAGAGGAGGTTAGGGGATATCTCTATATTTTCGAAATTCTTTGTAACAGAGGCGGAGAGGTGTACAAGTTGATGGAGATGGAGTAATTGAGGTGTTGATTTCATATGCATTTGGACGCCTTTTGTGTAATTAAGAATGTTTTATTCTGCGTCCATCAATATGAAAATGTTGTTATTTGTGCAATTAACCCTATTTGGTGCTATTTTTGTGTATCATATGTAGATATAATTTTTCTCGTTTTAGATGGGTGAGCAACGTGAAATTTAATGGATTTTACACCTCTATCCAATTTTAAGTTTCCTCATTTTTGTGCATTACATGGATTTTAGAGCTCTATCCAATTTTAGGTTTCCTCATTTTTGTGCATTATATGGATTTTTATCTACAATCTATCATAAGAAACAATTGACGATATCCATTAAATGCCATGTTGGGGCCCAGGAGTGATCACACACCATCGATGGTGCCATAGTTATGGCACCATCGATGGCATTTTCGAGGTCGAAACGACCTCCGTTTTGAAATCCGGAACCAGATCTGAAATCAGTACGGCGATGGGGAATTCCAGGAATTTTCCGAATTTTTTCCGGCGACCCCGTGGCCGCCGTGACCATCGGTCAAAGTTTTGGCACTATTTTTGGCCCAAAAATAGTGCCAAAACTTTGACCGATGGTCACGGCGGCCACGGGGTCGCCGGAAAAAATTCAAAATTCCTGGAACTCCCCATCGCCGTGCTGATTCCAGATCTTGTCCCAAATTTCAAAACGGAGGTTGAATAAACCCCAAAAACACCATCGATGGTACCGTAACTAAAGCACCATCGATGGTGCTTTATCATTTCCGTGTTGGGGCCCCCTTTAATTTTAAATTTAATAAATTCCAGTATTTTTTCCTTTTTTCTTTTTTAATACGTCCACTAAAATCTATTGAAATACTCAAATACACCAAATTCCGTGACATAGTATTTCATTAACATTTCTGTGGAATTCTGTTAGAATTTGGAATTTTATTATTAGAATTTACGAAATCCATGAGAATCCACATATATGGGTGAATAAAATTAAAGATTCTGATTAATTAGGTTAGATTCAATGGATACTCCTAAAAAATAGCTCGAATATTTATTTCTGCATTGTTAATGAGTATTTAGTTAGAAAGAAACGTATAATTATTGCAGAATTTTACTCTAGTCCACCTAATGATGGCAAAAAAATCCGATCCGATCCAAATCCGATGGATATCCGATTCGAATGGAGCAATTTTTTACCGATCTGACGATCCGTGGATCATTGATCCGTGGATCGGCCGATCCGAAACGGATTTGGATTTGGATCGGATCAGGCCTGATCCGATCCGATCCGAATTGATTTTTTATTTTTTATTTTTTTATTTTTTTATTTTTTTTATTTTTTATTTTTTATAAAAACCTATACCAATATGGATCGTATTTGGATTTTTTTTCTTGATCCGATCCGATCTGATCCGAATCCGATCCGAGGAATTTGGATTTGGATCGGGGTGATTGATTTGGATTTGAATTTGGATTTGGCCGATCCGATCCGAACCCAATCCATTGCCAACACTAAGTCCATCCTCCTTTCTCTCCTTATAAACAGCCTCTTTCATTTGTTTCTCTCTATTGCGATAAATCTCACACCGCAAGTGCACTGGGTCGCGTAAGTAATGGAATGAACTTAGAGAGTTCGGTATCGTAACCCACGAGGATCGTGAATATCGTGTTTAATATTTTCCGACCTTAGCCGAAATAAATAACGAGATGGTAATTGTAGTGCTAAAACTAAATCAAAAAAGTAATCAAATAAACTAAAATTAAAGTGGATGAGTTTGGAAAGCAAGTTTTGGAATGCATTTGAGAAATTGATATGAGAAAGGTAGCATAGGGATTTCGAATCCCTGTTTCACCCAATTATTGCTCCGGATTAATGATTTGACAACATGGTTAGTTTTAAAGATCGAATTTCCAAATTATCAAATAACCTCTCTCGAGTGATATTCAACCTATTATATTCCCATGCTCAATCTACCTATATCTCTATTGCAAATATAAACACACAAGAATGCATTAAAGATCTGTGAAAACTTTAAATGATCATATAGAGCATAGTGGTATATCTCTGTCCACAATCGGACTCTACGGTTTTTAATACAGGTATAATCTAATTAAGATATCTCGATTCAATAATTAAATCACAAACATCATGTTATTGCATGCATTCAACACATGAAGAAAATAAATCAATATTAAAAACTTAATTCTAACACAAGTCGTTGATTCAAATCAATAATCCATAAACAATAATTGAATAAAACAATTCATCTAATCCCAATGCTAAAATAGATCTAGCATAATATATTGTAGAGGGAAACAAAAGAAATAGAAGAGAAAGCCATAACCGAATGTAGATCTATCTTCGTCCTGGCTTCAATCTTCGATTTCCTCCTCTCAAGCTCCAATCTTTTCTCTTTTGTTGTGTATGATGATTCTCCCCTTTTTCACTACTCTTAGCCTCTTTTTATAGCCCTCAAAAGGTCACGAGAATACTCCAATTTTGTGTATAAGAAGGAGCCCAAAAGTATACCATAATTGGAGTTCTTGCCAAACAAGGAAACTGAAATCGTGAGGGCTACAGTCGTAACTACGCTAAGTTACGGTCGCAACTCAGCCTCTGTCTACGCAGCTCTTCAGACTGGACAGGGGTTACGGCCATAACCATGGTTGTTACGGCCGTAACTCAATTTAGGCCTCCAACTTCCCTTTTTTGTTCGTTTTGGTCCCTGATTCCAGACTTCTTGATTTCTTTGGTCTTTTTTGCCTCTTTTGACCTCGTTTTCGCTATATCTTCTTCTTCCTCCGCTTCTTTCCTAAAATAACAACATTCAACTCGACTTAAGGCATGAAATTAATATAAAAACACATAAACACAAGTTTTAAAGGTCATAAATAAGTGCGATAAACGCACTTATCACTCTCTAGTTTTATATGGGGAAAGAAGAAGAAGATAATGATTTATGATGTAGAGTGTGGGCCTTTTTAATTTATTCGATTGCCAAAGGTTGTCTTTGAATAGTTGCAGACAACTCTAAGCAACCTTACATGAAGAAACACCTTTCAAACTTAATTAATTATTATAATATAATTTTCATTCATCCTAAAATATTTCCAACACTTTGGGAGTCTGATTCGCAACTTGATGAAGACATCAATAGGTAACCAGACCTATTACACGATAAAAGAGGAAATCCACACAGGTGTGTTTGATTCACACATTTTACATGTAAAATGTTAAATCATAGAAAATATTTTTCAACTTTTATTGTTTGATTGCACTATGAAAAAGGAATTTATTTTCTATGGTACGATCACTTTCTCCACATTTTTAGCCAATTGCATGCAAAATATTTTCTTATGGGTGGAACTGGAAAAACATTTTACATGTAAAATATTTTCCATGAAAATTGTTTTCTTCCAATCAAACATACATAACCTTACAACTATGTTAGTTGCAGGGTGAATAATTATCAGATAGGCGAATTTACAATTCAAACTATTCAATACTGCTCCATTAGATGTTCATATACAAATCAACAAGGATTCAAAATTTTATCACAGGAAGGTTTAATTTATAAACATTGTTGCAAACTAAACTTTGGTTCAAACAAGGCAAGTCATTGGTTTTATGATTTACTACCACTCGTTTGTCTTTTTTGTTGTCGTAAATTGATATATATTGTACTCTAAAAAAATAAAAAAAATTTTTTAAAAATATCGAGTTGAAAATATTACTAGAAATAGCATATGACTCACTTGTGATTCTGATTAATTTTGTGAGTCGGTGCGGCGAGAGTTTTTAGCAGCTAGCGGCGTCCGTTGAAGAGCAATCCGTGGCTTTGGAGTTGGAAAAATATATAGAGGACAAATAAATTATTATATATTAATTAATAAAAGATGCTAATAAGGACCAGTTTGATCAATGATGATAGATATTGAAGAAATTTTGATCGGTGGCTGAAAAGTTTTAAATGCAAGGGTAAGTGAGTATTAAATTTTAATTTTAAAAATAAGAGAGAGGTAATATATATATATATATATATATATATATATATATATATATATATATAGCTTGGACCTTCTAATTGTGTATTTCATTGCCACATAGACGGGAATATATAAATATTAACCACTGAAAATGCTCTTACCTTCATATTCTTATGAATTGAATGATTTATTTTATTTTTAAAAAGCATTTAATTTTTCTAAAACTAAATAAGCGATAAAAATTTAAAATCATATATTAAGGAAATACATTTTTCCTTATTACTATAATTTTTAAACAATCATATCACATTCAATTTGTACACCCGTGCGTTGCACGGGGGACAAATTTTTCTGCTAATAACGATAGTGATAGATGTTGATAATATTAACATAAAATCTAAAAAAATAATTAAAATAAAGAATGAGTTACAATAATAAATTTAATTAATTTAACTCGAAACAATTCTATAAAAACTTTGATAGAATTTCCCCTATATTTTGCACTAATCCACCCTGCAAATATGAGAGGAATAACTCACGAAAATCCACACAACTTAAGTTACTGTATTCTCTATAGAATAGTAATTTAATTAGCATTTATATTCGTGCATTGCACGGGATAACAATTCATGATAGAGATTGTGATAATATATCATATTTTGCTCATTGCAAAATTCATCTAGTAATGTAAACCCAAAATAAAATGATATTAAATGTAATAATTATCAAAATAACCATACTAAAATGACCCTACTAACATTCATAGAGCTCATGGTTTTTTCTTTAAAATTATTTTACATTCTATTATATGCAATTATAAATTTTGGGAAATATTAATTATGCATCAGTGTGATGTACGTTATTAACAATTAATATGTAAATAATGATTTTTATTATTGAATTATGAAATATAATCAGTATAGAGATATATTATAAAAATAACAATGTAATGAATACAGTCCAACAGATTTTAACACCCTGTTCATACCACTGTGGGAAACACTTATCCTCGTTCCTGCCATCCTTATTTACTCTAGGCCGAGCAAGAATGATATAAGAATTACAATAGGAAGCGAACTTTCATTCCACGTTCCCGTCCCCCTATAAAATTCTCATCCCCGTCCACGCCCCATCGTAATAGTTTAATCGAAAATTTTTATTTCCAGTTTTTAATATATGTGTTACTGACATTTTATTTCTTTAATAAATACATTCTAAATATGCTAAACAGGTATATTAATATATTAAGTATAAACTTACTAATTATAACATATTCACCATATTAAAAATTGAATGATTCGATATAAAATTTAAATTAATTTGGATAAGATAAGTAAATTGAAATATATAAAATTTTTAATATTTATTTAGAAAATAGAAATTTAAATAAATATATAACATAGTCGAAAGCTAGTTAAAATATTCTAATTGAGTCGTACAATTATAATAGTTGATTAAGTCGATAACCAATTTTTTAGTAAGAATTCTTGGATTTATTCCTTAGCGAAAGGGATAGATTGAACCAAAGAATTATTATATAATTGTTGGTTTGAGTAGTGTTAAAATAAAAAAAATTATTATTTGAAGAGTTATTTTTGAAGTTTTTTACTTAAAAAAAGAGAGGAACAGATCCTTTGAAACACTCTTAATTATACAAAAAGAAATATAAATATTTTGCCACCAACTATGACTCAAAAGAAATATTATAAAAAATACAAAAATATATGAGAATAAAAAAACATATTTTGAAAAAGAATGATACTGAAAAAGTAAATGAAGTTAATTAAAGATTAATGATCAATCGACTTATTCTACAATAAGATGTAACACCCTGATTCTAAGAATTCAAAATCTTATAGGTGTTAACTTAACTTTATTTTAAAATACATAAAAAGATAAATTAATTTCTGAAGCATATTTTTCTTCCTCGTAACAATCTAATTAATTTTAATTATTTTTCATTTTTTGAACTAATTATGTTTCCTCCTTTTAGCAATTTAATTAATTTTGATTAATTTTCATATAATAAAACTATCTCAATTGTCGGCCATTGAAAATATATCCAATTAAATCAACGAAATATAATTAATTGTAATATAATTAATTCTTGTTTTTAGCCAATTATTTACAATAATAATTTATCATTTCTAAAATAATTAGTTTTTTTGTCGCAATTAAGAATTGTATGAATCTAATTTTAAATGTATTTTACAATTGAAAAGATATATTGCATGTCCAAAGATATCTTTCATTTTTTAGGCAAAATTTATTCAACCACGAAAATCTAATTAATTTTAATTGTTATTTATTTTTCAATTAATACTATTTTTCTATTTTACCAATATAATTAATTTTTATTAATTTTTATCCAATGAATCCATGTCAATTTTTGTCCATTGAAACCAAGTCCAATTAAAGTGTAACAATATTATTAATTTTAATTAATTGTAATATAATTAGTTTTAATTAGTTTTCATTTTTAGCTAATTATTTATGAAAAGAATTAATTATTTCATAAATAATTATTTTAATATCTTCACTTTTAAGAATTATATGAATCTAGTTTTGAAGAAATCTTGCAATTTAAAAGATATATTACAATTTAAAAGATTTTTTTTTCATTTTTTAGGGAACACCTGTAGCAATCTAAGGATTTTTTTTATTGTTTAAATTAATTATATTTTTCCTTTTAATGATGCAATTAATTTTTATTAATCTTTGTTTACTGAACACATATTCAACTAAATATTAGTATTAGAATTTATTATTTTAATTAATTATGGTATAAATAATTTTAGTTAATTCTTGTGTTTGAGCTAATTATTTCTTAAAAAATTAATTATTTCCAAAATAATTTGCTTGGTAGCCATAATTTTAAGAATTATATGAATTTAATTTTAAAAATATCTTATAGTTGAAAACATATCTTGGAATTTAAAAGATATAGATATAGATTCAACTAATTAAAAAATTGATTAATGTTACAATTGAATGATTAATTAAACAAAATTGATCTGATGCATTTGTTTTAATTTTTATTTAAAAATTAAATGAATTGTAATTTTTTATCGCACCAAAATTAAATCTGATCAAAATTGTTAATTTTAACTGATTTTCATTTATTAGATAATTATTATTTTTAAAAATAATGAATTCTTTCTAAAATTAATTAGAGGGTCCAAGTTAAGTTTTAAGTTTTCATGCTACATATTTTTTTGAATTTTTATGTAAAGATTTAATGAATTGTAATTTTTCATCACACAAAAATTAGATCTTAAATAATGTGCTAATTTTAATTAATTATTGTTTCTTAGTAATTTTTATAAACATGATTGATTGTTTCTAAAATTAATGAATGGGTCCAACCTAATTTCTTAATTTTTTAGTATAAATGTGGAATTATAGTGATGGGATTTTATCTCGAATTCAGGCCAACTACCAATAAGTTTCTTTTTATTTTTGTGAAATACTTTAATGAATCGTAATTTTTTAACACAGAAAAATGGAATCTTAGAGGGATTTTTAATTTTAATTAATTTTTTTCTGAGCTAGTTATTTATAAAAATAATTAAGTGTTATAACAAATTATCAATTTTTTTAATCTCATTACGTTGGTAATCATTAATCTATATTAATATATCAATTTATATTTAAGTTAGACACTAATTTATAGATTTATGGTAAATTTTAATTTTTTAAAAAATAAAAATTTAAATATTGATATTATACTTGTTATAAAGCTCTTATCAAGTTGAACAAAATAGAATCAAAATTTTTTTTATTTATAGATAGAAAATGAAAAAAATAGAGAAAATGAGAGAGAGAGAGTATTTAGATTTTATGAGATTGGGTAAAGTAGAGTAGAAATAATCAAATAAAATCATTATACATTAATATTAATATATTAAGAAAAGGTAATAAATAAAAGAGAGTTGGATAGGGATTATGAAAGGAAAAAAAAAAAGAAAGTGTGTCTTAAATTGGAAAACACATTTATGGTAATAAAAAATATAATAAGAAAAACTTTATTTTCTATATATATAAGTTGTTCTATATATAGATAGAAGATTATATTAGGCAAATTCAATAGGCGGGAAAAATTGTGATGTGTTTAGGCGGGAAAAAATGCTCTTTTTATATATATATAGATTAAATAAGTTATCAGTATACAAAATAATATATTATCAAGATGACACATAGTTTTTCTTTGCCAATGATCTAATTTTTGAAAAATCATATTCAATCTATGCAAAAGAAATTGTTAATGGACAAGATGAGAGATTATTTTAATATAACATTAGTAAGTTTGAAATAATTTAATAATTATTAGTAAAATCCAAATTGATGGGAACTTGTGATTTTTTCTTCTTCAATCAATCTTTCTAAAATCACAATATCACTTCATATTCAACCTGTGCAAAAGAAATTATCAAATGTTTGAAACAAGATGAAGTGGGGTATTATCACAATATTAGCAAGGTCATAATACAATTTCATAAATTTATCTTTGAACAAAAATTAAAAATACATTTTATTATTTTTGTCCATTTATTTTAAAGATTATGAATCCAGTGTTTTTTTTTTTTAAGAACACAGAATATAAGTTACAGATTTCATTTTCTGTGGCATAGTTTTAATATTTTTACTTTTTGTTATTTTTAATCATCAAATGTAGTCTGGTGGTATCCAAAAAAAACTTGCCACACCCTTGATTGTCCTTTGTAATGGTAAGAAAAATAAGAAACTGCATAATAATTTTTTTTTTTTTTAACTTTTATGTCAAGTTCATTGTTCACGTTCAATAAAAAAAAAAAAGGAAAAAAAAATGAACAAGTTGTTCATGATTTGAATCTAGATATCAATATGGTACTAATAAACTCTTACATGAGTTCATGAATAAATGACTTAGTTATTTAATTTTTTGAATACAAAAATTTATCAACACGTATTATATGACTATTACAACAAACAATTGAGGAAATCTATTTAAGTGTCATATCGGAGTCAGCCATATCATTTAATGCTAATTCAAACTCATCTCAATCGAGACAAAAATCAATAATCGTACACCATCCATCCCACTAAGATAAATATAATTTAACGTTTGCACGGGTTACGAATTTGTAATTAATATTTATTTGAAAGGTAAATCTTACTTTATATTATTATATTAAATATGATAATTTATTTTTATTAATAACAGTTCATATTAAATATGAGTAGATTATAAAATGAAAAAATTAAATTTTTACTAATAATAAAAATAGCCTATATTTTGGGATGAACAGAAAACGAAAACAAGTAGATGGGGAAGTACTATTTGAATGTAGAACCATCATATGGGCGAATAAAATTAAAGATTCACATTAATTGTTATAAGAAATATCTGGAAAATTTAATTATTTCTGCATTGTTGTGAGGAGTATTTATTTAGTTACAAAGAAACGTAATTACTGCAGAATTTCACTCTCGTCCACCCTCCTCTCTCTCCTTATAAACAGCCAGTCTCCACCTGTTTGTTTTGAGATTTATATCATAGCATAATTGCAAAAAGAGAAAAACCCATTTGAAAGGATGTCACTTCTTTCAGATCTCATTAATCTCGACCTCTCAGACTCGACTGAGAAAATCATTGCTGAGTACATATGGTGAGTTTTTCTTCGTTGCGTTTATATGGTTTTTCTTGATAGCATGCATTGAATTCTCTATATATATTTATATATCTCATTTTTACGTTTTTGTTGTTTTCCTCTCCAATTTTTTTAGGGTTTTTATTCATCAGTCATGTAGGTGAAATTATATGTTATTCGATGTCTTGAGTAGTTTCCAATGGTTTTCGAATTATTTATTTATGTAACATGGCCCTCATTATGTTTGGCAAACTAAAAAGCGACGAAGTTGGAGGTTGAAAATTGGTTTTAAAAATCTTTAATAAAAAGTACAAATGCTATCTGATGACGACTAATCATCAATCTAATGATTTTCTCCGCTTTGGGTCTCGTTGGCCCCACACAGATTTGTAAATTTTTTTTTTAGGAATCGCGTCCCCCAAGATTTGACCTCTAGTCGAGATCACTATCAATGGATTGAGAAAATAAATTTTTGGATTAGCAATTGTCCAATGCAATTAGAAACCATGCATGTCAAACAATGACACATCAAATTGTTTATTTTAATTAATACAATTTTCAAATTAAACGCAGCTACGTAACGTTGACATGGGCACCATTTATTGCACTTACAAGATGATCTAATACTTACACAGCAACCTTGGGTGTCGACAAATAATCCCGTACAAGATCATGCTTTGAGAACATATACACTTCATAGGATTGACGCATTATATCACCTTTAAATTAGTAGTTATCCCATATGTCACTTAGCATTGTATCAACCTTTGTGTCATGTGTTATATTAGTTTGATCATCACCCACCAACCGGTGGGTATGGTATCCCACCATCTTGTGACAGAATTGTCTTTTGACAATAAAAATAGTTTTTTAAAATCTCTCTCACAAGTGGATGGAATACTATATCCATCGATTGATAGCAGATCAAGATTTAGTATTTTATTCACTTAGTATTTTTATATTTATGTAGCATTATGTCAAGTTTTGTGTCGTGTATTATAGTCATAGTCCACTCATTACATAAGAGAGAAAAATTAGTACTCTATATGTGTACGTGACCAACATTTCCATCAATGATGGTTTAATTTTGCCGAATAATTTGACAGGATTGGTGGCTCTGGCATGGACCTCAGAAGCAAAGCAAGAGTAATGAACCCTTCCCAATACACCTTTTTTCTTCCTAAGGATGTAACAAGAAATGTCAAATAATGATTTTAATTATTTCTCACACTTATCTTCAATCTCGATAGACACTTACCGGACCCATTAACGACCCTGCAAAGCTTCCCAAGTGGAACTACGACGGGTCGAGCACCGGCCAAGCTCCTGGTGATGACAGCGAAGTCATTCTATAGTAAGTCGTCGTTAAAATATGTCGTTGAAAATGAGTACTGAAAAATGTACATTTGTGCTAACGCAGTTCACAATCCTATGCAATGAAACAGTCCTCAGGCAATTTTTACAGATCCATTCAGGAGGGGAAAGAACATTTTGGTGAGTACTTCGCAAATTTTACGTCTAATTACGTCGTATTATACATATGTCGTATCATTGTATAATATGAGGTTGTCTTTGCTTAGGTCATGTGTGATGCGTACAACCCGGCGGGTGACCCAATTCCAACTAACAAAAGGCATAGTGCAGCCAAGATATTCAGCCACTCTGATGTCATTGCTGAAGAACCATGGTAACATTGCTACAGCTACATCTACATCTACGTCTACATTTACATCCCCTTTTGTGACACCTCATTTAGTTAACGACAACCTCTTAATAGGTATGGTATTGAGCAAGAATACACCTTGTTGCAAAGGGATGTTAAGTGGCCTGTGGGATGGCCTATTGGAGGTTATCCTGGACCTCAGGTAATTACCATTGATCTTTAGTCTATGGACTATGTTAGTTATCAATTGTGATTGGTGAAGCTATATTTTGTTTGAATGATCATCAACGATTGTGTCGAATGTAGGGTCCGTATTATTGTGGAGTTGGAGCTGACAAAGCGTTTGGACGTGATATCGTGGATTCACATTACAAGGCGTGTCTTTACGCCGGAATCAACATAAGTGGCATCAACGGCGAAGTGATGCCTGGCCAGGTATGGTTTTACCCCTTCTTTGATCCAAATGCAAAGAGTTTTTAGAAAAAATAAAAAATTGTCATAATATAGGCTAGTAGAATCTAGTCGATAGCGAGCTTCTGGTTACGCCCCTGATTATGTTTTGCGAACTTTTTACTTTAGTGGGAGTTTCAAGTTGGACCTGCCGTTGGCATTTCGGCCGGTGATGAGGTGTGGGTAGCTCGTTACATACTCGAGGTACTCTAACACGTCTTGTTGTAGTCAATAAACATTAAAAAAAAAAAAGAAAGAAAAAGAAAAAGACATCATAATATTGAAATCTTTGATAATGAATTGATTTACAGAGGATCGCGGAGACTGCTGGGGTCGTGGTGTCGTTCGACCCTAAACCCATCGAGGTGAGTATTATTTTCGATCTTGTGTGACAATTATTTTGTTTTCGTGGTGAGTTTTATTAATTTGTGTGTTTATTTGTTACTAGGGTGACTGGAATGGAGCTGGTGCTCATTGCAACTATAGGTAATGGTTTTTAAGAAAAGAATAATAATAGATGATAAAAATTGTAACTTGTAATTGAGTGTATAATGATTCTTTGCAATGACTGTACTTTTAGCACCAAGTCTATGAGAAATGATGGAGGCATTGAGGTTATAAAGAAGGCAATTGAAAAGCTTGGACTTAGACACAAAGAGCATATTGCAGCTTATGGCGAAGGCAATGAGCGTCGTCTCACCGGAAAGCATGAAACCGCCGACATAAAATCCTTCAAATGGGTAAATATGAACTCTCCCTTTATAAACAAGTCCTTGGATTGTGAATGAATTTACTTTTCTGACCGTGTTTGGTATCCAATGTTTTTTTACAATATTCTGTCACTTAACAGAAATACATTGACTGTCAAACAATATATGTTGTTTGATAGCGAACAACAGACTGATATGTGTATGCGTATGAAAGTAAGCTGATCAAGTTTATTGACATATTTGTTGGGATAGGGGGTTGCAAACCGTGGTGCATCGGTCCGTGTGGGTCGAGACACTGAGAAAGCGGGAAAAGGGTACTTTGAGGATAGGAGGCCAGCTTCAAATATGGACCCTTATGTTGTCACTTCAATGATTGCAGAGACCACCATCCTCATGAAGTAGGGAGGGAAATGCATTCTAGTGAGGACAATCAGTTAGTTTTTCTTCAAGTAGGGTACTTCTATTTTTCTATTTTTGCTGTTTTTATTATCTGGACTTGACTAGATTCCTTGTTTATATTTCGGTATGTCCAGTTGAGACCATTGTTTTAAGTCTTATTTATCGAAGAGTATATTTATTAACCGCATGAAAGTACTTTTTTTTTTAAAAATCGGTTTTCAATATTTACTATGATGGCTTCAAGACGTCACTGTCAAGTGACAACATCTCTTGATACGGTCGCATTTTTCCTTTTATTTCAAAAAAAAAAAAACACGGCAAATTAATGGTCTGCAACTCATCTTGTATTTTTGCTCATCTTGCCATACCACAAGTCCTTCGACCACCTCATCCTCACCGGCCACCTCACAAAAGTATTACCATTACCTTAATTGACATGTCACCACCATATCGACGCCACAACGAGATATTATAGCCGTTGCCACAATACACACCACCACCACCAGTAATAGTCACTAAGACACAATAACACTACCAAGGCACCAACCACAATGTTGGTCACACCGTTGCAGCCATCACAAACAACCACAATCACCATCTCAAGCAATCGTAATCACCGCCAATCCTTAAATGGTGCCTCCACCTTTAATCGAAGAACGGTCAGCAAAAAATGAACCATAGACACCACCACAAAATTTCACCACCTCACCCAGAGTCATAGACCGGCATAACAACTACGATAAAATGTCCTACACGCTTCAAAGACAAGAAATCAATGAAAATGATGACGTATCGTGATAGATTTCTAAAACCTTACTCCAAAGATTCACCTTGTATACGAGGTAGAGATATATATTATAAGCATGTTAGAATATCCATTTTTACAAATTTTTATCCATTTTTATTCATTCTTTTTTAAATTTGAATTTGGTCAAACCAATTACATCCACATATCTTGTAGAATCTACATGTACTATATAAATCTCTACCATTCAACTCCACTCATTCTCTCTCTTATTTCACAAAAAAAAAAAAAATTTAAATTCAATCACTGGCTATTTTCTTTAGTCTCTAGTTTTCCTCACAAAAAATTCGTACTTTGACGAATTGCCAAAAAATTCTTCAATTTTTTTTTATTAAATCAAAAAATTTATGTCTTACAGACCAATTTCAGGGATTATGTAACAAGCAGAGTTTTCGTCCGCCTAAAGTGATCAGAAGTTTATATCTGGCGAAGCGATTTTCTCTCCTCGTCCGGATTCCATTTTCAAATCCAAAATTTTGTTGATTCATCACGATGACCAAAAACTTTGATCGATCTTTGGACCGGCCACCACGGCCGCCACGGCCCAAAATTTTTTCCAAATCGCTGAGCCCGCCTCGTCAGAATGAATCCAACAAAATTTTCGAATTTCAAAACGAATCCCGAGGAAAATCACCCTGACGATCAGTTGGCGATCCGCCTCGGTGACTGGAATATTATGCATGTAACAAGTAGCCACTCTGAAATCTTCATCTCACGTACTTCGACGGAATCACAGCATTTGAGTATTTGACTGTCTCGTCCCACACCCAGCGGCCCAAATGCACGCGTATGGGCGGGTCAAGAACATCAACCCAAATTCTCTTTCAATCCCGCCACCGCTTTTCCACCACCACCAGATATTCATCGCCACCGTCTCGCCACCGCCTCTCCGCCGAACTCCAACACCCAGACGCGATAATCACATCCCTCTCGGAATCAATCAAAAACAGCCCAGCAAAACCGCTCCAAGCCTCCCTCAAACACCTTCTCCCTTCTCTAAAACCCCAACACATCATCGAGTTAATCAGCTTCAATCCACACTCTCTTTCTCCCAGTTCTCTGTATTCTTTCTTCACATGGCTCTCCTCTCACTGTCACTCCACTTTCCGCCACAACATTCACTCTTATTGCGCTATGATTCACTTTCTCTGCACTCACCAAATGTTCCCAGAAGCCAAAACGTTGCTTCAAATTGTCGTTTCAAGAAAGGGGAAAGACTCAGCTTCTGTTGTTTTCGCAACAATTCTTGAAACCAAAGGTACCCAAAGATCTGATCTTTACATTTTCGATGGCCTTATCAATGCTTATCTAGAATCAGGTTTTGTATCTGATGCTATTCAATGTTTTAGGTTGTCTAGAAAGCATAACATTCGGGTTTCATTTGATGTCTGTAAGAAAATTCTTGAACAGTTAATGAAATTGAAGTCGTACAAGTTGGCTTGGGAATTTCATAAGGAGATTTTGGAATGTGGGTATCCTCCAAGTTTATACTTTTTCAATATTTTGATGCATAGATTTTGTAAAGAAGGGGAAATGAGGGTAGGCCAGTCGGTTTTCGACGAAATTAGTAAATGGGAATTGAGGCCTAGTGTTGTCAGTTTCAATACTTTGATCAATGGTTATGTAAGGCTTTGGTTATTTGGATGAGGGTTTCAAGCTAAAGAGTTCTATGGAGGGCTGTGGAGTTCTTCCTGATGTTTATACTTATAGTATTTTGATCAATGGGTTGTGTAAGGAAAATAGAATGGACGATGCTACTGAGTTGTTTGATGAAATGTTCACCAAAGGATTGGTCCCAAATGATGTTACTTTCACTACATTAATCAATGGGCATTGCAAGAATGGGAGGATAGAATTGGCAATGGAAATTTATCAGCAAATGTTGGGGCAATGCTTGGAACCTGACGTGATCACGTATAATGCGCTTATCGATGGACTATGTAAGAACAATGATTTGAAGGGCACAAGGGACATTCTTGATCAGATGACTCGAAAGGGTTTGAAGCGTGATAGAATAACATATACTGCTCTAATTGATGGATATTGCAAGAATGGAGATTTGCAAAAGGCTGTTGAGATTAAGGAAGAAATGATTAAGGCAAGTATACCGCTTGATAATGTGGCTTATACAGCCCTTATTTCCGGTTTATGTCGGGAAGGCAGAGCCGTTGATGCAGAGAGAATGTTGAGAGAAATGGTGACTGTTGATTTAACTCCTGATGATGCAACATATACTATGATCATTGATGCATTTTGTAAGAAGGGTGATGTGAGAAAAGGGTTCAAGTTGCTCAAGGAGATGCAGAGAGATGGACGTAAACCAGGTGTTGTGACTTATAACGTGCTTATGAATGGTTATTGCAAACAAGGACAGATGAAAAATGCTGATATGCTTCTAAATGCAATGCTTAATCTAGGAGTGACTCCAGATGACATTACGTTTAACATCCTACTGGAAGGGCACTGTACATATGCAAACCGAGAAGATGTTGATAAGCTGCGTAGCTCAAAAGGGCTTGTTCTTGATTATGCTTCGTATACTTCGCTTGTTGGGAGCTTAAGCAAACAATTTAGACATCGCTGTTAGAGATGAGTGGCTGGTAAAAAAAGTGGCGTCCTTATTTAAGGAAAGAAGATTGAAGAGGCTAAATTGCTCAAATTTTTCTTGTCCTCAGCCTTTTTCAATGTCCTGGAATATTTGTTGCTGTCTCTTAATTATTTGAATGCCTGAAGTGCAGTCTGATTTGCATTAGATCAGGCATTGCAGGGATCCAATGATGGAAACTGGACATGCAGCGTGATGAGGTAACATGTTTGTCTTGATTCATCAGTGATATATGTTTTTACTTTATTAAAGGAGAAGCCTTGGGCAATTGCGTAATAACAGGTTGCTCCAAAGCTACCAAGCCATGGGAACTTGGCTCTCTGTTGACTGGGACTATTTTATATACGTTTCCCTTTTATCAATGCAATAGAACCTTATGGTTTCGGGTTTCATTTTAATTTTTATGCTGTAAAAATCCTGCCGTTTTCAATGGTCCATTTTCTTCTCTAATTTGTGGCATAAATGAAATAAGTGGGTCTTATTTGCCAGAATACGGCGGTTGTATAATGGGGTTTCTGTTGCTTGTGGATCAATGGATGAGAAATATGAATCTTTAGGTCTAATCAAAATATGATACAGTCTAGATTATTTCAGTGATACGAGTGAATGACATCTGATTCTTGCTCTCATTACTTTCACCACACCTCTCTCTCTCTCTCTCTCTCTCTCTCTCTCTCTCTCTGTTTTCAATTTCCATCGACCCTTTTTGATATGGTCCCAAAGATGGTAATCGTGATATTATTTAACATAGTTCTTGCGCTGTGTTTATTGTGTTTGTTGAGTTGATCGCATTATTAGAATTAGAAGAAAAATAATTTAAAAAGTATGTAGATTGTAATGCTAGTGAGAAAAATATGAACTTCAAAGTTTTCATGACAACTAGTGTCAGCTAATCTCATATTTGATGTTCTTTAACGTTGTAATAACTTGAAACAACTTCACATTCGTATCAAACAGTGTTTTATTGTACAAAGGGACTGATATTCATTAATCTCCCTCCGCCTCCTGATCAACACATCAAATCTCTCATTACTTGCTTTTTTATCTTCTTGATGATTGGTGTGATTAACTTAATAGTAATTCTGAAAATTGCAGGTGTATGCAATGGATTTCATTTTATTGCACTGTAGACTTCTGATAATGCTGTTACCGCCTTTCACTTTGCATGAGTGGCAGGAGCATCATGGGCCCATTTGATTGCACTGTTGTTATAAAGGAGATTGGTGGATGATAAGAACAGGCAAGTTCTGTGAAAAACTGGTTTACCTGGAGAATTACAATTTGAAGCAAAATTGAAGTAGCCATTAGCCAATGATGGGAAAAGGGTCAGAAACTTGATGGATTCATTCAAGTAGAAAAATGTTAAAACGAACATAGGGTTAGAAACCTCAAATTGGGCTATCCCACTCTTGAACTAATATGCTAATTCATAAAAACTCTTACAATAGCACTTCGTTTTTTTTTTCTTTGGGACCCTAGTGAACATGAATGGTCAGCGTCAACTTGACTGTCTCGTATCGTGTAAATATGTCAAAATGTTTGTGGAATAATATCATCATCAGTTAGTAACTTGGTATCATAGCATTAGCTAAATGAGGAGATAATACCATAGCCAGAATTTCTCAGTGTGAGAATTTAGCATAAAGAATGGGTAAACTTGTAAATGTTCACTAAGCATATGTTTTAAGCATGTTGTGTATCAGAAAATTTAATGAATTGATGAATCAAGTTTGAGTCTTTTGCATCAATTTCAAAGAGACGAAACTAGATTGATTGCAGCATATTAAAGCCATTTCCTCCTGAAGTTGGAAGTTTTAAGAAGAAATCAAGATGAAAAGAAGGCTATACATTGCCGAAATTTTGTGCTTTAGAACATCTCTAGTAGCCTATCAAATTTCCCAGAAAGTAAAGTAAAACTTAAGCCATGGACATTATGTTAAAAAGAGGCTCATCTCTTTACAATAGAAAATGTATATAAGGCTAGGTTGACACCACAACAAAAAACACGTGTTAGCCACAATGTATTTATAATTTTTTACACATTTTTACACATTCTTTTTACATTTTGAAATAATCACATTTACATATCTCGTGGAATCTATCTGTATTATACAAATCTCCACCATTCAATTCAGTTCATTCTCTCTTATTTCACATCAAAATCTATAAATACAAATAACTAACACACGCCAGATCTTGTGCAACAGGCTACTTCGGAGCAGAAGTGTCTATTTTTCATAGTTTAAGTAGAAGTCTTTCTATTTAAGAGATCGAGAATGTTATGGTCACGTAGGAGTGAATTGACAATTTCCATTGGAGATGCTCTCAGAACTAGACTTCGAAACTTGCCTTGAAAAACAGTACACAAAATTTATTCAAATGATTAAACACTCACTTTCATTCTCTTTTGTTAGTGGGGAGATTTTATGCTCTACAATGCTGACGTAGAGTAGCTTTATTGATTTAAAGAATAAAATCTCTCAACGTAGATTTTACCGGTTTACATTAACAATGGCGAACACTGGTTAAACACTGCCGTTAAAGTCACACTTATCATGGACCACATTGAATTTTACTTCTAAATTAAAACCAAAGGCAATAACTTTAGATTTTGGAGTATTGTAAGGACCATCATTTAATAGTTTGTCTTTTTTATGCCTTATGTTTCGTAAAAATCTGTCACCAAACATAAAAGTATCGACAGAAGCAGCCGGAGAGCTGGTTCCCGCTGGCTTTAGTGGAGTATTTGCTTGTGGCAACTAAAATTTGAATTTATGGGGCTGCTAATTTTCAACAAAAATAGATATTTTTGCTTACCGTACTTAAAGCACGGACAACGTCGACGATAAAATATAATTGAATATTAAACTTTGTATTATAAATATTCAAATGGACAAAATCGGAAGATTGCGTCGCCAAATTTGTCTGAATACTGGATGTGCTAAGTCGAGGAGTTTCGTGTAATGTTCAACTATCCATTGTTAACGTGGCAGTGCCATGTTAGTATTTATAATGATACAGTATTATTATATCATCATTTATATGTTAAAAATAATAATATAATAGTGTCACATTATTACTGTAGCTTACGTGATACTATTATTGTATGAGTGGACTTTTTTTTTTTCCGTAAGACGGGGAATATTACTCGAGGTGTTTAATGACATTTTGGTATGAAGGGTTAGGCTCTGGTATCCACTGTGGGTACCTTACGGTACCCACAGTTGGGGAAAAAAAATTTTGGAGGTCGGGTGAGACCCCCTGCTATCAGGGGACAATTATGTATTATTCATCTAACTTAACGTAGATTCCAAAAAAAAAATATTTTTTAATTAAAAAAAAAAAATTTTTTACGTGCCGACCGGTGGCGCCACGCCAACGTGGGATTTGGCTTCTGTGGGGAACAGAGCCAATCCGTTGGTATGAAATATTGACATGACGTCCGGGCCGGAGATGATGTAATGCGGTTAAAAGATGTACTATTTGATTTCTTCTTTTTCAAAGGATGTGGGCGTCCAATGCTTTCTTCTTTTCAAACAAGGCCATCTTCCACAAGCATGCGTGTGTAAATACTAAATATAATAGGCTTATTTGGTAATCTCGAGAAGATTTTGAAAATGATGTGAGCCTAATCTTTTATTTCCATTTTTTTTAATATTATTATTTCTTTTTTGCCAGCAATTTGCTTCCCATGTCTTAATCTTGTGCTTTTTATTGAGGTGAACATATTTTCACCTTCACATTTTCTAGTCCAATAGATCTTTTTGTTAGTTCCTATTTCACATGTCCATTAAATGCAGTGCTGGAATGAAATTTTTTGAACCTCAGATAAAATTTTACAATGGAACCCACTGCAAAGTTTGATATTGATAATTTTTTATATGAGTTTGGACATTTAGAGCCATTTTGTATTAGTTATTAAAAAAATTGTTGAAATTTAGTGTCAAACACAGTTCTCTAGATTGTCTAGCCCCAGTATTATCACTGGTAAGATGTTCACATATGTGAAATATTCAATAATGCAGAGGTAGAACAACAGTCCCTTTATAGTCCCAAAGTTGGAATCTTTTTACAGTTTCAATACTGATGTGATGCATTTTGGTATTGCTAAATAACAGTAGGAGGTTAATAAGTGAGACTAAACAATTATGTGACAACAAGGGATGATACAAAATTTCTACGTTGGATTGGATCAAATAAGGATTGAATCGAAAACGACAACATAGAATCATTGTAGTTTGGTTGTCACCAACTTGTGAGCCCCTACCCCATATGGATACTGACATAAATATATCGTGCTCGTATCATTTTCATACATTGGTCAAATTTCTAAAAGAAGCCTATTGGAGCAGCCAACGTGTGTCTAAAATTTCAAACGAATTAAATGGTAGGTGAGAAAATATATTAAGAAAAACAAATATCAAGGCAACGGGATGTATTATTGATGCCCAAGTGGCGTGGTTGCATAATGTTCTAGCAGTTTCTCAGAATAAAATGCTTACACATGTTTATATCTATAGTTTGTAATTGATGGCCAAAGGGCAAAGGCAAAAAGTTAAATTGCAATTGTTGTCCCAAACTTTTGGAAGTAGTTTGGAAGTAGCGACGATCATGTTTTGAACCTCTAATCTCCGGCAGTCGGAGGCCCTTTTTCGACTGAAAATGCCGACACGAACGTTAAATTTAAGGTTCGTAACTTGATCGTTACTTTATAATTTTAGGAGAGTCTAGTTGCATTTTACTCAACAGAAAATTTAGTTGATGAACATTTTTAATCCAAATTAGATACAAGAGAGATAAAATACAAAACGTCAAGATAATTTGTTATATATTTCTTTATTCTTTGAGTTCATTCTTTCCGAAAATCAATTTTACTGTAAAAAATCTGATGTTCGTTAATATTTTTAAAGGAAAATAGTAACTAATAACTTGGTACTTATCTTCCACGTTGGATGATTGATGTTCAAGTTGTAGAAGCTCTAATGATTGAAGGGTAATCGATGATTTTTCGCAGAAGTGTGAAAGTGGTGGCCATATTATTATTATTATTTTAATTTTAATTGCGAAGCGATTGATTATTAAAAAGTTGTGGTTGAACTTATAATAAGCAACGAGTGGGCCAATATTATATTGTTTTATACGATATTAATTAATGTGTTTGTTAAGAGTTGAAGATACATGATCACTTTTTGAAGGCTGTCACACAAGCAAATTGAGCATAACCAGTGAGTCGTCACTACCGACTCCATAAAAAGGAAGTTTTATTGGACCAAATATTCACGAGAAAATTCACTGCCCTCCACCATACGTAATTTCTTTTTCGTCTTTGCTTTACCTCTTTTTACTCTGTTTTTTTTTTTGTCTCATTTATAAATAAAATTATAATAAATCATCTATAAATATTTCTTGAATTAAAGTAGCAAGATAAATTACTAAAATAGAAAATATTGCAGAAGTTAAAAGAGAGAAAAAAAAAAAAGAGAAGTGATAGGGTATAGCAATGGTAATAACCCGGCAGAACCTCGGGGTAAGCTGGGGTTCGATTCTCACCCCGCCCTTGACACAAGATTTCTAGGGGCCCCCCCCACCCCAAACAGAAAAAACAAAAGAGAAAAAAAAATGATGCTCTCTAATTCAAGAGATCGATATTCTCTATTGATTTTTTTTTTTTAAAGAGAAAAATTAAAAGAGAGTAAAAATAGTATAATTAATTGGCACAATACTCTAATAGAAAAATGGATCCAACCAATATAAGGGAAGTAAAAATGGTATTTTTAGTGACAACGGAATACATGACTATCTTCGACAAACGAGGGAGTGCAGTTGTTGAATACACAAGATCACAAACATCATGATAAATGAATGATGTCAAATATAATTTAGAAGAAGTTAATTTTGTAGATGATATAATGTTTGAAGAAGGGTTTTTTTTTTTTTTTTTTTTAAAGAATGAGAAAGTAAGTTTAGCAAAACTCAAATCAAATAAAGTGTCAAATTGTACTTATAACTACATAATACGAAGACCTACTGCGGGTTCAATTATATGTATCCTAACAACCTTCAGTTAGTGAAATTTTTCGTTCAAAAGATGGTCATCTTTCTACTTGTATGAAAGCATTTCTCATACTCCAATAAAATCGTTCACTTATATAGTTATATATACCGATCCTATTATTTACTTAACTGTAACTTTTAATGTATACATGGACAAATGTTATTGGCTGCTAAAGATTTTTATTTTTTATTTTTCCCTCCTACTTCTACTAGATTATGAATAATTTTATAATGCATATATTTGATTGAAGTTGATCAGGTAGACGAATGCGTCTTTAGGTGCATATTATAACACATTCAAGTGTGATTTTCATATATATGATACACGCACATAGAGAAGACTAATCTTATCCAACCCAGCCAACGGACTACAAAATGACCGAAAGTGGAAATACTTTACGTGCATGAGGTCATTTCGCATTGTTACTTAGTGGTTAAAAAGCGAAATTATGATAATACTCAAATGATTTAACGTTTAGAGTAAGGCACGTGAAAGGTGAAAACAGTATTAAGATTAGATTTCATTAAATTATTTAGGATTTGAACACAGTTAAAATCATGTTGCTGTCGGTATTGTGCTTGATAAAAAGAATTTACTGAGGCCGGCGAGAAAGTACAACGAAACTTGTCTTCCAGGTGGCATGCAAACAACAGTTGGCGGGCCCCACAATATTGTCTTTTACACGTGATTTTCTATTCTCAAACCCCACAACAGTTTCTTAATCGCTTGTCTAGGTGACACGACTCTGGTTTTGCCCTCGTACTTCAACAAACACCAACGAGTGAAATGATAGTGTCCACGGTTTTGAAAATTGTAAAATAAAAGTTGTAAAAAAAATTTTTAAATTTTGACGAGGGAGTTAATTTAGTGTATTTTAAGGTATACGTTATTGTATATTTCAAAACGATATGATATATCAATCGAAATATGATATTAATAAAATTGAAATGTCATATCAATCAAGTACGACAAACCAACTTTATTTTTTTAATACAAATATATATATATATATATATATATATATATATATAATATTCGATAATTTTTTATTACACATATATTTTGTAGACAGACAAGTAGTATTCACTTGTTCACACCCATTTGTCCTTTGTTTTTATTGAGGAAACTATTGTTTATCACAGAAACATCAATAAACATCCTCGCTATTATTATCACAAAAATAGGTACTTAGATTAGGATATGATCCCATCATTTGAAAAGAAAATTATAGTGATTGCCAAAAATACACTTTTATTTCATTAAAAATCCATAAGAATTGTGATAACGAGTTAAAAATCCATATTATTCCATTTGCTAATAATTAAGCTATGAATTAAGGCCATAATTGAGTGGAGACTCCACTTATATGGTTTGAGCTATAGTGGAAATTTTGTTTTATTGGCCGACCACGGCAAAGTTTTCGTGGACGAGGATACACGGTACTAGGATTTTCAAATTTGTCTCATGGTTCATATAATATTATGCCCTTGATTTTTAGATGAAAAAATTATTATTGTATAATTCGTGATTAAAAATAAGCGCGCAGTAAGGTATCAAAATAGGGTTTCTTTTTTTTTTTTTTGTTTACATATGCATAAAATAATAAATAATAATATTTTGGGATGGTAGGGAACACTAGTATCATGAAAACCTCTCGTCCAAGACATCCATCGACCATCATCGGCAATATTCGACATGACATGGCATATGGTAACATGTATGCATGTGAGCCATGCATTAATTAAGTGGACCATATAAATAAATACATTAAAATCTTTGTGGCAACAACATGTTTTCATTTTTATCATTTTCCCACTTTAATCTTGTACAAGACAACATAGTGTAAACCAAAATACTGCTACAATATCATCAACTTTATCATGCCATAATATGTACCTCGTTCATGCATGCGACACTAACACTATGTATGTACCAAATTAAACACCATTCCAAAAGTGCCCATCACACGGTTTTGCTGCAATCAGCTTTACCAAACCCAATTTGACGATTGCTCACATCAAATTCTACCCATAGATTCTGTTGATGAAAATTCCCAATGATGTTACTTGCGACTCCGAGAGATTCGGACCGTCCAATGCCCACACAGTGGACCGCACCTTCTACGTGATCTAAAATTCTCTCCTTGTTGATTAATATTTCTACGCCCTTTTCGAATTGAAAAGTAAAATCGCCTAGTAGTTTGCTGATTTCAATCGGATTGCCGTCAAAGCACATGTCTAACGACCCTCCATAAACGTACCCTTTCTTCAATTTTGGACCTACTAGTCTCACAACTTCTTCTCGTATTTTAGAGTAGGCTGCGTCTACTAAAAACGTGTATTGAGTGCCAGAATCAATCATTGTCTGGCCGGACCCACCAGCGTCCGGACGGAAAACCGCCGTGGAGATGTTCAATTTTTTCATGCCAATTTTTATCCCAACCATTCCAACGGTGAAGGCAAGTGGGTCAAGATTGGGCTTGCGTTGACTTTCAGAAGAAAGTCAAAAGACTTGTGTATTGAAATGTGTGTGAATTGGGATTTTGGCCTAGGTAAAATGTTCCTGTAGGCCTTGTTTGGACACGGCCTTGTCTAAGTGGCACACAATAAGAAAATTTTGATATTTTTGCCTGGGAAACAAACGACAACCGTCCAAGGTTCATTCCCAAAATGCCCTCAGACTCGGCGGATTCCGTCGCACACCCGATAATCAACGGCGGGGTACTTTGGGAACTCGAAAGTGTAAATTTTTCTCTGATCAAATTACCCTCAGCCAGTGTCCCGTCGGCGTAGAAGTAAGAGTAGTGGCACAACTTGTTCTGGTCACACGAGGTTGGGAGGGTAAAATCGGGAATTCGCGGCTTGCAGAGTGGGTGGGTACAAGGCAGAACAGAGAAAGAAGAAGAAAGAGAAGGATCAAACGACGTCCTAGTAGCCAGAGGTTGCTTTATCGGCGATTTCCGGTGACATTGAATCCACGAAAGTTGACTCCCGGTATCCAACACCATTTGTTGAGTCTGTGGTGGGGTCCCAATCGGGAGAGAAACAATCAGAGCCATTGAATATTTGAACGCCGATTTGTAGTTGTAAGATGCTGTCACTGCCTCCTTCGCCAGTGCTTTACGAGGTTGTACTAACGACGACGATAACGGAGAAGCCCTCAAAGCTGCTCTGTAAGAAGAATTTTCAGACAGAGGAGCTGTGGTTAACGGAAAAGAGAGAGACAGAGTGTTTTCTTGGACAGTAATTTTGACAAAGGTACAACAAACGAGGAAAACGAAAGTGAGAGACTTGCAAAGGTACAACTCCATAGCCATGGAGAAATTAAGAAGTTTTTAATTTTACAGAGACAGTGAGATATGAGGGGAAAGAAGTGGGGATGTGTTGGGTATTTATACGAGAATTTGAATAGAAGAAAGACAATACGAAGGCCCAAAAAGGACGCGGTTTCTAACTTTGTTATAATTGAGTGGTTGTATCCAGCGATCGAACAAGTTGGGTAGTATTGTACTAAATACTGCAGTCAAAGCTACTCCAATCCTCACTCTTTCCTATTTTTGAAATTTCTCCTTTTCGTGAGATTTGGGGTTTTGGGATTCATCACAACCAATGAGGGGGTAAGAGTGGATGACAGCCTTTCATAGCTTATATTTCACAATGAAATACGTGTTTTCTTTTTCAAATATCCCTGTAACCATTCGATTCTTATTACAGTCCACTTAGATTCGATCCATTGTATTCCAGTAGAACTATACAGAATTCAGTACAGACGAGTAGCTTACTATTTTCCTCTAACGATTGCGATTCCATTTAAGTCTGTCAAATAAAAAGAGGTCATGAATTCAAATTTTGGGAAAACGTTAAAATCCTCTACAGGGTACGGGACAGTTTGTGACAGAGACTAAATGGTGGATAATGCTATGTATTGATGGTGGGACGTTTTAATTTTGCAAGTGTTGAATTTTTGTACTGAGAAGTGAAGAGACATCACCTATAGATAATGACTGATAATGTGACTAGTCATTTTGGCTTTGTTTTTTAATTATCACGGCCATTGATTTGATTATGTAAATTACAATGTTTAGCAAAGATGAGTCAACTAATGTTAAAAAATTTCCTTGTTTATATTATATGATATGAGGCCCCATCATTTGAAGCTTTAAATTAATAGACTTTTTTTTTCCTAATTTATGTTTTATATATAATTTGTTTTTGTTTGGGTCTGTTTCATTCCTCATAATAGTAGTGGTGATAAATAATAAATAATTGAAATAATTCATAGTGGTAATTATAATTATAATCATTATGAGCTACGAGGTTATTATTATTTAGGTGTTATAGCTCTGATGTCTTTTATAAATTCAAGGAAAAGTTTGCATATGTGTCCTGACTCCCGTATGGCACGGACTCTGTAGCACTCATAATGGCAACACTTCTAGAACTTCTAGTACACCAAATAATTTGTTATAGTGGATTACTAAATATTCAACATTTATTCAAAAGAGTCACATTTAATCAAATATATATTAATATAATTTTTAATTTATAATCAGACATTTTTATTTTTTAATTTTTTTGAAAAGACAAGCAGACCGTATTAATGGATTTTTTTTTGTTGTTGACATGGCAGTATTAATGGATTTGAAATGCCGATTTTAATAGAACACTAATATTAAAAATATTTTTGACTTCCTTATTATTCCATTCAAATTAGATAAAATCTAGAATTAACTAATCTCGATATCACAATATATAGCAAAAAATAGTTGCTCTCCGTTCTCTCTTTTTAATGAACCTTCACCTGCTTTGTAAGGGATGATTTTAGCCATTTTTGGATTAAAATCACCCCATTCATCTCGTTCTTTATTTTTTATCTTACAATAAGTGGTCTATCCACATAGATCTGAATTTTTCCTTTGTATTTTTGGATTTTCGTCGTCTTGGTGCGGTGTTTTGGTTTTTCATCATCTAATTGCGGTGTTATTTATTCATGTGCTTTAAATTGGTACATCAGTTTCGAGTCATTATTGATTCAATCCAAATTTAGGCGTCAATGTTGCAGGTCCGGAGGCATGGATATTCAGGTCACTTTGATTATACACATTTGTGGGGATTTTGCTGGTTTATACTATTAACTGGGGTAATGTGAGCTTATTCGTAGATTTATCCTTTTGATTTTTAGCGGTGTTGAATCTGAGTTGTTTCAATGTATTGTGCTAATTTGAATAAATGAATAACATCTTATTCAAAAAAAAAAAAAAAAGCTAATCTCGATATCGAGAATTTCGATATTCTCAAATAGGAAGAAAATTTTCCCATATTATTCTATTCTTGTTTAATACTTTGAAAGACTTTAAGCATCCTTTTTCACCACTCTACATTTGTCCAAATTCTAACAATCTTAGGACCATTTATTCCCAGAAAATTATAGGTTATAAAATGGGTTACGTTGTTGTAAACTTGTAATTGATCCAATAGATTAGTTAAACAAAGTTTTAAATTCTAAAGTATATTTACAAACACGAAAATTAATGGGTGGTTGGCAATCAAACAAAACTTTATTTTTGTTGTTGTTGCTTTTTCGCTTTTTCTTGCTTATTAAGAAATTAAAAGCAGATTAATTAATTGTTGTAAAGCATCAAAGTTGAAATTAACATATTCTTAAGAGTACACAGATGGCCAAATACAATAGATTGTCCTACGTTCTGTTCATACTGCCTCTAGATTTGGGTGGTAACCGAAATGCGTGGGACCAACAGAGGTAGGGGTGTGGGGCCCATATGTTGTAATAGTACCGTGATTTTTAAGTTGATGCATGCAATTTGGCACTAAATTCCACAAAATCTATGTCCTAAGTTACACAAAAACACTATATTCCAAAAAAAAAAAAAAAAAAAAAGTAACGCAAAATTATTTCACATGATCCATTAACAAGAAATTTGTTTGGCCGTTTTTCCACAGTCCCATCAATCCCTTCAATTTTTAAATTAATTAGATTGTCTTTCAACTGCATTATCAAGTTCCTCAATTAAAGTTCGGTGATTGGTCATTTTCCTCATAAAATAATGGTAGTAACTATTTGTCTTCATCAAAAAATTTAAGTGAACTTTTTCAAAAGATCGAGGTTTACCTCTCCACAATAACTCACTACGTGCTTGTTTGATAAAATATTTTTTACGGTTATTTTTCTTATGTTTTGTATCAATCAAAAACATTTTAAAAAAAAGATTTATTATTTTTCAAGCTTGTTTATAAAATTTATTGCTTTTTCAATTACATTTTTTCTAACATTTAATTTTATTCCAAAAAAAATTCGTCAAACAATCAAAAGTTATTTATTTAACTTAATAAGTCATTGTTTATGAATTTGTTATAACAAAATGGGGATATTCCATAGTGGTTCCTAACCTTATAAATTGATTTGTAACAAGTTTGACATAATCGGATTTTTTTTCCCTTAAAGGCTTCTGTTTCAAATCTTTTGAAAACTCTCAAAATTTGGATCCTTTCTCCCGATTTCGATCCACTTTGAGTTAGCATAAGATCTTACGAAATATTTGAATGTTTGAGAGGAAAAAAAAATACAAGTGGATCATCTCTTTCAACATGAGTAACAAGCTGGTCTCAAACTTTTGCTAATGTTGCACTACCTTCCCCAGTTTTTGCTTTGTACTTATTTTCCTTCTTTTTTTGCCAATTTTTATATATACTAGTATTTTTTCTCGTGCGTTGCACGGGGAGATTTATGGCCAAGTTATAATTTAAAATATGTGTAAAATAAAAATTATAATAAGATATTTTCCTTTTTTTATGGTAAATAGCATAAGAAACAAAATAATAAAACCAAGAACTTGATCAGAAATAATGTGTGATATAATATCTTTAAGGGAGATGGCGAAGTTATATAAAAGCACATTCGATCAAAAAAGTATAAAAGCACATTATTTCGTCCCGTTTGGTTATAAATTTTTTCTTGATTTTGCAGAGAGAGATATGGATGGGAGATTAAAAAAGATCACACACGATAATAACAGATTGGAGGGATAATGAGTGATTATGTCAAAAAATCAAGAGTGATAATAACGGGAGATTATGGATGTGTTGAAAATTAGGTATTTGTGTTTGAGTGGGAAATATAAATAAAATATTATTTCTTTAATTCTAAAAATTATAAAATTGAGCGGGAAACTTACATCATTTTATTAATTTATTATATAGATGTTAAGTTTTTTTTTTTTTTTGAGTACTATATACATATATATGTGTGTGTGTTAAGTTGTTAACTTGTGTAGTCTATATTCGGAATAGTTTTTGGCCACAAATATTTAAAATTTTACAAAATAAAGACATTTCTTTCTAATTTACATAAATAAATACGAAAATGACTAAGTCAATTTTTTCCTTAATTATCCAGAATTTCATATTAGAAATTTTACAAAATTCTTTCTTTCTTTTTTTTTTTTATGAGAAATCTCTAGCATACAACATACACATACTCCAGAAGTGTTACGGTCCGCCCGGACGATTTTCTCCCTCGTCCAGACTCCGTTTTGAAATCCGAAAATTTTGTTGGATTCATCACGACGAGACGGAGCTCCAGCAATTTGGAAAAAAAAATTTGGACACCGTGGCGGACGGTGGTGATCGGTCAAAGATCAGTCAAAGTTTTTTGCTAAAAATTAACCTAAAACTTTGACTGATCTTTGACCGGTCACCACGCCGCCACGGTGTCCAAATTTTTTTCCAAATTCTGAGCCTCGTCGTGATTTAATCCAACAAAATTTTCGAATTTCAAACTGAGCTTCGGATGAAGGAGAAATCGCCTGACTGATCAGAAATGCTATTCGCTGCGGACTAGAAAATTATTGACACACACTCTATTGTCAAAGATTAAAAAATAGATAAATAATATTTTTAAAAAATTCCAACACGTACAGGCTACAGCCACAGCCCGATATCACCCGACAGGCACGTACCCCACTAATTAAACCACCATACAAACCGGGAAAATGTGTGGGCCAAATCATGGTAAGCGGGGTTGGATATATTGTGTGGGGGAGGAGGCTGGGCGAGGTTTTGAAATTTTTTTTCATTCCGCTTCTTTTATTTATTTATTTATTCTTTTTTTTTATTTATTCTTTTTTTTCCGGATAGACTTGAATTCACGACTTTCTGGCAAGGGTGTTGTTACTACTCGAGTTTTTCTTCATTGGAAAAATGTGTGCCAGAACAAAATTCATGTAGTTTAGTTTTTTCTATTTATTTTTTTAATATTATCCATGTAAAAATGATGAACACATGTAAATTATTGGTAGAGATTAATATTGTGAAATTATATCTATACATTAATTTGATTCACATAATTTTCTGATGCCATACATTAATTATACTAGCACTTTCACCTCGTGCATTGCACGGAAAGATATATGTTCAAAATATAATTTAAAATTCATTTAAGAAAAAAAATACAAAAGATTTTCTAAAATTGGCGATATAGTGTTCCCTATATTTCCCCTCTATGTCAACCTTGCATTACATAGAAAAATATATCCAATGTACCATTACTTTGATAAATTTTTTAATTGCAATACACCTACAATAATGTTGCAATGTATCGTTGTAATAGGCTCGTGCATGTTCTACTGCGATTAAATTCTACCGTCGCAATAGGGATTTCCATTTATTACAATAATATTTTTCGCTGTAGTAGTTGATGATATTGTAATGATAAATATCATTGGAATAGACCCAAAATCCTATGACGACGATGTCTTCTGCAACTACATCCACCATCGCAATATCTTTTTCTAACACAATGATTTTTATTATTGTAATAGAGATTTTACCTACTTGAAATAATATCCATGCCCCTCCCACAATAATTGTTACTATTGATATGTATTATAATTTATTGATTAATTTAAGTATTCTATTTTCTCATACTAATAATAATAATAATGAAGGCATAAATAGAATTCATTTAAAAAAGATATAAGTAGAATTGAAGATTAAATTTATTTATAATTACAAAGATTGATAGAGATTTAAGTGAGAATTTTAAGATTGATAGAGATTTACTTGGGAGATTTTAGGATTAACCTAGATTTAGGTGAGAGATTTTAGAAAATAAGAAAGGGTGAGAAATGGGAATAAAAAATAAATTATTTAATTGTGAAAAATATAAATTTGAGCGTAAAAATGACTTTGGTTTATATATATATATAAAACGTCAATTATAAAACATATTGTAAGATACTAGTACTGCCTCGTGTAATGCACGCCAATTTGATCTGGAAAAATGATTTTGATAAGAATTTGTAAAAAATTTTAATTATAAAATCAAGCCGAAAACGAAAACCACAATATACATTACATTTAAATAGGATTTAAATAGGGGGAAGGTCAAAATTGAAATTTTAAAAACATATATAGCAAGTTTAAAATTTGCAAAACTTCTTGAAAAATCATATTGAATTTGGTACTGATTAATAATAAATGTTATCTAACATTGGATATTTTCACTTTCAACCCCTCACCCATATATGGGAACGGTAAAATACTCACACGTAGATGTGACAGTCTACAAATGATCCACATCGGCGTGTGGGCCACACTGTGAACCACCTGCAAACTTGCCACACCATGATGTAGGCATTTCACATGCCCAGATATGGACAAGGGATCAGGAGTGTTGAAAAAAATTAGAAAAGTTATATGTTTAGAAAATATTAAAGTACAAATAAAAGCACCAACTGAAGCCAAAACTCATTTTGTGTTCATTGAAACTTGCAGTTTTCTGATAGAAAATAAATAGATGATTAAATGATAATTTTAATAATTACTCTTGATGACAATTTTAATAATTATTTTTTAAGAAGCCTCCGAAATGATGAAATGGGATATGGAAGTTGTAGTTTTCCATTTCTTGTCAAATTAATTAATAAATTATTCATCATAAATTTAAGTATAATTTAATTACTCATTATTTGATTTAAAAGAAAAAAAAACTACCCATCATTCGAATCGCACAACACACATTATTACGTATGAAAACTATTTAAAACTACTATTTTAACATGGTAAAAATAAATAAAAAGATTTTTTATTTAGTTTTTTAAATAAATAAAAAATAATGAAATCACTCGTTTAGGGCAAAAATTATTCACATTAAACAATTGAAATTTTCTTTTCGAATACACAAATGACATAAAAATATAAAAATCTTTCTTTTTTGTTTATGTTGGGAAATCAACCTGAATATAATTTCACGTTTATTCTAAGATCTTACTTTCAAGTTGAGAAATATCAAAAGAATATGAGAAATAAATATGCAAGGAAATAACAGCACAAGATTTACGTGGAAAACTCTAAAACCGGAGAAAAACTACGGGCAGACCGTCAAAGCTTTCTACTATATGAAAAATTTTTATAATCATATTTTACTCGCCCAACCCCAACCCCAAGTATTACTAGAAAAATAACTCCAACTTTACCACACATAATTTTTTACTCTTTGTACAAACCACAAAGAGTTACAAGAAACTTTAAAGATGCTAGATTCACAATTTTTTCTCTAAATCTGGTTACCCCAAGTATTACAGAGAAAAATATGTAAAGTCTTACCACACTCACAAATTATTGTTCTTTGTACTACCCACAAAAACCACAAAACTAGAGTGCTAAACTACTTTTTTTTTCTCAACCCATACTTGGATTTGATTTTACAAGAAGAAAAAACACACCAATTTATAGGAAAATAACTAACATAAACCTATCAAAATAAGGAGAATAATGTTCCTAATTCTAAATGGTTTAGGACTTTTGACCATTAGTTTTCCTTTTTCCTTTTGGATTTATTTTTGGCAATAGTCAACAGTTTAACTGACCACAATATGAAATATGTAAAATTTATATCATAACGAATGTATGTGTTAATTTTGGACTTAATTAATTAAGTTAAAAAAGGAATGAACAATAAGTTAATTACAAATTTATTTAATTACTTAAAAAAAACTCGCGTGTCAGCTAAGCACTGCCAATGTTGTAAAGTGCCTAGTCGGCACTTCAAATTTTATAATATAGAAGTGTGAAATATTAAAATGTGGACGATTGTTATCACCAAAGTTATAAAAACAGTAATTATTACTATCACCAAAGTTACAAAAAGTAATTGTTAATTTTTTGTTTTATTAATTTTGGTTCCTTTATCAGTCTCAAGTTAATAAAAAAATATTCATACTTAAAAACACACATCATCCATCATTTACATAACAAGTTTATAGAAATGTTCAAAACACCAGAGCCTTTTTTGAACAGAAGACGTCCATTTGGAAAATCGAAAATGCTTGTACTTACTAATAGTTATTTTTTAGTGACAACTTGACTTTTAAAGTGAATAAAAATTTTGAAATCCTTTTTAAGTAATACCCTTTACTTTTAAACATTTAAAATTCATCCCTCATCCTCAAGTATTTTCCTATGGTTTTGGCTTTCCAGCTAGTTACATCAAAAGAGTCATCCATCTTCACAAGGAAGATTGTTATGTTCACATATTTTATCAGGTGATTAAGAAGTGTTATGCTCTCTACGTCCCATAAAGATAGTTCACATCTCATTTTCACATAAATTAAAAAAGTTCAATAAATATTTTTGGAAATGTGTTATATAATTTAAGAATATTTTTCCTAATATAACCTTGCACTTGATTATTATTACTTATTATTTGTTGATTACAATGCATATTAAATGAGAGTATATAAAGAAACCAAAAATTAATTCAAGAGAATGGACTATCATCTTGGGGCGGACAAAAAAGAAATAGTGGATTGTGGGATGAAAGGAGTTATATGATTTGAGAATTTTCAAAAGCTCATACTCCACATATCCCATAAAGATAGGTTTGTATTCGATTTTTTCCCTCCCCAAGGATAGAACACTTTCCTTAAAAGGAATAGTTGAAATATTATATTCTTTATATTCCCTTATTAATTTTGTATTATTGTCAACAAATTAGAATTCTTAAAGTGAAATAATTACTAAATTAAATTATGAAAATATTATTAAATTTTATTTTTTCAATAATATTAATTAATATTTTTATAATCTTTGTGGAAATGAATGCAAGTCTATTTTTGTAGAACGGATGAAATGTATTATTGATGCATACCCCTTGAGATTACATTTAACACATTGTAAAGTGACATATATTCTTCGATCTACATATAGTCAATTTATCATTTACATATGCAACCGCGTCAATTTTTTATTTTTTAATTTTTTAAAATGCGTGCATATTATATAGTTAGTATGAAAAGAAAGAAAAACATTTCTACAATAACGTTACTGTTGAAGTATATTAAATTAAATCATATAATACAAAATTAAGATCATGCCGTTTTAAGATAAAAATAAATAACCCAACTCGAAGATAAAGATAAATAAGAAATTTTTATGAACCAGGATTTTCCTTCATTCAATATGAAATATCATAATATTGGAATTATACAATCAGACCAACTTTCTTAATTTAAACATTCGTTGATATATAATCAATTTGAGAAGAAAGAAAGACGTTTCTTCAATAGCATTACTATTAAAGTATATTTAATCATGTAATATAATTGATCATTTACGATCATATATATAGTTAATTTCAAGATCAACTAAATAGGAAAAGTTTATTAGCTCAGATTTTCTCATGAAAATAAAATTTGGATTTATCTGATTTTTGGGTCACGTCAAATATTAAATAATTTTTGTTTGAGTCAAAGTTTTGGGACCACCTACTGTAGTGTGAAAAAACCTTAGAACTACGATTTTCTACAGATACACTCCATGGCTATATATGATTACAATAGCACTATCTTTGGTAAAAGAAAAAGAAAATACAATAGTAATGTCATTTTCAAAAAAATAAAAAATAAAAAGTAGTACTATCTTACATGTGTCAAACAATCAAACGCATCAAACCCGTTATCGAGAAGCAAAGTTTGGCCATACAAGTGTCAAACACGATTCGCATTGTACTAGCCATCACATCTTCCATGCATTCAATAAAATAACTCAAATTTTTCACTCCATGTGAATAAAATTTATTCTCTTTGTTATGAATGTGGCTAAAATATTAAATTGATATTTTTAAAAAATATACTTTTAACGTTTTGATATTTTATAAAATTTTGACAGTATATTAGTATTTAAAAATTAAATTTCGGATAATTAGGTACTTATTTTTGGCCTGTGGCTGAATCTTGATTAAAATAATAATATTTTTAATTTTTGTATTTTTGAAATATTTTTCCCATGTTTTAGTAAAATACCAAATTGGTATTTAAAAAAATATTTTTGTGATTTGGTATTTTAAAAAATTTTGCCAACACATTGGTATTTAAAAATCAAATTTTGAACAATTAAATGCTTTTCCTTGTCCAGCAGCAAAATATTTATTAAAATAATAATATTTCCAAATGTTTGTATTTTTCATTCATTTTTCGATTTTTTCTTAATATATTTTATATTTCTTACAACTTTTCTATTTCCCCAATTTTTATATTTTACTCTGGAATTTCTCCCATCTACAGACTTATTGAAAATCCAACAATGTTTGTACTTAATCAATTTTGTCAAAGGTACTTCGAAATGGTACCTTTGACTCAGAAGCACACCACAAAGAACAACGGAAAGAAGTTTTTAGGAAAAAAAGCGAGGAGTAGGGTCATCGTCGTTGCCCCTTAATATAGAAATGGTTTTCAATAAGCCTGTAGATCGGAGAAATTCCACGGAAAAATAGAAAAATTAGGGAAAATCGAAAAGTTGGAAGAAATACAAAATATACTAAACAAATCGTCAAAAATACCAATTTGGTATTTTAGCAAAAATGGGAAAATGATTAAAACATACGAAAATTTAAAAATATAATTATTTTAATCAAGATTCCATCGTCGGCCAAGGAAAAGTATCTAATTGTCCAAATTTTGATTTTTAAATACCAATATATTGCCATAATTTTTAAAATACCAAATCGTTTAAAATACCAAATCGTTAAAAACATTTTTTAAATACCAATTTGGTATTTTAACCTTATTAATATAGATGAATAAAGTTTTTCCATGTAAATGACGTTATTCTTCAAAAATCAATATTTAAAGAATAAAATGTCCCCATATTAGGAGGTGTATAGTAGAATCAATAAAACTTGATTTATCAATATTTCAATATAAATGTGGTTTAGTTAGTGCTTTGCTTAAAAAAAAAAAAACTTGGACGTATGAGAGTGAATAGAATTGAATGACTGTGTAATTTAAAAAGTAGTTCTACACAAATTATCTCTACAATTTATTAATATTAATTACATGACATTTGATTTAGCCATGAAAGATAAGATACATCCATCCAACTGAATAATTTTTATTCAGAAATATTACGTCTAAGTTAGTATCGACACATTGGCGCTACTCGAATCTCTATTATGCAATGCAGACAAACAGAAAAGTCGTCTTTCACGGAGATATTTCGTTCAAATGTGATCGATACTTAAAATTCACTTGAAAAAACTTAGAAACATGAATTCACAAGGGTAAAATTAAAGGCAGAAAAAGCAAATTAACAAAGATAAACTTGTGAAATTGATGGTCACGGATTTTTTTACATATTAGAAGAAAGTAATCACGGGCAAAAACTCCGTGAAAAACAAATAAAGAGAGCCCCTCGTGTCCATCTCACACGCCTTTCTTATAGAATAGATATGCACTTGTCTCTCATAATTTCATTGCATCGAGCCATCTACTGATTTTATTTTTACTAAAGTTTCTCCTTTTAATTATTGGATTTGGATATATAAACAAAATATTGTATTCCTTTATGACGACGTACTCTGTTTCAAATATGTAGTTTCACGTCTAACATTTCTTTTAATTGCAAAACCAAAAAGAAAATAGTTTGCAAGTATCTATCATGCATTCATGCATGTACGATGAGTCATGTTTATCAAATAATATATTTTCTCTCTCCAACTTTATTCAAGTGTATTTTGAATGCAATGTCTCCTCTCAAGAGGGATATAATTAGATTAGCATAGAAACAAGGATCGCCAATATATATACAATATGCGATTGACATTTGACAATGAGTTATTTGGTCGATCTTGAGTCACCATAACGAGCTAATGAATCATGATAGCGATGTATTCATACATTGGTACTCAGTTGAGTAGTAATGACCCATTAGTACTAGCAACACTGTTGATCCAGAGTTGACATCAACCCTCAAGAACGTCTCCTCTATCAATGTCTTTTATTCAGAGAAATAAATATAAAGCATTTTTAAATGTACAAGATCCAAAAAAATAATATATATTGATCAAATATCTATTTATAAATTTATGGATCAATAATTCATACGATTCTACCTACAAGCATGCGTACACAATTTCACAAAATAAATAGACAATCAATTATGGAGCTACCAATCTCCTACCCACTATGTGGGCATTTTACCATGCCCACAATGCGAGGAACTGTGGGTATACTAAAATATCCACAAAGTGGATAGGAGAACGGGAGTGCCCATTATGGATGCCCCATAGATTTAATCAATTGACGATATTGATTATACCTCCTCTAACTACTAAATAAAACAAATATTTTATTGTCTCTCTATTTTATATATCTAATTTTTCGGCGTGTCTATCCCGTGGCTTCCTGCTATTTACTATATATATACAATTTAAATCAATTAATTATTTAATCGTGTATAAAAATTAATTGATTGTTTTGTCTCCCAACAACTTTGGTCTTAAAATACAGGTAACATTTGTTACCTTTCAGTACTATTTTAATTCTAGTTTGCAGAATATTTGTCGTCCTGTCTACAAGTCAAATATGTAGCATTTGATAATGGAGAACCGTGACGACGTCGTACCGGCCAAAACATTATCTACTTACATCCTAAGTTCTACCAGCTGGAAATAATAACTTATATTATTGTATATTAGTAGTTAATTAACCAATTTGTCGTATAATTGTCACCTCAATTAATTAACTACCCGTTGGTCAAACAAAGACGCAGGTCATCATAAGGTATTAGAGTACTAGCATACGCTAGAAGGAAAGAGTTAAAAAGTGATAAGATTGACCTATTAAGAAAAGATTTCAAATCTAATGTTCATTATTATATCAGTATTAGATTCACTAAACTCCACAAATTAATTTAACCTGTATTAGGACGTAATGCTGGCGTTCTATTGCCAATGCTGGCAACATAATACCTGTGGCCATGACGTAGCTCCATGTCAGTGTTAAAAAAAAATCTTATAAAATTTTTTATTTAGTATTTACGTTAAGTTAGATGAATAAAATAATATACAATTGCTCCGATGGTGAGGGGCCCCACAAACCCTCACGATTTTTTTCCCCGAAGTGTGGGCAAGGTGCCACAATGAGCACCAAAACGTCTAAATGACAACATAAATTTTAAATCTTACATTGAATTGAAACATTAAAAAATAATAAAAAAATTGTAAACCAACATATAAATAGGATTTTGTAGACTATAATAAAGTCATGTGGTTAAGATTGAATCCTATATATACTCCTTGAAGAGGTCTCATATTAACATACAATATCATGATACATCATACATGAAGTCGAAAATCAGAATAGCAATTGATGTCAATGGTTTTGTTTGTCTTGTGATTTTGAATCTTCACGGAATATTACCGGTGAAAAGGGGGGCGCTTTCCCATAGTGTCAACTGCGGTATGAGAATTAGTGAAAATTTGAGTCATAATTGGAGAATAATACTTAAATTGTCATGTAATAAAGAAGAAAATTTTATTACCTTCAACCTTGGTGCTGACATGTATTTATAAAGTGAGAGTAATAACCGGCTTCAACAGCTGAATTCAAATTTCAAATCTCATACATAATGCATGTTTGGTCATCTCGTGTTGTGACCTAAGCGCTCGTTGATAAGACTTCCGATCCCACATAGTTAACATATCACCAGGTCGTTTATGAGATCACTTATACAAATTGTGGACTAAGATCACTAATCGCTTATGGATACCATCCAAATCATAGTGTTTGACATGTGATTGCTTCACGCTATGATAAAATGACATCTTTATCTTATATTCACTTTATATATATATATATATATATTAGTTGGTCGTTTCAAGGTCATTAATAACCCAGAACTTATTTTGGAATGTCACTAATCATTCATCCGTGGTTCCAGAGAAAACATCCATTTATGTCTGTAATTATTCGATACTTATCGTTTTTGTCCACACAACTCTTTGATTGAGGCCATACATAGTAGACTTGGTCATACATAGACTCATAGACTAATCAAATTGATAAAGTGTGTCTTATGTCTTAGCTTCCAACAGACTAGAGTTATCTCAAAACGATCGTGATTGAACCAAAAATAATTGACAATCAATGTTGTGCACGAGTTGTGAAAGGTCGACTGACGAGCAAGAACTCATGGATTGGGCCCTTAGAAAATTTTCCAACTGCCACTTGTTTGGACAGTGGATAAGTATTTGTCAAAGTCAACATCATTACTACAAACCATGTCCACAGCCCATATTCCATGGACAACGTTATTTCAATCACGAGAGTTGAGAGAGATGTCGAGACCCATCTTTATATTATAAAAAGAGAAGTGTCAACTAGGCACATTGTCATGTTGGTATTTCTTTAGTTATTTTTTTTAAAAAAACCTTATTTAGAAACCAACATTAAATGACATTTAATAATTTCATTTTCTTATTTAATTTATTTTCGTTTTCATATTTACTTATTTTTTATTTATTTCAAGTCGTATTTCATTTATTATTATAAATATATAAAAAAATGACTCGCAAATAAACATTAAATGTACATTTAATAATTTTATTTTTCTTATTGAATTTATTTTGTTTTTCTTATTTAGTGTGTTTGTATATATATGTGTGTGTGTGTATTGTGTGTATATATATATATATATATATATATATTAATTTTTGAACTATGTATATCTTTGAAATGATCTAAATGCATGAATTACTAAAAATCATACTATCAATAAAAAGTGAAGTCAACAACTAAATATTGTCAGGGATTGACAAGATTTATTTAAATATAACTTCATTTTTTAAAATTCTAATTCAAAATATTAAATAATAAATATTTTTTGCTTATTTTTATCGTGTTAAAATTATTTGGTTTTGATAGTTTCTTAGTTATGTGAATTGGGCTCAAAAAATAGTGGGTATTTTTTACTTTTTTTATTTTTAAAAATTAAATAGTGAATAGTTATAAGTATAAATTTGGATTTATGTCAAATAATTTATTTATTTTTAAATAAATGATAATTTATTAATCTTTAATTATATTATGATAATTGAAGTCTTTATGTTTGGTTTAACGCCTGTCAGCGCCAACACGACACGCGCTTTCTAATTAAAAGTTAATTTATATTTTTGATTTTAATATGATTGATGTGATATGCTCATTAACTAAATTTTTCATTGCATGCGTTTTGCTTTTTGTAATTATATAAAATTAAAAATAAAAAGGTTTTCTTTCTAAAATTAAAATACTTTTTACGTAAAGAGAAAAAAATCAAATAAATTATGCAGGTGCAGAACATTATCGGTATTACTTAAATTTATGTTACATAAAATTAAGTATAATACTTCTTAAACAATAAAGTTAAAATTAATTAACAATTACAGCTAGAGTTTAGAGTGCAAAATGTCCATTTCAGAAAAAAATGTGTTGATATAATTTTGATGTATCTTGCACTGAGAAAACACATTTTGATAATCAAAGAATTTTTATATAGTTATTCCAATGATTTGTTTATAATTAATAAATCTCCACGAGCCTTTGTTGTGCCGATTCGATACACGACAATTAGAATGAAAGTTATACGTTTTGATAAACTTCCTAATTATGCGATCCACGTGAAATTTTTTAACTTACAATTGTAATTTTCCTCCGTATTTTTTGCATGGACTATATAAATATAAAATATTATAGATTTCAATAATTATTTACAATTATACAATCTCTTATATATAAATTACATTAATTATGTAATTCAAAATGTATATACAATATATTTATAATGTTATATCAATTATTTATTATATATAAATTTAATTGTTCCTGTGCATCCCACGGGCGTAATACTAGTATCAAGTAAATTGCATATCGCGAGTAGTCCACAACTTGTAGTTGTAGGACACGGAAGGGCGCCTCGCCTAGTACTTATTAATGTTGGACAAAGTAAGGATGGGTCTTAAATTAATTACAATAACTTGCTTGGTGAGGAGATGTTTCAAATTTATTTTGATTAGAACATCTCCATTGCAATCATAAATTGGGGCTCTTATGTGCCAGAAAGAGATTGACATAAAAAAATAAAAATAAAAATTATGGATTCCATATTTTCTTCTCTTTTTCTCTTTCCTCTCTTTTTCCTCATTTCTTCTCCATAAATATCCCCACCACTTCTATATTCCCACGTCCACATTCACAACTCCGCTATTATTTTATTATTATTTTTAAATTCATTTTTATATCTCTCATACTTTTTCATTTTTCTCTCTTTTTTACTACACAAAATCTATTCTCTTTTCAATTAAAATAATCTTCTCTCTATCTCTCTTCTCCATATTATTTTCCCAATTCACATCCCAGTGGAGATGCTCTTAGCATTGATCGGTGGAATTAGGATTGTCTCAATGCGTCGAATTGGCTGAGGTAGTTGAACTCTTCATTGATGATAATTGTGTTGGTGGTATGGTATTACTTAGACTAGGACTAGAGTCGATGAGATTTCTCTTCCGAGTAGTAGAGGATTATACTCACGAAACTAATGTTTCTCAGTCTCTAAGAAGTAGCTTATGGGGAAAGATGTTGGGTGCTAGTCTATGAGGTTGGCCTATGATGGTTGACCTAGTGACTGATAGTAGGTCGACCTAGTGACCGAGTAGGCTTCGGTCATATCGACTAACCTCGAGTTGGTCATGGTAGTTGACCAACCATGGTCCCGAGTGTGTCGTAGTATTTTAGCGTTTTGTTGGAATAGGTAGGAGTCATACCGTAAGACTTAACATGTTCACATTCCAATTCAGGTGCTATGTCCAAGAGTTTACTACATTTGTAGTATCCTAGGAAGGACGAGTGTCTCCGAGGGTGGTCGACACAGAGGATGGTTGACCCCCACCCCCACCCCCACCCCCACCCCCACCCCCAAGGGCCGAGGTCATTCCAAATAGCAATAGCCTCGAACACATCAACGTTATCGTCAAGGAATAACGTGCTGAGCATATTCGGACGTGTTAATAACTAGTTATTACATAAAATACTGTATAAATCTAAGAAATGAAAAGTGAAAAAAGTTAGTAATTATAATTAAGGGTGTATTTGATTGTAAAAGATGGAAAGGAAATTGAATTCCATAAAAGATGGAAAATAAAAACTACCTTACTCCCAAGAAATTGGCCAAAAACAAACTTATAAAGTGGTTATACCATGTAAGTTGGATTTCATTTCCAACTATGTATGAAACACAAAGTATGAAAATCTCCACCCAAAAAAAAAAAAAAAAAATCCATTTCTATCCAATTCGCAATCAAAAACACCCCAAGTGTGTAAGTAATTTTCAAAAGAGAATGAGAAGAGCCTCACTTGTTTGGTTAACTTGGAACCATCTTCCGGGGGACTTTAACAATGGGCTTTGATGTTGTTACATAAATGGGCTTAATTTGACATTCATACAGAGATTTGAAAATAGGATGAGAAACTGTGGGATAATTTTCTGCTTTATCTTGTTTGACTAAACTCTTCTGAATTAAATCCCAAGTACATCGAGTTGGCTTCTTCCACTTCCTGTTTCCAAGGTCTACCCTCTCTCTCTCTGCATTCCTGTTAAACTTTTGTATGTATTTAACATATTATGAACTTCTCGTTTGTAGATTTAGATGCCAGAGCCCTTTTTCCCCTATTGAATTTACATGATCTGGTTGTTGACCATTGATTCTTGTTCGATTTTTTCTTATGCTCATGATGTAATTATATTTGGCCTTGTAGTTTTTGGGTGGAAATTGAAACTTATTTAGTGGCATGATTGATCTAATCATTTTTTTTTTTTGAATAGGATATAATCAATATTTGAGTTTTCAGAACTGGGTTTTCGTTTATTTATCGCTCTTTTAGTTGTTTCTGTGAAGATATTTTCTTACTCTTTTGCTCTTTGTTTAGACTTCAAACATTACATCATTTTTAGGCGTCACATACGCATGACAGGATGGATAATTTTTTTTTAAACGAATTTTTATGTATTTTTTTTTTATGTGAAATAGGAGAGAGAATGCGTGGAGTTGAATGGTCGAGATTTTTATAGTATATGTAGGTCTCACGAGATATGCGATGTGGTTGGTTGGACCAAATTTAAATTGAAAAAGAATGGATAAAAATTGATAAAGATGTGTAAAAATCTACCACCTAATTTATCTCCTGATGTTTTAATTATTGTTCTTGTTAGTTTCTCCGAGACTAATTGCTTGAGTATCATAGTGTTATTTAGTATCTCTTACATGCTATTGGTTGTTTGATTTCTGCTATATAGGATCTTGAAGCATGGATGAAAACATGGTAGTACACAATGGTGGGTGTCACTGCAAGAAGGTGCGGTGGAAAGTAAGAGCACCGACGAGCGTTATAGCCTGGAAATGCGACTGTTCTGATTGTTCGATGAGAGGCAACACACACTTCATCGTCCCCTCAGAAAGGTTTGAGCTTTCTGAAGATTCCAAGGAGTTCCTCACCACTTATACCTTTGGCACCCACACCGCAAAGCACATGTTTTGCAAGGTTTGTGGCATAAGCTCGTTCTACATTCCACGGTCGAATCCAGATGGCGTAGCTGTTACTTTCAGGTGTGTCGATCCTGGGACACTCACCCATGTGGAGATCAGGCAGTTTGATGGTAAAAATTGGGAGAGATCATATAGTGGAGCAAACCTTGCTTCTTATTCGAAAGTGTGATGGAACTGATGTATAAATAATAATGACTGATGATCTGAAATGTGTAGTTGATATTGATGCTTATTTGTTTTTAATTAGTAATAGAAATCGATTTTCAAGTAGAAAAAAGTCAATTTCTGTATAGGCTTGCAAAATAGTCTAAAATCAAAGTTAGAAACTCGTATATGAGCCCTCATAATTGTTGTCTTAAATCAAGAATATAAAGAAATACCACTCCACTTTTGGAAGCGTTAGAAGCCCAAGTGCTAAATCTTGTTACGAAAAGGTACACTCCACAGAGAAAATTTGAGTTGCCATTTATGAGCACAACACTGTGGCACTGCATTACATGGAGCATCGTTCTCTGTCCCCAATAAAGAATACTAGAAAAGTGCAGAAAAAGTAGAATCAATGCGTTTATCGAAGTATATAGAAACCTACAAGTGATTACTCATTACTTCTTCAACAATGCAGCGCATTGTGCCATGATCTTCGATGCCGTCGTGACTGCGTCTGTCATACAGAAATTCTCAACAGCAGCTTCAAATGGAGACATATCCATCTTTTCCTTGATCTCAGGTCTCAAGAACGAAGTCGAGAAATTTGCTGGCTCTCTATCGTCAATATTCAACAGATTAAGTGCCAGAGTCCTTATTCGATGAGATCTCACAGCATTAAGAGCGTCATAAGGTAGCTGAGCACCTGCCTCCTCAGACAATGCTCTAATGATTTTCCAATCATCTCTTGCATCGCCGACTGTGGGGACCACTGGTACGGTTGTTTGAGCACATCACTGGGTATTTGCAAAGGTCCCTTCTTTCTCAGAGAAAGCTGAAAGGTAAAATCACATTGGCACGATAGGCGCCATTATCACCGTGGTGACGTTGGTAGACAACAAAAGCATCATCAGCACCCATTAAGTACAAAAATTTGGCAGATGTGTTCTCTGATATAAATCTATAAATAGATCAGCATTTAGAAACCGCATTAATTCAAACTACTCCGTAGAGAGTATGAATGAATATGGCGCTTAGGAGAATGGGACTGATTCAAGTTTGGTCATGTAGAGTGGACAGCATCATGAAAGGTTTCGAACATTATAAACTACTAGAGACCAAAATAGACTTCTCTGAGACAACGTTGACACTTGATCACTGTTGGGGATATGCGAACAAAATCCCACATCGGGTAAATATGGGTTAAGTGATGGGTTTATAAGGGATTGAATTACTCCACCCAATGAGTTAACCTTTTGGGATGGAACCTCAATCCCTAACAGCGATATCAGAGCCAGCCTCCCAATAAGAGGATGTCCCTTCGGGATCCGAGGGATTGCCGAATGGGGGAGGGGATTGTTGAGTTGAATCCCACATCGGTTGCGGAGGAATTCCTGGAGTGGTTTGCGGAGGAATTCCTGGAGTGGTTTATAGGTTGGGTTCAAACCTTCCCCTTTGAGCGCGCTTTTGGGGCGAAGTTAGGGGCCTTGTTCTTATCAGTGGTATCAGAATCAGTCTCCCAACAAGAGGATGTCCCTTCGGGATTCGAGGGATCGCCGAATGGGGGAGGGGATTGGTGAGTTGAGTCCCACATCGGTTGCGGAGGAACTCCTGGAGTGGTTTATAGGTTGGGTTCAAACGTTCCCTTTTGAGCCCGCTTTTGGGGCGAAGTTAGGGGCCATGTCCTTATCAGTGGTATCAGAGCCAGCCTCCCAACAAGAGGATGTCCCTTCACGATACGAGGGATCTCCGAATAGGGGAGGGGATTGGTGAGTTGAGTCCCACATCGGTTGCGGAGGAATTCCTTGAGTGGTTTATAGGTTGGGTTCAAACCTTCCCCTTTGAGTGCGCTTTTGGGGCGACGTTAGGGGTCCTATCCTTATCAATCACAAAAGGAACAGATCTTGACATACTCATTCTGAGGCCTTGTTTGATTGGGGGTTTAATTGTTTCGCGCGGTATTTCGTGTAAAAATGTGTGGTTAATATTATTTTGGGAAATGTGTGTGTGGTTGAAAATGAGTATGAGGTATACGGAATTGCGTGCGGATTTGGTTAACATCAAATAGAACAAGACCTGAGAATTGATGAAAGTGGGACGCCTATAGATGGAGTTGGGGGGGTAGGATACTAGGGTGTTGGGTTTCGACTTATAATAATTGATGGAATATTATTGATTGTGAGATTGACGCATTTGGTCCAAAAAAAACTTGTATGAGTCTTTATTTGGTTAGTTTTAAAAAAGGTTGCGCATTTGATCCAAAAAAGAAAAAAACTTTTGTACTCGTTTGGTCCATTTGGATGAAATCCGTCCATTGAACTATTACTCTAAGTTAACTTTTGAAAAATTGGGTGCGCGTTTGGTTCATTTGCCTTGAGATAAATAGCAAAAAATGTCCTAACATTTAAATATTGTTACAATCAAGTCTCAACGTTTGAAAAATGTATACTTTAATCTCAATTTTAGTTAAATTCTACAATTTTAGGTTTTATTTTTTCTATGGGTTTTTATTTGGCTTATAATTAATTTTATTGAATTAATTTGATACTGATTAAATAGTTTTTATCAAAAAAATTTCAGCACAGCAATATTTGTTCGTATTAATATAATATCACAACTTTAGGTAGGTACGATTATTATATTTATTATTAACTGTTGGTTACAATTAAAATGTGAGTGTCTCAAATGTTAAAATTTTTTTTCGAAAATTATGATATATTATATTAATACGAACAAATGCTATTATATTGAATTTTTTTTTATAAAAAAACTTATTTAATAAGTAGTAAATTAATTCAATAAGATTAATTATGCACCAAATAAACACCCATAAAAAAATAAAATATAAAATTGTATAATTTAACTAAAGTTGGAACTAAATTATATATTTTTCAAACTTTGGTATCAGATTGTAATAATATTTAAAAGTTAGGACCTTTTGTGCAATTTTTCGCAAGTCAAATAGACCAAATGCACACCCAATTTTTTAAAAGTTGATTTTGACTAACGGTTTAATATATGGATTATATCCAAATGGACCCAACACGTACCAAATTTTTATTTTTTTATTTTTATCAAATGCCCTTCCTTTTTTTAAAACCAATCAAATATGTAGTCAGGCAAATTTTTTTAAAGACCAAATGCGCCAATTTCCCTTATTGATTAAATATTTAATTATTATCTCAAAAATGAGAGAGAGAGAGAGAGAGTTGGGGGGGGAGGGGAAGGACAGATGGTTGTTGAAATATTCTTATATGAATAATTTTAGGTGTACACACAAATTCGCTACCATACACTACCACACCCTAATACACAAAATTCGAAAGACCAAAATGCCCCCCCGAATGTGGGGGGGAGCATACTCCTATTAGTATATGGTATTTTACCACACAAAAAATGTGTGTACTCCAAAAAGAACCCTTTTTAAATAGTGTAGCACAACTAACGTTATTTCTCTGATTATCTCTTTGAAACTATGGGCATAATTTTCATTTTCATCTTGTTTGACTATACTCTTCTGATTAAAATTCCCAATTACATCTGGTTGGATTCTTACGCTCCCTGTTTTCAAACTTTGGGACCAAATTATAATAATATTTAAAAGTTAGGACCTTTTGTGTATTTTTATCTCAAATCAAATGGACCAAATACACACCCAATTTTTAAAAGTCGACTTTGACTAACGGTTTAATATAATAGATGGATTCTATCCCAATAAACCAAAAGCGTACCAATTTTTTTTTTAATCAAATGCACTTTCCTTTTTTTTTAAACGGATCAAATATGTACTCAGACAAGTTTTTTGGACCAAATGCTCCAATTTCCCTTTAAATATTTAACTATTACCTCAAAAATGAAAAAAAAAAGAAGGGGAGGGGGTTGAAACATTCTTAAATAGTGTTGCACAACTAACCTTATTTACCCAATTATCTCTCTGAAACTATGGGCATAATTTTCACTATGGGCATAATTTTCATTTTCATCTTGTTTGACTAAACTCTTCTGAATAAAATTCCCAATTACATGTGGTTGGATTCTTCCACTCCCTGTTTCCAAGGTCTCCCTTCCTCTCTGCACTCCAGCCACTCGGGATAAACTTTTGTACGTATTTAACATATTATGAACTTCTTGTTTGTAAATTTAGTTGCCATAGACCTGCGATCATGCTCCTGCATATTCGATCTTTTTCCTCCTTTTGAATTTACATGATCTAGTTGTTGACCGTTTATTTTTGTTCGATTTTTTCTTATGCTTAATTATTTTCGGCCTTGTAATTTTTGGGTGGAAATTGAAATTTATTTAGTGGCATGATTGATATAATCAATATTTGAGTTGTTGTTTGTGTATTGCTCTTAGTTGTTATCCATTTCTTTTAGCTTTTAATTTTTCAGGGAACATATGGGGTTCTGTGAGAATATTTTCTTACTCTTTTACCCTTTGTTTAGACTCGAACACAGCATCAGTTTGAGGCATCACATATAGTTTATATTTCGAAGTTTTAAGTATTTTTCCTTTTTGTTTCTCGCTGACCTTTTTTTTTTTTCATGGTATTGTTGGTTTGATTCTGCGATATCGGATCTTGAAGCATGGATGAAAACATGGTAGTACACAGTGGTGGGTGTCACTGCAAGAAGGTGCGATGGAAAGTAAGAGCACCAACGAGTGTTATGGCCTGGCAATGCAACTGTTCTGACTGTTCGATGAGAGGCAGCACGTCCTTCGTCGTCCCATCAGAAAGGTTTGAGCTTTCTGAAGATTCCAAAGAGTTCCTCACCACTTACACCTTTGGGACGCGCACGGCGAAGCACATTTTCTGTAAGGTTTGTGGCATAACCTCGTTCTACATTCAACGAGCGAATCCAGATGGTGTAGCTGTCAATTTCAGGTGTGTGGATCCTGGAACACTAACACATGTTGAGATCAAGCAGTTTGATGGAAGAAATTGGGAGATATAGTAAAATGGAACAGGCATTGCTTCTTGTTCGAAGGTGCCCGATGAAGATGTGTAGATTATAATGATGAAGATGTGTAGATTATAATGAGTGATAATCTGAGATGTGTAGTATTGATGCTTGTTTGACTTTGACTAGTAATAAAGTTTATTTTCAAGAAGAAAAAAATCAACTACCATACTACCTTGCACAATCGTATAAAATCAAAGTCTAAAACTCGTATACAAGGCTTCATAATAGTAGTCTTAAACCAAGAATATGAACAAATACCACTCCAACTTGTGGAAATCTCAGCAGCTCAAGTAGTATTCAAGTTACAAAAAAGTACATACCATATATAAAATTTGAGTTGCCATATTTATGAGCACAACACTATGGCACTTGCATTATATGGAACATCGCTCTCTGTCCCCAACAAAGAATACTAAAAAAAGTGCAGCAAAAAGTGAATCAACACCTTTATTACTTAAAGTACATAGACACCTACAAGTGATTGATTACTGATTACTTCTTCTTCAACAATGCACTGCACTGTGCCATAATCTTCGATGCCCTTGTGACAGCATCTGTCATATAGAAGTTGTCAACAGCAGCTTCAAACGGAGACATATCCATCTTTTCCATAATCTTGGGTCTCAAGGAAGAGGTCGAGAAAGTTGCTGGTTCTCTCTCATCGATATGTAACAGATTAGGTGCCACAGTCCTTATTCGGGATCTGACTGCGCTAAGATTATCGTAAGGTAGCTGAGCACCTGCCACCTCAGACAATGCTCTGATGATTTTCCAATCATCTCTGGCATCGCCAACCGTTGGGACAGCTGGTACGGTTGTTTGAGCACATCCTTCGGTGTTTGCAAAGGTCCCTTCTTTCTCAGAGAAAGCTGATGAGGGTAATATCACATTGGCACGATAGACGCCCCTATCACCATGGTGACCTTGGTAGACAACAAAGGCATCATCAGGAACTTTATCAAGATTCACATCATCAGCACCCATTAAGTATAAAAATTTGGCAGATTCAATGCTATTATCGGACTCTGGCACAAGCCCAAGGTCCAAGGCCGCGGCTTGGGCTGCATTGAGTAGCAATACATTAAGCCCATTCCAATCAGGTCTGATAGCATTTGCATTTTTGGCAATGGTTTCAACAGTTGAGAAAATTGCATCCTTGTCTTTGCGGTTAAAGATCCCAGCTCCAAGAATGATGACAGGGTTTTTGGCATTTGAGAGGGTGGAGCAAAAGGGATGACGGCCCTCGGCAAGTTCGACCAGTGTTTGTGGACCAGTGCCTAGATGTTTGTGATCATAGTTGAAGTCAGCAGCCGGGCCCACGTAACCAACCCTGGCATTGGTTGCTCGGACTGTTTTGCGGATCCTGGCATTCACCATAGCAGCTTCTATCCTTGGCTAACAGTACAAAATAGGAGGCACAAATTACAGAGTATTATGTGGAGAGTTTTCACATCAACAGTAAAACAAAATCATACGTCTCTTAAATCAAAAGAACAAACATTTTTACCATGTTACTATTCACAAAAGTAAATAAAGTTCTCACCATAGATAAATATCAATCAGCAAGGATCTATACCTGTGTTCCAACCAAAAGGAAAACGTCTGCTTTCTCCAATCCACTGATGGTAGTGTTCATGACATATCCAGAACGCAGGTCTGCATTTGGATTTGGGCCATTTCCTTCACACCAGATGTTGTTCGACCCCATCTTGTTCAAGAAATCTTTAAGTGCTATCAGGGATTCTGCATCAGACAGCTTACCAGCAACCCCCACAATTTCCTCTGGTTTAGCTTGGTGCATGACCTCTGCAACCACAGCAAGAGCATCACGCCAGCTTACCGTCTTAAAGCGTCCATCTGCACCACGAATCATGGGATCATTTAGCCTCTGCCTCTTCAGACCATCATAAAAGAAACGTGTCTTATCTGATATCCATTCTTCATTAATATCCTGCATGATATGCCCAAAAAATGATTAATACACACATTGTTTTTTACTTGGTCAATACCAGCATATAAAGGTCAAAGAGTTGACATGAGAATTTTGGTCAATGTGTTAACTATCAAAAGAAGGCATAAGAAGTATCATTTTGAACATCCAAGAGGAAGTTGCCAATATTATGCAATTTCATGCATCGGGTGCAAATTTTATACGAAGGGGGCAATCAGACAAGAAAAACAAAGGTTATCAGCACTGAACCAATTTGCAAAAGTACAGAAAATCAGACATCAAACAAAGGATTCACATAAGCACATTCACCATTATTCTTAGATCTTGCAATGGCTTTTCACCATCCCAATGTCAAGCAACATAAGTTATCATCAGACCAAAAATACTATCTGAAAAATATCAAATTCAATTAATTAACATCTGACAATAGTTTTATAGAGGAAAAAGATGTCACCAAGAAAATTCAATTTTCAGCTCTCGAATTAGAAACAGAAATCTCGAAGCCCCTCAAAATAGTTGGAAACAATACCCTACTTGAACAATGCAAGGTTCGCAGGTATTTGATTCAGTGCATAATCTATGGCTGAAGTACATACAATATTCACCCACCAAATCCTCTCACTAGCCTCAGTCTTGACTTAAAACAATCGATATTTGAGACAAAATTTGATAGGAAAACAACACTATAATTCTGAATACCTCATTCAGTCGTGGCACAATACGCATGACCTCTGGACCTCTACTATCAATTCGAATGTTTGAACCAACTGCATCTGTGACATCAATGCTCTCTGTTCCCTTCAACTCCCAGTTTCGGGCTTTAAAAGCAAAAGGTTTTGACGTCAGGGCTCCCACAGGACAAATATCTATCACATTCCCTGATAGTTCACTTGTCATAAGTCTCTCAACGTAAGTTCCAATTTCTTCACCACTGCCACGACCAAGCATACCGAGATCCTCAACACCAGCTACCTCTGTTGCAAACCTTACACACCTGTTCGATGAACATAACATTAGTGAAGATGGTGTTTAGGAAATTCAATTCTCATACAAATCTATAAATAGATCAGCATGTAGAAAACTGCCACTTCCGCATTAATTCAAACTACTCCGTCGAGAATATGAACACGTCGCCTGACAGAATGGAACTAATTCGAGTTTGGTAATGGAGAGCGAACAACATCATGAAAGGTTTCAAACAGTATAAACTAATAGAGACCAACATGGACCTCTCTGAGATGATGTTGCCAGTTGATCAGAAACAGATCTTGACATACTCAAGCACTATGTCCCTCCCATAGCCAAGACATCAATGATAAGGTTTGGTTAGAAAAATTCCACTCAGCTTAATCATTGTTTTATTTTTTTTACCATCTAAATTCATGCTATTAAGATAAGCAGTCCAAGAGAACTTTGATAATGCCAGAAGACTACGAAAAACCTAATTGCCTCCCACTAATGAAATAGAAAGTAGAAACTGATGCTTCAGTATCTTAGTTGATATACATCAATACACTAATTATAAAGTTAAGGCATGTAAGCAGATACAGACCTTGTACATTGAATACATCGAGTCATCACAGTCTTGACCAGTGGGCCAAGGTTCTTATCAACTACTGATCTCTTCATTTCAGTGAAGCGACCTCGATCAGAACCAAAAGCCATAGACTGGTCCTGGAGATCACACTCTCCACCCTGGTCACAAATCGGGCAGTCCAATGGATGATTCATCAATAAGAATTCCATCACCCCTTCTCTTGCCTTCTTTGCAATAGGCGTATCAGTCTTAATCTTCATTCCTAAAAACAGATTGAGGAGAAAATATAGAAATCATAAGAAAGAAAATTAAAAATCACAACTAAAAAAAGGGATCCAAAAGCAGGAACAAAATGATCTGTTTGAATGCACAAAATAACCGGAAGAAATTAAAGTCAAGAACCAGATACCTTAAATTAAAACCAGAACAGAAGCCAATCAAGTGCGCATGTAAATCATAAACAGCAAAACCATACTTGCAATGCCGTGAAATGGTCTGCAGTAGTACCCCCCCAAAAAAATCCCCAAAAAACAAAGGGCCATACAGAAAAGAACATAATAATAATAAATTATCAATAATGCAATGATCTACAAACTATCAACAACAGTCACAGATACATATTCTTGTTTTATTAATATTACGATTTAGGATTATGCAATAACAGTACGAAACAGGGACACAGTCAGAAAATGGTTCAAATACCAAGTATCAGATCAGAAAATATAATCAGTAATTGAAAAATAGCAGCCATCCAGGTCCTTTCAATTTCATGTTACGGAAATCTAAAATCCAGGAAAAGCCAATTAACAAAACAAAAGATCCAGTTTCAAAATACTATATTGACAGTCTAAAATTATCATTTACAAATCCTTTATCCCAATCAGAGCCTTGCTGAAAGTCGAGAAACTGATATCTAATGGGTCAGGATTCAGGAACCCGTTGCCTCATGGTTGAAAGTATGAACATCAAGTCAGAAACATGAAAGGATCGGGCACTTAAAAAAAAACCAGTAACTAAGTAAAATTAACATCAAGGAAAATTTAGATCGAACTAAAACTTAAATTTCTTTTTGTATATACTGTAACCACCCAAAACTATAGTAATTTCATGAAATACAGAGCCTTCTGAAGAAACTATTTTCACTTTTCCCACAATAAAAAATTACTTTTCACTCTTCAAAATTTCTTTACTTTTTTAACCACCTATTGTCCCAAAAAATCATATTCTTCCTCAGACTAGCTTCATCAAACAAGCACAAAGATTTGTAGCATTAGCAGCAACTATTCAGTTCCAAGGAAATATTTTCCTTACCAAATTAAATTAAATAGGGATTTTGGCGCAAATAGCCCCAAAAAACTAACCATATTGCAGATTTAGTCCCAAATAATAAAAGGTAGCGCAAATGGTCCCCAAAAAAAACTTTGGTGCGCAAATGGTCCATTTGGATGGAATCCGTCCGTTTAACCGTTAGTCAAAGTCAACTGCTGAAAACTTGGGTGCGCATTTGGTCCATTTCATTTGAAATAAATTGCACAAAAGGTCCTAACTTTAGATATTGTTACAATCAAGTCCAAAAGTTTGAAAAATGTATAGTTTAGTCCCAAATTTAGTTAAATTGTTAATCTTTTATATTTTATTTTTCTATGGGTCTTTATTTGGTCGTAATTAATTTTATTGAATTAAATTAGTTCCAAATTTAGTTAAATTGTATAATGATTTAGAATAAATATAATTATTGTACCTATATAAAATTATTATTATGAATATAAAATTATTATATTTATTATTAGCTATTAGTTAAAATCAAAATAAGATCTTCTAATGCTTAAAGAAAATTTTAAAGTTGTGATACTATATTAATATTTAACAAATGCTATTGTGTTGAAATTTTTGATAAAAACCATTTAATCGGTATCAAATTAATTCAATAAAATTAATTACGGGCCAAATAAGCACGCATAGAAAAAATAAGGGTCTATGGGTGCTTATTTGGTCCGTAATTAATTTTATTGAATTAATTTGATACCGACTAAATGGTTTTTATCAAAAAATTTCAACACAGTAGCATTTATTCGTATTAATATATTATCACAACTTTCGAAATTTTTCTTTAGCATTCGAGATGGGAACATTTTGATTTTAGCCAATAGCTAATAATAAATATAATAATTTTATATTCATAATAATAATTTTATATAGGTACAATAATTATATTTATTATAAATCATTATACAATTTAACTAAATTTGGGACTAATTTTAATTCAATAAAATTAATTACGGACCAAATAAGCACCCATAGAAAAAATAAAATATGAAAGATTATACAATTGAACTAAATTTGGGACTAAAGTACACATTTTTCAAACTTTTGGACTTGATTATAACAATATCTAAAGTTAGGACCTTTTGTGCAATTTATTTCAAATGAAATGGACCAAATGTGCACCCAAGTTTTCAAGATGACTATTGACTACTAAACGGACTGATTCCATCCAAATGGACCATTTATGCACTCAAAGTTTTTTTTTTTCATTATGCTACCTTTATTATTATTTGACTAATCGCACATGTAGTTTTTGGGACTATTTGCGCCAAAATCCCAATTAAATAAATTGAAAAGTTCCTAACAATTTTATCAGTCCCAGACAACCATAGTCATGAAGAGATTGAACAATCAACATACAGCAAAACCCTAAGGGTGTGTTTGATTCAACCAATTTTTTCCAGGAAAACTCATTTTCCGCTTTTTTTCCATCCTCAATCGCTTGATTGCACTTTTTCCCGAAAACGCTTTTCAAATTTTTCTCGATTTCCGTTCTTTTCCTTGTTTTTGAGGAAAACGTTTTCCTTGGGGTGGAGGTGGTTTTTGTTTTCCGGGAAAAGTTTGACACTTTTTTTTCTTTTTTTTTTAATAGATAATTTATTTTAACCATAATGATAAGGAAAATGATCAAATTTTATTAAAAAAACCCTCAAAAATAAGGAAAATAACATCATTTTCCAACTTTCAAATTAACCCAATCAAACACCTACAATTACCATTTCCCTGGAAAACCTTTTCCCGGAATTCATTTACCCGGAAAACGTTTTCCTTCTAACCATTTTGTGGCTTTGCAATCAAACACACCCTAAGAGATTCCCATTTTCTAATCCCCATCAAGTGTTAAACTAGTTGAGTAGATTCGATAAGAAAATAGAGAGATCAACCACCTATCTTGAATTTTACAATTGTAGTGAAAGTTTTTTAACAGTTCCATCCTAACACCAATCACTTCAGTAAACAAGCCAACACTTTTACATGCTTAAGTAACAGAGCCAAAAAATCGACTTGAGATGCAGTAACAGAAGTTTCACAAATTTCTATAATTTGGTAAACGCCAAATTAATAGACATCGTCAAAATTTCGAATTGCATTCTCTCAAATAAAATTATAGTGCCGATCGCTAAAATAAACATAAAAGAAACCAATCTCAAATATCATCAACCAACCAAAAATTATGCATTTGGAGTTCCCCAAAACCTGAAATTTCAGAACTATGTTCTAAACTCTGCAAAATTATTCTTCTAACCTAACCCAAAAATCCAGACCTATAGTCACGAATATCAAACATTTCGCAGACGCACAGGCACAGAGGAAATTGATGTACCCGGGAGAGCAGGCATGGCGCACGAGGCAACCGGCTTGGGAGACTTCTCAACTTCAACGAGGCACATACGGCAGTTCCCGGCGATGGATAAACGACTGTGGTAGCAGAATCTCGGAATGTCAACCCCAGCGACCTCGCAGGCCTGCAGGACTGTCATACCCTTGGGGATTTTGACCGGATAGCCGTCCACGAAAACCTCGATGGCATCATCCGGGTTGGGGAAATGGATCCGGGCACCACCGACGGGGGTCCGCTTCGGGAGATCCGGTTCTGGCTGGGATTGAGCCGCTGCAGCCTCGGAGTTGTGAAGCTCCGGCGTGGAGACGATGGTACGGAGGAAGTGGGAGGGTCTGGTGGCGGTGGTGAGTCGAGAGGATCGTAGGAGAGCTCGAAAAGCGAGTTGACTCAGCCCCATTTTTGCGTTCACTCAGGTTCACTCCGGTCGAATTCCGATGTCGTATCTGAGTTCAGGAAATTTTGGGTTTGAATACCACTCTGGCGTGTGTGTTCTCCACACAGTTTATTTTCACCTGATTTACCGACTTTTGTTAATGGGTCCTTAGAGGCCCATTTAATTCTTACTTTCCAGCAACGACCCAATATCATACGAAAATTGACATATATAGCATTTAATTTAAGTCAATCTTTTAGACCCTGGGACGTCACTAAACCAACTTATCACTAATCCTAAAAATTATTCGACACTAAAAGGTTAATGTTGTCCCGTCCAAAAAAATGGGGTCAATGTTGTGTTCTAATTCCCTTTTAACTCCCAATACGATGACATAAATCCAATTCATTACTTTCTTCATTTTTTTTGGTGGGTGGTGGTGGAGGGGTTCACAGATGCAATTCATAACTACGTAAAACTAGGACATTGTTTCTTGGAGGTGAACTCTGACCATAAAATTTAAGAAGAATCAATCGGAGAAAACAAATAACAGAGAAAATAAACGGATAGAAAGATAAATAATTATATATTCTCTTTTATAATTGTAGGGTAGACCGGTAGAACTTGCTTACAGTCAAATTAAAAAATTTATATAAGTTATTTTTATAAATTATTGTTGAAAACTAGTACTTCAGACAGTAACTGCGAGGATTCATGCATGAAGCAAAAATGATCTCTTCCCCACGTGAAGAAATATTATTCTCCCCACATGGGGATGTGACAATTTTTTATTGGTTCTAAATTGATATAGCAATCCCACATGTAAAATCTGATTGATCCACATAAGTGATGGGGAGATGTTATTCTCCCCATATGGGGAGGGGATCAAGACTGCATGAAGATGGGTAAACAAATAATGACTGCGCTTTAAAATCGCTTGGTAATTTGTCCCCCAGATCGGTTGACATCTAAACCGGCAGTGTAACCCAAGTCATGCACAATAGTATTGCTCAAAAATGAAACATATATTATTGTCCCAACTTGATATGAGAATGAAAGTCACTGCACAATGACTGACATCACCACCATACAAAAATGAAATGACGACGACCACATCGTATTAAATAATCCTTCATACTAAATCAGTTTATCTTCGAGTGTAACATCTATTTCCACAAAAATTGGCTTGCAAATAAAAGCCCCCATTCTAACACTACACATAATGAATAGTAGAAACACCCTGCACCTCAAAAATTGCTATACCCAATCAATTGCTCAAATGTCAGCACATTTTTCTTTCCGAGGGCCATTGCAATGATTTTGTTTTCTTTACACTTTGTCAGTATAACATTCCCAATTTCCACCAAGAACATGAATTGCCAAAACGGCAACATGTTATATCCAATCATGGTACATCAATCCCGCTTCAGGGCCTTTTGAATGGATGCTCTTGTTATCAGTACTAAAAGATAAGTCAAAACTGTGACAATAATACCCAACAGCAGAATTAGGTTGTCATAAGCATCACTCTCCACCTTATATACCCTCAGGCTTATTCTGTCCCAATTACTCTCAGTCCAGACGGGATCAGTGGGCCCCATATCATCTGAAGAATTGTAAGGCAGCAAAGTCCAGATTCCAGACTCGTACTTCAACCGTGTTGAATATGCTGGGATGTACCTGAGATTAAACAGGTGATTAATCATTATGCAAGCCCAACATGTACTTGTGAGTTGCAGCATAAAAGCACTTGAAGAATAAATACTACCGGGTTGTTGAGACAATGCATACGCCTTTCCCATCAACTTCCTCTTGTATGCACAATTCACCAGCACCATTGCAATCCTTAGGGCAGGCAGAGCTTGTATTTTTTGACGAGATTGATGTCTTCTCAGCCAAGAAGTTCCAAACGAACCTTGAAACATCACTGACATCAGCATGATAAGGTGCAGAAGAAGGTTCTCCAAGAATAACACCTACATAATGGCTAGGGCAAGTCGTCGAGGGAGATATATAGCGCTTCACCAGCTCACATGATAAGCCTGGTTCACAATTCAATAGGCAACCAAGAAGTTCTTCCACCAAGGATGCATTGACATTGATAGCATTTATAGCAGAAGCATCAGGGTCACTGGCAAGGAGGTATAGTGTTCTAGCAACTAGGGAAGCAGCAGCTACTATGGATGAAGAGTTCACATTAGCTGCATCAAAGAAAAGTATACTTCAAACAAAATACGATAGAAACTATATATTTAGTATCCCAGTGTAGATCAGGGCAAACAGAGATAAGAAATGAGTTTGGGTTCACTCACATAGGTCATCCATGTAACTGTGGTAGAACTTGTTGGTAAAAGACGTATCAAAATCTTCCAAAACAACACCAGAAATCTGGGGTTTCTGTCAAAGACATTACAATTAGGGAACAGAGGAATACAGTATATAATTCACATTCCATGTAACCTTTCAAGCTGAATATTAACACGACCAAAGAGATCTCATTACAGGCCGCAAAAAGTATCTAATTGGAAGAAGAATTCCATTCTCATCCCTACATTATTAGGGTAGATATTGCATTTTTGGCGCAATAGTTCTCCTGATACACTACAGGGCCAACAATTTTATGCTAGAGTTCCAAGGAGATGGAAAGGAATAAGACATCCCTTTCCATTTTCAGGCAGGAATTCTGTTTTCATCAATGGGGCAAAAGATGATATAGCCATCAATTGTGTTTTGTTATTGATTCATTGTTTTAGGAAATTAAGGGGTCGGTGAAGTATTAACATGAGGGTTATTTATATCAAATAGTGTTAATGGCAAACAATCAAACTAATTTTGATCCTGAATAAAGTACTGAATGCTGACCTTCCTCAGAAACATCATCAATGAGGATGGAGGCACTCCAGGATTTGATGTGCTTGCTGTGGAGATCTTAATTCTCTCAGTTTTCAAGGAATCTTGAGCATTTTGTAAGGCACGCAATGTTTCATTTGTAGCTGATGTTGCCTGCAGTAACACAAGGGAAGTTAAGTTCTTTTGTTTGCACAGTTCATTAGACATTATTGCGTCATGGGTCATAAGCAAGGAGCACTATGTAATTGGTCAAAGTACTAAAGCTAAGATATTATGGCATCACATGGGTAGGTAAAGCTCCAAGAACGAGAAATGTCTTACCCCAGCAGTATGGGAATAAAATGTTTTGGTACCATCAGATAAGCCTTTGCCAACAGATCCAATTTCCATCACCTGCAAAATCATACTACCACAATTATTTCCAGTATACTCCAGATAACTTATGAATACTTTTTGTAAAACAGTCTTCAAATCCATGTAAATCGCAAAAGGAGAAAATGTTAAACTGTAGTTGGAGCCTAAATTTTCAGAAGTGGTAAAGTTAGCAGGAAGAGTCTAAAAAAGAGTAGGTAACAGCTGCTTTCTCTTTTAAGTTTTATGGAAGCTATAGATGGTGTGTTTGATAAAGGAGCAGAACATCAGTCCGACCATTTTTCAGTGCTATATGCCCATGCATGTGTAACTTTTACCACAACAAACCTCAAAATCTTATCTTTCTATTGAGCAGACAAAGCGCCAGGCTTCAGAACATTTCACTGACACAGATTGATCAAGTCCCATGGTCCACAAGTTGCAATGGTCCAGCAGGATACAAATAATAAGCTACTTCAGATGATTGCAGGACTCTCTCTTAAATTTCTTGGCCAATAGGACAGACAAGGGAAGATGGAGACATGATGAGAAGGCTGGTTATTGTTCCTATTGCAAGCATCTATCAACTATATTGATTTCACATAAGGTGAGAGACAAAAACAATTCTTATTCACATCCCTTGTACATTGTTGATGGAAGGTAGAAACTCAACAAGAATAAAAGTTCTTCAAGAAATGTCAACCACATGTTTATTTTCTCTGTGAATGAATATAATTGAGAACCAGAAAGAAAATGAACTTCCAGAGGTTTGTTTTCATGTTTTCTTCCCTGTCTGCACATGGATAATGTCAGAAATTAAGCAAGGAAATTTGTTGCCTCGATGATGTGTCGTTTTGGTGAATGTAAGTTACCAAATTTATTTAAGTTTTCATAGTCCATACAGAAAACACAACAATTAAGTACAGTTCATTTTTAAAAAGTACTTTGTAGAATTTTCAATTACGCTAAAAGGAGCTTGCAGAGGAGAAATACAGTTTCAATCATTGCCAAGTCAAGGCCTCCAACAGAGTTTGAGTTTTGATCAGCTTCTAAAAGAAATCTGCGGCTGCCCATGTAGCCCCAGGATTCTCCAGTTAGAACCACAAACACAAGCTGCCAAAGAGAATGCACTATATATTAGAAATAGTATGGAAACAAATCTATAGCATCTTAAGTAGAAGGAAGGTTTACACAAACATTAGAAAGAACAGCAGTTTAGATGATGTACATAGCCAAGTTGATGAACTCGAGTGTAAAATGCAAAGCAAACAAGAATTTACCATTTTTCCTTTTTCATATGAAAAAAGAGAAATATAGAATCATATTTATTTCCAATAAATTTCAAATCGACCAACACAATTTGATTGTTTGCCTTCTGATGGTAATTTTTATCCTCCTAGTCCACCATGAAAAAAGATGGAAAAAGAGAACTTTGACACAAGCCTACACTGCTATAATTTCTAACATGCTTACTCGTAGTTGCTCCACACATACCATCAATAATATCAAAATATCAATATATCCATAGAAATTATTCCTCTCCAGCACTTAACATATCAATTCGGTGGATTTCTGGAGACTAGACATGCACCTTCTCTAAATAAAAGCCATCTGAAAATGGATGTTAATCTTCTCTCCACCCTTTTCCATATAATTCCTAGAAGCGTAAGTGATTTTATAGCACATCTTTAAACAAAACCAATTTGGTACTCTATCTCTCTCTAACATCTCATATATCAAGATGTCTACTTCCATACTTAGCAAAGATATTAGCAAAGATATCTTGTAAATAGCTCAACCCTATATCTCTGCAATAACTGCACTGACACTTGCATAATTTCAACTGGAATAAGAAAAAAATCCCTTACCTTCCCATTGAGGTAACATAGTTTTTCAAGCCCTTGTAGCAATCTCAAATTCATTTTTCACCACCACATTCCTTTATTAGAAGGATTCCTTACTTTAAACTCTCCAACATATTTTTCATGTTTTAACTGTGGTCACCTAATGTCACAATCTCCTTCAAAGCTTTACATAAGAGATTCACAAATAGTTTCGCACAATTAGCTTCTACACATTATTTTACGAACTTGAACATTATTAGCATTTGACTATTTTCTAGACAGCTTCATGTCACAAGATTTGATAAAATTTTAAACTAGTTGCACCATCTGCATGTCTCGTTTAACTAAGTTTCGTAGAAGTGGGGAAGAAATATCAAATTTACGAAGAACATAAGCAATATAATTATCAATATCATAGCAACAACATTAATAACAACTCAACTGTGGGCTACAATAGACACTATGCATTGTTGAAACCATTGAACATGATTAAGGTTTCATCAATTTTCAAAGGCCAACCTGTTTATTAAGCTCATCCAAGCCATCAAGATGTGAAAGAGCATCCACTGCAGCAAGCAATGTAATCAACCCCTGTAAAATTGTCTTAACTATTAGAGAAACTTTAGTGTCTTGCAATAAAAGACATTACAGTGAACTAAAAGAGTGTCCAAGGTGTTTTTTTTTTTTTTTTTTTAAATAAATGAATAAGGAAAGAGAATGGCAGTGGAAATGACAACTCACTGATATGGGGGAGTCTGCACCGACGCTTTTATCACGGAAAAAAGATGATGAATCCATTGATGTCATAGTTAATATGACTGGCTTCAACATTTGCGATGATGAAACATTAATAGGTGGAAGTGCTGACAAGACACTGCCCTTCATACAGCAGTTTATTAAAGGTCAATTCACTTAGAAACACAATGAATGCCGATTGCAAAACAAATTCACTGCATGAGCGCATGATACAGTACTACATTGCAGCTATTAATATTGGATAAAATTATCTAAAAATTCTACTGAGTAATAATTAATAAAGTCAATAAACAAATACAGAATAAAAAATCATACAAATTACTCTGAAAATGCAGTTTAAGACCCGGCCAAGAATTCAAAGCCCACCAAGGATAAAACACATAAACATAGACAATATGTTCACAATTGCATTCCTGACTTTCAGCATTAATACCCAATGAGACAAACACTTTAACTGGAAAAAGGTAAAATGCTTATACAAACAACAAAGTTAAATGTATACACCCATAAAGGATGTATTACTACTTATCATATATTCATAAATTACATGTGATGGCATATTTTAAGATGCATAAAAATCATAAACCAGGCTCTGTTTTGCAGAAGTTGGAAAAATTGCAAATACATCCTCATATATGGTCGAGATATACCAAAATGTCAATGACATAAAAAGGAAAATCCTTCAACTGTAACATCACATAATTACTCTTCATGTACCACGATTCAGAAAATTACAATATCCAAATTGTCAACATACTAAGACGCCATAAACTAATTGATATCATAATTCCCACAAACAGAAACCCAAACCAATTGAACCTCCACAGAAAACCAGCAGTCTTACAAAATGTAAGCATAATTAACACCACTGAGCCCATAATTCTAAATAGTGATCTTTCATCAATACATTCAGCAGTACCAGTGATCACCAACTGAAATCTGATAATATCTGTCAGGCTTCGATTATTACCAACAAGTAATTATTACATTCATTATTACATAAGAACACAAGTTCCTAGACAAAACATGACCTTACAATCAGCTCCATTATTGTGGATTCAACACTTTATTCATTTACAACATGCTACATTATGATAGAGAAGCAGTTTGTTTCCTTTTTAAGTTTACTTGCACTATCTTTACCTTTTACTCAATATAAATATAGTTCCTAACACATTCAATAAATGAGTAAATCTAAATAAACATAGATGATAAGTATACGTAATGTGACGGCATATCTGGAACCATGTCAAAATATCTTAAATATGGTACACTCCACATGGCTACTCAATCTCCTTCTCAGTTTTCTAGGCTGTGATTCTCCTCTCCTGTTCATCTTGTGTTGATAACCTCTTCAACAAACGAGATACACTTCGCATCGTGCCGATTACAGATTTCCTAGTGTAATATTACATAGAAAAAAAACACTGCGAGTCTTGTGGAATAGCTTTTAATTGTCTAATGTTGCAAGCTGATTATATAGAATGTGGATGACCAACTCGATAAATGTCTAATAAATATTGTCAACGTACAATATATTCTGAAGCAGTGAAGCCTTGATACCAACATATAATAGAGAGACCTACAGTTGAAAAGCACTTTGTTGAACCAGGCAAACTTAAGATTCTGCCATGAATATGTTTGCAGATGAAAACAGGTCAGCCCATAAGATGCGACACAGGGCTTATTCCATTCACATTAAATTCAATCAAATTAAATGATTTTTTCCTCTATCGTCCTTTTCAACCTCTCATACTTTGATCCGACAATTACTTTATATTTTTTAAATACTTCTTCGATTTTCAACCACACATCTAAAAGAGTAAAAGTAAATTTAATCTCATCAAATTTAATTTGAACTAACAAGCCCGTACACAGACGGTTCCAATCTCTAGCTGGGAGCCAGCAATTGCTGTGGGGTCAAGAGTTTATGAGGAAGACTTGATTCTTCTCTTCAGTTGTCCAGCAACTGGAAATTGTTACAATTTTTAGGGTGTGTTCAATTGGGAAAGGTGGAAAGAATATATTTCCCACCTTACATGGAAAATAAAATCAACCTTAGAGGAGAAATTTATTTTCCATGGAAAATGAGTGAAAACAGGCTTTAGAAGCTTGTACCTGCAACTGAATTCCACAGAAAATTTTGTGTGTCAAACAACAAACATAGAATTGAATTCCTCGGATGAGACATTTTCCATGAAAACTAGTGGCAATCAACCTGCATCTTTCATTTTAAGTGAATGTCCCAGAATATCACAAAGTTTTGAAATGATAGAATCCCTCATAGCCACTAGTACTGATTTATTAGTACAAGAAGCATTCTGAAACGGTGCTTTGCTTCGCGTCTATTGGACATAGCAACTGATGTGAAATTGTTAAATTTCCAAAATCTAGCTAAAGATCTTGGATCCTTATTGGTCCTGATTTGAAGCCCATATTGATGAATGACACGAACCTTAAATCCTAGAAATCCTTCCAAATTAGAACATGTAAAACTGGTTCTTGACAAAGAAATCGAACTAAAATTCATGAAACTCACCTGTATCCACCCAGAGGTAGACAAGTTTCTTCTTTCAAACAAGACCCTGAATCATGAGTTCCAGATTTTGTTGTCTGATAAAGAGAGAAAAGAGAAAAAAATAAAAATAAAAATAAAATTAGGAGCATTCGTAAGTCAACAAATAAAATTGTGTAGGATCAGGTTTTACTATAATGTTGCTAGAGCCTATATGTTGATATCATTAATGTGCTCGTGCCAAAACTTTTACCTGCATTACTACATCAAATTCAGCAACATTTCTGGTACTGGATTTTTTTGTCTTCTCATTCTCAATTGCAACCTGAATGTGCAGGAAAGATTTTGTCAGAAAATCGGGTATAAGAAGACAACACAAAACCAATGGTCTAGCAGGCTCCAACCTAAACAGAAAAAGTATTAAAATCTATGTTACAAAAAAGAAGGTAAAAAAAGGGGGAAACAAAGAAAAAAAGAAAAAAAGAAAAAGAGAAACACACGAGCGAAAGAACAACTAGATACATAGACTTCTGATCATCCACATTGGATAACCCATCTCCATCACACTAAACAGAGTGCTACCTGTAACTTCACAAAAAGATGGTACCAAAAAATAAAAGAAAAACTACAACACAACAGTAGTGAGTTCCCGATACACTCTGATGTGTTCTTTTTTGACATCAATGCTTTTGAATCCATAATAATATCAATCAGATGAGATATTCCAAAAGGTGATTTGTTGAGGGAGACCAGATAGCAGGCCTATCTTTGAGTGTGTTCCACACTCCTAAAATAACAGTCAACTATTCTCACAATTGAGCATATATTTAGTCGAGAATCCATTTCAAGAAGCTCATGTATATAAACACCTATACATTCCTCTAAATGACTTTTATCCAAACAAATTTCTCCTGAGCATGCTTACCACTCCTTTGCCCAGGTTATAGAGCCCTGTTTATACACCTTGCAACATATACTGTAATTAACTGACAAACAAAATTATGGTGAGGCAAAATGTCTCCAGCACACAAACTACCTCTTGCAGAATCGAGGTGCTAATCTCAGAAAGCAAAAACACTGGAAAATTATAAGCCCTCCACATTATTCCAGATCCCTGCAGATGAAAACTTTGAGATATGAGCATAAAGAATTAAAAATGAAATCCACAAGTTAGGAAAATTCAGTATTAATTTTTCATTTTGTTTCTTAATTTTCTTCAATTCAGTGCACATCTAAACTCCAAACAGTTTTCTCTTTTTCCACCTTTTTGCATAGCGTCAAAAGAGATACTTTGAGTATATAATCAGTTAACATACCTTGGGGTTCCACTCAAAATTATTGCTTCTGTATGGAGCAAATTCTGCTTGGGGGAACTTTTTGTCTGGAGAAAACCCTGAAAGGGTAAAATATAAATCAATTTTTTCGCTTGCCAACTTTTATCCTGTCACTCACAGCAGACAAAACAATCAACTGAATTTACCCTTCCGATCATCAGAGACATCTGTTTGTGATTCAACCAATACACCAGCCACTTTCGATGCAAAACCTGCATCTTTTGATAATCTGCAAACGGATAACAAGTAACAATATGATACTTAGAAGATTGCTTGATGAATCAGCTATGCCACAGCACAAGTCATTTTACAGAAAAACCATTAAGAAAGCAGAAGCTCAAAAAATGCATCACAGAGAGCATATACTTGAAGTGTTGACCACAATAGATGTGCATGAAGAATTGCGTGAGCCTACCTGCCAGATTGATATAAAAATGAACTTGAAATGAAAAAGAAGATTCCTTGTCAAAAATTGGTCACTACATGCACAACTCATGAAATAATGAGTTATTTGCAAAGAAAAGGGAATTAGGAACAGAAGATTCAACTAGAATAACTATAAATTTAAGGCAAAAGTATACTGGTCTATATCCCTGCTTTTAACGTAAACCAAAAAATTGTAAATAAATGGTCATGATATGCGAATGATGTTTCACACATAATGACACATGTCAGGATCACTATAAGCACATTAATTGATTCAGTTAAAATACACACCGCATTACTTTTTTTTTTTTTTTTTGACACACATCCAACTGCTGAGACCTACTCTGAATGTTAAGAGGCCATAAAAAATAAATAAATAAATAAAAACAAAAACAAAAATAAAAAAAAAAAAAAAAAACCAAGAACAAGAGAGAAATCAAATCTTGTGCCGTAAAAGAAGCATATGACATGCCTTGAAAGTAAGATCTCAAATTCATCTATTGAAACCAATATGGCAACTAAGCCAAGCTGCTCATCTACACTCTTGTATCTAGCAATTGGAGCAACAACCTTCTCGCGACTAGGATCTGAAATGCAAATTGGTAAGCAGAAAAGAAGGAAACTAACGCATTAGAGACGCAACAAACAAACAACAATACAATAAAAATACCAACTTGAACAACCAATTTCCCCTGAAAGATTGAGCAGCCGTACGCATGGATATCCATCAATATCCTTGTACATTGACTTCTCCAGTTCAGGAACCGATTCAAGTGAGCTTGGCTGTCCCGAATCTGTTCAGTACCATATCTAGTATAAATAAGATATTCAGCAGAAAAGTGCCAGAAAGAAAGATAACATAATAGGACAGAGCGGTGGGGATGGGAAGCAACAGAAGCAAGTAACTCCATATTTTCCCAAGAGAAGCACATGCAAGTACCTTACATATGAGACTTATTTAGGTTCTGTTTCGCACAGTTAGCTTGAGTAAAACTTCTAGTCATATAACTTTTGGGAGTATATCTTCTGTAAAAAGATATTGTGTATGTTTGGGAGGACTCCTGGAGAAAAAGATTTTTCAATGTGTAGTTGAAAAGTAAATAGAAGATTTAGCACAAAAAAATGAAAAAAGTTTTTTATTCCGGTGAAGAAAAGAGTCCAATAGAAATCGCTGCAACAATCAATAGATATATATTGGAGCTGAGGTGACAAGTACTGGCTCTTCCGCAAACAAGGTGTTTTTTGTGGGACTTGACAAAGCTCTTCTTTGGAGAATTTGAAGTTAATCAATGAAAAAAAAAAGTAACAAGAAACGTGAAAAGAAATGTGTTTTTGTGTGTGTGTAGTTAAAAATGAGTCTAGAAAATTGATTGTGGGAAAAGTTTTGCCAAATAAGCACTTAAACTAAGGCCTTGTTCTATGGGAGATAAAGTTCTACAAAAACTTTTCTCTCTCCTCTTTTCACCCACATACACATTTTTCAATACAATATTAACCACACATTTTACACGGAATACCGTGCATTGCAAAGTTATTCCCCAAAGAACAAGGCCTAAAAAGTGAGTTTGTAAAAAATTTATGTTTACTTATAATTGGGTTAAAAGTCAGAAATTTTATTTATATAATATAGTAATGTGTCAATTGTTAATCTTAAAGCACTTAAAATGTAAAACACAGTTTTTGTGTAGAAGCTGAAAAGCTCTAACGTTGTACTTCTATAAAACAGCTTTCTTAAGCTATTTTTCTTTTTTCTTTTCATAAAGTGTTTTTTATTTTACTTTAGCCCATCGGTTACAATTTCAGACAAAATCACTTTAGCCTCCAGAAAGTTCTTTTTAGGCTCCAAGAAAGCCCTTCCAAATAATAACTGCATCAGCAGTCCAACTAGATACTCCCAAATCCAATAATAAGTGTGTTTGGGTAGTTTAAAGCCTGATACGCTGTGGAAATAATCGAAATAAGTTATTATTGTAAATATTTAGTTTCCTTTTATATCTAGAGTTCTTATGGTTTAGAATTCCTTGTGTGGTAGGTTAGTGTATTTTTGGTATCCTTTGTACTATAAATTAACACGTTTGGTGTTGGTGAATAATACACATAAAATAATTCCCTCCGTCTCATGTCTTTATGGTATCAGAGCTAGGGTTCATCTAGCCAACCATGACAGACGAAGGGAAAAATACAGACGCTAAAGAGGTCCAGAACACACACGGCCTTGACTCCTCTTTCCAATTTGTAGTTGAGAAATTCAGCGGGAAAAACTTTCTTGAATGGAGCCAGTCCATCAAGTTGGTTATAAACAGTAAGAGGCGTTTGGGGTACCTTACGGCGAGACAAAGAGACGGCCCGACGGAGGGTGCTACTGCGGCGGCGATGGAAGTCAGAAAATTCGATGGTGATGGGCGTGGCTAATCAACTCGATGGTCCCCTCAATCGCGAAAACATACCTATTTCTTCCAACGGCGAAGGACATCCCGGGATGCCGAAAGAGCGTGTTGAACCTGGAAAAATTTCTCCTACCTCTTGATTTGAAGACTTCGTTTGTGGAATCACGAAGCAAGGTGATAGAGATGTCGCGAATATTACACTGGAGATGAAATCGTGGCGGGAAGCGGACCTCAAGCTGCGAAGAAACACGGGAGTCCGAGCAGCAGCGCAAAGTTCAAGGCGAGGCTTGAGAGCGAGCAGTATTGAGTTTCTTGCTTTGATCTGGTGCGTCAATTTCGGCACGTTAGAGGAGGATCTCGGAAGAAAACCATTGCGTCGACTAGAAGCCCTTCGGCAGAGGTTAGGCGAGAGGAGAACCGCCGATGCAATGATGATGTGATGTTGAAGGAGGCCGAGAAACGATGGACGATGGAGTGGGCTTGTGGTCAGCGAAAGAAGCCTTAATGGACCGAGTGGGCGGGCTAAAGGTGGTACTCAAAGCAGGGCCTTTAAATGGGTCTCCTAATGCTTGGCCCGGCTAATTGGGCGAGAGGAATGGAAGTATGTCTGAGCCCTAATAAACCACGAAAAAGGCATTGGTGCGACCATTGTAAAAAACACGGACATAGAAAAAGGCGAGTGTTGGGAGTTATATGGGAAACCAACCATTTGAAGTCCAAAGCGGTCAAGGAAAACTTCGTAGCTACCAAGCTTGATTGACAATGAGCGACCAAATTGAACAAACAAATTTTATGTTCAATCGAGAACAAATGGAAGCGGCTTTACAAAGTGTTTACTAGCTTCCAAAATTCGTAAGCCTCCAAATGTCTCCTCGGTACATTAGCTCATCGGGTAATATTTCTAAAGCCCTCCTCACTTCTGGCCGACCCCTTGGATATTTGACTCAGGTGCGTCGAGATCCACATGGCCGGGTCACATAAAAATTTTCCACATATTTCCCTGTCTTTATTAACATGAAGGTGAAAATTGCGGATGGGTCCTTCTCGTGCATTCTTTGGAAAAAGGGAATATTCCCCTCTCCAATTCTATTAGTTTAAATTACGTACTTCATGTTCCCAATTTAACTTGCAATCTTTTATCACATTGATCAATTAACAAAACACCAAAAGCGCTCGATTAATTTCTTCCCCTCTCATTGTGTTATTGAGGACCTATCATCGGGAAAGGCGATTGGTCGTGCTAAGAATATGAAGGGCTCTACTACTTTGATAGCGTTTCCAGAATAAACACGCCATTTGTGATTCCGTTTTTCTTTCGATAATAGTGATATCATGTTGTGGCATTTTCGGATGGGCCATTCTAGTTTTCAATATTTTACAACGATTGTTTCCTCGTCTTTTTCAATACGGATATTTCTCAATTCGTTGTGATATTTGTCAATTAGCGAACAATGCGTGCATATGTTGAAGTCTAATTATCAACCATCAAACCCTTCGCCATAATCACGGTGATGTGTGGGGTCCTTCTCGTACTCCCAATCGTAACCACACAAAGTGGTTCGTCACCTTTATCGCTTGATCACACACAGTGTTGGGTTTTATACGCTCCAAAGAAAAACATGAAGTCAAAAACATATTTCAAAATTTTCATTCAATGATTCAAACACGGTTCAATGCCCAAATACAAATTCTACGAGCAGGCAATGATGCGAATATTTTAACTCTACCATGGTAGATTACCTCATAAACAGGATAATCCACCAAAGCTCATGTGCTCATACCCCCTGACAAAATGGGATAGGTGAGCATAAAAATCGGCACTTACTTGAGGTTGCCCGTTCTCTTATGTTCACCACTAATATGCGAAAAACTTTACGGGGTGATGCCATTCTCACGTCCGCCTACCTCATCAATAGGATGCCTAGTCAGTCTTATCTTTAAAACCCCCTTAGAAACACTATCCAGGTCACTTTCCTCACTCACGGTTGTACTCGAACCTCCCGCTAAGAGTCTTTGGTTATGCGGATTTGTGCATATACACTCTAATGCTAGGAGCAAACTTGATCCCAGGCAACTAAGTGCGTCTTCCTTGGGTATTCCCGACCACGGAGAAAGGGCTACAAATGTTCACGATCCCTCGACAAAGCGGGTTATAAATAGCGGTGATGTTACCTTTTAGAGGACACCCCTTTCTTTCCCAGGCCTCACCTCGAGGGAGGGGATGCTTGAGATTCTGAGGTTTCACCCATAGAGGATTTCCTGGTCAGCGATCATATCGTTCTGTCCCCAAATTCGGAAACCACCTCTCTGTACACCCAAATGGTTCACATACGAGATGATTTGCATACGGAGGGAGCGATCACAAATGGTGAAAAACTTATTGTTTATTCAGGAGGCGAAATCAAAGACAGGCGGACCTCATGTTGGAAGCACCAGAGAGTCGGACCGATGATAGCTCCAAGTCTCGATGAGCCAACCTCTCGATCGGTATTCCTTCATCCTCACGATAGCGACCTACCAATTGCACTCGGAAAGCACCTAGGTCTGTACTCTTCATCCCATTTCTAAGTTTGTATCATATAATCATCTTTCCTTTGCTTTTAGGTGCCTTCACCTCAACCTTGACAGCGATGCGAATACCCCAGGCGTTCATGATGCTCTGGGAAATTCGAGAATGGAGGCAAGCCGTAATGGAGGAAATGAGGAGCATTGGAGGAAAATGGGACATGGGAGCTAGTAACACTACCTAGAGGAAAAAGGCGGGTTAATTTGTAAGTGGGTATTCACCATAAAGTTTAAAGCGGATGGGTCGATGAGAGGTATAAAAGCACGGCTGGTGGCTAAAGGCTTTACACAAACATATGGGATTGACTACGAAACATTTGCCCCATTAGCAAAATTTGAACACAGTCAGGGTACTTCTATCTTTGGGCTGCCAATTTGGATTGGCCTCTCGAGCGACTTGACATTAAGCGCTTTTTTAAATGGCAAGTTGGATGAAGAAGGTTTATATAAACTCCACGAGGGTTCGTCGAGGAGATGACGGGGTGTGCAAATTGAGAAAGTCACTCTATGGCCTCGGCGATCGCCAAGAGGGCTTGGTTCGATAGATTTGCTAAGGTATCTGGGGACAAGGTTACCGACAAGCACAATCGGACCATACCATGTTCTTCAACAAGCGAAGGTAGCAAGAGGGCAATTCTAATTGTGTATGTAGGCGATATCATCTTAACGTGATGATATGGATGCGATTAGGAGGTGAAAGCAGCATTAATGAATTCGTGATAAAGGATTTAGGGACAGATGAAATACTTCTTAGGAATGGAGGTTGGCGCTCAAAGAAGGATCGGCGTCTCCCAGAGGAAGTACATTATCGATCTCTTGATAGAAACGGGAATGTTGGGGTGTAGACCAGTCGTACACCTATTGACCCAAAGAAACGTAAGGGCGATGGACAACTTGTGGACAAGGAGAGGTACCAAAGGTTAGTTGGCAAACTAATCTACTTATCTCACACCAGACACGATATTGCATTATTGTGAGCATAGTAAGTCAACATATGCACTCAGTTGGAACCACATCTCTACGGCGGTATATAAAATTCTCGAGATATCTCAAAGGCTCTCACTGGGAAGGGATTGTTTTTAAGAAAACCAGTGCGGGGCAGGTAGAAGTGTTTACAGTCTGGTTAGGCGGGATCAAGTGAGGATAGAAAATCCACCACAGGTTATTACTGGCTGTATGGGGAATTTGGTAACTTGGAGAAGCAAGAAGCAAGATGTGGTGGCCCTTGACACGTGAAGCGAGGTAGAGGCTGTAGCGCAAGGATGTGTGAGACCACAGTGGTTAAGAAGCTTACGGGCCGAGCTACAAGTGGTAGTGACACTTCGATCAAACTCTTTGTGATAACAAAAGCGGCGATAAGCATCTCACACAACCTGGCAGTCCAACACGATAGGACTAAACATGTAGAAGTGGATAGACACTTCATCAAAGAGAAGGTGGAGAAATGGTACAATGCATGATATACATTCAACCAAAGAGCAAGTAGTGAGATATCTTCACCAAAGGACTTCCCAAAGCAAGATTTCGATTATCTTATCCATAAGTTGGATCCCGATCAATATATCGATCCAACTTGAAGTGTGGAAATAATCGAAATAAGTTATTATTGTAAATATTTAGTTTCCTTTTATATCTAGAGTTCTTATGGTTTAGAATTCCTTGTGTGGTAGGTTAGTGTATTTTTGGTATCCTTTGTACTATAAATTAACACGTTTGGTGTTGGTGAATAATACACATAAAATAATTCCCTCCGTCTCATGTCTTTATACGCAACTCTTTTTAAAGCTTTTTACCACTTTTTTATCACTTTTATATTCATTCTTTCTTTACCTTAAATTAATCACATCCACATATCTCATCACATCCGCAAATCTCCACCAATAAGCTCCACTCACTCTCTCTCCTCTTTTACATTAAAATCCATTCAAAACCTTTATAAACTATTCCCTATCATCCTATTAATCGGCTGTAGACATGCTTATAAGCAATGATAATGTTATTTGTACAACTTTATTGAGCACTTGTTGCCACCAAGTGGTGTGGCAAAATCCTGTGAAGTTATGTGTCGCTAATCTCATTATACTATCACTCCACAAGATTTGACTACATCACTTGGTTGTTAATAAATTCTCAACCAAAATTGTACACATTGTTTTCTATAAACATTTCCTAAAAGTTATACAACTTTTAGTCCAAAATTTCCATACGACCCACACGCACTACCCCCTTCTCATCACTTCTTTCTTTCTTTTTACATGACTATTGTTTATGAAAACTTCCAAAACACTTTGCATGTATCTAAATCTTCTAAACAAATAACAAATAACAAACAACATGAAGATCTCATACATTACAAGCACGAATGATCTCGATCATTATCTTCTGCATAAATTAGAATCATGTTCGAAAGTAGACTCATTTAAACACAAAATGGTTCGACATGCAAATGATATTTAGTAGCCTAGGACCAGAAACACTATAAGCACTGATGTGGTGATCCCGATAATAAATCTATTTGCAGTCAAAGCTCTCAAGCGAGTCTAAGACGAAGCTTTCTGGTCAGTATATTTTTGTCTAATCTCACAAATACTTTGCACTCGGCGTAAGTAATCGTGAATAATCCATCTTTTCGGTGCTACTTTTGAAATCAAATCCATATTGAACAACACCAATTATCAGTTCATAAAACCACATTTTTGTAACTGCACAAATATGCTCGCAAGTCTCAGCACAGGCGTGCTTTCGCAACCATTACAGGAATTGGTAATGTTGGATCTTGATTTAACTTTTTCCAAGTAAGATCTTACTGAAATCTTACACATTGAAAACAAACTTATCCAATTCTTTCTACATCGATTGCTGCCCGCTAAATCAAAGGCCGATCACAATTTAAAACCTAAAATCAATAAACTGTATGTGCAAGTGGTCTGTGCAGTAATTACACCTAACTCTTAGTTACAGACTTACAGCTTACTACCAAACAAGCATCCTGCAAACGAGTGATACCTGATATATCTAGTTTTTCATCACATGCATTGAGCACCTTGTGTTAATATTCTTGTACATGCAACTAAGACTTGACCTCCATCCTACCAAGTACTTACCATCTTGCTTCTAAACACATCCATTACTCAGCAGAGAGCTGAAAACAGATATGCAAAACTATAATGGCAATTTCAAAATTTAGCATTCCAAAATGCTTGCCACACGCAAGTCATTCCTCCAAAATTGTACATTTTCCCAGCAAAGATATCATCGCATTCCTTCGTGTCCTAAGAACAACAGTTAAAAAATTCAGGCATACCAAAACCTGATAATCATCGCCAATCAACCCCAATTGGCCTAAAAACGAAGAAAGCCAACTGAACCCAAACATTAATTGGCCACCTATTTCCCTTCAAATACATGTAAAACAGAATAAACATCCTAGAACAGACCAACGTAATCTCCGGGTCCTACAAATTCAGAATAAAAATTTATCAAAAAGTGAAAGCCAAGTACCTGATAAAGAGAGGCGGAAACGAGCGATGCAGCAGAGTACAGCTATCAATAATGAGATAACAGCGGCCATGGCGAAGGGAGAAGTGATTAGTTTGTATAAGAATCGGCAATAACAGAACTACAAAAGCCCTAGGCCATGCACCGAGAAGGCCAGAACTTCCCGTGAAAATGCACTATGGCATCCTCTACGACCTTTTGTAGACTTCCGACGACTATTCGCAATACAGATCTTGCTTGGTGGAGGTTTTGAGAAATAACGTTTTGTGTTGTCTAATGTTTAGTCTAAGCTGCAACCATCAAAATGGATTGCGTAAGACGGGTTTATTATCTTTATAATTATAATTATCTCAATTTAATTTTTATTGAAGTGATAGTTGAAGTCTGACATTTTCCAACCGTATCTATTTCCCATTTTTTTTCTTTCGAAGATTATATATAAATTGAAGAACAATTACAATTAGAGTTAGCATCGAGTAAGATACGTTTCTTAAGCTGCTTTAAAGAGCTCATCAAAGTACATTTTTAAGTTAAATAGTAATAAAATTATAAAATGTGTAAATAATAATAAATAATAATGTAAAATATATTATTGACATTAATATTTGTCTTTAACTAATAATGAAAATTAATTTTTAAGTGAAAAACTTATATGAACCGAAGCTTAATGTTGTAACATTATCATTAAACAAAAAAATAATATAATAATAATAATAATAAGCTAATTGATTGATGATATTTTGAGTCAATCCTTTTAATTATATATATATATATATATATATATATATATATATATATATAGTAATGATTTTGACATTTAACTTGAAAATGTCTCTAACACTGGTATTTAGTAGTTCAGGTAAATTTTAAATTTGCTACCAATTAGATATTTAGATTGAATAGTGGTGAGAACTACGAAATACGTAAATAATAATAAAAAACAATAATAGATATGCGATTGATATTAATGAGCAGTAAATTTACATAAAAAACATGGGCTCTTACATCTCGAGAAAAAAACATGGGCTCTTATATCTCGAGAAAATAAAATTGCCAAAAAAAAAAAGTAGAGAACAAGAAAAGAAAATGAAAAATGGGGTGCTCTTATATCTCGAGAAATTAAAATTGCCATAAAAAAACTAAATTGAGAGAGAGAGAGAGAGAGAGAGAGAGAGAGAGAAGAAAATGAAAAATGGGGTGCTAGGGTAGCGAGGAAACCAGTGACCACCAGACAAGCATATCCACAAGCCGATAGCACCACCTGCAAACCACCCTTGGGGAAACTATCAACCCTAGAATTGCACATGCTAGGGCATTGGCGTTTGATATTTTTGCACGGGGGATAAACACCAGGCAAACAACCCCTTCATAATGGCTCCACTAGACTGCAGAGTAGGGTTTAGGGTTATGAAACGCATGTGCAATCCCAGCCCCACACCCCCAAGTTGCCGCAACTGGCTCCGTGAGCATCTATAAGGCAGTAAATTTCACTTATTTACAGCGATGTGGGATTGGCTTCTCACGCTCAAAATGTAAAAAAACTGCTCAAGAAACTTTCTTTTCTTTCTTCTTTTTTCGCATACAAACAATGTGTCTGGAGCTATTCTCCTACTTGCTACCTGCTTCTAAAGGTGAGTTCGAAAAAGTACAAAGATTTCTAGTGTTGGAAAAAATCACAAACCGAAATCGAGCTCAGCTCGTTTCAGCACGGATGTTACTCGAGAGAAAAATTCTGGTTCGTTTTCTTTTACATCTTCAAGAGACCTCAACTCGTGTTCATCAGCCTGCAAAGAAAATAAAACCAATTCAACTTCAAAAGTTGCATCACAGTTCCAAAAAATAGAACATCTTATACAGTTAACAATTTAATTTCCAGTCTAATGCTTACCTCTTTGAATCTCAGAAGAACTAAGTTTGACACGGAAGCTGGTTTCGTGCAATCCCATCTGAAATAATACCAAGCATGGCAGGACTAGTGTAAGATCCGACATAATTTTTATTTATTTTTAACAAGAAACTTCGTATTTCACAAACTTACGTACCTCACGAGCATTAACTCATTGACAGAACGCCACATCCCACGTCCAACATCTTTAGGTGACAGATCTTTTGCACTTCGTCCATGCCACAACTCTTTGGCTACGTACATGACTTCTTGGACGTCCACCTATGAAAGTTAGTAACAAAATTATACACAACTCACATAAACACAACAGCTAGTCAACTTGAGAGTCTCTTTACCATACTCCCTTGGGTATAAGAACAGAATAGAATTGGTGCAATGCAAAATTGGGTACCTGAACTTGTGTGGATGTACCATGTAGTAACTCTTCGTGCTCAATAAGGCGCTGATGGAGAACTTGATAGTGATCCATATCGAAATTCACCAATGGTTCCATGTTTACTTGTAGGCCTGCTAGTTGGGTCACAATGTAGGAGGCCATTACTTGCCCAAAAATTGCAGGTATCGTCCCTAAAACGGGAATTATTCGAACACGAAAACCTGGGACTATCTAATAACCAATGCAAATGAAATTGTTAAAACTTATAATCTGGAATATGAAAGTGCAAAAAGGATCCGGTATGTAAATTGAATACACAGTGTAACTGCTTACTTGATAATCTGAAGGATTTTCATCTTCTCCGCTTGGTCCTTTAAATGGAAGCAACTTTGCTTTGGGTTTCTCTAGTGAAAATACTACAGGAATGCCACCTTCAATTCCGTAGTCTCTCTTTAGACGGTGTCTGACCTGCTAATTAAAATTTATAAGAACTCCAATTTAATTTTTTTTTTTGATAACCGTGGGTGTCGGGGACCCCGTTTTAACAGTCACCCCACTATTCCAACGAGGCCCTGGCGACTCGACCGGGAGACTGCCCCAGTGGCCCCAAGAAGTTTTCTGCTCTCGCGGGGAATCGAACCGAGGATTGGTGAGATCCCAAGCACCGCCCCTTACCGCTGAGCAACCCCTTGGGGTTATAAGAACTCCAATTTAATATTAGAAATACTATAGCACATGGGTTTGAGATAAACAAAGTGAAAAGCATTACTGCCCGAGATAATGGATCATTGATTGATTCTCTCAAGTCGGCAACACGGACTCTTGTTGGATCAGCTCTTGCTCCAGCTCCTGTTGCTGATAAAACTTTCAGACCCCTTCGTACACATGCAGCAAGAAGTGCCACCTGTCACACATGACAGAGAAAACATTTAATGTGTGTGTGTGTGTGTGTGAGAGAGAGAGAGAGAGAGAGAGAGAGAGATGTACAGTTACCTTTGTGTCAACGTTGTCAATGCAATCTAGGACAAAATCAGGATTCCCAGAAAGAATTTCTTCTTCAGATGATGAATCATATAACACAACTTTTGCTTCAACATGGCACTCTGGGAAAATTGATAAGAAATGCTTCTTGAGGCAAAGGGCTTTGGGAGTGCCAACATCCTCTCTTGTTGCAACAGCATGTCTATTTAATGATGAAACAGATACCTTCAGAACCAATCACTTAATGATTACCAATCCTTCAATGATGAAATATAACAGCTAAGAAAACATTGAAATTTTTTAAGGAAATCAAGCTTCCTTAAGTAGACTAGCTAATTTGATTTGCTTGTGTAAATCACAAGTCAACCAAAACAAAGTAGTGCAAGACTTTAGGAGAGGTTGAGAGCCTAAACATAATACACAATCATGAGAGATGTTTGGAAAAGAAAAACGACCTGATCAAAATCCACAAGGAGAAGCCTGCCAACCCCTGACCTCAAAAGCATAGATGCAGCATGACTTCCAACTCCGCCAAGGCCAATGACTACAACATAGGATGAAGTCACCTTTTTCTGGTGTTCAAGTCCAAAGAACTGGATATTCCTAATGAAAAAGGGGAATAACATAAAAGGCAGTGTTATATAAAACCATTCAGAAAGCATCAACAAAGATTGAAGTATACCCAATCACAACAATGAAGTCCTCATAGTCAATATATGTAACCATTCTATATAACCATGCAACGGAAAGTAATACATTAGTCCTCATACATATTCTTATAGCATCAATCAATTTCGTCTGACTTATTCCAATTATATGAACTATAGCTTCTTCAACTGCAGAACCTAAATAGTAAATACTCAAAACAATCTCTATTTAAAATAATATGGTCCTCTTTGTGACTCTTTACTGTAACTAAACTTGCATTTACTAACTTAAAAGTTCTGGATTTCAAAATACTAAGAAAAACCTCTTGAAATCTTAGAAGGAGGAAAATCAGAAGGTTTTTGAAGCTGCTATATTGTTTGAGTCGGGCAGCTGTGGCCTGTGTGAGCTCTAAGTTAAAAAAACACCAATCACCTATTCAAGAGATAGTGACTACAAGAGAAACACACATCTAAAGCCTTTATGGGCTAAGTGACAAATTCGAAGTCAATCCAAATTGATGAGTAAGAACATAACTCATGAACTGAATGTCAACTTCCTGCATTTCAAGACAGATTAATGTTTAACACCTCCTACTCTAGTAGATTTAGCCATTGCAAATCATCACATAAAGCACAAAGAAAGTCAAACGTCTCATAAAATTGTGTATGAGACCTACCAAGTAAAAAGAATATGACTTCAGTGTCATGGCACATTGAGCGTGTGTTCGTGTGTACTTATTTTTGTCTAAAATTTGGCTAAAAGTGGAGTGTAGTGGTGGGGACCACGAGATGTGTGGATAATAATGAGTGATGATGTGAAATGTGTGGTTGATATTGATGTTTGACTTTGACTTTTAGTAGTAGGTAATTTTTAGGTGAAAATAAGTGGAAACGAACACACGCTAAGTAAAGACAAACAACGTTGTAGCTTTTCATGGACATCAACTAGAGTAGCCAATATCATGTAGAATCCGGGCTTGCACAGTACAATGAAAGAAACAGAATAACAGAAAAGACGTACCTGGTAAGTTGTTCTGACACTATTTCATCAGTTAGCAGGTCGGGGATTGCCAAGGTATGATTCGTGTCATTCAGAAATTTATGGCTTCTTGTATGCGCATCTACTTTATCTATGAATGATCATGCTCATTATATCAATTAAAAATTCAAAGACACAAATATTTTGACAGCATGCATAACATGGTACAAATGTGAATAACATATTATTCATGCAAGAACATCAAGATTAAAGTTGTCCGGCGTCAATGGCCAGCACATATGCCGTGAATTCGACTAATGTGTGGTCAATCACCAACTTCAGTTTTCAATTGGAAAAAGATTAGAGTTTTAAGGTTTAACAAAAAATTCAATAAATTTGGAAAGGCCACAGTAATAATATTGAAGGCTACATCCTACAAGCACTTTCTATCTATCTTGGGGTTAAACACCATAATATGAAATTCCTAAGTTCTTATCAGTAGAACTTTAGCTGCATTAATGCATTTCAACCTCAATCCTGGCAATTGGAAAGGGCACAAAAAATAATCGCTCCCAAGGTCCACTGAAGTCCTTCGCCACAAAGATAGGGGAAAGGAATGCCTTGTTTCAAATACAAAATCAGGAAGGAAACTAGAATTTTAAACCACATATTTGATGAACTTCCTTCGAAGTGCAACAAAAACTATCTCTCGATTCATGTAAACAAAGGAAGAAAAAATAGTAAAAGTGTACAACTCCACAAAATGGCATACCGCTCGAGTCATTTGCATCTGTAATGGACAGCTTATCGAAACGTCTGCAGAAGTGACCCAGAAAAAAGGGGGGGAAAAAAAAGAAAAGAAAAGTCACTGGATCAGTCCCCACAAAATCTCAAGCATAAAGGCATTTCATTACGAGAGCTGGTTAATTGAAATATAAATTTTGACCTGGGCAGAAGCTTTACAATAGCAATGGTGGCGGCAGAGCCGAGTACAGCTCCAGCTCCAATCAAAGCCAAATATTTTGCTCTCTCTCCCATCGCAGGGTACCGCGGCCAGGGTCGAAGGCTTTAAGAGTTTAAAAAGTTAAGACGACCACGGGGACGCTGCAGAAAGAGTAAAATTGAGAAAGATAATGGGATCCAGTAAACAAGCCCCCTAAACCTCCCACGCCCCTCGCCCGCGCCTTTACTCCCACACCCCTTTATTATAAAAAAAAAAAAAAAGATATATTAGCAAGAAAATCATAAAATAATTATACAATAAATACTAGAATGTCATACCAAAATTAAATTTGCAAGACTAGCAACATTATTTGGGGAAAAAAATAAAAAATTTGTGTATGAACCAAAATACCCCTCTCTCTAGGACCCACCCCAACCCCTTGACCACACCCATACCCACACCTAGATTCTAAACCCACCCCCCGGTCAACCCTATTCCCCATCCCCAAGTTCTACAAAGTGCAGCCATGACTGCCCGCAAAAATTGGTTTCATTTCATCACCACTTGCTTGCTGCTCAAGCTAATTTTCGTTTTGGATCTTTTCTCTTCGAAACCATTCAAGCATTTCACAAATTTTCTTTGCCGGGAGAACGCTTTTACTAGATCTGGTTCGCTTATTTTAGTTTTGGTTTCATGCTTTTCGGATCCAAAGAAAGCTTCAGTAAAATCTGGTTCTCTTCATAATTGAGGAAGCTTCTATCAGATCTAGTTTCATGATTTCATCATTTCTAGTTTTACTCGCAAGGATTTTTTTCCACTGTTGAAAAAAGCTTGTAGAATTTTGCCGAACAGTGATGGAGTGACTAGTAAATAATTTTGGCTGGAAAAGATGAACATTGAATAGTGTCGCTGGAGTGTATTGCTAGAGTTTTGATGGAGATGATGAACAGTGTGGAGATCGGGTGTGAGTAAATCTAAAAGTCGAGAAATGAACAGTGAATATAGCTAGAGTTTCGCCGGAGAAGATGATCGAAGTTTCGCCGGTGGAAATGATCAGAGTTTTCATTTCGTCGGAGAAGATGACCGGAAAAGGAATGTAGTAGGAGAGAAAATACTTGGATAAAAGGTATTTTAGTCATGTTCATTTTTTATTGTTATTCTTGCTAATTGAAATTTTTGCTGATTTTCTTGCAATTACAACTCTAATCTTGTATATATATGCTAATGCCTCAAAAAAAAAAAAAACCTCATACAATTACTAATTTACCCTCTCTTTCTATTCCTTTTTATATACTCTCCACACCCCAAACAAAATTAAAAAAGGAAACCGAGGAAGAAGGAAAAAAGAAGAAAAAAATGGGTATTCGGCCACCATGAGTCGAACGTGTTCGGCCACCATGGGTCGAACACCCAAAAATTTTTTTTCTATATGTTTCTTCCACAACCATTAATGGCAGCCGAAGCTTGGCAGCTGAAACTTCAATTGTCATTAATGATTGCCATTTTTTTTTTATAAGTTTTGTGACCTTCTTGTTCTTTTTTTTTTTATTATGTAATTCAGTGGCGGTCGAAAACCACTATTAATGGTGGTTTTGCCACCAAGGCTGCTATTCCTGCAGCAATTACTTTTGAAAATGGCCATAGAAGGCTGCCTTTTTCGTTAGACTTAGCAAAACGGCTTGGCGAGCGGGCTCGGCTCGCCAAAGCCGTATTTGGGCTCGGCTCGTGACTCGTACACTATACGAGCCGATCGCCTCAAGCTTGCGAGCCAGGTGAGCTCGAGTGGAGCGGCTCGTCCGTTTTAGTGTTCGAGCTCAGCTCGGGCTCGAGCTTGTCTATTCTTCGTTGTTCTTCATTTTCTTTTCTTTTTTCCTTTTTCTTTTGAGGGGGGTGTGAAGCAATGTTTAGAAAATCGGATTGAACCGGCCGGTTCAACCGTGAACTGGTTCAAAATCCGATCTGGTTATAGTCTAAAATTGAACTAGTAGAAAATCGGCTTTTTCTTTGGTTTTTTTAATTTTTTTAAAACTTTATTAGTTTTAATTTTTTAATTAGAAACGGTTCGACTGTTTAACCTTGAATCATTGCCTTCTCCGATTCGCTAATCGGTTCGATTTGCTAAATATTGGTGTGAAAAGAAAAGAGAGAAGGGAAAAAAAGAAATAGAAGGGCATAGAACATGCCTATTATGTTCTCCTGGCTAGGAGAAAAAATTCTCCTAGCACACGCCAAAAACTTGCCCCTGAGCCCCTCGGGGGTTGTGTGTGGATGATGTGGGAGAAAAAATTTCTCCCAACGGACAACTTAACATTCCCGGGGGATGGAAAGGTCATTAACGATTTTTTTTTTCTTTTGTTTTTTTTTTTTTTTCCTTTCTCAAATGGGTGTAGAAGTAGGAAAGGGGGGTGCATTTCGCTGAACCCAATACGAATTAGTAATTACAAATGCCCCTAATTTTTCACCCTGGTCACTGATAGGCGATAGCTATAGGCAGGAACTATTTCGTGCAAAATCAATTTTATTGGGAGTGGCCTCCCTGGCGTCTCCTTCACTTTCTCAGGTCCTCCATCTCACGCAGCGCGCCCTGCGTCCTTCTTCAACGGCTTACTCGATTGAGTTGCTCCCGCAACGCGCACAGATTCGTAAACCGTCTTGTGAGAAGGCCTTCTATAATAGTTGGTCAGTTAATTTCCTTATCAATTCGCTATTTTGAAGCAAAGTTTTAATGTTCCTTCTGAGTGAAAAAATTATTGGATTTTATTTTTGAAAAGAAGAGACAAATTGTTTAGGAATGAGAAATTCTTTGTACTAAAAAGCAATGAAAGGTGAATCTGCTATTTCTACGTGAATGAATTTTGCAGGTACGAAAGAAATCAATATAAAAATGGATGCCCAGGCAAAGAAGAAAGCGCTATTTCGTGCAAAATTGAATGCTCAGAAGCAGGAAAAGCAACGGATTGACTCTCCTCTTGTGAGGTATTGCATTATCTGTTGCTTGCCTAATATCATATGCAAATAATGCAGTAATTTTAATTTACCAAATTATTCTTTATGACAAAAAATTTCTCATTCGTGAGGACAGTGAAATACTGAAATTTATTTAGCTTCACTCGTTATCTAATGCCAAGATTATGGTGCACCGCAGTTATATATATGTGAGCAACTTTTTGCTTTTTGTTGGTTGAAACCAAGCTTAGTGTCTCTAGCTAATATATATTGCAGAATCACAAGTAATGTATTCTAATGTAACATGGGGAACTTTGAGAGACTCGACTTCTGATCCCTACCTTGCCTGTGCACTTAGCTTCAATGTGGATTACTTTTCTTGTGGAAATTTTAATATAGTGCTTATCAAGGACAAAAAAGAATTCAAACGCAGTGTCAGTTGTTATCCAACAGTAGCAGCATACCTGAGACCAATGAACCCCTGCTGGCTGTGTGATCTGTTATTTATTACCGCGGTGGATGTCTTAGGTGCAGGCAGATGATGAGGTACCACACAATAGAGTGGACAGCGAAAGAGCTTTTTCCAGACTTCATCTTAGTAGAGCTTCCACTTCTTTTAAGTTGAACAGCAAGTTATCACTTCTTTATGATTTCTTCTGTGAACAAAGCAAAGCGGAGAAAGCCTTTTTGCATTTTGTCCTATATTATTTCCAACCAGAAGTCATGCCTAATAAAGTAGTGTTGAGAATGCTTGCTGGCTAGTGCTATAATTTTCCTGTGGTAGTCCTCTCTCCTATGGCTGTAAATTCAGTGAACCAAACCCTTAGTTTACAGCTTTTTGGCTTCTGTTCCAGTGCATGTCAAGGAACCTGAAAGTAATAGGCTTCTGCTTTAGGCTTGCCTCCTTTTCAAAAAGGGTTTATTCAAAGAAGCGCTAAAATTGTTGACATGAAATTTCTAGCGTTATTTTATGTCGATCTTTATGAAACTAATTACACCTTATTTGTAAATGTAGGTATAACGAACATGATCAACTGGTCTGTAGAGTTTGTGATGTTGTCATCAAATCTGAATCACTTTGGCCTGCACACCAAGCCTCTCGAAAACATAATGAGGTAAAACTTAAATTATGCAGGCATGAATGATATAATCAGTTTCCTGTACAAGAGATGAAATTACAGCTTATATAACTCGGTTATTCGTGAGCTTCACTGTTATATGAAAAAAAATAGGATTAGAGATAAAGATCTAAACAAAGCAGATAGCATGATATACGTGGTAATCATGTGGTGCTTGGTTGACATTTTACTATTGTATGACAATGAAATTTATATAATGCATTGCTGGACGATTTGAGCCTTCTACTGCCATAATTTTCAAATTATTCATATAAATGAACTTCATAGATCCTGTTTCAGTTTATGCAAAATGTCTGTATGTTCTCTTTTGTCGGCTAAAATATTCTGTTAGGCTATGCTCGGACTCGGCTGTTTAGCCGCCGCACCCGTGTCGACACGACACGACATGGGTGCCAACACGGGATACGGATCGGATACTCCATTTTACAATCAGACACGGTGGGGAAATGGGTGGAACTGAAGACGGCAGCGGATGGAACTTGGAAGTGCAGGCTGCAACTGCGGCGTTAGGTTTATGTCGGGGGAGAATGAAGAAGACGACTGATTTGGGCTTGGTTTAGTGGTTTAGTCTTCGGCTTCGGGTTTTATCATATGTTTAATATTAAGTGGGCTTTAGTTTTAAACTAAAGATGGGCTTGTGCCTTAGTAATGTTTGGTGAGACTTGTATGCTAGTTCAGAACCCTAAAAAAAAATAATAATAATAATCACAGTTTTTATGTTTTATATTTGAAAGAAAAACTCTTGTATTTGTCAGACAAATGTGATTGTTAGTTCTTTACAATATTCACTACAAATAATTAAATTTTATTCGTTCTTATGTGACAATTGTACTATTGAAATTAATTATACGGAAAAATTGTTTTACTAACTTTTTTTTTTCAAAAATCTCTATGAAATATATTCTAAATTTATTTTAATTAAATTTGTTTGACCGTATCCCTGTACCCGTATCCAATTTTTGGACCCTTTTTGACCTTGTCCCTGTATCCTAATTTTAAAAGAAAGAAAGATCTGACACTCAGATATGTACCCGTATCCGACACCCGTACCTGAGTCCAAGCATCATAACTGTTAGGGGTCAGTTAACCTGGTGGTGATGGGAAGGGATGAATGTAATTCAGTTTTGAGATGATTATTATAGAGATATGAGGTGAACCAATGAGTACACACAAAAAGTGGGTACAACTTTTGAAACATTCACTTCCTTCCTCTCTACCTACCCAGACGTAGAAGTTGCAAATTTACTTGTGTCTTCTTTCTCCAACTGATATGGAGATTAATGCAGCCTTATTGGCCAACTCTTGTCTTGGTCACATACTCACTGCTTCTCTTTCCACTGCCTTATAATAAATACCCAGTCTACAAATGGGACAAGAAATCTAGAATCCGTACTTTCTGTGTTATCCAAATCGTTGCCTCTCTTCACTCTATATTAAGAATTCTTATGTTTCAATTAGAAGCTGGGATTAGGAACTAGGACTTTAGAGAAAAGTGAAAACTACAAAATTAAGAACTGGGAGGAAGTTAATGTGTCATCCCACAAATAGCAATTTCCAGAAGCAGTTGGTATTGTCTTCTTGCAGATGTTCTGTGTTGTATGCTTGTATCCATATATATATTTGCTGATCAATTTGAAGTTCGCTTGTTGCCATGCTTTTGTTTTATTCAGGCTATCAACAACCTCAAAGCCAATGCTGCTGCACTAAATAAGGCTAATAATTCTAAGCCCTTACCTCCCAAAGAGGTTCCTAAGCAGAAATCTGAACAATATGAGGAGTTTCATCATAAATCTGAACCTGCAACTGCAGTTCCCGAACGTCGATCGTCGTCTTCTCTACCTTCTGATTTTTTTGATAACCAAGAGGGAAAAAAAAGGAAAACTGGTAAGAATCTATTTATAGATATTGCTTTTTTCCTATATCCTTCCTGTCTTTGTACCACGAAGAGCAACTTGGTTTACCAGAGCACCATGTCTGTGTATGGTTAGTGTTTTGCATAGTCAGAGTAAGACAATTAATTTATCTTATAATGACTTGTGAATGATGTTTTGAGTAACATAATTAGTTTATCTTATACTGACGTGTCAATGATGTTTTGAGAATTGTACCTTTTGAGGTTGTTTGCAGTATGTTGTCTTTTCTTATGTCCAAATACTCCAAGGCGTGCTTATTTTCTTGACCCCTTTTGCTGTAGGACGTTGTTGAATCTTTCTTTGAACAGATGAGGGAAATATGTAAAAGTTTTGAATATCAGTTTGATGTCTAATCAATTTTGGCTAGCAGAAAGCACTACTATGTTACCTCATTAAATATCGATTTAAGATAGTTGATTTAGCCTCTGGGAGTCCTAAATTCTTTACTTGTGGAATGCTATAGATTTTAAATTGGAACCGATCCAGAGTGCATGCAATGTTACTAGTGTTAAGGAAAATAGTGAAGTTACTATGGAGGAGGTTTTAGATACTTGGATTTGATTATTACAAAGGAGGAGAAATTAAGCTGATGTCAATGTAGCATTAGAATACGTCGGATAAAGTGGAGAATTGTTATAGGATTCTTCTTAAGATCCAATGAAGCTAAACAGCTAGTTCGTACAACATTTGTTCCATCTATTATGTTTTTGTGACGCGACTCTGGACATAAACGGGATAGAATTTACTATGGAGCTGAGGTGGCACCAATTGAAGATAGATATAATGACATTCCAAGTTGCCAACTTAAGTGGTTGTGAGCATGTTTGCATATATATAAAGATGCTCATCATAAGAGTGGTGTGAATTCAGAAGAATAGGGTGGAAGAAATATTCAAACTAACATGGCAGTTTGTCTGTTTATTGTTGCCTAGGATCTGGTTCTTTTGTATCTAGTAGCAGATGTAGCAATGAACCTACCGTAGTGACGGAAAACAATTTATTTGCCCCCAAAGGGTTGCTCAGCTTATTGTGTTTGTTGTGAATGATGACATTTTACACATGAAATTATGAAAATGATGCAGTTATTCAGTTATTGAAATAAAGACACGCAAAAGATATTAATAATTGGAAATAATATAGTTCTAAAAACTTTGAGGTTCTATGACTATTCAAGCCATTGTTCGACATTTCATTTTCTACCCATTCTGCTTTTTCTTTTTAGTCAAAGTCTAAATTTAACTCTGTTTGGTTACTGTATTTTTACGAGATGTTTTATAAATAGCCACGTGGCAACATGTAATTGCCTGCCATATTTTGTCAGTACCTAACCTTCCAGGTCTCAATTATCATTTTACCTTGCATTATTGTCTATATTTGTTAGTGATGCAAGTATGCAACTACTTCAGAGTGCACTTACAATTTTACTTTGCATAATTGCGTATGTTTCTGGTAGCATGCGTGGGTGTATAAATGCCGACATTTGGGAAATGAATAGAATACCTATGCAGGTGGCACATTAATTGACAAACACTTCTAATTTAAAATTGTTTTACAAATTACTTTACTGATTTATAAGTTGAATTATAAATTGCGCAAAAATAGTACTAATATCAACCACACCTCTTCCTTCAAAAAATAAAAATAAAAAAATGAAAAAATAAAAATCAACCACACCTCAAAACTAATAAATATTATCGATAAATTTTGTGGTCTGCACCTCTATTCCTCCGAAAAAGTTACTGAATTGTTAGTAATTTTACCCAGACAGAGACTGAGCATGAAGCACAAGCTATTCCTTGAATTCAAATGAAATTACAAGAAATAAAATACAATTAGGCTAATATCCTATTAACAATATATTGAATAATTATAATTTCTCCATTACTTTCAGTTACAGAAACTAGGGCTGAATCTTCCCTTTTCATTTCACTAAAGAAAGTATATATACAAAATACACTATGAATAATGTACACTTTAGTCCCTAACTCTATACAACACTCATTTAGATACAAGTAAACAATTATTTATTCAACTCTCCCCCTCAAGTTGGTGCATAGATATCACACATGCCCAACTTGTCTAAAGCTTTATGGAACAGTACATTGCCTACAGCATGTGTCATCATATCAGCCACTTGTTCCTCACTTCTAATGTATGGCACTTCAATGTTTCCTGAGTCAAGGTTGTCCTTAATGTAATTCTGTCAATCTCAAGCGTGTTTGGTTCGATCATGTTGTCTTTGGGTTGTTTGCGATTTCTATTGCAGATTTGTTATCGCGAGAAAGCAGTACCATTGGTTTATTAGGACCAAATCCAAGCTCATTCAAGAGAATTTTCAGCCATGTGAGTTCGGTGGTGGCATGATGTAGACCGATATTGCGCCTCTGCACTGAACAACGATACCACACTTGCTTCTTACTTCTCCGGGAAACCAAGTTGCCCCCAACAAATGATACATAGCTTGTCGTAGATTTCCTATCTAATCTTGCTCCCAAAGTCGAATCTGTATAACCCACAATATCTAGATGCGTGTTTAGAGAATAGAATGCCCCTTACGGAAGACTTCAAATATGCGATATACGGTTGACTACATGCATATGCCTATCGCTAGGATTATGCATAAATTGACTGCATACGCTCCTTCATATGATAAATGGGTCTCGTATGAGTCGAATAAATCAATTTCCCAACAAGTCTTTGATATCTCTCTCCTTGTTCGTAGGCACTTGATTGGGGTAAATGGACAACCCATGGTTAACTCCATCGGAGTATCACAAGGTTCACGGATGAGAAACCGGTTTACATTAAGAGGTCTAAGATGTACTTCCTTTCTTTGCGAGAAAAATCCCTTGCTTAGATCGGCATACCAATGCCTAGGAAGTATTTTTAGAACACACTAAATCCTTCATTTCAAACTCCTTTGCCAAATAGCATCAGTTTCTCAATCTCACTCGGATTGCTACCAGTAACAATCATATCATCAACGTAGACAATGGTAGAGTGATACTATCACAATCCTTCTTATAAAAGAGAGTGTGATCCGCCATAGCTTGCTTAAAGCCATATGCCTTCATTGAGCAACTAAACCTCCAGACCCAAGCTCTTGGTAGTGTTTCAAGCCATACAAAGCTTTCTTCAACTTGCACCTTACCTTCCACAAGCATAAATCACGGAGGTGGATCCATGTATACTTCTTCCGTCCAGTCACTTAGTGAAGGAAAGCATTTTCACATCAAATTGCCTTAGTTCCCAATTGAGATTCACGACTAACGATAAGATTACTCTAACGGTATTCATCTTGGCCCCCTGGAGCAAAGGTTTCCACGATAATCAATACCATATGTGCGTGGCATACCCCTTCCAGTCTCGCTTTGTGCACATCAGCGGTTCCATCGATTTATACTTCAGCTTGAAAAAACCCACTTACATGACAGTCTTCTTCTCCTCAGGTAGCGTGATCATCTCCCAATGCAGTTTCTTTGGAGTGCATTCATTTCCTCTACCATTGCGATTTCCACTTTGGGTCATCAAGAGCTTCTGAAAAGTATTAGGAATAGGAATAGAAGATAAGCGAAGTGCAAATGTAAGGTGCGCTGGGATAAGCGGTGATAAGAAATATAATCGGAGATAGGGTAAATCACATTAGAGGAGGATTTTTGAGAATCTAATCTATCTCAGTTCTTTACGATTCTGAATAGGGTATCTTCTACCGGATCGTCGATGCTTGAGAATTGGAGCATCGGTGTTTGAAGAAGATGCAACATTTGAATCTGATATCGGGGAATAACATGAGAAGGAGAAGGATTTTGTACCTCATTTTCAATTCTTTGAAGAATCATTCGATGGCCTGAGAGTCATCATTAGGGGTACCAATATTTTGAGGGAGGAACATTAATACCATCCTTTCTCCTGGTATAACACTTACGGAATAGTCTAGGCGACCTATCCTGAAGCTTGATTTTGAGACTCTTACATTTTGAGACTCCTTTGTTCTCCCAACAATCCAAAATTTCTTCTCATCCAACCACATCGTTTCTCTTCTCTACTATTCACCTCCCCACGAAGAGGAACCAGCGATACCTCCCAAGAAAAGAAGGATTAGATTCACAAAATTGGACATCCATGGAAACAGATATTTTCGGTGGGAGGATGAAAGCATTTATAACCTTTACGAGTTAGAGTAGCCAAGGAAGACACACTTAAGTGCACGCGGATCAAGTTTATCCCGTAGATGAGAGTGAACATAGACATAACATACGCCAACCAAAAACTTTGGGGCAAATATTTAACCTGAAGGGATAGGATGGAATTGGGATAACATCGCAATGGCGTTTTAAAGTGAAGAATACGGTGGCATTGAGTTAATCAAAAAGCTGATCATCTTGCTTCAACGAAAGCGTTTAAGGGACATGCATAGTAAGGCATAAAGTTCGAGCAACCTCTCAAGGATATGTCGATTTTGCGCTCACGGTATGCCATTTTGTTGAGGGCGTGTAAGCACACGTTGTACGATGAAGAATGCCATGAGTGGTGAAAAAATTACTAAGAGATTGATTCACAAACTCCACGACCATTGTCGGAATGAAAGACTGAACTTGGGTATGAAATTGCGTGAGAATCATCTGTGAAATTGAGGAATCACATGTATAACATCACTCTTGGTCTTTAAGAAGTATACCCAGGTAAGCGTGTACAATCATCAATAAATGAAACAAAATATTTATAACCGAAGAGGATGGAATGGAAAAGGGACCCACATCAGTATGAACACAAACAAAAGAGGCGAACTTTTATTAGGCCCGATTTTAAAAGGTACCACGATGATTCTTTGCCAAAATACATTGTTCACATCGCATACTCGAACTAGAAACCTCCACTAAACAAATGAGGAACATGCGTTCTAGATAAGGAAATGAGGGTGCCCTAAGCAATGCCACAAAATGATCCTATCCACTAGTAGAACACTGTACTAGCAAGTTGGGCACCACTACGAACTTACATTTTATGCGCTTTTGCTCCCTCAAAATAAAGACCCCCTCTTTCTCTACCAATGCCAATCGTCATCTTCGTGCGATTGTCCTCAGAAATCCCCTAGCAGGAGGATGAAAAGGTTCTTTGAACAATCAAAGTTTGGTAATTCTCTTGATAGAAAGGAGGTTCATGGAGAGTGTGGGTGCAAATAGAGCAGAAGACATAGAGAAAAAGTAGGTGATATAGAGACATTCCCGGCTCCATTAATGGGCACATGAGTTCCATTTGCAACCTGGACAAACTTAACGGATGTAGGAATTAGTGAGTCGAGATTGAAGAGGTATGGGTAAAATGATCGTTAGCTCGAATCAATGACCCAAGTGTTATCGGCACTAGAAGTTAATGCCCGAGCCAAAGTTACATCAATAGAAGATGATTGGGCTACATGGGAAGCAATAGGTGGAGTGTGAGCAAGTGTAACTGAGTGTGCTTCTTGGTTGCCTTCTCGGATGTTTTCGTAAAAAACCATTCCGGATACCCATTTTTCTTCCAACATTTATCAATAGGGTGTCAGTGCCATGACAAAGCAGTGCAAGTCTCGATGGAGATCGAGGATGGCCCTCTTAGTTACCAATGCAGGATTTATCAGGTGTGGGTTCTGCCCCCATAGTTAGTTGTCTCTGCTCTTCTCGTGAACAATCGAAAACACCTCCTCGACTTCGGAAGGGGAAGTGCCCGAGGCAGCTCCCTCACTTGGTCTAAGCTGGCCATCAAGTCCGGCTAGAAACATATACAATCGATCTTCAACCGTCAAATCGCTTATTTAGCTCCTTAATATCATCATCACATTTCATGCTATTTGGCCTCACGGTAATCAAGTTCCATAAGCGAAGTTCATCTCGTTATAATGTCGGCAAGGGGCGCCCCCTTGGCCTTAGCTGAAATAATGACTTCTTCATGAGCTCATAGACGTGATGAATGTCCCGAGACATCAAGATAGCTTCTTTTCACTTTGCCTCCCAAACATCCTTAGCGGTTTCACCTTTGAGCAGTGTGAAACTAAATTTTACTGCCATTGAGTTTATAATCAAGACTTAACGATGCATCTTGACCTCCCATTACGTCATAATTAGGATCATTCTCAGCAGGTGCAACCTTCCGGCCCGATATATCCCTTCCTCTTCCTACCTGACAATATGCATTTCGATTATTTTGGACCAGACACATAATTGGTGCCATTTAACTTGATCGATGGGAGGAGGAGTGCATTCAATAGTAATGGGGAGAAGAATACTTTGTTTTCATCCATCTTCCAGTTCTTAAAACTACTAGGAAACACTCCACCCAACTTCAAACAAAAGCTTCAAGCAATTTCACGGAAGACATTCAAACAACTACTTGAGGAAAAACTTCAACCAACAGCTTCCAGGCCTAGTAAGGAGGGATTAGCTCTTTTCCAGCATAGAAAGCGAAAGCGGACCAAACCTCAGAAAAAGGAAGAGAATCTGCCAAGCGATCAGTCGCTGGGAGTCGAAGCGAGGTCACCCGGAGGTCAGCGAAGTCGCCGGAGGTCAAGCGAAGTCGCGGGAGGTCTGTGCAGGTCGCGGTCGGCAGAACAAGAAACAGCCAAGACAAGAGTAACCGAGCAATATCTGGACCAAGCGAGCCTAACCCATGAGCCAGAACTGTTTGAACTCAACCACAAGCAACCCTTTGTTCAATGCGAGCTTGGCACCAATGCGAGAGGTAATTGGTCGCCCGGCGAAAGAACCGCCCGGCGATGGCGTCTGAAGTGGCGATTGAAGGTTAGGTCTCGTTTCGTCAAATGAGCTCGATGCAAGTTCTGAAACTAGGGCTGAATCTTCCCTTTTCATTTCACTAAAGAAAGTATATATACAAAATACACTGAATAATGTACACTTTAGTCCCTAACTCTATACAACACTCATTTAGATACAAGTAAACAATTATTTATTCAACTCTTTCATATTATTTAGTTACCCATAAGTTGAACGATGACAAAGGACCCACCTTCCGACCAATGTCCAGGTAACCCCGTGCCTTGATGGCTTGACCGGGTAATAATAAAATGGAGTGATTTTCAGCCGCTTCTATTAAGATAGAAGTACCTTTCCAGTTAGTTTGGTTTGGCTTTAAGCCCGATGTGTTTCACCCTGATGATCGATGAAAAGGGAAGGACTTGAAAGTGAAGCTGTATTAAAAGTATAGTGTTGATCTAGAAATTCTAAAGACTCTGTATGTTTGTCGCTGTTATTATCGTTGAGTGCCAACACAACGGAAATGAAGCTGGCTACTAAGGTTTTCTATGAGTCATTGTGTTCTGATAAGTAACTATGTCTGTTATGTATTTCAACTGCTACTGCTATGACTCACTTTTTGTAGTACCTTCATAATTTAGGTTAGACTATCTACAGTTGTAATTCAGGTTCTAAGAATGTTTGTATCTTCTATTGCTGTGCCGTACTTCTAACAGCAATAGTAAATCTGACTATTTCTTCATTTCAGAAAGGAATTCTGGAAAGTTAGCACATCCTGATTCACAACCCAACAATAATCTTATTTCTGGAAAGACTCAAGTGGTGGAACCATCTGTATTAGGGAGTGAGACAGAGGAATCATCTAATGCTAACTCTGTGGAGACTAGAGATTCTGAAATAAAGGCTTCCAAGGAAATCAGGCCGGGGTCAAACGTAGCTGTTAATTCAGAAGCGAAGCAAGTTAAAGGAGCTCTTCCTGAAGGTTTTTTTGATGACAAAGATGCTGACTTACGTGCACGAGGCATAACTCCTGTGAAGCCGGATGTCAAGTAAGTTTCCTTGTATTTGCTATGCATGTGGATGTTCTCATGTTAGTTTGTAAACGTACTACCATTACTTGCTAGCATCTTTGTCTCTTCTCTGCACAAAAGGGAACTACTGTCACTGTTTGAGCTGAATATCCTCCAGATCATCCACAGGAACAACCCCCTCCTTTCTCCCTCAAGGCACCATAAATTATAAAGCCTTCATTTGGATACAAATTTATTTGTTGTTTATGAATACAGTCAAAGTCTCACATAAATTTGAAATACACATCATAACTACTACTCATTATTATCACACATTACGAAGGGCCAGCCGGCCAACTACTATTCCTCTTACTACTATTAATAAACAATTTATAAATTTGCCAGACAGAGGCAACATTATTGTCAAGTGTCAACTTATGGTTTTTGAAGAGTCATGGTGTCCAAATTCATCAGAAATTCGTCAACGCTGAGAAGTGGTATTACTTTCTGGGAGTTGTAGTCTTTTGATTTTGAATACTAGGAAACTTGAGTACTTAAAAACTAGGGCTGATTGATTGATTGAGGTGATGAGTAAGTCCTAAATGTTACTGTGCCACTCGTATTGGTTGGACACTTCTATTGCCCAAAAGGTTGAGGTTGTATCAAATGCAGTGTGGATAAATGATAATTGTCAATTTCCATTGAGTACATCATAGATTGTGAGATGGGAATGACACTGATGCATTGTTATCTTTTAGCATAAAACACTGGGTTACTAGAAAGTTGAAATATTGTGATATTTCTCAATAGAACTTCTTTGTTTTGTATTGGGGTACCTTAAAGAATTTTTACAAAATGTTCAGCATTTTGAACAAGGATGGCCAAGTTAGAATCACGTGTCCATTATTATTTGATAGTCATGGTGAAAATAATTTACCTGTGACAACAGGTTGTAACACTTAAATATGTCCACAAATGACAATGAGTTTTGGGAGGATAAAAGTATCCAATTTTTCATTGATTAAGTAGTTTCCATTGACCAAATCCTTCATAGAGATTTGATTTCCTGATGGAGAGGTGGCCCACTGAATATATTTACTTTATCACACAGGGATCATGATGTTGCACATAATGATAAGATTACTAGTTATGCTATTAACTTTTTCTGTAGGGATGACAAAAAAACCCGATCCGACCCGAACCCGTCGGCGACCCGCCCCGAATGGGTCAGATATTTACTGACCCGGCGGGTCAACGGGCGGGTTTGGACAGTAACCCATGACCCGCCACGGGTCACGGGTCGGGTTCGGGTCAGTGTCGACCCGACCCGAGCCGCCCGATTATTTATTTATTTATTTTATTATTATTTCAAAAAGCCTGAACCCATTACCCCCATTAACCCCAACCCAATTTAATCCATTAACCTATTAACTCCAAGCCCAAATTAATCCATTTGTGCCCTAAAAAGACTCAAAACCTCAAGCTCAATTACTGAAAAGTAGGTTATGCACCTGGTTTTTTGCTGAGTTTCAGAACGTCAATGACTCAATTGCTCAAAAGCAAGTTATGCAACACTGCTGTTTGCTGAGTTTCTGATCTCTGCCACTATTGCGTTCGTGAATAGTGATCTCGCCTTTCACTCTTTCTCAGTCCCTATGGCTTCCAACCGTCGGCGTTTGCTTCTCAGTTGTCCGTTTCACATCCTCTCGGCTCTCGCAATAATGCTCGACTCTCAAGAAGTAAATAATTGTTCCCCATTTTAAATAAGTTCTGTCCAATGGCTTTCAAAAATATAATGTATGATATTGTAAACCCTCTATATTCATAAAAAAAAAAAAAAGAAACGGGTCAACAAGCGGGTCAGTTGGCTGACTCGAGCCGTCCGTGACCCGACCCGAACCCTATAATTGGCGGAAATGGGGCGGAAATGGGTCATAAAAAATCTCGCGGGTCGGCCACGGAATTGGCCGACCCGACCCGTTGCCATCCCTATTTTTCTGAGAGGCAGCTGGTTAATGTTTAGAATGCAGATGAGTGTTGGTCCAGTTTTTAGTAAAATTCTACCTGAATAATTTTTGCTTATCTAGTTCACAATTACCATGAAATCGAATATGCTCCTCCGTACTTCTTGATTGCATTCTACATTCCTTCACAACTAGCATGCTTTCATCTGTTCCAATAGATAAAGCTGACTTGTGAGTTGTGACATGTGTAAAAAAGGGATGAATATAAGGAGTTTGAAAAGTTAATCCAAGAGGATCTGAAAGAGATAGACAACCGCTTGGAAGAAGAAGAGGCAAGCAGTTCTTCCTACATTCAACTGACATTTACAGTAAGGAATTGCATAACTGACATTGTTGCTGATTCATTTTGCAGTATGATGCAGCTGAGACAATTGAAGAAGCCGAGTCTCTGGAGCAGAGGTAAGTTAAAAATGTGGACATGAAAATACTTCTTTTGGATATCGTTTTACCTTAACATTCTTGGGATCTCAAATAATATTATCATCTCTGCTGTTGATATCTTCAGGACCCGTAAGGAGAGAGTAGAAATGCTTAAAAAGAAGAAGTTGGAGATTAAGGCTGCTAAATCTGTTACTTCTAGTAGTACTGAAGTCACAAAGAAAAAGTCTAGCACTGAAGAATCGTCAAGTGATGATGATAATGATGATGTTTTGACAGTTGATTGGAGAGCAAAACATCTTTAAATTGTTACTCCTATATTTGCAGGTAGTTCTCCACCCCTCTCTATCTATCTATACTCTTGGCATTCATTAAATTGATTGGTTGATAGTTGGTTTTATTTGATACTTACAAATATGGATAGGATTGCTTTCTGTTTCAGCCTAGTCGAGTTCCCATCACAATGAAGTTGAAATGGATCCTTGTGCTAGTTGACCATCGATTTTGCTAAAGACAAAGCTTCTGTTTCTCCATCTCGGCTTCCATTTTCAAAAAGCATGAGTAATCTAGGTAGTTTCCAATTCCAAGGCTGTATGGAGTTGGCAAATGGACTAAAGATGAACCTGCAGGGAATTTGATGTATGCCTGCATTCAGCTGTATATTGATTGATGAGCCAACTTCAAGACAGTAGACTGGGTTAACTTTGATACGGAATTTTACTCCTCAAAATGCAGTTATGGATATATATACTTCAATCGATGTCAAATTTCATTACAATGTATTTTAAATCACTATTCATAACTATCTACGTATCTCGTGATTCTTAATTCAATTTAAAGAGTCGAATATTTTCTCTCTATTGTTTACAGGTTATCTTTAGTTTTCAATTTTCTAAAATACCAAACAAGGAAATTTTTTTATAGAGAAAACTCAAATTGATTTTTTTTTTAGGGTGTGTTTGATTGGGCAATGTTTTCCAGGAAAAAATCACTTTTCCACATTTTTTCGGGTTTTGGTGTGTTTGATTGCATTTTCTTTTCCTGGGAAAGGTTTCAGAACTTTTCTCGAAATCGTTCTTTTCCTTGTTTTGGAGGAAAACGTTTTTCTTGGGGGGAGGTGGTTTTTGTTTTCCGGGAAAAGTTTGATACTTTTTTTTCTTTTTTTTTTAATGACAATTTACTTTAACTATAAAGATAAGGAAAATGATCAAATTTCATTAAAATAAAACTCAAAAATAAGGAAAATAACATTATTTTTCAACTTTCAAATTAACCCAATCAAACACCTACAACTACCATTTTCCTGAAAAATCTTTTCCTGGAATTCATTTACCCGGAAAAACGTTTCCTTCTAACAATTTTCCAGATTTGCAATCAAACACACCCTTAGTGTTTTTGGTGAAAATAATTCAATATTACAAATACGGGAAATGAATTATATTCTTCTCTCTATACTACAAACGCACAAAAACTAAAAATAAATTTGAAATTCAAATGGAAGATTAAAACATGAAGGGATAAAATACTTTCTTCATAAAAAGTAGCGCAAATGGTCCAAAAAAAAAAAACTTTGGTTTGCAAATGGTCAAAAAAAAAAAAAAAAATTTGGTCTTATTTGGTCAGAATTTCGATGGAATCAGTCAGTTAGCTTAGTTAATCAAAGTCATTGTTGAAATATTAGGTGCGCATTTGGTCCATTTCACTTGAAATAAATTGCACAAAAGGTTCTAACTTTAGGTATTGTTACAATCAAATCCCAAAGTTTAAAATATATATACTTTCATCCCAAATTTAGTTAAATTGTATAATTTTATATTTTATTTCTTTTATGGGTGCTCATTTGTTCCGTAATTAATTTTATTGAATTAATTTAATACCAATTAAATAGTTTTTATAAAAAAATTTCAACACAGTAGCATTTGTTTGTATTAATAAAATATCACAACTTTCAAAAGTTTTCTTTAACATTAAAAATGCGCATATTTTGATTTTAATCAAAAGTTGATTTTAATCAAAGTTTGAAAAATATATACTTTAATCCCAAATTTAGTTAAATTGCATAATTTTATATTTTATTTTTTTATGGGTACTTATTTGATCCGTAATTAATTTTATTAAATTAATTTGATACCGATTAAATAGTTTTTATTAAAAAATTTCAACACAGTAGGATTTGTTTGTATTAATATGATATCACAACTTTCAAAATTTTCTTTAACATTAGAAACGCACACATTTTGATTTTAACCAAAATGTACGCGTTTCTAATGTTAAAGAAAATTTTTGAAAGTTGTGATATTATATTAATACGAATAAATGCTACTGTGTTGAAATTTTTTGATAAAAACTATTTAATCAGTATCGAATTAATTCAATAAAATTAATTACAGACCAAATTTAATTTAACTAAATTTTAGATTAAAGTATATATTTTTCAAACTTTGGGACTTGATTGTAACAATACCTAAAGTTAGGACCTTTTGCGCAGTTTATTTCAAGTGAAATGGACCAAATGCGCACCCAATTTTTCAATAATCGACTTTGACGAACGGTTAAACGGACAGATTCCATCCAAATGGACTATTTGCATACCAAATTTTTTTGAACCATTTGCACACTAAAGTTTTTTTTTTTGGATCATTTGCCATATCTTTTATTATTTGGGACTAAATCTGCAACATGACTAATTTTTTGGGATTATTTGCCAAAATCCCTTCGAATGACTTGTCAAGAATGTATACAACCCTATATTGGTATTATATAATGTGGAATGAATTGATAATTAGGATGATTATTAGATTATAAGTTCACGACCTCACTCCATGCTGTGGGCTTGATCATAATTTAAGTGAGTGCATGTTTGGAAAAGTTTGCAAGTGCTAATAAATTAGTCAAACTCTATTTTACTTGGATAATAATGATCTGTTCCCCACTTGTGGGTACGTTATGACACTCACAAGTGGGGAAAAAAAATCGTAGGGGATCGGGCGGCACATCCGTAAATCAAAGCTTGATTATGTATTATTCATCTAATTTAATGTAAATACCAAAAAAAATTTTAAAAAATTTAACCTAGTAACGTGGTGTCACCAGACTTCCCCATGTGAGGAATAGAACAAAAGTGTTTACTTGGATACACCTACGATGTTAACTTAGGGTTATATATAAATTTTTCCAAAAACAAGAGCATGCTGGAAAGCAAGAATAGGCATATATTGATTAACAAATCAAATTATAAGCTGGGTTACAACTGTACCGAAAGGTATAGGTGAGTGGTGGGAAGGCCACCAAGGTTTAGCGATAACATTGAAGTTTAATAAGTGGTGGTACAATGTTGAGTCACTGCCTTGTCATGTTTCAGTCTTCTAACAGGCTTTTGCCATTTGTTTTAAACTTTTAATGCTGCAATTACACATTGTGATACAAACCGGAAACTAGTTTGATTAAAGAAATACCTGGAAGCTCAAATATACGGAGTCGTTGAGGGAAATGAGATTGGTACAAAAAAGTTCACACCCGAGTAGAAGGTGAAACGAAATTAACATATTATTCAGGAAAATGCTATGAATGTACACATATGCCTTATCGCCCCCGCCCCCAAAAAGTTTGCGTGGCCTATACCTCTATTAATATGTGAACATTTGTGTATACGTGTATAACATCTTCCTCTTCTGATACCCTTTTTCCTTTTTTTTTTCTTTTTCCTTTGCTCCATCAAGTTGGGTTGCCACTTTAGACAAATAATAATATTCGAAGAAATATATGTACAAGATGGAGTATATGGTCCTGCTTAATTTGAAATTAAATCATGTTATTGAAGTGGGCTTAAGCGTCACCAATTTAATTAGTAAACAATAACTGATGAGATTAATGGTTTTAAAATATGGTGTAGTAACTGTTAGTGGTCTCTTTGCATCTCCAGATTTCCATTAAATTATGGTTAATAAATAATAAGTCGGAGAACTTATCCCAAGTGTCCAATCGTCATCTCCCACAAATCTCTCATACGGAGATTGCATGTCAACCATGAGTTAACTCTAATTAATTGTAATTTGATATAAAGTAATTAACTCTGATAAAGCTTTCATTCACAACCTGGAACTTGATAAGAACATGGAAGAGAAAATGAATGTTTATTGGAACTTTATACGAGCATGTATGCTAGCTTTATTTATATTTTGCATAGTTGGCACATTTTGTTTTGCCCACTATCTCTATCACCAGGGACGCAAAATGTTTATACGCCAACTACCTTTTTTTTTTTTGGGTTGGGGGGGGGGGCATGTTAACACTACATTAGTGGTACTGAGAAAAATATTATGCTCATTGTTGAGCATTTGAAAAAATAAAAAATAAAATAAAATGTGCCCCTTATTGGGTGGCGAAGGGTCAAGTTCAAAATACCGGATTGGACATGCCCTTTTAAGTTGCAGGAGATATTTGACAGGATATAGCAATGGATTTTCTGCTAGAGTTACCATGTACTCAAAGGGGACGTGATTCAATTTTCTTAGTGGGTTGACCAATTTTTGAAGATGGCTCACTTCATAACTTGTTGAAAAATGTCAGATGCCTCGAATGGCTCTCTCGGAGTCTCGGGGGGTTCCTCATCTGAGATCCCTGAGGAATAGGATCAAGTTGCCCTTGCTAACAACTTGATGCACTATTTCCCTTCAATCCTTTGAGTGAAATGCGGAACAAGAAAAGGAAGGAAAATCCATGGATCGACTCCATTATTGTAATTTGTGAAGTTATCCAATCACACGGGGTTCTGAAATCTAGCGCATTTGATAGAGACACGAATTTTCTCGGTATTTTTAGATGACATTGTGAAGGGCGTTCAAGACTCAGCTTAACAGAAGAAGTATTGCCCAGCTGTAGATTTGGTGTCCGATAGAATTGCTATGGTGATATATGGTGGATCTCGAGCATCCGAATTTGTTTGTTAGCCAAAAGTTTGAACTTCCTTTTTTTTTTTGTATTTTAGTGTTAGTTTTGCAATTCAGATTTATGAATTTTTTTTTTGTTGGATCACTTTTATATATTTTCTAGAACTACTTGTCTATTTAAAATGTACTTCCCACATACCATTCACTAATTCAATTTTTGATTAAAAAGATTATTGGATTCTAATTTTCGGTATTTTGTTATTGCCTTGTCAGATTGGGTTTTTTGTTTTGGGTATGATATATCTTACGAGAACTTAACTATTAGATTTACCTCGATGTAAAATATATTGACTTATTTCATGGTATTTTTAATTTTTGACACCACGTTGTTTAAATCACAATGACTTGATTTTCATTTTATTTCGTGGAATTAGTAAACCATTTTATCACATTATCGCCTTGTTAGTTTATTAAAGGTCAACCCTAACGATTAGTTTATGCTCACGTTGTTCTTTCGGATTTTCTCCTTTTTTCACATTTATATTTATATTAATTTCAATAATTCCTAAACTCAAGAAAATAAAAGTCACGATTTTATTAGTTGTCTATTAACAATTATCTGAAAGATATATATTTTGGAAAAAATGATTTTTGGTTTAAATTATATCAAACAACTTATAAGACAAGGCTCCCTTCCATGAAAAAAAAATGATAATACATTGTTTTATAGGAACAAAACACCTATCACAGATAGAAACAGCCACGACAGCGGCTAGGAATGGTGCCTCTTGATTCCGTCGATTGGGAGGGGTAGAATTAGTCTTTTTCATTTATTATTATTTCTTTAAAAGAAAGTTAATAAAAAGAGTCTAAGATATATATAATCCCTTGAAATGAGGTGTCCAGTCCACGTTCAAAACGTTACAATATTTAAACATGCGTTTAGAATTTTATTTAATATAAAATTCATGGACTAAATTGCCCCAGCCCTGTTTCCACTTTTGATTTTCTCATTCTTGAAATTTAATTTGAAGAGTCCATATAGAATAGCTGTGTCGTCAGAAAAAAGATTTAATTTAAGACCTTGTTTAATACAATACAAATTTTATCAATTTTTTCTCTCTCTTCATTTCTAACCACCCATTTAATTATTTAATATATTTTTTTTCAAATTTCAACTATACATTTAACACGTAAATAAAAAAAAAAATCAAATTTATACCCCAAAGAACATACCCCAAATTATAGATGCTGACCTCCAGCCGTATGGAGGCCTGGATTTTACTAATATATATCTTATAATTTATTATATCCAACTCTAATCCAGCATTAAGACAAGGTTTTTGATATGTATAAGGTCTTATTTTCTTATCAATATATCTTATAATTTATTATATCCAACTCTAATCCAGCATTAAGACAAGGTTTTTGATATGTATAAAGTCTTATTTTCTTGTGATGTCACATGCATCCCTTATCATCAAGCCTTCTTATAATAACCAAGTGAAATGTATATGTTACGTTCCTTCATTGGCATTAGGAAAATGATTTGTATTAGCATATGTTTTGCTGCTAACCCTCTTTTCCATATATATATATATATATATATATATATATATATAGATATATATATATATATATTCTTTACTATTATATTTGCCCACTTTCCTTTTTTTGTACAAATTTTCAGGTTTTATTTTTTTTAATATTCATTTACTTCTCAATTACTCATTCAAAATTAAATTTTTCAATATATAATCTCAAACAATATTTAACATATTTGCACGGAAGAATTTTTAAGTTAGAATTATTATTCATAAGTAGGATTAGAAGTTATATGAGATGTACGTTATCATTGATTGATATTGTGGAGCTCATATGATACTAATACATAAATATGACATATTAAAAGATATTGATACAATTCTTTTAATATATTCATAAATAACTTGATCATTCAAATTCAATGAGTTTCTAACAATAAATTTGTTGCATGTTCTCTTGAAACTATATAGAAACTCTTTATAATTAGTTAATTGTTATTTTAGAATTTTTAGCAAAATTCTCCTTGGTTTTCTATTAACTCATGATAATTATACGTCCATTATAATTAATTAATCTCGCCAAATGATCGATCAGTGAAGTTTTTAGTGAGATTACAAAATAATTATTCATGAAGTTCAAAAGTTTTAGTATTGATTTTAGAGAAATCACCAATCTGAATTTATTTATATTTTCGATCGTGGTCAATCGATCTATTACATTTTTAATAGATTTAGATGATTTATTAATGTTGGAAGCGCACATATATTGAAAACCATATATAGTTTTACTATATATTTTTTTCCGACAAAATTAATAAAAGACTGTTTGGATGGAAAGACATACATTGCACATGATTTGTTGTTATGATGATGTTACTTGAAACATATTTTTATATATTCAAGTCCAACCTAATCGATCGAACAAATATATGTTATTACCAATTGTTTCTATAGGAAAATGTATACGCAAATCCTATGTATACGCAAATCCTATCCCGGGGTATGCCATGTTTCTTACCAAGCTACTTAATTGGTACTTAATTACTATATATCTATTATATATACACATTTAATTTTATACCGAGCATTGCCGTGACGTATGAATTTTATAATTAGCAGACAATAAATTTAAATCAGATCATAATACCTTTATTTTCTAATAATTAATATATTTTGTCACTTAAATTAATTTTTAAGACAACATGAAATATATTTCGTCTTTAATAATTACTCGTCCATGATCAATATTAAAATTTGCCCAATTAGCCATTATTTATCTGCAGTTAATCAACTATAAAGATAAAGAACCCAAAAATAAATTTAGACTTGCAAAGGATCTTTGCATACCACGTACGGCAACAAGTTTTCTATTTTTTATTGTTTAGACTTCATAGCTAGAAATATTATTTCTTTTTATTCTTTTAAAGATATTTTAGAATGGGAGCAAAATTAAGGAGATAAAAACGTTTACACAATTTATGCAAATAGTACATGTTCATAGAACATGATCAGATGACTAGTTTTATAGAGTTTACAAAATGACCATGTATAATAATTATATATAACCCATTGTTTGGAGATTCTACGTACAAAAGCTTTAAATACTGGTGAATCATCATGTTGTTTTTTCTTTTTATTTTTTTATTTTTTTCTTTAAAGTAAAATCATTTTGCACGTTTACATTTAACTTGATGGTTAATATACAAATATCATTTTCATATAATTTATGCGTATCTGCTTCTAAAATCAACAAAATTAGCTTTAAAAAAAGGGGAAAAGTGGCCAAATTATGATCAAAATTTTGACCGATTGCTACCGGTGCCACCAAGATCGTCGGAAAATTTTTCAAATTAGGGGCAAAAATTTGATCGGCTACCATGGTGTCGCTGGATAATTTTCTAAATTATTGGAACTTCCTCGCCGTGTTGATTCTAAATTTGGTCTTGAATTTTAAAACAAAGATTGTAGGGGCTTAGAAAATGCCCCGATGGCACTGTAAGTACGATGACTTACGGTGCCATCGATGGTATTAGATCAATACTAGGTACTTTCAAGTTGAATGTTAAGTTATTAATATATACATGTGAGGCTGTGACTGACGTGTTATTTGTATAAGGTCAATAGTTAACATGGATTGCCTATCGGATCCTCTTAACATTTATGCCGTCGGGTTTCTCCACCCCACCCCCCCCCTCTCTTTCTCTGAATAGATGATATATGGGGTTTCAAATGGAAACCGTCAATTACATTCAAAAAAAAAAAAAAAAAAAAGACACCATCAATTACATTTAAATTGAATCCAACTTCATACACTATTTCATTCAAAAATATGTAATAATTTCTTTTTGGAGTTGATTAATGATGTCATCTGATTAATATGATATTTCAATTGATGTGTCACACCACCTTAGAATGCACCATAATAGAAACCTTGAAATGCACTCAACCAACTTCCTCATTTTTGTTCAATACTCCTTTTTAATTACGCATTGAAAACTTATTAAATCATATTCGTCTTACTCGATCAGATAAATCTAAAATGTCAATCAACAACTGCAATAACAAATTACTAAATTTTAAAATTGACAAAATTGGGTGTTTCAGCTATCCACTTTAAAACACTTATTTCTGGACCCAAATTTTCAACGAAAATCTTAAAAAATCATATTTTTACGTCTTTGTTCCCTTATTTCTAATAACATACATCTTTAAAAAGAAAGTATCCTGTTTCGAAAATCCGATTCTGGCGGCAAAATAAAAATGTGTCGTGATCTTATTTTCTAGACAATATTCATTTTTTTTTTTCTGAATCAGACACAATATTCATTTTTAAAATCAACATTTTTTTATTAACATTTATCACCTTTTCGCGTGAAACATTTGACTTCACTGGATTTGTCCCCGCCGTTCATTTGGGTTACTAATCGGAGATGTCACGTCATCTCTTTCCATTTTGCTTATAAATTAAAAAAAAAAAAATGCACTCGTGGCCTCTAATTTATATACATGTTATATTTTTATATTTACAAATACAAAAACCACACACATTAGTTTCTCTCTCTATTTCGCTTTTCATCTGTATATATAGCCATTGATTCTTATCGAGCAATTGTAACTACATACTTCTCTTTCTCCCTTTTTCGTGACTCGTGATTTGAATTGAGGCTCTATTCTGTTACAATTTACAACTATGAAGTCTTAAATCAGTACTTGTGATTGCCTATTGCCTTTTTCCAGTTTTTTTGGGGCCAACAATATATATATGTTTCAGCTCTCGCAAATTCTTTCCAGATTTTGTTCCTAAATTCCCTCGCCACAGAATCTGATTAATCTCTCAATATTAAAATCAGTTCCAATCTCAGCATTTTTCGTGGAGAAAAAAAAATCAAAACTTAATCCGGTTCGAATCCTAATGGCGTTGAAGAAATCGACTACATTCAGGATCGGCGACGCAGCAAACGGAAATCGCGATGAAAGCGAAGGTAGCTCGAGTGGGGGAAGTGATGAATACGAGGTGCAGGATTTGAGAGATAGAATAAAGTCGTCGAGGGGAAGCCGGTTCAATTTGATCGAGAACGAGTTAGGGTTTGAGGCGAACCGGCGGCGGTTTAGCAGGCAGGGCGTCATTAATGGCCTCAAAGATCTTTCGCGAGGCTTAGTTATTCATCCCGATAACCGGTACGTACATACTCTATAATCTATATTTGCAGAAAATAAATAAATCGTGTGTGCACATATATATAGATATGGAATGTTTGTATCTATATATGTATAGCAGAGGAAAAAATTATGAGAGAGAATGAAGAGAGAGAGAGGGGTGTATATTGTTGATATATTGTTGAGGGGGTAGAGGGAGCTATTCCCGCCATGATCACTGGTGGTCACGTGGCTTGTAGAGAGAGGTGGAGCTATACTTGTCAGTTGTTTTTTTCCCTGGACATTTTGGGCTTAAAATGGACACTTTGTGTCAATGGGCGAGGTTAAAATTGTCAATTCAAATTCTGGAGGTGGTTAAACAAAACGAATAAAATCTTCGACATGGTGGGAGAACTCTTTGGGTGGCTATAATTTTAGTGCCACGTGTAAAACAGTTTAATTTGTAATTCTTTGAAATTAGAATCACATTATTATACCAACGGCTAGTAAAAGATCAAAATCACATTTGTAATTTTTAATTTGTTATCCTTCTCTCTCTATCTCGATTTGAGTTTCTTTTCCTTCTCTCTCTAATTTTTCAATTTTTCAATTTTTTATTTTTTTAATGGAAGTTTCTGGGGGTGACGGAAGGAAATGGTTCTCCACTTGTATTGTAGCTGAATGCCCAAGTTGCACACTTGCACTAAGGACAAAAATATCCGTTTATATTTTTGATAAAGGAAGGAACACATGTGAATAATGGGTGAACACTTATTTCACTTTGCTTGGATAAAATTGGAACATATAGCATCATAAAAAAAAAAAGGGACAAATTAATAAGCTTCGAATCTTAGAACAACTTCTAAACAATTTTAATTTAAATATGTACATAAATAAGTGATGGATAAGTTAATAGTATTGGTAGTTCTATAAAAACTTTTGACCAGAAATTAATTTGACCATTTATAAATGATTTGTTGATTAACTAAATCAAACCAAAGAAAAATTAAATAATATGAAATTAGGATCCCATGGGACGTGGAATTTACAAACATTGCGTGTTTAGTTACAAAAAGTTTGTAGCAGTTCATGAATACTGAGCTTGATGGAGCTTTTAAAAACTATTGATCATCTAGGTTGACGATATAGCATGGTGCACTGAATGGTGTAGAAGTAGAAGTAGCTAAACTTCATCTATTAGACTTCACATTTCACCGATCAAGCCATCGTGTAGAAGTATCCTTTTCCTTTAGTTATTTATTTTTGTAATTGGGGCCATTTGAGCGCCAATTCTGCGATAATATATTCGTTAGTCTTTTCCTATCTATCATGTAACTATGTTTCAAGTAGAGCAATGATTGTTGAAGGTCAAATGCAGATGGTATAAGGCATGGGAGAAATTCATACTGATATGGGCAATTTACTCATCCTTCTTCACCCCGATGGAGTTTGGGTTCTTCCGGGGACTGCCTAAGAAACTTTTCCTATTGGACATTGCTGGTCAAATCGTCTTTCTTGTCGACATTATCCTTCAATTTTTTGTAGCCTACAGATCTACTCATTCCTACAAAATGGTTTATCAGCATACTCCAATAGCCCTCAGGTCAGTACAACTTCTTCATAATTCATACCCTATGCTTTCCTTTTATTTTTCCGATGTTGAAATTTCCTCTGTTTCATTCATTGCAGGTATCTCAAATCCTATTTTATCATCGATCTCTTAAGTTGTATGCCTTGGGATATTATTTACAAGGTCTGATTCTCTAATTCTTCGAGTATAGTTTAGTTTGATGTCACTTTATGGTTGTAGACTGAATCATAAATGGAAATGTTATATAGGCTGTTGGAAGTATAGAAGAGGTGAGGTACCTTCTATTCATCAGATTGAGTCGAGTTCGAAAAGTTATTGACTTCTTCCAAAGAATGGAAAAGGATATAAGGATCAATTATCTCTTTACAAGAATCATAAAACTTATTACAGTTGAGCTCTACTGCACGCATACAGCAGCTTGCATCTTCTACTATCTAGCAACCACTTTGCCAAAGGAGAAAGAAGGATACACATGGATTGGGAGTTTGAAACTCGGTGACTATAGTTATTCACACTTCAGAGAGATTGATATATGGAAGCGATACACAACTTCATTATATTTCGCCATCGTTACCATGGCAACAGTTGGTGAGTGTTAATTTTACGTACTTATGTTAAAAGCTTCCTCTCTTCCTCATCAGTCTTGTATTATCCTAACCAAATATCTCTTTTTCACACAGGGTATGGAGATATACATGCCGTTAATCTAAGAGAAATGATATTCATTATGATTTACGTCTCTTTTGACATGGTTCTTGGTGCATACTTGATTGGTAACATGACAGCATTGATTGTGAAAGGATCGAAGACAGTAAGATACAGGGATAAAATGACAGATGTTATGAAATATATGAACAGAAATAAACTTGGAAGGGAACTCCGTAATCAAATCAAAGGTCACTTGAGATTGCAATATGAAAGCAGCTATACTGATGCTTCTGTTCTCCAAGATATTCCAATCTCACTGCGTGCTAAGGTATCTAAATTTTTTGTCACTTTTTGTGATGTGAATAGTTTCTGTCTTCTTTGTACAAGAAACAATGAGAAATCATTTATTTCTTGCAGATATCTCAGTCTTTGTACAAGTCTTATGTTGCAAATGTTTCTCTATTCAATGGATGTTCCGAGGAATTCATCAATCAAATTGTAAGTTCTTTTCTTGTTACTTCACTCTATATATCATTTGATATGTTATCATAACTGGATGGAATTTTCTCCTTTGATTTTCCATAACTTAAATGATCTCTTGAATCTGTGCTAAACTAATTTGCCTGAGATTGATCATCCTTTCCAGTTCCTTCTCCTTTTTTATTTTTATTAATTAATTAATTAATTATCATTATTATTATTATTATTATTATTATTATTATTATTATTATTATTATTATTTTGGCGCAGGTAACTAGAGTTCATGAGGAATTTTTTTACCCAGGGGAAGTTATAATGGAACAGGGCAATGTAGTGGATCAACTCTATTTTGTCTGTCACGGTCTTCTGGTGAAATACTTTGCCTTGCAATTTGCTGATTCAAAAGACCATCCATATGCTCCTTTATTATGAATATCAAATCTCATACAAATTTCCTGATTCATTGCCGATGCAGGAGGAGGTCAGCATTGGGTCAGATGGATCAGAAGAGACTGTATCACTTCTAGAGCCTGATAGCCAGTTTGGAGAAATTTCCATTCTTTGCAACATTCCTCAGCCATATACAGTTCAAGTTTTGGAATTGTGTAGGCTCCTCCGAATCGATAAACAGTCTCTCTCCAATATTCTTGACATATATTTCCATGATGGGCGGAAAATCTTGACTAACTTACTGGAGGTAATTTGATTTGACTATACTGCTAAAATTACTTCTTAATAACAGTTCTTTTTCATTTTCCTGAGTATAATGTGGGATTCAATTTTGATTAGGGAAAAGAATCCAATCTTCGAGTGAAACAACTGGAATCAGATATCGCAATACATATTGGAAAACAAGAGGCTGAGATTGCCTTGAAGGTGAATAATGCTGCTTATCAAGGTGATTTGTATCAATTAAAAAGTCTGATTCGTGCTGGAGCTGATCCTGACAAGAAAGATTATGATGGAAGATCCCCCTTGGTATGAATTGACCTGACCAAATGACGTTCTTTACACTCTCTTTAAGAGCATTTGTCAAAGTGTTTACATAAGATTAAAAGACTAGTGAATCCCTAAAGTCCATTTTCTTCGAACAGCATATTGCAGCATCACGAGGCTACGAAGATATTACATTCTTTCTGATACAAGAAGGTGTAGACGTCAATGCTGCAGGTAAATTTTTTAATTGGTTGACATGAATTCACTTGCGAGTTCTGGAATTTTTTGAATAATATTTGTATGAACAGATAATTTTGGGAACACGCCTCTGCTCAAGCCATCAAGAGTGGACATGACAGAGTTGCTTCGTTGCTTTCTAAAGAGGGGGCCTTGTTGAAGATTGATAATGCTGGTAGTTTTTTGTGCACCTTGGTTGCTAGAGGAGATTCTGATTTTCTCAGAAGAGTTTTATCTCACGGCATTGATCCGAACTCCAAAGACTATGATCATCGGACCCCACTACATATAGCTGCTTCCCACGGATTATATTTGATGGCAAAGTTGATTTTGGAGGCTGGTGCTAGTGTTCTCTCAAAGGACAGGTAAAACGCATTTCTCTCGTCTAAGTTTATTTGCTTTTGTCAATATTTGTCAGTTTCTCTAGCAAGTTTGTTGAGCATTAGTTGAAAAAGGATTTATGCTCATCTGCTTTTAGTTTGTTGAGTTACAAACATTTCTCATATGGGTAATTTATGGATTTTCAGATGGGGAAACACCCCCTTGGATGAAGGGAGAATGTGTGGAAACAAGAATATGATTAGACTTCTCGAAGAAGCTAAAGCTGCCCAGTTATCCGAATTCCCTAATCTCTCTCAAGAAGTCACAGGTACGAAGTTTTCAGCTTCTTTATGAACTATATAAGCAAAAGTTTTGAGTTGTTTTCTCATGTGCACCCATAATTAAAGTTCACAATTTTCATAAATGGTCAACTTTGATGTCAGATAAAACGCACCCAAAGAAGTGCACAGTGTTTCCATTCCACCCATGGGACTCCAAGGAGGGTAAGAAACTTGGCATTGTGATGTGGATTCCTCACAGCATTGAAGAGCTAATCAAAGCAGCATCTGAGCAACTTGAATTTCCACAAGCTTCATGTATATTATCGGAAGATGGAGGAAAAATTTTGGACGTCAATATGATTAATGATGGCCAAAAGTTGCATTTGGTTGATGAGACAAATTGAATGTCTCTCCATTGTATATAGTTTTGTAAAGCATTTCTGTTGCCCTCTTTAAGTTTATGCTCCTGAAGCATCACATGTCGAGTTTTTGAAGGTAGAATCACTCGGCGCAATCTTCCCCCAGAAGAAATAGATGAGGATCCCTTTCTTTTATGGTCTATATGACATAATGGTTTAAACGAAACGATTGACTGGAAGTGAAGGCTGGATTTCTTAACTTCGGGAGAAGGGGTAGTCTCTTGTTGTTAGATGAGGATGATTATTGTAGTAGCATGTACATATGTTGGAATAAGAATGTCGATGCCACAAAGGTTTAGAGAAATTGGTTTTGAATGTTTATGCGCACGGTACGGTGTTGTGAGAACATGCATGGTGGTGTTGAAAATGTTGGTTTAGTTGTACTATTTACAATTTGATAAATTGGTCTGCACAAGGACTTCAGTCGATAAGGTTGCCCAAAGCCTCATTCTATTTTGAAAATTGAAATTGTTGATCTAATTCTATAATTACGGCTGGCTTGTTGAGTTGTCTAACAAAACGCTATCAATTATGCATGTCTTTTTTTTTTTTCTTTTTTTCTTTTCTGTTTGTTTGTTTTGTGTTTGTGGAATAGGAATCAATTATGCATGTTATTTTCAATCGGTATCCATTTTTATTTTTTGTGTTGAACAAATGCATTATATTTATGGTCCACAAATGCTTTATAACTTGTCCTCTAATTGTTTACTAGTACGTTGTATACTTTTCAATATATTATGTTCTTTCTAGATTCTTCTCTATCTTCTCTTTTCGTTGTATACAAAACCCTAGTCTAGTAGTCTCGTAGTCTTATCTTATCCATTTCTAATGATCCTGGAATTTACATTAGAATTTTATTTGTTAGTTTTGGACTAGCTAGTTATATACAAACGCCTTTTTCATTAATTTTTTATTTTTTATTATTTTCAATCATCATATAATTACTTTATATATTTTTAATATATATATTTTCTCCAATTTTCAACTATACATCTATTAGATCGTTCGAGTAAATCAATATAAATCAACAATATCTTCTATAGAACAAGCCCGATGTTTATGGAAAATTACAAAACCACCACTAAAATTCAAAATTTTCAACGTTAAGCAATGAACATTATTTATGTTTTCACCAATGTTCACTATATTATATCTTAAAAGATTTGGGTGGTGTGTCATTGTTAATTACATATGTGTACACAATGTATGTGCAATGACTAGTATAAATTATATCAAGTTGGCCTCCAAAACTATTTTAAATAATATTGAACATTAATTTTTATAGTTTAAAGTTTCTCTTTCAATTAAGAATTAATTAATGTTTGATTTCATTAATTTAAAATAGTTTTTTGATTTCCATGGCATAAATTCTTCTCAATCATAGCATATGTGTGCAAATAGTGGTGATACACAATCTATTTCTTTTAAAAATGTAATAAAATGACTACCGGTGAAAGTATAAGTAAATTTCAGTGATTAATATTGAACTTTTGAACTTTAGTGACCGTTTAAGAGTTTCACTAAAAATTGATGAGTGACTTTAGCGAAATTAACCGAATTTAAATAGTTCTATAAATCAAATAAAGTTTGTTGATCTCTTTGAGATTGCTACCTTTGAAAGGTTTCAATGGAGAAATATTATTCTCTTCACATGGGAATGAGATCAAGAGTGTATAATAATAATATATTATGAAGGTAACAATTATTAATGATTATCATTCTACTTCTGTCAAACATGCTTAATTAATTATATCTAATATATATGCAATATGACAAACATTGTTTAAGCTAACAAATTTCAAATTTTATTGGACTAAAAAACCAATTACGTTGAATTAATTAATATTTTGCTTTGAGCAATTTACTTGTGTCAAAAACTGCATGTGTCAACTATTGTGTTAAAATAGCATTATTAATCTTGGGCAAAATTTCCTTTGGCTCACCCAAATAATTTGCATACAAAATTTTATTTAGGTAAAGATTTTTTTAATTATTTTGTTTGGGTCAAATATTCTAGATCCATAAATGAAAAAATGGAATTGAAGCAAGTAAGCAGATCAACTCAAACATCAATTTGAAAATCATTATACTTTTCTATGAACAATGTATACTATATTCCAATTGTGTGTGATTGAGAATTACAGTCCCTGTAAATTTTTGTAAATTTCTGTGTTTTTTGTACAACTAATCTAACCCTAAAACAAAATCTTTTTCTATCACCAAAAAAATTAATCAGACCTCTTGAGATACTTGAATCCCACAGATGAAGCAAAACAATCAAGCTCATCTTTGTAAAGATTCATCAATTTCAACAATTCAGTAACCTTTGACTTTGTTCTTTCCCCACAACCAACTTGTAACACAACCAATAATTTCTCAAAGGCCCCTAATTGCATTGCCTCAATCACAACATTTCCATCTTCTCCCATGCAAATTAATTTCCACAATATTGAAACCACAAATCGAGTTGACATATCCGAAACTCGCAAGATCTTCTTCACAATTAATGGCATCGTTAACGCGTTTTCATACATCGCCTCTCGTCCTCGACCCTCGCTCGAAATGCTGTCCAAAATACCTAAAGCCTTCTCACAAGTACTTTTGTCACCATCAACAAGGATTTCAAGAATGCACGGAATTAACCCTAGTTCGACAAACTTTAAGGTTGTCACGTCACTTGTTTCTGATAATGTCATGTGGTAGATGACACCCAGAGATGCCTTTGTAGCTGAAGGGCAAATGGGTACTTTGACAATCTGAAACAATGCTTCCACCATGCCTTCCATTTCCATTAGGGGTTTTACAAAGCTTTGATCTTCTGAAATTAGTTCTTTCAAGACTAAAATGGCATGCTTTCTCGAAGAAAGATCATCACCCTTCAAGAACAATGCAATCGAGCTTAGAGAAATCTTTGATCCAAGCTTGGATTTTCCTTTCTCACCTAATGGAAACGTCCACGTAAGTCCAGCCAAGATTTCTTTGAGTAAATCATTATATTGTTCGTTCGAAAACCCCGCGAAAACCTCAAAACAAGCCGCCAATGCACAACCGGCTCCATTTTGCACGATACAACGCTTGTTGCGTTCACTTTCTCTAGCCAAACTCTTCATCTTTTGAATCAACTCGAGGCACTTTTTTGCATCCCGACGTTGAGTTGAGGCCTCTATTCTCTTACAAAGCTCCGAAACCTCATATGGGGCTACCGGAATCCTAGGAGTTGGTATCCTCTCAATGCCATAAGATTTGTTATCCACACACCAATCTTGAATCACCTTCCTTATAGCATGATTTGGGATCAAATCAGAGCTTCTAAGGACTTGATTTGTCACGGGGCATGTATTGTTACCAGCATCGATCCACTTCTCTATACTTTCTCGATCATACGTTATTCCAAAGAACTGTAACTGGGTCTTTCATCAAATCAAGCGAAATTGGGCAACGAAAATGAGTCGGGATGGTGAGTTCCATGTCAAGAAACTCATCTTTTCTAGCACCACCACGGCCGGTCCTCCTCCTCCTCCATGAGAAAATCGTAGTCATTGTATTTTTACAAGGAAATCACTTTTTATTGAATCAAGAGTTTATATGGAAAATACACTTGTTTGTAATTTGTAGAGAGATGAGTAAAGAATTAGATGGGATATTGGGTTATAGAATGTTGTGTGAATGTGAAAATTGAGATATATATGAGGAGGGGATGTAGGGGATTATGAGGGGTCAAAGGTAGACAAAGTTAGGAAATGAAGGAAACGTTCAAAATACTAGGTAAGGAAATTAGGAAAGGATACGTTGTAGTATTTGAATTGAATGTTTGACCGTTGAATATTTGAACGTGTGCGTGGATGAGTTGGCTCAAGTTTGACTAGCGACTGCTTCGCATTCCTATGCATGTGGTCGGTGGCTGACCGGATTTTTTCAATGGTTGGAGCCTCTACATTGACAGCTCTTCCTCGTGGGACCTAGTTAGCCGGCGATTTCATTTTTTTGTTTTTAAAATTTTAAATTCTTTCCTTGGATGTTTTTGAGCGAAGAAAATACTAATATATTTACACACAAAAGTATCCACATTCACATACTCATAAAATATGAAATTATTTCAAAAAAATAATAATAAGAAAATATGAAATAAATTAATGAAATTGCCATTTTAACTATTCATATGTCTGGAAGGTCCATATCCCTATTAGTATGTAAATAAATCAGTGTACATATTTTGTATATACTTGTAACATTTCTCTATATCATGTTTAAAATTATTTGTCGAAACCTCACTTACATTTATCCATTTTCCTAAATAAACTAATTTTTACGTTTCGTTGGAACTGTTTTTCACTTTTTGACCGCGTGTCCTTCAAAGAGAATCACATTTTTTCCCTATAAAAGCGGTTTCATAAAAAAGGAAGCTTATATTCCACTTACCATCTTTGTAAAGGGAAAATATAGTCAAATAATAATCACCATATATGTACTCGGTAAGTGGTATATAAACTTGGGCATTTTTGCTAACTCAATTGACAAGGCCATGACATTTTTCCTTTTGGTTTCTTAAAACTAATGGAGATTGCCATTTAAAATAAATTACTTCATTATAGAGAAACAATTTAATCAATACGATTCAAATTTTGAATTTTTATGGTAACCATATACAAATATGGACACGCATGTTCACGTGAAGTGAATGAATCGGCAAACAGAGGGAGTATTGACAATTTTGAAAAATTATTCTGTTTTGAAAAGAAAACCATTTAAAACAAAATAACTTTTGAATTAAATACATGTCGAGAAAGATATATCCAATAACAAGAAATATTAACATTTAAACTAAGATAGAACTCCAAATTCAAAATAGGTTTTGAGGGTAATTTACGATTATCAATTTTATTAGTTTAAGATTAAGACTTAAACTTGAACAGATGCATACTCCTTTTTTTTTTTTTAATTACAAGGGAGAGTGTTACTGACGCATACTTTCAATTAAAGAGACTAAAAATTGAGCATACTTGAGATGTGGCCATATGATATTGTTCTACTCAAGCGAGTTACCATTACTCAGCATATCAAGAAATAAATTTCACATCATTAGTTTATGCCTATCAATGTATAAGGACTTGAAATTCTCCTCCTAAAAAAAGACTTCTTAAAATAGACACTGAAAATATTCATTTGCCTCTTGTAACTTGTACCTAAATTAAGGCTTGTTTGATGTAATTGCTTTAGACTAAAAATTAATTTTTCCTTTTATTATTTTCTACTACTCATCTCATTAAATTTGACCATTTTTATATTTTGAAAACACGTTTTTACTTCTCAACGCCACACGTAGAAAATTATTATTTTATAATTTTTTTAATAGTCCTTAATTATCAAACATGCTTTTGTTGTATGTTTGAAAAAATTTAAAAACTCTTGTATAGTAATGTCTCTAATGATCCGATGCCTTAATATGCCCACAAGTGGGCACTTTAACGTGTTTACATATGGGCATCAAATCTTTGGTGCTTACTTAGTAATGTTTTGATGTCCACATGTTAAGGTGCTCACATTTAGGTCCATTATTGACACGTGCTTCCCTCCACCATTAAGGGTGGTGGCCACGTGTGGCCCATATGTGAGTACCTCAAGGTGCCAACATGTGAATAGGATCTTTGGTGCTCACTTGTAAGGTCTGTTGTTAAAATTCTAACTGGTTTTGTAATGCCCCGCTCAAAGTCGACCCGACATAATGTATATGTGTATGATGTGTTCATGAAATGTTTGGGAATGTATGAGACATGTCGAGTCGAAACGGTCGTCGAAATGATGAAAACGGAAATTTCAAGAATCTGGTTACGTCAGAATGTAAGGATTACGGCCGTAAATGTCAGGTTATGGCCGTAAGGGTCTAAGGTTACGGCCGTAAATGGTGAACAGTGGAAAATGTCCAAAAGTTTCAGAGAGCAAATTACGGTCGTATGATCTGAAGATACGGCCGTATGGTTGGAGTTACGGCCGTAAGGAATGGAGTTACGGCTGTAAGTTAAGAAGATGAAATGCAGGGGATTTACAGAGAGTTTATTACGGCCGTAGGATGGTATGATACGGCCGTATTAATAATGTTATGGCCGTAAGTAAGGGGTTACGGCCGTAAATGTGGAAGTTACGGCCGTAATTTTAAGTCGGCAGAATGGTATTTCTAGGTGATTCTAGCCATTTCTTGGGTATTCTTCACTTGGGCTCGACTCTAAGACCCCAAAACACTCCCAAAACCCTTCCAAGTCCCTCATGAACCTATGGAATCATCTCCCACTCCATATATGACCTATGTAATGCTTGTGTAATCTATGATTACAAGAAGGAAGGAAAGAAGAGAAAGAGAAGAGATGAAGAAGAATGAGGGTTATCTATGGTTCTTGAGCTTGATTTCTTCTATACTACGTGAGTAATAGGTGTATCTTATGTTATAGTATGAATATGGTATGTTGATAGTATGTTTCCATGAGTTTAAGAATACATATGAGATGATATTCATGTTATGCCCTTGTTATGCTTGATATGTAAAGGTATGTGCAAGTATGTGATGTTATCATGTGAATTTAGCATGTTAAGTGTTATTATGTGATAGATATGAAGTAGTACATGAGATATGTGATGATTAAGACCATGTAATGATGCTATAATGACATGAAAGCTAGGAAATGTGAACGAATGCCAAGTGAATGATTACGTGACGTGTTATGATGATGAATGTAATGTTATATGCAATGACATGATGAAGTTATGTGATATGTAATGATAAGATGAAGTTCATGAGAAAGTATGCTATGTAATGCCCAAGAATGTTATGAGTATGATTACAAGGTGAAGCATGAATGATGTATGACACGAAACATGACGTATGTAAAAGAATGTAGTTGCGTATCATGTGTTTATGACGATTGTAGCGCCCCAAGAGTAAAAGAACTTTTGGGGGACGGCTTATGATGTTACGGGCGGTTTAAAGCGTAAAAGAACCTTTAGACGACGGCCCACGGCGCCCCAAAGCGTAAAAGAACCTTTGGAGGACGGCCATTAAGACGGCGCCGCAAAGCGTAAAAGAACCTTTGCGGGACGGCCAATGTTATGATGTTATGATATGACGAAGTATTCACATGATTCGCAACTAGGGCCCAACGAAAGGAAGAAAAGAATGTCACACGTGCATTCATGCATTGCATTGCATCTATTGCTCACTGAATCCTCGTGACTCATTATGTGTACGTTTATGTGTTTATGATGCAGTTACGTGGGGAGTGGAGAATCCGACCGAGAATGATGTGTGCGGATGTGTGTGGGAAATGGAAAGATCACGGTCCTGCAGCCCGATTCCGGACGGGTCATTACAGGTTTCATGTCTAATTAAGTCAAAATTATTCGAGAAGCTTAACAGGGCATCTTCAATGCAACATGTCTATCTTCAATGTCCAACTTAGATCGAGAAATTTAAGATTGTGTACGATCGAAATCATGTTTATTGACCAATATTCAACAAATTTAAGACTGTTTACTGCCTCGGATTTTGTTTGTCGAAATCTCTTGTGCAGCATGATAGAGAATTTAATTGGGAACTGAATTTTCTGGTTAAAAAAATGAGGCATTAGCAAATTTGTGCAAATTTAAATTTGTAATAGCATGAAAGTCAAATTGGGAGCACTAGTGAATGTAAGGACAAATGTTTATAAAGATGAGTGCACTAGTGAACAATTGGGAGCTTGAAAGCGAAAGTGAAGTAGGTGAAGGTAACGGTTGATGCCTTGATGATTACTATCCATGCAAGGGATTGCGATAGAGATGAAGAGGTATTTCAAACTTGTGTTAAGGATTTCATGACTTGGTAAATGGGAAAAACGAGAACGGAAAACGTTTAGGGCACTAAATATAAAATAGGCCTTGTTTTCATTTTCTCATTTAAACTTTTGAACGTGAAATCAGGAATGAATTTAGAAATAGCTATGTAATTGCTGTTTAGGGAAATTAGGATGTAATACAACTAATAAAATACATCTTTTTGAAACCCCCCTCCCAAACACCAAAATGAGATTCGATTTGATTTAAACAATATAATTTTCGAACAATGAAACCTAAATCAATCAATTTCGAAGCAGTTTGCTTTAAAATATTGGCGGGTCCACGTAGAATCCAACCAATGATTCTAGTTTGACAGTCTCTTTTGGTAAAATCGTAGCCTAAAACACAAAACTTAGTAAGATAATTTTTTAAACTAATTCCTTACCCATATTTGATAGTTAACCTATTAAATTATTATGTAATTATTTCTAAAATTTGAATAGAATATCAATGTCGACCATATTCGTTTAATATGAAATTCTACTTAATGACTAATCATTAAGTTTTCGAGGAGAAAACAAACAAAATATTACTAGGCTATACTTTGTTAATGATTATTTATTCATTTTTTTCCTTTTTGAATGAATTGATTATGTTATTATCATATTAATTAAAGGTTAAGAATAATTGTGTATGTTGTTAACAGAAAATAATAGTCATTTCAAGTAATGATTGTGCTTGCATTGTCTAAGTAATACTAATTTTGTCTCTTAATTGTAAAAAGCAATTTCATTCATGGAATTGTTGTTACTTTGTAATGCCCCGTCCGTTTATGTATGTGATTTATGATGTTATGTATGATCATGAGGTGATGAATATGTGCTTGGACCATTGGTGACTTTGTTGTGATGTTATGGACCGTAAGAAGTATCGAACCGGCCTCCCGAGCGAGTAATGGAACTCCTATAAAATTCTGCAGGATTGATATTTCTAGTAATTTTAAGGTTCTGGCCCGTAATTATCGGTTACTGACGTGCGATAGGGTTACTGACCGTAAGGGGTGAAATGAGGAAATGTGCCAAAATTTACTGAGAGAGAATTACGGCCGACGGCTTGGTGATACTGGCCGTATTTATGGTTCTGGCGTAACACATGTTCGTTCTGGCCGTAAGTTTTGAAGGGTACAATGTATAGATTTTTACAGAGGTGAAATACGGTCAGATGGTGTTTTGGTACGGCCAGATCATATGGTTACGGCCGTAAGTTTTATGGGTTACGGCCGTAATTGTGGAGGTTACTAGTAAAGTGGAGTTACTACCGTAATGTTAAGTCGGCTGAATTTGTGGATAAGCTTTAAAACCCTTTTTTGGGGATTTTTCATCATTTTCGACCTCTAACACTCCCAAACACTAGAAATCACTCCCAACAAGATATCCTAGGGTCTTGAGGCCATTTTCATCTGGAGGAAGGTATTTGCTTGGAGCTACCCGGTGTTTGGGCGAACTAGGAGTCGAGGATATTGCTAGGAAGTCACTCTCCACTCCACCCTTTGATCTCCTTGATTTGAGGTAGGAAAGTGATGTGTTGGGTATGTTTATGGGTAAGATCTCCTTTGTCTAGTATTATCCAAGAGGTTATGTGAGGGATTCGTGATTTTCTCGCCTTGTATGACTTGTTGGGAATTTGTTGAGTATCTTAAGGGCTAGTCATGGGATTCCCCTTTGGTATAGTGTCATATATGTGTATGTTCATAACCCTACATACGAATGAGCATAGCATTACATCCTTTGCACGTATTGTGTGTGAGTATGTATGGAATGTTACGTATCAATGTGTTACGCCTTGTGAATTATGTGATCGGTCGAATCTGGGAGCTAAGTGCTATACGGGCAAAGTGCTACGAAAAGTGGGAGCCACCTCTTGACCCGTAGGAGCCACCTCTAGAGTCCCCGAATGAGTCTCGATAGGGCTTGCAACCCTAATATGTGACCACGAGACCTTATGTGGTATGTACGTTGGCGCCAGGTAACACATTGATTCGTGAACGGCCCGATGGTGAATGTGTTAAGCATCTTATATGTGATCCACTCTCACCGAGTCCACATGACTCATGTTTGTATTGTGTTTGTGTGCGTGAGACGACGCTAGGAGTCGGAGACGTCAAGAGATGGCGGAGACTCTTCCGTGCACTTAGAGAGGAAGCGATGCGCGTGGAGAAAGGGGAAACGCAGATTTTGGGAACAAAAATGTATTGTATATCTTTTGGAACCTTTGTATCGGACTTTCTATATTTTGGGGACTTTTGAACTAATCTTGTACATACGACTTTGGCCGGGCTTGAGCCGTGTTTAAGTAACCATATTATCGTTTGAAAAAATATCTCTCGATTACCGGTATCCGTTTGTACGCGTAATGTCCACTCTAATACGGCGTAATGATATGATTTGACGTGTCGTATTGGGGAGGGCATTACATACTTTGTTGAACCAACGTATGTTATGATGGTACGTTAAATATTAATACATCTTCAAAGCATTACTGGTTCATAAAACTGTCTACTAATTAACAAGTTGACGAGAAGAAGAAAATTAAATGAAAAAAAGACAAGAGGTAGATACAATATGCGTTCAAAACTTTCTAGACTCTACAGTATAGAACTGAGAGAGTAAATTTATAGTCACTATATATGCTATTGAAATGAAAACACTTGAGTCTGTGGCACATTTAAGTTCCTTCCCACCAACACTTCGGGCAATCTCTAACTAACATATAACAAATTGGATTTACAGCAAACAAATATTCCATCCTCTGTAACCAAAAAAAAAACAAAAACAAATTCAATCCGAGTCATTCTATTGTACACGAAGTCCCTACAATGCGAAAATTTTGAGCAAATCAGCAAAGATAATTACAAAAAACTCTAATTTCATAGAAGATATTGATGATTCGATGGGAAAAAAAGAAAAGAAACGGAGTGTTTGGGCAAACTTACGGGTTTGACATTGCGAAGGAATTTTTTGGTGTGTAAATCTATAGACGACGATGCCGGATAGCAGATAACGAGTCCACCTTCAGATAATCGAGACTTCTCTCGCCGGAAAACAAGCAGAAACCACCGGATGTAGATGATTTGTCGTTCAAATTAGGAAGAGGAAAGGACACTGTTGGGAAGAGAGGAGAAAGTGATGGACATGGCCTGGTCAAATGGTACCATCTTGTCCAAGTATGCAAATGTTGTCTACTCATGGCAGAAGGCTATTTTGGTCCCTGCAAATTAATTTCTGTTAGTATTGCAAATATAAATTTTATATGTTAGTATAGTATTTATATAGTTAAATCTTGATAATCATGCTAATATTTCTAAAAAAAAATTCCCGTGGCCTTTTTCTCGGCATTACTAATCATTCCATTTTATCAGGGTGTTTGCTGCCAAGAATTAGACTGTCTCCACTCCCCACCCAAAAAATAAAAAATAAAAAAAATACCAAATGAATTGGACTATGTCCAACGTCCGTCACTAATGTTCCATTCACCTCTAGATAACTGATTATTGTCATTTAAAATGTATATAGTATGATTAAGCAGTAAAGTTAAATTTTGAACTTAAGCAAGGGTAAGTATGGATTGTGCAAAATAAAATTGTATGTGTAAACCTAGGAAGCAACCGAGCTAAATTTCGATCTAGATATCACTTGAACCAAATTGAATCGAGCTTTTATGGAAATGAAATTTAAACTCCTTGTTATGGATCTCTTATTGACAGTGGTATTGAATAATATCTTACCCACTATCTTCTATGTTGGAAAATATGAGAAGATGAATGAGAAATTGGAGTTTCAAAGTGAACTCAAATCCCAAATTGGCCGATGGAGAAAAGTGCATTTTAGAAAAATAAGAAATCCCAAATTGGCCGATGGAGAAAAGTGCATTTTAGAAAAATAAGAAAAGCTATCTTATATTGGAGAATTATCAAAATGTGGTAATGTCGGGAAAGATAAGTTAGCTATCCCACATCAAAAAGTGATTGTGGCTCAACTTCTATATATCGATCAATTTGTGAAGTGTCACTATTTATAGCACAGTCTCTCTCTTGTGCACCCTTGTAGTGGAGGTGCAAATCACGTGACTTATTCTAATGGGACGTACACTAAGTAGAGGATCGAGGAGGTGATTTACCTTTATACACCACTCATGTGGCAAGTAGGTTTACGAGGGAAATATATATAATAAAAATAAAAAGTAGATGATAATAAGATCGAAACATAGCCAACAAATTTTAGTCCAATTTGATTCCATCGGTACCCATAAGTCTATTCAATTAGTTTCATACATAAGCTTTTCTATTGATATTAGGTTTTTAGTTCCATTCATGTGGCAAATAGGTTTATGAGGGAAATATATATATATATATATATATATAAGAAAAATAAAAAGTAGATGACAACAAAGATCGAAACATAGCCAACAAATTTAGTCCAATTTGATTCCATCACTACCCATAAATCTATTCAATTAGTTTCATACATAAACTTCTTTGTTTGGAACTATTTCGACTCGAAAATCTAAACTCGAAGTAGAATTTTTATTTTAAAAAATTAATTTACACCTAATCGGAAAGGAACATTGCCACTTTGCCATGTCTAATGTAATATTTCCTTATTAAAAGAGGGTTAAACATCTTGGAATGGTTGACCATAATATTCATGAGAGAATTGTACTGCATGGTCTAGGTTCGGATTGCATTAATTGGCATTCGGTAACAGTGTATCATGATTGACCAGGATGCCCATATTGAATATCCACCTAGGGCAGACTTGACATTTATATGTCACAACAAATTGATATATTCATCATTTATCTCATTAAGAAAATGAAAAAATAATAAACTAATTGTGAGAAATAACCGGTAAATAAAAATAAAATGGTACCCATGACTACAAATCTGTTGTAGTCTAGTTGGTTAGGATATATACTTGGCCGTCACCGGAGAGACCCGGTGGATTCAAGTTCCGCCAACGGAATTTAATTTTTGGCTTTCAAAAAATTTACTTCCTCGGGGTGAGTTTCGTCATTTGAACGATAAATGCAATCTTCACAATGGGAAAAATCCTAATTCTCAACAACAAATAACACCCGAATTATATATTCAATAAATAAATAAATAAATAACACTAGAATTATCATCCGATTCCCAAATCCCAACCAAATCAAAATATCATCACAAAATCTTTGGTAAAAAAATAATAATAATAATAACAATAAACTACCAAGACCCAACTAGTTCCCAAAAAAAAAAATAATAATAATAACGGAATTAAATAAATAATAATAATAATAAATAAACAAAAAAAAAAAAAAAAAAAAATAGATGACCAACAACTTTTTTTGATAGATGGACGACCAACAATTATTACGCTGCTTATTTATTTTTAGAACATTCCTAATGTTGGGACTAAAAACCCAAATATAGATTTTTTTCCATCCTTGTTCAAGTTCCACCAAATAATATAAGGGGAAATAATCCCATTTTTGAGTTTTTTACCCCTTGCACCAAATAATATAAGGGAAAATAGGGGGAAATAATGTTATTTTTAAGGGGAAAAGGTCGGGAGGGGGAATTTAGCCCGAATCCACCCTTGATTTAGAATTCAACCCTGCCAAAACCCCCCCGCCCCCGCGCCCGGCGGACTTTTCTTCCTCTTTTAAAATATGTTTTTTTCCTTTAGTTTTTCACTTTGGGTTTCTTCCCTTTCCTTTTTTCCTCTCACATTAGAAATGCTCTTGTATTTTAATTTTTCCACCATCAATCTTTGTGGTACACACAAAAACAAAAACATCTTTAACCTTCGGAAATGCTCTCCTGCACACTCTCTCATGTACACACTCATGCACACTCTGATAAAAAAATTTGTGGGGGCCACATTAGCTCTCTATTATCAGGGAACAGTTATGTATTATTCATCTCACTTAACGTAGATACTAAAAAAATTTTTTAAAAAATTGATGATGCGGCGCCTTGTGAGGGCGCCACGTCATCGAGTGTGCAACTTCTGTACAGGAGAGCAACCGCAGTTCAACCTTATTGCCATGTTATTTATTCATGTCCTACTCAACACTCTAGAAACTACACCACGTGAACACAAAATAATCAAAATAATAATTCACCAAGGGACACGGCCACACGGGGAAAAATTGCAGCACAATGTACAAGGACAAAATGGTCGATAATTTTTTGATGCATATAGACGCTTATCTATCGTGAAACTCCAAATATGGAGTTTCATTGTAGCATAGATGACATTGTTGAGAGTGAGTTTGACGCACGAATGGACCTCCTTCACGCCAATTTTAAGTTTTACGTGAATTTACAGTGCGACTAGAGATGATTTGAGCTAAGTCCTTCTTTCAAGAGAGCTAAAGTGCATCGCTTATGCTTAAATAGTTAAATTCATTCTTTTGAGCAAAAAATAACCAACCCACGAAAAAGATCAACGCTTGCAACAAAACTTTATCCAAATAAAAACGAAGAAAATTGGACGGCGGGAATAATTCTCTATTTAGTCTTGTAGCTAAAATTTGATCGAATATGCTACATGCCACTTGCAGAAACCAAACGAAATTGTATCTTTGATTAATTAAATAAAATCTATTACAGTGAAACTATAAATAGAGATACGAAAACCTAGACGACAATCCTAATAATGTAAAAGACTAAACCACCCTTACTAAGCTAATTACTCAAATATATTCTGACATCACTTAACGTTGATTTGAGTAATTCAGTTGTGGTGATGTCCCCATCTTCAATGTTGTTTGTACTAGGTAACGCAACTTCCACTGCTAGCAAGTGTTGTCATTTTGCCACGTCTTCGTAAATTAAACTATAAAATAACATCTATATATTATATAAAGAACACGTGATTTGAAAGTTGTTAATTTAAAAGCGGTTATTAGGACAAAGTTTTAGTTAAACATGTGTTGTACCATTTATTTCTTACCAAGTGTCATATTTATTGCTAATTGTTTTAAGATAATAATTATTATTTGTAACTTCCCAATTATATTCTTTTATATAACCTCCATAAATCATGGAGGATAAGTTTGTTTACTACCTTCCTTTTGAAGGGCCAATTTGAGGGATAAATAATTGAAATTTCTAAAATTTTTTTATTCCATATTATTCTATTGATTGAGAACTTTAATATGAGTATAGTTTTGATATATAATTTTTACTATTTTAAAAGTTACTTATTTTTAATAATAAGTTACTTATTTACTTGTATAATAAATAATTTTTAAAATAGTAAAAATTATATATCAAGATTATACTCATATTAAAGTTTCTGGGTGAATAGAATAATATGAAACAAAAAAATAAAAATTCAAAATTCAAAATTTTACACCTTAAATTGATTCTCCAAAAAAAAAAGGTAATATTTACCTCTTTTTAGGAGGATGAACAAAATTGCTTCTAAATCATGGGTTCATATAATTTTAATGATAAATAATACAGACTTAATAATTTGTAATTAATTATTTAGTATAAATTCTCTATTAATGTATTTAGGACGAGTTTAATGAATATTTCATACGGATGATAGAAAACAAAACTTTTAATAATTCTATAAATGATCCCATTTATTTTTATCCACCTTGATTCTTTTTATTTCTATCATAGAAATTTGACTCGAATTCAGGCATTAGTTAGAATCTGAACGAACAACTATGAAATGAGAAAATAGTTGATCTAGCAAGCGGAAATGATTGCCGCGGAAGCTACAATTAGGTTGGTTTATAGTTGTATGTTATATGTATTTTCATTACAAAAAAGTATACATATATTTTATATGAAACTGAATTAATTTAAGTTTTTATAATAATTTTTGTAAATAGTGAGTTTTAATTGACTGTTAAATCAATTTGAATATGAAATGATGATTACGTTTCTTTTCAATGTTAATGACACTGAACTATTTTTTTTTATTATGTTTATTTAACGTATAGACTTTGTGTATGTTTCATTACTTTGTGACTAATATTATTATTTTTTATTTTATTTCTTTTTTTTAATTAGGGGACAAGGAGTCGAGATGGAATCCAAAGACAAGATATTCCTGATAGGGGATGAGCCCTTAGCCACTGGGTCAATCCCTTGATGCCTAATATCATTAATTGTGATTAATAAAATTAATTGATATAAAGTATATAATGATTTTACAACCAATACCATAATCAATTTACTTCAATTTTATATTAATTCAACGTTAACTAATCTAATCGTTATTTTAATTTTAATATGTCATAAATTGTTATAATGAATTGTAATTAAATTCAATATATTCTACAGTAATAATTTCACAATACTAATATCTTATAATCTCTAATTTTATTCTACTTTACATAATTTTTTAATTTGTTTACATTGTTTCTGAACTTATTAATTCTAAGGACACAATATGAGTTGAAAATGATTCATTCATTTACTAATAAAAATTGTTCAAATGATAAATATATAATTTATCATTATTGATTAACAATAATTTATTTTGAAAAAAATCGACTTATTTAATCCCCCAATATGTGTGTGTGTGTTTTCGGAAATACTATTTAAATCCTCATTGTTAAATTATGCTGAAATGAATAAAGAATATTTGCTTATTCTTTAAGTATGCGTTTCAATTTTTTTTATTAATAAATGTTTAAATTAATTTTTTATTTGCTAAGAATTTAATCTCTTATTGTCAACTTATGTTTATGTTTTCAAAATATTTGCATAATCTTAAACAGAAAATTTAATATTTTTCCACTAATATTTTTAGGAGTAGAAAAATGTCATAACACAACAAAATTATATCTTTAATTTTTAATTTAAATATTTTCAATTATATCTTGAATTTGTAATTTAAATATTTTTAATTATATCTTTAATTTTGATTTAGGAGTATAAATATTTCCCAACACGACAAGATTATATCTTAAATTTTTTATTTTACATATTTTTAATTATATCTTCAATTTGTAATTTAAGTATTTTTAATTATATCTTTGATTTTTACTTAGGAGTAAAAAACTTTCCCAGCATAACAAGATTTCCTTAATTTTCTAATTTTCTATAACTCAAAGACAACATTAATATTTCCTAATTATTTTCTAAAAGCAGTAGAGAAATTTCCTAGCATTTATTATATTCTACATATAAATTGAAAATTACAAAAAATCACAATGCTTTGACAAATATGTAAAGAGGACTTATTGAAATGAAACTATTCCATAATAATTTTGATTTCTATGTTTTTTTAGGTAAGATTAAAAAGTATACAGACTTTTTTTAGGCGAATCATATACAGATTTAGAATATCCCTCTTATATGTGTCAATTTCATAACATGATATATTGGTACGACGAAAGAACACATAAGCGTTATGACAGATGTCGAGTTCTAAAATTTTCATTTTGTTATCTGTAAGGGCAAGTGGTCAAGCTTCCACGAATGAGACACCCCCTCCCCCAGGGGGATGGGACGCTATGATTAAGCGCGTGTTCTCCTACAAGTTTTAACACATTTTTACACATAAATTTCGTGGGACCTACCTATGCTACACAAATCTCAACCATTCAATTCCACTTATTTTCTCCCCTATATCACATAAAAATAAATAAAAACATACATCATAACACCCGCTAAGTGATTTACTATATAGTATGAATGGAAAAAGTAACCACTTTGTGCAAATCATTCGAGCCTATAATGTTTCTATTTATATCAATGGGAGGATAGATGGATTCTACTAGTAATGATAGAAATTCACAAATGGATTTTCTAGATGAAGAGTATCTCATTAGTTATTCACTAAATTTATTTTATCGTTTAATACATAGTAGAGTATCTAATTAGTCCTTCACTAATTTTATCTTATTGTGTAATATATAGTTTGTTTATGTTATGTTATTTTTATTTGCTCTTACGTTGGTTGAGTTTTTTTTTTAATTTTTAATTCTCATTTGCTCAATTACAATTTATTTAAGCAATGAAGAAATGCATTACACTCTTTCACAGTATCGTGATACTGAGATGAATAATTATTACGAATCGGTTTGAAATTAGTTTATAACGATTATATTATTCCTTTGTTGAATTCAAAGTTTGAATGATGTTTAATTGAAATTTTTTTATATACATCATTTTTCAATTGTGGATTTTCCATTTACATTATATATTATGCATTCACAAGAAAAGCAAAGCTAATCGATGGTGATCGCGGGAAATGACTATTGGTTAATGCTATATACTTAAAGTGTATACATTTCAAGCAAAGTAATTGGAAGAATTTCAAGCACCATCGAGCGGTTCTTAACTATGGAACGCTCGGGCCATTTTGATGGCCCGTTTGATCTCCATTTTGACGAGAGTGAGTTCCAGGAATTTTTCGAATTTTTTTGGGCGACCGGTAGCGGCTGTGACCGCCGGTCAAAGTTTAACAATATTTTTTTGGCAAAAAATGTTGTTAAACTTTGACCGGCGATCACGGCCGCCTTCACGGAAAAATTGGAAAATTCTTGAACTCACTCGCCGTCTTGATTCTAGATCCGATCCCTGATTTTAAAATGAAGGTTTAACGCCATCAAAATGGCCTTAATATTCTCAGAAGATACTTTGGAACCTCGATGGTACCGGAAACAACCTGCAAAGTAATTACTTTTTCAATAGTATTTAATTGATTATATATTTTGTACTTAATAAATTTTCATTGTAAAATCTTTTTATAATTTGATTTGGGATGACAACAAACCACAGTTGAATTTTGTGAATTATGAGTACATCATAAGATGAAAAATATGAATTTTATTTTCTATAATATTTCATTCTTATTAACACTTTTTATTTAGTTGTATTGAATTACATTTAATTTTCTATTGAAAATTGTCTTGATTTTTTTTCTAATTAATATAATTTTTCTATCAGTGTATCATAAAGTAATTTTTAATTTTGTTTACACTTATTTTCATGTTTTAATAAATTGGTTTTGATCTATGATCTAGATTTTAATTAGTGATTACATCTTTTATAGTTTTTATTGTTTTCTGTATTATTTTTTTCTAAAATCACATTTACATTTTGCATAAAAATTTAAATGATCAAATTATTATATACCTAATGCCTATAATAAGAATATTTAAGAAGAGTCCTTATATTAATGATAATCAATTTACTTAAAGTAAAATTTCAACTATAAGTCAACTCAATTTAAATAGGTTTATAGCATCATATGCTACAAAATATTTATATTTTATATTACGCTATGATGTTATCGATTAAGCACAACTGTCACCTGTTAAAAATTTTTAAAAATTTTGGTTTTCACTATTCTTTTCCGAAAGAATCAATCAACACATTTTTTTTTTAAGATTTCAAGTAAATTCATACAGCTTTACTCCCGTGCAACGCACGGGGGGTGAAAACTAGTTTTTAATAAACTAACAACTGGTAACTGACATACATGTTCCCATAGCTCTTCGATAAAAAGATCCCTCGAATAAAAAAATTATGCACAATAAACAGATGTTAGTCTAAAAGCTATCTATGCATTTCAATATTTATGTCAGAATATTATGTTTGTAAAACTATTTGCGGTGAATAAAGAAACAGGATTTGAAGGAAATCGAAATTAAGTGATCAGATTGTAGTAAATCCAAGATGAGAGACCAAGCCTACAAGAAACTAGAAGATTGGCTACCCAATTACACCAAATTTAAGACAAGTGATGCGGAGGGCCTTGTTATATTCCCCGCGTTGGGAGAACAAAATTCTCCCAGTGCGGGGCATTTGGCTCCCCCACCCCCCGCCCCCCTTTTTTTGGGGGCTGTGTGTGGGGTCCACGCTGGGAGAAATTTTTTCTTCCAGCTCTCCCAACACGGGCAACATATCACCATGCGTGATACGGATTCAACTTTAATCAAAGTTCGGTGACCGATGTCAAAAAGGAAAAATAATAATAATAATAATTAAAGGAAAATTTAAAAAAAAAGTGATTTTATTCTGTTTTCGATTTTATAAAACTGAGATGTTATTTTTTTTCGTCTCATTGGAATACATAAAATAGATTAATTCTAAATTATTTTGTTCAAACTTCGAAGAGATTTTCATTTTATTATTATTTCCAAAGCATAAAATATATATTTTTAATACTGAAACCAACTATTTGTAGGCCAAAAAGTACAATATTTTATTATATATAAACAACTAGATTGCATGTCAGATTTGGCGATTTGGCGTGGAATCAAACTACTACACCTGCTTTCTCGTTTTAAAATAGTTTTTAGAAATTTATTTCTTTACGTGATTGAAGCTAATGTAGTGATGTAGATGCATCATTAAAGACACCTTTCGGGTACATTGAGTATGTGTTTGGTTAAGCTTTAAACAATTATTACTTATAAGTAAACTTTACTCTTTTTTCCTTTTATTTTTTTTTCTCGTGATAGTCAGGTCAAAAAATAAGAGATGGCCACGAAAGTTGGCTTCAATAATCAATCTGAGCAAAATCTTTCTAGTAGTCCTAATTTACTATGCTAGGTATTCTAAATCACTCGATACTAATCACATATATAGTGATAGTTGTATTATTATTTGATTAATTATAACTCCATCTGATTATATGATGTTCTCTAATTAATTAATAATACAAAATATTAAGGAATGAACAAGTGGTGGAGCGATAAATTCGCCCACGTGCCAAGCCTCGGTCCCGGGTTCGATTCCTATCCCCTACCCCTGTGCTCGCCCCTTCCCCGATTTCCCCTTGTAAAAAAAAAAAATTAAATACTTTCAATATACCGACCTGACCATTGGTATTATTCTGCAGATCTGGGTGTCTGCCAGAACTCGCACACCCGGTGATTTTCTACTCGTTTGATCTCCTCGATTTGAAATTCAGATCGGATCTAAATTATCACGAGATGGTAATTTTCAAAATTTTTGACGTTATCGGATGTGACGTAAACTTTGGGCCAAATTTTAGCTAAATTTTGGCCAAAAGTTGACTGCCCACGATATCCAACAGCCACAGAAAATTTCAAAATTACCGGAACTCCGTATCATTCTGATGAATTTAGATCCAGTTCCGGATTTCAAATCGGAACAATCCTGATACCGACCATACTATTTCACAAGAGATTTCTTAGGAAACTGGGAATTTATTGTACCTGCCCCATGTGTTTAGCTGGTCCACCCCCACTATTAAAATCTAAGGAACAAATAAAGCAAAGACACAATTGACAGCTTAGAAAACACACAAAAAGGGCAAAACGAAGTGTGGGCAGGGGACAACTCCAGCCCATTGTACTACAGCCACATGTTCATTTCATCAAATAAAGATTTGTTCTATCAGATTTTTATTGCCATGTCTTTCATTCCTTCTTATCTCTTTGTTTTGCAAGTTCGTGTTTCCACAAAAAAAAAACCCAACAAGATAATGGAATAGTCGTGTCGAATGGACCACCGAGGCCAGAATAGTCGTGTCGAATGGACCACCGAGGCCTACGCTTAGCGGGGCCCGCTATCGCCAATCGGCTAGAATGCCTGCCCGAGTCAAGCGTGAATGTATGCAACAAAAACCATGCTTCTTGATAGTTGACAACATTCGATTCATTTCTAAACTCTAAAGAGGCTATGAATCCAGCTAAATGACTCAGAAGAGGTGAAAAGACTAAAAAATCGACGAAAACCGAGAAGAAAAACGAAACATCAAGAATTAAATTACAGCAAAAACAACATTTAATGGACATGTTAAATCAGTCATAATTGTCATAATCACACTGCCATCATTTTTCACCGGCCATGGGCCGAAGTGAATGACTCAGCAAATCCATACGGCCGTGTAGGTATGCTCGTCTCCGTATTATCCAAGCTTGGTAAGTAAGACGAAGACGACATGTCAACATGGCTACCTTCAAATGCTTGCCACTTTTTGAGTGCTTGAGGCAAAGACATTTCAAGATCAATGCCATAAATGTCCTCCGAGCATTGATCCGACGGTTTCCACAGCTCGACCAGAGGTGAAAGGACATTTACGGCATGACCCATATCGGGCCTTTGATAGGGTTCCCTAGCGCAACAATGGCCTGCCAGTTCAGCAACTGTACTTATGCTGGCTAAAGTTTCCTCATTGAGGTCGATTGTGGGATCAATGGCCTTATTGAATATTTCCTTGTTTAGGTGCATTCGTCTGAACCATGTCACGAGGTGCATGCTCTCCTCCGGTTGGCTCTCGTCTAGTGCCTTTCGACCGGTGATCAGTTCCATTAAGATCACGCCGAAGCTGAAAACATCCACTTTCGTCGTCACTCGTCCTGTCACTGTTGAACACATAAAAATAGTAACACAATAAGACATTTGTTGCATAGAGCATGACACACTTAAGTGCAGTTTTTGCTCTAGACTCTCGATTTGGTGCAAACTAGTTGCACCAGGTATTGTGCAAGCAGATGATACGGCTTGATCTAGATCATATTGCAAATTGAGAAGCATCTGATGTGGCACAATATTTGGTATAAACAGTTTGCGCCAAATTGGGAGTACTTTGCCCTGTGCTTACATTTTATAGACGCTTTGGTAGATTTTAGAAAATTTTACCTGCATATTCGGGTGCCAAGTATCCAAATGTTCCAGCAATTCTCGTTTCGATCGAGCCTTTCCCTTCGGGAGCAAGGCGGACGAGGCCAAAATCCCCGACCTTAGCCCTCATATCATCGCCAAGAAGAATGTTGGATGGCTTTAAATCCCTGTGAATGAAGCTTTGGTGAGCCAAGCCATGGAGATATTCGACTCCTCTAGCAACATCTAACGCAATGGTCAATCTTTTCGTCCACTCCAATGGCTGCAACCCCTCAGCGGCCCAGTTAAAAAGATGCCTACTCAACGTCCCTTGAGGCATATATTCGTAAACAAGAAGTTTCTCATTTCCATCAAGGCAATACCCAAGAAGCGCCACAAGATGCCTATGACGTACCTTCGTTAAGACAGCAATCTCGGACTTAAACTCTGCTAGTCCTTTCCCCATTATCACTCCACCTTCCATTCTTTTTACAGCAATCTTTGTTCCATCATGTAATTCTCCTTTATAAACTGTCCCAAAGCCACCTTGTCCTAAAATATTCTCTTCACTGAAATTGTTTGTCACGTTTCTCAGTACTTGAATGGAGATCACCATGTTTGCTGCTTCAACCATTTGAACGTTGTTACTCGTTTCACTTGTGGAAACCGTATGAGTTTCGCTAATAGCACCAACGCTGACACTCGACCCTGCGACAGTTATCTTCACACTGTCATTGTCTGATCCTGAATGACGTGGATGAACCACCATAGCATTTGGGCTTTGAACTCGGCTGAAACGCTTCTGTTTACTCTTGTATAGGCAAAAACCCACCAACCCAATCAAACAAATGACAAAGATAGCGCCAATTACCGAAAATACCACCACTCCAATCCAATTCCTAGATTTCTTCTTACGCTTACCGGCTTCACTTTCAGAACCGGGCGTTGGGGTACCATTGGGAGACAACGTGGTAGGAGAACTTGAAATATCCTTATTGTTCCCAAAGTCAGGATTCCCGTTGGTTTTAACAATGATGTTACTTCTAAAAGGTGGCAGTTTCCTGTGAAGCTGGTTGTTCGATACGTCCAGCTCGGTCAGACTGGGTAGAGTGGTGAGCTCGCCCGGGATAACACCCGTAAGATTATTATCGGCAAGAATCAATCTTTGCACTGATTTGAGTAAGGCAAAATCGGGAGAAATTGTACCCTTAAGCCCCATATTCTGAAAGTTAACAATGGTTATATTCCCATTGTTGCAAGTAATCCCAAACCAATCATTACACGGATCGTTCTCTTTCCAATTCTCTGAAAATTTTCTTGGATAATCCATTGATTTGGCAATCGAAAGCAAAGTATTCACTCTAGAATCACAATCACCAGGTTGTGGCAAGCAAAAGCTATTAGTATCCTTTGTCATATCAACAGAAACAGAGTCTTTAAACTTTGGCATTGGACCTTGAAGCAAATTGTTAGTCAAATTAACAACCTTTAAGGATTCAAGATTCACCAAAGAAATAGGAACAGGGCCTGTGAATGAATTATCTCTCAAACTCAAGCTTTCAAGGTTCTTCAAACTCGAAAAATCAGGCAAAGGACCAGAAAATCTATTTCCATGAAGCCAAATATCCTTCAAGTATGTCATGTTCTGTATAACAGTAATCTCTCCGCTAAGTTTCTGCCCATTTAACCACAGAGACTCGATTTGCGACCCCGAAAAACCCGATGGCAGTTCGCCTTCCAAGTTATTTAGAGCCAAATGCAAGTTTGTTAAACCAGGAAACTCATCACTTCCTAAGAATTGTGGGATTTTTCCAGTAATATTTGCAGAATTAGCAGAAAAATTCTGAAGTGTTGAAGCATTTTTAAGGCTTTCTGGGATTTCCCAGGCGGCAAATGGATTATTATCAATCTCAACAGATGTCAAAGAAGATAAACCTTCAAAGAAATCAACAGGGATTGAAGTAAACTGATTGTTACTTAGCATCAAAACTTGCAGTGAACTAAGCCCTTTCAGTGTTGGTAATGGCCCAGAAATATTGTTCCATTGAAGCTCTAATCGTTGAAGTTGAGTGAGAGATGAGATTTCTTGAGGGAGCTTACCTTGAACATTGTTGTGCCCGATTTGGATCCGGGTGACCCGTTTTCAGAGCAACCAACTTGGTCCCATTTGCACGGATCCGGGTCGGACCAGCCGAGACTCTCAGGTAAAATGAGGCTCTTCTTGAGAGCCAACATGGCTGAAGCATCATCCGGGCTTGTTTGACACTCGGCAAGAAGAAATGCAGAAAACAGAATCCCAACAATGAGTGAAAAAGCTTGAAACTTTAGCGCTAAAATGGGAGGTTTCTTCATTCTGAGAAAGCCCCTTCTTTTAATTTCTCGTATTTTTCAGAAATTGCAGAGTTTTAAGAGAGAGAAAGAGACAGATGGGCGTTGGAGAATGGAGAAGTGATTTGTGGGTGATGAGGAAGGGGATGGATACAATTGCAACTGCTAGAGAGAAGAGCGAGAGAGCACATGGGAAGGTGGGACCCACAACAAAAAAGTTGCTGAAAAGGAGAGTATCAAAATGACAGTGTTAAAAGGCTGGATGATGTGTGGATGATTCCTGAGAACATGGGCCTTTGGTGAATGGAGTTGGGTCCAAAGGAAACCAATGAGGAAAAAGGGATTTTTAACAAAAACACGTTTGATTCTAGTTGTATAAGGAAATGATTCTTAAAATGCTAACTTTTAAATTTGATTAAAGTTGTTTGTAAACAAATATTTATTACCTATATAAACTGTAACATATTTATCCTCTACGAAATGTACAAACTTTTTTTTTTTATTTTTTTAAAGTATATAGTTAGAAATGAAGGTAAAGAAAGTTATTATAAAAGTCTCTGTTTTTTTTTTTTTTTTTTTATTCAAGTCTTGTGAATGGACCTTGTCTCTAAAGTTGGAAACACCAGTTTGAAAATTGAAATTCCAAACTTAAAATTGAACACATAAAGACAATATATCCTATGGTTTTCGAACAAGCATTGTCTAGCGCAAACACTCTCACTTTTATTTTTTAACAACTATTTATGAATCCAATTCACATAAAACTAAAAAGTTCTTGTAATTCCTTCCCAAAAAAAAAAAAAAATTACTCGCAATGAATAATACATATATAACTAAAAACGCCTTAATATAAAAATTATTTTGTGATTTGCGAACGTTAATATCCTCTATGAATTTTACAATTCCTTATTTTCCCTATTTAGTATTATTGATGAATTATTAAGTAATTATCTATTGTTAAATTATATTTCAATATGAATTTATTTCCCACGATAGCATGTTGTTTTGGAAAACATAACATTGCACTTGATTTGCAGGGCTGCACGCTTAAAGGCTAGAATAGCAAGCTACACGCAAAGCCTCCCCTTAAAAAAATAAATTTAATATTATGTGAACCGATAGTCCACATATTAGATATTAACATATTGTGTTTTATGAATTGATGGCCCACATATCAGGTATTAATATATTAAACTTATAAGAATAGATACTATACTTGATCTTAGCCAAAAAAATTGCGAATGGTATTGCTGGTTATGTTTTTGGGTTAAATTTATATAAATCTTCCTTTAATCTAATTTAACTGATTATTCGTTGATGCGGGATTTGGAAATTAAATGGGACTTCACAAAAATTACTTTGGTTTTTTTTTTTGAATAAAAAAATTAGTTTGCTTCTGGCTAGAAAAAGGAAAAGGTTGTTAATGTACTTGAAAATTTGATTGTCTTAAAAAAAATAAAAATAAAAATAAAAATTGGATTCTCTATTTTTTTTTTCAATCTCCGTAGGAGAAAAAAAATATTTATATATTTCTACCTTTACGTATAAAATGTCAACGTTCAATAAATTAATGTGTTCCTATCATTCTCGTAGCCAATATGAAATCTTACATCATTACTATTTACAATCACATTATTTATTATCTGAAAAATGAGAGAAAAAAAATCTACTGAAACAAGTACTTGAAGTGATCCAAGAACTTGGTTGAAAAAGTATTTATTTATTTTAAGAAAATGAGTTTTATCGATGTATGATTAAAAATGTGAAGAAATTTATAAAAGGAAGAATATGTGCACCAATGATTCGATGCCTATATGTGGATTGATGATTGACACATGGGCACCCCCTGATGGTGGGGGGAAGGAGCATGTCTCAAACATCTGGCATTGGATCATTAGCCAGAATGTGTTTTCTTTGTTCTTTTTATTTAGGTATTATAATACTATTCAACAAAAAAAAAGTACTACAAATGGGCATTTGTCTCCAAAATTGAAAACACAAAATTGTAAATAAATTCAAAATTCATAACCGAAAATTCAAACTCAAAGATAATATATGCTAAAGTTTTGGAACAAGCGCTATTAAGCACAAACACGCTTGCTTTTATTTTGTTAGGGATTGAGGTTCCATCCTAAAAGATTAATCCATTGGCCAGAGTAACTCAATTTCTTATAAACCCATAACTTAATCCATATTTAGCGGATGTGAGATTTCGTTCGCACATTCCTGACATATTTTTTCACGTATTTATTTATGTATCCAGTACATTTACAACCATAGAAAAAATAAAGTAAAAATTACTCCGTGAACAAATAATATAACACGCTTTGATGGATTGATATAAAATTTGTTTTGTGGCTCTAGAAGCTCTCTCTTCTCTCTACCTTACTTTCCCTCTCTCTCTTCTGCGTCTACTTCCCCAGCGCCATTGGGGATGATTTTTTTGGCTTTTTTGGCCATAAATCACCCCCTTCCTCTCTTTTCGTGTATATTTTCTTCCTAGAAGTGGTCTGTCCACATATATCTGGGCTTTTCTTGGTCTTTTTGTGATTTTGTCGTCGTGGTGCGGCGTTTGGCTTTTCACCATCTTGTTATGGTATTGTTTGTTCATGTGCTTCGCATTGGTCCGCCCTTCGAGTCACCGTGGCTTCAATCCATCTTTGGGCATCAACGTTACAGTTCCAAATGCATGTGTATTCCGGTCACTTTGTTTTAGATACATTTGTAGGCATTTTGCCGCTTTTTACTTTTAACCAGGGTGATATGTTCATCCTTTTGGTTTTTAGCGGTACTGAATCTGTGGTAACTCCTTGTATTTTACCAATATGATTGAATGAAAAAGCTTCTTGTTCAAAAAAAAAAATCTCATTGACTTTTCTAATATCTTATTTTGTCCCGACGTTAATAATACTCCTATCATTGAATTAGTAACTCAGTTAATATGAAATTACATGAAATTTATGCATATAAATGCATCATACCTTTGTTTTAGTTTTTGGAATTTAAACCAAGAAACCATTTAATTATTACATTTAATTTCAATGTGGATTCATTTCCCACAGTAGGATGTTATTTTGGGAAAAATAAGATAAGATAAGATTGGAGTTTGTTTGTTGGGGTGCAATAGGCTCGTGCAATAGTATAATGCATATGCAACGCTTGAAGGCTCAAGTGGCAAGCTACTGATTGAGCCTTCGCCGATATTAAATTGACAAGAAGAGATATTACACTTGATCTTAGCCAGAAGGCCGAGAAAAGTACGATTTTCAAAATCTTCAATTGGTCATTTTATAATCATGTTCCTTTAATCTTGTTTAGCTAATTAATCGATGTGGGATTAAGAACTAGAAGCTGTGGCAAGCGATGAAAGGTTCCATTTGTATGGTGTGATGCCTACTGTTTAATTTCTCCTTTAGCTGATTGCCTGGGCGTATTGTTGTGGTTCATTGTCCCTGGTAGATTGTAATATAGGAGACTATAATAATGTATTGTAGTCTTTGGTGATTTGCGACTTGCGAGACTACTGAGACAAATTAAATTTAGGGTTCGTTGTTGTACTCTAAAACAATCAGCATCTACGGTATTATTTTTGGGTCTTTTCGATGGGTCATATCGTGTAATTTTATGTCGATTCATAGTAGAAATTGAGCGTGCATCCTTTTCAACCGACGCTCAACGAACATGTGACCATTTTGCTATGACCTCCGGGCACCTCGGCGGAGACAAATCACATCTAGTGTCATTTCTTAGTTTGTGCCGAGTTTTCACTTGAGCGTAATGCCAACAAAAGTAATTCAAACTTTATTACATCTATGAAATTTTATTCTGTTGCACTCACAGAGAGAATAAGAAAATAAAAGATAGAAAGATTAAGTTTGATTAAATTCGTAGGAAAACTGAAAATGAATTCAATTCCATGGAAAATCAAAATCATTACCTAGTTTTTAATTTCCATTGAAAATCAACAAATTTGGCAAAAATTTCCCATGGAAATTGACAATAAGATAAAACAAAAGTTAGAATTGACTAGAAACTTCATTTTCTGTAGAAAATCTTTGCTATCAAATATAGTGCTTGTTCATGAAAATTTTTGTATGTAAGAAATCATTTCTTAATAGAACGTGAGTTTCTGGAAAAAAAGGAAAAAAAAGACCAGACACTCTAGAATTGAACTTTCAATCTCTTCTATTTTTAATATTTGGTAATTTGAAGTTACAAGATATTGTTGGTGCATCAACTGGACAATCAAATCATTAAAGCTTCCACACACAAACAGGCGGATTGGCTCTGTTCCCAATGTGGGCGCCATAAGAGCCGTCCCCACTCTAATGTGGGGCCATTTTATAGCGCCATGTCATCAGTGAAAATTAAAAAAATAATATCTACGTTAGATCAAATGAATAATGCATATGGAATCCCAACAATTTTTTTTTTCTCATTGTGAGTACTATAAGGTATCCACAGAATTGGACTGCGCAAACAAGACCTCAAGAACACAATTGGAATTTCAGTCTCACGTCACGTGGGTCGGACCGTCGGACTTATTTGGAGGATGACCATTGACCACATGTATCTCCAGTCATGTCGCAAATACTTGTCATATAATGTTGCAATGTGGGAGCCACAAATATGCACAGTTGTAAAATCAACTACTTCTCCATGTTATAAAAGAGTTGATATAGGCTGTTAGGACAACAATGTGGTTACATGAGTTGTAATAAATCACCTTCAGACCCCAAATTCCAAAAATAATAGAAGGGGATGTGAATCATTTAAAGGATGGAATTGATGCACTTATTTATTACAATATAAATATAAGAATAATAGAAGGGAATGTGAATTATTTAAATGATACAATCTCTATGCAATTGATGCAGTTATTTACCACAATAAAAATCTTATTTTCACAAATACCTCATTGCTGGCTAAGAGTTACAAATTCTTATTCGAATCAAGGCCATACCTCGGCCAGCTTGCTGGTCGTTGTCGTGGGCTTTTTTTTGCCTGATTTTTTATTTGAAAAATACGATATACAAACACTCTAGGATGGGGGTCGAGCCTAACCCATGATTGAGTGCGGAGGAGGGACTTGCCCACCAGCAATTAAGTCCCCAAAATACAACAAAACAGCAAACCAGCTTGCTTGTTGTTGTATTGTTAGTATTATTTGATTTCTAGTCTCATTCTTAATGATTAGATGCTCAAACATCTAAAGATGATTGATTTCTATCACAATGCCACCAAATAAGATGAACTCATTATTATTAAAAGGAACTTCACATAAATACTTAGTTTAGGTTTAAAGTTTGAAAAATAGGCACCTCTCATTCGATCGCATATTTTGCATCATTGGTATGGTTCACCTGCGCGATGTGCAAGTTTTGCCTGTGAGATTGGGTGAGTTTGGCCTGCACGATCGCACATGACAAAAGTTACAAATTCTCTCTTTTTTATTTTTTATTTTTTTGGGGAAAAAAATTACAAATGAGTTAAGAAAATGACAACCGGGTCTAAACAAAATTTATTTTGAAAAGTCAAATAGAAAAAAGTTACAAAAACAACATTAAAAAGTCATCCATAAAAAAATAAATTAAAAAAGAAACAAAATATTTAAGAAGTGATAAGTTGTTTAAAATGTCACATTACAAAAGTTTTAAAACCCTCTCTTTTGTAATAGGAGAAAACCACTGATAAAGAGATCACAAATGGTACCCCACTCTCCATGGGATTGTAACTCTAGTGGATGCGATTACATTTAGGGTGTGTTTGAGTGCCTTACATTTATTTGAAAAATAACACATCATAGAAAGACTTTTCCAACTTTATTGTTTGATTGAAATTTTTTTTTTGGAAAATTATTTTGCAGGTACATGTCTTAAAGCATAATATCCATAATTTTACCTGGAAAGGTGAATTCATGATTTGGGTGGAATTAAATTTCCTGAAATTCTTTTTCTTTACAAGAAAATTCTAACTTTTCAATCAAACACGCCTTTATAGTTTGATGGATTGGCATGCATGTATATAGATGCTCTTGGGGCTGGAGATGTGGCGGTTTAGCCACCACTTTTCACTTTCCAGATTTTTTTCGATAAATTTTTTTATTATTTATTTCTTAGTAATTAATTATACTTAAACTAATTAAAAGTAATCTCCATGTTTGTCTAAAAGTAACTTTATCATAACAAAGGAAGTACCAGCAAAATATTTCTCAATCAATTAAAAAAAAAAAACCAAAGTGGTTTTTGACAATCAAATCCATAATACATTGTAGCGGAAAAAAAAGAGAAAAGATTGTAATTGATGAATGGTGACAGTACTATAGGTAAATAAAAGAACTAATTAATTAATTTAGAGCAAAGACCGGTACATATATTTTGATTTGAATGGTGACAAATTGATGAACGATATGTATTTGAGATATAGGGTTGATCAAGATGTACATGTTTGAAGATAGAAACGAAAGGCAAGTAAGGGGGATCAACTAATAGCCTATATAGAATCACTATATACATTGCTCAACAATATTCAACTTTCTCCTCTTGTTCTCCAATTTCCTTTTTCATACGTATGTGTGTATGTAAAGACATGGTCAACGGCAACTCAATATTTATTAGAGTAATTTTTTTATTTTGTAAAAAAAAAAAAAAAATTCGAGTTAATTAAATAGTAGTGGCTGAGATACGTGTCAATCATCGGTCACATGTAGGCATTAGATTATTAGTGTACTATGCTCGTACCATTACATGTGTGGGTAACAATCTATAATTATTAATTTTTGTGCTTACTTTTGGAGCTCAAATTTGATTGCGTATCAAACTTTAAATTTGAAGAAGAAACAACTAAGGAAAGGGATGACAAGAGTGTATGGCAAATCAACATACCGTAAAAAAAAAAAAAAAAAAAAAAAAAAAAAAAGAAAGAAAGAAAGAAAGAAAACACGCAAATTATTGAGCACAAACGAATAATTTCAAACTCGTTAGCTGGAAATGTCCCGCAATGGGATGTAAATAATGCAAATCACTTAGTTAAGGTCGGCCATTATAGAAATTAGAAATCATGATTGAAAGCATCTATATTATCTATGTTAGGGTTATTAGAGTGTTCAATAACAGATTTAAAACAATTTCTAAATTAGGGTTTCAAATTATTATTATTATTATTATTTTTTGAGAAAAGCTTGTTTTGATTGTGACAGTAAGTATAACATAAACAATGAGAAGAAAATAAAGTAGAGAGTTAGAAGAACACCACCTGAGATGCCACCAAGGCAGGAAGTTCATCGGAATTACAAAAACTCCGACTACATCTCGCTTCGAGGCTCTACAAAACGCAGATTCGCCTCTATCCCATTCACCATAACCACCAAATATATTGATCCAATCCAATGCAATGAGATCTCATCACTGATTATAGAAAATGTGAGAATCCCGACATTGAATCTAACCTATCACACATATATGACTTTTGAATCTGGAACCTTTCTTGTTTTCTCTCTTCTTTCACTAAGAATATTACCTAAATCACTGAGATCTGAGGCTTACATAAAAAGAAGAAAGGATAATAGAATAATTAGCAGCAAGCATGAACAAAAAGCTTAACCCTAAATCTGGAAAGTGCTTGGCTTTTTATACCTCCAATCAACGGTAGAGAAAACATAAGACCAAGAGATTCCGATGGGCTGGATCCATCACTTCATAGCTGGGGCCATAAGAGGATGCAACTTCTGGATCACACTGTTATTGGGCTAAAAAGCTCAATACTTCATAGATCTCCTCCTTGAGCCAAAAGTAGCATCAGCAACATGTATAGGTGAATGGGAATAGATTTGGATAGACATTTGTGTCCTTGCTTCCAACCTACACAAAGCAAGAAATGTTTTTGATTTTTTGATATATTAAAAAAAATGAAAGGACAAAACCTAAGTTACATTACCAACTAATGGAATGTAAATAAGCTCTAAACAATAAGATTATAAAACATAAAAAAATTAAACTTCCTATTGGATTCTCAAGGTAAGGGTTAACCTGCATCAATGTTCAGTAGGCTAAGGCATGCTTTGAACTTACTCAATGGAAGTACCACAGCCCCCATGTCAGTTGGATTGAATTGTGAAGGTATTTTCTCAAGAAAAATCTCACATTTTGCAATAATGTCTTCAATAAAATACAGTTTAACATCTATATGTTTAGTCTTGTCATGAAAGACATGATTTTTTCCAAGTTGTATAGTAGACATACTATCACAAAAGAGTAAAACACCACCTTCAATCAAAATCAATTCAGACAGTAAACCCTTAAGCCGCAAAGGCTCTTTTACAGCTTCAGTTATAGTAACATATTCAGATTCAATGGTAGATAATGCAACAATAGACTGCAGCTATGATTTCCAAGTTATCCAAGAGCTACACAATGTAAACACAAAAGAAGTAGTAAACTTCCTCTTATCCCTATCATTTTCATAATTGCAATCAACATAGCCTTTTAGCTTAATCCCTTCAGTAATATCTAAAATACAAGCCAACATAGAAAGTGGACTTGAGATATCTAAGAAGCCATTTAAGAGCAGTCAAATGCATACGACCAAGATTACACATATATCTACTAAGCAAACTTATAGGGCAAACTAAGTCAGGCCTAATGCATATCATAGCATACATAATTGAACCTATAACACATGAATAAGGCACCTTTTCCATTTTCAGTTTATCTTTAGTGGTGATAGGGCAATCTTTTTTACTAAGTGTACAGTGGTTGGCTAATGGAAACATAGCAAACTTTTTCAGCACTTTTCACAAATAAGAAGACTAATTCAAGAATAAGGTATGTTTTCCTCTGTACCTAACAATATTCATACCAAGAATTTTAGTGGCTTCTGCTAAGTCTTTCATATCAAAAGCAGAGGATAAAGCATATTTTATTTCAAAAATTTGATGTAAGCTGGGACCAATTAAAAGCATATCATCAACATAGATTAACAGATAAAGCATGCTAGATTTGGTCAATATGAAATACATGCAATGATCAAACTCACTTCTAGTAAAGTTTAAAGAAATCATGTAAGCACCAATCTTCTTATTCCATTGTCTAGATGACTACTTTAATCCATAAAGAAATTTCTTTAAAAGGCACACATGATCATGTAGTTTTTTATCAATAAAACCAACGGGTTGGTACATATAGATTTTTTCATCTAATTCACTATGCAAAAAGACAGTTTTAACATCCATTTGATGCATCTCTAAGTCAAAATAAACAACCAAAGCATCATAACTCTTAGAGTAGCATATTTAACATGTGAAAAAATCTCAGTATAATCAATGCCCTCCTTTTGTATGAAACTCTAGCCACTAATCTAGCCTTGAATTTAACAGGTTCATAGGCAGCACCTGTTGAAAATGGAGACAAACATGGCCAAGTCAACAATGGTGGATAGAAATTGTCAAATATGGTGGCTAAAGGAGATTTGGTGAAAGATTTCTTGGTTGTTGGGACACGGATAGGGAGATGGTAGTCAATGCATGCAGTTGGAAATGTTGACAATTGGCACCATCTTCTCCTATAAATTGAGGCCCTTCTTTAGTATTCAAGTATCCCATTCTTGAGATGTAATCCCACAAAGAGAGAGCAATCTCATATAGAGAGGAATAGAGAGAAAAATTAGAGAGAAAAAGATAGTGAGTTTCTCCTAAAATTTTCGTGTTATTCCCTTTATTTGTGAGGGTGTGTTTTCTCCTATTATAAAAGAGAGTTATCGTCAATTGTACTCTCCTTATATTAGAGAGAAGTTGTTGTAATCCTTTTGTCGATAGTGAAATCCTTCTACACTTGTCAGTGGTTTTTACCCTGAATTAATTCGGGTTTTCCACGTAAAATCTGGGTGTTTCTTATTTTTCTCATTTCTATTTCAATGTAATTGTGTGCCCAGCCCACAACCGATCCTAACAAGTGGTATCGTAGCTTTGGTTGTGATTTTTCATTAAATTCTTAGTATGCTCTGTGGTTGCAGATAGACCGATTTTTCCACATCAAAAACGATTTTTTGAGAAAATCACTAGATCTATAGCCGAAGTTCGTGCTAAGATCAGATCCATTAGTGGAAAAAGGCACCTATAAAAATGGCGCATTTAAATATGAAATAGAGAATTCAATGGAATAATTTCTCATTGTGGAAAATGAGAATAAAAGCAATATTGAGAAAAGATAACTGCTTGGCGGCAATTGAAGAAAGGTCCGACGATATCACTGATGATAAATGGAGCGAGATGGATGGCAATGCTATTGCTAATTTGCATCTAGCGCTAGCCGACGGAGTATTGTCGAGTGTATCGAAGAAAAAGACGGCAAAAGAGATTTGGGATCATGAAGATTGTTAATGGTGCACTTGTAATAATGAAAGAAGAAAAAGACGGCTCTTAACCGTGGATGCTTAAAGAAGACAATGTTAAAAGAAGAAGAAGGATCTGTCGCATCGGCAAGTTCAATAGAAGAATCAACGATGTTGTGGCATCGAAGCTCAGCACGCATGTCGTGAAAAAGGCTTGGAGATTCTCTTAGAACCAGAACTTCTTCTGAGCTAAAAGAATTGTTTACTAGTAAGCAATGCACGTTAAAGTTTGGTACTTCTACTATTAGAAGTAAAACTAGTTTGGAGCCGATTCATTCTGATGTTTGGAAATCGCCAGTTATATCCCTAGGAGGTGCAAGATACTTTGTATCCGTCAGAGATGTGGGTCGATCCAGCTAATAAAAGGAAATCAGATGTGTTTTCTCTTCAAAGACTACAAAGTGCAAGTTGAACTGGATCAAATCCGTAAAGTGCATATTCTCAAGAGGTCGATGGTGTTAAGGGTACTACCGTGGGTTCCCACTGCCCACAAGGTGATAATCAGCAGAGATGTACTATATGCAAATGATAAGATGCAAGAAAAAGGATATGATAGCACTTCAAAAGAAAAACTAGAGACTACAATTTGAGTAGACCTAGTGATGTGTGCTACATATGGTTTGCATTAAGAGCAGTTGGATGTGAAAGCTGCTACTCTTCATGGTAAACTTGATGAAGAGGTTTGTATGTCTCACCGTAAGGTTTTCAAGACAAAGAAAAAGAGAACTTGGTTTGACCGGTTGAACAAATCTCTATACGGTCTCAAACAGGCGCTGAGATGTTGGTATAAGAGATTTGATTCCTTCATCACGAGCCTTGGATACAACAGATTGAATGCAGATCCTTGTGTCTATAACAAGAGATTTGGTGATGGTGATTTCATTATTTTACTGTTGTATGTTGACGACATGTTGGTAGCAGGCCCCAACAAAGATCGTATTATAGAATTGAAGGCTCAATTGGCTAGGGAGTTTGAAATGAAGGACTTGGGACCAGCAAACAAGATTCTAGGGATGCAAATTTACCGAGACAGAAATAATAGGAAGATTTGGCTTTTTTAGAAGAATTACTTGAAGAAAATCTTGCGACGCTTCAATATGCAAGATTGTAAGTCAATCTCTACCCCTCTTCCTATTAATTTCCAGTTATCCTCAAGTATGAGTCCTAGCAGTGAAGCGGAGAGGATGGAGATGTCTCGAGTATCGTATGCATCAGCAGTGGGTAGTTTAATGTTCGCTATGGTTTGTACAAGGCCAAACATTGCACAAGCAGTGAGAGCGGTTAGTCGGTACATGGCGAATCCTGGTAGAGAGCATTGGAATACTGTGAAGAGGATCCTGAGATATATCAAGGATACCTCAGATGCTGCATTATGTTATGGAGGATCAGACTTTATTGTTAGAGGCTATGTTGATTCGGATTATGCAGGTGATCTTGATAAAAGCAAATCCACCACAGGTTATGTGTTTACTCTTGTTGGGGGAGCAGTGAGTTGGGTTTCGAAACTGCAGTCTATCGTGGCTACCTCAACGACGGAGGCAGAATACGTGGCAGCTACACAAGCCAACAAAGAGGCAATATGGTTGCAAATGTTATTGGAAGAGCTTGGGCACAAACATTAGAAGATTACTCTATTTTGTGACAGTCAGAGCGCTTTGCATTTGGCAAAGAATCCAGCATTTCATTCAAGGACGAAACACATTCGGGTTCAGTATCACTTTGTTCGTGAGAAGGTGGAAGAAGGAAGTGTGGATATTTAGAAAATCCATACGAAAGATAACCTAGCGAATATGTTAACAAAGCCGGTTAACAATGACAAGTTTGTATTGTGTCGATCTTCTATTGGCCTAGCAGAAACGTGAGCAGCATGAGCATGGCAAGCGTAGAAAGGATTGAAGGGTTACTCGTAAAATCCACATTTGTCTCCAAGTGGGAGATTGTTGAAAATGGAGACAAACATGGCCAAGTCAACAATGGTGGATAGAAATGGCCAAATATGGTGGCTAAAGGAGATTTGGTGAAAGATTTCTTGGTTGTTGGGACACGGATAGGGAGATGGTAGTCAATGCATGCAGTTGGAAATGTTGACAATTGGCACCATCTTCACCTATAAATTGAGGCCCTTCTTCAGTATTCAAGTATCCCATTCTTGAGATGTAATCCCACAAAGAGAGAGCAATCTCATATAGAGAGGAATAGAGAGAAAAATTAGAGAGAAAAAGATAGTGAGTTTCTCCTAAATTTTTCGTGTTATTCCCTTTATTTGTGAGGGTGTGTTTTCTCCTATTATAAGAGAGAGTTATCGTCAATTGTACTCTCCTTATATTAGAGAGAAGTTGTTGTAATCCTTTTGTCGATAGTGAAATCCTTCTACAGCTTGCCCGTGGTTTTTACCCTGAATTAATTCGGGGGTTTTCCACGTAAAATCTGGTGTTTCTTATTTTTCTCATTTCTATTTCAGTTGTAATTGTGTGCCCAGTTCCACAACCGATCCTAACAGTACCCTCTTTAACCTCATACAACTACTTGCAATAAAATAGAGATTTCCTTTTAGGCCTCTTAACCAATTACCAAGTCTCATTCTTATATAAAGAAAACATTTCCTCCATCATTGTTGTCCACCATTGGCCTGCATTTTTGGAAACTAATGTTTCCTCAAAGGCTTTGGTTTCATTTTAGATAACTCATTAAAATTTAGGGTACCAAACATAGACATTTGAAAATCTTAAAATCTAGCAACTAACCTGCTATCTCTAGTTAACATATAATCATCATGATCATTAGCAACCTCTTCGCCACCTTCTTCCCCCTAATCTTCACTTTCTTCCTCAGCTTGGGCCTCAAGTTCTTGATTTTGATCAAAGTTATGATCAAAATCCTGGTCGCTGTGGTTAGGGTCAAGAGTATCACTTATAGGAAACTCCACTACACCGAAAGGCATGATGGGGACAACATGCTTTTCACAAGGCTTGGGATCATCAGGCTTACTAGTAAGAATAAGACATATCATTTCATCCTATCTAAAATGACATCTCTAGTACTAATAATGTCCCTAACTCAACCTAGAGCTCTAACCTATAGTTTGTCATCCTTTTGGTGCACATATGCTAAACAACCAAACACTCTCAAATAGGAATAGTTAGTTAGTTTCCCAATCCACAACTCTTAAAGAACTTTACCATTTAATGCAGATGAAGGTGTCCTATTCACTACGTATGCAATAGTATTAAGAGCATCTCCCCACAAATGTCTAGGAATCCTAGAATCAGATAACATACATCTAACTCTCTCAAGTGAAGTCCTATTCATCCTCTTAGGAACTCCATTTTGCTAAGGGGTATATAAAACAGTCTTGTGTCTTTTAATACCATTTTGCTGACAAAATTCATCAAAATTAGAATTGAAAAATTCAAGACCATTATAAGTCTTTAAACATTTTAACTTAAAACCAAACTGTTTTTCTTTAAAAACTTTCAAAGTTTCAAATTTTCCAAAAGTATCTGACTTGTTTTTAGTTGGAGAAACCCACAATTTTCTTGAAAAATCATCAATGGTTGAAAGAAAATATTTATTCCGTCCATCTATAGCAACAGTGGAGGGACCCTACAAATCAGAGTGAACATATTCTAGAATGGAGCTGGACCTATGAACACTTTGGGAAAACTGAATCCTATGTTGTTTTCCCATCACACAACTTTCATAGAAAGGTAAGTAAGATATATGGTTTGATCCCAAGACTCATTTTTTAGACAGAATTTCTAGACTTTTACTGCTATATATGCTAACCTTTTGTGCCACAAAGATATGGGATCAACCTTATAGCATGAAATGAGTCAGGCTCGATTATATAAACACTGATTAGAGATAGTCTACCCTTCTTAGATCCCTTAAATGGAAGCATGGAGCCTTTATACACTCTCATCAAACCATCTCCAAAACCCGCCACAGTAATCCCCAAATTCTAATGCAGCAATTGATATGAGACTACAACCTAAATCAGTGCATCCCTAACATTCTTAGGATTTTAACATAACCAGCGTCAAATTTTAGTATGATATCCCCTATTCCAGCAATTTTGTTGGTGACTTTGTTTGCATATATAATTTGCCAACTAGTCACTAGGGTGCAAGATGCAAACCAATGCTTGTGTGGGTTCATGTGGAAAGTGAAACCTAAATCCAAGAGCCACTGACAGTCTCTAATACCCTCAAAAGTCATAACCGATAGGGACTCATCACCATGGACTAATACAAACACTTCCTTTTGAACAATATTAGAATTTAGAACCAGAAGCTTGATTGGTTTGGTCTTGGTTTCTTTGAAAATTTGTAGGCTCGTTGCAGTCCTTGGTGAAGTGTGAGGGACTCCCACAGTTATAGTACACTCTATTACCCTTAGACCTTGACTTCAACCTATGTTTACCCTTCCCTTTCTTCTTTGGGTCTTTACTATGGTGCTGACATGGGTTTTTACTATGGCGGTAGTTCTGATTTGAATAATGGTTCCTATATTGAGATCAACCTCTAGTCATAAGGGCTTCCCATTAGATTATGTCATTTTTTGACATTGGGTCATTGACCACAACATCTAAAGTTAGCTTATCCTTACCATACTTTATGAATGATTTAACATCCTTATAAACATCAGGTATTGCATTTAGCAAAATAATAAGGAAATATTGATCAATAGTCTTATCACCAATGAGTTTGATATCTTGTGACAACTTGTTAAAGACATCAAGACTCACATCTAAATCCTTACTAGGATCAATCTTAAAGTTGAAAAACTTCTCCAACAAGTATAACATGTTAGGCAAGGACTTCTAAAGATAATTCTTCAAGTTTCTTCCAAAGAGCCTCAGTGTCCTTTTCGGTCCCAACTTGTCTAATAACAAAGCCAGACAAGTGCAGGATGATGAATGAGTATGCTAATTCATCCATATCTTTAATCTGATCAACAGTGGACTCAGTAGCAAAAGTCTTGTCTATGGCTTTTGCTATTTTCTGCTATATCAATAAGCTCTTTATCTTTCGCTGCCAAATGGAAAAGTCCCATTTCCCATCAATTCAATCAAGATGAAACCCAACATAAGACATAGCAACTAGTGAACCTAATATGGCCAACATAGACATATAGTATACAACTAATGCATAGATGAATAGAGACCATAGGTCTCCTCAAGCCTCAGGGAATTAGGTCAAAAGTATCTCTATCCACGACCTAACAATAAGTAGGATTGCAAATGATAGCACACCAAGTGCTTGTGTGTGCAATATCAGTCAATAGTCAGAGATTCACCAAGATTAGAGACTTCAAACCACATAGACACCATTAAGCAAGTAATCTCCCAGCAGAAAGCAAGACCCAATAACAGAAGAAAAAACTAACTACCAGAGGCTCAGAATCACATATTGAAACAAGTCATAGTAAGAAACCTTACAAGAAAACGGCGAAAACTCCATAATACCCCAACATAACACTCTGATACCACATGTTGGGGTTATTAGAGTGTTCAATAATAGATTTAAAATGATTTCTAAGTCAAGGTTTCAAAATTTTATGAGAAAATCTTGTTTGGATAGTGACAATAGAAGAACATAAACAATGAGAAGAAAATAAAGTAGAGAGTTAGAAGAACAACACCCGAGATACTACCAAGACAAGAAGTTTATTGAAGTTACAAAAACTCCGATTATATCTCCCTTTGAGGCTCTACAAATTATAGATCCGCCTCCATTCCATTTACCATAGCCACCAAATACATTGATATAATCCAATACAACGAGATCTCGTCATTGATTATAGCAAATATAAGAATCCCCACATTGAATCTAACATATCACATATATATTGCTTCTGAATCGGGAGCATTTCTTGTTTTCTTTCTCGTTTCCCTAAGAATATTATGTAAATCACTGAGATCTAAGGCATACAGAAAAAGAGAAAGGATAATAGAATAATCGACAAAGCAAGCATGAATGAAAATCTTAACCCTAAATTTGGAATGTGCTTGGTTTTTATATCTCCAACCAACGACACTGATAAGCTGAACAAATCAACGGTTGAGAAGATATAAGGCCAAGAGACTGTGATGGGTTGGATCTATCACTTCATAGCTGGGGCCATATGACGATGCAGCTTCTGGATCACATTGTTATTAGGCTAAAAAGCCCAATACTTTACAATTTAGACTTAAGGCTTGTTCTATACAATATAATTTTCCACTAAGGATATGTTTGATTGAGAAAAAATTTCTAGGAAAATATCAAATCAAGGAAAAAATTTTCCTATTTTATTGTTTGATAGAAAAACTTTTCATGGAAAATATTTTCTATGTACAACCTTTTTATGCACAAATGAGCTATTTTTCATGAAAAATCTAATCCAAGTAAAAGGTGTGAAAATATTTTCTAAGAAATCCAAATGAAAAAAATATTTTCTAGAAATGCAATCAAACACACCACAATTTTTTCTCTCTCATAATTTTCAACAACTCATATAATTACTTTACATTTTTAATATATTTTCCCAATTTTCTATCACTCATCTAATATGTCGTTCGAATAAATCTCCAATATTTTGTATAGAACAAGCCCTTATTATTTCATTATTATGCAATTTTTGTAAATGATTAGTACATGAATTAATTAGGGCTTTGGCTCACATTAATACTTTAATTATGTTTAATTAACTTTGAAATTAATTTAGTTCATTCAAAATCTACTACATATTTCGTTAAGTTAAAAATATTCAAAGTTTCTTCTACAAATGTAATAAGTATTTCTGCAGTTATTCTTAAACATTTATTTTTCTATTAATTCAAGTAAACAAAGTATGATTTATGATAATAGCTACTTAATGGCCATGGCATATAATGGTACTAGCACACTAGTACAGAATGATCATGTGGTGGCGTTCTTTTATGGCTCAGGTGGCGGTTCTTTGACCGCCACCCAAAGCCCCGACACCCAAAGTATATTTTGGGTGTCGGTTAAAAAACCGCCACCCTTTATATTTAATTGGCGGTTGTTTTCTAAAAACAACCGCCACCCAATATATTTTTTTTTTAATTTAGTAATTTCGGGTGGCGGTTGTAATAAAACAACCGCCACCCAATATATATATTATTTATACTATTAATATCTCGGGTGGCGGTTGTAACACATAAACCGCCACCCGAATTCAATATTTTTTTTTAATCTGTTGGGGTGGCGTTTGTAACTAAACAACCGCCACCCGATATACTGTTTAATTTTTTTAAAAAATGTTTAGGTGGCGGTTGTAATAATACAACCACCACCACTTAATGTTTTTTTTTTAAATTTTCGATTTTAAAAATGTTTAGGTGGCAGTTGTAATAATACAACCGCCATCACCTAATTTTTTTTTTTAAATTTTTGTTGTAATTTGAAAACTGTAATTTAATACAGTTTTTTGAACCTGCAATCCAACCATTTCATCACCCAAATATATCCATACAACTCAAATACATCCACTGATTCATACTATATACAACACAAAGAACACAAATCCAACTAGTTATCAAATTAAAGCTAACAGTACCCAACGAAACGCTACACAATGCAACTCTACATACAACAACTCTACGTGCATGAAGTCAATACAATGTCGCACCTCTAAGTACTTCCAGTACGGTAAATCCCAGAAGATCGATCTCTTCTTCCATATACTCTTTCTAGTCGGCTTAGAAGTCTTGCCAAATTGAACTGAAATGTCTTTAAATCTTTCAAACACCTCTTCCCCAGACAACGGCAATCGTGCAACTCGATTCTCAATTTGTCTATTGAAATCCTCTTTATTTTTTCGATATTTATGATTTTTAGGAAGAAAAGTCCGATGATCCATGTACACATTTTTCTTACAATTACCCAAATACTGGCTAAAGGTTGCATCTTCACACACGGGACATGCCTTACCACCTTTAATCGTGTGGCAGGATAAATTACCAAAAGCAGGGAGATCATTTATGGTGCAGAATAGTATTGCACGTAGATTGAAATTCTCTCGACGATTAGCATCAAATACCTCTACACTGTCATCCCACAGCAATCTTAGATCATCAATTAACGGAGTTAAGTACACATCGACATCATTTCCCGGCTGTCTTGGCCCTGAGATTAGCAAGGACATCATCATGTATTTACGCTTCATAGACAGCCAGGGAGGGAGGTTATAGATCACCAAAAGCACCGGCCAAGTGCTATGTCGACTGCTCATATCGCCATGGGGATTCATTCCATCTGTGCATAATCCTAGCCGGAGGTTCCGATCTTCATTTCCGAAATCACGAAATCTCCTGTTGAAATTGCACCATTCAGGTGAATCAGCAGGATGTCTTAATTTACCATCTTTTTTCCTCTCTGCTGCATGCCACAACAATTTTATCAAGCATCGTCAGATTTGCAAACAATCGCTTAAGCCTTGGAATCATAGGCAAATACCATAACACTTTAGCCGAGAACCATTTTTACCCCGCCATTACCGCTATGTAATTGCTTCTCTTATACCTAGGTACCCCACACTTCAGACACGCTTGCAATTGCCGATACTCTTTCCGATATAGTACATAATCATTTGGACAAGCGTCTATCTTCTCAATCTCCATACCCAATGGGCATAACATCTTTTTCGCTTTGTACGCTGGAGTTAGGCAACTCATTGTCATCCGTAAGCATATCTACTAAAAGCTCTAATAGTGCCGTGAAACTTCGATCACTCCACGCACTTTTCGCTTTCAAATGTAACAAACTAAACACAGCTGATAATTTGTTGTATTTTAGACAACCAGGATATAAAGGCTTTTCAGAATCTGCGAACAATTTATCGAACTCATGTGGCCTGTCAATGAAGTCATCTTGCACATCACGTAACATTTCATCCAACCGATCGTGTTCCACATTCGTCTCTACATTTTCCGCATGACCATCGCTGTCACTGCCTAATCGATGTTCATTACGCAAGTATGAACCGGTGCCACCACTGCTTGTACTACACACTATTTTCTCAACATGCCAAAACCAACATGTGTAACCCAACTTAAACCCATTTTTAAATAGATGGTTTCTTACTTCCGCAACAATGTCAGAACCAATTGTATTATTGCAAACTGAACAGGGACATACAATCTTATCCTTGTTATACTTTAGTTTATCCTCATCGGCACATTTCAAAAACTCAATTACTCTTTTTATATATTCAAGAGAAGTAGGATTCCCATACAACCAACTCCGGTCCATTTCGAACAACCTATAGAATTATTATTCTATAATATTAACTCTGTAGAGATACTATAAAAGATAATGATGTTGACATTTTTATTAAATGAAGCAAGTAATATAATGAAAGTGTTCTAGATCAACCTTATAACTCCGTATCTAATCAAAATGGTAGGGACCTAAACCATTAAATCATCATCTCTACGTAATATCAAACTGTGTTATTTTTTGTATAGAACCAGGCATTGTATTTTCTGTAAATTTAGACATCTCCTTTAGTTCTCTAAGTGTGTAATTCATGTAAAACGTAATCCACACCGAGAACGAATAGGGATACTAACTTGAAATTCACATAAATACAAAATCGCCCACACAAAAATTAAATCTAACACATCCGACATACGCAGATCGATGACAAACTCTCCATAAGGAGAATTCAAAAATAATCTTGTACATCTTAAACTGTGCAACAATTTGATCACAGTTAATGACATACAAGATTATCTTCAAACGGTTTTCTAAGCTCAATGCAAATGAAGTGCGGTGTAATATAATAAGATCCGTTATAACGAAAGGATAGAGAAATAATTCGATAATTTGATGCATTTATACCACAAAACTATTAAAATGGATATACTAAAATGATATTATATAACACTTTTCGTCCCAAGCTAATTGATCATATCACTACAAAATTAATGTTAATTTATTTGAAATACTAAATATTCCTGCAAACTACTTTTTTAATAAGTTGTGTATATATAGTTACATATATATATAAATATATATATAAATATATATATATATATATATATATATTTATGTAAACCTAATATTGCCTATGGTTATTACATATTTAAATACAGTTCAACATAATTTATAAATATTGTATTCATTACTTTATTATATGTATGAGATTAAACTATGGACATATAAAAAAGTAATATTTATTTGATAAATAAATTATTTTTATATTAATTTATTTCTAAACTACTTTATTTTATTGAAATATTAGTCCCAAACTATTTTTTAATAAATTATATTTATATAAAAGCAATATTTATTTATTTATTATAACATATTGACATGTATATAGTTCAATATAATTTATAAATATTGCATGCATTGTTGTATCATATGTAGAAGATTAAATTAGGGACATATCCAAAAATAAGATTTATTTCATGAATAAAATATATTTATATAAATTTTTTCCAAACTAATTTATTTAATTTTCTTGAAATATTATTCTCAAACTACTATTTTACTAAATTATATTTATTTAAAAGTAATATTTATTTATTTACTACATATTGAAATATAATTCAACATAATTTATAAATATTATGCATTAGTTTCTCTATGTAGAAGACTAAATTAGGATCATTTCAAAATTAAAGGTAGCCATTATTATTCAGTAAAATAATAATTTTAATAACTATATTAACTATTAATTCATCCAAAATTACTTATCACTTATTTAACTAATACTAAATAATCTAACTAAATAAATACATCTAACTAACACCATACTAGATAAATCCCACATACATATACATTAAAACAAATATTAAGAAAATTTGGGGGAAAAACACATAATATATCTATACGGCAATTAACAAACAATAATCCCCAAATTTCACATATATATCACAATGCACATACATATATTAAAATATGCCCAAAAATGAAAAAATCAACAATTACACCAAAAATCTAGCTACAAATGGGGATTGGTATTTTCTAACCTCAAAAATGAAAAAATATCACCAATTGATAGGAGATGACAAGCTCTCTTCAAATCTTGTCTTCAAAAACCAAGAAATTGACCAAATCCGCGCCCATTTCCAAGTAAATACCTAGAATTTGGAATCTTAAATTCTAACTTAGAAATAAAGAAATTTCTTGGTTAAATAGATAGAGAAATATTACCTCACTTCAATGGTGGCCGAACTCACGAAGAATTAGCTGCAATTTGGGTGATTTTCGAGTGAGAAATGGCGAGTGTTTCTCGTCGCCGTCGATCGCCTTCACTTCAATTAATTGCTTTGTTTTCGATCCGGCGGTCTTTGGTATGAATAAGCAATTGGGTGGCGGTTCATAAAGAACCGCCACCTCTTATTTAACGGGTGGCGGTTTCTTTTAGAAACCGCCACCCGTGTTTGAATATTTATTATTATTATTTTTAAATGTATGGTGGCGGTTGTGATGCAAACAACCGCCACCCGTAAAATTTTTTTAATTTCGGGTGGCGGTTGTCATCGCAACCGCCACCTGATTTTAATTATATATATATATTTTTTAAATTTGGGTGGCGGTTGTGAAGACAACCGCCACCCGAATTCAAATTTTTCTTTTTTTTTTTCTTTTATTTGTTGGGGTGGCGGATTTCTTAAGCAACCGCCACCCTTATATGAGCAATTCATTTTGGGGTGGCGTTTTTAAAAAAAACGCCACCCAATGTGCGATGCCCAATCTCTAATCTGTACTAGTGGCATGAGCACTTGATCATTTCGATTGTTACTATTACTTTGAGTTTTGAGTATTTCTTTCCATCTTTGAATTTAGTAATGATAAAATATAGCACGACCAAATATGTTGAAAGTTGTAACATGATATATAGCATATCATGTCTTTACATACATAACATTACTTTGATCAACAGATTTTCTTTTGTTTTCTCACTTTGGTACGGTGCTTTTCTCGATCAATTTGCCTTCGTAGTGTTCCTAAGAATTTGTTCCGTCTTCTCTTCCATAGGCTTATTGTTCAGAAGATTAAAGTTATCAAATAGAGTTGTGCCCATTTTGGTGTTGCACCCTAATGAACAAGACAGCTAAATCCCCAAAAACCACATTTTCATTATTTTTATGTGAATCCAAAAACTGATTAGATTGTTCTTGCGTTGCATTGGTTGCAATTGTTATTTATATGAATCCTTTTCCTTTTTATTCGGACCAAAATATCACATTGGTATTTTAAAAAACTCCAACGATAAATTGGTATTTAAAACTCAACTTTGCCAATTAAATACATTTTCCTTGTCGCTGATGCAATCATAAATAAAATAATATTATTTATTATTTTTCACATTTTTCTAAATTTCTATAATTCCTAAATTCATTTTTTATATTAAAAATAAAATAAGAAAGGACCACCAATAGCAACCGACCCACCCACCCCTAACCCATCTTATCTTTGCCCCCATCGCCACCCCACAAAGGACCACTAGCGATGGCTGCTGCTGGTTTTTGTTTTTGTTTTTTTTTTTCGGTTGTGGGGTGGGGTTGAGTTCTGATTTTTTTAAAATTTCTTTATATTATGTATACTTTTGAGAGTGATATATTCCTACCAAAACTTTATGTAAGTACAATAATTATATTTATTATCAATTGTTGGTTAAAATTAAAATGTGTATGTTTTTAATGCTAAAGGAATTTTTGAAAAGTTATGATATTAATGCGATCAAATGCTACGATATTGAATATTTTCAATAAAAACTATTAAATCAACTTAATTTGATTTGTAATTTAATTATTTTTTTATTAGTTCTTTATATTATATATACTTTTTACAGTGATATGTTCTTATCAAAACTTTATGTAGGTAAAATAATTATATTTATTATTAACTCTTAGTCGAGATTAAAATGTGTGCTCTTTAATGCTAAAGAAATTTTTAAAAAGTTAAGATATTAATGCAATCAAATGCTACTAAAATTTTGGATTGAAATATACGAATTCATTTAAAGAGCAAACATTTTTTTTTTATTTTTGAATGTTTAAAGAGCAAATTTTGGACTAAAATTTGGGGGAAATGAATGTTTAAAGTTAAAAATTGCATAAAGTTATAAGAAAGAAATTATAGAAATTTAGAGAATGGTGGAAAAATACAAAATAATATTATTTTATTCATGATTCCGCCGGCGGCAAGGAAAATGTACTTAAGTGCGTAAAAGTTGAGTTTTAAACATAAATTTATCGCCGCAATTTTTTAAAATACCAAATCATTAAAAGTGTATTTTTTTAAAATATCAATGTGGTATTTTGACCCTTTTGTTTGTTTGTTTATATTTTTATTTTCCGTTTCCAGGCTCCAATGGAAAGAAAGTTTGGCAAGATCGCACAATCCTCCGACGGCGCGCGGAACATCTGATTAATTAGGAGGGTTGTTTAATGTAACTCCTCAATTAGGGTTTCCAATGTGGGATTTCTATATCTATTCTTAACAAAATATTTAAACTTTTTAATAATAAAACTTTTCTAAAATTTATTATTAATTTATTTTTCTTTGCGAGGAAAAAAGAACGAACAAAAACTATATATTATTATTATTAATATTTTGTTGTTATTATTATTAGTTTTTTTTATTATTTGTCCAGGGTTGAATAATATAACTTATGTCAAGGAGAAACCAATTTCCTACCCAAGTAAATAGGAATATGTTTTGTATTTTCTTACGTGATAATTAAACGTAGTGCATGTTAGATGGTGGATAAAATACTTTTATTCATACTGAATAGAATACCAATTCTATGCTATCATGTTTCAACCTCCAACGTATACATTGTCTCACTATGTTTGACCATTACCAAATTGAAAGATGGAAATACATTGTCAAAGCTTACAGTAACAAATAGAAGTGAGCTTGATTTCATTTCAAGAGACAAAAAGTACAAAAGATATATCAAGATATATAAAAAATTACTTATCAAAATTAGCTAATTAATGGAAGTACTAATATGAATAAGTTCGTATTCCTTTTTCTTTAATTCTTTTCCTTTTTTATTTTGAAGGGTAACTTATGAGCAAGTCAAATACATAGCGAGAGCAAACTAAATCGCCATTATCATAAATCATACTTTGTTTACTTCAATTAATATAAAAAGAAATGTTAAAAATATCTGCAGAAATACTAATTACATTTGTAGAAGAAACTTGAACATTTTTAACTTAACAAAATATATGTGTACTAAATTTTAAATAAAAAAAATTAATCTCTTTGGCAAGTGTGTGTGTGTGTGTGTTTTTAATTTTTATTAGGTGATAACGTGGTCCATGGGATGGAATTTGAACCCGGGACCTTCCCAATAAGGAGTTGAGCTTTTAACCACTAGACCAACCTTGATCCTACTCTCTGGCAAGTTAAACTTTAAGCATAAAGAAAAGTATTAATGCGAGCTAAATCTCAAAGTAATCCGTGTACTAATTATTTACAATAATTGCATAATAATGAAATAAGTCTAATAATATAGATACTCTTAAAAAAATAATATAAATACTTTCAATGATTTTTAATTTCTATGATGGCTAATTTTAATGAAGTGATTTGCATTTTTATATCCAATTGCGACTTGCGAGACATTTCCAACTAATGAGTCTGAAATTATTCGTTCGTGCTCAATAATTTGAGCATGTTGTTTCATTTTTTAAAGGTATATTTTATTTAGTCATACTATTTAACAACCGTTGAGCATTGCCATTGACCATCTTTAGTCCAGACATACACACACATTAAAAAGAAATTGAAGAACAAAAGTAGAATGTTGAATATGTCGAGCAATATATATGTCACATCTAATAATACAAGCAATACTATTTAATAATCGGTGAGCAATATTGCCATTGACCATCTTTAGTCCATACATACATGCATACGAAAAAGAAATTTGGAGAACAAAAGTAGAATGTTGGATATGTCGAGCAATATATATGTCACATCTAATAATACGAGCAATACTATTTAACAATCGGTGAGCAATATTGCCATTGACCATCTTTAGTCCATACATACATGCATATGAAAAAGAAATTGGAGAACAAAAGTCGAATGTTGAATATGTCGAGCATTTAAATATATATATCGTTCACTAGTTGATCCCCTTTCACTTATTTTTCTAATTTCCTTTCTATCTTCAACACATCTTGATCTTTTATATGCTGTATTTATTATTTTTCAAAATCTTACATAATTTTTAAAACCGACTGTCAGCAAGATTTCAGGATCAGCTGACTTCAATATACATAATATTGAATTAACATTAAAAGTTTAATTTGTTTGAAAGAGACAAATTAACTTATGTCTAGTTTGTCTTCGACACAGCATATGCAAGTGCGAGAAAAATGCAGGAAAAAAAATAAATTAAGGCATAAGGAAGACAATAATGAAAGCCATTATTTCATAGACAAATATGTTTTGTTTATGTCATATATTTTATCATAAGTGAATAAACATATAAAATTAATCAAAACAATGGCTATTTGAAATTGTAAACTTACCTCCACATTATGTGTTTTCTGAAATATATTTCTCCATCGAATTAACTGCCAATTGCAAGAGCGAATGATTGTGCATGAAAAAAGGAGTAGGCACTGTGCACAATACCACATAAAAACTTGTTGGAAGTGCTTTTAAATGTAATCTTTGGCTTTGGTTTCTTCTCGACATTTGTGTCGTTTCGTCAAAAGAATTTAGCATTTTATAATTATATTTTCTAATCTCTACGGACTTTGGTGAGATGTGCTCTTATTTGTCTTCTTCCGTCGGCCGATGCCACGTTGGAGTGGCAGGTATATATTCATTTTTTAATAATAACTAGTATTATCTTCTGCGTTGCACGGGACGACTATGATGATCATTTATATAAAATAATATTATAAAATAAAATAATAAATTATTATGAATATATAATAAAAATAATGAAATACATGTAATATTATAGAAATGAACAATAATTTACAAATTTTAGTGCGAAATATTATGTTATTAGAAAAATATCATATCAACTATCATAATTAATGATTTTAGATAAGACCATAATATTTAGGAATAAAATTTAGATAATATACTTTTTTGAACAAAAGAAAATCTAAATAACACAGTTTATGAGTCATGTACATAGCTCTTAAAACATATTTTAAATACGATTAACAAAGATCTTATAGTCTATCTACACGCATATATATACATTTTATGAATATTGAATTAATTTTGTACTACATTTTGCTCGAACTAAATTTGGAATATTGAATTGATTTTGTGCTTAGCAAATAAAAAAATGCTTTTATTTTTATTTAATTTTTTAGGTAAATAAAAATAATTGTTTTTAAATAGAAAACCACTACCAACTTGGTACTTTACCAAGCTGACACAGTAACTAAAAACTAAAATGTATATAAAAATAAATTTTAATATTCAAAAATTAATATATATATATATATATAGAGAGAGAGAGAGTTAATTCTCATTTTTAAAAATAATTCAATTGCGATTGTAGTTTGTAACTTTGATATCATATCACATTTTCATTAACGCTTGCATTTGGTTCATTTTCAATTATATATATAATTCCAAAATTAAAATTTATATAAAAAGTTAAAATGAGGAAAAAACTAAATAAAAAAATTAAATTAAATTAAATAAGAAAAACAAAATAATAAAGTGTGTTTTTAGTATTTATTTCCGAAATCAGATTTTATAGTATTTCAATTTCAATTTACAAGTTACATGGTCCTCTAAGAAAACTAACACCTTACTTCCTAGCTAGTTAATCACAAAGGTTTCTAAAACAATTCTAAGACACGATAATATCCAACAAATAAAAGAACAATCATGCATGGTATCTATATATCCAGCCGTAGTACGTATTCTTCCTTTCGAGCAACTGTTATCTATTATGTTAAATTTTTAAGCAAATTTATACTAGTGTGGTGATGACCGCTGTATATATATCTTACTCGATGCTACACTTCACAACTTTTTGTGAGCGTCGTTGAATCAATTTGCTACCTACACATACAATAACCCGACGCATACCTCCTATCATAAATAGAACCAGCTGAAATTAAGTGAGAATCTAAGTATGCTTCCACCAAGAGTGTGTTCTCAAGTTTAAAGCGGAAACCAAGAGTAGTAGTATATTTTAGATATCTAAACAGGTGCTTGCAAACTGGCCGATGTAAATTTGTAGGAGAATATATAATCAAAGGTACTGAAGTTCCCCTACCGCAGCGTAGACCTATATATATAGTGTCGGATTCTCTAATGGTCCACTAATAGACAATACTCCCTCTATCTTGCAAAGACAGTACACTACAAGAAACTGAGTTTTTAGGGGCGGCCTGTCGCCCCTAAAAATTCATTCCTGTAAACCTTTAGCGACCTAAAGATTTATAGATACGAACCTATAGGGGCGACAGACCGCCCCTAAATGCTCAATTTCTTGTAGTGAGTTCTATTTTTCATTTTTGTTCGTTCCAAAATAGAATCTCATTTTCGTAGTTAATTTCTTAGTTTTCATATGTACTCCCATTTAATATGTATCATTATCAAAGTATAAAAATTATTAAAGTGAAATAATAAATAAATGAAATGGTACATTATGAAATATATTCTAAAATATTACTTTTCCAAAGTTATTAATTGAGACTTATCAATCTTTATGGAAATGAAAATGCATCTATCTTTGCGGGGTGGAGGGATGAATAGTTTTGATTCGAACATATAGGTTAAAATTATTGTGTAATTTTTTTTTTGTGATTGAAAAAGAAAAAAAAAAATTACTCGCAATCTAACATTGGAATTGATAATTTGAATTCCTTTAGTGTACCATATTCTATAATGTTAGATAATATAGTATTTTAGTCTTATGATATTAGAGAAATTACATTTTTATATTTCTATTGGAATAGTATTAGTAATAGTATTATAAAGTTTGATAGGATTTCACTTAGAGTTATATATTGTTATATATAATTACTTTGTAACAGTTCATTGATCGACATAACAATTTACATAATTTAATAGCAAGAATACTTTGTTTTCATATGGTATCAGAGCACATTTTGATCTTGACCTAGATTCGATTGCATAGCTCATCTAACCAAAAATTTGTTTTCCTTTTTCTGTTAATTTGATATCTTTAGTTCTCAATTTGATCTTTTGTTCTCTCCCTTTTCTTTTGAAATTGTTTTTGGTTCCTTTCTTCTCATGAATTTGGTCTCGTAAAATTAGGGATTGACATATCCTCCAATTTCTTCTGATCAATTTGCTCTTTAATCCTCTGTCTCTGCTCAATCTAATCTCTTTCTAATTTGGTCCAGTTAAATCTGGAATTGACATTTGATTTTCTCTTCTCCGTTTGGCCCAGCAAAATCTGGAATTGTCATTTAGGGCTTGTTCTTTCCACTATAAATTTAACCCGCACGAAATTCGTATAACCTCATACTCATTTTCAACCACACACACATCTCCAAAAATAATATTAACCACACATTTTTACACGGAATACCGCACACATCAACTTAACACCCAATCAAACATACCCTTAGTTTTCTCATTTCTCTTCTCAACTTGGTTCAGTATATCTGGAAATGTGGCAAGTTGCATTTATTGGTATCTTTTGGCAATTTTTGCATTTGTGGGTTTTGGCTTCTGCATTGATAAAGTATTGATAAGTTAAGCTACATGGAGGAAGAGTTCCGAGTGACTCTAGTCATGACAAAAGGGGAGTGTAACTCGTACAGAAAAAGCAAACAATTATTATTTACTCATTTTTGGAAGATTGCAGAAAGAATTATCATTTTTTAAAAATATTTTTGGAAAGCTCCGGATGATATTATGAGTTTGATAGGGGTGTTAGATAATATAACGTTTTCCCCTTATTATAATAAAGCTAGCTTTACCATATATTCTTGAGATAAACAAATTGAAATATTATTTTTCATTTAATTTATTTTCAAAGTAAATCAAACATGGAATATAATTAAAAGTTAAAACAATTTATACATCTCATTATATTTGAATTTCACGCACAAACATCAATTAAGTGTCTTTAAAATTATCAATTTATATTTAGGTTGGACACTAATTTATATATTAATAGTATGCTTATTTTAAGGCTCTCATCAAGTCGAGTAAAATAGAATCACAAATTTTTTTTATATGTAGAAAATGAAAAAAAGGGAGAAAATGATAGAGAAAGTATTTAGATGTTATGAGATTGGATAAAGTATTGTAGATATAATGAAATACAATCTATATATATTAATATTAATATATTATGGAGGGGAAAAATAAAGAAAGTTAGATATGGATTAGAAAATAAACATTAAAAAATAAAAAGAGAGTTTTTTAAAATGGAAAGATGGATTTAAGACAAAAAAATTATAATAAGAAAAAATCATCATTTTCTATATATATATATAAATTATTCTATATATAAATAGAAGATTATATTAGGCAAATTTAATAGGCGGGAAAAATTGAAGATACATTTAGACTGGAAAAAATGCTCTATATATATATATATATATATATATATATATATATTAGAGTTTGATAGGATTATAGTTAGTACATTTTTATATTCCTATTGTAATAGTACTATTAGAATTTCATAGGATTTCAATTAGAGTAATATATACATATTGTTATATATATATATCTATTTAGTAATGGTTCATTGACATAACATTTTTTATTACAAACAAAGATATTTATTAATTCAAATTGGCAAAATACATCGATAGTAGCATAAATTCAATACTGCTAAAACCACAAAGGGTGATTTTGTGAACAAACTCGCAACATTCAGGTTAATAGCATAAAACGGCAAAATGCCTACAAATATGACAAAATCAAAGTGATTGGAATACCGATGCCTCTGAATCTGTAACGTTGACACCCAAATATTGGTTGAATCAATGATGTATCGAATCTAATTACCAATTTGAAGCACACGAACTGACGAACAAACAATATCGTAACTAGATGGTAGAAAATGAAATGCCGCACAAGACGATGAAATCACAAAGAATACGAAGAAAAACACAGAGATCTAGGTGGAAAAACCACTTATTTGAAGACAAGCAATAAAGAACAAGATGTAGAGCTATGATTTCAGGCCAAAAAATGTCAAAAATCACCACCCTCCATTGATGGAAAGGGGAAGTTGAGAGAGAACGGGAGTTTTACAACATAACAATTTAATTCGTAATAAAAATACATTGTTTTAACATATATTATTAATTTCTAGCACTCTGTTCATTTGAGGGATACAACTTGTGATACTTTTCTAGATAATATTCTAGACTTCTGGTGTTAGTGTTTCCACTTCTCTCTAACATCTGATAGTCGATCTTTACACGTGAATGGATGAAGTTTATTTGGAAAACGGATATTCGCAACAAAATCTCAAACCTTTGCATCTATTTGTATTCTTGTTACTAACCTTTATATATGGACCAGGAAACCCACAAATTTTGAAAAATTGACGTCGTTCATTCAAATAGATTATTTATCATTGAAACCTTTAGGCTCCATCAATTCATAACAATTTAAATTAAATTAAATTACAAATTCGTTTGTAATAATAATTCCTTTCTTATTATAATTAAAATTAAATGACAAGTTCATGTCACATGAGAGAACATAAAAGTCACTGATCATATACGCAAAAAAAAAAAAAAAAAGATGTGTGTAAAGAGAAAATTTTAAATTAAGTTTCACATGAGCGTGTTAAGGTGTAAATCTTTATAGATTTTTATGGATTTTTATATTAAATAAGAGAGAGAATGAATAGAGTTGAATGGTAAATTGTATAATACATATAAGTCCCACGAAATATGTGGATATGAGTAAGTTTGACCAAAATATATAATGAATTAAAATATATAAAAATTTATAAAAAATTATAAACTAACACACGCTAATTAATAAACTAGCTATTTTGTCATTATGTACACACATTACTACTATGTACCCTCAGTTCCTCAAATGACGTAAATATGAAATTTAATTTCAATTATAGCATGATCTGATTTAATTAGTTAACCCAAATACAGCCTAACAATATAATTATAAAGTTCGTCCATTTGAATGAATTGCGCCATTTTTCCCATGATTGAAGGTCTCTTTATCTGGATTTAAAAGTTGAGGACAAAAGTATACATAAATGCAAAAATTGGAGACTTTTCTGTAATATAGCCCCCCAAAAAGAGTATGAATTTGTTCGCAATCATATAGCAAGATTATACTCATTTAAAGCTCTCAATTACTAGAGAAGAAAAAATTTCATAATTTTTGAATTTTAGATACAAAATTCATCTTCTAAAATGAGAGTCACCACAGTGGATAAACAAATTCACACTCCCCAAAAAAATGTATCTTGTATTCTGTTAAAGATTAGTGAGGTTTGATCTGAATTATTATTAAATTAAGCAAGTACCGTTTCTTTGGTGCATTTCTTACATTCCATTAATATGGCATGCATCCGCCGACGGAAGAAGACAAACGCTTGCACCAAACCCACAGTTTGTGGAAAATAAAGGAAAATAAACCTTTCACTTTTATTTACGTAATCAGTGAACGAAATTTCGAAGCACGCTCAAAGTGGCGTATCTTATACAGTTATACATATACATCAATACATGCATACTTTGATATCAATAATGACGAAAGTGCAAATGAAAGCTTTGTGAAGGTAAAATTAATGAAGGTCAAACAGCAGTACTACTTTTATGTTTGCTTCTACAAGCGGTTCCATGGAGAATTATTAGAATATTGAACATGCACATCTCATGGAGGTATGACTTAATTATTAGAATTAGTTCTTTCTTTTCATATAATTGCATTAATTTAATTTCAGTTCGACATGCGAAAGATTTCAGCTAATTAATTGCTCATGATAAGTTTATGCGAAAGTTTTTTCCCACTCGAGTTCAGTTCTAATTAAACGAAGTTGAAGACGATATGGAGTAGGTCCCAGTAGTTAGGTCAGAGGGGGTGGGTGAATAGGGTTCCGGCAGGAGGAGCTCGCCGTTCAATCAAGAATTTGAAGGCTCTTTCTTATAATGTCTCTCAAGTATACTTCGATCAGTATTTAATATATGCCCCTATCTCTCATTTGCCCGTGTTAACATTTTTCTATTAAGAATGCCAAACCTTAATTTCAACCATATATCATCACTTATTATTATTCAAATATCTCATAATTCTCACCAATATTTATTTAAGACATTAGCTTTTAAATAACTTTTAGGTAGGAAAAAACGATACCTGAACACAACCTTACTTACTAAAATCATCACTTATAGAAAAATTAGTGTAGGGGAAAAATCAAAATTTGGGTTTTTCCCTTTTGTATGCCGAATAATGTATAAGATATGGGGCATAAATCCAAATGTGGGGCCAAATTTAGACCCAAATTTAGAAAATAGAACTTTCAAGCATGGTCTACATTGTTTGATATCACTCAATAATATTATATCACGTAGATAAGAAAAATACCACTATTTGAAATTTGGTGGTGGATGGTATTTTTCCTTAATTTAATTTTAAAAACCTTTACCAAACTATCAGGAATACCCTGATGGTCAGAACCTCTCCTAACTAGTAGGAGGTCTAAGGTTCGAACTCTGTAAATATTCTTAATGATGTTGTATTTATACCCTATGTGGTGTTCATGGTTTGTGCACATTTATGTGGTAGTTTGTTTGTTTCCGTTATTTCATTGTCATATGGTGGTTATAGAGTTCTAAGAAGCGCCCCCAGATTCGATCTCAGCGAGGCTCAAATCGAGATTGGAATGAATTATGGTTCAAATGATTTAATGATATATTCTTATATAATATGCATGTCTAGGTCGCAATGTACCATTACAAAAAAAGAACAAAACTACACCCCTTATTCAACCCCCACTCTTTCACCATACATTGATTGAGGGTGGAAAATATTTTCCACGTAAATTTTCCCTTTGTGGTGTTTGATTAATTGCAATATTTTCCATGGAAATCATTTTCCTTACAAGGCAAAAAAACACGGTTTTCTCCTTGAAAAGATGGAAAATATTTTCTCATGGTATAAGTTAGAAAATATTTTTTATGACAAAACATTTTCCATGAAATTTTTTTCTTCCAATCAAACACGCCGATAACCTTTTTTATTTTGATTTTGTCCCACATTTATTTTGCTCTTATAAGAGAGAATTGACTAAATGTGCCTTCGGAAAACCTCTTTAGAAGCCTAAAAGTACTTTTCTAATTTCTAGCTCATTAAAAAAAAAAAAAAAGGTTCTTTTAGTTAAGTTTGTATGCGTTTGGTTATATATTTCAATTTCATAAAACACTTGTTGATGAAAAAATAGCTTTTAAAAAGATGCTTTGGAGAAGTTTAAATTTTAAGCTTCTCCAGAAAGTTCTGATCATATAGATTTTATGAGAATTAAGTTCCAACGGATATTTATTTATTTTTGAATCAACAATTGATATTTATTATTGAATGAAAAAATTATTAAAAAATAATAAAGTAGTCTTTAAAGTATCAAAATGGATCACCTTTTAGATTTATATCTAAGCAATCGATAATTTTTTAACAAAATCTCTGCGGTTAAAAGTAATTATATATAGTACTGAAAATTCTGCTCAACAATTGTGCCAAACCAACCCCAAATAATCTCATTTTCCATTTCCAAATTCTTAGTGGCTTGATTACAGTGTGACATATACATATACATACATATATATATATATATGTATATATATATGTATGTTTGCCTGGTGGATTTGATTCAATTGCCCACAAATTGTTCTTTCAAAAGAAATTGAAATTATTTTAAGCAGCGTGTTGATTACTGTGCCCTAATCCAAATAACCTTTACTGATAAGCAAATGTCTTTTAACTAATTTCATCAATTCCAGTATTTTAATTAGTTTTAATAACTCTTAATATAGAGTACTTTGTTGGTTCCACGTGCAAGAAACATAATTCACATGACAATCACTAGGATAGAGGACGAGAGTACAATCATTCACATCCTAGAGTTGAAATTCTTATTTTGTTATTAATGATTATGTAATATTTATAAAAAAGAGTATGGGTAATACAGAGTAACGTTCTAGAAAATATCATGACCGTAATAATATTATCTATCACTCCATCGATTTGTACTAAATACAGAAAATATCATTACTAACTCGGATATGGTTTTAGAATAATGTAAATTATATATGCCAAACGTGCCGAGTAACTTTTGAATTCGTTTGCATTTTAACCTTCATTTTTTATTTTTTATTTTTTATTTTTTATTTTTTATTTTTATTTTTGTTTTCCCTTTCTTCTTCTGAGTCCTTTTTTTTTTTTTTTGCCCCACATGGTCTCAACCTTTGAAAGAAAAAAGGTTACAATCCATTCAAGTGGATGGTTTTTATTAAATTTTTTAAAAATATTTTTATAAAATGACAAATCTGACCTTCAACTTTAAATGCTTAATTGTTTGACAGAGCCATTATGAGAACTATTTTTCATATGCCGACTTTAAATTATAAAGGCTTAAAAGCTATAAATTTTTTTTTTCAAGTTTTTAGTGACTTTTCTTACTTTTCAACTACAACTCCTCTGGGAAATTATTTTCTCACCAAAATAGTTTTATCATACAAGCACTTAAATTTGAGGGATAATTTTATCATTTTAAAAATAATTTGGCGGAGGCCATTAATTATCCGGTGGATGCTGACTTTTCTGAAGGTCGGTCTATCCATCATCCATAAAAGGACGTTGACAACGATATTGAACAAGAATCCAAAGATTGAAAAAAAATACAACAATACTTTAATAAGTATAAATAGTGATTAGTTTTGACTAAACCCTAACAGGACTTATATAATATGAGTTTGTTTCATAATGTCATTAAAAAAATACAATTTTTGAAAATATATGTTTGAAAAGTAAATAAATTAAATATGTAAAGTAATTTTATTGACGAATGTATGAGTAAAATAAATATGAAAAAATAATAGGTACTTTTTAAAGCTTTGTCAAAACAATTAATTTCTTTTTTTTTTTGGGTCCTTTTTTGTGAAAAGGACAATTAAGTTCATATTTAATATTAGCTCCAAATAGATTTCGTCCTATGAAAGCAACTGTGGGGGCATCAGCCGACGGAAGAAGACAAAAGCAAAGTTCTAGCAAAAAATCATTTCAATCCCCATCATTAAAATTTAAATATAAAAAAAATTATAAAAAAGATATATAATCAAATTAAAGATAAAGCTGAAATTCCGATTTATTTCTCACGTTAAACATTCATTATAATTTTTTTTTTTTTTAAATATAGCTCTTCAACTGATAACACGCAAGTTTCGCCTTTCAAACGACTCCATACCAACAGAACAGAAGAAGCTACCTGTTTGGCTTTGAAATGTCAGAACAGCGTGTTTGAATTATTCATTTATTCTTAGCTTTCTGATTAAGATTATTGCAAATATTCACTTTATTTTTTTTTTTAATGGAATATTCACTTTAGTTTAGTACTACATGAATCCTATTTTTAGCCTGTTTAGCAGATGCTTATGTGTGGTGTTCTAGAAGTTTAATCCTATTTTGAGTATGTTTACCTGCTGCCTTTGAAATAGCTTTGGACAAATTTCTGTTTTGTTAAAAATTATATTTTTTAAAGTTGGATAATAATGGGAACTGGGGTCAGATGTGCATATAATGCTAAATAGCGATTTGGGATGTTTGGTTGGTATTGAAGTTTAATGTTATAATTAAGCAGTAAAAGATTATATATTTTCACAGAGAAAAATGTCAAGACGAACACAGACAAGTGTTCTACAAGTCTTATTAAGAACTTGTTTGACAAAGCTTTCTTTAAGACGAGTGACAATTTTCTAGGAGAATAAATGATTATTGTACTAAAGCAATAGTTCTATAATTAGCAAATGGTGGTAAATTCAACAGTTAAATTTCACCAAATAAGTAATAATGGGATAAAATGAAAAACATAAATTTGACATGAAATATTTGAAAACTTTTGTTCCGAACATTTCACATTCTGGGGCATGACAAAATAATCTCATGACCACCCACTAATTTTGACAGTAAAGCCAAGGCATCCTCGTTGTCCTAGAATCTTGGCCTTCATTAACGAGTAATGCTGATGCACAGTGCATATTTATAATGAAAATATTTTGTACAGGCACAAATATATCTGCACAATTATTTAGTCTAATCAAAAGTCAGATGAAATTAATATTCCATCCCCTATGATAGAGCACCTTGGCTAACATAGTATATGATGTGTTATCATAATTGATGTGCCACATCAACCCTGGGTGTACCATAATATGCACTCAAGTGGGCATTACAAAATTTTTGCTATGTTAGGAGAGTTTATAGTATCCCCTCTATCAATTAGTATGTGAATATTTGTATATATGCATTTTGTGTACTTATAATATTTTCAATCCTATTTACAAACAAGGATTACACATTTAAATTTTACAAAATGTTGTCAAATTTTACGTGTCTATATTATTATTAGTACTTTTTCTACTTATAAAACATCATTAATGATTTACTGCCCACACCCACATGTAGGCCGATGATTCACATGTATTTATGTGAATCTCTACCATCGGAGGGTGATCACTTGTCAATCGTTAATTCATATTTGTGCCCACATCTGGGCATTAAATCGTTTACCTAGGGATGGCAAAGGGCCGAGCCGAGAAGGCTCGGCTCGTCAAACACGAGCTTGGTTCGACTCGTTACCGAGCTTTGCTCGGTTCGTGATCCAATTCTTAAGCTCGGATTTGGCTTTGGCTCGGCTCATCTCGTTTGGCTCACGAGCCGAACCCGAGTAACCCACAAATGGCTCGGTTCGGCTCTTTTTTTTTTTTTACAATTTCAAATATTCAATTACTTAAGTAACTTTCTTTTTTGAATAATTACTTAAATAACTTAAATTAATTAGCATGATTTGTCCATATTGGTTAAAAATAGACATTGATTAATAAAAAGTGAACACGACAAAACTAGAAAAAATCGAAATAAAAATAATTTTTCAATTAAAAAGTTTAAAATTGTAACGTATTAAAATTTGATGAGCTCACGAACTGGTCCACAAATTTTACGAACCGAACCCAAACTATCTATTTTTCAATTTTTTGGCTTGATCCAAGTCCAAGTACGTATTTTAACTAGCCGAACTCAAACTTTTGACGAACCGAATCGAACCAAATACACGACTCACAAACTGTCCAACTCGTTTGCCATCCCTACTTTTACCTACATGGCATACAATATTTAAAGGTTGATAAAACTTGATCAATCACATCACCAGTTATCAAAATTGTTTGTATTTTTTGGTTGTACAAGCATAATTATTACACGTACTGCAACTTGCAAGACTTCTCTCTCCAAAAATTTGGAGAGACCAATCTCCACAGTTTCCAACTTTTGACATTTCCAAATTTGTGCACAAGGATTGCATCAACTCAACGTTTCTTGCAATCAAACCTACAGACAAAAGAAAGAAAGTATGGATTCTCCTGGGGGCAAAAATTCTTCAAGAGTTGAAGCTGATGAGAATATTGATGCGAACAAAGAAGAAGTCCGAGAATTTCTTGGGAATGCTAGAGCGGAAAATCAAGAAAAGCGGTACATCGGAGTGAGGAAACGGCCGTGGGGTAAGTATGCAGCCGAGATTAGGGATTCGACTAGAAACGGAGCTAGGGTTTGGCTTGGGACTTTTGACACTGCAGAAGAAGCTGCTTTGGCATACGATCAAGCCGCATTTGCGATGCGTGGAGCTTCAGTTCCAATAAATTTTCCGATAGAGAGAGTAAAGGAATCTCTCAGAAACATGAATTACAGTTGCAGAGATGGCTCATCGCCAGCTGAAGCCATTAAAGAGACTCACAGGACTCGGAGAGCCAAAGGGAAAAAGAAAAGAATTAGCAGTGAAGAAGATGAAGAAGAAGGATCAGAAGATGGTGTTTTTGTGTTTCAGGATTTGGGATCTGATCTATTAGACCAGCTATTATCGGAGACTAAGAGTTGATTCTGTAAGTAACTGAAATTTCTTCTCCGTCGATGAATAAATTTATCTTTTAAAAGATAATTTCCTTTTTCTTTTTGTTCTTGCTCTCTAACCCTACATCTCTGAATCGATTTCAAATACATTAATAAAATTAAAGATTAACTACTGTTTCTTATTGCTCTTCATCAATTTAATTCATTCTTTGAAATTGAAATCTAATTAATCTCCAATATTGTCTGTGTATATTTTACTTTAAAATTTTTCCAAGATTGTCCGTGTATATTTTACTTTCAAAATTTTTGCATTGTGTCATTTTGAAGATTGAAATAAATGAGTTCTTAGAGCTTGTTCAGTTTTCTTGAGAAGAAAATTGATTTTTGGGAGATTGTGTTATGAAAAAGTATGAAACACTATGGAGAAACATGGAAAATATAAAGTGGTTGAAAATGAAAATAAGAAAAAATGATTATTGTTTGGATTTCTCAAATGAGTTGTTTAGATCTAAAATCAACAAATTAAATTCATATAATTAACAAGTAATTTTATGAGTTCAGCTAGATGTTGATAATGCTGTTGATGAGATTTCATTCATGAGAACTCCATTCATCAAGTTTGTTTTGCTTTCTAACTACTATCATTTATTCATTGAATCTTGGTATATGGCTAATTTTTTTGGTGTATTAATTTGATAGAGCAACTTTGTTGCCTGACCAAATTGCGACACTGGATGACATATCATTTCCAATCTATAATATTGATGACTCTTCTAGTTAGGGTTGCTCGTACATGCTGCGGTTACTCAAAGGATTACACCCCGCCCCATCAAAGTAAAGAAAGAAAATGGAGAAGATGAACTTCAAATGAAGTATATACTTTGTTATCTTCTTCAAAGTAGGAAAATATACATATTAGCTCAATAAAATAGTTGGAAAATGACTTGTGTAAATTAACTTGCCTATACATTATAGAAAGGTGGAATGAAATTAGCATTGTACCCCTTTTATTATGGAGGCTTGCACCTTTTTCTTAATATGTAGACGCTTGTATGAATATATTTTGTGTATAAGTATAACATCTCCAGAGCATAGCAGTATTAGTCCAAGTTCCAATTCCATACCATAGGTAAAGGTAAAAGCTGGTAGAATCTTTCTATTTCTGGGCAATCTTACCAGACAAGATACTATACAAACGTGCTGCACTGTTGATCATTTGGAGATCTGAGATACCTTTCTTATTTTGCATTGCTGCACTTGTTATGGTACAGTCCTATTTTGGACAAGGGCACGAGGCATTAGGTGCTTCTTTTGTTCTTTTCAATTATTGTGTTTCCTACTCTCTAGATCTCCTCCACAATTTGAATGGATAATTTCAAAAATGATGTGAACGGTAAAATGTTGATCCATACTTGACATTTCAATCTCTATTCAAAAAACTCGAATAGGTCTTGCTTAAACAATACTCCTAATCTTATACTTTTCGATACATTTGTGTTGTAATGTGTTATATATGTATACACTGGTGGAGTTAGAGTTTTTGACATGGATATTCACAAATTAATTAATTTTCAACAAAAAATAGAACTATATGCATTGGTAATGAGCACCAATAGACGCAGAGATGGAGAGAGGAGGGGTTAAGAATTCAGGAGTTAAAAAATGAAAATAGTCAATCCTAGGTATGCATATGCATATATGCCAAGGGTATGAGCCAAGATCAACTGTTGAATGCTATTTCATTGGCCATCCCATCCAATGAAAAGATGTCAAATATCTAAGTTCATTAATTCCAAAGGAACCAAGATATCAATCGAAGATTGACAAATAAGGGTGATAGCCTTTAAATTTTACCACTTTTTATCTATTCATTCTTTTGATCAAATCAGTCACATTCACATATCTCGTGGGACCTACTTATACTATATAAATCTCTATCATTCAACTCCATTCATTCTCTCTTTCCTCTTTTACATAAAAATCCATAAAAAAAAAAAAAAATTTAATCCTATCACCCTCTAAAGTAACTTGGATTGGAAAAAATCTACACTAATTGATGTAACGAGTAAACATAGAAAATTCACCAATTTTAATTTCCTACAAAGGATATTTCGGACGGGATACTTGTCATTTGGTCCAACTACTTTAAACTAGGTGGGACAGGAAAACGCATGGTTGAAGACTATAAAAACTTGTAGAAACATTCCCGCTGCTGATGAATCCATGCTGTAAAGGAGATCATATATGTCTATACTTACTAGCATTGTCTCAAAAGGAGAGTTAGCGAGATTCAAATCTTTGAGCTCCGATCCCTTATTTAGTGACAAGACATTTAGCTATATCCATATATATATTATAATAAAATAAAGGGGATACCATGTTTTAAGATAATACAATTGTTTTAGGACAATTTTAACATGTATTTTAGAGGATTTAGGACAGTAAAAACTACTTATTAATTGGTATCTTGTATCACTGACTTTTTCACTTTATGCCACGTGTCCTGATACTTTTTATTTTTTGCAGTTTAAACTATGCGTTTGACCAGTTTGTCAAATATGTTATTTAAATATTTGATAGATAATATTATATTATATTAATTAATTGCTGAAAATAACTGCTCAAAACATTTGAAATTTTTACCGCTCCCAGGAAATCAATCTGCCCATTTATTGATGCTCATTTAGGGGTTGTTTGATTGGGGATAAAAGTTATCCGTACGGTATCCCGTGTAAAATGTGTGGTTAATATTGCATTGAAAAGTGTGTATGTGGTTGAAAAGAGGAGAGACAAAAGTGTGAGATAAAATTTATTCTGTATAAAACAAAGCCTAAGCACGAGTTTAATTTACTAAATTGTTGTTTTAGTTTTGCAAATTATTAACAAAAGATTAAAAGAATTCAATAATGGTTCACTTAAATAATGTTGGTGAAATTTAATAGTAATAAGATTAAAACCTACTATGAAATTCTATATTACAGTAATAATTAAAACAAGTAATAAAATAATATTTTACAGTAATAAAAAGTCAAAAGTGCTTTATATATTATAGTATGATTGATTAATTATGATTGTTGCGCTGATGTCACGAATTTCATTTAGATTATATTGTCACTAGTTAACAAGATAACTGTATACAAATAAATTTTAATACAAATGTCCTGTATAACAAATTAAAATTAACAATTAAGTTATTTCTTTTTATCATTATCACTATTACACATATTTATGAACACATTACATATGTATCACGTCCTCTGAATTTTTGGCCATCTGTTATGAAATCAAAACAAAATTTTATCTATTCTCGTGCATACATTTGTAATAATTTGTTCAATACAATTATATTTTAGATCTATTGTAAGTTTCTTTTTCTTTTTCTTTTTTTTTTTTTGGTAATTAGCGCAAAATGTCCCTACCTTTCAACTTATTATGCAAATTAGCCCCATGTTTAAAATCTTTGCAATTTCATCATCAAGTGAACAATTTCTTTTTCCAAAAATCTATTAAATGATAATTTTACCCTTATATTTTAGAAGACAAATAAAATTAATAAAGTAAATAATTTTTTTAAAACATATTAATATAAAAAAAAACTTGGAGTCCAAATGTGCATTTAATTAATTTTATGAAAATGAGACTCATTTACATTTGAAAATAATATTTCAAATTCTCATTTATTATTTAATTTTCTTTGTTAGATACACATTATTTTTGTAATTTTGAAGTTAAGGTTGAAATTTTCATATTACAAGATTTCCTACAAAGAAATGGTGTATATACTTGAGAATGAAAATGTCAATATTTTAAATGCAAGTATGATTTGCACAATACAAGTGAAACATAGGGACATAATTGCATCAATTACCCCTTTTTGTACATCTTATATATTTTCTTTATTTAATTATTTTAATTACATAATTATCAAAATTGCAAGGGTACTGCCAATACTAGTTTCTTTATTCTTCTATACTTACTGTTGTGTTTCCGGGCTTGACTAATTATAAACGTACGTGTTAGTACGTAATTTATAAATTGATTATAAAGATGAATATTAATGAGTACTATATTTTATGAAATGTGAGAGTAATAATAAATGAACTGACCATGTAAATATATTAAATGAGTATTCAACTTTGAATGAATTTGTTAAGGTTTTTTTTTCTATTTAAGAATTAATTTCTACTACTTAATTAAAATTAAATATCAACATTACTCATTATTATCCACACATCTCGTAATTTCAACCGTATCACTATTCAACTTAAAAGCTAGTTTTTAACAAAGTAAAAGTTTACTCGACCACATCTTGAATGCCTTGAATGACTCTACATATAAATAATCTTGATCACAAAATAAATAGTTGAAATCACTTGAATATATTATAAGAATATACTTAAGATTTTTTGAAAGAGGTGGGGTGAGGAAAGAGGGAGAGACCTTGATGGAAATTTAAATTCTTAAAAATAAAAAATGGTTATTTTTAATGCCATAATAATAATTAAGCAAGATTGACAATCTTCTCGCATTGGCGTTGATAAAGAATTAGTTAAATGTTAGTATTTACAATATTTTACTAGGCATGCTTGTTGACGTAACATTTCTTAAAATAGAGTAAGTTCGACCATCCGGCAAGATAAATCTAATGACGCAAACATATCTAGTGAGATTGTGTTTGAAGTCTTGCTGATGATTGCACAGCATTTGAACTTAATTATTAATTATTACGTCATATTAGATGAAAATTTGGGAACATCATATTCTCTTAATTAAACCAAGCAATAAGATAATATTTGTTACAAGAGTAAACTTTCAAAATCACACTAACTTCTAAATTCATTATGATATTAAATACCATAATTCGTTGAGAAATTTTCATATATTATTATTTTTAAAAAATAGCTTCATTAAACACTTTTATTTTTTATTTTATTATTATTATTTTAATTTAACATCTCATATGTGCACAATCTTCAGAAAGGAGGTAGTACGAGTGGAATACATGATGCATCTGATTAACTGACTAATTAATGTTGTCGTTGTTTCTCAAAAATGTGTAGTTGTTGACAGTTATATATGTTAATTATTATTTTCAATAGGATAAGAATAACTACCTCGGTATATATAATAATTAAAGTAAACCCTAATTAAACCGATAAATTAATTAATATCGGTCCAATCAAATCTCGTTGCAAACTCAGGTGGAATCCGCCGACGGTAAAAGACAAACGATGGGGTCAAGCCCAAAATATCCCTTCAACAATATTTAAATACATAAAAAGAGGGGGGGGGAGAGAGAGAGAGAGAGAGAGAGAGGATTTCCAATTATGTTTCCCCGGCATGGGATTTAATTAAAGGAATCAAACTGTAGTGAACATGAATCTTACTATCTTCATCCCAAAATATAGGTCATTCTATTAAAAATATAATTAAAATATTACTTATCTTTTACGCCTCTTTAATATACATTGTTATCATCAAAATAGAGTACGTAATTGAAATAAATTAAAACATCTAATATATGAGAGAACATATTAGGAAAATAATCTTGAATTGTACTTTTTCAATACTATTAATTATATATTTTTTAATTTGTATAAAGATAAGAAAATAACTATAATTTTGGGACGGAGATAGTATGAAATTATGTGTAGATAATTTGAGAGTAATGGTCCCTGCTATTGATATGTATGCTAGCAGATAGGAGCTAACACATCAGCAATGGCAATAAGGTCCAATTGGATTAGCCCATTTGCTAACACATCAAGTATGGGGATAATAACTCATCCTCATATAGAAAAGAGATTATTTATGTAATTTGGGAATTAAATTGCCTCGAATGTAGGATTCGAACAAGTGATATAGTGGTAAAGATGCTCACGTTCCGAATACGTGACCTGGGTTCGAATCCTACCCCGCCCCGATTCCCCCGGTCAAAAAAAAAAAAAATTGCCTCGAATGCACGTAGTGGAAACCATTCATTGGTATTGTAATTTGTGTCCTAGTCAGCAGCGAATTCGATCTAAAATGTGAGGTGTCAGGACGAACATGTGTAACAAAAAGGTTCGGATTCAAATAATAATGAAATTGATATAAGACATTTTATAAATATTATTATAAGTACGTACCTCGATTAATTGCATAAAAGTTGGATACCCTCAGTGAATCCTAACCCCTTTTCTATTTATTGAGGTGGCTTATATATTGCGGTCTTTAAAAGTACAAAGTTGAAATAAATTCTAGTTTAAGTTCTTACAATATAAGAAGAACTAAATTTATAATTACAACACTCTCATTCCCATCCTCACGAACAGAGATTTTATTTTCCTCATGGTGGATGTGGATCAAGAAGGTCTCTTCACATGAAGAGACTTTATTATCTCAAATTCAATATTTAATCATCACAACAACAATTGGGTGAATTAGGTCTTCTTACAGAAGGAGGAAAACTAGAGTGATCAATACAAATAATAGTTGAATAGTAGTTACACATCCGAACAACTAACTTAACTCTACCAATCCATTGGGCAATCCACAGATGATGATAAATATTGAATTAGTCATGATTAAGCTCTTGGCTAAATGGTCAGAAATCACATTGATTTCACCGGCTTCGTGCTTAGGGCTGGGCATATCAATCGAAAAACTGACCAACCGACTGCATTGGGTCGGTTCGGTTCCCTTTTGGTATGTGGGGTTGGTTTTTGGTTCGGTTTATATCAAACCGAAAAAATTGATCGGTTTTAAAATAAAAGAAAAAGAAAAAACTGGAAAAAATCAACCGAACCGAGTCGGTTAGTTCGGTTTCGGTTTACCGAACCGAACAGGTCGGCCGGTTGGTTTCGGTTCAAGTGGAAAAACCGACCGACGCCCACCTATAGTTGTGCTAAATGGCTAATTAATGGTAATGTGTTTGACGTGGATGCAACTTGTTTGAATAATTAGCTTTACTGTCCAGTGTCCAATCTTGATCACTTTAATTACTTTTGAACTTAATTATGCAATCCTATTTCATATAGGAAGAATTTAAAAATGACAAATCCATGTCCTTAACATGTAAGTAAATAAATGGCATCCAGCTATCATTATTGTCTTCAAATTGCATAATAATAATAATTCAATGATAAATATTTTATCCTATTATTAACGAAACAAAATTAGTTGTAAGTGTCAACTTCCTTTAAACAGTTTTCTAACCCCATAGACTCTAGTCATGACAGAAAATTTCCAAAAAACTTTAATAATAAAGACAAGTCCCCTCTGGTTGTACAAGAATCTTGTCTTTCATCTATCTTTCCAATTCCCCTCATTCTTGCTAATGCAATTTCCAATTTTGTGCATTATAGTTAAAGTAGTACTATGGATCATTCTTCTTGGGGCAAAGATGCTACAATAAAAGTAGAAGATGAAAGCCTCATAACATTCAACAGTACTGATGCAACTAAATCCATGGAGAATAATAAAGAAAGGCGGTACATCGGAGTGAGAAAACGGCCGTGGGGTAAATACGCAGCCGAGATAAGGGATTCGACGAGAAATGGAACTAGGGTTTGGCTTGGGACTTTTGATACTGCTGAAGAAGCTGCTTTGGCTTACGATCAAGCCGCATTTGCGATGCGTGGGGCTTCTGTGCCGATAAATTTTCCAATTGACAGAGTAAAGGAATCTCTTAGAAACATGAATTACAGATACAAAGATGGTTCATCACCAGCTCAAGCCATAAAGGAGACTCACAGGACTCGCAGAAGCAAAGGAAAAAAGAAACAAATTAGTAGTACTGAAGATGATGATGATGAAGAAGAGGAAGAAGATGGTGTTTTGGTATTTGAGGATTTGGGATCTGATCTATTAGACCAGCTATTATCTGTTGATTCTGTAAAGTAAACAGGAGCTTAATTCATCTGCTTCATCTCCTTTCTGGTTAATTACTTTCTTTCTTGAACCCTAAATCTCACTATCTAATTCCATCTTGATTAAATAATTATTCGATCAACTGTAAAATCCATTTTGAGTTATTGCAATGATTTCTAATTTTTGAACAGTTGTTCCTGAAAACTTAATCACCAGATAAACTTCAATTTCATTTTAGTTCAAATTGAATACAGAGATTGAATAAGTTTCTGTCTACTATCTTTTTTCTTGGAAAGTAATTAATTTTTTTTTTGGAAAGTTTAGTCAAGTGTTACTGTTGTGATAAACTTTTCTCCGAATGTCTTTATACATGATGACTAACACATGAAAATGTGATTATTACGATCTTGATTAAGAATATAATTTAAAGTTTCTAGCCTGTATGTGGGATTGATTCTTTATTCAATGTGAATAAGGCATCAACTTCGCTTGTTTGTTTTGATATCTTGAACAGTAATTTGACTCTTTCATATCATTCTAGATCTGTTTTTAGCATTGTTTTGTGATTGTTCTGATAAATCATTATATTTGAGAAAAGCCTTTTCAATACTTCATTGCTTGCATTAGAAATAGTAATATATTTCCCTTCCCCTTCCTCTTTGTGCTATAAACCTCTTTTATCACCCCTAGTATTTTTGTCACTTCTTGGGAGGTAGACACAAGTATATACTGTCACTGAGAGTAGGAGTGAAGTGTTTTAAAACATTTGAGTTTCTACATTGCACTCTTTTATTTTTACAATCTTTTTCTCATACTAGTGTGGATTTACTTTGGTTGATTAGTTTCCTTCAAGGACGCACTACCAGAAATAAAGCATTTAAGGATGACCTATCATCCATATAACCTCAAACCTATAAACTTTTAGGGGTGTAACAGACTTTTAAGAGCGATATACTGTTATGTCGCCCCTAAAGATTTATAGGCACGAGGTTATAAGAACGACGGGTCTCCTCTCAAGCTTTAGTTTCTTGTAGTGACAACAACCCCACTCCATATAATTGTCATCGGTATTTTAAAAGGCAAGTCTAGGCGAAGCCTAGACTTGAGGCTTAATTGATGAAACTCCTCGTCTAGTGACCAGACTTGGAAAAAGTCGGTCAACTAAGTTGACCGTCTCTTGTGTGCGTATTGTTAGAACGACATGTTCCTTTTAAATTAAAATACTAACTTATAAAATCACATATCTTTTTCAGACTTCGCTATATTATTTTTTATTAATTATCAAAATATTAATTTGGATGAAGATGGTATTTAATTGAATTTTAGTTAGTCATCATTTCTAAAATTCAATAATTAGGCTATTTTCATATCTTATTTTGGTTGAATCAAGTTATGTTTGTATTTGTCTTTTTATTTTTATTAAAGTCAACTATCTCATTATTTTTCATTTCGAATTCAATTGCACGAGATTGTTACTAAACTAGTAAGTATAGTAAGCAATATTTTAGTTTTGAATATTTTAAGAACTATCTTTTTATTGAAAAATTTAAAAAACATATAATAGTCTGCATGATTTTTCAGATTTGCATTGTTTTAGTTACTTATTAGTCTAAAATAATTAAAATAATATAAAAAGTAAAAAAGGCTTTTTGATGACTAGGCGAATTGGCTTGGAAAGCCTTGAGTCTCGATCTCACCACCTTAACACGCCGCGCCTTTTAAAAGCTTGACTATCGTACATAAATGGTCATTCTAGAACTAGTGAAGAAATGACACGTGGATAAATATTAACTAAAGACAATATTGATACTCTTAATTTGTATATTTAACATTTCTTCTTTGGAGTTTGTATATTTTTCACGTGAAATAATCGTTGTGCTTTTGGCGTAAACGTTGTGTTAATCAAGTTGAAAACATTTTATTCCAAGAGTTATTGTAGTTGTCAAGATATCGATTACATTGAAAATTATGCATTGATTATTTTCATTTTAACAGTACATACACCCCTCTTAATTTTTGTAATCTCCAATGACTTCTTAAATCTTTAAAACTTGGCAATTGTGATTGCTACCGTAAAAAATAAAAATAAAAATAAAAACAAAGAATTTTATAGATTGTAGCTTACCCACATGGCCAGCTGAGAACTTACAACTTACCAAAATAATTTTATGAGCCTTTATATAAATTAAGTTGGAGAGGTCACTTTCAAAGTTATAAATGGCAGGGCCCGGAACTTTACTTTTTATGGTATCTCCTTGTTGACAATTCATTAATAAATTACCATATATTGAGAACAATTCATGTGGTTAGATAGCAGCTGCTTTCCATTCATCGTAAGCTTTAGTATCTTATAAATATTCTAATTTTGATAAATTCGGACCTTTTGCAAAACCCACTGCATCTAGAATCGAGAGTGAGTTCGAATTTTAATTTTTCCACACCGTAGCGGCCGTGATCGTCGGTCAAAGTTTAACAATATTTTTAAATATGACTCATGAATTAAATGTTGATAAAAATGTATTAATACATTTGATAAAATGGAAAATTTTATCATCTACAAATCTAAGAAATACATACATTCATCATAGTATTATCGTTTAGATGGTGGTAGAGTAACAAATCTATACTATTAGCCCATGCATCTTTGTTTGTTTCAATCTCATTATCAATTAATTTTTAATATTTTTAAAGGCCCTTGCTCTAATGAGGAATGATTACTACAACCCGAATTGTCGAAATATTGCATCGTTGCAAGTAATTATCATTTAAATTTTATTCAAATATTTGTACACGAGAATAAAATCGACATAGATATTAGTTATGTATTTATACATATAACAAATATTATTTTTACAGTTTATTGTGAGTATGACTTTTGATTTTAAAAATTGAAAAGAAATTGAATTACATGTGTTAAAATCCCATATTGTCGGCATGTGATATGTATAAGATCCAATTAATAAGATGAGGGTAATTCTCCCCTAACAAATTAGTTTTATTAGGAGTTAGGGTCAATATCATTCCTAACATGGTATCAAAAATAGGCTCAGTTTTGTGATATTAGGTACCCCCAATATTGATTTTCACAGTTGTCTGTCGTAATCCTCGTTGTGCGTGAAGGGCGTGTTAGAATCCTGCATTAGCTTGTAATATGTATAAGATCCAATTAATAAGGTGAGGGTGATCATCCCGTAATAAGCTGGTTGTGTTAAAAGGATTAGGCCCAATATCTTTCCTAATAACATGTAAGTCGGAAAACAAAAATCTATCTACCCCCACTCCCAAACTTCAATTCGCTATGGAATTTATTGAAAACAATTTTGATAGTACCGTAAAATCTGAATTTGATTTTCAACTTTATGTCAAATTAATATAATAAAGTAGGATGGTTACCATCCAATTCCCCGCAATCAAAATAACTAAATAACCATTAGCATATATTTATTTCTACTCAATGCTATTTTGTCTACATGTGATACGCACAAGATAGGCATAAAATAATTGGAAGTGTACGGGGTTGTAGCAAATAACAAAGTGAACTCATGAGAGTCCGAATTGACCCACAGGAATTGGTATTTTGGTCGAGTCACTAATTCTAGTAAAGAGAAAAGAAAGCAAAGAAAAATACACATAATTAAAAAGGGAATGAGGTTTATCGAAACTAGATTAAGAAAACAAGAAGGCAAAGACATGAAATGTGGGCTAAAAATGGGATTAAACTTAGATTAAGGAATAATCGGGATTTATGATTTCACTCAATACTAGCTACACTAATCCGATGATGAACATAACATATTACTCATCCTCAATGTTATATCCGATTTTCCTTATATAGGTAGTTCCTCTTTCGAATGTCAAACTACCCCAAATCAATTGATTCAACCTATTACATTTCTGTGTTGATGTGTTACCAATTAATCGCATAGAGGTTTATGAAAATAGCTCAATAGATCATCTAAGGTTAGAAGTATATTTCTATCCCCTACAAAAATTTAGAGTGATTGCCCCGTGCTCTAACATGGATATTCTTCTTTTGAAGCCTATACACGTCACTAATGCACATAATTGGTGATCAAACAACTACATGTAGCAAACTCAAAAGTAATCACACGTGAGATGAATAATTCAAGACAAATCAATTCCATCAACATAAATGGATTAATATAATTGGATTAAGATTCATCAACCATCCCAACATTACAATAATTAGCTCACGAAGAAATTACAAGACATAGATACATTTACAACACAAACGGAGAAGAAATAGAAAATGCAAGAACAAAGATAAGAATTCCCCATTTGAAAAGTTAAGTCTTGATTCATCCATCTCCCTAGCTCCATCATCTTCTCTTCCTTTTTAATCATCAACACCAAATGATGATCCCAATTCAAGCCCCAAGAACTAAAAGAAAAGAAGAAGAAAGAAGAAGAGAAGAAAGAAACAAAAGAAAAGAAAAGAAAGAAAAGCAAAACCCTAAGCTAAGAATCAATTGGAGAAAAATCAGGAATTGGGGCTCTAATATGTGAAGAAAAACCCTCAATTTCGTGTACAAGAAATGCCCCAAAACCCCTTCAAAGTGGAGAAAGAAGTGGCATTTTCGGGCTTTTTGTGTAGAAAATATGCTCGTACGGCTATAAAAATGTCACGTGCAGCCGTACAAAACAATCTACTCCAAGATCGGCGCTCGAACTTCAAATGGCCATAACTTTTGCTAGGAAAAATGGAAATTGAGATTTGTAAAAAGTGTTGGAATCCACTCTCAATGATCTTTCAATTGAGAACAAGAAAAGTGTCCAAAAAGTTCTTCAAATTTTGTATCCAAAGTCCTCTATCGTTTAACATGTTTCGTTTTAGTTCTCAAACTTTCATTTTTGTAATGTTTTCCGCTCTTCTTTTGTCTTGTTCTCTTCCACATTGAGACTATAAACCTAAAAACACAATATATATATATATATATATATATATATATAAATTAGTAGATGCCCGCTCAATCAAATGATAATTAATCTATTTAGAGATGAAAATAAGTGTATAAAATGCACACTTATCAACATGCACTCATATATCTTATGACTTATTCAGCTATTTGGTGATTCCTTATAAGAGGATGATTTCTTCATCTATGGAGAAGATAAGTTCATGCATGTTGTTTTTCCATTTGACATACTAGCGTTGCTCCTTAATTTCTTGGTGATGTAGTTATGCTCGCACTAAGACTTTATTATTTTTTTGAATCGAAGACTTTATTATTATAGCTTATATTTTATGTGTTAATTATTTATTACACTATAACAACTAAATCTGTTTTTCTGATGGTGATACAAAATGTTTAAAAGATCAAATCATGCTTTTGACTTGAACGGTGTTGAAAATGATATAATCATATATATATAATTATTACGTACCCTTTCGCAACTTCCCTAACAAAATGACTTGTTTCAAACAATCCACTTGCAAAATTAAACAAGCCATTTATGGAGTATCACTTAATGATTCTCTTCAGCTAATTATTAATCAAAACGTATTAATTTGGAGGATCACCTTTATAACTTGTCTCAGAGGTGGAATTTATATATATATATATATATATATATATATATATATATATATATAAAGGAGGACCACCATTATCAATTGTAGCAATACGAGCTCTACACAAATCGACGCTTCATGAGTCATCATAAAACAGACGCCACACTTTGCATTTTCAAATCTCACCAAGACTAATTTAAGAAAAGAATTTACGCCATCACCTTCAAACAACTCTAAAGATTTATGATTATTCATTTCTAATTATTGACTTAAATAAGTACAAAATTCACTTATAAGTAAAAATCTTTTTCATTCTGAAATCATCCCAGTCTAAAATTCAACTTAGAGCTTATTCTATACACAATAATTTTCCACTAATTTCTACTAACTTTTTTCTCTCTTATCATTTTTAACCACTCAAATAATTGTTTTATATTTTTTAATATATTTTTCTCAATTTTCACCACACATTAAATACGTCATTCGAATAAATCTATATTATACACAATTATTGTGCACAGAACAAGCCCTCAATTAGGTGTAAAACCTTGGTTGGAAAAAAAAATGTAAAAAGGGAAAAAAAAACACACTTACGGGTAAAAGTCGTTTTGTGAACTAGATGGCTCCCCATGTAATAACCTTAATGGGCTTAATATTAAATGGCATATATGCCCTCCACGTGGCAACCGCCGACGGAAGAAGACAAATTAAGGGTACGCCACAATCCCCAAAATCAGTATTAAATATTTTTAAAAATCTAAAATTCTTTTCACGAAAGCCAAAGATGAAATTTAAAAGCACCATATTTCAACGAGTCTTCACTTGACATTGACATAGGCATCATTGTGAGTTCTTGAAGTCCAATGGAGAAATATATCTCAGAAAAATGCATTTCATGGAGGTAAGTTTTAGAAATTTCAAATAGTTTTTCTTATGATTAATTTGATAGTTTAATTTGTTCAATTATGATAAAATATATAACATAAATAATTTAATACAAGAATATACCGAAAAATTTTTACAGCTATTATTTGTCTGTGAAATATTGGATTTTTATTATTGTCCTCCTTAGGCTTTAGTCAAGCACTACAAATTTAGTCTCTATATCTCTCCCCTCGGATACCTTTGTCATTTGTTTGTTTATGTTTTGTTGAAAATAATATATACGTATAAAAGTAAACTTGTCTCTTTCAGACAGCTTAAACTTTTAAAAATAATAAGTTATTGTATTCATATTTTGAGTTGAAATCTTGCTGGTGTCAGATTTGAGAACTGTGACACCTTTGAAATAATAAATTCAACGTGTAAGTGATCGTTACGCGCGTGTTGAAGATAAAAATGAAAGAGGAATCTATCAATGGTGATCAACTTGTAAACGAGGAAACACTACACTATTGAAATGTGAAACATTTTTTAATTCTCCCTTTGTTCTTCCAATTTTCTCGTCTATAAACTTTTTAAATCTATGTAACTATTTAAATTCCATTCCACTCCCCCAAAGCTAAAACATGGACAGGTTACAAGACTCAGACATATGCGTTCGGTTATGGTTAAACTGAGTAGTAATGAAACATGAAACAAAACTGCTCAAATAATTGAGCACAGTGCAAAGATGATTAATTTCAGACACTGCGGAAATATCGATTTTGGCACATAGATTTTGCTTAATTTTAGAAATTTTAGATATTATTGGGGAATATCTATCTTTAGACTTATTTTTCATCATTATTATATACAATTTTTGTCAATTAATTGCTACATGAATTTAGGCCTATTCCGATTGGTACTTTAACAGTTCAATCTGCTAGAGATCAATCTTATTCATTTGAAAAGTATTACCATGTGGACCTTATAGTTCACATCTAGTTCATAAAGAAAATGTGTTATAATCCTATAAAATATTATATCACTGCTATTATATATAGATATCATAATTCAAAAGGATTTCGACATATCACATCAATATTAAACATGATATATCACATCACTATCATTCATTAAGCAGTGCATGTTTAGCCAATTAAAGATAGTCAGAGTCTCCCTTAATTTCTCTAGACATTTTTAAAATTTTTAATACTTTAATTAAACAAATTAAAGTACTGTTTTATGAAAATAACTGTCTACTTTAATAGCCAATTTATTCACAATATTAGTTAACTTCTTTCTGAGAAATAATTATTTTATTTTAATTTAATAAGTAAAGTATTTTAATTCGTCATATCTTTTTTACATTACTAGTAAACTTGTAATTTTTTTAAAAAATTAAATTTTTAGGTTCGGTAGTAGTGGGGCCCAAAAGATGTACTGGATAATAATACGAGATGTATAGTTAATATTGATATTTAACCAAGTAGTATGATGTAATTTTTAAATAGAAAAAAGTTTATTTGAAATAGGCTGAGAGTCCGTTTGGTACAGTTGTTGTAAATAAAGCTTTTACTGGTAGAACTTTTAGTAGTAGAGTTTTTAAAATGTTGTTGATTGTTTGAATGTTAATATAAAAAGTGTTTTCGCTTGATGCATTAAAAACAACCTTATTTTTTTTATTAATAAAGCTGTTGATAAATGTTTCATCTAAATATCTACTACAACTTAAGTAAAAGCTAAATTAGAGCTTTTCGGAGAAGTTAAAAATTTCAGCTTCTCCTATTTCAAAAAAAAAAAAAAGGAATAAAATAAAAAATTAAGCTTCTCTAAAATAGTTTTTTTTTTTAAATTATTGTTAGTTAACAAGTGCTTTATGAAATATGTAACCTATATATATTTGGTTGCATATTTCATAAGTACTTATTAACTAAAAATAATTATATATATATGTGTATATATATATATCCCACCACATATTAAATTAATTAAAAACACTCTTGTTATCTTTTTTTTTTAAAAAAAAAACACTCTTGTTATCGATCAAGGAATGCTTTTAGCTAGGTTTCCAGAAAACCCTTCCATTTATATAACCATTTCTCACTTCTAATATTTTATTTCTTTCTTTCTGCACTTTCTTCCCTCTCCCTCATTAATTTCTCACTTATATACTGTTGTCATTAAATATGTCCGAGTTTTAAATATGTATTTCGGTCATTGAATTTCATAATGGTAAAATCAGTGAGATACTGTGCATATTCGGTTGGAAATTTGAATTGAAAATTAATTATGTGTAAATGCACCAATTGTTGGAGATAAATTTGGATTAAAAGTCACGCACGTACGTCCCTTTGGATGGAAGATGGTGACCTTTAGCTACTTCTCTTCAATAAAGACACTTCTTAACAGTTGTGTCTCGTCAAAAGAAATTATTTAAAATGTTGCATTGTTTGTAAGGGATGTATCCTTTGGCGATGTGTCTTTCAATAATTACGTCGAGGCACAAGATCAAAAAGTAACCACGAAGTAAACAATATAAACGATAAAAAAGCAAAATAAATAACACAATCGTTTGTTTTTGGTCCGAAAACCCCGGAGGTTCGGATCTCTCCTACATCCCCCGTTGAGCTCTACAATTGGATGTGGATGTTGCTCAAAACTCCACTAGTAGCCAAGAAATTGCAACAAGAAATCTATTACAACACAAACTCTTCAGATCTCTCTCGCTCTCTCACACTGTTGTTTCTCAAACAACGCACAGGAAATAATCCCTAATCTATACACTCTTCAATGTGAGAATGAAGATTCACACTAACTCTTGAAGAAAAACTCTCAAAGAAAGGGAACGCTAAAATTACACAAGAGGAATTGCCAATAGACAGAGAGAAGAAGAAGAACTCGAGCAACTGCCACTCTGAATGAAGAATGGAGGATATGTATCTCTAGCAGCCCAGCCTAGGCCATTAAGTGTATCCGGGTAAATGGCTGGCTCTCAATCTTGAATCGGGTCCAATTCGGTTCAGCCCAACCAGAGTGCAATGCCCAAATAAATGGATTCAGCCCATGAATTGGTAGCATCCTCAACAAATTATTTATTGACCCACTTATTTGGAAATTATTCACTTCAACAATATATTCCTCCATTGCATTGCATATTGTGCGTCTAAATATCATTTCTTCATTTAGAGTGTGAGTCTTTCATTTGCAGAGAATTCAAAACATCAGTATGGTTCGCTGATCCATGCAATTTGGAGTTCTCATATTGCGGGACGTGGTTGATCATTGTATCTTGGGAGGCAAATGCCATAAAACCTGCCATTAGCATATGTACGGACCATTATCGTCTTTGATTTGGTAAGTCTTATTCGTGTCAACATTCACGCACGTAAAGGTATGTTTTCGGAATATAATTTGCACCTATATTTATATTTTCCCCAACATATATACTCAACAAACATTCTCATTCTCGTTGCAAGATAAATTGAAACAAAAGGGCATTTTTTTTTTTTAAGTTAATTAGAACACCAGGCTATCTTCAAGAAATTGATGATCATATAAACTATATATTGGAGAAATATAGAGTATTCTTCAATCATTCTAGTTGATACACTTTAATAATTAGTTGAATCATTTATATTAATTGCAACCCTTGGGTTTTCATCATCAAAAGTGGCCGTGCTACATACCCTTCGCCATACATTCCACACATCCTGCTAATTGGACAACATGAGGTGGCACAATTCATGTCTTAAAATATAAGAAGTTGAATTGTTGCAAAAATTATTTGATTGGACTTTTGTATATATATCAAAGCATGTAGTTTAGAATTGTCTACGGAATATCCTATCCTAAAGAGCGGCGGGCGATTGATGGACCCTTGTGTCAGCTAAGTAACCAAGTAACGAAGACTCGAGTGGCATGAGGAAAAATAAATTGTAAAACAGTGTGTTGTAACATTTAACAAGTGAAAATTTAATTTGATTCTTGAAAATTTCAACTAATTATTCTAGACCCAAAGCTGATTGAACATTACTTTGTAGTTTGGACTCAACTAGCACTATCTCCAGCCCACACTGAGAGTGCGTGTGGAGCATGTCAATGGGGTGAGAAAATATATTGCGAGGAGCATTCTATGTATATTTACATATATTAAATGAAATTTAAAAGTTTACTTATAAAATTAAAGAAAATTTCAAAATGTTACAGTCACCACTGCATACCTCCTATGACTTCACCTCTGATATCAATTTTTTCCAAAAATACCATAGGAATGCTAGGACTACCTTAACCTCTAACAATAGTCATATATGTATAATAATAACTTTTAACTTTCCATAAATTTTAACCAAAAATGCTTAACTAAAATCTCAAATTTGTTGTCACAAATTTTTAAAATAATAAAGCCAAAAGCATCCTGGTTGTCCAAAAGAATCTTTACTTTTCTTCATCTAACTCAATTTTAACCCTACACTCTCTCCTCGGTATAAATTATACATGACTTCCATTTTTCCTCACAAGGGTTGCATTCAACTCATTCAAAGCAACAAAAGAGAAAAGAGGAAAAACTAAACCATTTCAGTCAGTGTAATGGATTCTTCAAAATTACAAGATGATGACAACCTAATTCTCAGTTTGAAAGAAATTCTGGGGAATGTGAAGGAAGCTATAGCTAGTCAAGAAAAGAGCTATATCGGAGTGAGAAAACCGGCGTGGGGTAAGTACGCAGCTGCGATTAGGGATTCGACGAGAAATGGAGCTAGGGTTTGGCTTGGGACTTTTAACACTGCTGAAGAAGCTGCTTTGGCTTACGATCAAGCCGCATTTGCTATGCGCGGAGCTTCAGCTCCGATGAATTTTCCGATAGCTAGAAAGAGTAAAAGAATCCCTCAGAAAAGTGAATTACAGGTGGAGAGATGGCTCATCACCAGCTGAAGCCATAAAAGAGACTCACAGGACTCGGAGAAGTAAAGGAATGAAGAAACAAATTAGCAACAAAGATGAAGATGGTGTTTTAGTGTTTGAAGACTTGGGATCTGATCTATTAGACCAGCTATTATCTGAGATCGAGAGTTGATTCAGTAAGTAAACAGGAGCTTCATCTTCACATCTTTAAAACAATTTTTCATCTCCTTTATTTCTGGTTTCTTTTGTGAACCCTAAATATCAACCACTTGTTTTTCATTTCCCCTTTTACATCTCTCTTTTTCATCAATTTGTTGGTCGAAATTTTGGATAGATTCATGTTTTTTCTTCTTTTGCTATTGAAATTTGTGTACCCTTTATCGTGTGCATTACATATCCTTAATTATGAGAAATTCTTAAAATGGAGAAGGCAAAGAATTAAAGGAGAAGAAGTTCCATGTGAAGTTCTCAAAGTAGCAAGAATGATGATCAAAATTAAGCCATCATAACATAATATATATGTGAACCGAACTATATATATTTCTCTAGAAAGTAAAACAACAAACCAAGTACCCAACAAATGCTTTTTGATGCAAGAATCTGAGCATATAGATTCAATTGGAGATAGGTATCACGTCAAGTAATAAAGTGATCATAAGGGAGTGTCAATCTTATGAGGACTGCGTATTTGTAAATTAAGTGTCTAGTTTATTTGGTGCGTGGAGTGACACACACACACACTTAAAAATTGAAATAAGATGACAAATCTGACATGAGAATTTAGAGCATTTCTTGCGTTAGGGAAAAAAATCTAAATTTGATTTTTCCTCCTCTTCCTATGAAGTTAATATGAAGGTGTAAAAACATACTGTATTGTGTATCAGTGATTCACATGTAATTAAAAGTTCCTCAAGGTCAATCAAAGTGTCCTATTAATTAATATGTTTGGTTTTAATCTTCTAATTACTCATCTGTTGCCAATGATTTATTACTCTTCAAAATCAGCGATGACATGTTTTCTATGATTTTTGACTCCTCGATCGTTTTGTTTAGGAGAACAATTAATCATGTGTGATTCAATTACGAACACATAAAACTGCGACACAACACTAGATCACCACCACTATAACAATTTACAAAGCACAATAGTATTTCAACTTTTTGGTAAGACCTTAATGTTGATTATGAGCCTATTACATCGTGTTAGCAGTTAGTTTATACATAAATTAGTGTAACTCTTTAACAAACTGACTAGGTTTGTGGTGGACATTGGCAAAGAATTGCTCATTCTCTCATGCTTACGGGTTAAATTACTTGGGCCTTTAAGTATCTATCATAAAGTTGCATCCAACAGTCGGCCTGACTCCGTCGCTGAGCGTGATGAGATAAGAGCTCGACCAATGGTTTAAGGTAGTTTTCTCTTATAGGTTTGGGTAGCTGGGTGTTGGGATTTTGGGAACAGAGCCAGCCTTGATCACTATAAGCAACCTATGTTATTGTTTTGGGGCCCAAATTTTTATGTTATATGGGCTGATTTTTGTGTCATTGCAAAGAAGAAGAGTAAATTTGAAGTGATTTTTTGATGGTTTATATTATCATTATTGTAATTTTGATTTTTTTTTTAAATAAGAACTTATATTAAAATCATTCTATATAGTTATTTTTACATAATGTACCGATGGCCTCGCATAAAATTTTGCATAAGAACCTCCAAATCTTAAGGTTGACTCTATTGGGAATGTAGGGTTGGTTTGGCTAGTTGGATTGGGTTGACCTATTATTAGGCTCTGGAATAGTGTTCTATACACAATAAATTTCTATTAACTTTTTCTTTGTCATTATTTTCAACTACTTATACAATTATTTTATATATTTGTATATATTTTTTTCAATTTCCAATCATATATCTAACACGTCGTTCGAGAAAACTTCCTATATTGTGTATGGAACAGGCCCTAAAAAAATCACAATTACTTACATTTAAAGATCAATTTTCAAGATAGAAGAAATTTGAAAAATGGTTTGACAACTTGAGCATAAAATCAAAATTTTTAAAAAATATATAAATAGTTATGAATATATAGTGACTATAGATAGAGTTAAAATGAAGATATAAAGGGCGAAATACAACTAAATTTTCATTTGTTTTGATCTATCACATCTATTATTTACTAGAAGATTTTGCATAGCGCATTTGTGGTATGACCCGATTTTAAGTTCATGGTGACTGATCTTTTCGAAGTACGAAGGAAATGCTTCAAACGAAGACCACACAATGAAAGATCATGGCATTTTCTTTCTTCTCATTTCAACAAAGATTAAATTTACGAGTCTAATGCGTTAATGTGAAATATGTAAAACTCATTCGGTTAGAATTTTGATTTTTATAAACAATCTTGTTACAGCTATAATCGGATATACAACAAAGCGTACAACATAACTACTTTTCACGATCTTATATATTTTTTATACATTACATCACTTTTAAATCAATGATTATAAAATAGATCACATATATGTGTTACTCGCTTTATCATGCATTCTTACGTGTACAATTTTCTAGTTAATGTGATGATTTCTATATTTTCGAGTGTTCCTTTTTGCTGATGGTAAATCTTGGTCAAACCTTAACCCATTACTGATTCTCCTCTAACAATCAAATACATATAAATACTAATAAAATTTAGGAAGAAACTTGGCAAGTGTCAAACATCTAAAAGGACAAACTAGAGTTATCACTTATCCCACCAAGTTGAAGAATCTAATACTAAGGAGACAAAAGATCTCAGCATATACCTCTTAAAAGTAGGACCAAAATAATCAGCTGATAAGCCACATGTTTATTCTTAATTAACCACAAAGCAAAGCAATAAAGCGTGTGAATATATAAAGCCATTGCACTACCTTGGTGGTACAATTATTCCATAATATTTAATTGCACCCGGTTATTAAACTAAATTATCTTTGTTACTACAAAATAGATATAATATACACACAGAGAAGTGAAACCAAGTTGGGTGGGTGCTTGGTGGTGGGGTACCAAAACCTAGAGATAACTAGCTAGCACCCTCTAGGGTAGCAAGTCTCGGCTAGAGACAAACGGCCACATTCTAGCCGCGGTTGACACCTATGAGCTCCGAATAATAAAATCCGAGCTTTTTGGGATCTGTGAAACATCAAGAATTCATGCGTTAAAATATAATGGATCTTTAAAAATGTATAGATAATAAGTAGCTTAATTCGTTATAAATCTTTCACTGTTGGTAGATTCAACATCGACTCATCCAATCAGAATATTTTATATCTACACCTCATTCGGTATGATGCGAAAGATTCGATTAGATTAATGCAGAACAACCAACTGTATAAATGATTATAAATTCCTTTTTTCGCACATTCTCATGTTTACTAGATTGCTTTGAAATCAATGTTTATTGCATGAGTGAAGAGTTATCACATCAAACATCTATATTATCCATTATATTTACGTAGCATTTTTTCTGATAATTTTGTTAGGTCACAATTAAAATCATTAATGAAATTGCATCAACTGCACGGCCCACGTGCTATTCATATCGGTATCTGCACAAGTATGTCTGATTGATCTTTTCAATCTCAACTATGATTTTTATATGCACGGAATGTGCTCGCTATTATGTCTGAACCAAAAAAAAAAAAAAAAAAAGGTTCTTATCGAGTACTAAACAACAAGAAGAATTGCTGTAACTTGGAGGGAATCTCAAATCTGTCTCCTGTTTCAATGACATAAATCAATGTAGCGTTATGGTGAACATTTCGGCTTTAATAAGGTCGAGCTAATATAGGTAAGCTTTCGCCTTATTGGACCAGGATGGACGACCCAAAAATGTGACATCAGTGCATTTATTATCCTCGACTGCTGAGATGAATTGACAAATCGGATGTTGTACTTTTTTGAATGTGAAAAGTAGTTTACTTTGGGAAGAGCACAAAAACTAACAAACATGGGTGGTTTGCCTGTTGAGGGTGAGGTCATTCCTTAAACTATAATCTCAACAGGCAAACACTACTTTTTCTGACATCTCTGATGCCCCCACCATTTTACCTCTTCTCTCTCTTGTTTATCAGCATTCCCTTTTTCTTTGCTTCTTTAAAGTCTCAATTGGGATTTTTCTATGTTTCACTAAGAAGGACCACTCAAAGATTACTCTGCAAATTATTGTCTGGTTAGTTAGTTCTGCATGTTTTTGATTTCCTAGTATTCTTAGCTGTTTCCTATGAAAGTTATGTTCTTTCCATTTGATGGGATTGAAGTTTGCCTTATTTGTGTTGTTTCATGTTTGATCTTTCTTGCCTTGTTTTCTTCACATGATCTTCCTAGTACCTTGTTTGATTACAAGTACCTTGTTTGATTACAACTAGTGTGATATATTTGGATAATTTTCATTTCAGGCTTGATTATCAGCCGAATGACGTGAAAACAACTATAGTCTTCACGGTCATGACCGGATCTCACTACAGAGAAACAGTATACTGGGTACTATGTTAGACATACTAAGCTTAATGTTTGTTCAAGTAATGAAGTTATTTCTATTGCAAAATTTGTAACTACTATAAAGTTACTAGGATTGTGCTTGTGATAGAAACTTAGGCCCTAAGGTTGGGTATATATAGTAATCTCCGGATCCTTTGAGTTACAAATAAGTTATTCTAAAGATAATTCTACTTATTTTGAGTGTAAATCAAGATCATGAATTATTGAAAGATCAGAAATTATACAAGAGCAACTTATGCACAGAGAGTGATGATTGCCCTCAAGATGTAGTGGAGGAAAATGGTATAGTAATAAACATGTCTCCATTTTTGTGCTATTTTATGTTATCTCAGAATTATTGCTTTTGATCTAGAATCAGATGATTATTGCATCAATGGACCTACAGATTATGATCTTTACATTTTTAATCCTCCTTTTTCCTTCAATAAAAATATTGAATATCCCTTATATGCAGGGGAGAAGAAGAGAGGCCTCAACATGAACTGATCACTTTGCTGCTTACATAATTATGAAATCCCAAAACTTTGATCTCGAAGTTGAGCCCTCGGTCGAGAATGATTCTGATATTAGTACCCAAATTGCTTCCAACATAGTAATCCAAGATAGACTCAATGATTTCAAACACGAGTCACAGTCCACCTCCCTTGACTTATCTCTCAACTTTGGATTTCAGATATCAAACACTAGTGAAAGTTGTGATGAACCCACAATGCAATCTAAAGAAGTCATTGCTCCAAGAGCTTTTTCTTGCAATTTTTGTCAGAGAAAGTTTTTCAGCTCACAGGCGCTCGGGGGCCACCAAAACGCGCATAAGCGAGAAAGAACACTGGCGAAAAGGGCGACCCAAATGGGCATTTTTTCTGATAGGTATGCTATTTCTCGTTGTCTTGGAATAAAAGAGCATTCTTCAGTACATCATGGACTTGTGCCACCAATGAGGCCTCTTGAATTCAAAGCCAGCACAAGGTTTGACCAAGGCTACCCAAGTCAACCGATGTATGTCGACGATGATAGTTCAAGATTTTTGTGGCCAGGTAGATTTCAGCAGGTGTCCACCGAAAATATTTCTAACGAGAATTTCGTTGAGAGTAATACATCTTTGGATGGAAATGATTTGCTGGATCTTACACTTCGACTTTGAGATGTTGGCTCGATTGAAATGGGGTCATCGACGCTGGGAGAAGTGTACTTTTCTATCAATCAACATTGCAGAACTCTGGAAGAAGATTTGAGCTTCTTCACAAGGTTCTGGTAATTGATATATTCTCACATTGCAAGTGAATGCTTAGATTGATGTTGCAATTGGCTATAGTCTATATAGTTTCAACTATCTTGGTTGTGAATTGGTACTAATCTGAATGGATTTAGATGTTCACAACTACATATTTATCTTCTTCTTGTAATATTTGTATTCACCTAATTAATTTGGTACAATTGAAGCAGTTTCCATTTATGCCAATCTAAAAGGATATTACATACTACAAAAAAAAAAAAAAAAAGGGGAGGAATGATTTGAGTGTTTTGTGGTTGGTGAAGCAATATGATTGTGACCAGTTTGCTTTGAGATGGTGGTACAATGTAGGCTTGACTTACTGTGATAATATTTGTGTATCTTTATTTGTGGCATTAAAAAAGAAACAGCACACTTAGCTGCTGCATACAAGAACACTCCATTTCTGGTTCTACACAAGAGTTGTACGGAAATAAAGATTTCCAATCAGTTTTTGGATTGCAATTTTCTCTTTAGGAAGTATGTCCTACAATACAATGAGTAGGATAAAAGGGAAATTTTACATTGGCCTTTTTTTTTAAAAACAAAAAAAAAAATTTGGACTGCTAAAATATTGGATTTGAAGAGGGTTACGTGCAGGACATTTTTCAAGGCAAAGTCTCGTGTTTTTTGTTTTACATTTCCAATATGACTTGCAAAGTATTTTCGCAGTTTAGGAAAACATTAGAAGTTTAGAGATGATCAGAGTTAAATGAATTCATATTCCTAGGGCGGGTCAACACAATCAGTGTGCTCTCTGAGAACTTGGGGCCCAAGGAAAAGTCTAGGGTCCTATACTATAAAAGTTTAAAAATCACGAGAAAAAAATAATAATAATTACATAAAACGATCATAATTAAACTTTGTACTAAATAAAAACTCCTAAAATAGAAACATTAATAACGCATAAAAAAAAAGAGTTCATTTAATATCTAGTTTTTTAGCAAATAGTTAAACTATAACAATCAATATATTAATATATTGCAAAGAGCGATTTTCAGTGGATATTATATATTCAATTCATTTAACCTCTCTTAGGCCTTGGAAAAGATTTCATCGACTTCGAGTTTGAGAAGCTACTTTCTGTAGAAACAACTATAATGAATATAAACTATAATCGGTTTTACTTATCAAAATTAGATGTACCCCACGTTATGCTTACAAAAGTGTTCAACATTATCTAACAAATTCTTCAAAAAAAATCATTATATACAAATGGGATAATTAGTTATTTCCTACCATTTGTGCCATTGAATTTAAAAATCGGAATGCATTTTGAATTTTCAGGTCATAAACTAACTTCTTACTTTTTATTATTTGAAATTCTTACTTTTAAAAATTATTTATATCCAACCCTAATTTTACAAATCACGTTCAACCGATCACCATTGCCCCAATTTGCACTTGCATTTTTTTATTTTTTGTTTCATTTGATTAAATTTTTATATTCGGTATATTTTTTAAAGTGCAATATATTTTTAATAAAATTTTATGTAAGTACGACAATTCATTTATAATTATTTGTTAAAATCAAAATGTGTCCGTTTGTATTTTATTCTATTTTTTTATATTCATTATATTTTTATTTTTATAGTAGTACGCGCCTATTAAAATTTTACGAAGATATACAAATTATTATATTTATTATTGACTGTTTGTTAGAATCAAAATGTAGCCATATCTAATGCAAAAGAAAATATAAACAAATGCTGTTACATTAAAGGTTTTCGATAAAATTATTTAATTAGTGTCAAATTAATTCGATAAAATTAATTATAAACCAAATTCACACTTGTAAAAAATAAAAATATAAAATTATATAATTTAATTAAAATTTTTTTACTAATGTAACTAAATTAAAAATTTTAGGATGTGATTTTAAGAACCCACAAAGGTTAGGACCTTTTGTGTAATTTTTCGTAATATTTTTAACAAAAATACTCCTTCACAAAAGGACAAAATAACATATTTTGATTTTGACTAACGGTTTAATGGACGGATTCCATCCATTTGGACTAAATTCACACCTCAAATTTTTTTGGACCAATTCACGTTTGTTTATTTCCGACCAAACTTGACAATTACATTTTTTTTGGGAAAAATGCTAGAAGTATACACAAATCCACTACCACACACTACCACACCTTAATACACAAATACAAAATGACCAAAATGCCTCCTGAATGTGGTTGGGGGGCCATACCCCTATTAGTGTGTGGTATTTTACCACACAAAAAGTGTGTGTACTTCAAGCATTGCTCTTTTTTTGGATCATTTGCGCCAATTTTTCATTTATTTTATACATAATAAATTATCACTAACTTTCACTAATTTTTAATCACTAGTACGATCACTTTATATTTTTAGTATGTTGTCTCCAATTGATTCGTTTCGAAACCTTTCACTGGACGAGTCATTTCAATCAAGCGGCAAGCCTTCGCGAATAGGGTTGGCAACGGGTCGGTTCGGGGACGATTCGACTCAAACCGCGAATCCAACCGGCGGTTTTTAACCGTAACCATAACCGAACCGAACCGTTGGTGTTTCAGTTCGGTTTGGTTTTCGGTTCGGGATTCCGAACTGTTTTCGAACCCTTTTTTTTTATTCTATATAATTAATTAAATCAAGTGCAAGGATGGGGGTTCGAATTCGGGCTTCGTCATTGCAAGACGCCACTACTAACCAACTCAACTAACTATCAACTTATAAATATAATTGCACAATTTAATAATTATTATGACCTTGCACCTATAGCTTCGTCCATGCTAGCGGGTAAACGGTTCGGTTCGGTTTTTTTTCCCCGAACCATAACCGACCCGCTCCGATTCGGGTTAAGAAAATAGCAAATTATATTTGCCCCATCGACCCATCGATTCGATTTTTTTCGCCCCGTTCCGTTCGAATAACCACGATTTTCAATTTTCACGATTTTTTTTTGCCATCCCTGTTTGCGAAATCGAGGCCGGCCTTTTACAACAGTGCGTTTGAATCCCAAATGAAGTACAGTGTCAAAGCGTCTTAAGTGGTCAACTCGAACTCTAAAGTCTTGGTCAACCACTTACCATGAGATCATATGGCTGCTGGAATTGCGTCATCCACAACGAAAATTCGTAATAACTACTGTATATTTGCAGCTATAATTACTCCCTACCACTCATCACACGAAGTCACAAACATACCCAAATTTTCGTCCCAATCCGAATCAGCAAAGTAATGATAAATATCGCCACCACACAACGGCGGGTCAGCCTAATATCAGCGGTGGTAGCAGTGGCGGTGGTTGCCGCGGTTTACTTACCAGCCCAAGCCAGCGCGCAACCGCAGATCAATCTGCTAAACAGAGGATGCAGTCAATACAACGCGAGCAATACAAGAAACTTTTTCGACAATCTTAACGCCACGTTTACTGACCTGAGAAATCAGTTGACGGATCAGAATAGGCGGTTCGCCACCGCGCAGCAGTCGCGATCGTCGGATCCGGTTTATGCGATGGTTCAGTGTAGAAACTATCTCTCGAACGGTGATTGTGTGGCTTGCTATGACGCAGCTGTCGCTCAGATTAGGAACTGCTCCGCTGCAAACGGTGCTCGTGTTATATATGATGGCTGTTTCCTCAGGTAATTTATATTTATATTCAAGTTCTAAAACTATAAAACTAATAATCTAAAAATGTAATAACTATAATAATGGTGTTTTGATTATGAGGATGAAAGTGTTAATGAATCTAAAAGTTGAGGACTCAGTTTACTCTATTTTTATAATATTTTATTTTATTTTAGTTGGAATCAATACCGTAGTTGGCATCAATTGTGTTAAAGTGTGAGGTTTTCTTAAAAAAAAAAAATATATATATATATTTATTACTGTCCTTTATATATAAACTACATGTGTTTTTAGTTTATTTAAATTTTAAAAATAATTTTATTAGTTTGATAAATATTACTAAAATTTAGTGTGTTGCCTATTTTACAAATCATGCCCACTGTTCCAATGAAAAAGTTGGAGACGAAGGGGAAGTAAACTGAAAGATTGAAAATGTTTTGCAAAATTTCTTCTTTTGTTTTTTATGGATAAATTTGCCTGGCTGACAGTTGCTATGATAATGACAAGTATTCTCATGGTTTCACTCTTTTCATAGAAAGTCAAAGATTGTACCTCCTCCCTGACTCCCTCCCATAGGAAATACACTTATTGACTTTTTTACGAGTGTCAACAAAATATTAATTAATGTTACTGAAAAAATAAAACATAAGAATATTTTTTCAATATATTCTTTAATTAATTAATTATTATATTTTAATTATTTTATTTTATTGCTAATAATACACATTAAATAAGAATATATGAGGAACTTTATTCTATGTACTATAAAATTTATTTACTCAAATTTTGTGTAAATTAGGTAATTGAAATTTAAAGAAAATATATTAAAAAATATAAAATAATTATATGAATGATTAAAAATAATGAAAGGAAAAAGTTAAGTGGAAGTTAGTGAATTTTATTGTGTATAGAACACAGGGACATAGCCAGGAGTTGTGAAAGGGGGGAGCCAAACCAAAGTTACACTTGAGTGTATGTTGGCTTACAATTTTTCACAATTTTATACACATTTTTATATTTTTTAAAAATTTAAATTTAATTAAATTAATTATATCAACATATTTTATGGGATCTATATGTATTTTACAAATTTCTATCGTTCAATTTTATTCATTCTCTCTTCTATTTTGCAATCAAAATTTATTAAAAATTTATAAAAATTCACATCATAAGTCATGTTGGTCTTTAAATAATTCATAATTTTCAAAAATAAATTATTTGAGTGTAAACTTGACAACATGGTTCAAAAAATATGAAGTGGGACCTGATTTTTTCATAATGATACATAGTGTTTGTGGTCAAATAACGGACAAGGACCATTCTCTGTTGGCAATTATTTGAAAACCATTGGCAAAGGCAGCTGATTTCCTATTAATTGGACCTGATTTGGGGTCGGGCAGGATCCAGCTTTGTTCACCCCTAGTTACGCTTTTCATAGAACAAGCCTTAATATTTTAATTATTTTATTTTAGTTAAGGAAAATGGTATATTTTTATAGGATGAATAAAAATAAAATATAAATTTATCTTTATGGGATGGAGGGAGTAATTGGAAATTGCAAAAATTGTTACATCTGGATTTGATTGAATTAATAAATAAAGTATTTATTTGGAAAATTCAAAAATGATTTTATTTAATTTTTTTGAATGGAATGGAATAGAATAATCAAAAATGATATTAGAAGTAGTAGAAATATGGGAGTATATCAGGAATGGTAAATGTTCTTTAAATTTTTATTTCATCTAGAAAGATGGGAAATCTAGAAATTTGACCTGTATATTTTTTTAACTACATCTGGACATGAACATCTTAGTATATATAGGCGTGTTTCGTGTACATTTTTTGCTTAAATTTTTCCTAAAAATAAATTTTTGTATGGATAGTGGTGGAGGTCACAAAATGTGTGAATAATAATGAGTGATGATTTGAAATATGTGGTTGATATTAATATTTGACTTTGATTTTTAATAGTAGATGATTTTTAGGTAAAAATAAGTGGGATGAACACATGCATAAAGTTGAAGTGCCAATTAGGCAAAATATCATGTTGGCAATGCCATATTGACCGTAGCTTTATGTATATGGAGATAACTTGATTTCTTTATTTAATTAATTATTTTCATTATTTAGTTTACTTTTTTATTTAGTATTGATTTCCTCATTCTACTTTTTTTTTTATATTAATAATTGCTTACATAAATTTTAATTTTTAAATTATATATATATATATATATATATATATATATAAAGGTAAAAGTGTGACCTGTAAAATGTAATGACAGTAAGTCTGTAATAATGTGTTTTGCTTACGAGGATAAAAGTGTTAATGAATCTACAAGTTGAGGACTCGGTTTACTCTATTTTTATTTTTATAATATTTTGTTTTAGTTGGAATCAATGCCCTAGTTCGCATCAATTGTGTTGAGTGTGAGGTTTTCTTTAAAAGAAAGAAAAAGAAAAGAAGATATTTATTACTCTCCTTTATATATAAAACTACGTGTGTTTTTAGTTTATTTGAACTTTAAAAATAAACTTATTATTTTGGTAAATATTACTAAAATTAAGTGTGTTGCCTATTTTACAAATTATCCACTGTTCCAACGAAAAAGTTGGGGACAAAGATGGAAGTAAACTGAAAGATTGGGAATGTTTTGCACAATTTTTTCTTTTGTTTTTTATCGACAAACTTGCCTGGCTGACAGTTGCAATTGCTATGATTTAGAGAATCTCCTAATGCTCCCTTCCATATGCACGCGGCTGCTCCCTGCTGACGTGATGACGTGACGCCCTGTAAAGGTGCCACATCATCCAATTTATATAAAAAAAATTTAGTATTTATATTAAATCAAATAAATAATACATAATTATCTTCTAATGGTGGGGGAGGGGGGCATGTGGCTCCCAAGAATTTTTTTACCGATATGTGCACAAGCCCCCTGCACATTGGAGCAGATCTGTCTATATGCAATGTTTAGGATTGAGAGAGAGATATACCAAATTATATGTAGGTCCCATATTTTTTTATTTTTCTCTTTTTTAAATTACTTTTACCACTTTTATTTCACCTTTTCCCCATTTTTCTTCCTAAATTTCCCATATAATTTTTACATTCTTACATCCAATTTCACATTCTCCTTTATTATTTTATTATTAATTTTGAATTTATTTCTACATCTTTTCTCATTTTTATATTTCTCTCTACACATTTTTTACTTATCTACAATTAAAATAATTATTTTATTTCTATCTCTCTCTTCCAATACATACCCACACTCTACGTCCGCAACGGAGATGATTGCCCGTTTGGCTCCTCTTTAAAAGTAGTTTAAACACTTTTTTCAATTTTTTTCTCTTTCCTAAATTAATCACATCCACATATCTCATCATATCTACAAATCTCAACCATTCAACTCCACTAATTCTCTTTCCTCTTTTACATTAAAAACTTTTAAAAATTATTATAATTTATTCCCTATCACCCTAATGACAAGTATTCTCATGGTTTCTTTGTCTTCATACAAAAGTCAAAGATTGTTGTTGGAAATTACGAAAAATTGTTACATCTTTAATATTTTATAAGTGGTAGTAGAATATATTGGAGTATATGAGGAATAGTACTCCTTCTATCCTATATATATATAAATTTATTTAAATTTTCATAAACATTAAAACAAATATTAAAATATATATTTTATAAATTATATTTCTAATTTACTCTTATTTAATGAGTCAAATTTAAAATTAATAGTTATAACTAACTATTAAATAGAGGAATATAAATAAAATAACGTAAATTAAATTTCTAAAAAATTAACAAGTTTATATATTTGCAATATAAAAAAAATTATACACTATATGGAACTGAGGGAGTAAATATTTCTTTATTAAAAAAATAAAAATAGTAAATGTTCTTTAATTTTTGTTTGATCTTTTTTTTGAATAATAATTTTTTTTTTGAACCAATTTTGAATAATAATTTTTGTTTGATCTAGAGAGATGAGAAACGTAGAAATTGACTTGTATATCCGTTTGACTACATCCTAACATGTTTGGGTTTGGCTAATCGTATAGCCTATAAGAGTGGCCAAACCCGCAATCAGCCAAACGTGGTATGAGTTTCTGCCGCCCTCCTGCCGCCGCAGCACCACCAATTCCACTGGATCTTAAAATAATATAAACTTCCATAATTTCGATTCTTCATCTCTCAGGTACGAGAGCAACAGTTTCTACGACCAAACGACGCTTCCAGGCAATGTCCAGATCTGCAGCAATCGCACGGCATCTGCGCCAGCCGCATTCAGTGCGGCTGCGTCGACATTTTTACAAAATCTCGAGCTCGCAACGCCGAGAATTGACCGCTACTTTGCGGCCACTACGATGGAAGTAGCCAGTGGCGGTCCAACAATTTACGGCGTGGCGCAATGTGCTGAAACAATTACCCAAACTGGTTGCCAGGATTGCTTGACGGTGGCGTATCGGAACATAATCGGCTGTTTACCGGATTTAGATGGGAGGGCTGTTGATGCAGCATGTTTTATGAGGTACTCTGATCGAGCATTTTTTGCTGGTAATCAGACAATTGATATCACTCCATTTCTAGGAGGAGGAGGAGGTAAGAATTTTTCCTTTCCTTGATTCTAAAATCCCTCTTAGTTTGTAGAATGCATACAATTCATTGAATCTGTGATTCCACTGGGTGAATACTTCTGTTCTGTAATTCTTTTCAAACTCAGTTTCAATCTATATAATATAGTTTGACACACAGTCACACACTATGTTGAAGTTCAATGTTTCATGTGCTGAAATTGATGTGGAGCTGGTGAATTTTCTAATTTCAGGAGGTTCAGGCAAGAGGAATGCTATAATAGGGGGTGTAGTTGGCGGTGTTGGTCTTCTTTTGATTATAGCTGCTTTGTTTCTTTGGTACCAATTATCAAGAAAGGGGAAAAAAGTAGCTGCAAGAGGTAAATTTACTTGTACTCAATAGATTGATCATAAGTTTTACTGACTTGTAATTAATTAAAATCACTTTTTATAAACATTTTTCGATAGCCACATGTACTATTTTGCGTATCCACTGCTCCTTTCTATCCTTTTTAGAATTTATGCCGTTAATAAACACTTCTCAAACTTGTTCGTGGTTTTACATTTCCTTTCCTGATTTCGATGATCGCCATCTTGATTGGAAGCTTGGCTATATCAAAATTTGTTGACATAATTTTCTTCATTGCTACAGTGAGTCCAATCACTTGGAAATGAACTCTGAAAATGAATAGTTATTATTATCCAAAAGTTATGACTAACCTAATAATATCTTTTATTCCAGGTAATATATTGGGGGCAACAGAACTACAAGGCCCAAATACCTACAAGTACAACGACTTGAAATCTGCAACAAACAACTTCAGCGAGCAGAACAAACTTGGAGAAGGAGGTTTTGGCGATGTATACAAGGTACTTTGTATGCTAGAGATTCATTTTGTTTCGTAATTTCTAATAGTTACCATAATAGGAAATGACCCCTGTAACCTTAATGTGTTGTCCTGTGTTTTTCATTCAAACATTTGTTTGTCGGTTCTTTACGTGGACTTCTTATTTTTAAGTAAAATAGAGAACATCAGGAATCATTGTCATTATCTAACTCGTGTTACCTGCCAGGCCACTTTAAAAAATGGCAAGGTTATTGCTGTGAAGAAACTCGACGTAAGTATCAGCAGAGCGAAGACAGATTTTGAGACTGAAGTTAGGCTAATAAGTAATGTTCATCACCGAAATCTTGTCCGCCTTTTAGGGTGCTGTAACAAAGGAGGAGAACTGCTTCTTATTTATGAGTACATGCCAAATGGGAGCCTTGACAAGTATTTATATGGTATATTGACCTTATTCTATTTTGTTGCAAATTCAATTTCCAATCAACCAGCACTATTCTGGGGCCATGTTGCATATCATCAAGTTTTTATTAACCATATAGTGCACCTTGCATATCATCGAGTTTTTATTATGGACAGGTGAAAAACGAGGAACACTTAATTGGAAGCAAAGATTTGATATAATCTTTGGCACAGCTAGGGGCCTTGCATATTTGCATGATCAATACCACGTATGCATCATACATCGAGATATAAAACCAAGCAATATACTGCTGGATGATGACTTTTTACCCAAAATTGCTGATTTTGGGTTGGCAAGGCTTCTACCTGAGAATCAGAGTCATATTAGCACTAAATTTGCAGGAACCTTGTAAGTCAGCTTTTTTCAGGGATTGATTAGCCTTCGAATCCAATACACGTTCAGTTATTATGCATGTTAATATATCTGTCAGATGCTTCACATAACTCTGTGTTTGCGGCATATGCTTGGATAATATTGTGGTTTGCATGCTGTCTGTGGTACAGCATGCAGTACATCGGTTCATAAAGATGGATATGGAGTTTCTTTTAATTGTCTTGTGACATTGAGTTTAAACTAAATTGATTGGTTAATTGAAACTACTGGTAGCATATCACATAAACTGCTAACTTTGGTGCACAGGGGCTACACAGCACCAGAATATGCTGTTCATGGACATTTGTCGGAGAAAGTTGACGTCTACAGCTTTGGAGTGGTAATCCTTGAAATTGTTAGTGGTCGAAAATGTACCCACCTGAATGATGAATCTGACACTGAATATCTACTTGAAGAGGTAATTATCTTTCTAATTCATTTTTAGTTCATTCATCTAAGATAATTATTTAATTTTTTTAATATATGTTATGTTATGACAGGCGTGGAAACTGCATGAGGCTGGAATGGAAGAGAAGCTAGTTGATGAGACATTAGATCGAAATGACTATACACCCGAAAATGTGAAGAAACTCATAGAGCTTGCTTTGGCCTGCACACAGTCACCAGCTTCATCAAGGCCAACCATGTCTGAAGTTGTTGTCATGCTTATAAGTGATCCATCAGCCGACCAGAGGGCTCCAAACCGGCCTACATTCTTTGATTCTGGAAAGAGAGCACCTGTAGACAGTTCTATTTCTACTGGATCCACAACGTCGAACGCCACTGCTTCTATAACTCAATTCACAGGTCGCTAGCTATCTTCTGCTTTCTGTTGAACCTGTCAGAAAAGAACTTACGGACAACAGAGACAAAAATTCAATACTATGTCTGTATACAATTTTAAGGGTGAATTGTTTGTTTATGTTTCTTCTGGTTGTTGTTCGCATGAACATGATATCTATGTTGATCTCTATTACAATCATACTCCTATCTTCATTTACGAGTTATGTGAAGCCCTACGTGGATCTGACTTAAGGTGAGAAACCTCGGCTCTATGTTCTTTCTTATTTCATCTTGTTTTCAGGTTTCAGTTTGTTTTCTAAAACAATGACAACTTGTTTATCTTTAAAGTTTGGAAAAGGCATTCTCAAATCAAGGAAAAATTTTACGAAGAAAACTCAACTGTTTTTTGCCATTTTGGGTATTTTAAGTGAAAATATATCAAGATATTGAATGCATGAGAAATCCACCATGAAATCTTCTTTTTCCACCCTGAAATAGAGTGCAACACTGATTGTATTTTTATTTTTATTTTTATTTTTGTGGTTACAGTGATATTTTTAAATAGGTCTTGGTGAAAATTAAAATAGATAAAATGCCGTTCAATTTTCAACATTGCCCTGGGCATAAGTCCAATTGTTGACAGCGTCGGGTGATGACCAAAATCTAGTCATTGGTATTGGCGATAGTAGGTTTTTCCAGCAGTTCCAGATCTGGTGGATTACGGTGGAGAACGACTAGATTTTTTTTTTTCTTTTTTATTTGGTGATCGCGAACCACCAGTGACCACTAGATGGTGGTTGACCACCATATTGTACTCTCACAAAGATTGAAAATTGCCATTGTTGGAGCTAGGGTTAGAAGCTAGAGAACCAGCGTTTTTCATACAGGTATGCACAATATAATATTTTGCAGTAAAAATTTAAAACTACAAAACATAGCTTAATAAAACTCTATTATCTTATTACAATTGTAACTTACGCGGTTTCATACTTAAAAAACATTGTAAAATTATGTTATTAACAGTAGTGTCAAAAACATCCTTCTCAAATGGAAGCATAAAAAATTTCTAAAGCATTTAGTGGCACAAACAGAAAGACAACGGAATGCAAGCTCATTATAGAGAAAATTAAATAATAGAACTCTTACTCTTGTCCTCCAGCACTAGATGACAACCGAGTGATTAGCCTTTGTTCATGTACACTTTTTTATACTTAAAAATCATTTATTATAAATAGTCAAAATCAAATATTAATATCAACTACACATTTCAAGTCATCATTTATTGTCAAAGAAGAAGATGCAACACCATTTTGTGTTTAACATTCTATTATGTAATAATAACTTTTGTATAATAGATTTTCTTTTTTCCAATTTAGCAGTGTTATATGCATGCATAGGGGAGAGGGGATAGCTAGTTATGATGTTTTATCTGTCATTTCTTTATTCAACCTAAATTTCAGTAATCCAATAGACATATACTATTAACATCACTTCTAAGATAGGTCTTTAATGCCGGTTTATATTGTGTTGATTTTGAGCTTCATTTATGTCTAATTTGATTTGTATCTGTATTATTATAGTTGATTCATCATGAAATATAACAATTTGATAGCAAAGTAGGACCCTGCAAGAAGATTTACCCTAAGCTTCAATATAATTCTGATAGACATGCTATTCAGATCGATTCTAAGATGGGTATTTAATTCTAGTTTACATTGCGTTGATTTTGAGCTCCATTTATGTCTAATTTGATTTGTATCTGCATTATTATAGCTAATTCATCGTGAATTATAACAATTTGGTAACAGAACATGGCTTTATAAAAAGAAAATTTGAAATGTTTGGAGAAGAGAGCTTGCAGAAACACTGATAATCACATGAGCATGACTAGTGTCAATTGCCAAACAAGAGAGGATGGAATATGGCGAGTCAGGACGGAAGATGTTAAGGTGGGGACAATAAAAATGTATTCTCTTCGATACTATGTAAGATGTTTGCAGGTGTAGGCGCTGAAGACGTGATTGAAGTTGTTTGCAAAATCATGCAAAAACCTAGCATAGCTGAATGTCAAGAACATTTCGATGAATTAACATTTGACATTGAAATTCCTATCCAATCGCCTTTGTACAAAATGTTGAGATAGAACAAATGGTTGAAAAAAATGTTGGAAAGTATATGGTAAGGCCAGGTAATAGTCTCTTTGCTTGCTTGTACTATTAATGAAGGAAAAAGATTATAGTTGAGATGTTTTGTTAGTTATGTGCAATTGAACAGTCTTACGATAAAAAACAAGTATCTAATGCTCTTAGTATATGATCCACTTAATGAATTGTGTGGATCTCCTTGGTTTTCTAAGATGGATCTTAAAGCAGCTTATGATCATACCAGGGTTAAACAAGAAGATGTGAATAAAATAACTGTCAAAACCCATCAAAGCTTCTATGAGTTCCCGGTAATAAACTTTGGATTTTCCAATTCTCCAGCAACATTCCAATATTTGACACATAGGGTGTTAAAGAAATATCTAAGACAGTTTGTGTTTGTTCTTTTATCATATATTTGCTTCTGGTCCAAACCAACAAATACATTGTGGTTCATTTCAAGGTGGTCCTACAAACACTAACGATGACCAACTGTATGTTAAGTGGATTGAGTACTCTTTTTGACAGGCTCCAATAGAATACTAGGCCAGTAGGCCACATAGATTATGCCAAAAGGGTGCCTATTGACTGAAGAGTGATAAAAGCAATCAAACAATGGCCTTAAATAACTAGATAGTGTAAAAATGTTGAGAAGATTTCTTCGGTTGATGTGATATTACAGAAAATTTGTGTGAGGTTGCAGTATTATAGCCAATCCTCTAACTGAACTTTTAAACAGGGCTTTGAAACCTAATGCCTCTATAAACGAAGATATGACCTATTTATAATGGTTGTAAAATAAAATGGATGACTAGGATCATCTTGATTTGATGTTGTATATTACATATAGAATTATCTACAAAATGCTTACAAAAATATCTAAAAAATATATGTTGTACAAGTTTTAGAAACAATACGATGACATGTTTTAACTAGAATTCTTCACAAGAAAACCGTGATGTTTTTTTTCTTCCTTATAAGATTCTTGTTTGTTTAGAATAGATTTTCACAGAAATTTCTTTTGAATGTTTAGAAAACGAAAAAGAGATTTTAGAAAAATTAAAAAATTATCATATCAACAAAAGTTGTAATAAAAATAATTTTGGTGAAAATAATTTTTTGATAAATTGTCAAGAAAACAAGTTAGAATTTGATTGTAGTATACACGTGATGGTGTTGGTGTAGGTGTAGTACATTTTAGCGGTACAGTCACAATTGCAGTTATAAGAACTAGCATGTTGTGTGCTTTTGTAATGATATTTATACACTGTGATAAACACAATGGTCGACATAGATGTGTCATGTTAGGATTTTGATACATTATCTTATGTCAACTCTGTGTATGTGTAATATCACTTAATTTGGTGACATATATTTTAATAATAATAATTACTTGGCTAATCATTAGTTTTACATGTATCATATAATCGCAAAAGATCCGTTGTCCATATGCATGTGTCCCGATGAGCGACACGTGTCCACACATGGATCCTCCTGATGGTAGAGAGCAGTACCACCCATCCGAGGTACACGTGGACAACTTAAATTACTCAATTGCCCATATGTGGTCAACGGATCATGAGTGATCTTCTAATATAACACATTTTGTTGCAAAATTTATAGTAACTAGTAGACTTGGCAAAATAGCTCGCGAGCCCGGCTCTGGCTTGCCGAGCCCGGCTTGGCTTTTTAGGCGAGCCTGAGCCCGCAGCAACGACACAAAGGCACAAGCCGCTAGCCTAGCTCGCGAACGGCTCGTGTAAACACAAGTTGAGCTCGGCTAGGGCTCATACATGACACAACTCGAACACAGCTTAGGTGAGCCGAGACTGCTCGTCGAGCCATTTTGTCAAGTCTAGTAACTAGTGACAACAACTTGCGTTGCATGTTTTATGTAAATGATAAGTGATAAGCGTAAAATTCTTTATTTTATTAGTGATAGTATGTAAGTATTTTTCATTTTATCATCTCTATACTATACAATATAATTATTAGTTAGACTTACAACTTAAATAATGTGTAATAGAATAAAAATATAAAAAGTTAAATATATATTATTTTAATATACAAAATTGATCCAAAATTAGAATATAAAAATAATTAAAACTTATTAATTTTTTAAAATATGGATATAAGTTATTTAATTTTAATGGAAAAGGAACAAAAAAAACTTTGATACATGGACTAAATTAAAAAGTTAAAAATATAACTGGGACTCAAATCAATTAAGTATGAGATATTGGATTATTAATGTAAAAATGACCATTTAAATTTAATTAAATATCTTTTGCTTAAAACAACAGTTTAATCATAAAGAGACATGAAACGGCATTAATATCCATTGTGCATGTGCATGGATAGCATTATAATAGAGAATTGTATATGTGAAAATGACATGTGACACGTTTCTAAATAATGTAAAATTTAAAAGGATGGGTTTACATTCATAATAAAATAGATCATTAAATCGAAAAGTAATAAATGACAAATATGGTTGTGAATTGTTTCATTGTGCACACAAACACATGGAAGAGTTTAATTATAACATATATAATTAAATGAAGAATAAATGATACAAATGGAAAAATGGACAATACATTAAATATGTAAGCGTAATATGGGAATATGAATATTTCACACATATCTCACCTTTTATATAGTGATAACATTGATGATTACCATGAACGCTACCTTAACATACCAAACGGTATAGAGGTTGGCAAACAAATGACATGAAAAATATAATAATTATTGATTTTGAAGATAATGTGATATGTATAAAATAAGATTGTTTAATATATATATATATATATATATATATATATATTAACTTGTATGTAGAATTTTATATTAGATGACAACAATTGAAATATAAAATTGTTATAATATATTAAGCATGGCACTCGAGGCTTTTGCTTTGTTATATTTTATTTAGGTGAATGACTATTATGTCCCTGATGAAATTATGTAATTACGATTCAGACTTCATTCAAGGTTTTCCTATAAATAGGGCTTCAGTTATTAATGAAATTCATTCCTGTGAATTCCTTAGAATTCATTCTCTCTAAACTCTCTCTATTATTTCTATACTTTTATAACACGTTATCAAGACGAGCCTCTAACCCTTGAGAATATGAAAGAAGTATGCTATACAACAGATCTTATAGATGATCTTCTCAGACGTAAACCTGATTATTACAATTTGAAATACTCAATTTTCTATAAAATCTCTCTCTGTCCCATTCTCTCTCTAAAGTAGACAAAGCACACCACATCAGTTATAAAATATCTATTCCTACAGAGCAGTCAATACCAATGTCAATTAGTGGAATTTTTCCAAGCCAAACACGATTTAATAATTGGTTTCAAAGATTAAGTGACAAAATGCAAGCAAAAGACGGAGAGGTATATATTATATATATTATATTATTATTTTATAATATAATAATATATTAAACTATAACATTCGCTTTCTCGAGATATAAGGAGCATACATTATCAAAATCAAATTTTCTCGACTCCATTATACTCGATTTAACGAGATCTTCGATTTGACACCAATATTGATAAGGTAAACTTTTAAAAATTTACAAATCAAGACTCCAACTTTTGAAAAAGTTACAAAAGGGTCCTTGGACTTGTGAATATTTACGATTAATGCTTATAATGTCAAAACTTTATAAAGAAATATGTATAACGCCACGCACTTGCCAGCATCGCCACAAGAATCGTAGCTATTGGCGAGCAGTATGTATTAATGTTTTATAAAGAAATATGTAGCACCACGCACTGCCAGGCAAGATCGCCACTAAACTCAGCGGTTGGCGGCAGCAGATATTTCGATTTACTTAACCGCTTACTTTGACAATAATTATATTTTGAAGAAATAGTTAGAACAAATTTGATTCTATAGATATTTAAGTCTCGACTTTATTTATTGCAATTTAAATATTGCAATACCTCCTACCGATGATGGGTTCAACCATCACTAAACGGAAGATTTTATATATTTATGCAATTTATATGCTAAGTGAAGGGTAATACCTTCTACTAAGTAGACCCTACTCAGAAGAAGTAGTTAATCATTATGCATTTTAATTCGGCAATTTAAATTCGTAAATTTATATTTATTGCAATAATTCCCATAAGGTAGGTTCGACCACCTATTGGAGGAAATTTAATTTCTGCAATTTAAATTTACGCACTTTAAATTTTGCATATATTTCCAATGTGGTGAGTTATATCACACGATTGGTATGCATATTTTCAATGTGGTGGGTTATACCACATGTTTAGAATACTTATTACAAATGTGGTTGGATTAAACCCCACAATTGGATAAGCTGATTTATATATATTCGATATGAATATTCTATTGATATTAAAGTAGGGATTTGAGCAAGTGATCAGGAATTTACCGTTGTATGTATTGATGAAACGAAATTGCTCAAAGAATCCCATTGTGATAAAAGAGAAAGAAAATATACCGTGGTGAAAAATCTCATTATGAGATTAGTATATTGTGATATGATGAGAAATGCTCTTAAAGAAGCATTTAATAAAGGAATGTTCACTTTCCAACGCCTATGAATATTGATGGAGAAAATTGAGTAAGTGGTACCAAGTTACCATTGGATAAATAGATGAAAGTAAAATGCTCAATAGATCCCATGTTGATAAATCAAAGAAAATATATCGCATGGAGAGATTATATGAAGTAATCTCATCGATGATATGAGATTGTATTAATATGAGAATAAAATGCTCTTGAAGAAGCATAATCACTAAGATTTCGTATTTAAATAAAGCCAACATGATATTATTATTATTACTCGGAAGAAGTACAAAGCGTCGAAGTGGAACATATTGAGAATATCAAAGATGGCAATAAACACTAAAATATAAAAATGCGAAAAGAAAATACATATTGAACCCATAAATGAAGGGTGCGTTTGAGTATAAATACTCAGTAATTCGCCACCCTCAACATCGTGGTTCATAATGAGATATTTAAAGGATCCGAATTTCTTTTTCGCTGACACCGATGATGCGTGACCGACTGATCTGGTCTTCCACAGATTCTTGAACATATGCATGAAATTTGATGAGTAGTTCATCAACAAGATTTAGCGTAAATAAGTATTTTTCTCATTGAATGAGAGATAAACTTATTATCTACACTCGATCTAGGAACGCTAGTAAGCCATCAAAGAAATGGTTAATATTCAACAAACCTATTGGTTTGACATGAAAGTTCCACTGTACAACGAAGGCTATATTGAATATTTCCTCCAAAGTGTGTTGTAGCGCTGGAAAGACAATGAATGCATCACTATTATTCATCATATACATCATGCGCTTGTGGATGGATTGCGCTTTGTAACACCAACCCTGCTGGACCCATGGTAGAACTGGCTCTAATTCGAGTATTAGATCCAACTAGATGGAAAGGTATTACACTCGAAACTCTTATTCCCCATGATTGTGCGGCCATTATAAGTCTAGCTAAAAGTTTGTTGTTGGTTCCTCCGTATAGTATATTGATTTCTTGTCTCCCTAACTCTTTTACGAGTCGGTTTGCCATATCCACGTATTGGATATGACCTACCAATTTAGATCCACCAAGAATACATACGGTTTTAATCTGGCGAGGTAAAGGCTGACTTGTATGAGATGATTCTAAAATCTCCATATCCATCTCTACTCCTATCTCTCTTTTTGCACTATACTTTTAATGTATGAACATGAGAGATATATGAATCTCTCTATTTAAAGAAAAATTTTCAAACCAATAATTGATTGTACTATTTACTTTTTGACAAATATGAAAGAGAAAAAGGCAGAAAAATTTTAGTGAAATGACATATACCTATTGGTGATTGAAAAATAATATATATATACATATATATATCTTAAAAATTGAAAAACAATATTTACAATTACAAGAAAAACATTGATCTTCGTTATTACACCGAGCTTCCTTACATTAATATGAAAAAATTATTATACTAAATTTTTCTACTAAATTTACAAACTGGATCTTTTAAAGTAAGTATTTCAAGGCTATAAAGTGTTTGTTGATCTTTAAATTTGGCCCATAAGGCCATCAACTCACATTGCGTGTCCACTCAGATGTGTCTCAAGAGCTGCTGAATATCATCCAAAGGCTCCTTACTCAATCCATCCTTAATGAATGCTATCTTATCTTCTCGGTTACTAGACACATACCCCACAGATTTACATCGAGTGTCACATGTCCACCGAGCACATTTGTAGCACCCTCATAATCTTTTTGCTCTCCGTTTCTTTGAAAAACTACTTTTACCCATACCAGGCATGTATTTAGAAGGAATCGAAACCTCACCAGATAATCGAACCTTTGCTTCAATTAAACATCGAACATCTCCTGGATGCCCTTATTCATTAGCATCCTCAACCTTTCGAGTCTACCTCGATAAATTCTTTTAAATTTTGATCGGTAATGATGGATAGTATTTTCGAAGATTTGAGAGCATATGATCCATTATAAGATATGGACTCTTATTAGGATGAATTTTGCAATAATTTTGATGATCTATTTATAGAACAATACGACGGGTATGAGATACGACTCCGCGTTAAAATAGTAACATGAAACGTATGAGGTACGACTCTGTAAAGCGTAAGAGCTAAGACTCAGCTGAACAAAGAGCAGATATGATGCGTATGAATCGTAAATCCGTGTTTGTACAAAGAGTAGACAATAATTCCAATCAAACATGATGGAATATGTCGGTGAGCTATACATATGATGAAAGTAATAAATCATGTTGAGCACTATACGTATACTAGTGAAATCGATATAAGAATTTATCAACTAAAAGTTCAATAATACTGTTTGCGTAACCTGATCGACCATCCCGGTTTAAATAATTATTGAAATCAATATTTCAAGTGAAGAATTAAAAGAATTCTTCAATGATTATTCTCGATAAATGATGAAATCATTACTAGCCAATATTGGGAATAAATCTCAAATATATCCTGGAATAAAGGATGAGAAATATGGGTCCACTTCATCCTCCATGTGAACTACTAGATATTATGATATGGATCCACTAGATAGTCACATGTGTATATGATTCGTAATTTGAAATTTATTTAAATATTTGCTCACTAGATGAGCATGATTTAGATTTAATGATAAAGCTAGTAAATGTATATCCCAATACTTGAATAAATCCTCAAGGATTGAGTATGCATACAAGTGGGATATTATGTGGCAAATTATTTAAAGTCCTCCAATAAATTGTCAATATCGAGAATAGAATGCAAACTATATAAATTCTCATATTAAGTTTGAACGATAAGAACATATATGAGTTTTAGTGTTCTAAATTTTCTTAGCATGAGGGGAGTATTAAAGGTGAAAATGATATGTGAAATGCATCATACTATATCCTCACAATTAAAATATGAACTTGAAGTTCAAAGATGTATAAAAGATGCTATGAATAATCACATATATCGCTTAAGATGCTTTGATAAGTTAGCACGCTGTAAGCGTTGATATTATGAGATTTCCCCAATCATATATATCAAGCAAATTATTAAAGATGGTCTTAATAACGGAGGCATATACTCTTGAAGAGTATATAGACATAACTATATTGTGTAATCCTACAAGAGGATTGATAATGAGATATCTCGATAAGTTATGTCGATATGGGGAAAGAAATAAAATTGAAAGTGTCGACACACTATGAAAGATAGCGCTACATACTATCAATAATAGTGAGGATATTAAAATCCATCGAAAATGCCGATGTCAAATATATGCCCTTATGATTAAAGTGTTCATGCACGGTTTAATGAGAAATGAGAATGAAACTCTTGAAGAGGTTTCAAACGTATTATTGTATCAAGACATGCAACGGCTCAAAATATCTACATTGATATTGTTGAGAAATTCATATCAAACTCTTTTCCTTAATTGATGTTTTTGTCCCAAAGGGTTTTTCTCAAATAAGGTTTTTAATGAGGCACTAATCTCAATTCAATATGAAATCTCCGTAAGAGATTTAGGTATATATCTCGATATAGTGAGAAAATGAGATCAAGTCATGATTGCATATATGCAATGAATATAACATGATATTGTATAACATCTAAAATTTCATTCACGTGGAGATGAATGAAGAATATCAACCAATGTATATGATACTCATACAAATCTATGAAAGATTTTGAAATGCTTACAAGATACTTGTATAAAATACGCGTTGCACTCTTTTTCCCTCGATGAGGTTTTATCCCATTGGGTTTTCCTAGCGAGGTTTTTAATGAGGCAACATTAAAGGCGTATTCACATGAATAATGTACTCTTTTTCCTTCATGAGGATTTTTCCCACCGGGTTTTTCCTAATAAGGTTTTAACGAGGCATATTCATGGTATATTGAAGACAACAAGAGAAATCGACACAAACAGTATCTATTGGATCAAGTTATAATAGAGACAATGCTTTAGATCCAAACAATGATGATATTGAAATCCTTTACCGTAAGTAAGGATATCGGTCCTCAAGATATGAAATCGAGATGGAGTATTGCTCTTTTCCTTCAATCAAGTTTTTCCCACTGGGTTTTCTTGACAAGGTTTTAACGAGGCAAAGACGTGAATACTCCTATACCGCTAATAGACATCGTGGAGCAATGTTTTGATGAAGCAAGATATAACCACTCAAAGCTATCATGCAATCGATTTGGAAGTTTTTTTTCACTGGGTTTTTCTCCAAACAAGTTTAGAAGACATTTGTATTAATAGTCATTCAAGGGGGAGTGTTATAATATATTAAGCATGGCACCCGAGGCTTTTGCTTTATTATATTTTATTTAGGTGAATGACTATTATGTCCCTGATGAAATTATGTAATTACGATTGTACCATTCGAAGTTTTCCTATAAATAGGGCTTCAGTTATTAATGAAATTCATTCCTGTGAATTCCTTAGAATTCATTCTCTCTAAACTCTCTCTATTATTTCTATACTTTTATAACAAAAATAAAATAATAATAAAAATAAAGAGACGATATCTTAAAACAAATCATGATTAGAATTATGATCTATCGAGTAACGAATTTTTGGAATCCACAACTAGCGGCTAGCGCCCCTCATTTCATGTCTCATTCGTGGTCCCACCGCGTAACTCTAATTTTACACTCTGAAGGCTCAAACTTTCATTTACCTTCCAAACAGTGCTTAGACACGTCAGTTTCTGTCACCTAAATTCGCTCCCTGTTTCCTACTCTCGATGAATACTCACACACAAGCAATTCTAGGAACAAATTACTTAATTAAAATGGAGAAAAGGCTAATTATTTCATTAATGTTGTGAACGTGCACCTCGAGAGATAGGAAAATAATATTTTAATGATGTGAATGACTATTATGTCCCTGATGAAATTATGTAATTACGATTGTGCCATTCGAAGTTTCCCTATAAATAGGGCTTCAGTTATTAATGAAATTCATTCATGTGAATTCCTTATAATTCATTATCTCTAAATTCTCTCTATTATTTCTATACTTTTATAACACGTTATCAGCACGAGTCTCTAGCCTTGAGTAATAAGAAGGGAGTATGCTTTCTACAACAGATCTAACGATGATCCTCAGACGTAAACCTGATTAAACATTTCTCAAATAACGAATTATTTTTTAATAAATTTCTCCTACACGCATCTTCTCTTCAATTGTAATTGAAACCAGAAAGTACTCACAAATCACACCGTGTTACTTCATGTCTTTAATTCCTAATCTAGAAATATACAGAAACGAATTCGGCAGAAGGAAAATCAGAAAAGGACGGAAAGGTATATATATAATTATTTTCTAATATAATAATATATTAAACTATAACATTCGTTTTCTCGAGATATAAGGAGCATACATTATCAAAATCAAATTTTCTCGACTCCATTATACTCGATTTAACGAGATCTTCGATTTGACACCAATATTGATAAGGTAAACTTTTAAAATTTACAAATCAAGACTCCCAACTTTTGAAAAAGTTACAAAAGGGTCCTTGGACTTGTGAATATTTACGTATTAATCCTTATACTATTAAAATTTTATAAAGAAATATGTGTAACGCCACGCACTTGCCAGCGCATGGCCACTCAGAATGGCGGTGAGTATGTATTAATATTTTATAAAGAAATATGTGTAGCGCCACGCACTGCAGCAAGATCGCCACCAGAATCGTAGCGGTTGGCGGCCAGACGATCGTTTCGACCTCCTCGTGCTTACTTTGACGACAATAAACAAAAATGGATAGAATATTCTAAGAAATTCTAAATCCATTAATTACGACTGAAGTCCATTTGAGTTAAAAGATCGAATATTATTTTAACTCAAGAGTTTAAATACATAATATACTTATTCTAAAAGGATAAGTGAGCTCTTGTAGAAGTAATGAGAATTTGTTCTAGAAGAACAAATGCCTTCCGTGTGCGAGTTTAATATTTAATTCGTCATTTTTATTTATCGCAATTTAAATACCGCAATACCTCCTACCGATGATGGGTTCAACCATAACTCGAATGTAGGTTTTATATATTTATGCAATTTATATGCTAAGTGATGGGTGATACCTTCTACTAAAGCATCCTACTCCCGATGAAGTAGTTAATCATTATGTATTTTAATTCTCGCAATTTAAATTCGTGAAATTTATATTTATTGCAATAATTCCCATAAGGTAGGTTCGACCACCTATTGGAGGAAATTTAATTTCTGCAATTTAAATTTACGCACTTTAAATTTCGCATATATTTCCAATGTGGTGAGTTATATTACACGATTGGTATGCATATTTTCAATGTGATGGGTTATACCACACGTTTAGAATACTTATTACAAATGTGATTGGATTAAACCCCACAATTGGATAACTGATTTATATATGTTCGATATGAATATTCTATTGATATTAAAGAAGGGATTTGAGCAAGTGATGCCAGAATTTACAGTTGTATGTATTGATGAAATGAAATTGCTCAAAGAATCTCATTGCGATAAAAGAGAAAGAAAATATACCGTAGTGAAAAATCTCATTATGAGATTAATATATTGTGATATGATGAGAAATGCTCTTAAAGAAGCATTTAATAAAGGAATGTTCACTTTCCACGTCTATTGAATATTGATGGAGAAAATTGAGTAAGTGGTACCTGAAGTTACCATTGAATAAATAGATGAAAGTAAAATGCTCAATAGATCCCATGTTGATAAATCAAAGAAAATATACCGCATTGAGAGATTATATGAAGTAATCTCATCGATGATATGAGATTGTATTAATATGAGAATAAAATGCTCTTGAAGAAGCATAATCACTAAGATTTATGTATTTGAATAAAGCCAATATGATATTATTATTATTACTCCAGAAGAAGTACAAAACAGCCGAAGTGGAACATATTGAGAATATCAAAGATGACAATAAACATGCGAAAAGAAAATACATATTGAACCCATAAATGAGGGATGCGTCTCGAGAGTATAAATACTCAGAATCGTGCCACCCCGAACATTCGGGTTCATAATGAAAGATCCAAAGGATCTCTTTTTCTCTTGACACCGATTGTCTATGACCGACGGGTTTCAGCTTCCACGATTTTTGAACATATGATTGAATCTTGATGAGTAGATCAAAGAATCAGTATTAAGCGGAAACAAGTATATTTCTCATTGAGCGAGAAATAAATTTATGTTCTACACCCGATCTAGAAATGCTAGCAAACCATCAAAGAAATAATTAATATTCAACAAACCTATGGGTTTGTTATGAAAGTTCCATGTGCAAATGACGCTATATTGAATATTTCTTCCAAATGTTATAGCCGCCTGGAAAAACAATAAAAGCATCACTATTGCTCATCATGTACATCAGGCAGTCGTGGATGGATTGTGTTTGTAGCATCAATCCAGCTGGACTAATGACATTTCTAACTCCAATTCGATTACTGCCTCCAATTCGATGAAAAGGTATTACACTTGACACTCTTATCCCCCATGATTGTGCGGCCATCATAAGACTCCTTAATAGTTTGTTATTAGTCCCTCCATATAGTATATTGATATTTTGTTTTCCTAACTCCCTTACAAGTTGGTCGGCCATATCCACATATTGGATATGACCTACTAGTCTGGAGCCACCAAGAACACATATGGTTTTAATCTGGTGAGGTAAAGGCTGACTTGTATGAGATGATTCTAAAATCTCTATATCCATCTCTACTCCTATATCTCTTTTTGCACTATACTTTCAACGTATGAACATTAGAGATACAAATCCTTTTATTTAAAGAAAAATTTCAAACTAATAATTGATTGCACTATTTACTTTTTGACAAATATGAAAGAGAAAAAGGCAGAAAAATTTTAGTGACATGACATATACCTGTCGGTGATTGAAAAATAATATATATATACATATATATATCTTAAAAAATTGAAAAACAATATTTACAATTACAAACATTGATCTTCGTTATTACACCGAGCTTCCTAATATTAATATGAGAAAATTATTATACTAAGTTTTTCTGCTAAATTTACAAACAGGATCTTCTAAAGTAAGTTTTTCAAGACTATAATGTGATTGTTCATCTTTGAATTTGGCCCATAAGGCCATCAGTTCACCTTGTACATGCCCACTAGGATGTGTCTCAAGAGCCTGTTGAATATCATCCAAAGGCTCCTTACTCAATCCATCCTTAATGAATGCTATTTTATCTTCTCGGCTTCGAACAAGTACTGCAGATTTACATCGAGTGTCACATGTCCACCGAGCACACTTGTAGCATCTTCCTAATCTTTTTGCTCTCCGTTTCTTTGAAAACTACTTTACCCATACCAGGCATGTATTTAGAAGGAATCGAAACCTCACCAGATAATCGAACCTTTGCTTCAATCAACCATCTGATATCTTGAGGATACCTTATTCATTAGCATCCTCGACCTTTCAACCCTACTTCGATAAATCCTTTTTAGGATTTTGATCGAGTAGTGATGGATAGTATTTTCGAAGATTTGAGAGCAAATTATCCATTATTATATATGGACCATTATTATGGTGAATCTTTGTAAAGTGCGGATAATTTATAAACGCCAGATGAGGTAAGGCTCGCGTTGGAACAATATTGAAACATGAAGCGTATGTGCTAAGATTCCACGCGAGCAGGATGTGTAATAATGCTACCAAACATGATGGAATATGTCGGTGAGCTATACATATGATGAAAGTAATAAATCATGTTGAGCACTATACGAATACTAGTGAAATCGATATAAGAATTTATCAACTAAAAGTTCAATAATATTCGTTGCGAACCTGACCGACCATCCCGTTTAAATAATTATTGAAATCAATATTTCAAGTGAAGAATTAAAAGAATTCTTCAATGATTGTTCTCGATAAATGATGAAATCATTACTAGCCAATATTGGAAATAAATTCCAAATATATCTGGAATAAAGGATGAGAAATATGGGCCCACTCATCCTCCATGTGGACTACTAGATATTATGATATGGATCCACTAGATAGTCACATGTGTATTTAAGAAATATTTGCTCACTGTATGAGCATGATTTATTTAATGATAAACTAGTAAATGTATATCCCAATACTTGAATAAATCAAGGATTGAGTATGCATACAAGTGGGATATTATGTGGCAAATTATTTAAAGTCCTCCAATAAATTGCCAATATCGAGAATAGAATGCAAACTATATAAATTCTCATATTAAAAATTTGAATGATGAGAACATATATGAGTTTTAGTGTTACAATTTTCTTAGCGTGAGGGAGTATTAAAAATTTGAAAATGATATGTGAAATGCATCATACTATATCCTCACAATTAAAATATGAACTTGAAGTTCAAAGATGTATAAAAGATGCTATGAACAATCACATATATCAGCTAAGATGCTTTGATAAGTTAGCACGCCAGAAGCGTTGATATTATGAGATTTCCCCAATCATATATATCGAAGCAAATTATTAAAGATGGTCTTAATAACGGAGGCATATACTCTTGAAGAGTATATAGACATAACTATATTGTGTAATCCTACAAGAGGATTGATAATGAGATATCTCGATAAGTTATGTCGATATGGGGAAAGAAATAAAATTGAAAGTGTCGACACACTATGAAAAGATAGCGCTACATACTATCAATAATAGTGAGGATATTAAAATCCATCGAAAATGCCGATGCTGAAATATATGCCCTTATGATTAAAGTGTTCATGCACTGTTTAATGAGAAATGAGAATGAAACTCTTGAAGAGGTTTCAAATGTATTATTGTATCAGTGCATGCAACGGCTCAAAATATCTACATTGATATTGTTGAGAAATTCATATGCTGTACTCTTTTCCTTGATTGATGTTTTTGTCCCAAAAAGGGTTTTTCTCAAACAAGGTTTTTAATGAGGCAGCCTAATCTCAACTATTATGAAATCTCCGTAAGAGATTTAGGTATATATCTCGATATAGTGAGAAAATGAAATCGAAGCTGTTGATTGCATATATACACTAAATATAACATGATATTGTATAACATCTAAAATTTCATTCACGTGGAAATGAATGAAGAGTATGAACCAATGTATATGATACTCATACAAATCTATGAAATATTTTGAAATGCTTTGCAGATACTTGTATAAAATACGCCGCACTCTTTTTCCTCGACCGGGTTTTATCCCATCGGGTTTTCCTATCAAGGTTTTTAATGAGGCAACATTAAAAGGCGTATTCACATGAATAATGTACTTTTTCCTTCATTAGGATTTTTCCCAGGTTTTTCCTAATAAGGTTTTAACGAGGCGATATTCATGGTATATTGAGACGACAAGAGAAATCACAGTGTATCTATTGGATCAAGTTATAATAGAGATAATGTTTTAAATCCAAACAATGATGATATTGAAATCCTTTACCGTAAGTAAGGATATCCGCCCTCAAGATATGAAATCGATGAGTAGTCAGATTTTTTTTTCCTTCGATCAAGTTTTTTCCCACTGGGTTTTCTTGACAAGGTTTTAACAAGGCAAAGACGTGAATACTCCTATACCAATCGATAGACATCGTGGGAGCGATGTTTGATGAAGAAGATATAACCACCCAAGCCTATCCTACAATCAATTTGGAAGTTTTTCCGCTTGGATTTTGCTTCAAACAAGTCAGGAAGACAATTGCACAAATAGTCGTTCGAGGAGTGTTGTGAGCGTGCACTCGAGAGATAGAAAATAATATTTTAATGATGTGAATTTATTATGTCCCTGATGAAATTATGTAATTACGATTGTGCCATTCGAAGTTTCCCTATAAATAGGGCTTCAGTTATTAATGAAATTCATTCCTGTGAATTCCTTATAATTCATTATCTCTAAATTCTCTCTATTATTTCTATACTTTTATAACAATTAAGTTATTTATGCTCAAGCAATTCTAGAAATTAATTAATTAATTCTTTTTATTTCTCAAAAGAGAAAAAGCATGCCGCCTCATTTCTAAAAGGCACCTTTCCGTAACAGGAACTGAAACGCCACGCGCCAAATTATAAAGCCAGTTAAATTAAACCAACGGACACTTCCCCACCCCGGTTGGAAGGTAAAACAGTTTGACACAAAAAATATATAATTCTGCATATTGATTGTGTTCTGCAAATTGAGTATGTGAAATTCTTGCAGGGTTACAAGGTAAATTTTCATCAAATTTTACTGTCTATTATTACAGGGTCATCTGTCAACATCCTCGCCAAAACCCCGTTTTCAACAAACAGGTATCTGTTCACAATTGGTAAGTTTCTAAATCTCAAAGATTGGCCGTTTAAATATTAAATTTCATGCTTTTTTTAGCCGTTTTAAACACGGAATCTATACGACTGATGATATAGAAAAACCCATCATATATCCTGCCAAGGAAACAAATAAACCTGACTTGTGCACCAAGTCTCAGTCGCCTTCATAAATAGTCGTTTTCAACCCATCTGAACTGTGTTCTTCAAGCCTCAAAGAACACACAAGAAACACACATAAAACATAAATATGTATTCAACTTAAGAACAGTTGTATCATGTTTGCAGGTTCTACTGTTTGAAAGAGAAGATTGCATTATGAAGAAACTATGTATAGTGTTCTTGATTTTGTTATTACAAGTGGATGGATCATGTTGTGGGTGGTGGTTTTCTTCTAATAACGAAGAAAACAAAGAAAAAAGTTTTAACCCTTCACAGAATAAGATGAATTCTGATGCCTTTGGTGCTGAACTTGCTCTTCAAGCCCTCGATAGGGATGCAAAGGGAATGAATTTGGTCGAGAGTGCTTTGCGTAACTTCAAATCTTGCTCGTTGAATGCATATCAAGATTTATCTGCTGGATGTTCGAAGATTGTTGCAGAGGAAGAATTGAAGTATAAACTGGCTTGGGATCTCAGTGATTGCTTTCAAAAGCACACTGGTCGACCAGCGTTTCCTCAATGCGATTCAAGAAAAAATCCCATGAAGAAATGCCTTGAGAAGTTGAGCAATGATTCACACAAAGTTTTCCTAGAGTTTTTTCTTCAAATCCATACAATTTGTCATCAATTACAGTAAGTAGTTTCCTTTACAGAATTTCCCAGATTTTTCTTTTCTTTCTTTTTTTTTTTTGTTTCATTTATTAAGTTGATTTAAAATTATTGCAGGATTCATGCCTTTAAGCATCAAACAGAGAGATTGGTAAATGAATTGAAAAGATCAGCTGAGTATGCAGAAGAAAAACTGGAAACCATTGAAGAACAGGGAAATGTGTTATTACAAAACTCAAAACAAATTCATAATTCTTTGGCTTCGATAGATGTCCAAACTCAACAGGTTGCAGAAACATCAAAAAATGTTGAAAATCATGTTAACGTTGTGAAGAAGTACACAGAGGTGGTTTACGAACAATCAAAGGAAATAACAGCCTCACAGATGGAGTTAAGTGAAGGTCAGAAGAGAATGAAAGAGAATCTAGATGAAGGGATATCAATGCTTCATGAATCTTATGACAATTTGGGGGTTGAAATTAACAATTTAAGGGATGAAACGGTGGAAATAGAGAAGGAGATTGGTAAAGTTGGAGAGCAAATGTTTTCAAAGATGTCGACTCTGCAGAATAAAGCCGATGATATTGAGATTATGGCGGGAAATTCCTTGGATAAACAAAAACAACTTTTGGATTCTCAAACAGCTGCACTTGAAGGTCTTCAGTTTCTCACTAAATTTCAGTCTCAAGCACTTGAAGAAAACAGGTATATATATAATATATTAATAGATTAAAGTCTAATCATATTATGTACAGTAACTATGAGTTTCTTATTTAAAAAGGTATACCTTGCAACAATTGGCTGAATTCGGGAAGAGCCAACAAGAGGATCTTATCCGACGCCAAGCACAACTTCAACAGGCTCATGATCACCTAGTTGAAAATTCAAAGACAATATTAGCAGCTCAGGTGTGCAATTTTTCAATGAAATCCTCTTAAAAGTACTTTATTGTTCGGCTAGCATTCCTCACTTTAGAACATTATCTTACAGGAAGCTTTTGAGTCGAAGCAAGCCAGCATGTTCCTAGCCATAGACAAGCTTTTTGCTTTGCAGAATACCTTGCTGCTTGAATCTCGAGCAATCAAAGCCGTGTTCTTTTATTTATTAATAATCCTATTTCTCTACATATTTACCAGTATGAAGCAAACATGCAGCGTTCGTCCCCGACTCTACATAGGTGAGTGTCAGACTTATTGAAGCAAAACTTGAAGACTTCTAATCTAATTTTTTAACTTCTTGAATGTTTCTTGTTGGGCAGGATTATGTGTAACATTTGTTATTGAGATGATCATCATAAGACATACAAGTAGTGATGTTGAACAAATGGGATGGTTAATAAGCTCTCTCAGGTCACTTTTCCTGTGTCTAGCCACAATCCAACTTCTATATGCCTTAAACACATACAGGTAGAAGATAATCACAAGGGTTTTTTTTTTTAATTAAGTTATTTTTTCAGTTAATGTGATGCATAATGCATTTATGTACATTGTGGCTAACAAATATTTTAACAATTATGCAGAGACTATGAACTGCTAAACCATCAGCTGCTGTTAACACTAATGGACAAGATTAATCGGTTGCAAGGCAAAGAATCACTACTGGACATGGACGATGATGATAGTGACGTGAATTGGGCTTTATGGGTTGACACCGAGTTACCAGACGATGTAGACAAATTGGAGGACCCCGACTTTGTAGTTGCAGAGGAAGTTGCAGAGAATTCTGTTGAAACCAGTTCATCTAAAAAGAAGTATAATCTTCGTAATAGGCCCAAACATTTCTAGATTTATGGCAGAATATGGTTTTTCTATTTCGCCTTTATGCTAATTTCTAGATTTAGGGCTGAATATTCTTTTTTTATTTCAGCTTTATATTTATATTATTAATGTAATACTTATCATATAATCCAACATCAACATCTATAAACACAATGCAGTTCTTGATAAATTTGTACTTGTGTGATATCAGTTTAGAGAATGATTACTTACATGTTGTGTGATATCAGTTTAGAGAATGATTACTTACATGTGGACTGGTTTAAAACCAAGATCGATTGAACTCTTAACCGCATCAAGAACCAGCTGTGTACTTCTGGTCACATTGGCCCATTTGCTATCTGGTTGATGTCTAGAATTTTTTATGGCTTGAACCAGCGTTGAAAATTCTTGAATCATCAAAGCCTCCTGTGGCAACCTACAAACAGTTTGAACTTCTTGGGGTTTAACATTCCATCCAATATGAAGATCCACAAGCTTAGCCCCAGAGGTAAAGCTAAATCCCGCTGAACTCTCTTCATAAGGAATTATAAAATCTTCAACATGAAGCGTCCCATTAAGGCCATAAACAGCCAAATCCATTGCTTTGTGGGAAACCACAGAACAGTAAAATGTTGCTATGGTTTTTTCTTCGTCCCAGTGTAAAGAGGCACTGCACGTTAAGATGACCCCAGCTGAGTTTCGGGCTATGGAAGGTAGAGCAATCACTGTTGTGGGTAGTTTTTGGTTCATAGACCATAGTATCGCACCAATGCAGTACCACCCTACATCTCCTAATGCACCGAGGGCGTCTAGGTCTGGTTTTACTCTAATGTCGTTTTCAAGAAACTGCGGTGTTCCAGTGTATGATGATGAGCTGTGGATCTGATAACAGTAAAACACATGGTGGAGTGATAACGTTTCAAGATACTATATAAATCAATATACATTTTGATCACATTAAATCGTTCAACATGGTTTAAAAACAGACAAACACCAAGAGTTCGAATCTCTTTACTACCCATTTAAATGAATTCTGAGTTTGAATCTCACCTCCACTTATTTAAATGAATTGTCCACTATCAGCTTAAACTTTAACATCAAGTAGTTCAAGAATAACTAGCTCTAAGCTTGGGCTAATGAATTGTACACTATCAGCTTAAACTTTTAGATCAAGTAGTTCTAGAATAACTAGCTCTAAGCTTAGGCTATTCATCATCTATCAGCTTAAACTTTTAAATCAAGTAGTTCAACAATAACTAGCTCTAAGCTTAGGATATTCATCATCTGATAATTGATGTAAATGACAATTTGATGGCTACTGAATCTCGACTGCAACTCGTAGCACAGATAAGTTTAAACTGAGAAACGAGGAAATGAAACAGTAACAACTGATTGAAAACTGTGAACAATTCCAAGTAGATGACAACTCAGATCTAACAAAAATACATACAAACTTACAGCTTTGATTTCCCCAAATAGCTCAAAATTAGAAAGAATTTCCTTCATTTTCGCAGTCCTGGGGTGATGATACCACATACTTCCATCCATAAACTGCAACCCATTCGATTCACAAGCTTCCAATATCTCATCAAGCTCCTTAACATTGAGCGCAGAGGGTTTCTCCAGAAGCAAATGCTTCCCCTTTCGAGCAGCCAAAACCGCCCATTTAAGGTGCAAGCTAGTGGGCAATGGCATATAAACAGCATCCACTAATGGATCATCCAGCAATTCATTGTAGTCGCCATAAATTTTCACCTCTTCAGATAAATTGTTTCCAACGGCGAATTTGCTCGCCTTGTCTATCGAACGACTCGCAATTGCACGAAGAGTGGAATTGGGGGCCATTTGTATGGCTCTAGAGACTTTCCTGGCTATCTCTGCACATCCGATTATTCCAAATCGAATTGGATTTTCATTATCAGCCATTTTTGCTCTGGTTTTGCTATGGTTCTCTCGATTTTTGCCGGTTTAAATGTAGTGTTACTATGGAGTGTGATCATATCAGAAAATGATACGATGGTGGTGTTAAACGACCAAGTTGCACAACCAAGGCCACAAAATCACTGGGCCATTTGTATATCACCATATCCTCCTTTACACGTGCAGACTTTCTTCTGACCAAGCATTTTCGAATCAAAGCATAAAAATCCGATCCGATCCAAATTCGATAGATACCCAATCCGAATAGAATGATTTTTTAACTATCGGACGATCGGTGGATCGGTCAATTCGAAATAGATTTGGATTTGGATCGGATCCGATCCGATCCAATCCGAATTGATTTTTTTAATTTTTTTAAATTTATTTTTTATTTTTTAAATTTTTTTTATAAAAACCTATACTAATATAAATCGTATTTGGATTTTTTTCTTGATCCGATCCAATCAGAATTCGATCCAAGAAATTTGGATTTAGATTTAGATCGGAGTAATTGATTTGGATTTGACCGATCCGATCCGAACCCAATCCACTGCCAACACTAGAATCAAGTCGTTTAGTTGCATTTTGTTTTAAAATTTGATGAAAACTACTCCCACCGTCCCACAAAGATAAGCTTGTATTCTATTTTTGTCCGTCCAAAAATATAGGCCACTTTCTATTTTATTTGTATTTAATTTCTTCCATTTTCTAATTGTATCCTTATTTAATATACATTGTTACTAGTTAGCATTATTTAATGCAAATGTATATTTGAAAAAATACACCTAAAATTTACTTTTTCAATAATATTAATTGTAATTTCTTAAATAATATGAAAGTCAAACCAGGCTTATCTTTGTGGGACGGATGTAGTATTTAAAACTAATTGTGTACAAGGACTGAGTAATCAAGGGACTTGCATAGTTATGGGGCGGTTTGTTTAAATCTGGCAAATCAAGGGCTTGAATGTGATTTTTATATTCGAGTCAAAATTGCAAACAAAGACTCAATGTTTGTTTGTCAATCAAATGGGTACAATGGATATAAAATTATCAAATCACTCTTCTTTTATTGAATGAAAAATTGGTTATAATAAAAAGTAACGGTCCATTTGACGAAATAGTGTTATTTGGACTAACGCCATCGAATTTTGAAAGGTTGGGGGTGGCCAATCCAGATTTAAAGCTTAGAGACCAAAATATAACTAAAAATAAATATTGGAGACTATATTATGTAATTAACCCGAAAATTAGGGAACATCTACGATACCTTGATTGGATCAGCTAAAATTTGAAGGATCTCATGCTAAATCAAGTTTTGATTTGGGTGAAAGAAGTTTGACCGGCCTATCAATAGTCGAAACTCACTTGATATAAAGGGTGTAAGGGTTGGTTTTTAATGATTTTTAAAGGTTTTTAATGTAAAAGAGGAGAGAGAATGAGTGAAGTTGAATGGTGGAGATTTGTGGATGTGATATGATATGTGGATGTGATTGATTTAGGGTAAAAAAGAATTAATAGAAAAGTGGTAAAAAAATTTTAAAAAAAGTTCACTATTATGCTAATACACTAATACATAGCATACATGTACATATACACACACAAAAATGTAAATTCATATTCAATATGTGAAAAAAGGGCGTAATAGGGCTCCAAGAACAATATTGTGCATTGGATTATCAGCAACTGGGCTCACGAACTGGGCTTAGCTTATCACTTTACAGATCATGACTATGTCTTTTTCATACTGTGGTAACCCCTTGAAATTATCGTAAATTTTGATTATGATTTTTTCTTTTAAGTTTTAAGGCGATATTTTTTCCACTAGGACGACAACCCCCTAGGACGATCATGAAACTAGCTATGATCTAATTCAACAATATTTTCATGAGCCTATAATAAACCTTCTTAAGATCTTATTTAAACTTAAACAATATTTTAAGCAAAAACACATTTGGTAATTGATTAGAATTTTGGATTAAAATATAAGTCACTTTAATTTCAGTTTTCTTTGTATATGTAAGAAGCCTATAAATTACATAAACCAACAAATTATATAAGTGGTTAAGACATGAATGAGATGTAATAACAGATCTGCTCCCTTGCACGCTGTATGTGCAAGGGGCTTGTGCACATGCCGGTAAAAAAATTCATGGGAGTCATATCGCCCCCCCCCCCGATCAGGAGGCAATTATATATTATTCATCTGATTTAACGTAGATATTAAAAAAAAATTGGATGACTTGACACTCTCTGAGGACGCCACGTCATAGTGTGCATGCTTCTCTTGCACACTAGTGTGCAGAAGAGCAGCCGTGGATGTAACAATTGACAATCAAATTAAAGTCAGTATTATAAAAAGGTAAAGTGAAATTGAGCAACAAGATCGAATTTTGAATTTACTGAGCTCACAAAAACTCTCACACATTTTGGGCCTTTTGGTTGGGCTTTATAGTCTTATCCAATTAGGGGTGAAAACTGAAACCCTAAAACACTGTTTTGACCACAGAAAGCTGTAAAAGAATGTATGAAAAATTCAAAGAAGTTGACCACCTCATTGAATACTAAAATCCAAAATCATGTGCACAAAATTCAAGTACCATATAAAATCAAGAAACCACCCAATCCTGTTTGCAGCACTGAACAAATTAAGATTATCCCATTTCAAATTTTACAGCCCAATCCCAATTTTCAACACCATCTTGCCTTGTTTTGGCCCTTTCTGATTTTCCCAAATATCCCTTTACACTGTGACATAAATAGGAACTGACACAGACCCTACTACTAGCATTTTGATTTATTTACCCCATCCATTTTTAATTTTAGTTCAAAGTAAAATATGCACTTATTTTCTTTTTACCATAAAACTTGTTCATAAAACTCCTATGTAGAATATAAGTAAAGTTTTGATCAGAGTAATAACTCTCATCAAGAGTAGTTTTCAAAAACAACTTTGAAGTACCTCATTTATGGTTGATGCCTTACGATTATTATTAACCAATAAAACTCTACTCGTTGAGGATAGAACACACTCGACATTTTCTTTAATTTACAATAGTACAAAAGCATAAACAAAATAATAAATCTATTGCACATGCATTTGTAATTTTTTCTTTCTAATTTGAGTTGCAAGGGAAGGTCAATGAAAAAGTTAAAATTATTTAAAAACAAAAAAAAAAGTTAAAATCATTTAACATATCTGTATCTATCGATCTTACATCGAGATTGTAGAGTAATTTCTCATGTTAACTACTCTTAACAAAATTTTATCTCGGTAAAATATTCACAAGTTTGATTATGATTTTGAAGTACTTTCTTTCCGTACTTTCTTAAAATTCTCCACCTGATAAAATATTTAAAAAAAAAAAAAAGAAATCCAATAAAATTAGCTGTTTAGATGTGACATCTCATCTAATTAACAAAATTCACATATTATATTATAGTATGTTACTTGGCTCGAATTTAAGTTTAGGAGACACAAAATTACACCATTATAAATTTTATAATATATATTTTTGTTTTTGTTCAAATGGGAGAAAAAGAAAAGAAATTGTGACAATGCATGGCAATGACAATACCAGTGGCGCGCTTTAAATGCGGGGTAGACAATATGGTCAGCGACTTTCCTGAAGGACAATGTCAGTCTCTAAGCCACAGGCCCCTTAACCAAGTAAAGATGTGAAAGCTCATTCATTCATTCAAATATACATACACATACATACATACATACATACATACATACATATTTATACATATATTATACATACACATATACATAAACTTTCTCTCTCTCTCTCTCACTCTCACTCTCTCTATGTGGGATATACGGTATAAATACGTACATTATAGCAATTTATACATACATACATGCATGCATGCATCATGTATATATGTGGTAGAGAGAGAAAACACTGTAGAGTCTCTATCTTTCTCTCTCTTGCCTAGGGCAGTGGGACAGTGAATAAATACAAGTACTGCAAAGAAACCACAATTCTATTCTCTCATCATAGAGCCATCATGGCCTTGTGATAGGCGCTAATTTAATTCACTTTTGTCCTCCTTTGAAAAAAGAAAACACACCCATTTAATTTTAATTTTAATTTTTTTCTTTTTATTATTACGAGTCAGTAGTCACTAGTCAGTCAGTGGTAGTACTATATCTTCTCTCTCTCTCTCCTCTTTTCTTTTTCTCTCACTTCCTTCAATCATAAAGCAATCGATTACAAAATGATTTCATACACTCTCTCTCTTTCTCTCACATCCATCTTTTCTGCTCTGCCAAAAAAGTCCTGTATCCTTCTGCTCCCTTTACATTTATTACTCACTTTTCGAGGAATGGGCCATCTAGGGTTATACACCCTATTTACCCTAACCCTCTTTCTCTCTCTATCACTCATATGTCAACTTCCAATCGCTACAACTTTGTTCCAAGTGTCGACGTAATCTTTGCTTTAAAGCATTTACCATCTTATGTTTACCTGTACAAATTAAAATACTGATTCTATTTGTAAAGAATCACATTATTGACCTTAGTATAATCGCTATTATGTTAGTGTGCAATTTTCACTAATCGCGTTTGGTATTTTTTCGTTTGCTAAGGATCACCGCTTTTCTTTTATATTATTACTTTTACATTTTTACCACGATCTTCAAAATTATTTTTACTGCACCAAAGTTTTCCTATATCAAAAACTCTATTCCAAAAAATTCTTTCTGACATGGCTTAAATGCTATTTATCCTTATCATGATTTACACACTTTATACTTTTAATCCTAGCGGCATATGCTTATATCTGTTTAAATTCAAAATTTAACATTACCGTTTGATTACACCTACACTTTTTAAAACGGTCATCAAGATTTGCATATATTAACTTTCCTTCATAAGATTTTTTTGAATATGATCATTATAAGAATAGGCATATCTAGTCTAGGGTTAAAACTTAAAAATGTGGGTTGTGGGGATGGATGGTGGACGTGGATTACACATTGATGAAAGTGCGTGAGAGTTGTTGGGCAAATAAATGGTGGATTTTTCATGTGGGCAAGTGTACAATTACATTCTTTACGGGTGGGTTGGGTGGGTGGGTGTAGGGTAGGTAGGTGTGTGTTGGTCTTTCACCCTCAATATATTCGCTCGTCAAAAGGGATAAACGAAATACACTGCTTTTGTTCCTTTCTTTTAATTCCTCCCATTAGACCCTACACTGTCACTTTTTTAATATTATTATAATATTATACCTTCTCTCCCTATCACTCTCTTTCAAAAATGTGATTTTTCTTTGGTGTACTTTCTAGGGGGAAAAAATTGCTAATATTATTTTTTATTAAATACTAATCAGTTACACATAAAATGTCATAAATAATTACTAAAAAACGAGGTTATGTGTTAGTGTCGCGCACAGGTACACACTAAATCTGTAAACACTAGTCCCCGACACAGGAGTAGGTAGAATATTAATTTCATTTCAATCTTTATTAGTGCGTGGATACTTTAATTTGTAGACACATTTGTATGATAAATGAAATACAATACACTGCTTTTGTTCCTTTCTTTTAATTCCTCCCATTAGACCCTACACTGTCACTTTTTTAATATTATTATAATATTATACCTTCTCTCTCTATCACTCCCTTTCAAAAATGTGATTTTTCTTTGGTGTACTTTCTGGGGGAAAAAATTGCTAATATTTTTTATTAAATACCTTTTTTGAATGGTTTATTAAATATTAATCACTTACATATAAAACGTTACAATTAATTACTAAAGAAAGGGTTATGTGTTAGTGCCGCTTACAGATACACAATACACATTAAATTTGTAAATACTAATGCCTGACATAGGAGTCAGTAGAATGTTAATTTCATTTCAATCTTTATTAGTGCGTGGATAGTTTAATTTGTGGACACATTTGTATGGTGAACCTTTTTTTTTTCTTTAGTGTTACTGTGTGCGAAATTGTAGGTGAAAATGAAAAGAGAAAAAGGGAATAAAGTCCTAGGCAAGGTACGTAGTGAAAAATTTGCGTGGGTGCTTTGTAAATAACGTTAATAAAGCTGGTGCATTAAAGTAGCAACTACTTATATCTCCATGCATGTTCTGTGAACATAAAGTAATTCAATCAGAATGCCAATAGTACTGTAATTAACGTCGCTCTGAACAATATTGTTGGAAGAATCGGAACGACTGAGACATTCTAGCTTTAATTCAAAATTCTCAATTTAAACTGCTAACTCTTCTGTACCGTACCCTATTTAGCAGAGATGTCAAATTGTAATTAATCAGAAATATCTACATTTAATTTTTCACTAAATATTTATGAGAAAATGACTTTCCTATACATGCGTAACATACCAACATATATCAACATGTATACAAACGTGTTTAAATAATATAGGTTGAGAAATCACATGTTTACACGTAGCAAAGTCCCCTAAGGCAAAAGCTAATTGTACAACAAAATATACAATATAATCTTACAAACAATGGTGTGACTATTTTATTACAGCTGATTTTTGAACTACAGATTTTCGATCGTCACCTCCATTATGTGTAAACATGTTTCTACTGTTGGGGAGCCCAGCGTTCTTAATTAGCAAGATCAGTGGGACACCAAAAATAATATCTTGTTGAAAATAATAGACCTAAATAAGTACTGAAATATGGAACAAGAGATTTAACGTGGTTGGCCAAGCTGCCCTCGTCCACGGACCCACACAATATATTTATTATTTCAAAAAATGAGAGTACAAAATCTTACCACTGTATTTTCTACTGCTGTGAACTTTATCACTCATCACTTTTATCTACCGTGTATGAAACACCTTTGGAAACTCTCTACCAGCCTTCTGCTGAAGCTCTCACCATGAGCTTCTACTTTAGCTCTCACACTCTCTACACAATGACTATTGTGTTGGTGTATTCGAGATAGTGTTGTGGTATGGTGCGGTGCAATGTATAATGGAGCCTCTATTTATGCGCGTCCATGCACCTTACTTCTCATAATTACAACGGCTTTTTGTCAGCATGGCGGCTAGATTTTCATACAATTGTCAAACATTCTTGGCTACAATTTCTTACTGGCAATTGTGAAATCGTGCAGCCTGAATAGTGAGCCACCCTTTTTGACTTCTTTGTACCTTTCTTTTTGACAATTTGCCACATTTGTCTCCATATTCAACAATCTCACTTGGAGACAAATGGAGTCTCTACTGAGCGTCCCCTTATTGTAGCTCTGTGAAATGTGCAGTGCGGGTCATCTCCTTTGTCTTCATTGTAGAAGAATGCGGAAGCACAACTCCAATTTCTCATTTTCCTTTCGAGAAACCTTACGGTTCTTTGCATATATATTTCCTCCTCTAAGTCACCATGGAGGAAGCAGTTTTCACATCTAGCTGCTCCAGTCATTGCAACAATACTCAACAACGATCGAATTGTTGTCGAACCTTCACAGTGGCGAAAATATCTCTGTATAGTCAATTCCTTCTTTTCTGCTGAAACCTTTGACTACCAATCTCGCCTTGTATCTTTTAGAACCATCATGTTTTCTTTGATTTACACCCATTTATTGTTGAGAGCTTTCTTCCCTCAGGCAACCTCGGCTAGTTCCCCGTCACGGTTGGAGATGAGAGACTTTATCTCATCTTTCATTGCAAGCTCCCACTTAACAGAATCTCCCACGACATGCCTCGTCATAGCATTCGGGTTCACCGTCGATGAGCAACATGTAGTTCATGTACTTCGATTGAACATGAGGTCGACTTGACCTCTCACAATGGGAATTGGGTAGAGCTGTGGTGAATCGGGCCTACGAGGCGGGCTCCTCTGTCTGAGACCCTCATCTGTCATGCTTTGGCGTACTTCAGCAGGTCGTCAGGAACAGCATATGTTGGATCATGCGTGGATTGTGTCATTGGGTGCATCGCATTTACGTCCTTGTACATCACCTTTTCATTGAATATGACATCCCGAGCTTCTAATGAGCTTTTTGTTACCGGTCATCCCAAAGCGTGCAGAACTCGTCTCCACCATATCCAGCAGTACACTTTAGTGATTTGGAGTCTAACTCCTGGCATTGTCATAATGTATGTGCTGACGTCCAAGATACTTTCAAATAGAAAGTTTCACTTCTTTCCCACTCCAAACTTCTTTGCATTATCTGTGCTCAATGATGCAAGCGGTCCCACGATTAACTAGGTATGCGCCCGTGTTAACGGCTCATTTGCCCAAAGCGTTTGCGCCTGCATCATGTATTCTCATGCTTGGCTCTTCTGTCATCGCGTCGATTCATGCGTTCGCAACTCCATTACATTCTTTGTGTTCTGGCAGCGTTCTCTCCAACTTGATGCCATTTTGGTAACAAAATTTTTTGAGCGTAAATTTCGTACTCTCCACCATTATCGGATCTCAACTTCTTTACTCGCCATAAGCAGTTTCATTTTCCACCATGGCCTTCCCACTTCTTGAGCACCTCGAACACATCGGATTTGTGTCTCAAGAAGTAAACCCACACCTTTCTCAGTGGTCATCAATGAAAATCACAGTATGACTTTCCATCGATGAAATGGCTGTTGGACCCCCCACATCTGTGTGGACAAGTTCAAGCTTCTCTTTTTTGGGATTCGCCACTTGTATTGAAACTCACCCGTTTTGCTTCAGCGCAACTTTATAAAAGTCTAAATCAATGGCGAAGTCTGGTAGTTTCCCTTTGCATGCATGTACTTGAGCCCTTTGGCTCATATGCCCAGAGTCTTTGGTGCCACAAGTTCATCCTTACTATCGGCAAGCGCATTGTCATACATGCGCGTTCGCCGTCAGTGTAGGGTGCCACTATCCTTGCCACGTCACGATTATCATGGCCCCTTGGTGATTTTCCAATTATCACCGGAGAAGCTTTGTCACATCCTTCTCTCGACAATTGTTTGACGGAGATCAAATTTTTCCTCAGATGCGGAATATGTCTCACGTCCTTCAATTTCCATCTGAGATCCATTGACATTGATCTGTATTCTCCTCCTATGCCCACCACTGTTGCAAGGATGATCGTCTCGAGATATACTTCTCGAAATTTCCCGACACATAATTTGCGAAAAAGTGTCGATTTGCGGTGGCATGGACGATGCTCAGTCTATTACCCAATAGTCGGCCTTCCTCTCCATGGAGCATATCAAGCATCACGTGCTTCTTGATTACGACATTGACCTCGGTCTTGTTCTCCGTTTCCTTTGGGTACGCCCTGCGATTTTTGTAGTGCCCAACCGACCGCAATTCCAACATTCAACGAGACTTTGACTTGTTGGAATTTATGTGATTTTTGATCTCGATGCGCCATTCGCCGACTTGCTCGAGTCACGCCCGTGCCCTCTGTTTGAACTTACGCCTCGCTATCTACATTGAAGCGGCCAGGAAGTTGAAGGCGCATCGGCTCTCCGGATCTCCTCGGTCAAGATCATGCTCACAATCATCGAACTTCAATTTAGACTTCTTAGGCCGAAGCTCACGATGGTGCGCATCGTGCCATTCGGCTCTCAGGCAATTGCCCAAGAATTAATAAACTCGAACCTCATCACTAAAAGTGATTTCCCGTGGTCAATTGTCTACTACCTCATTGGTCGTTGAGGTGTTCTCCAAATCTCAGCTTCTGTCATCTTCATATTGAACAATTTCTTGATCAAATGAACTTTATTTCTTTATGACATTTGTTCATACATCTTTGGATAGAGCTGCCATGAGAAACGCCGTTGTCTTCTCATTTTTAATGTTAAGCGGCAGAGCTTTGATAGGAGTCAATCTAATTCTTAGAGTGCTTTTCGATCAAGCACCTCCCACTCGTCGTCTTTCTACTTAGGCTTTTCTTTCAACGGCTTATATAGGTCCTTGATACAAATAGTCCTCCATTTGCATTTTCCAATATCCAAAATTTTGCCATCAAATTTATCAATTTTGGAAATTCTCTCGGCCATTACTCCTACTCGAACAAAATGTGATTTTTAGAAATCGTTTCGATGTGGAAGATGATCTCTGTGCAAACCTGAGCATACTAAAATTTCAAGAGATATCACGCAACGAAACTACGATACAGTTGTTGGGAACTAGAGCACTAATTCGCCCAAGATCGGGGGGACACAAAAATAATATCTGTGAGAAAATAATGGACACTAAAATAAGCACAAATATGGAACACCGAGATTTACGCATTGGTTGGCCCAGCCAACCGCCACGCGGACCCACACCAATATATTTCACTATTTCAAAAATGAGAGTACAAAAATACCTGTTGTATTTTCTCTGCACTACTAAAGGCTTTATCACTCCACTCACTTTTATCTCTGGTGTATGTAGCCTACACCTTTGAAACTCTCACCGAGCTTCTACATGAAGCTCTGTACCTTGTGCTTTCTGCTGAGCTCTCACACTCTCTCTACACAATGACTATTGTGTTGGTGTATTCGAGATAGTGTTGTGGTATGGTGGTGCCACAATGTATAATGGAGCCTCTATTTATAAAGCGTCCATGCACCTACTTCTCACGCAAATTGTCAACAATTACAGTGCCTTTTTGTCAAGCATGGGCTAGATTTTCATACAATTGTCAAACATTGCGGCTACAATTTCTTCCTCTGCAATTGTGAAATAAATCGTGCCAAATAGTAGAGCCACCCTTTTTGACTTCTTTGTACCTTTCTTTTTGACAATTTGCCCACATTTGTCTCCCATATTCCAACAATCTCACTTGGAGACAAAATGGAGTCTCTACTGAGGCGTCCACTTATTGTAGCTCTGTGAAATGTGGTGCGGGTCATCTCCTTTGTCTTCATTGTAGAAGACCAACTGAAGCTGAGCACAACTCCAATTTCTCATTTCCTTTCACCGAGAAACCTTCTGGTTGCTGCATATATATTTCCTCCTCTAAGTCACCATGGAGGAAGCGGTTTCACATCTAAGCTTGCTCCAAGTGCAAGCCCTCATTTGCAACAATACTCAACTTGGTCGAATTGTTGTCGCTTCACAAGTAGCGAAAATATCTACTTTGTATAGTCAATTCCTTCTTCTCTGAAACCTTTGACTACCAATCTCGCCTTGTATCTTTTCGAACCATCATGTTTTCTTTGATTACGTACACCCATTTATTGTTGAGAGCTTTCTTCCCTCTGGGCAACGGCTAGTTCCCACGTGCGGTTGGAGATGAGAGACTTTATCATCTTTCATTGCAAGCTCCCATATGAGAATCTCCCACGACATGCCTCGTCATAGCATTGAGTTCACCGTCGATGAGCAACATGTAGTTCATGTACTTAGATTCGAACATGAGGTGAAACTTGACCTCCTCACAATGGGAATTGGAGTGAGGCGTGGTGAATCGGCCCTCTGAGGCAGGCTCCTGCATGCGAACCCTCATGCATGCCTTTGGCGTACTTCCTGCGGAGTGTCGTGGGAACAACATATGTTGGATCATCGTGGATTGTGTCATTGGTACTGCATCGCATTTACGTCCTTGTACATCACCTTTTCATTGAATATGACATCCAGGCTTCTAATGAGCTTTTTGTTACGGTCATCCCAAAGCGTGCGAACTCGTCTCCACCATATCCATAGTACACTTTAGTGATTTGAGTCTAACTTACCTCGGCATTGTCACTAATGTGCGTGCGACCTGGACACAACCGAATACTTTCAAATGAGAAAGTTTCACTTCTTTCCACTCCAAACTTCTTAGGTATCACGTACTCAATGATGCAGAAGCGGTCCCTAATTAACTAGGTATCTGCCATGGTATTGATTGCCCCAAAGCGTTTTGTGAACTGCATGTATTCTGTATAGGCTCTTTACTGTCAGCGTCAGGTCATCGTTGCGCACGCAACTCCGTGCATTCTTTGTGTTCACGCAACGTTCTCTCCAACTTGATGCCATTTTTGGTAACAAAATTTTTGAGCATGGCCAAATTTTTACTCTCCGCCATTGTCGGATCTCAACTTTCTTTGCTATGAGCGGTTTCATTTTCCACCATGGCCTTCCACTTCTTGAGCGCCTCGAACACATCGGTTGTGTCTCAAGAAGTAAACCACACCTTCTCGAGTGGTCATCAATGAAAGTCACAGTATGACTTTCCGCCAATCGATAAGCTGGCTGATGGACCCACACATCTGGACAAGTTCAAGCTTCTCTTTTTTAGAGTTACGCCACTTGTATTGAAACTCACCGTTTTGCTTCCAGCATAACTTTCGCAAAGTCTAAATCAATGGTGAAGTCCTGGTAGTTTCCCTTTTGCATGCATGTACTTGAGCCCTTTAAAACGGCTCGTATGCCCCAGTCTTTGGTGCCACAAGTTCGCATCCTTACTATCGGCAAGCGCAATTGTCGCCTGCGCATTAAGCGTCGTGTATAGGGTGCCACTATCCTTGCCACGTCACGATTATCATGGCCCCCTTGGTGATTTTCCAATTATCACCGGAAGAAGCTTGTGTCACATCCTTCTCTCGACAATTGTTTGTGGAGATCAAATTTTTCCTCAGTGCGGAATATGTCTCCACGTCCTTCAATTTCCATCACTGGATCATTGACATTGATGTGCTTCTCCTATCTACCCACCCATTGCCAGGATGATCGTCTCAGAGATATACTTCTCGAAATTTCCCGGACACATAATTTGCGAAAAAGTGTCGATTTGCGGTCGGCATGGAGCGATGCTCGAGTCTATTACCCAATAGTCGGCCTTCCTCTCCATGGAGCATATCAAAGCATCACGTGCTTCTTCGGTCACGACATTGACCTCGGTCTTGTTCTCGCGTTTCCTTTGGGTTTACCCTGCCGATTTTTGTAAAACGACGCAATTCCAACATTCAAGCGGGGACTTTGACTTGTTGGAATTTATGTGATTTTGATCTCGATCTGCCATTCCTTGACTTGCTCAAAGTCACGCCCGTGCCCTACTGTTTGAACTTACGCCTCTGCTATCTACATTGAAGCGGCCGGAAGTTGAAGGCGCATCATTGTCTCGGATCTCCTCAGTCAGATCATGCTCTAGCGTCATCGAACTTCAATTTGACTTCTGAAAGAACTTACCGATGGTCGCGTACGTGTATTCCATTCAGCTCGAGCCCAAGAATTAATAGAGCTCGAACCTCATCACTAAAAGTGATTTCCACCGTAGTCAATTGGTCTACTACCTCATTGAATTCGTTGGAGGTGTTCTCCCAAATCTCGCTTTCTGTCATCTTCATATTGAACAATTTCTTGATCAAAATGAACTTTATTTCGCGCAGTACATTCATACATCTTTGATAGAAATTTGCCATGAGAACCAGTTGTCTTCTCATTTTTAATGTTAAGCGACCGACTTTGATAGGGTCGATCTAATTGCGCCGAGTGCTTTTCGATCAAGCACCTCCCACTGCGTCGTCTTTCTCGCCTTACGGCTTTTCTTTCAACGGCTTATATAGGTCCTTCGATACAAATAGTCCTCCATTTGCATTTTCCAATATCCAAAATTTTGCCATCAAATTTATCAATTTTGGAAATTCTCGTCACTGTCGCCATTACTCCTACTCGAACAAAATGTGATTTTTGAAATCGTTCGATGTGGAAGATAGGTCTCTGTGCAACCACAGGCATACTAAATTTCAAGAGATATCACGAGCGAAACTCGATACTGCAGGTTGTTGAGGCCAGACCTTCTAATTCCCCAAGATCAGGGACACAAAATAATATCTGACCGAGAAAATAATGGACACTAAAATAGCACAATATATGGACCTTTGAGATTTAACGTGGTTATTGCCACGCCCTACGGACCCACACCAATATATTTCACTATTTCAAAAATGAGGAGTACAAAAATACCCCTTGTATTTTTCTGCCACGCAAAGGCTTTATCACTCCACTCACTTTTATCTCAGCATGCTTCTACCTGTATGAAACTCTACTGCGAGCTTCTGCACAGCTCTCACTTCTGTTGAGCTCACACCTCTCTCTCTGTGATAAGTATTGTGTTGGTGTGTCGAGATAGTGTTGTGGTATGGTGCGGTGCCACAATGTATAATGGAGCCTCTATTTATAAGCGTCATACCCACTCTTACCTACTTCTACTGTAATCAAACAATTACACGCTTTTTTGCATGGCGGCTAGATTTTCATACAATTGTCAAACATTGCGCTACTGATTTCTTCTCTCTGGATTGTGAAATCGTGCAGCCCAAAAATAGTGAGCCACCCTTTTTGACTTCTTTGTACCTTTCTTTTTGACAATTTGCCCACATTTGTCTCCATATTCCAACATCTACATTTGCTAGTACGTGTAACAAATATCATTATATGGATATGATATATTTATGATTCGCATATTATTTGAATTAACGCCCTGATTGACACGTGTTAGCAAAAATAACACATCGTAACTGGCAAAAAAAAATGTAAAACTAGAAATAATGTGAAAAGGAGATCATCCCATCTCCTCAAACATCTTCCATTAAAAAAAGAGAAACAAGATCCTTATTCCTTATTTCAATTTTTTATCATTCTTTTCAGATATTGATTGTTGATTAGAGTTCAACTCTCAAAAGATCAAGTAGGTTCTTCAAGATTTATCTATCTTTTTATGTGTTGATGCATAGATAAATCTAGTAATGCTTGATATGAAAAAATTCATTTCCTTCACCCACACCCCACCCCCGAGTTTCAAGGTAATTATGTGTTGACTAGACATTGAAGTAGAATTTAATGATTATTTGATTATATTTTTAAAACTTTATCATTTATAGTACATAAGTGTATTTTATGGTTTTGCAAGTAAGAGTACTTTAATTAGTCTATTCATGCCAGTTGTCATGGTGTAATTGTAATTTTTACTAATTTATTTATAGATTGTTAATAGTAAATTTAGTAATTTACAGAGTATGTTTTCTATTGTTAATTAGTAATAAACTTATTATGCAATATTAATTCCTAGTTTAACCCTTCGCCATGACTATGAAATGTTAAAGATTACGCTGTCAATTAAGATCCCAAGAATGGATGATGCCTATAATAGTACTCAATGAAAGATTAGGAACTTCGGTCGTAATTTATTTCCCAAAATTAATGCTAAATTTACATTTTAATCTTTTAATGGAGATGATTTAATAACTTTGATGATAAGTGGGACAGGTGCAAGGATTCTCGTTGATTGCCGAGGAAAAAGAAAAGCAAAGTAGCTTTTGACAATTTTGAGTTCACATAACTTTCGTCCAAAAAAAAAATCTCAAGTGTTTACTTTTTCGTTTCTAAACAATTTATGTTTCTTACTCTTAGATCCCAAGTAACCAAATTGACTTTTCTCATGATAATAATTCGAGATAGAAACACTAAATCACAATATTTGAGATTCTAATCAGATCTAACTTTATTAATTATGTCTCGTTTTCACTAAGACATATATTATCTCGACTGATAATATATGTTACAATTTTTATGCACTCTAATATGTTCTGCCCTACTCAAGTAGCTTTCTCAAGTCAATTCAAAGTGGCGATTTATTCATATCCATATATGCATAAACAGGTACATATGCACGCATTTATATTTACATAAACATTATGACAACAAAGGAATTGACATTTTTCCATTTAAAAGTCGTGTGCCTCGTCTTATATTTATTTAATTATTATATGACTTTTTGCCGTATAGATGTTGGACCTAGCTAGTTACATACACAGGGACGTTGACTATTAACAACCACAGCTTTCTCGTAGAAATTAAGAAAGTAATTAAATCATAGGGAATGAATTTTAGTTTTCGGGGTTTAAGAAACTAAAGTGTAATGTGTGACATAGTTTTAGGCCAATAATACTTTTCTAGGTTTGTTGTCTTTTTAACCAAAATAACGAAAGCAAAGTTTTTTGTAGTTTTAACTATGCAAGAAAAGACAGATACCAAAAATAATATTCCTACTTGGAATAAAAGGAAGAAAGTGAATAAACATTAAGAGATAAAAATCACTTTATAAAAAGTGATTAGCTTTGCTTTGCAAATATGTTGTCATCTTTTTATGAAAATGACATTACTATTATAAATATTTCGACGATCTTTAATTAATATGCCAGTTCTCAATATATCTATTAGATTAATTGTTTTCCTAGAAACTTAAATTAATCATTCAAACGAGTAGATCATTGGAATTTCGTTTTAGCGAAAAGCATGTATTTCTTCTAAATGAAAGAATTACTAAATACAACACGAAGAAGTAATAGAATTCGGGTACGTTTGATTGATCACAATAAATTTTGTACAAGTCTTGTTTACTTGAATTGTATGTATATTGTATAATTGAAAATGAGAGATAGTGTATTAAAAAATATAAAGTAATCGTGTGTGTAATTAAAAATGAGGGAGAGAATTTTTTTAAAAAAAATTTGTTGTAAATCAAACATACCCTTAAATTTATGTTCGTCTTAGCTTAATTTATAAGTCTGCAACATTAGTTAATTACACACCTACATATGTAGTTATTTCACCTAATTTCATTTTGAGCGAAAGTTCAAATCCAAGATGAAATTAATTAAAATGCATATGGGCATTCAATGTACTAAATTTTAATTTTTCTAGTACCTCCTTCAATAGTCCTACACTCCTAATGGGTGTAGACATTGCACAATGCTTCTATACAGTTGTACACATTACCATACATAAGCGTAGATAAGCGTAGGGTTGTGAATTTGTGTTTTCTTCAGCAAGAATCTCCAAGTTGTCCATTTAATTACATGCCATAGATGATGCTTGGGTGAATAAGAAATTCAACACCAAAATATACCTATTGGAAGTTGTCAAGTGGACGGGGAAATTAGTGTATATGTGACCTCTAGCCAATAAACTTACATGCGGTTGCAACCTCCGTATGCAACCTCTAGACCGAAATTTTGCTAGTGTAATCTATGTTTGCATATTTTTTCAATGCAATTTCATCTTTAAATTCTGAAACTATCTAGCTTTCTTTGAATCCTGAAGTGAGTAGTTCAAGGAGGACATTCAACTTTAGTTGATATTTTTAAGTGATACAATTTTGACGTATTAATTGTTCATTTGATAAGCAGAAGTGCATTAATTAAATGCTAAATCACATGTGAACATCTTCGTCACTCAGAGAAAAATGGACACACCAGCGTATCACTTAAAAACATCAACTAACAATAATGTCTGCTTATAATTATTGATAACAATTATTCATTCTAAAACTGGCGTTGAATGGAATCATTTAGTAACTCCTCAAACTGTGAGATAATGGAGATGCTAATAGGCCTTCTCCGAGCCTCTTTATGCTAGTGTCTGTGTGCTGAGTTGACTAGCTACGCATTTCGTTGTTGTATCAAAGGAGAGCATCTATGTGTGGAGTAAAGCTGTTTTAATTACACTCTGTCTACCAGGGGCGGCCTCGCTTAATTTGCAATTTTTTTGTTTATTTCAATTGTTAATGCTTACTTCTTGTTTTGTTTTGCAATTATCTTTAAATTTTAATCTATGTATATCTTTGTGGCATTAGTATCCTGTGTGAGTTTTAGCTTATTTAGGGAAATTTAGAAAATATACCCTATTAGAGTGTATTTATAATTTAACCGTAATTTAACCGAGTCCAAAGATTTCGAGGTGTGACACATGTGATGAAACTTAAATTACGGAAAAAAAAAATGGAGGTCGATTGTGGTGGTAGTGAAGATGGCGAACCTCGTATCTCCTCGGAGGTATGGGGGTGAAACCATTTTCAATATTAATGGAATTTTTATAACATCAGCCAATAGATTTTTCTCCCATTTTAAGATTTCCCATGTATAACAAAATTTGGGTATTCTTGATTTTATTGCTATTATTCCATTCATAACAGTAAGCAAGTCACTTTCTAGCAAATTACTACATCTCACCCATTGGAAAAAGAAGCCCATAAAAGTCCCTCTTGGATTTTGGGAATCAAGAAAGGAGATTTGTTCTTTATATATGTATATATGTGTATGTTAGTGTGTGTACGTTTTTCCCCAGTTGAATTAGAGAATAAGCCTAAAAAATAAAGCTAATATACTCATGGACTATATAGAGGAAAACAGCTGGGTGAGACCGTAAATGTTGGCATGGTCCCATTGAGAATGTTACCACAACAATTATACATACATACATATACATCTACATATACATAATAGATTATATTTATTGAGTAATAATATTCTCTTCCCCATATGGGGAGGAATTATTCTCTCTACTATTGATATATCAGCAGATATGGGGGATGGCACATCAGCAGTAGAGTCCAACTTAATTAACCCATCTGCTGACACATCAACAAGTACGGATAATAAATCTTCCTCACGTGGGAGGAGATTATTTGTGTATATTTATTTATTTATATACATTATATATTCAGAGGAGAGAGAGAGAGAGAGTCAACAGATGAGCAGAATTATCGGAGACTTTCAATCTCCAATATATTCTTTGAGTTTGTACACATCTAATCTAAGACATATCAAATGGTATATGAATTTTCTAATGTTTGAATTTTCCAAAGTATGAGTTGAACAATGTTTATAAAATTACAAATCATTATATATACTCCACTAATTTTCATCTTAGACATTTGTGTTGCACGTGGTACATGTACAAGAAGATTTGATCTCTCTTAGTCTTAGGGTTAACATCAAATATTAATTAATTACACTGTACATACATTCTCAAGATTCACACCAAATATTAATTTAATAAAATAAAATAAAATTTCTTCTCCTTGTTCTTAAATTAATTAATAATTAAATAGTACTATTTAAGAATGTTAGAATTCGTGTGAGAGAACATCTTTTTCGCTCACATGATTTCCCGGGAATCTAGCTTTTTACTCAATGCTAAAAAGGAACTAAATAATTCCATTAGAACTTGCCTTCCTTTTGAAGTTATTCAACAATCACATTTCTAATTCTTCCCTTTATTTCAAATCGTAATCCATCTGTTAACAATTGAAGTAATGTTAGGATGAATGTTTTTATCCATTTTTACTTATTTTCACTCATTAATTCTTTCTAAATTTAAATCTGGATCCCACATGTGCCGCACAAATTTCTACCATTCAACTACACTCATTCTCTCTCATATTTCACATAAAAATTCATTAAAAAAATCAATCCTCACATGGGCTGAATGCTAGATGAATACGAACAGAATATGATAAAAATAAATAAGACGAGGTTATATAGTATCTTTTCATTGGGAAATTACTTCGTGTCTATAACCATTGCAATAATTAAGCATATAAAGATGAAGCAGATATTATTGTGAAAAAAAAAGTAAAAATTGATTAAATCATTGTGTTTCAAGAACAAATATTGGAAAAGAAACAATTGATTAAGAATGAGTCTGTCACAATTGTTGTAAGTAGAGTTTTAAGCAATAGAACATTTAACAAGAGAACTCTTGGTAGTAAATTTTGAAAAAAAAAAAAAAAAACTGTTGATTGTTTGAATGTGAATCTAAAAAGTATTTTTGGTGCATTAAAGACAATTTGCTTATCTTTAGATAAATTTTTGTTAAATATCAATTACAACTTACTATAAAAGCTAAATGAGAGCTTTTTGGAGAAATTCAAAATTTTAGATTCCCAAAATAATTTTTTCACAACTTTTTTTTTCTTTGTGTTCATTTTAACTATTTTTTCTAAAACTAAATTTATATAGTTGACCCAAAATCAAACTTTAACATTAATCAACAAACTTAATTTTCCATTATCGATCTAAACTCGGCTATTATCAACATCAAGAGTAAAATTTTGAACAAATTGCAAGTTTACTCAAACATATGCAAAATCTTGTCAATCAATTAAATCCCTGTTGAAAGAAATTAAATAGGAGAAATTCTAAATAATTGTGCATATATATGGACTCTGATGTCAACAATGCAAGTAGACAATGTCGTCAACTTTTTTGACCCTTGCCCGTGTAATAGCTTCAATAATTGAGAATTAAAGTTCGAACACTAATATTTAGCAGCACGTGGCAATAGCCAATGTCAGATTGAATTCAGTCCCTTTTGCTTGCTTTCATTTGCTTTGGTAAAACCCTTTTCCCATTACAATGTCTCAACAATTCTTTCTAACTCAGCAAACCAATTTCTATCTTTAAGGGTTGTGATGTGATAAATTCATAATTCAAAGGAGAATTCCTTTCTTTTGGTCCAATGTGTTAGGAAAAACACCCACACTAAGTGCCTCATGTATGGGCACCAAACTATAGATGTACATACTTTGATTGTCAGAAATAATCAATCTTCGACCAAAAATTATTGCTTGAGTAGCAAATTAATTTAATAGCCACTGCCGTGAGTTGATGTTCAATCCCAAAATGTTCACTCGTTAGGAGTAGTAGCGCAATCTCTTATAATACGTCACTTTTTTTCCCAAATTTAATGGATATGTAACCATGCAGGAGCGTTCTCTATAACTACACGCTTCCCAAAAAACTTGCTTTTTGTTTAAAAAAATGATACCATTAGTAAATATAATAGTGGTATATATTTAATTGATAATATCATTCAGATTAAAAATATACTTATGTTCTTTAAAAAGAGTAAAATTTTACTTTTGATTATTATCTTTTTAACTGCATATTCTCTAAAAAGGAAATAACCAACTGTACATCTTGAAATATGTAACAAACAAACATTTGCAATAATAATGGAAAATATAATTTTTTGTCAAACAAAATATTCTCGAATTATGTGTTGTTTTTCATTATTGTCCTTATTTGAGGGCATTGACATTTCATTGAATCTAGATTTGGCATCCAATGAAATGTCCTTTACTATTTGTAACATACAATGGATTGGGTGCCTTGTAACATCACTCTTTGGCCAACTAACATAACTACATTGGAATTGCACCACACACTTGTTACCCATATACAACAAATTTGATTGGAAAAAAAGAAAAATATTTCCTTTTCGAGTTTATATAATAATGTGGTATATAACTTTTATATGGAACAAACACATTTTTAAATTAAAGACAAATGTGGCTTTTGAAAGCTCTGTATATGCCATATATATATATTGTGTAGCAACTTGTAAGAAATTGTGAAATTTCTAGTTAATTATGTCATTTTCTAAACTATATACGAACATTCTTTAATTGCTGGTGCCCACAATTTAACTAAGCAACTACATTTTAACAAAGCTTTCATAATTGTCGCACTCCATAAATCTTGGTAAAAATCAATTTAATTAATTAGATCGAAAGGAAGTAGGGATCTAATGGGCGACATTTAATATGATTGACCAAACTTAAGAAGAATTGAATTAACACCTAGCTAGGTGAATTATTAATAATTGAAGAATATATATAACCTCGAATATTTATACTTTAATTTAATTTATTATTAACAAATAACCAAGTGAACCATAATTAATTCTTCTGTGGTAAAGAAAAATGGGAACCACTTCAAGCAAAGACAAATCTAGGGGAAAAAAAATCCTCTTGTACCGATCAAAACTGTGCGACTAATATAATTTTATCCGCAAATGATGTATTTCTTAGTTCTTATTTATATTTTTTTGAGTACTATTATTATTTATCGATAATATTGATTAGATCAATGGTGATGCAATACAACAGTGTTAATTGGTACCATGGTTTACATGCATATAAATTAGTCACTGTGATATATGAGTGCCACAATTACATCAACCTAAAATACTAATTTATCATCCATCAACACTGATTATAGATAAAAGTATTTTATTTCACATGATAAAACTTTGGATTGTTTGCTTATAGACAATTGCATTCCAACACCCCCCCACCCCCACCCCCACCAAAAAAAAGTTGAGTACACGTACCTGAGTTTCGAAATTGACAATGTTGAGGTCATTCCGTGTGTGATGAAGTAGTGTTGTCTAATGAACAGTTAAAATTCTATTTAAAAATAGCATAGTGTGTGCAGGCAAACTCTTGTTTAGCTAAAAATAAACTTTTTATGTCGAATAGTGACAGGGACCATGAAATGTATGAACAATATTGAGTGATCATGTGAGATATGTAGTTGATATTGATGTTTGACTTTGACTAAAATTAGAAGTTAATTTTTAGATAGAAAAAAATTAAAATGAACGCTTACTTTCCCGTAATGTGTTAGGATTAGGTGTTCCATATAACTGGGTGTTGAAAACTAGGTGTCAGCCAATATAAACACGGGCAATCAATTACCAATACAACTTTTCTTCTTTTCATTGTTCTTTTTTTCCCCCACAAAAATCACCTAGCTAATGCATTACGGGAAAGTAAAGAGTTGCAAAGTTGAATCCCCACCCCCCTAAACGATGAAATTTGGTTAAAATCATGTGGGTCCCGAGGTTTTGCTCGGGGTTCTGCTCGCAACGTTGTTTCTCCTAAAAAGTGGTATCATTTGCTAAAATTAGACACTCCTTGACTTTCCACTTATGCGTTTTAGGCTTTTGGATGAACTTACTCAACATCCATTACAGGACCATTAAACTTTTAATGCATTACAAACATGTTGTAGTGCATTATAGGTATTTTGTTGTGCATTATATATATTTTGTAACGCATTACATATTTTTGTAACCCACTATGGATGCTTTGTAATGCATTACAATTCATTACAGATTCTTTGTAGTACATTACAAGACTGTTACATTTGTAATAAAAGTTCAAAAATAAGAAAGTATAAATTAAAGAAGTAAACTCAGTGATGATTCAGTTGAAATTTGGGTGTCCCCAGATCTTGACCTACGCAATCGAATCGAACCAAAATCAGAATTAAAAACTGCATGCACCTGATTTGAGTAATTATCTTTCTTTTTTTTTAATTATCCATCTTCAAGCCCATATTTTTTTCTAATGAGATCAATTTTATATGGTGGAAATTAGGTGAAAAAATGGTATTTAACTTTGAAATTACAAATAGTAGGTGAAATGAAAATATTTGCAAAAATACTGTATTTCACAAGATGATTTTACACAAATAAGGTATGTGCAGTCACCCAACTTAAATTGTTTCTTTTTTTTAGTATTTATTTTGTAGTATAATTTCCTAATTTTGAACTTATGACCCATAGTGTCTAATGCACTACATAAAATGTCTATGAATTACACATAGTATGTAATGAATTACATAAAGTGTGTAATAGAATACAAAGAGTGCAATAGTAGTCTGATAAATTACACAAATGTGAAATGCATTAAACATAGTGTAATTATTGGGATCTAGTTTTCAATGTTTTTGGGGCATAGAGTTTGTATACGGTGTCTATTTTGAACCCGTATACAGGTAAGATGCAACCATATGCTTTGCCACTACAAATATGGCTTTTTAGGCATTTTAGTTTGCATTTGTTAGTTCTCGCTAATTCTTTCATTTTGAAAAGTATTTTCAAAAAAATTAAAAAAAATATGTTGGACGACGCCCAGTATAAAGGTGAATACTAGATTTTTACAAATAAGTTCATTTTCTATGATTTTTGAATTATTAAGTTAAAAGTTGGTAAAGGTGTAAATATCCATTTAATATAAGGAATTTAAGGCCACTAACACTAACCCTTTTTCATTATCTTTCTTCTTTTTTTTCCTTTTCTTTTAGTTTAAAAAATTAATTTATATTATTCAATCAAAATCAAATTTCAATATTAGTCATGCATCTTAAGTTACAGAAGTTATGATTTCACTACTTTTCAATGTAAAAGTTACTTTTTGACAAAATAAACGTTTATTGAACGCACGCTAAATGTTACATCAAATGAATAGTATATATTTCCTTTCCTTTTTTTCCTCAATAATTAATTTATTATTTATTATCAATATTTAGTAATTTTACATGCTATAAATACCTAAATTGGAAAATTAAAGATAATAGTAATTAGGAATATGTTACACACACATACAAGGTGTGTTTAGAGATGACAAACAAGCCGAGCCAAGCAGCTCAACTCATCAAATACGAGTTTGGGTTCGGCTCGGCTCGTGATCCAATTCTTGAGCTCAGGTTCAGCTCGGCTCGTCCGACTCACGAGCCGAATCAAGTAGTCCACAAACGGCTCGGCTCAGCTCGATTCCGCCCCCAAAGTTCAATTACTTAAGTAATTTTCTTTTTTGAATAATTACTTAAATAACTTAAATTAATTAGCATGACTTGACCATATTAGTTAAAATAGACATTGATTAATTAAAAGTAAACACGACAAAACTAGAAAAAGTCGAAATGAAAATAATTTTCCAATTAAAAAATTAAAAATTGCAACGCATTAAAATTTAACGAGCACATGACCCGGTCCACAAACTTTACAAGCCGAACCTGAACTTTCCATTTCTCAATTTTTCGGCTTGGTTCACATCTAAATCCTTGTTTTGACGAGCCGAACCCGAACTTTTGATGAGCTGAACCGAGCCCAATACATGAGCTGACGAACTGTCCAACTCATTTGTGATCCCTAAGTCTGTTTATATATACAAATATCCACACACTAACTAATAGGGGATTTAAGTACACTAACATAGGCTGTGAAATTGTAGTTTCATGACATCATCTATTAGAGTGTAGATAGTTGTCTGAAATTATTTATGTATAGACACATTATTTTCAAAAAATAAAAATCACTTAAATAGTAAACATTAAAAAATAAAATATAAATTTTCTATAAAAAAATATAAAATATAACAAAGGAGAATATTTATACCAAAATTATATTTCTTGCATCAAATATACGGTGCTGCACTAAATTTGGTGCATCAGGACACCACAATGACGCGCCATTTTGGTGCCAAGACGAATAAGTTTTGACGCTCTTTTTGTTTAGCCTAAAGTACCTAATAGCATAGGGGTCTTTGATACTCTAACGCAAGCAATAATCTATTGAACATTAGAACAAATTTCAAACTATTATGAACTTTAATAAAAACAATCAAACAACTCCGACTTTCTTGACATATTTAACTAAAATATAGCATAAATTATAACCAAAGAAAAAAACGTAATTACCCAATGCAAAAATCAATGGTGACTGTGCATCTCACGTTCTTCAGCTGCATTAGGATTATTTTTTAATTAGTTCGTAGTAGGTAATATTTAATGATTTGATTTGATAGTCTAATGAAAAGCACCTAACAATATAATAATATTGTGGTTCAAAGTGATAACAGTGGTTAACACCTTTATTTTTATGCTTTATGCCAAAAGAAAGGAAGGATTAAAACGAAACCGCGCTCTCTCAACTTCCTCTTTCCATCAACAAAGGGTGGTGATTTTTGACCTTTTTTTGCCTGAAATCACCGTTCTACATCTCTTTCTTTGTTGCTTGTATTAAAGTAGTGATTTTTCCATCTCGATCTGTGTGTTTTTCTTTGTGTTCTTCGTGATTTCGTCGTCTTGTTATAGCGTTTGATTTTCTACTGTCTAGTTGCAGTGTTATTTGTTCGCGTGCTTCAGATTGGTAATCAAATTCGATCCATCATTGATTCAATCAATATTTGGGCGCCAACGTTACAGATCCGGAGGCATGGGTATTTTAGTCACTTTGATTTTTTCATATTTGTAGGTATTTTGTTATTTTATACTATTAACCTGGGTGTTGTGAGTTTGCTCGCAGATTCACCATTTGTGGTTTTAGTGGTATTGATTTGTGTTGTTATCGATGTATTTTACCAATTTGAATGAATGAATATTTTTGTTTGTACAAAAAAAAAAGTGGTTAACACCTTTAAATTCCTGGTATGTGACCAGTCGAAGCACACTCGAGCCCTTATATTCCCTGTTAAACAATAATAATAATAATATTACATTACATAATTTTCAAAAAATACAAAATATTTCATTATATTTCAACATTCTGCCATAATCTATACTCTTCCTTCTCACATAAGTATGGGTATTGGTTAAGGCAAACCAAAGTATTTTGTTTCACCAATGAAGAAAAATGTCCACACAAGGAGTTTTTGTTGTCTCTATTCAAGTTTGGGATTCCATCTCAAATGGTCAACTTGTTAAGAGGAGTAATCCAAACTCTTATATGTTGGTTTATTATTTTGTAATTATTTTATGTGGGATTTATCTTTTAACATGCCTCCATAAGATTGTGGCTCGTGGAAGCAGACCAATCTTGAAATCCGTGTGCTTATTTTCGAATCTTAATCAGATCGATTGCTCGTTTGAGCTTATTAAGCTCTGATATCATATTGAGGCTTCGAGTTCCATCTTAAAATGTCAACTTGCATATATTGGTTTATTATTTTATAATTATTCTATGTCAGATTTGTCCCTTAACAGTCTCATATTCGACCAACGAGTATTAATTGATTCCAACCCGCTTTTCATGAACTGTTTTCTTTTCAATTGGCCAAAAACAATATTGTTGTATAAATCAAATGATTTTGATCTTCAATTAACAATTGGCACACTTACTATATCAATTATTTATATGATTATAGTAATTTCAAACTGTCATGTGACATCGCTTGCTCGACATAATTGCCAATTGATATAGCAAGTGTACTAATTGTTAATAGAATATCAAAACTATAAATCAATCAAGGCATCACGAAAGAATAAAAAGAACATTAAATATTCAAGAATACATTTGAAGATAACTTTTCTTGGAGAAAAGGAACAAATTTGTGAGATTTATCAAGTGATTCTTAAGGTTGCTTATACCAAGATATGAAAAGAATGGGGATGGAGGTATAGGACTATTGGGAGTCTCTTTCGTTCTTAACTTTGAACTCTTTAAAGTTTGGTGGACCTTTTACATCACATTAGTGTTCATGCCATAAATAGTCAGATGGCCATACATTGCTATAAATGTTACATGCTTTTATGCTATTGTACACGCATAACATGAAAACGGGCCATTTCTTTTTTATTTAGTTTTGACTTGTCAACTAAAATAAAATAGCACGTTAAATCATTTAATTTAAAATTAAGCTTCAGTTTTGATAATATATATATATATATATATATGTGTGTGTGTATTGATAAGTGCTAATATTCCGGGCCATTTCTTTTTTATTTAGTTTTGACTTGTCAACTAAAATAAAATAGCACGTTAAATCATTTAATTTAAAATTAAGCTTCAGTTTTGATAATATATATATATATATATATATATATATATATATCTGTGTGTATTGATAAGTGCTAATATTCCATTTATTTTCTATGTCAATTCATGAGATTTCCCCCAAATTAATGTTTTGATATTATTTCATTTGGTTAATGTTTCTTTATTTTAGTTAAAAATAAGAGTTAGACTTAATTAGAATTAATTCAAGCCAAAACGGATGAAATTGAAGTACAATTGATTGAAAAAGAGGTTAAGAATTTGAAGAGGGCGAGAAAGAAGGCCAAATTGATGAAGAACAAAAGTTTGAAGACTTTAAATTGAAGATGCTCAAAAATGGAGGACTTGATGTGTACTAATAGAATTCTGAGGACCAAAGTGGAAAGAGGCAAAAGATAGGCTAGCAATGCACCATGAGGCATGAGCTCTCATGGTGAATTAAGACCCGAACGGATGCAAGGATAGCGAATTTTCTTCCCAGACCAAAATTATGCGGCCGCACAGTGTCTTTTCATACGGTCGCGCGTTCGTGAAATTTCAAGCAATGAACTTTATGACATAACCATTCGATAGCAGCCTCTTATAAAACCATGCAATCACATGATATTATCAAGGCTGTGGAACTTAATTTTTGCAAATTCAACTTGGACTCAAACTGAGAGTACGATACACGACCTTTACATTCTCCAATTGGAAACATTAATCTAGAAAACATTTCAAAGCTTTGAGGCTTTGAGGTATTCAAATTCAATTATGCAAACCGATAATTATATTAGTGGTTCATCTGCCTTGTCTCGCCTAACCCTTTATTTATTTATTTTTGCCTCTCTACACTAATGACATTGTTGTGGAAAATTTATGGGCAGTAAATCAAAGATTGATGATCTCTAAGGCACGATAATCGCTATTTTTTAAGAGACGTTTTTCCCTAAAAACAATGTCACAATCTGTAGAAAATCTCTTTCATGATATAATTAAATGAGGTGTTTGATTCAAACTGTGATTGTTTAAATAAAATAAAATGAAGACGACTGGATTTTTCTATGATATTCTTTGCAAATGAGATTTCGCCCTAAATAAATAGAACTGGGGGCACTAGCTTGTTCGAATAGGCATGTCTATTCAACGAACAGAGATGTCTCTTGAGAGTCACTTAAATGCCAAGATATAGACACAATGTTTCGATCCACGTTTCCTTGTGGCAAACAATTGTTAGGGCGGCAAAAAAAAAAATTTACATAGCACCAAACTAAACATGCAAAATAAATTACCAAAAATATCTGACAATTGTTTTATAACACAAGTAAATAAAGTGGTTCGAATTACGGAATTGTTTTGCAATGATAGATGCTTATATTTTGGACACAAAAGTTTCGGATTCGAACCACCCTTACCCTTTCCTTATCGCCCTCTTGTATTGATAAATAAATAAATAACTCTCAAGTAAACAGATATTAGTGGGATAAGAAATAGAAAGCATTTTTTTCTTTTTTGAAAATTGCAAAGTTTTAATCAATTTACAGTGTCCTATGCTTTTTTTTTTCAAAACCGTTTCAATGATTTTTTGATACTTTTTTTTAATATTATTTTTTCTCACTCATTTTTAACCACCAACACTATATAAAAATAGTGCTTCTCATATTAACTTTCTCACATTTTAAGTTCTCTCAAAAAGTTAGTCTTTGTAGATTGGAAAATATATAAATTTGCACGCTAAAAAATTGTAGCATTACGATTGAGATTGATATTAATCTCCCATTTCCTCAAAAAAGAAAAATAAAAAAATAAATAATAACAATAATTAATCAATAAATAAATAAATAACAAAAAAATTGAAAAAAAAATCATTGTGAAGTTTTATAACTCAATTTATGCAAACCGTTACTACAGTGGACCCGGTGGAATAAATATCACAGCAAGGTCCAGCCATACAGAATGATTTCAATCTGTAAATACATTTTCCTTTTCTTGTCCCTAAAATGCTTATTCAAATTCTCTCCCCCCGTGCGGAGGAGAAAAAACATGAATAAATAAATCTATTTACCCAGTTTTTTTTAAAAAAAATTATTAGATCAAATAGTGGAAAAATTTCTTATATTTGTTACTTTTGATCACTGAGTGCTGGTCATTTACATGCGATCTCCTATACACAGCAGTGTTATATTGCTTCCGTGAACTACGGTACTCCCAGGGCCATTTCAGTATGATTTCCGTTTTAAAATTCGAGATCAGATATAGATTCAGCATGACGAGGAGGAACTCCAGCAATTTGGAAAAATTTCCGGCGACACCCGTGGCGGCCGTAGTGGTCGGTCAAAGTTTTGGCCATAAAATTTGGCTTAGATCTCTATTTTGAAATCAGATACCAGATCTAGATTTAGTACCACGAGGCAGAGTTCCAACAATTTGAAAAATTTTCCAATGACACCCGTGGCTGCCGTGGTGGCAGGTCATAATTTTTGGCAAAATTTATGGCAAAAACTTTGATCGGCCACCACATTTGCCACGTGTGTCGCCAGAAAATTTTTTAAATTGTTGGAACTCCGCTTCATCGTGTTGAATTTAAATCTCGTTCCGAATTTGAAAACGGAGACCATACAAGACCCGAAATCACTTCGGGGGTGCCATAACTAAGGCACTCCCGCTAGTTTTTGAACATTATACCTCCTATGCATAGTTATGCAGTGGCGTTCAAGTGCTCCCGGGAGCGCCGTAATTACGGCGCTCCCGGAGCATTTTCTAGGCCCGTTCGACCTCCGATTTGAAATCCGGGACCGGCTTAAAAATTAGCCAAAAAGTTTGACTGACCACCACGGCACCCAACAGTGTCGAAAAATTTTGAAAAAATTACTGGACCTCCGTCTCATCGTACTGAATCCAGATCCGGTCCCGGATTTCAAATCGGAGGTCGAACGGGCCTAGAAAATGCTCCGGGAGCGCCGTAATTACGGGCTCCCGGGAGCACTTGAACGCCACTGCTATGCATAGATAGACAATATTTATTAAGTCTGATTACTGAATACTCTACAAGTACTAAGTCTTGAATGAATTTTTTCCCCAATATGTGATGCAAAGGAAAGAGGGTAAAAAAGTGAGTTACTGATGTTGTTTTTATATATATGTCTACATATATCTACATCTCTATATATTATATAAAAGTATCGATGTGTGGGAACCCTTCAATTTCTTATTATAACCTCAGGTTTTTTTGTGTTTATTGCCAAAACAAACTTTTAACATTTATTGTATTTTCATCAAGTATATTAATTGAAGCACTTTATATTTAGTTTTTCCTCTTTGAATTCTTGAATTAGATTAGATGTGAATTTTGATGGTGTTGTATATATCAAAATAAGTTTTACTTAATCTGAAATTATGTTTCCTTTTATTTTATACTTTTAATAATATATACTTTTTAATAACGTTTATCATTATATAAGTTAAAAAAATAACTGTGGGAAATTTGTAGTTGCATATTTGGTAAACAAGTGTTCATTTTTTCTTTTTTTATATATATATAAATGCCTATGGTACAATTATCCCTTCGGAAAAAAAAATGTATATGGTGTAATTATAAATTGTAGATTGTTTATTTTATTATTATCATTTTTTGTAATTGTTATTTTCTTTATTATTTCTTTTTAGCATGTCTATTTTTTGTAGTCTATATATATATATATATATATATTAATTAGTATATATTGCTATATTATTATGAGGAAAATGTGACTAAAAAGAGATTTAAAAGTTAGTGTTGTCTGAAAAAAAGTGATGATTAGTTTGTGTACCTGATTTAAAATTATTATTATATTCATGGTCTAATAAGTTCTGTGCTTGATTCTAAGTTGAACAAGTTTTGAATTTATTTCAATATCTCATTATTTTAGACAATCTATATATATATAAAAAGAGCATTTTTCCCGTCTAAATAATTCATCAAATTTTCCCGCCATTTAAATTTGTCTAATATAATCTTCTATCTATATATAGAATCATTTATATATATAGAAACTAGGGTTTTTTTTATTATATTTTTTAGTGCCTTAAATCCGTTTTCCCATTTAAAATAAATTCTCTTTTTATTTTTTTTCTTTTCTAACCATATCCAACTCTATGTTTTTTCCTAATATAATAATATTAATTAATGTATATAGATTTTATTTGATTATTTCTACCTTACTTTATCCAATCTCATAATATCTAAATACTCTTGCTATCATTTTCTCTCTTTTTTTTCATTTCTACCTATAAATAAAAAAACACGATTCTATTTTGTTCAGTTTAATGAAAGCTTTAGAACAAGCATACTATTAATGTATAAATTTTTATTTTTTAAAAAATTAAAATTTACCGCACATAAATTTCCACAACTACGATCCCAATTTCTATTTAAAAAGTTAAAAATTAGATTGTACCCATTAATTAATTTTATAAACAATCAACCATTATTATAAATAATTAGCTAAGAAATAAAAATTAATTAAAATTAGCATTTTCTCTAAGATTAAATTTTTGTATGATGAAAAATTACAATTCATTATATTTTTACATAAAAATTAAAAAAAAAGTGTGACATGAAAATTTAAAGCTTAGCTTGGAACCTTTAATTAATTTTAGAAAGAAATCATTATTTTTAAAAAAATAATAATTAGCTATTAAATAAAAATTAATTAAAATTAGCAATATCGCTCAGATTAAATTTTGGTGTGATAAAAATTCAAATTTATTTAATTTTTACATAACAATTAAAAGAAACACATAACATCAACTTTGTTTAATTAATAACTCAATTGTAACATTAATCGATTTTTTAATTAATCGAATCTATATCGATATCTTTTAAATTCTAAGACATCTCTTCAATTATTAGATATTTTTAAAATTAGATTTATATAATTCTAAACATTATGGCTATCAAGCAAATTATTTTGGAAATAAATAATTTTTAAACACAAAAATTAACTAAAATTATTTGTACTGTAATTATTGAAAATAATAAATTCTATGGTTAATATTTAGTTGGACATGAATTCAATGAACAAAGATTAGCAAAAGTTCCGGATAGGTATTTTTTGTTTGGGGGTATTGCCACTTAGGTATTAAGACTTTTTTCGTAGACACTTAAATCCATTTTTTAATTTATTTGACCAGTTAGGTCTTTTTCGGTGACCGGAGATGAGAAATTGAATAAAATATTATTTTTCTGTTTGATTTTGGTTAAAATATTAATTTTTTTTATTTTTTAAATCATTTTACTCTTTTTTATTTTCTAATTCAACAATTCAGTATTATTATTATTATTATTATTATTATTATTATTATTATTATTATTATTATTATTACACAAATAATCTAAAAAAAGTGTTTCAATTGCGGTTTTAGTACAAAATATAAAAAAATAGCTCAAATGATTGAAAATATTTTGTTTTCCATTTAGTCCATTGGGACGAAATCCCTCCAACACAATAACTTTTATAATCGGTAATATCGTGTTGAAATATATGACGGTAAAAAATATACCTCAAACAAAACATTTATCGCGTTAATAAAAATATATCACGGTAAAAAATATACTGAATTCAAAATATTATTAAATAAAATTATCACAATGTGTACATTTTGATATTAATCAACAATTAATAATAATTGTAATTATTGTCCATACGTTAAATTTTATAAGCAATATATCATCGTAAAAAATATATCAAATGTAAAGCAATAATAAAACGAAATAAAATAAAATTTGGAAAAAACCCTAACCCCTTACCCTCCCCACCGGATCCCCTGCCCAACCCCTGCCACATTTCCTGATCACTCGATCGGGCAGCCTTCCCCCCTGGATTACTGAGCACCATCGAGGTCATGGCAAATTCAAACCACGCCGATACCCAAAAATCTAGGGGAGAGGCTCCCGGAGTAGCCAAATGGATGGTGAATCCGACCCATAGGTCGTGATTTACAACCCACTCAATCACTCGATCGAAGGGCTTTTCCCTTGATTTCTGAGCGCTGGCGACCTCGCCGGTGCCTAGAAATTCGAGGGGGGAAGGTCCCCCGGTCGAGTAATCGGGAAATGTGGTAGGGGTGGGGGTTGGGTTTTTTTCCAATTTATTTTATTTTATTTTATTATTTCTTTACATTTGGTATATTTTTTACGATGACATATTCCTTATAGAATTTAACATAGGTATAATAATTACAATTATTATTAACTATTAATTAATATCAAAATATGCTTGTTTTAATAATTTTATTTGATAATTTTTTGTATTCGGTATATTTTTTACCTTAATATATTTCAACTAACAGGATATTACCGACATTACAAAGCTATCTGTCTTTGATTCCGTCCAAATGTACTAAAGGTGTAACAAAATATTTTGAATCATTTGAGCAATTTTATTTTATTTTTTACTAAAAGTGCAATTGAAACACTATTTTTAGACTATTTGTGCAATAATAATAATAATAATAATAATAATAATAATAATAATAATAATAATAATAATGAATTATTGAATTAGAAAATTGAAAAAATAAAGAGTCAAATGATTTAAAAAACAAGAAATTAATTTTTAATCAAAATCAAACAGAAAAAACTATTTTATTAAATTTCTCATCTCTGATCATCGGAAAAGACCAAGTGGTCAAATAAATTAAAAAATAGACTTAAGTGTCGTCGGAAAAAGTCTTACTACCTAAGTGACAATATCCACAAATAAAAAATACCTATCTGGTACTTTTGCCAAACTAATCAAAATTCATTACACTAGCTGTTTCTCCCGTGCGTTACACGGGAGCATAATTTTTTAGCTAATAATAGTATTAATACGCTTTAGTCGTATTAACATAAGATCTCAAAAATAAATAAATAAATAAATAATGAGTCACAACAATAGACTTAAGTAATATAACCAATGAAATAATTCTTCGTGGCATCAATAATTAAAGCAATCCAAATATAACACCATTAATAATAGTCAACAACAACACACAAGACAAAAAATAAAAACATCTTCGTGCTTTGAAATCATTTAGAAAATTGATAATATAAAAAAAGGGAAAAAGTTTATTATTGTGAAGAACCTATAATTGTTTCTTCACATGAAGTGAGTTCGGCACTATTTTGATTGAAACTATCCTCCACTGTTAAAAAGCATTTTCCTTGTAGGCACCAAAAACAAATGATCCAAAAAAAATTAGCAGTGTGAAGAAAGTACGATAAATCCACAGATTTAACTTTAGTATTTAAAAAATCATGTTGTCTCATCCTAATGGTATAAAAATTAATTAAAAAAAGAGAAAACAATTTACCAATGTGAGGAAAGAAATAATTGTTTCAAAGTTGTCTAAAACAATCCATCGAATTAGGTCGATTAATATTTTAATTTATTTTATACTTGTAAATAGTAATATTTACATTACACATTGATATACTGGAAAATATTATAAAGTATATTCAACTTTTACAATTGCAACGAATTATGTGAACTAAAAATATTAATCAACTGCATAAAAGAAGTATAATTCACAATGAACATACTGGCATAAAAATCAAATGATCCAGGGAAAAAAATTAATAGTGTGAGGAAACTACAATCAATCCACCGACTTACCTTAATAATTCAAAATATTGTATCAACTCTTATTAATGGTTTAAAAAATTGATCATATAAAAAATAGAGAAAAAACTTTAATAGTATGAGTCCAACACTCTTTTGATTGGAACCCTTTCACTATTGAAAAGCATTTTCTATGTGGGCACAAAAAATAAATGATCCAAGAGAAAAATTTAATCGTGTGAAGAAAGTACCATCAATCCATAAATTTATCCTTACTATTTTAAAAATTGTGTTGTCTCAGCCTAATAGTATACGAAATGAATGAGGGAAAAAAAAGAGAGAAAATAAATTATCATTTTGAAGAAAGAATAATTGTTACAACAGCTTATTGAAAACACTCCATTGAATTGAGTTGATTCATATTTTAATTTATTTTATACTTGTAAACAACAATACTTTTATTACAAATTAATTTACTGGAAAAAATTATAAAGTATATTGAACTTTTCAATTGTAACGCATTATGCAAACTAAAAATATAATCAACCATACAAAAGAAGTATAAAAGTATAATTAATTTTCACAATGAACATATTGTCATAAAAACTAAATGATCCAAGGAAAAAATTAATGGGGTGAAAAAAGTCGATAAATTCCACGGATTTACCTTAATAATTTAAAATACTATGCCGATTTATATTAATGACTTAAAAAATTGATCATCTATATATATGTAAATGTATATGTATATAACTTTTATAGTGCTAAGAAACTACAATTGTTTCTTTATAATAAGTGAATCCAACACTCTTTTGATTGAACCTCTGTTCCATTATTGAAAAGTATTTTCCATATGGGCAAAAATTAATAGTGCGAACAAAGTACAATCAATCCACGAATTTACCTTTAATATTTAAAAAATTGTGTTGTCTCAACCCAATAGTATAAAAAAATTAATAAAAAAAAGAAAGTAATTTATCAGTGCAGAGAAAGAATAATGATTTCAACAATTTACCACAAATAATCCATCGAATTGGATCAATTCACATTTTAATTTATTTTATACTTCTGAACAGTAATAGTTGCATTGCAAATTAATCAACTTAATAAAAAATTATATAACTTTATTGGACTTTTGCAATTATAACCAATTATGTAAAATAAAAATATTAATCAACCATACAAATGAAGTATAATTAATTTTCACAATGAACATACTGGTATAAAAACTAAATGATCCAAGGTAAATAAATTTAAGAGTATGAAGAAAGTTCTATGAATCTACTGATTTACCTTAACAATTTTAAAAATGTCATTAACGGCACTCATGTAATCGTTGTTCTTGTTTGGTAATGAAAAGAATTCATATGATTTTAGATATCTTATTTCCTTATATATATATATACACACACACACTAAATAATTGATTAAGATGAATTAAATTAAGAAAATGAAAAAATACATGATTTTTTATTTTGTACTTCAATATTGTGTAACTAATAGTATTGGTATAAAAAAATAAGTGACACCATTTAAAAAAAATATCAATAGTGCAAAGAATTGGATTCAATCCAGGAATTAACATTCGTAAATTATAAAAAATTGGACTCAGTTCAATGGTGTGAAATGATTGATCATAGCCCAAAAAAAATAAAAAATTAAAAAAAAAAGGGATGAAAAAAACTTGCGTCGATGCAGAAAAGGTAAAAAGGAAAAACAAAATCCAAAAAATACGATGAAAAAAATTTTAGTGTACGGAGCAATCAATTGTTTCAAAAATTTACGAAAAACAATCCAGACAAACTGTCCTGATTCATACTTTAATATATTATATATAATCAAAAATTAATTTTAATACAAAAACAATAGAATAAAAAATTATTAGCGCTGAACAAAAAATTATTCACAATTTTTAAAAATGAAGAAAAGATCTTTTTGTGTAAAGAACAAATAGTTTATTCAACCAAAATAAATACAAAAGAAAAATACAGTACAAAAAGAAAATTTAGGGAGTCGTCTCATTTATCTTTTTCTTTTTCCATATGTATTCATGAAATAGTTTCATTAGGATAAATAAAATTAAAATATAGGAAAAATCAATAATATTATCTGTTGTACTTTAATATTGTGTAACTAAAAGCATTGGTGCAAACAGTAAACGATACAATGTAAAAAAAAAATTAATGGTAGAAAGAACGAACATCAAGCGTAAAAAGAGAGAAAAATGGTTCCGACAATTTATTATGGAACAATCTATTGAATTCTTTTGATTCATATTCTAATTTATTTTATTTCATTTTAAACAAAAATACTTGAATTATAAATTAGTTTGCTTGAAAAACAAAGGATACAATTCAAAGAATATTAATAGTGAGATAAGGTGAAATCAATCAAGCAATCTCCATTCACAATTGATTCAACGAATTCTATCGAGTAATGATTTTACATTTTGGCTTCATCCAATTGATGTTACGGGACAAATTTTAAAAATTTGCGAGCTCGATTTAATGACATACACAATTAAAAATAGAAAAAAAGGAAAAATAAATATAAAAAATAGGAAGAAAAAAGTTTTACTGTAAAGAGACAATTGATAAATAATCCAAACGAAAAATCTGGACGAATTATTCTAAATCACACTTTAATTTATTATATATAGTTAGAAACTAGTTGGGATAAAAAAAAATCGATAATGTAATAAAAAATATTAACAGATCAAAAAAAGGAAGAAAAATTGTATTGTAAAACCTTGAATAATTGTTTCAACAATTTGTGCAGAACAAAGCAATCGAACTATTTCAATTCATACTTTAAGTTATTAGACATAATTGAAATTTAATTGGGTTAAAATTAAAAATAAACAATAGAATAAAAAAATATTGACGGTTCAAAGAAAGTAAAAATAATCCACGATTGTACCTTCACAACTTTAACAATTCCATAGACTCCATTTAATGCATGGCACAAAAATTATTAATAGCCAAAAAATGCCAAATAAAAAATAGGAAGAAATTTTTTTAATATATCGGGCGAACACTTTTCTCTTCATAATTCTAAATTAAAAAAATAAAAAATTAACAAAGAGATTGGAAAAACTAATTCAAAAATAGCAAATATAATTAATATATCATGAGTGGGAAAAATAGATTCAAAAAGTTAGAAAATGAGCCAAAAAATTTCCTCCAAAAATAATATCTCTTTATTAATATATAAATTAATTAATATCACATAATTGATAATAGATAATTACTGCTTACCAATAACATTAAATTACTGGAGGAAAATTTTGCGATAATAAATCAAATATTGTTCCATTCTCATTGGTATCTTTTTCGTTGTGTGGGACCTTCATTTAATGTTGGTGATTGATGGGAATAAGAATTAGAAGTATTTGTAAATTTCAAACATTTATAATAGTGTACCACTCTACAATTTATTACCAAGTTTCATTCTTGTCAAACTTAGTGCCATTTAATATATAGCACCTATATGCCTAACTGTAGTGTGCAGTGGGGGATACATAAAGATGATTATTGTCAATTTGTCACCTTTAAGAATAAGGATCACTTACAGTTTCGTCCTTCACTTTCAGAGTTAATATCAATTTAGCCTCCCTTATTGGATATTCTTTCTTTACTTATCATTTTAGAAAACCTATCGTATATAAGAGGCGTGGTAAATGACAATGACATGAAATGCAATAGTAAAAGACTCATTTATCTAGAATGAGTTTGGAAAGGTTGTTCTTTTTGCAATTTATTAAAAAAAAAAAAAGTGATTCAAAAGTGAGTAGTACTTATAATTTGTTATTCTTTTTGGTGGAAAGTTTTGGTGTCTTAAGTTATTTGGCTCTTCAGATCAAGTAAGCTAAAATTTTCGAGCTTCATTTCTAAATCTTTTATAAACATGTTTTAAAATGCTTCGTAATATATATGGAGGTTTCCAATTTGTCAAAATACCTTTTTCCCCTTGTTGCTTGCCTTAGGAATTATGGATAATTTTAGTTGCAGAATTATGTTATGCATTATAATATTTTAGAATGATGATAAAATGATAGTGATGTATCACTATAGGATTGAATTGAGTTGATTTGAGAGAGAGAGAGAGAGATCTGAGAGTTCGAGAGATGGAAATGAATCTATATATACAAATCAAATAATCCAAATTATAAGATAATAGATATGTATACAAGTCACAAAATTAATACTTTATCTATAATTTTCAATTCCAAAATTTGTTTTATTGTTTAAAAATATTGATTAAATCAATCCTGATCCTATGCCCATATGGGCACGGGATAGAACACCCCACGCTGACGTGTCAAAGCACATCAGCGTCCAGCTGTTTGAGAAGAAACGACCAGCTTTTCTGCTGGTCCTTGCGCCTTCCCACAAAAATATTTTTAAAAAAATCCTCCCACCCTATTTCACTCACTATCCATCTACCCACCACCCACTTTCACTGTGAAACAAATTCTTGGGCACTCCAAATTCCTCATCGGTTTCTATTCATTGGTCCCAAACTGAAGACCATTAGGCGGATTCATCACCAAAATCGTCTACCCAGCAATCGAACTCTGCAACCAGTGTAGATTGGAGGTATCCATCTTTGCCTTATTTGAATATATCATTATTATTTTCCATCCACTATCGATTTACCTGTACTTGATTTTATTGTTTATTTAAATCTTTTTAATAATAATAATAATAATAATTATTATTATTATTATTATTATTATTATTATTTCTATATATGTTTGGGAGATGAATTTTAACCTATTGTGTTTAAATAAGTTTTTATTACGCTAAATAGATACGATGTGTCATTATTATTTTTTTATGGGTTATTTTCACATTACCCTCCCAAACTATCGGTTTTGTTACAATTCCTACCTCATTCTTTTTTTTCCACCTCCTACCCCCCCAAGCTATGAGAAATTATCGCCACAGGACCCCATTAATGTTTTTCATCCATTTCTACCGTTAAAATATCCTATTTTGTCTTTTTGTGGCCCTATTTTGTATTTTATTGAAGGGTAAATTTGTCCTAAATTATCACCGAAAGATTGGGGGCCTGTAGTGACACTAATACTTTAGGGTCATGTTGTGAAAATACTAATAATTAATTTTAATTTAATTCTAAATTAGTTAAATTAATTTTAATTTGATTTTTTCCAGTGTGTTGACTGCACTTCTAGTCCAAAATAATAATAATAAAGTAGTTCAAATGGGTCAAAAAAATTTAGTGTGCGTTTGGTCCCAAATTTTAATTAAATTTTATATTTTATATTTTATCTGGATGTTTATTTCGTCTGTAATTAATTTTATTAAATTAATTTCGTACTAGTTAAATAGTTTTTACAATATATACCCTAAGCAATACATATATATAAATTAATAAATGTATTTGATGTACCTAAATAAAATTTTATTAGGAATATATCACTGTAAAAAATTTACCGAATATAAAGAATTAATCACAAAAAGTCAAATAAAAATCCTTACCTCGAAAACACCACATTTGCCATGGTCTTTCGAAAATTTTCTTTAGCATTAGATACATGCATATTTTGATTTTAAGCAATAGTTAATAACAAATGTAGTTGTTGTACCTAAATAAAATTTTATTACGAATATACCACTGTAAAAAATATACCGAATACAAAGAATTAATCACAAAAAGTAAAATAAAAAAGAAAATCAAAAATTAAAAAAATTAACCCCACCCCACCCCCACCCCAACCCCAACCCCAAAGACCCACCACCACCAGGGTGGTGGTGGTGGTGGTGGTAATGGTGGCGAAACCACCACCAGTTGGTGGTGGTTTCGCCACCACCACCACCAGATCTCGGATCTGGTGGAGCCACCAGATCCTAGATCTCGTGAGCAACTGGTGGCTTCGACCACTAGCTGGTGGTCGAAACTACCCGGCAGATCTTTGAGTCGACCAGACAACCGGCAACCACTAGCATGCTCACCGGATCTCGGATCTGGTGGCTCCACCAGTCAGAGATCTGGTGGTGGTGCGCGAAACCACCACCACCGGTGGTGGTGGTTTCGCCACCATTACCATCACCACCACCACCCTGGTAGTGGTGGGTCTTTGGGGTGGGGTGGGGTGGGGTTAATTTTATTTTTTATTTTTTATTTTACTTTTTGTGATTAATTCTTTGTGTTCGGTATATTTTTTACTATGATATATTTCTAATAAAATTTTATTTAAATACAACAATTCTATTTATTAATATATATATTTATTTCTTACGGTATATATTGTAAAAACTATTTAACCAGTACGAAATTAATTTAATAAAATTAATTACGGACGAAATAAATATCCAGATAAAAAATAAAAAATAAAACTTAAATAAAATTTGGGACCAAACGCACACTAAATTTTTTTGACCCATTTGAACTACTTTATTATTATTATTTTGGATTAGAAGCGCAGTCGACACACTGGAAAAAATCAAATTAAAATTAATTTAGCTAATTTAAAATTAAATTAAAGTTAATTATTAGTATTTTCACAACAGGACCCCAAAGTATTAGTGTCACTACAGGACCCCAATCTTTCAGTGATAATTTAGGACAATTTTACTCTTTCAATAAAAGACAAAATATGGCCACAAAAAGACAAAATAGGACATTTTAACGATAGAAATGGATGAAAAACGTTAATGGGGTCCTGTGGCGATAATTTCTCATAGTTTTGGGAGGGGGGTAGGGTAGGAGGTGGAAAAAAAAGAATAAGGTCAGAATTGTAACAAAACAAATAGTTTGGGGGGGGGGGGTGTAATGTGAAAATAACCATTTTTTATTATAAAAATTTAGACTTCATCGCAGATTTTAACAATTTTGTACTATCGAACATGTAGAATACGTTGATATGGGCAATTCTTTTTAGAAGTGTATATTTTGTGGTGTGATTTTTGGTATGATGAGCGGTTAGAGAAACGGCGTACTAACAACCAAAATCCGATATTTTTTGTGTATTGTTCAAAATATTCAATTAATTAAGCCAATTGTGTTACTACGAAATATAGATCACTCAGTGGGACTTTATAATGGAACGAGATTAGTCATAATGAAGCTTGGATCTCATGTTATAGAGTCTCAGAATTTAGGAGGAAATAATGCGGATCCAAAGGTTTTAATTCCAATAATGATGTTGCCTTTGTCTGATACCTGATTACCTTTTAGGTTTCAATGACAACAATTTCCTTTAACGTTATCGTATGCTATGACAATTAATAAAAGTCAAGGTCAGTCGCTCTCGAAGGTGGTATTTTCTTGAAGAGACCTGTATTTACTCATGGACAATTGTACTTTGCAATATTGAGAGTTACAACGATGATTGAAGATGTTGATATGTGATAAAGATGGAAGGCCGACAAACACAACTATCAACATTGTTCATAAGGAAGTCTTTCAAAATTTGTAATAGTTTGTGTTAAAATAATAATATTGACTTAGTTTTGTATCGTAATATTAATTTGTATTAATTAACTTCAGTCTTGTGTTGTGTAATTAAATACAATTACTCATTACCGGAAATAAATTCTCATGCATCGTATGGGAAATACACTAGTATATTTGTAAAGGCACAAGAACACACAATTTATACACTTTCACCTCAATGTGAGGCTACGCCGTATCGTCAGCAACTATAGATTTTTATTATAATGTGAAAGATAATTTGTTTGCATGAGATCATTCTTATATATAATTGTTATCTTTGTCTCCTAAGTATGGTCGAACTCCATTTCCTAATCATACTAGACTTAAGGAAAAAATGAATAATACAGTGCAAAAACAAACAAATACACAAACACCCAACCATATAGGGCCCTTAATATTATAGACCTTTCGGGGGCTCTCCCATCGAGCCCTCGGGAACCGGGTTGCCTGCCCCTGCTTTCAAAACCCTACACCGATCGACCTTACCACAAAGGTCGACTTGTGTGCTATTCTGCCCACTTAGGACAACAAATTAATGCCGCAACTTCACATATTTATTGAATTAGTTGTATCTCATCACTGGAGGTGTTTCGAGATATTAACCATACGATCGCTATTTAAACATGGTTTATTAGCACCACAAGGACCTGCCGTTTGAACTCGTTGCGCACTAAGGACTTGTACTTTTTTTCTTGGCAATTCAGTATTCAAACTCAATTTTTGTTGCTACGTAAGGACCTCCGTTATATTTAGCCATTAAATCCACTCCATATGTAACTCGCGTGCGGTCTTTCAAGATCAAATTCGTTCGAAACTCTGGATATTATTATAATTAAGTCCCAAAGTTTGAAAAATGTATAGTTTAATCCCAAAATTTAATCAAATTATACAATAAAATTATGAATTTTATTTATTTTTTCCATTGGTATGTATTTGGTCAATAATTAATTTTATTGAATTAATTTGATACTGATTAAATAGTTTTTATTAAAAATTTTCAACACAATAGCATTCATTCGTATAAATATAACATCACAATTTTTCAAAATTTTGTTTCATTAAAAACACGCACATTTAATAATAAATATAATTATTGTACATACATAAAAGTTTATTAGGAATACATTACTGGAAAAAAATATCAAATATAAAGAATTAATCAAACAGAAAAAAGAAAAAAAGAAAAAAATCGAAAATTTTCTATAGCATTAGAGAATTTTTTGTAGCATTAGAGATACACGCATTTTGATTTTAAACAATAATAATTAATAAATATAATACAATTATACCTACGTAAAATTTTATTTGTAATATATTACTGCAAAAAAATATCTAACACAAAGAATTAATCGAATCAAATAAATTTTAAAAAAATAAATAAAAAAGGAAACAAACCTACCCCAGCCCACCCCACCTTGGCTCCCTTCCCCCCCACCATCACCACCATGCTGCTGGTGGTGGTGGTGGCGAAACCACCAGCAACCGATGCTGGGGGTAGGGTAGGTTTTTTTTCTTGTTTTATTTGTTGTGTTTTTTTAAAAATTTTTATTTGATTTAATTAATTCTTTGTATTTGACATATTTTTTTTACAGTAATATATTATAGATAAAATTTTACTTAGGCATAATTGTATTATATTTATTAATTATTATTGTTTAAAATCAAAATGTGTGTGTCTCTAATACTATAGAAAATTCTCTAACGCTATAGAAAATTTTCAATTTTTTTATTTGGTTAATTTTTTATATTTGATATTTTTTTTTCAGTAATGTATTCCTAATAAAATTTTATGTATGTACAATAATTATATTTATTATTAAATGTGCGTGTTTCTAATGTGAAAGAAAATTTGGAAAATTGTGATTAAATATTTAATTAGTATTAAATTAATTCAATAAAATTAATTACTGACCAAATACATACCAATGGAAAAAATAAATAAAATTTATAATTGTATTGTATAAGTTAATTAAATTTTGGAACTAAATTATATATTTTTCAAACTTTGGGATTTAATTATAATAATATCCAAAGTTTCAGATCAATTTGATCTTGAGAGACTGCATGTGAGTTACGCATGGAGTGGATTTAACGGTTTAATGTAACGGAGGTCTTACGCCGCAACAAAAATTGAGTTTGAGTACTGAATTGCCAAGAAAAAAAGTACAGATCCTTAATGCGCAACGAGTTCAAACATTAGGTCCTTGTGACGCTAATAAGCTTTTAAACATCTATCGATTGTGTGGTTCAGAAAATTTGACTTCAAACTATTGCTTTGGAAGTTCAAATATTTCTCCCACAAAACGTTTCTGCTCATTTTCACATTTTCTCCATACAATTGCCTCCTAGTATAAACATGCATTTGCATGGTTTGCGTGTCAACGATTTTTTGGTCCTTTGGTCAACTTGCTTACATCGTCACTATGTTTGAAAAAAACCAAGCACTTGATTTGAATGGGTTCTATAAGTTACTTTTTATAATAGTAAATGTTTTGAAATGACATGCTCATACATTTTTATTGATCAATTGTCATGTGACACGTGTTGTTGATATTAACGTTTAATTGAGACTGATCAATTGAAAATGAATTTTAAGAAAAACGTTAAAACAAACACAACCTTGTTTGTCTAGTTGAAAAGGAAAAACCAATAATTACAACCCACAGCTTCTTGTGTAAAAAAATTAAAAAGCTACTTCACTTTAAACTAAAAGTGATTGTGTGTCATGATGACTAAGTATTATATATGAAAACTTACATTTATTTCATCATATCATAAATATATATATATATATATATATATATATATATATATATGTGTGTGTATTGAGTGTTTGACACTCTCCTTTTATCATTTCAGCTCAAAAATTTCAAACCCACGGGTAATTATAATCCATTTCACATCGGTATGAACAAATCATGCATTACAAATGAGACAAACAAATTACCCCTTTTTGCGTTGAATTTAATTAGTGAGTGCTTGTGTAACATATCTTATATACAGGCCACAAGCTAGCTAGAGACAAGCATTTTGAGATCTCAAAAACATGCTTATAATATTTATTCCATATTTAATTTATTCTGTCACTAATTCTCTTGCTATGTAATTGGGAAAGACAAGTTCTCTTTCCCAGCTTCGATTTAATAAAGAAAATTAATTAGAAGAAGAAGGAGGAGGTTGTTTGTCAAACAGCATATCTCGTTCAGAACAATGCTATAATAATTAATTAATTAATTAAATAGTGCAGTGTGCATCAATTAATTTTCTTTATGTATAGAAGAAATTAATTAAATTATTGTTGGTGAAAATGTTTTGATAAAGTGGAGCAGCAAATAACATTAACCAAATCCGGCCATATAATTTAAGCATTTATTGCACCAGCTAAACATCGTCTGTGGACTTGTGTCATTTAGTGTAGTGTAACATCGAACGAGGTGTCACACAGTGAATTTCTTCCATAAAAAATGCAATGTTACAAAGATATATGTTTGGACCTAGTTTTAATCTCTCTGGTGAAATAGCATTAAAAATGCTAGACAAGTTACTTCCCAATAGAAAATACTATAAACCTTTTTACCTATTAAAGTAATAAATTTAATTTGTCTTTACTCGAGATGCATATACAGTAAAAATAACAGGTGTAACGCATTATTACTAATTTAATACTCAGTGAAGAGGTACTATGTCTACAGATCGATGCATCTACAATTATTATCACGTTAAAATAATACTACGTGACGTATGTCTACTTTATGTGTATATACATTGAAACCCGCACCTCAACTGTTTATACAATGGGGCTATGCACCGCGAGATGCACTTCCACCTCACAATCAGAGGGCAAAATGGTAATTTCAACTCCATTATGTCTAATTAATGAGGTATAAATCTCTCTAAATCTCTCTAGTGAAATAGCATTAGAAGTGCAAGAGAAGTTACTTCCCAATAAAAAATATATATATATGTATCATTTTACCCGTTGATTCAGCCTAGGGTTTTGAAATTTTTTTTAATTAAAAAAAAAATACCAGCATCTTTTTGGGAGTTGAGTGTTGTTGAGTCAATGAAGGGTGGCTTCATGTGGAGGAAGACATAATAAAACCCAAGATGCCAGACAAAGGTGTTGAAAGATTAGAAGCGAACATTTGGGAGTGTGAAAAGGAATTAGAAGGTAATGTGGGTTTATTTTGGTTTACTCACATGACAAAACCAAATACACACTAGCAAACAAATACCCTTTTTTGGGTTGTCTAAATAATCCAAGTCAATGCCCCTATTATACTCTCTTCGCTTTCATATGCGCATATACACTAATATATTTATTCACATCAGTTACACAGTGAATCCGTTTCTATCAAGTTGTAATAAAAAATTATAAAATTTAAGTCTGTATTTCTATGTTCAAGATTGAAAATTACAAGATTAAGTCGTAATAATAAGAACCTACAAAAAAATTTCAAGATTTAGGTTGTGTAATATATGATAGACAGGACAAGACTGATGTATGTAATTTAGTTTAACAAAATTTGATTAGATTATCCTGTATTCTATGGCCTGTCATTTCTTAGCATGAAAAGGGAATCAATAACTCTACGGGAAGGATAAGTTTGAGGAAAGTGTTGAGGGAATGGGAGGGAACTTACAAAAATACCCTTGGTCAAGGTTAAGGAAGTCATACGCGTAAAAAAAGAAAAAAAGCAGCTGTACGTGTCTCTCTTTTCTCCCCCCTCTCTCTTTTCTCTTCCATTTCAATTTTCATACTCTCTCTTCAGCTGATTAATTCAGGTTTGCATACTCTCTCTTATATTTGTCTTTTCTCTTCCTTTTCATTTGTTTAACCATATTAATTAGATCTTGCCCGTTCGTCTCTAGATCTCAGGTGGAAAGGGCGAAAACTAAGAAAAAAAGGGGTTTGGTGTTTGAGGCTTCGAAATTATCCCCGCTGGTGTTTGGAAAGGAAGAACACGAATTTTGGAGTTCGATTTTCAGCAAAAAAGGCAAAAAAACAGACGAGAAGGTGTGTTTGTTTCGAGCATTTTTTTTTTGGAGTTCAAATTCTTTTTTTTTTTTCTGTTTCCAGCAATTTCTCCCCCTTTTTCCCCGCATTATGCTATGATTAGTATGTGTTTCGAGCAATTTTTTTTTTTTTTGGAGTTTGAATTCCTTTTTTTTTGGTCTGTTTCCAGCATTTTCCCCCTTATTTTCCCCGTATTATGCTATGATTACTATGTGTTTCGAGCATTTTTTTTTTGGAGTTCGAATTCTTCTTTTTTTTTTTCTGTTTCCAGCATTTTCTCCCTTTTTCCCGCATTATGCTATGATTGGTATGTGTTTTGGGTTCAAAACTAACGAAAATTGGACAAATTTTGGACTTCGAATTTGAGGAAAAAAAGCCAAAATTCCCTACTAGAACCTGTCCTTTTTTCGAGCATTTGTTCCCATTTTATTCCGGGCATTATGTTATGATTGTTACCTTTTTTGAGTTGAAAACTAATGAACGGAATTGAAGAACACGAATTTTGGAGTTCGAATTTCACAAAAAAAAAAAAACAAATGGGGAAAAATAGAGCAGAAGCTGTGTCTAAAAAATGTACAAGTTACCTGACTAATGAACTTACTTATTTAAATAGTAGCAAGGTGCAACGAATTTGGTGCTGATTCTTGGATTGTCATCGCTTGCACCAGCAAAGCCCCAGGGTCCACTCCTCTCCATCTTTAAATGGCAAGGCCCTATTTCTGTTCCCAGTTACCTGACAGGTGCTTTCACCTGTAAGAAACTGCTAAAATTATCTCATTCTAAATGATTGATAAAGAAAAGGATAGATTACAAAAGCTCTTCTAAAAAGGCATCCCATAAACAAAACAAGGTCCTCCAAGAAAGATTAAGAGTCTATTCATAAGAATCCATATAGTTAACCTTGTGATGCACAAAATCAATGTGGGAAGGATCAGACACATTCTCCATGAGAGTATCATAGCCATAGTACAAATCGCGTTGAATTGTCACAGTCGAAAACTCTGGCTTATCAAAATCATCAGGCAACCTACATAAAATCCCATGATTAGATCAATAATTTATTAGGAACCCATTAGTCCAAAACACTATTATAGTATTATTTAACCACCATTACCAAATTCCAGTGACCAACTAATTCTTTGTTTATTCAACAAACATGCTCATCCAACATTAAATAATGTAGTTAATTCTTAAAAAACGAACATCGGCTAGCACGTGGAAAGATTATTATAGTATATATAAAAAAACAAAGGGATCATTTACATGGGGGGCTTGGTGGATTGAGCTCTTTCCCAACCATTCTCATCGGGCCAAACAAAGAGAAGGCCTTGAGATTACTGATGAAATTACTAAATCTTGCATGAGTGTGCTTGGTTGGTGTTTACATTGTCATTGTATATGGTTTTCCTGATTATTTTTTTGCAGGTCTAAAATGGGAATAAAAAATACTGGTATGTGTTTACATTATCGTTCTTGTAGCCATGAGTCCATGAATTGTAAGGATAAGGTGCGCTATCCTGAGTGTGAGATTGGTTGGAAGCAGACTTTCATGGTTGAGAAGGACGATTCCCCATATAAAGGACAAATATTCTACACTTGCACAAAAAAAATCGTTCATCAATGTAACTATTGGAAACTGGTTGGCCCTCCAAATATGGGAGACCTCGACTACGAAGAAGGAGAATCGAGCAATGCATGATCTCATGATGAAGACTTCAACACGTCCATCGAAGTGGATGATCTTTCATCAAAATTGGAAAAATGCGCAGAGATTTTAGAATCAAGGAACGTCGATGTCTCGCTTAGGGTGTACGAGTTTACGTTTCGCAAGAGGAATAAATGAATCTATTATGGCTTAATGTACTATGACTAATATTTGCTTTGTCAATGGGGATTGTTAAAATGGAATGAATCTATTATGGCTTAATGTACTTATGACTAATATTTGCTTTGTGAATGGGGGTTGTTAAAATGACTTTTGAGTAGCATGATTTTCTGTATTGTATATGGCCTAGATGATAGAGTTAACAATACTCAAGTTCAAATTGAATTTATCATCAACGTTTTAAAAGGCAAAGGGTACTAATTAGGAAGGCATTTTTCTTTCATTACTGGGTTAGGATATTAAGTCACCAATCACTCAAACCATTTTGATTTTGAGGTTTTATATGTAAACTAACAAATGGTGATATTAATACTAGTTTTATATAGATCAAGTGACATTTTTGGTTTTCTAAAAATTTGGTTAAATCTTTATTCTCATACTATTTTTAGATGATTTGCTCTTGGTCTTGGAAGGTGTTGGTTTGACACAATAAGCTTGTAATAAAAATGTAGGTAGAAGTAGATTATATTTCTTTCTTTTGCATATCCCATGAACCTTTAGTAGTCAGAAGATACCATGTTTTATGGATGTGTGGTGGCATCCATGCTATAGAATATTTATGGAACTAAAACATGTGGTTAAAGTATGCGTTAAAGAGCAATTTGAATGCAACAATATAATAGCTGACCAAACTCTTTACACTTATATTAAAAAGCAAACCAATGTCTCTTGACAGACGAACCACCACTTGATAGAACCCTGTTTGCTCATTCTTACACCAAATGATGAGTTTTCTAATAACATATGCCCAAAGCCGTTCAACATTTCAACTAATGAAAGTCATAACATGTTCATAAGCTATTTACATTGGGTAAAACATATAACTAATGATAATAGTAGTTGGTCTGCGATTGTTATATAGTTCAAATTTCCGCCTATCCATGCCTGTACCACCACCACCACCACCACCACCATCGACACCATCATAATGATCTCTCCAATTATAGTTTACCTAAGAAAAAAAATCAATAAAATTCGGTAGATTTCAATAAAAGTTGACAAAATTCATCAATGTACTTACTAGTTACTAGACATTGTAGTATATATCTTCCAATGATATATGTTGCACACAATAATAATATATACTTTCGAATATTCCCAGTCATATATCTAAATTCATGGACTTACATTGCCTAAAATTAACCTAAGTTCACTAACTATAATCAATGCCCATCAAAACAATAATCACAATAATCGGGTGGAGTACATAGTAATGAGTAAATTAGGCCAATTAGGCCATAATTCATTAGTTTTGCACCCAAAACTTGTACATTTTTTATGCACAGCTTCTGCTTTGTTTTTCCCCCTTCATTTTTTTTTTTTTTGAAATTCGAACTCCAAAATTGCGTGTTCTTCGATTGTTCCTTAGTTTTCAGCCCAAAGCAATGTAACAATCATAACATAATGCCCGGAATAAAATGGGAACAAATGCTCAAAAAAAAACAGGTTCTAGTAGGGAATTTTGGCTTTTTCCCCTCAAATTGAAGTCCAAAATTTTCCAAATTTCGTTAGTTTTGAACCCAAAACACATACTAATCATAGCATAATCACGGAAAAAAGGGGAAAATGCTGGAAACAGAAAAAAAGAGAATTAACCCAAAAAAAAATTGCTCAAACAAACACCTTCTCGTCTTGCTTTTTCCTTTTTTCTTTGAAAATCGAACTCCAAAATTTGTGTTCTTCCTTTCCAAACACCAGAGGGGATAATTTCGAAGCCTCAAACACCAAACCTTTTTTTTCTTCGTTTTCGCCCTTTCCACCTGAGATCTAGAGACGAACGGGCAAGATCTAATTAATATGGTTAAACAAATGAAAAGGAAGAGCAAAGACAAATAGAAGAGAGTATGCAAACCTAAATTAATCGGCTGAAGAGAGAGTATGAAAATTGAAATGGAAGAGAAGAGAGAGGAGAAAACCAGAGAAAAGAGAGAGGAGAGACACGTACGGCCGCTTTTTTTCTTTTTTGCGTATGACTTCCTCAACCTTGACCCAGGGTATTTTTGTAAGTTCCCTCCCATTCCCTCAACACTTTCCTCAAACTTATCCTTCCCGTAGAGTTATTGAAAGGGAATTTCTTTAATGTCCTTTTTCACTGAAATCATAAAAAATATTGGTTTGTACGTACGTGTGTGTGTGTATCCCTCTTTACTCTCCATTGTATGTGTGTGTGTGTGTGTGTGAGAGAGAGTGAGTGAGAGAGAGAGAGAGAGAAGCGAAGAGGGTGGGGGAAAAAAGGAATCACAGAAGAGGGTCTCTCTCTTTCAACATTTTTTAACCCGGCGTCTACGGGGAAGGAAATCAAAAAGTGGAAACACATCTTTTTTTAAATGTTGTTTATACTTTTTTTTTATCTTTTGTTTTTTGTGTTGATTAATGATTATGTTCCATTTTTTTTTTCTTTTTCCTTTTTTTTTTATTTTAAATTTTTTGTTTTGACTAGATAGTAAGAGACCTCGTGTTAGTGTCATTTTCTTAGATATACTCTCGAGGTCGACGAAGAAGAACACCAAACCCAAATCCCAAATCCCTCCCCTTCTTCTTTATTGCCTGCCTTTCTGGAATTCCCTCATCCTCTTGTGTTCCAATTTTTTCTCTCTCTATATCTCTCTCACTCTCTCTCCCTCTCCCTCTCTCTCTCTTTCTCTCTCTAGAATATATATTGTTTCCACTTTTCCTTTACTTGAGAGCCCTCTTTAGAGTTTTCTTCTTTAACTTTTGAAGCATACATGAAGTAGCAGTCTTTTCATAGCTTTATAAATCTTTGTGGGAATTTAATCCCTCAAAGAAATTGAAAAAGGAGAAAAATTTGTGTTTATTCTCTCTTAATTACCACTGTATCTGTATATTATATTATATTATTCATATATATATATATATATATATATATATATATATATATATGCCTATCGGAGATTGGATTTGTTGAGAAGATAAAAAGAGATAATAATATATCTCCTAGATTTGTTCAAGTTTCCTTTTCTGTCTAAAAGGAAAAAAAGAAGCTATTTTGATTATAATAATTTCAAGAAAATCTTTCAAGAAAAAATATGCCCTTGGAAGGGATTAATCAAGTTCCCGATCTTTCTCTCCACATTAGTCCTCCAAACAGTTCTTCATCAGCAATCTACAATGGCGTCAATGAAGTCGCCGGAAGATTCGATCTTTCGACATCCAAGAGCTGCGACAGCTTCATTGAGCTTTCTTTAGCTCACCCTTCGACCGCCGGAGAAACCCAATTTCTCCGGCGGAATTTTTACGGTGGAGGAGGTCAAGACGAACAACTACAACCACAAACACAAAACCCTTATCACCATATCTACCAATCTAACAGCCAGTTGAATCAAATCAATCATGGGGTCTCTGTGATGGATGTATCGGACGGTGGTTTGAGGCCTATCAAGGGTATTCCGGTTTATCCTAACCGTCCATTCCCTTTCTTGCCTATGGACCATGCCACTAGAGAGAAGGATCCAAAGATGTGCTTCTATCAAATGAATTGTCCTTCTTGGTCATCAACTATACCATCTTCTTCTTCTTGTACCTCTCTATGTTCGCCATCGGTTTCGCCGTATTTGAGCGGTGGTTTGGATCATATGTCGATTTTGAACTCTGGACCTAACACATCCGCCTCAGCTTACCGGATACCACCAGTCGGTGGCGGCGGCGGTGGTGGTGGAGGAGGAGCAAGATTTAATGGGATTTCTTCCTCGTACCATCAATTTCACCGACAGTACGGAATAGGCCCGTCAGAGGCATCTCACGGGATGATGAGATCAAGATTCCTTCCTAAACTTCCGACGAAACGAAGCATGAGAGCTCCGAGAATGAGATGGACGAGCACCCTCCATGCCCGTTTCGTTCACGCCGTCGAGCTTCTCGGTGGCCATGAAAGTAAACACCCATCTTTCCTCTTCATCATCATAATTTATACATAGTTTCTTGATATTTTTCTTCTTTTTTCAATTTCTTGTTCATTTTTTGATCGATTTTTTGGGGTGGGTTCGATTTGTTTGTGAATTTTGATTCGCAGGGGCGACACCAAAGTCAGTTCTTGAGCTAATGGATGTGAAAGATCTCACACTAGCTCATGTGAAGAGCCATTTACAGGTAGAGTAAGAGTAGTGTTGTTTCTTTTCTCTCTCCTAGAAGGTGTTGTTTGTTTCTCTCTCTAAAGGGTCTCCGTGTATTTCTCCGGCACATTTGCCGATGAGTTTCAGTGAGTGAATGAATGAGAAATTAAAGGATTGGTGAAGTCTTTGGAGGAGCTGACAGTCAGAACAGTGATGAAAGAGGAAAGAGAGAGAAGAATGATAAAACAGACAAAAGCAAATCATAAAGTCATCATTTTTCAATAATACAGCTCATTACTGCCTTATCAAACATCAACCTCGCGATTAATGATAACCAACACATAGACTCAGAAGCCCAGAAACTGTTTTCTTATCTTCTTGTTTTAAAATAACAATCTTTCCTTTTTTTTTTTTTTTTTTTAAAAATTAATGCAGATGTATAGAACTGTTAAAACAACTGACAAGCCTGCAGTTTCTCCAGGTAATTCGATTTGCTTAAAAGACTTAATTACCACTTAGATTTAATACAATACATGCATTGTATTAGCCCTTTTTTTTATTTATTTAAATTTTTGGGGGGTTTTGTGTTGAAGGGCATTCAGATGGTTCGGGCGAAGACGATCTCTCCACCATCGGAAGCGGCGGTGGCGGTGGTGGGGGTGGCGATCGAGCAAGATTGCGTCGACTAATAGATCAACGAGGCTCTTCAGATGGATCTTTGCAACAAGAATCTGATTACCCTTCTACTGCTGCTACATTGTGGAGCAACTCCTCAAGGTCTCTCTCTCTCTCTCGACTTAATTCTTGGCTCATCTTTCTCTCTCACACACTACACACAGAGATATGAGAGAGAGATATATAATACATGTGGAAGTATGTGTTAAAATGTGCACACGTACTGGTTTAAAATAATAATAATGGTGGAATAATGAAATGAAATCTTTTCCTTTTCCTTTTGCATGGTACCTGAAACTCAGAAAATGCAAACTCACGTCCACCATTTTTGAAGAATAAAAGGGTTCTCGTGGCAGCTTTTGCTTTTCTTTTGTTTTGTTTTGTCTCTCATTTCGTCTTTTCTTTATTTTAGTCCCTTGATTTTCAAAGATTTTCACCTGACATATATAACATTTGCTTACATCCTAGTACAATATTTTCATCTCCTCCATTTAATTAAAAAACATTAAAAAAATGTTCTAATTAAAAATAAAAAATTAATTAACCTACTATACTGCTACACTTTTCCCTTTTTTCCTTTGAATTATTTCTTAATCCTGTTCCTAAAATATTTAATTATTCTATAACCATTGTTCGTTTGTTCTTATTCTATACAATACAACAAATTCAAAAGAAGCAGTATCTTGACTTAAGGGCTCTACTTTTCTTAAAGTAAACAATACTACTGTAGTTTCTGTATTTATTTATTTTTTTAAATTAGTTTTTTTATGTATACATCGATATAAACAGTATCATGTATGTAATGAATATATAGGGCACTGTTTGAGAACCTACTTCTATATATGTGTGCATTAAGGTATAGCTTCTGCAGTGAAGGGACATAACAATGGCGAAAAATAGAAGGGCCTAAAGTCTAAGGGACAAAAATGGTTCCTTCTTATATGGGCTGCTAGAGAAATTGAACAATTTTTTGACATGTATAATGTACGATGCACAAATTCCTTTTTATAGGATGCACAAATTTTGAGAAGTCAAATGTTTGTCCACAAGTTAATTTTTGTTTCTAAGACAGATAAGAATTGGATTTGACCCTCTCATATTTGAACAGTACATGCCCGAGATTTCAGCAGCCTGGTGTTTGAGTCAAAATTTATGGTGAAGTAAAACAAGTCTCTAGATTTCAGTTTGTTGTAGATGGTAGACTTGACTTTACTTCATGGTACACCTATGAATTAGATACCGAGTTGTCCCTCATCGACGAGTAGTTTTGACCCAACTAGTTCAGACAGAAGTGATTTAATATTGAAACTTATCGTGTTCACCAGACACATATTATTTTCAATACTAAAATGACATATATCTTGTAGCACATAGGTATTGATAATTGTATTCACATGGACATTACGTAGCTCTACGGGTTTAGCTAGATTGCTTAGCATACAGTATTATGATGTCTCGATCGATTTAGAGTTTTAGAGGTGATTTGAGCAATCTTGAAAAATGTCACTTTTTTATAGAAAGCCAACCTCCATCTCTAGGCTTGAGAGTCCTATGCACTTTGATTAAACTATAACTTTTCAAACCCTTAAAACTTATTTCAATATTGCCATAGACTAAGTAACCATATAAGTAGTTTCTTCCTTGTGCATCTAGCTACCGTGCTTTTACATTTGGAACTTGTTTTTGTGAATGTTCGTGCATTTAGAGGTAATCGACCATGCTTTTTATCTGTTAAACTACATAGTTGATTCGAATTACAATACGTAATACATAATGTTATTATTGGACGTAAAAATAACCTGTACTTATTAATTAAAAAGTATAGAGGTCTCGAGAATTACGTACCAAGACGTCATATATAGTTGTTATACATGTGGAAAACCTAAAATAAGGTTTTATATACCATAAATGTATTTCATTGAAATATATTTAGTTGGAACTAATCATTGAAGAAACCTAATTATTGGAACTTTACATCATGATTGTTGTTTTCCAGCAACAGAGAGGGCTGGTTACAAGCAAACTCCGGCGATGCAAACGGCTTCAGACCGTCATTTTTTCCGTCACAACAAAATCCTAGTCGCCAAATCGAGGTGCGTATTTGTTTTACATCTTATATACATAGATGATTATTTCAAAAATTGTGATGACTAAGCAAGAAGAAGACTTGATTTTTACTTGGTAACTAATTTCTCTTTCTCTTCATGCAAGTAGTACTCTAATATGGATTCTTCATTACCGAAGACCTATCAAGCGAGCTCGAATATGGATTATAAGAACCCAAGCTTAGAGTTTACGCTTGGCAGACCAGATTGGGGTGAAAAAGAACATGCATGACTGATCGATATTTTTTCTATTTTGAATCTGTTTTTGGAAATGGAAACTAAGAAGACTTGAATATATAAAGAGGTATTGGCAACAAGAAGAAGATGAAGTAGTAGTAGAAGTAAGGTTTGTTTGATGGACATGAGATCCTAATGATATTACAATATTTGGGTTTCTTTTTTGGGTGCGGATGAGTCTCTAATGTAACAAGTTGATCAAATGCATATTTTGTTGCGTTCCATATGGAAAAACAAGAAGAGAAAATTAATTATTTGAAGTCCCTTTCTCTCTTTCTTTGATTATTCATACTTTTTTGCTCTCTGTTCTTTCTTTAATTCATCAAATATGAAGAATTCTAGGAACTTGTATGATTGATCTCTTTGATGATCCAAAGAACTCACTGGCAAAAAAGAAACATGCAGATCAAAAGCAACAATTAGTACTATCGCTTGTTATTGAGAACTTTTCTCTTTGGCGTTGTTTGGTTGTTTCATTTTCATTACGAGTTCGAAGGTTATAAATGTCCAAGGAAAATAGTAGTTGTTTACTTGGTAACGTTTTGACAATTAAGTGCTGTGACAAAATCTTGTAGGAATGTTAGTACAATGATAGTGGTATGTAACCCGAGCTGGTCCCGGGCATAAGCAGTTGCTTAGGGCCTCCAAATATAAAGACCCAAAAATTTGTAAGTCTATAGGTAAGGTGATTTTTAAAGTAAAAGTCAAATTGTTATTTATTGTAATCCAATTTTAATCTCTTGAAAATTTATATTATCATTATCATAATTTTAAAATTTTTTATTTAGTAAAACTTTGTATTTGGAATTCGTCTATATAGTTTTGTTGAGAAAAAAAAAATTTATTTGTTAAAGGCCTCTAACAAGATTTCGCTTAAGGGCCACCGAATCTCATGACCGGCTCTATATGTAACTTCACCAGATTTTGCCACATTATTTAGTTAGTTATCAACCAGAATTATAAAAGTAGCATAACTCTACAACTTTTGTATCGGCTAATTCACAGCTAAAAAAGCTTGTCATACTTTTACCCTACGTAAACTAAATATAATTCAGTGTGTGATGCTGTTAAAAATGACTTTTGGGTTAATCGGTTGCTAAATGAGGTTTCGTGAACAAAGTGCTCAGTCGGCATAGTGCAATTTGTCAAAGATATGGTTGAAAAGGGAGTGGTTAAATTGGTTGAAATTCCTACTCAATTTAATTCTTCTGACCTTGGAAGTAAGGTTAATTTTACCCTTAAAAATTTTAAGAGTTGTTTATCAGTTCCTAACACTAGTGATGAATGAATTCTTGCAATAGGTATGACAAGAACAAGTGAAACTACAAAGAGATTGAAGGTCAACAACGAATATTGAACCAATTACTTTAGCAAGGTGGAGATTGTTAAAATTATATTGTATGATGTGCTTCTCTCATTTAAAAGCACTTCGAGAGTCACTTTGGGGATTGTTATTGCAATTGTTGGTTCTTTGTTCTCTCTAAATTAAAATTAGGGTTTTAATTTTTGGGTTCATCATTTGATTTCTACAATCTTCTCTGTATGGGATTGTTTTGGATATTTCTTGTAAGGATCATTGTGTTTAGAAAGAGTGACATATGTCCTTTGATAGTTGAAAGACTGAGAGATAATTTGTACGAACAATTGTATAGTTAGTATGTAATTTTGTTCAATAAACGTTCTTGAACTTGAAACCCATGGCAAATTAATACGCTATAATATATAGTGGCCGTTCAACCTTTAGATCCTTCGACATAAAGTCTTTCGTGTGTTTTCAAATATTTTATATTGTCTGGGTTGAATGATTTCAATTTATGAAAACCAATACTATCTACTTGATAATACATTCTGATTTTTTCTATGTAAAAATCATTAAGGAAAAACAATAAATAAAAAAAAAAAATGGTGTAACAAACATATATATATATATATATATATATATATATATATATATATATATATATAGAGTCCACCCTCAAAAAATGTCAAAAGATCCAATTACTAAGGTTGATGGAAACTAACATTTCGAATGTGTAAATGAAATGATAGATAACTGAGATCAATCTCAAAACTGAAGCTACTTGGAATTGGGATTTTAGTCTCAGCATTGTTCGTGTAAAGGTGAAATAAGATAGAAAAACAAACAATGACAAAGAAATGTGGTTGATTAGGATTCATTAATGGGTTAATTAAGATAAACATTTGAATATTAATTAATTATTTTTACATTTGTTAAGATATTATCATAAACCCCCTTGAACAAAGTGTACTATGAGAGCAAAATGTATATTACTATTTATTTATTGGGGAAAAAAAAGAAAAGAAAAAAAATGAGGATCAATTTAGGCTATTGTTGAAATTTTTGAAAAGAACATGGCGTAATTAACACTATCTTCAAATATTTCAACTTTGGGTTGGGCCATCAATCTTTTATGTCCAATGATGGCCCAATTAGCCACCATGGCCTTGTATTGTATGCATAAAACCCAGAATTCCGCCATTTTACCGTTCTCCCGCTCAGATGCTCTGCAACTATCACCAATTTGTTCTGAAGTAAGTAACCATCCTTATTTGCTAAAAATTATTGTATGTGTTAGAAATTTTATAGTTTTTATCGTCTAAAAGAAACTTGGAAGATTTTAATTGTAAAAGGAATGCATTTGATTTATGAACACTGGACGGGATCGATTGTCAATATTAAAATTTTTAAAAATATGCGTATATTTCCATGATGACATATTTGATTATCGTCCTCTTTGATAAACTTGTAGAGGCCGTTACTGACTTCATGAATCTGGCGATATCTGTGTTTGAGAAGATTTACTCGGTTAATTCCTTCATTTGTGGAGGGAGAGAGGGCAGTAAAATGCCGTTGGGACTGATAATGAAAATGGGGAGGGCCTTCAGGAGAAAGAACGCATCTTCACTCGATATTCTCACCTCCAAAACGAGTCCCCAAGGTAACTACAAGGGCAAAAATTATAAGCCCACGGGTATCGACACTCAAAAAGGGAGTTTCCTTCTGCTCTTTGTTTACAGTTCTTTTTCTTTGCATACTGGCTAGTTCGTCTGTTTTTGTTAATGTTAAGTGCACGCTTGATCGCATTATCCAGTGCCTGGTGGGCTTGTAGATGCTTGAATTAAGCAAAAGTGCAAGACTAGCTTATATAGTTGAACTAGTGTATTGCTTGTTGTGGTTGAATCTCACAGTGGAGACAATTTTCTCAAGGAATTGCTAACAATGGTAGGTGACAACAGATTAATAGGCGTAATTATGCAACTGTTTGTGGTGGTAGAACACGTGACAAAAAGAATCCAAAGGTGGAGATAGGAGGAGTGAGAGTTGAAATATGAAAATACATTACAAAACCTTGAAATATTTGAAAATTAAGGAGAAGATTGATAAGGTATTTGGAAGAAGAGTTAGCAAAGAAAGCCCTCTGTAGTCATGATTAATGTGCTATGAAATAGTAATGAAATTGTTTACGATGCTTTTGATTCAATAATGTGATATTGGAAATGCTTTCCTGTGTTATGGTGCTTCTCCCTATCTAGATCTTCCAATATCCTGTGAGTTGTGCACGCTGATGTCACTGATAGAATTGTGATGGTCATCTTTATATATTTTGATTTGATTTGATAATATTGGTAAAGATAGCTAACTTATGATCTCTATCTCTATATACCAAGAATTCCCCCTGCCTAGAACTTCCAGAATATTGCAAACCAAACAGTGTTGTCGAGTTTTTTGGGTCACATTTTTAAAAGTTCTGATGACCAGCTTGCATGGATGAGCTATTTTAGTTTGATAAATGCAAGAGGGAGATGAAGAATTCTGGTTTCTTGGCATTTAAGTCAATCAAGATGAGACATTGGGGAATTGAGATGGTAGTTATGAACTCTATGAGTTAGCCAATCATTTAATGTGTACTTGGACTTTTGAGTTTTATACTTTTGGGCTCATGTATCCTAGATATGTCCATCCTCATGAGAGACCAGATACGCGCAGATGTTATGGTGTTAGTTTGAACAAGGTTAAAAGCTTATACAGATGAAGGCTCTTAGCAATCAAATATCTTGTGTCTTTGGATACAGGTAATTATGTTGTTGTACCTGAAAAGTTGCCAACCTATGTGTTAGCAGACTTGACTGACTTCAAGGTAGTTTATCTAAATCACATTTTTTTTTTTTAATTTCAATACATTCATTAAAATGATAAGAATATAATTCTTCAGTATTTCAATGATTTAAAGCTGTTGCTTAATTGAAGCACAAATTGATTGTATCTCCCACAGAAGGAAATATCTTCTCTATCTTTCAGTGGTCTTGTTTTCAATTCACAACCAGTCTTTCTTTTTTTGATGGGCAATAACTCTGCTGCTTATTTGGATTAGAGGAGATGATAAGGCCCGGGACCCTGGTGCTATATTTGGATAGCTGCCTTTGAGGCTGAGGCTAACATCAATATTAACTTAGGCTGTGTTTTTTAATACTTTTCCCTACCTAAAAATTAACTCCTACAATTAAGCCTAAGTCAAACATCAATAATAAGCACGTATCTCACGTCACTAATTATTATCTAAATATACCCCACTGCTATTCATAGTTTATAACAAAATGGAAATTTATCTGAACAAGCTAAGTAGCACCCCTCGGGTTCAACAGAACAAACAGCTGATTTTGGTTTCCACATTGAAATTAGGAGGAGGTCCCTTCCTAGTATATAGTGATAATTTAGGGATTCAACTTATTGCTCCAGAAAAATTTATTAACATGATCCGTTAGCATGTAGAATCAATAGCTTTCTTTAGTACTATGATTTCTATTGCAAATAAAGATGAGAACAGAACAGAAGTCCACACAGTCTTTATTTAGAAAATATAATTGGGGGACAACCCTATTATTGTTGTTGATATCCTTAGAATATGAAATGTTGACGAGATTTTCTGGGGTTCACACCGGTCTATGGCTAAGAAAAGTGATCCCTGTTCTGGTGTGAGAAAAGCTTCATGCTTAGGGGATGTAAAAAGATGGATAGAATCATTGCAAGTGGCATATAAGGTGGTTTCTTCATGTTGGGGACTTGAATCTAATTTTAGGTCACTGTTCGGCAGTTACTCTCACCAAAATGGGTAGTTTGTTGTCCAAATCCTTTGAATCCTTTAGAGTAAGATGTTGCTTCTCTCTGTAAATGGTCTTGTTTCTCTCACTAAAAGGTCTCCGTCTATTTCTCCGGCACATTTGCTGATGAGTTTCAGCGAGTGAATGAATAAAAAATTAAAGAATTGGGAAAGTCTTAGGAGGAGCTGACAGTCAGAATGGTGATGAAAGGGGGAGAGAGAGAGTAAACAGACAGAGCAAATTGTAAAGTCATCATTTTTCAATAATACAGCTCATTACTGCCTTATCAGTTATCAAACATCAACCTCGTTATTAACGATCAAACCAACACAGAGTCAGAAGCCCAGAAACAGTTTTCTCTTCTTCTTGTTTTTAAAATAAAACAATCTTTTTTTTTTTCCTTTAATAAATGCAGATGAATAGAACTGTTAAAACAACTGACAAGTCTACAGCTTCTTCAGGTAATTCAAATTGCCTAAAGGATTTAATTACCTACAATGCATACATTGTAGTAGCCTTTTTTTGTTGAAATTTTTGGGGTTTTTTGTTGAAGGGCATTCAGATAGTTCCAGCAAAGACAATCTCTTCACCATTGGAAATGGCGGTGGTTGTGGTGGTGGTGATCGAGCAAGATTGCTTTGGCTCATTGATTAAAGAGGCTCTTCAGATGGATCTTTGCAACAAGAATCTGATTATCCTTCTACTGCTACTACATTTTGGAGCAACTCTTCAAGGTCTCTCGCTGATTTTTCACTCTCACTCACTGCACACAGAGAATAGAGATCTATATGTGGAAGTATCTGTTAAAATGTGCTCGCATTGGTTAAAATAATGAAATCTGTTCCTTTTCCTTTTGCATGGTACCTGAAACTCAGAAAATGAGATCTGTTCCTTTTCCTTTTGCACGGTACATGAAACCCAGCAAATGCAAACTCACATTGACCATTTTTGAATAATAAAAGGCTTCCCGTGGCACCTTTTGCTTTTGTTTTGTTTCTCATTTCATCTTTTCTTTATTTTAATCCTTGATTTTCCAAGATTTTCATGTAACATTTGCTCACGTCCCAGTTAGTATTCATCTCCTAGATTAAAATAAATAAATAAATAACAAAATTAAATAAATAAAAAAAAAGTAACCTGCTATGCTACGACACTTTTCCCTTTTTTCTTCAAATTATTTCTTAATCCTGTTCCTAAAATAATTAATGCCTTAACCATTGTAACTATTCTACAGAACAAAAAAGAAGCAGGATCTTTCCTTATAAGGGCTCCACTTTTCTTCAAGTAAACAATACTGTAGTTTACGTATGTATATTTGTATGTATGCATCGATATATACAGAATCATGCATACAATGTTTATATAGGACACTGTTTTGGAACCAGCTTCTACATATATGCATTAATGTATAGCTTCCTCAGTGAAGGGACATAACAATGGCGAAAAATAGAAGGCCCTAATGTCTGAGGGACAAAAATGGTTCCTCTTTATATGGGCTGCAAAAGAAATTGAGCAATTTCTTAACATATATGATGTAGCATACATAGGATGCCCAAATTTTGAGAAGTCAATGTTTGTCCACAAGTTCCTTTTTGTTTCTAAAACAGATAAGAATTTGACCATCTCCTATATATTTGAACAGTTACATTCTCGAGATTTCCGCAGCCTTGAAAATTTATGGTGAAGTAAAACAAGTCTCTATATTTTGGTTTGTTGTAGATAGTAGACTTTACTTTACTTCATGGTACACCTATGAATTAGACAGTAACTTGTCCCTCGTCTACAAGTAGTTTTGATCCAATTAGTTCACACAGAAATGTTTTAGTGTTCACATTTATTGTGTTCACTAGATACATGTTACTTTGGCCATGATGATGACACTGAGGTGATTACATGATGTCGAAGTCATCATAACCAATGCTGAAATGATATTTGTCTTGTGGGCATGTTAGTCATACTCGTGGATTAGCCTCACATACAATACTTATTCTGGTGCCTTGACTTTGAGATTTATAGGTGTTTTTAGCGATCTTGAAAAATGACACCGTTAGAAAGACAACCTTCATTTCTAAGCTTGAACGTCTTATGCACTTCGATTAACCTATAACTTTCCTGAAAACTTATTTTAATATTGTTATAGACTTATAAGTAACCATAAAAGTTGTTTCTTGAATTTGGTTTCTTTCTTGTGCATTTAACTTGCTCTTACATTTGCAACTTGTTTTTTTGAGAGCAGTTTGTTTATATATGGGTAAACTGGCCATGTTTTTATCTGTAAACTAAATGGTCGTCGAATTAGTTATGAGAAGTTAAAAACCAACATACTTATTAACAATGTATAAGGTACCAAGAATTACATACCAAGACATCATAGTTCATATAAATGTGAAAAACCTAGAATAAGGTTATACGATGCATGTATTTGATGAATAATTATTGAAATATATTTATTTAGAACTAATTGTTGAAACTTTACATCCTTCTTGTTTTCCAGCAACAGAAAGGATTGGTTCCAAGCGAACACCGGCTGCACCAACAGCCTCAGATCGTCATTTTTTCAGCCACAACAAAATTTTATTCACCATATTAGGGTATGTTCTTTTTTTACATTTTTTGTATATACATGATTATTTCAATAGTCTATTTTGATAAGTGTTGAACCACATCATCTAAAAGTTTAAACTCATATATCAGTTCTGATTTATATCATCTAATATTATCTTCAACGATAACCCGTGAAAACAATTGCAGCAATATGATTCTTCGTTCCCGAAGAGCTATCAAGCTTCCACTATGGATTATAAAAAGCCAAGCTCATAGTTCACACTTATAGACCGGACTGGGACGAAAATTCTCTATTTTGATTCTATTTTTTGAAATGGAAACGAAGAAGACTTGAATATGTAAAGAGGTAATGGCAAGAAGAAGTAGTAGTGGTGATAGTAGTAAATGATATACAATATTTGGGGTTTCTTTTTGGCTGCGGATGAGTCTCTAATGTAACAAGTTGATCAAATGCATATTTTGTTGTGTTTCATATGGAAAAACAAGAAGAGAAAATTAATTATTTGAAGTCTCTCTCTCTCTCTCTCTCTCTTTGATTATTCATGCTCAAATATGAAGAATTTTTGGAACTTATATAATTGATCTCTTTCATCCAAAGAACTGATTGGCAAAAAAGAAACATGCAGATCAAAAGCAACAATTAGTATTGCTTGTTATTTAGAACATGCAGATCAAAAGCAACAATTAGCATTGCTTGTTATTTAGAACTTTTCTCCATGGTAGTGTTGGGTTGTTTCATTTTCATTACGACTAAAATATAAATATTCAATGAAAATGATACTTGTGCAAATCTAGTTAGCAGTGTTTTGAAGTGGTGTAACAACATCTTATGTGGTGTTGGTACAATAATAGTGACATGTAACTTCATTGAATTTACCACATCACTTAGTTGTCAATCAATGTCGTACCAGCAGTATAACTCATTATTTAATCATTTTTCTTATTCCAATTTTGGTGATGACAAAGTTGGGATTGGGGTATGAATTAACCTATTCATGTATGCCGTATGACTCTACTCTTAATTCTGGAAGTACAATTCATCCAAATGAGATAACTATGATTTTGTTTGTGATTTAAACAAAAGGTGGCCTACTCCATCATATTACACGGGTCCGGCTCTGGTACCCACGGTGGGTGCCTTATGGTACCCACAATCGGGGAAAAAAATTTCTTGGGGGTTCCACCGGCTCCTTATAATTATGGAGTAGTTATGTATTATTTATCTAACGTAACGTAGATACCAAAAAAAAAAAAAAAGGTTGATGATGTGACACTACGTCGGCGTGGGAACGGCCCTTATGGTGCCCAGAATATATAATTGAACGTCTGATGATGTTAAGGAGTGCTTCTAAATAATGGGTTGCTAATTGGTTTCGTGAACAAAGAGCTCATTGATCGTAGAGAATAAAAGTGATCCATTGGAGCAGAAACCCAGTAGTACATGTTGACATAAGTTCCAATTTGTCAGAGACACGGCTGAAAGAGGTTGGTTAAATTGGTTAAAATTCCTACTCAATTTAAAAACTCAGTTTTACTTTTAAATAGCTGTTTATCAATTCCTAAAACACTAGTCCTGTTGAATGAATTTTTGTAAGAGGCAGAGTTACAAGAACCAGTGAAAATACAAATCGATTGAAGGTCAATAACAAATACCACCGATTCCTTCAATAATAAGCTTGTCAAACAAGCTCGGCGAGCTGGCTCGGCTAGCCTAAGGCTTTTCTGAGCTCCGCTCGAGCTCGTGTACTGTACGAGCTGGCTCATGAGCCATTTTGCTATGTCTATTCAACAAGGTGGAGAATGTTATGTGTGGTTGAAAATTGAAAAGAGGATATTAAAAAATATAAAAGAATTATCAAATGTTGAAAAAAAATGAAAGAGAAAAAATAAATTTAATTTGATGAAATTTAATGTGAATATAACAAGCTCATCTCTATCAGAAATTAGGGTTTTAATTCAATGGCTTTGATTTCTATAATCTTCTTTGTATGATATTGTTTTAAATGGTTCTTATGAGGATCACTGTGTTTAGAAAGAGGGAGAGATGTCCTTTGATGGATGGAACTTGGAAGATTGAGAGATACTTTGTATGAACAATTAATAGTATAGTATGCCATTTGGTTCAGTTAAAGTTCTTCAACTTGAAATCTACTTTTAGTGGAGGGGGAACAAAATTATTTAAAAAAAAAAAAAAAAAGTGTAACAAGCTATAGTCCACACAAAAAACGTCAACAAGACCCCATGACTAGGCTGATGAACCTTATAGTGCGTATAACAAATGACAATTAGCGGAGATGAAAATTGTTGATCTCGAAACTAAAAGCTATTTGAAATTGGGATTTTAGCCTCGACATTGTTTGTGTAATGGTGAAAAAATAAGTAATAAGAGATAAGAAACAATGACAAAGAAACGTGGTTGATTATGATCCATTAGGATAATTAAGATAAACAACGAATATCAATTAACTAATTTTACATTTGTTATCATAACTCCTTTGAACGAAGTCTATCTAAGAGAGCAAAATGTATATTGTTGAAAAGAAAAAAAAAATCGATTTAGAGCATTGCCGAATATTTAAACAAAAAAAAAAAGGAAAAAATGACGTAACACTCATAGTTATCAAACCCAGACCGATACTGCCAGTTGGCCTAGAAACCCGGTAACCAAACAGGTTCGGTTCAACTTTTTTACTCCTTTGCTATTGACCCGCTGATGACCTAGCTAAATCACCCAATTTTGTAAACACCTAGCGACCCAAATAGTGTAAACTATTGGGTCAAATGCAGAGTATAAAAGTTAATTTTTTTGGATTAAAAAATTAATTTTAGGCTTGCAATTCTTGCACAACTCTCCTACAAGCTTCAACAAGGATTCGATGAGTGATGTTTGGGTTCTTTTTTTTATTTAGTTTTCTTAATAAATAATGTATGTAGTAGTTCTTAATTCTCCGTTAAAAAAAAAAAGTTCTTAATTTTAATTTTCACTTGTAGAGCGTTATTTTACAAAAAAAATTAATGTTGTGCCAATTTTCAATGACAATAATCTAATTAAATTTTAGATAAATTATTTTATTGGTTTGATAAGAATTGATTAGCTGATTTAATCACTAAGGGTGTGTTTGATAGACGTTTTTTTTCGGGAAAAAAAGTTTTCCATCTTTTTTCCTTACTTGGTTGTTTGATTGACATTTCTTTTCCTAAAACGTTTTCTAACTTTTCTCGAAATCCGTATTTTTCCTTTTTTTTCCTTGGGGGAGGTGGTTTTTGTTTTTGGGGAAAAGTTTGGTACTTTTTTTTTAAATAAACAATTTAATTTAATCATAAAGACAAGGAAAATGATCAAATTTCATTAAAAAACCTCAAAAATAAGAAAAATAATATTATTTTTCAACTTTCAAATTAACACAATCAAACACCTACAACTATCATTTCTCTGAAAAACTTTTTCCCGGAATTCATTTACTCAGAGAACGTTTTCCTTCTAACCATTTTCCGGGTTTACAATCAAACACACCCTAAGTTATTAGTTCAACCAGTGACCCGCCTCTTCGTCCGGGTCAATATTGGGTCACACTATCTTCAAATATTTTCAACTTTGGGCCGCCAATCTTTTCTGCCCAATTAAGGCCCAGTTAGCCACCATAATAAACCCAGAATTCGGAGACTGAACCGGTCTCCTGCTCAGCTGCTCTCCGACTATTACCAATCTGTACTCAAGTAAGTCCTCATCCTTATTTGCTAAAGATCTTGTATGTGTTAATCACAATTTAGTAATTTTTGCTATCTAAAAGCAAACATTTTCTGGAAAATGAAGCAAATTATTACAAAATTTGGAAGATTTGACGGTAAAAACAACCCATTTGGTTTATACACTCTGAATTGGATCGATTGTCGATATTAGATTTTTTAAAAATATGTGCATATTTACATAATTAACTGTCGTCTTCTGTGATAAACTTATATAATCGGTTACTTCATGAATCTGGCAATATTTGTTTGAGTTGTAGAAAATTCACTCGGTTAATTGCTTCATTTGTGGAGGGGAAAAAGGGGGCAGTAAAATGCCGCTCGGTCTCATAATGGGAATAGGGAGGGCCTTCAGGAGAAAGCGCACGTCTTCACTCGATATTCTCACCTCGAAAAGGAGTCCTCGAGGTTATTACAAGGGCAAAAATTGTAAACCCACAGGTTTTCACACTCGAAAAGGTAGTTTTCTTCTCCACTCTGTTTACAGTTCTTTTTCTTTGATTACTGGACGCTTCATTTGTTTTTCTTAATGTTAGCTTTGTTGATGCTTCCCTTTTTTTTTTTTTTTTAATCAAAAGTGCAAGAGTAGTTTAAACGGAATATAAGCTTTTTGGTCTTATATGTTAAAATAATTAATGTGCTATGAAATGGTAAAGAATTGTTGATGATGCTTTTGATTTAATGACATGCTAATGACTTTGGAGATGCTTTCCTGTGCTATGGTGTTTCTCATTATCCAGATCTTTCAATAGTGTTCTAGAGCTTTTCTGGTCATATTTTCACAAATTTAGATGACCAGCTGATGTGGGTGAGCTAATTTAGCACCTTAGGTTGATGAATGAAGGAGGGATGAAGAACTCTAGTTTCTGGGAATTTAAGTTAATCTAGATGATTGCTGAGTTGAATCAAGCTATTGGCCTAGGTAAACTGCCAATTATCTTTGTGGGTGACATTGGATTTCCAAGTTGCAGACGCATTGGATTTCCAAGTTGCAGACTCATTGACCTCCGAGAGGATTGGCCCTTTCTGCGTAAGCAAATTTATATTACTGTTACAGAAAAATTAATCAATTATTCAGGATGTACGGATCACTGATATCGTGAGGATGGCTTCGTCAAAAGTGTTGCTTGGACATTTTTACTTCTCTTTTCAAATAAAGAGTGATCCACCCTTTGATCACTAAAGTAAACTTTGTGTGAGATCTATTTGGTGTGTCATACTTGGACTCAATTGATTTCTCTTCCTCAGATGTTGAATCTTTGAACCACTTGTCCCAACTCAACCAACAAGAAAAGAAATTGGTAAAGAAATACAGGTCTGGGATTTGGTAGCTGATCTCTAGTTGCACAGATATCTATACTATGAGTCCATGATACCCTGGAGAAAAAGGTCCCAAAACAGAGAAGGTTCTGTGTTTGATTTAAAGTTGCTGCCTGCAGATAAATGAAAGATATAGGGTTTTAATTCACGAGTTGAGATAGTAGCTACGAACTCTATTGTTTAGCAGATAACTTACTGTGTACTTGGGCTTCGTGAGGTGTATACTTACAGGGGCATGTGCACTAGATGCGTTCATTTCTCCCAAATCTTCATGCAAGACTAGGTTCATGCAGATGTGTTGTAGTTTGAACAAAGTTGAAAGCTTATACAGGTGAAGGCCCTTAACAATCAAATTTCTTTGATATTTTGACGCAGGTGGTTATGTTGTTGTGCCTGAAAAGTTGCCAAACTATGTGGTACCAGACTTGACTGACTTCAAGGTAATTTACGTAAATCATTCATTTCTCTTCTTTTTTTTTTTTTTTTTCTCATTTAAAAAACTTTAATAAAATGATAAGAATGTAGTTCTTCAGTTTCGATGATTAATAGCTGATGCATATTTTGAAGCACGAAATTATTATATCTCACATTGAAGGAAATGTCTTTCCTACCTTTGAATTGTCTTATTTTCAATTCACAGCCTGTCTTTCTTTCTTGGATGGACAATAATTCTGTCTCTTCTTTGAATTGGTGGAGATGATAAGGGCTGGGATCCTTGTGCTATTGAAATCTATTTCTTAAATCAAACAAAATAACTAAAGAGAAAGCTAAGGTGGTACGTTGTCTGAATGAATTGCGTGTTTCAAGCTGAGGCAATCTAAAAACTAAGGATGTGTTTGTTTATACTTTTTTCTACATAAAAATTAGCCTCCATTACTCAACCAAAGTCAAATATGACTATTGACCATGCATCTCGCTTCACTACTCATCATTATCGAAACATCTTATGGCCCCCATTATTATTCGCAGTTTTTAACAAAATAAAAGCTTTCTTGAACACAGGCTAAGTAGTCCCCTTGGGTTCAAAGTACCAAATAGCTGATTTTGATTACCACACTTCAGGTGGAGGCCCCTTCCTAGTATATAGAGATCATGTAAGCCGGGATTCTACTTATTGCTCCAAAAAAAAAAAAAAAAATTTAACAGAATCGTTTAGCATGTTGAATTGGTGGCTTTCTTTATGACTATGATTTCTACTGCAAATAACGATGAGGAAAGACCACACAAGTCCAAACATTCTTTATTTACAAAATATAATTGCTGGACAACCTGTGATTATTGTTGTTGACATCCTTACAATGTGAAATGTTGATGAGATTTTTCTGGTATTCACCCCAGTCCTGACTCTATGGCTAACGCGGGTGATAGATGTAAACTTGAAATTGGCGATTAATAAGAATGATCCTTGTTCTGGTGAAGAAGAGCTTCATGCTTAGGGGATGTAAAAACCTGGATAGAATCATTGCACTTGGCATGTCAGGTGGGTTTCTTCATGATGGTCACTTGAATATAAGCTGGATAGAATCACTGCAATTGTAAAAGGTTGAATGAGCTTGAAAGAAGTGATTCTCAAAGAGTTCGTGGTTGTTGGGTTGTCTTTTTGAGTGCTTCTGAGCTGTGGGTCTTATTTATGAAACGCGTAGATAAATTTGATTAACTTATACATTCCAACAGTGGATTTTGGAGTTAATCAGCTTCAGTCGTAATTTCAGTCTGAATTAATTCGGCAACTTTTAAACCATCTACATTCTAAACACTCCATACTTCACCAGTTCACCTGTCAAGTAGAGCATTAGAATCTTAAGCTTGCGACGAGGAAACAAGTGTCTGATAGAGTTTGGCTGTCCACCGATGATTTCATTGTAGGCTGATCGAGACTAAAGTCTAAAGGAACTAGGTTAATCACGAGCAAACAAAAGGGTAGTTATCAATCACAAACTTCCAAATTGATGAGCCCTTTGATTGCATAGAGGATTTTATGAGCCCTGAGTTACTCAAGATCTCCGTTGCAGTTACTAATTTCATAGGGATATCAATCCTGTGATAATGTGACATTCATTTGAGTCTTGCGGTTAGGCATTTTAGTCATGAACAGTTGTTAATGCTCTATATTCCTTTTGTTTGCAGCTAAAACCGTATGTATCCCAGTGTGCCAGAGAAGTTTCATCCACCGAGGCTCCCAGTTCAGCTAAGTAAATTGATCAAACAAGGAAATTGTAGTATTAATTGACTGAATAATATCTTATGAGAGCGATTGTTCTGGGGTACCTTCAACCTCTCTGCTCTGTTCAGTGAATTCCATATAGGCTACGTTGTTTTAGCATGGCTTTCATTGGAATTTACTGTTCAGTTTAAGCCCAGTTCGATTAACAAAAAATGAACGACTGAGTTAGTAGAGAAGTTCAATAATGCTTACATTGTGCGTAGAGATATTTCTGGTCAGTTGACAATTTTGTATTAGAGAAGGGTATTGCTATTCACCAATACTGATGATGGGGATTAACAGTTATGGAGTGTCGCAAAATTCGCAAAATTTGTTAGTTTTGTGGTGCTTATATAAGGCTAATACGTTCAGGGGCGTAGCTAGGATTTAAGTTTGGGGGATAAAGTACGATAAATTTTACTTGCATAATCTAGGATGGGGCCCGACCGATTTTCCACAGTATAAGAATCATTTATAATATAATTTATATCTAAACACATTATATATTCTTGTTTGAAAATGAGAAAAATATAATAACTTTTTTCATTTGTCAAAATTGTATATCAAAAATAACGATAAACATTCAAAAATAGTATCAAAGAGAACCACTTAAAAATCAAAATTACCTATATAACAATTTTCTTTCGTTTGATGTTAGTCTTCTCATTGGACATGGATGAGTCATTGAAGGCAAACAACAGCCCAATAATAATAATAATAATAATAATAATAATAATAATAATAAAATCAATAAACAGAAATTAGTACTCGAAATACAAAAAATGATACAAAAATGAGTTGAAGTGGAAAATAATATAAAAAATTACGACTCATAAATTATTTTACTTGTACACTATTATAAACTTGAAGTTGCAGGTTTCAAAAGTTAGAGTAACAAATATTCACGGAAATATGGAACTAGGTATTTTACGTGAAGAGAGAAAAGAGGTAACTGACATATTCAATTGAATTAGTAATTGCGTGGAAAAGACAAATTATATTTTCATATTACCTAAATTTAGTAATTAAGCAATTATAAAAGAAAATTATATATATAAAAGAAAAGAAAATCCAAAAAAACCAAAAAATAAATAAATAATGATTAATATGTAATAAGATATAAAAGAAAAGAAGATAAGAAAAAGAACTTAAGGTAAATAATTGAAGATGAATAATTATATAATAATGTGGAAAAAACAAGTGAGAAAGGTCAAAAGATTAAAAAAAGCATAAGTATAAATGTGACAAGCAAGTGCAAAAGGCTGTCCTGAAGAATCGAACCGAACTACTGACCAACTGTGTAAAATAAAAACTTCTTTGCCAACGCGACTGACACGCCTTATGCGCAATGTATCAACCTATGTTGCATATAAATAATCTTTTCGGGGAAGGACTGGGTTACAGCCGAGTCCAAACACACCCCGCCACGCCACTGAATACGTTAAATTACAATACCAAATAATGTCAAGATGTTGTGCAAGTTTGATCTATAAACAAGATTTGAGTTTTTAGGAGCTGAACTGTGTGTAAGCAAAGATGAATACACCGTACAAGTGAAAAATATAAACCGTGCAAAGCGATATAGCAAAATTTTACACACACGTGACACCCAAACAAGATAGATCATAGAGTTAAACTTGTTAGAGCGGTGGTGGTTTTTTTAAGTGCGTGCACAAGTGGGTTGGTACTATAGTACTTTGAATTGGTTGCTCAAAGAAGAGTGACTGCTATCATTCCGCTTTCACACTGACAATCTGAAAACAGGATATGGTGTTGGTGACAGATTATTAATTAATTGATTTTTATTTTTTTTATTTTTTTTGAATAAATTATTAATTATTAATTAGTTGATGAAACCTATAAAGCAATTTGGCTGTTGTGCTGCCCAAAAAGATACGGCCAGCGGTAGGCTAATCTTTTCCCTTGGCTACTTTTCTATATTCCGTTGACTGATGAAAACACACATCTACATAACAACAGGCAACGAGTAGGTTTGCTATTATAAAACTACTACTAATTTCTTCATCATGACCACTAATAAATGTCGGTGTCTTCATTTGATAACTTATTTCTTCTCGTGCATGATCTCCTACCAATAAGGATATTATCATATTAACACTCCCATTTTTAGGGGGAAAAATGTGGGGCTTGCATGAGCCCTATGATCAGGAGACAGTTATATATTATTTATCTCACTTAATGTAGATGCTAAAAAATTTAAAAAAAAATTGCCGTCACCCTGTTGGCAGCATGGCATTGGATCATTGGCGTATTTCTTCTTCTGTCTTCATAATTCATAAAATAATAATATATGAAAATTGATGCAGTGTATCTTAAAATGTACATTATACTACACTTTTAAGTAATATAACACATCAATTGGGGGTACCACATCACCGGAAATGATCTCACACCATCGATGGTGCCATAGTTATGGCACCATCGATGGCATTTTCGTCAAACGACTCGCTTTGAAATCCGGATCGATTCTGGAATCGATGATGGGAGTTCCAGAATTTTTCGAATTTTTCCGATCCATGCGCGTGACCATCGGTCAAAGTTTTGGCACTATTTTTGGCCCAAAAATAGTGCCAAAACTTTGACCGATGGTCACTACGCGGATCGCCGAAAAATTCAAAATTCCTGAACTCCCCATCGCCAGATCGATTCGCCCAAAATAGTGCCAAAACTTTGACCGATGGTCACGGCGGCCGCGGGATCGCCGGAAAAAATTCGAAAAATTCCTGGAACTCCCCATCGCCGTACTGATTCCAGATCTGATCCCGGATTTCAAAACGGAGGTCGTTTCGACCCCGAAAATGCCATCGATGGTGCCATAACTATGGCACCATCGATGGTGCCTTATCGTTCCTGACCACATCAAAGTGCACTAACATATATATTCCAAGTACACTAGACCGAATTCAAATAATAACATAATAGACCGACTAATATGCCCAATGTCCCCGTCCGCCAATAGAAACACCACTTCCCGTCTGAATTGCAATAGGTCTAAAAAAGTCTATAAAAATATCCACGACTCCATCAAATTCAGATCATGAATGTTTGGAACTGCTGAATCCGGGGGTTGACAAGAGACAACCTAGCGCCATCCATACATTTATTTTCTTCCCTATGAGTTTTAGTCGAAATGGGAGTAGGTTTGAAAAAGGATCTTGAGGAAAAAAATAAAAATCATTTCATAGCTTTCACATGAAGGGATTCATCATCCGAAGGGAAGTAAACTACTCAAGAATTTATGTTCTGGCTCCAAATCCATGCTCAATACTCGTGAAATCCCTTCATTCTACATATCCGTAATAGTGGGAAAGGAAGGTTATAGGGGACAACTGTAAGGAATACTCCGCAATGGGCCAAAGCCTGGAGGAAGGGGCAGCCGCTCCAACTCAAGTAGTTCAATCCAAAAATGAGATGTCTACCTTCGTCCTTGCTCAATTGCTAAAGCTCATCCATGTTTTTTTTTTGTGTTTTTTTAATTTCGTTTAGTTTATTCACTACAAAAAAGTAGACTTTTAGGGATGGCTCAGTCTCCCTGTAGCTTCGTGTTTGTAGAGTAATAGGAGCAACACCACGACTATTGCTTTACAAGCATGAGGCTATAGGGACGACTGTCGCCCCTTAAAAGTCCTATTTCGATAGTGATTTCTAAAGTGGAAGCACGTACAATTGGAGACGGAGAAAGACTTGGTTCAAAAAAAGATGGATTTTCCTGGAGGAAGAGAGAGTAAATTTGGGGAGGGGGAGGTTGGGGGGTTTATTCACGTGCAACATTCGTACTACTTCGCCTAGTAGTGCGACCCTTGCAACTTCTAGTTCTTGTCTTTTAGAAGGAGCGACTTATCTAAATTGATGGCTGATCACAACTAGAATAATTAATAAAAATCACATGGAACGTCTCAATAATATTTATTCCTTAAGGTGCTTATTTTGTTCATTCTCGATCCTCTTATCTTGATTTCTGTAACCAAGAAATCATTATTGAACCGATAACCATGTTTTAGCCATAGATAGCAATGACAATGGGGCGAGTCGGGTCGGGGACCTCATTCCTCGTCCCCGCCCCGAGGAGATTTTCCTTTCCCCATCCCCGCCCCATTCCCAATTAGTCGGGGTTGGGTCGGTGACGGGTAAAGTCAGGGATAATAGTCATCCCCATTTAAATCCCCTTTTTTTTGTGTTTTCATTTTTTGTTTTTCCTTTTTTTTGGTAGTATACATATTATAAATTATTTTCAAATAAAAAGTTATAGATTGGTTGATGCAAATAAACTATTATTCTGTTAAAAAACATATGTGAGTCCATCAAGTCGTTTTTCCCCCTTTTGTCAAATCTAATTTCTAAAAATCATATTTGTTATTTGCAATATACATCAAGAAAATTTAGCAAATTCATCATAAATAAAAGTAAAATATAAAGTAAAACCACCAATATTCATAATAATACTTTTTTGACAAAACTTTCTTTTTGTACTTATTACGACAAGTTCAACTTATAAGTAGGTTGAAAATAATTAAATATTTTTGGCAAAACTATTATAAAAAAAGAAAAGAAAAATAAAGTATAAATATAAAAAGTAATATCTAAATAAAATTTAATTAGACGAGACGGGGTTCGGGTCAGTTATCGGTTCTAGGACCATGATTCCCTCCATCCCCATCCCCATCCCCATTTAATCTAGGAATTCCTACCGTAGTCGGGTCGGGTCCCCATCGGTTTCAAGTATTCCCTGCTCCATTGCCAACCCTAGCTACAGAGATAAATTAAAAAGGTACAATCATACCTTGTATTCCTTATTTAAATAGGACTTCTTACGAGCGTTGTTTCTGTCTATTATTATCTAAAAATAGTCAAGTTATCGATGTACAAACAAGTTAAAAGAAATCGTTCTTGATTGGGGTTGTGCAAGTTGTATGGCCGATTCTGATCGAATCAGACCATTTGGTACGTATAATAGGGAAGGGTAAAATTAAAGATAAATTGTTCTCGGGAAATATTTGTTCAATTTGCTTAGTAAGCCATTAATATTGAGTTTATTTTTGACTTATTTTTCCTTTTTCTAGTGATTTTGATGAGTTATTTTAATTGAATGAAATAATTAAAATAATATAATATAATATTAGAGAATGAATCTGGGCTTCTAAATGTGGTGCTTCAAGGAAATTGGATACCACTCATATTTGGGTGTAACTCATGAACACACGTTCGTGGAAAATTATTTAACTAAGAAAATAAAAACGAATGGTTTATGAGAGGAGATGAAGTTAAAAGTAACAAAAGGATATATTTATTTTATTGGGAGACTCATTAGTTGGTAAAAAGCTTGAGAAAAAACACTTTCAAATAAGTTGTGCTAAATAAACTTGGATTGAATTTGAACATAATTATTTAATATGAGTTTATTTAATGTTTGATCAAAGATAACATTATATTGAATGAGACTTAGCCAAGTATTTCCATTGAAAATTAATGTTGATTACCATTGTAGACTTCCACATAGAGAAAGCGTAAGTTTTGGTGCTAGACAAAAAACACACAAATGACCCGACTCGACCCCACCCCCACGTATTTAAGTACAATCCCATCGTGCATTCAGACTTTTCAAACTCACATACCGTCAAAAAAGCTATTTTGAAGCACCCTATGAAGCTCACATGAAATCTCATGGAAATAACCCATGCATGATATAACACACCACCCCCCCCGCCGAAACCCACCCCACCCCCACCCCATCTCTATATATGTTTCACATACACACACTAACATAGAGCTTGAGAAGCTGATCAAGATGGAATCTTGGAAACCAAAGCATAAAAAATCAGGCAAATCCAAGGCCAATGTAAACTGCAAAAAACACCCTAAACACAGCCAATCTCCGGGTGTATGCTCTATTTGTCTAAGCGAAAAACTCACTCAAGTCCAATCCTCAAGTTCTTCGGCTTCGCGTAGTAAAGTATCGTCTTCTTCGTCTTCATATTTATCGTCTTTGTCTTCATCTTCGAACATTTCTTCGTATTCGTCTCCAGTACACGGCGGGGGTAGTTTTCGTGTAACGTTTTCTTGGAAGAGTACTGGCAAAAGCGTGCTTAAGAAGAGTAGATCAATGGCTTTTGTGTTGCAAAGAAGGAAAGAGGATGATAATGGGATTGGGAAGAGTGCTAAAAGCGGGTTTTGGTCCAAATTGTTTCATCCGAGAAGTAAAGGGTTGATGAAGTCAAGAACTACGAGAGAAAGGGTCAGTAATGTTGAAGCTAATTAATGGAGATTATGTAAATTTTTGGCATTCTTTGTCATATTATATATACTATATCATACAAAATTCTTTATTCTTTTCATTTTTTGAAATTTTTGGAAAAAAATTGTCTAGGTTTAGGATGGATAGAGATTTAATTTTCTCTACTACTACTACCCCCTCTCTGTTTTTTTTTTTTTTTTTTTTTTTGGTGGAGAGAAGGATTGTGAAGAAAGTTTCACTTCTTCTATACTATAAGGGTGAATGGGAGTAACTTTTAATGATTTTTAATGGATTTTAATGTGAAAAAAGAGAGAGAATGAGTGGAGGTGAGTGGTTGAGATTTATGGATGTGATGAGATATGTGGATGTGATTGATTTAGGAGAGAGAAAAAAGTGGAAAAAAGTGGTAAAAAGTGATAAAAAGTGATAAAATTTGATAAAAGTTGTATCCATTCGGGCTTTATATATATTGACGAATTGATTCCATTTACGAACTCTTAATTTTTTAATTTTTAATCTTAAGCTATGTTTGATCTTCATATATATCTCCACGCAGAAGGCCTCAGAATGAGCGATCAGCCAATAGCCTCAGCCCATTTTGCGATTTTTATTCATTATACCCAGCTTCAATCACAGACGCTCTTTTTTTTTTTTTTTTTTACCGACTAATTTTGAATCTAACCCAAATTTTTAGGTCAATTTTAAGAATAAGAGAACAATTCAAGTATTCAATCCAAATTTTTAGTTCCATTTTTTACTTTTTAGCAATGTGTATTCAAATATTTATGCCTAATTTTGAATTAGTAGAGACCGCTTAATTTACTTTAATAAGATATTCAGATAAGTATTGGGTGATTTGATCCGTTGCATTTGTGAAATAATTGTTGAAATTTATTTGACAAAAGGACTTGTTTAATTCATTTGATGCCGATTTTTAATCTTTTTTCTTATTTAGTGTAAAGAATTACAGGACCGAATGTGAATGACGGTTGAAGATATCGAAACTAATAAAAATGAATTGGGAGGAAAGATGAAGAGGAAGGAAAAGATGAGTTACGTTTGATGCTCTTTCTAAGTTTTTTAGTTTAATACCGTGCGTTAAAAAAAATTTCCGCTCAACCCCGAAACCCCTGGTTCTATAGTTCAAGGCCCTTTTTCAAGACTTGACTCGCGAATCACAGGACCGTCCCTGTCTCACGCATGACTTGGTAACACGACTATCTTAACTGACGAACTTAATCGAGACAGGTTAAAGTCATGTATTACCTCCTTAATTTCAGCTCTTAGAATTCAAGGTTCGATCCATATTTTGTTTACAAGAGGATTTGACCTCCGTTAAAGATATAAACCCTATTATTTAAAAAAATGACAAAATTCAGTGCATTAAATTTTGAAATTTTACCATCTGATGAAGCGAATATAAACAATTAAAGTTGTGCGAAGTAAAAGTATACAGCGTCTAAACATCGTTTAAGCAAGCTAGGTCGAAAAGATCTTCATATTTACATTTGATTAATTGATCCATCAATATATCGATGTAACGAGGAAATATACATACGGGCTAGTTCTATACCCTATCAATTTTCACTAATTTTTATCTCTAATTATTTTCAACCACTCATATAATTATTTTATATTTTTAATGTATTTTTTCCAATTTTTAATCACAAATCTAATGCGTAATTCGAATAAATATATATTTTTCCCAATAGAACAAGCGTTAAATATTTTTCCCAAATTTTGAATGCATAGTAATTAAATTAAGCATATGCTGCATGTAAGCATCTCATATGTAGACCAGCAGTGAACAGCCCAGAATGTACTGTTGATAGGCTGTTTTTAGGTATGGTCAATTGGACCCATTGATGAAGAAATTTTTATTTAATATAAAAAGGTTTTGGTCCATGGAATATTAGGATGATGAAATACTGCAGCGACCAAGTTTATTTCTTTTTGTGTACTTTTCTTTAAAGAATCAAAGATTAGAAACTTCCCAGCTATTTCGGTCTTTAGAGTCAAGTCATAATACCAATACCATATTTTTCAGATTATGGCATATGTCATAAAGTCACACCCCATGGAACACGGGTAAACGAAAAGGGGCTGTCGAAAATTTAATTTTACTCGTGAAAGACATTTACCAGGTATGAAATTATTTAATTTAATTCATAAATGGAATGCGATACCGCTAAACCTTAGATATTGCAATAAAATAAAATAAAATGAAATAAAAAGAGCATTGGATTAGATCTTTTGAATGGAGAACTGATGTTGAAGAATAGACATTTTAACAGTTAATAGTGGTTAAGATGGGTTTGTTGGGACGTGGGAAACTGGGAATTATTAGCCTGAGTTGAAATACGTTATTTCGTTCTTATTCGTTTGATTGTATCATTCGATTAAAATAATTCACATTAACTCCCAATACACAAAAGACGTACATCGATCTATGATATTTCAAATTTCAAATCATATTGAAAATATGCCTTGTTACTTTGTTTCACACTTGTGATCTCTAAAATTCACATACAACTAGAAAATTGATGGTAGATGTATTATGTACAAGCTCAATTTCCTATAAGCACACTCTCGATCTCCTCCCAAGATGGGGAGACCTTAATCTCCCCACACGAGGAGGAGATCAAGAGTGCCTATACACAATACGTTCTTTATAGATATTTAATTATTGCAGTGAATGGATATGATGTAATCTTACGAGAAATTTTTTGTTTCCTACAATTTAAAGAAAGTTTCTCTTATGCCATCTTTTTGCAAAAATTATATATCTCTGGCACATGGTTAATATTAAACAATCTAAGAGATTATATGATTCTCAATATACACACAACAGGGTAGAAAAAAATAAATTAATTCAAATAAAGGAATGACATGACTTGTACTTAATCCATGAGAATTTATGAATCTAGTAAAATCCACTAAATTCCATGTTGATAGCACCATTCGTGAAGATAAGTTAATTTGAAAAAAAAAATTGAAGAAGAAAGAAATCATGTGTGGCAAAGAACTACATCTAGAAATTAGAATAAACCATACGAAATTTTATTATTCATCACTTTTCAATTTTTAGTTTACCAGATTGTTTTTTTTTTTTTTTTTTTTTTTTTTTTTTTTTTTTTTTTTTTTTTTTTTTTTTTTTTTTTTTTTTTTTTTTTTTTTTTTTTTTTTTTTTTTTTTTTTTTTTTTTTTTTTTTTTTTTTTTTTTTTTTTTTTTTTTTTTTTTTTTTTTTTTTTTTTTTTTTTTTTTTTTTTTTTTTTTTTTTTTTTTTTTTTTTTTTTTTTTTTTCGAAGCACACATGTATTAACCGTTCATAAGTAAAATACTGCTAGGAGGCTAATTAAGAGCATCTCCAACGTAAAAGTACAATTCTTCAAAATTTTCCTCCAAAATAGAATAATTATTACAGTATTTTACCATTTCTACTCCATGTTAAATGTTGACTAAATAAAATGATATTTGAATTGAAAAGAAAATTTCAATTCGGATTTGAATACGTAGTTGGTGACAAATAAGCGCGTTGTCATTGAAGATGAAGAGTTCAATTCGGATTTGAACTCTTGGATAGATAATCCTTATCTATTTGCAAGTTGAAAGAAGAGTTCGATTTGGATTTAAAGTCATGACAATTAAGCATTAGTTGTGATTGAGGTTGAGGAATCTAACTTGGAATGAAGACTTGTGGACAACCACGTGCTAATTGACAATGACGGTTTAAGAATTCAATCTCTATAAATAGGGAGGTTGAGTGCCATTATATGTGTGTCCAATCCAAGAGAGAAAGAAAAGCATTCCAATTAGAGAGAAATCTTGTGTTCGAGAAGAGAGATAAAAAAAAATATATAGTCTCTTTAGGGTATGGTCTATATAATAGATATATTTATTCTACAATATAATTAGTTTGTATACTTGATAAAGAGAGAGTTTTTCTTATCTTCTCGGGGCAATATGTCTGATATCGTACGTGGATATTCTCTATAAGTAAGCGTGTTTCTGTGAGTAAAACTGTTAGGTTTATTGAGTGAAACTGTAAGGTTGTACAAGAGATTAGGTGAGAGGAAAAATTATTGACAGTGTGGTTGTAATAATTTTTCACATAGTGATTTTTCTTCTGGTTGTTGTTAGACAACGGCCGTGATTTTTCTCGAATTTAGAATTTTCCGCGTAAATCAACAAATGAAGATCCTGGAGTAAATCCACAATCTAGCTCGGGTTGATCTTTTCCCAACACTCCAATCATCAATTCTAAATTTTACTCTAAATTCACACTATTCAATATTTCCATTTTCTTTCTCATTTATTGAAATAGATTTTTCTCTAAATTATTACTATACTTGAATAAATGCATATTTTATGCATAAGAATAAATAATGTTCTATAACACATTGAACCATTTTTTTAAGGCAGCTTGTTCAACTTAATACAATTAGAATGACATCTCTACTCTTTATTTTAAAGAAAATCTAATATTTGACTAAATAAAACAATTAATTAATTAGACACAATTATTTATTTAACAATAAATATTTATCTATAATTGAAAATCAAAAATTATTATTTTATTAATATACACAAGATTAAATTCTCATTTTATAATAAATTGGAAGTATTGAGTAATGAAACATTTAACCAAAAAATGCACAAAATATAATGAAAAAAAGGGGACAGAATGGGCAAAAAGTAGATAATAATAATAATAATAATAATAATAATAATAATAATAATAATAGTAGTAGTAATAATAGTAAAACACCAGAGTTGGCCCAACTCTTAATTTCAAATGAACAATGCACCTCTAAATTTAGAGGTGCACCATTCATTTCCACTAAATTGGCACCAATTTAGGGCCACGTTCCTCCAATTGTTAACTTAATTGTGCCCTGTGCAATAAGGAAAGGAAATAATTAAGCCTTCTGTAACTAAAATGCTACCATAATAGGAAAAATTGTTATGAACAATAATTGAAAAATAATTATTAGGTGTTATGAATAATTGAGAATAATTTGGTGGTTATGAATTATGAGGAATAATTTGGTGGAGGAATAATTTGGTAAAAGGTGTAATTATTATATGTGAATGACTATTATACCCTTGATGAAATTATGTAATTACGATTGTGCCATTCAAGTTTTCCTATAAATAGGCCGGTTATTAATGAAATTTATTCCCGAGATTCCTTAGAATTCATTCTCTACAAATTCTCTCTATCGCTTTCTATACTTTTATAACACGTTATCAAGTGATCCAGCTAGCCATTTGAGTAATATATGAAGGGAGTATGCTTTCTAGTTGCATCTTATAGATGATCTTCAGACGTAAACCGAATTATTATAAATAACCTAATCCATCTCCAATCAATACTTATCTTTCTTTTCTCTCTTATCTTTTTCCCACTTTCTCACGTCTCACTCTTTCTATCTTCCCAATCACTACGTAGAAAATATTTATGCAGAGATAAAGAGTTGCGCAATTCAAGAATTGGCAAATGGAGAAATCGTACGTATTCAATCGCTTCTCCCTATAGAAAAATGAAAAGGTATATATATTATATTACTTTATAATATAATAATATATTAAACTATAATATTCATTTCTCGAGATATAAGGAGCATGCATTATCAAAATCAAATTTTCTACTCCATTATACTTTCGATTTAACGAGACTTCGTTTTGACACCAACATTGATAGGGTAATAACTCGTTTTGAAATATGTTATTATCAAACTTTCAAAATTTACAAAATAAGTACACCAACTTTTGAAAAGTTACAAAATAGTCCTTGAACATTTTGATATTGATAAATTGAAATAGAATGAGATAATTTTCCAATCGTAAAACATTGATCAAATATTTTTGACAATTTTACCTTTGCAGTGGAATGGACAATTTTACCCTTAAGAGGTAAACCGACCTAATTTTGACGACAAAGTGAAAATGGGATAGAATATTCATGAAGAAATTCTAAATCCATTGATTATATAAAATGGCTTGAAGTCCATTTGAGTTAAAAGATCGAGAAATATTATTTTAACTCTCAAGAGTTTAATTACATAATATACTTATTCTAAAAGGATAAATGTGCTCTTGTAGAAGTAATGAGTATTTGTTCTAGAAGAACAAATTTGCTCCCGTGGAAGCAGTTCAATATTTAATTCTCGTGACTTTATTTAGTGTAATTTAATTCTTTGCAATACCTCCTACTTGATGATGGGTTCAACTGTCACTAAACGGAAGGTTTTATATATTTTGCATTTTATATGCTAAGTGATGGGTAATACCTTCTACTAAGCGAGATCCTACTCAAGAAGTAGTTAAACATTATACGCAATTTAATTCTATAATTTAAATTCCGTGAAATTTATATTTATTGCAATAATTCCCATAAGGTAGGTTCAACCACCTATTGGAGGAAATTTAATTTACGCAATTTAAATTTTATGCACTTTATAGTTTGAGTATATTTCCAGCGTGGTGGGTAATACCACACGATTGGTGTGCATATTTCCAATGTGGTGGGTTATACTACACGATTGGTTATAACGAATCCTACTCCGGAAGAAGTAGTTGATCAAATATTCTAATCATACTCTCAGTAGTAGACGATGAGAATAAAATTACTTCCCCATATATACCGAATATTAATGGAGAAAATTGAGTAAGTGGTACTTGAAGTTGCCATTGGATAAATAGGCGAGAAAGTAAAATCTTGAATAGATCCCATGTTGATAAATCAAAGAAAATATATATCGCATGGAAAGCTTATATGAAGTAATCTCATCGATGATATGAGATTGTATTAATATGAGAATAAAATGCTCTTGAAGAAGCATAATCACTAGATTGTATTTGAATAAAGCCAATATGATATTATTATTACTGCAGAAGAAGTACAAAGCAAATCGAAGTGGAACATATTGAGAATATCAAAAGATGACATTAAACACTTTCGAAAATATAGAAATGCAAAAGAATATACATCTTGAATCCATAAATGAGGGATGCGTCTCGAGTATAAATACTCCGTAACTCCGCCACCATCAACATTAGGATTCATAATGAAATATTTAAAGGATCCGAATTTCTTTTCGCTTGCAATGGTCTGTGACTGACTGGGCTTCCATGATTCTTGAACATATGCATGAAATTTGATGAGTAAGTTCATCAACGATTTAGCGTAAATAAGTATTTTTCTCGCCAATGAGAGATAAACTTATTATTTACACCACGATCTAGAAACGCTAGTAAGCCATCAAAGAAATTATTAATATTCAACAAACCTATTGGTTTGACATGAAAAATTCCACGTACCAACGAGGCTATATTGAATATTTCCTCCGGTATTTGTAGCGCGGAAGGACAATGAAAGCATCACTATTATTCATCATATACATCATGTAGTTGTGGATGGATTTGCTGTAGCACCAACCCTCGCTTGGACCCATGGTAGAACTGCTCCAATTGGTATTAGATCCAACTAGATGGAAAGGTATTACACTCAAAACTCTTATTCCCCATGATTGTGCGGCCATTATAAGTCTAGCTAAAAGTTTGTTGTTGGTTCCTCCAGATAGTATATTGATTTCTTGTCTCCCTAACTCTTTTACAAGTCGGTTTGCCATATCCACATATTGGATATGGCCTACTAGATCCACCAAGAATACATACGGTTTTAATATGGCGAGGTAAAGGCGACTTGTATGAGATGATTCTAAAATCTCCATATCCATCTCTACTCCTATCTCTCTTTACACTATACTTTTAATGTATGAACATGAGAGATATATGAATCCTCTATTTAAAGAAAAATTTTCAAACTAATAATTGAGTGCACTATTTACTTTTTGACAAATATGAAAGAGAAAAAGGCAGAAATTTTTCTTTAGTGATATGACATATAGTTGTCAGTGATTGAAAAATAATATATATCTTAAAATTGAAAAACGATATTTACAAATAAAAGAAATATATTGATCTTTGTTATTACAATAGCTTTCTTACATAAATATGGGAAAATCATTATGCTAAATTTTTCTACTAAATTTACAAAGGTGGTCTTCTTAAAGTAAGTTTTTCAAGACTGTAGCAGTTTGTTGATCTTTGAATTTGGCCCCATAAGGCCATTAGCTCACCTTAATGCACGTGTCCACTAGGATGTGTCTCAAGAGCTTTGTTGAATATCATCCAAAGGCTCCTTACTCAATCCATCCTTAATGAATGCTATTTTATCTTCTCGATTTCTGGACAAGTACCCCACAGATTTACATCGAGTATCACATGTCCATCGAGCACACTTGTAGCATCCTCCTAATCTTTTTGCTCTCCGTTTCTTTGAAAAACTACTTTTACCCATACCAGGCATGTATTTAGAGGGAATTGAAACCTCACGGATAATCGAACCTTTGCTTCAATCAAGCATCGGATATCTTGTGGGATACCCTTATTCATTAGCATCCTTAATCTTTCCAGCCTACATCGATAAATCCTTTTTAAGATTTTAATCGGTAGTGATGGATAGTATTTTCGAAGATTTGAGAGCATATGATCCATTATAATGTATAGACCCTTGTTAGGATGAATTTTGCAATAATTTTGATGATTTATTTATAGAATAATACGGCAGATGAAATAAGACTCGATTTTAAATAAATAATATGAGCGTAAGAGCTACGATTTGAATTAAATAATAGCGGATGTGATACGTGATGGTCGTAACTCTGTTTGAATAGTGGTAGACAATAATGTCACCAAAGATGATGGAATATGTCGGTGAATTATTTCTATGATAAATCATGTTGAGCACTATCTGATATCTTAGTGAAATCGATATAAGAATTTCTTGAACTAGAAGTTCAATAATACTGCTTTGCAATACCGATGACCATCCCGGTTTAAATAATTATTAAAATCAATATTTCAAGTGAAGAATTAAAGGAATTCTTCAATGATTGTTCTCGATAAATGATGAAATCATTACTAGCCAATATTGAATAAATCCCAAATATATCCGGAATAAAGGATGAGAAGTATGGGCCCTCTATCCTCCATGTAGACTACTAGATATTATGATATGGATCCACTAGATAGTCACATGTGTATATGATTAAGTAATTTGAAATTTATTCTGAAATATTTGCTCACTTGATATGAGCATGATTTTCAATTTAATGATAAAGTTTAGTAAATGTATATCCCAATACTTGAATAAATCACTCAAGGATTTGAGTATGCGCATACAAGTGGGATATTATATGGCAAATTATTTAAAGTCCTCAAATAAATTGCGATATCGAGAATAGAATGCAAACGGTCTAAATTCCATATTATAAGTGAATGATGAGAACATATATGATTAAAATCATACCAATCGTATGAGTTTTGATGTTCTAAATTTTCACCGGATGAGGGAAGTATTAAAGGTTGAAAATAAATGCACATCATGTTATATCCTGAAATTGAAATACGAACTTAAAGTTCAAAGATGCATGAAAGGCTATGAACAATCACATATATCGACTCACGATGCTTTGATAAGTTAGCGCTGTAGAAGCGTTGATATTTCCCCAAACATATATATATCAAAGCAAATTATAAAAAGATGGTCTTAATAACGGAGGCATATGCTCTTGAAGAGTATATAGACATAACTATATTGTGTAATCCTACAAGAGGATTGATAATGAGATATCTCGATAAGTTATGTCGATATGGGGAAAGAAATGAAATTGAAAAGTTAATCGATATGAAAATGTAGCGCTACATATGATCAATGATAATGAAAATATTGAGATATATTGAAGATGATAAATGGTGAATGTGAAATCCTTAACTTATGAGATGATGAGATGATGATGACTAATGCTCAAGTTTAAAGATAAGCATGGTGGTCATTATATGTTGCATGCTCATGAAAGTTAAATTAGATCGTGTGTGTAGTACCAAAGGAAATTAAAGGATCGATGAGCTAAACCTTGTTTATGAGTACCCTAAAGGGTGAACTAAGCCCCTGGGAATGAAATAACCTATTAAGTGAGTATTAAATGTTAAATGATATATTTTAAATGTTAGTTAGTTATGAAGGTTTACTTATATGTTTACATGTTTTTACAATGAATTTATATGCTTTAAATTGTGTATTTGGAGACATGTGTTCATGGTGAATGTTTTGTAGTTGTGTAAGAAAATTGATGCACTCTAAATGAGCAAGAGTATAAAATCAATGTATATGATACTCATACAAATGTATGAAAGATTTTGAAATACTTATGATACTTGTATAAAATACGCGTTACTCTTTTTCCCTTAGTCGAGGTTTTATCCCATTGGGTTTTCCTATAAGGTTTTTAATGAGGCAACTTTAAAGGCGTATTCACATGAATAATGTACTCTTTTTCCTTCATTAGGCTTTTTTCCCACTGGGTTTTTCCTAATAAGGTTTTAACGAGGCATATTCATGGTATATTGAAGAACGATAGAGAAATTGATGCAAAGGTATCTATTGGATCAAGTTATAATGGAGCTAATGCTTTAGATCCAAACGATGATGATATTGAAATCATTTACCAGTAAAGATATCAGTTCTCAAGATATGAAATCTCGAGCGGAGCGATTGTACTCTTTTTCCTTCGATCAAGTTTTTTTCCCACCGGTTTTCTTGACAAGGTTTTAACGAGGCGTACGTGAATACTCATATGCCGTGATAGACATCGGGGAAGCGATGTTTTTGATGAAGCGATATAACCACTCCAAGCTATCCCGCAATCAGTTTGGAAGTTTTTTCCCACCGGGTTTTCTCCAAACAAGTCAGGAAAGACATTTGTATTAATAGTCATTCAAGGAAAGTGTTATGAATAATAATTGAAAAATAATTATTAGGTGTTATGAATAATTGAGAATAATTTGGTGGTTATGAATTATGAGGAATAATTTGGTGGAGGAATAATTTGGTAAAAGGTGTAATTATTATATGTGAATGACTATTATACCCTTGATGAAATTATGTAATTACGATTGTGCTTAATTCAGTTTTCCTAAATAGGGCTTCGGTTATTAATGAAATTTATTCCTGAGAATTCCTTAGAATTCATTCTCTCTAAATTCTCTCTATTGTTTCTATACTTTTATAACAAAAATGAGGAATTAGAATTAATAAACAAAACTAAACGACTCCACGACTCCAGCAAGTGGCTCATTGGCCCATGTCCTAAACGCCATCAAACTCAGTCCAATTTATTCGATTTGTGATGATGCCCTGGATGCTTAGCTGGGTAGGGGGCCACTTTATTTATTGAATTGTATCCCTTTATGTGTAGATGGTTCGTGTTTATTGGTTCGATACTTCAGGAGTACTAGAAATTTTCCATTTGTGGGAGAGTAGGCTGAAAGCATTGGCCATGTGCATCCTAATTTCTTGTCTATATCTATGATTTTTTCTGATGCCACCCATACTACTATCCCCAAGAACCCAATGCAACCTGATTCGCATACGGATAAAGTTACACATCCATAATGATTGCTATATTAAGTGACATATTCGAAGTAAATTTCTTATTTTACCCTTAATGATTATTTAATGTTATATAAAAAAGAGTAAGATAATATAATCATTTTACCTTAATTATGTTACTTTTTATATAACTCTTTATATCTCTGTAGCATCACCGCTCACATACATTACAGGTTTCCAACTAGTTTAGAATATCACTCGCGAAAAGTTATCAACAGGCAATTTAATGTCAATTCTCCAAAGAAAACCTATTTTCCTTCCAAAAGTCAATATCAAATAACAACTTGTGCAGTGAATGCCTGTTAGTGTGAGAATGGTGGCACGAAGGATGCCTGGTGGAAAAGCAGTAGATGCCAAATTCCACAACGCTTTAACATAGAGGCCAGCAGTACAAACACAGAAGATCACCGGGACTGAAGCGACAAGAGGCACATAGACAATGGTGGCGAAGATTGCAGTCATGAAATAAATCGTGAGGAATGTGGATAAGAAAAATGCAGTTGTATTGTAATCCCCATCAAACAAGCACTTCAATTAGAAAGTATAGTTCAAATTTAGTAATTAATTAATTAATTAATTATTATATACATATATGATGCTAGTTATTGCTGGTGATATGAAGAATTTTGATAGATTACAGGAGAGTTTAAAGGAATTCTGCAGACTTTGGAAGAATTTTTGGGGTTTGGGCTTGAATTTTGGTCAAGACAGAGAAGAAATTGAACAAAAAGCCGCCTAATCGGCATAGGGCACTCCCTATGGCCGTGATTAACAAATTAGAGAAATCTCACAAAGTGAAACAGAAGAGTATATCCATGAAGATTATACTCACACACACAACGAGGAGCCAACGAAAGGGACCGCCACGGCCAGCCCAAAGGAGAAAACGCTGAGCAGTATCGAAGCAACCGAAATTTTAATTCTATTAGACAGAGGAGCAGAAGCATAAATTGAATTTGGGTTGGGGAAGAAAATTGCAGTAATCAAACTGTACAAAATAGCGATTACTGTCAATGGTTCATCGGTACAATCGGAAGCTTTTTTATGATTGGTATGAAGATCTGGTTCTTCATCGTTGAAGGTAAAATCCTCCACTGTCACCGTCCCAGTGCGCTTCTGGTTCTAGCCATACAAATTTGGGCCCAAGTATGCCCTCGTTTATTGAGGAAATTAAGGATGATACAAACACAATCATTTTGATGGACAAAAATCATGTAAAATAAAGTAGTCTACCCAAACTAGGTCACTTCTAGGAATCGAAGAGTGGTGCAGTGATAAGATGTCGCGACAAAAATCATGTAAAATAAAGTAGTCTACCCAAATTAGGTCACTTTTAGGAATCGAAGAGTGGTGCAGTGATAAGATGTCGCGTTCAAGAACCCTCGGCTTGGATGCGATTCCTATCCCCTCCGCCCCCGCCCTTCCGATTTCCCCAAGTCCAAAAAAAAAAAAAAGAAGGTCAGGTCACTGTCGGTGCCTGCTGCAACATACATCCGTCATCTGCGGTGGAAGCAAAGATTTTATTGGCAAGAAAAGCAGATGCCATTTTCACGTTGGAGAATGGAGGGAAAATCTATCGACCCTTCTTTGAGTTCTTGAAAATATAAAACATTTTAAGACAAGTTTGTTTTTGAAATTTTTTTAAAATTACTTATTCCCAAACTGATTTGGCACAAAAGGAAAATCTATATCTATATATTAATAAAATGAGCACGTTTTCCCGCTCAAACTATCAATTTTTAGAATTAATTAATTAAATATTATTTAATTATTAAATCAATTTTAGTTGTTTTGTTTTGTCAATCATCATCGTAGGAGAATTAGACTCTGTCTAATTTTTCCCTAAATTCAGATATACTTAAATTCTGCAACTTCTTATCTTCCCCTAAAGTTGGCTCATTAATCCAAATTTTCAAACCGCCAATCTATCCCTTAAATTCACTGCTTCGCTTAAGCTGCCTTTCTACCATATCACAAAGAAGATCACGCCAGAATAATCTTTCCCTAAACTCACGGCCCCATTTGATTTGAATTCTAATTTCACGCCAGATAATTCATACCGTGATCTTCAAAATCTCACACATATTCATTCCGATTTGAAGTTCTAATCTTTTTCACCTATGTTTTCGTTGTTTTTGCAGAAGAGAAACGACTCCCACAAGCCTCCGCGAATCTTCTTTATCAACTTCTCGATGAAGGGAATGGGAGGAAATCAAGAATGCGTGGTTCATGAATTTTGAAGAATTCCTAAGCCGCCTCCTCCTCGAAATCTCATCGCAAGGTAATGCAAAATGCAGTAAATTCTTATTTTGTTTGAATAGTGAATCTGGAAGTGCCTTGACTCATATACTAAAAGGAAAATAGATAATTCACCATGTTAAGTATAGGTTCAAAGTGTAAAATTTTATAGGTTCTCACAAAGCTTATCCAAGGTCAAGCTCAATTTTCAACCAAAAAAGGGTATTTTTAGGTTGCCCAAGGAAATAGATAATTCCCCATGGGATTTTTTCCTCTCCTGGTTTCCCCAATTTTAGTCCTGGTTTTTGTGTTTTTAGGTTTCTTTATGTTTTTGTTCTATCTTTTTTCTTTTTCTTTTTTTTTTCAATCAATTATGCAAGTAGGTGCGCTCAAAGTGATGGTATTGGATGTCTTTGTTCTTTATTAATCTAGAACACAACCAAATGGTGGCCAATTGATGTGATTATGGCATGAGTTTTAATGAGATTATTGGTTGTGCTCTTCTTTGTAACCATGTTGTTTCAGATAGTTGATTCGATCGAGCCAAGTAATTGCATAAATGCATTTTCACATCGAGATTAATGTGGGCCTGGTTGTGTTTTGTCTCATGTTTTGCTTAATTTGGGGATGAACCAATTGAGATTAAGGTGTTCTTGCCAATTTATTTATGGAAACTGGAAAGTAAGTGTGAAGAGGTGAACTTTGGCTTTTAATTTGTTGTGGCTTTGGCTTTTTCAGATTGAAGAGGTGAACTTGAAAATTTCCACTCAAGCAAAAGCTTAGGTGGCATTGTTTGATCTCGATCTTCAAACATTTCTTTTGCTATTTTCCTGGTTCATTGGTTTTTATTGTTTTTGTACAATGAGTCATGTTTTATTGTTTTTGTATAGCTGAGTTACTTGAATCTCATCCAAAGGATGGGGAAATGTTTCTGATCATTTATTCGAGAAGTTGCTTGGGACCTTGGGTTAATTTGGGGAATATTATCAATCAATATTGAAGAAAATGCGCTTGATTCAAACTTCGCCGGATATTTGGAGATATCCGACTTAAGGGAGTCATGATAATCTATACAATTGTAGGGTATTCATCTATACAATTGCATACCCATCCAAAATGCAAAAAAAAAACACTAATGTCATTGTTTTTCATTGCAGATGACCAACTTTCAAGATGGAACCCGAGAAAGAGTTTTTAAGATGACCAATAATTGACTCAACAGTTGATTTCTTTATAAAATGTGCACGCTGACTATTCCATTGAATTTAGTCTCTATTTTTTTTGTTTTTTGTGCAGATTATTTCTTGGACTGCTATTATTGCTGGAAATACAAAAGTTATAGACATTAAGTTGTAAAGTTATTGACATTGTTGTATAGATTATAAAAGAAGGTGAATTTTAACCTTTTCGATTTGAAAAGAGTTAAAATTTTGGGAAGCATGAGCTACAAAGGATAATCGAGGGCTTAATTTATGCATGTGTAATTGTTTGAATTGGGCATGGAAAGGGAAAATCCTGTTGGATTCACACAGTGCAATGAGAAGAGGGCTTGCCAAAATTACTTTCTTGGTGTTTGGATTATCCATTATCCTATGTATAGAGTCGCAAATAAATTGTAGCTCATGCTTAACATGGCCGAACAAGCTTGGCTCTCATGAGAAGAAGCGATAAGTATTAATGAAAATTAGTATCTTCACTTTTTATCCTTATACTAATCTAAGTACCATTATTGTAATTGAATTAAATTATTAATGAAAATTAGTGTCTTCACTTTTTGTCCTTATACTAAACTTACAAGTAAAGCAAAAGTATTTAATATCGTTCGACTAACAAATTGGGATTGACGATGACATTTCTTCTGGATTGAGTTCGTCAGATACTAATCTCAATTCTTAATTTAATGAAATTATCTACTTCTAATGATCGTGTTATTCAAGAATTTTCAAACTCAGTGAAGAGCTATAGAGATCGTAATAGCTTTTGATTGATCGCTTACTTTCTCCAATTTAAATTTATCAGGCAACATAGAAAACGAAATAATAAATTCAAGATATGCCTCCACACAAGAACGCTACAATAAAACACTAAAGATATATATACACTGATACACAATTTGATGTCCAATCTAAATACTATGTGGAACTTTATGATTCATCCACTTTTTCATTTTGGTTTATTTGATGTAATTATACAACATAAATTGAACGCCATGTTAGCATTAATAAGTTACAAACACACTTCACTCTCAGAGCAACTCCAATACCAAACGGACATAATATAAACCTGTTTTATTTCCTCGTTTGTTGAGTGCCTTGAAGATGCGACTATGTAGAAGAGAAATGTTCTCCCCACATAGGAAATAGTTATTCTTCTCCCTTCCTGATATGTTGGGCCTCCACATCAACAGTTGGACCCAATTCTTGGTATTGAAAACAGGCTCAACTGTTGACACACAGCAGATGCGGGGAGACATTTGCCATAAAAGGTTTATCTGGTACTATCAACAGAACACTACCAACGCAATCTCGACGAATACAAAAGCTTATTACATACGTGAAGTTCGTAAACTCAGTCTAAGCAGCACCTCTTCACCCTAATTTATGTGATTCATGATGGCGCCCAGTATGACGAGGAGAGTAGGCTGAAAGCACTGACCCTGTCATGTATAAAGACTTCTTGGCTATACCCATGCTTTTCTTTGATGCCACCCACACTGTCCAAAAGAATCCGACCCAACCTGATTCATAGATATTGCAGTAAGTTTATATACCACACAAGAAAAGCCATCAACATGGAAAGCAACAAGTGCTTGGAAACCGTTTTCTCAAAAACTAATTTTTAACCAAACAATGAAAAAGGCATCAATGACTTCCTTTGCTCAAATTCTCCCAGAACCCATTTTGCTTCAAAAATTTCTACATCAGGCTAGCAATCAGCTACATATGCATGACACTGTGTATAATAAACAAATACTACAGTGGTTAGACGCACATCTTAGATTCGATTCCCCGAGGAGTCAAGCTTACTTGTATTTCCTTCTTGGGGCCACTGGGACATCTAACGGTCGAAGCGCCAGGGCCTCGTGGAATTAGTGGGGGATGGGGCCCCCCGATACCCCCGGTTATCCAAAAAAAAAAAAAAACAAATACTACGATAATGATAACCAGAAGAATAATGTGAGGCTACCTGTTACTATAAGAGTGGCAACAACGGCTAGAAATGTTGCTGTTGAAATAACAAACACAGATACCATTAACGCCCCTATGTAGATGGCGGCAACACAAGAAAAGAAGAGAGCCAAGAATCCTCCTGCTGCTGCTAGAGACATAAGAAGAGAAATGACAATAGCATTGATGGTTGCAGCAAAAAAGAAAATCATGAAGACGGTGAATCCTGTCAAGATGAGAAGGGCAATCGTCGCAACCTGCAGATATATAGGTACTTCAGACAAGAAATAATTCAAGAGTAGCAACCATTTTCCTACTTAAACAATAGACTAAATCAATCTACTTTATGAGTTTATTGTATTGTAATGTCTGTGCTCCTGAAGTGACACACCGACATAGCATGAACGTATCCAAACAGAGGGCAATGTTGAATGTGCAATTAAAAAGAACACATACCATTAAGCAAGCATATGATGACAAAAGATGCACGGACAAAAGAACCTGTGTTTGCAAAATTAATTGAATACTGCTAGTCGGTCTACACAAGACTCTTCAACTACTAGTGATACATACCCCGTGAAATATATGAACCAAATACAATAAAATATATCAGAAATAAGTATAATTTGTCATTTCGCTTCGTCTATTAGTGATACATATCATATGAAACATATGAACCAAATACAACCAAATATATCAGAAATAAAAATAAATTGGTCAATTCATGACATCATATGATGCACAACAAAAAACGAGGAATTTAAACGAAATTCTTTCACAACAATACAAGAATCCACCAGGAATCGGGAGAAAATTGAATAATACCGTTTAAATTTGGAATTTAACCCAAAAACAAAGAAAAAGAAGTTTAAATAAGCTATTTAGAAAATTTATATGTTAATGGCACGAAGACAAAAATTAAGCTGAAAGAAACATCTCTAAATGAACTCAGATTGCCAAAATCCATTGTAGCTCGCAGCAAGTTTGGCTTCACTCGTATATCCTTTTCGAAAGTAAACTATAATGGAAACTTTGAGTTTGGACGCAAAATCTGCAAATTACTATTTGCCTTTTCCGATCCAACTCCCTGATCCATTCAACCATCCATCATAACTCATCATGTGCATATTGATCAACCTCACCCTATGACCCAAATATGTCATGGTTAAGTAAAAATATATGATTCTAAAGTTGTGATTTACAAAGTGAAGAATCTTCTCCTGTGGTAACAGTTGAATGCAAAAGCTAAATCATTATTGGTATAATTATGCTCTGTGCAAGCAAAAAAAAAGTACCAATTACATATATGCCTAGAACACATTATCAGATGGTTGGGGCAAAAAAAGAATGTCAGGGGGCAGATTCCACATTCCCATAGGGCTCGGGGAAACGTTATAGGGGTCTATATAGATTTTGAGCTTGACTGATCTCTCAGCCTCGATGTATTTGGGGTGAGTGGACGGAAAATTCAACACTGGAAACAAGTGAATGGTAGTCCATAGGCCACTTGAGCTATGATCAAATTGCATGATTTTCTCTGTTTGAATTATCTTGATCTTGGTAATGAGGAACTATTTTTGATTAATATTACGAAAGAAATAACATCGACTGATAACAACTTGATAATGATATTCTCCCAGTGGTGCAAGACTCTGAAGGCATTACTTGATACATTTTATCATAAACAAGAGGCTAATGCTTTAGATTCTGGACTGTTATAGTAGTTTGAAACTTTTGTGCCGTTTTCAAAGTGCTTTTTTTATTTTTTATTTTTTATTTATAGTTTATTTTTTAAGTTAAGCAAAGCTACAAACTCAAATAAATTTCTGAGCTCATGAAACTATGGCATCACATGTCAAGATGCTATTCTTCCTAAAGACAAATGAACCCCTCAGGTTTCAGGCATCAAGGAAAATAATAGCATTAGAAAATCCTGAGACTCCATGGCTGAAAATTTTTACAGCAAAGCATTTATCCCGTTGACACCAGTAACTGTTGAGAAATCAGATTCAAAACAGCCTTGCAAATGGCTGTACAGACTAAGAGAGCTAGCGAATTCCAAAAATAGTTAAGTTACTCATTTCTTATTGTAGATAATACCAAAACAAGCAACCTAGAGTACTGAATCATCTAATTCTAGCAAAAGGTCAACTTTAATCTCTCTATGAATTTGTGAAGCAACATCATACCTCTTTTGATATCTGCCAATGTAACACAAACACATCACTGCTTTACTTTTAAACACCAGAAAATTAATATCTGTACCCTTAGATCCCATGTTCCATGACCAACAGTAAAGACAACAAAAGCTTGGGATGGTATATGCTAATATGCTTATTTCCCCTGTAATGAGAAGGAAAAACAAACCAAAAAAAAAAAAAAAAAAATTCCTAGTCCTCGAGGAATGGTAATTTAAAAAAGTAATTCTTGAGATAATTCATTGAAAATATTGTAGGTGTGCTAAGGGGAGAAATGCATGTTTTCTTGAAGCGCATGGGATTTGCTATTCCTAGGAAAGTTCCTCATCGCAATGAGGGTAAGGCCATGTTAAAAACCACCTGACTGATTAACAGCATAAGAACTTGTTCTTGCGTGTGAAACCTCTGTGAGCCTACTGAGAATAATTTCCCTTTCTTCTGGCTATAGTTTCTCTCCCTTACAGAGAAACTTTGGATGCATTAAAAGCCACACCAAAATCGAAAGCTAAACCACACTTTCATTGAGAGAGTTTCTCAGACATCACCAACTAAAAGAAGTAACATGTTTTCTGAGTTTTCAATCCCATATACGAAAACTTGTGTGTCAATGAAATTTATTCGTATTTAAGGATTGGTGAGGTGGGAGAAGAGATGCTGTACAAATAAAGTTTACTAGTCTTTTTTGGGATAACAGTTCAAAAGCATAAAGTTCTTGAAAAGTAGATTTTACTTGACTAAAAAAAAAAAATTCCATAAAACCACCAAATCTATTATAGACAAACTCAAATGTTAAATGTACCATCTCCAACTCATAACCAATTTAAATTAACATGACGTATTGAGCATCAATAAATTCTCACCTAAATGCTGATCACCCAACTGCCCACATAAAAGATTATAGTTTTCGAGAACATAGCAATTTCGTTTTACTATGAAACAACACTAAAGTAAATACTCACAGAGGCAACAAGGAGTAAGCGAAGGGAACTGCCACGGCGAGCCCAAAGGAGAACACGCCGACCGGTATTCTCCGAAGCTTGACGAAGCAGAGGAACATTTTCAGCGACCGAAATTTTAATTCTACGAAGCAGAGGAGCAGAAGCATAACTTGAATTCCGATTGGGGAAGAAAATTTCACTAATCAGACGGTTCAAAATAGTGATTAGTGTCAATCGTTCATCTGTACGATCGGAAGCTTTTTTGTGATCGGTACGAAACCCCGTTTCTTCACGATCGATCGTAACGTTGCTTGGCTTGTTCGTAGAATCCGCCATTTTCACCCTCACTGTGTGCTTCTGTATCCGATGGCTGTATGCAATCTTTAAATCTCCAGATTGGAGATTGGCTGAAATTCAAATGATTGCTTTTGGAGACTGAAAATTGATCAGCCCATTGAAAATGATATTTGCAGGGTCTTCACTCTCACCCCGTCGGCAAGATATTTCTTCCGTCGATTTTTGTGCCACGTTTTGCTTCATTGTAGACTTGTAGGTAACGAGTGACGTGTATGCCTCTGCGTAAAAGAAGACCATTTCGCACTTAGATGATCTTTTATAGTTAATTAACTATGATAACTCGTTACATTCGGATAATGTTAAACAACTTCAGGAAGGAAAGTAATCTAATGGACGTAGTCTTCTAAAAAATTATTAATTAATAAAAATTAATTATTAATAGAGAAAGTATTAAAATATGAGTGTTTAGACCATCTCCAATGACTTGTGCATGCCAGGGTTGCTTTGCGGGTATTTACATTTCGAATAGAAAACCAATATTGCAAGTATAGAACAAACAACACTATATTGTTGATCTATTCGAACATGGCGCCTCCAATGACTTGTGCATGCGTGGGCTGCTTTGCGGGTATTTATATTTCGAATAGAAAACCTATGTTGCAAGTATAGAACAAACACCACTGTATTGTTGATCTATTGCAACATGGGCGTCGTGATATTTATGATTCAATGAGGAACGCTCAAACCATTTTGACGCCCCGTCCGATCTCCATTTTGAAATCCGAAACCAAATCTAAAATCAGCACAGGGAGGAAAAACTCCAACGATTTGGAAAATTTTCTGACGATACCATAACAGTCCATGGTGGCAGGTCAACATTTTGACAATAATTTTGGATTTCAAAATAGGGGTCGGACAGCGCCAAAATGGCTCGAACGCTCGATGGTTCAGGAACAATCCTGGTCCTTTCATAAGGGATTTTTACAATCCAATGGATCATTAAATAGAATCCCATACTTAAACACGATCATTGACATCGTGTTTGCCAAAATTTTCAAACATGAAATAATTGTTAAGGAACATCTCAGTTTACAAAATTTTGATCCATCGCATTCGTATCAACAATTATTCCAATTATATATTTCAAGTAGAATCATCCAATAGGCAATTGTCAAAAGAACAGAAAAGCTATGAGCTCCAAAAAAAAAGCCAGTAGGAGCTCCTTGATGCAGTGGTCAGTTCGAAGTTTGAGCAACAAGGATATAGAAACCGAAAGTATCATGTAAACATAGAATGCAAATAAACAATATGCTACAAGAATACATGACCTTACACCCACACTTCCATTCATGAAAGACATTAGAATCCAGTGAAATAAAATGTAAACAACAGTTTTGTTCCAATGCCAACTGTTGGCATACCCACACTCCCAAAAAAAAATTCACCGGATGACGTGGCGCCATGCCCACAGAGGGCAGTTGAACAATACCATAATCGCAAACGATTTTAACACCTCATACATAAGCACAAGCACGCTAACAAGAATAGAGATACTCATATCTAGGGCTATGTTTTGCACATTTTAAACAAAAAAAAATACATTGAATCATGAATCAAGTATCAGTGGCACTCTTACTCCTATTGCCTCTAGAAATTCGGTAGGACTAGCAACCCCGTGCGATGGCACAACCATTAGTTGTTGATACATACACACTCTTTTGGTTGCTGATTACAATCAAAGCCAAAAGATTAACAGCACAGTCACATTATTACATTAATATGTACCATACTCAGAGTGAAAACCCCTCTTCACACCATGAGAATACAGTTACAGAATTACAGAAACAAATATTCAGTTCAAGGGAAATGCTGCTAACATAAAGAATCTTGCAATCGTAGCTCGTAATGACAATATTGCACCCATGATAATCACCAAAACACTCTTGGAGCTTGACATTGATAAATGTGTGTTTAACATCAGAATGACAAATATTGCACAGATGATGATCTATTTGCTCTCAGGCAAGAAAGGTAATTGGAGTTGGAGCTAGAAAATGCAGATAATTGAATTAACATTGAACAAGAAAGCATATCTTCATCAAGAACAGAAATCTAAACCAAAAAGAGAATCACTAACAAGAAATTTTCGTTTCAACAACAATTGACAATGAAGAAAAACAACAAAAACGGAAAATTCATAATCAACGAGTTACATAAATACCTCTACAAGGCAAAACCCTTCAAATATTCCGGGTCGCGCTTGGCCCGTTCTTGGAACTTCTTAAACCACCGGTCTAAAATATCCATGGGCACCACCAGCTTCGAACCGTCGACTCCACAGAACGACTGCATAAAATTGAACAAATTTTCCCCAACTTTCAACGCCAATCGCTCGATCTTCTTCTCCGCCGCCACGTCAAGGGACGGCAGCGCAGCCAATTCCTCCACCGACACCCCGATTTTGGCGGAAAGCGGAGGAACATCAGGGGCCGTTAGCTGCAGCTGCGCGGCGTTGCCTCCAGGCTCCGGCCACGGCAGCGATAGCACTGCCGACGGTCGAGAAATCGTCACTGCCCCACAGAAGAGAAAAGGGCTGCCCGGAGATTGGATGTAGACGGCTAAGGCCCTGTCCGGCGGGAGAGTGAAATTGTTTAGCAAAAATATGCAGACTTCGCGGACTGAATCGTACTCCTCACCGACGAAGTGATTCATGTCCAATACCCAGTGGAAGGTGTCTATTTGGGTGAAGGTGGAGATGTCTAAGGGGAAGCTGCGATTTGGGAAAACTACACCAAACATTTTTGCTTCTGTTACCGATTACCTTCTTCAAGAACTTTGATTTATGGCCTTAAGTTTGTGCAAGAAAATGTGCAGCGGGAAAATTGGAAGTGGAAGGTTTTAGGAGGATCGGAGTGAAAAGATTCCAAAGGTTTTTACGAAAGGCACCCTTTTTTGTGCGGAAGTCCTAGAAAAGCCCAGAACGGTCGAGAAGGGTGCGGCTATTTGCACCCTCGAAAGTCCAAACCACCGATTCAAAACACAACCCGCAGGAACGAATGAGTGGAGTGGCGGGAGTACGCCACGTCGGGCGTTGACTGAGGTTCGATTCCTACCCGCCCCCTTCCCGCTTTCCCCTTGTAACAAAAAAACACAATCCCTCTCTTTTATTTAGGCCAATATTAGCCGGACAGCCCTTTAGCCTTGCTGACCAAACACAAAACAAAACATAAATTGACAAAATTACCGGCATTTTTGCTGTCACTAAAAATGACAGCCAAGAAGGGGGGAACCCCACCCCCCTCTTCCTTTTTTTGCCGCAAGGTTGCAGTTTAAAGGGGGGCATCTCCCCCCCCCCAAAAAAAATCTGTGCCGAATGTGGGAGCTTCTTCTTCGTTTTTTGTCTTTTTTTTTTTTTTTTTTTTTGTGGTGGTGAACATATAAAATAGGAATGAAATTTATTTGGAGATGTACTTAGAAAAAAATAGGAGTGAATTTAACCCCACACGATCAAGAAATTGGTGTGATTAGTGGTGTCGATCTAGGGGGCCGGCCCAACCCCACTTGCTGTCGACCAACAATCAACCCACTTGGTATATGAACTCGTCGATCCAGGTTGGCTGGTCAAGTTGGACCGACTTGTATTTTTTTTGTGATGAGACTCGGCCTACCCCATGGACCCATACAGGTAAACCCAAATCCACGTGGGTTGATTAGCAGGCCGACTCATATAGGCTTCTGATGGTTCCAATTCAACTTGTTTGAATCAAATTTGGTTCATTTAAACTAAAATTTGTTTGTTAATGAACATTTTTTTTTACTATTTTAATATAACAAGATATAACATATATATATATATATATATATATATATATATATATATATATATATATATGTAAAGAAAACTAACAAAAAATTAAAAGGTTGACCGACGGTGAACCAATTGGTCTGCAAGATTGAAGACCTACAAAGGGCTTGGTGGCAAAGTGTTGTTTACTCCCCGCCATAGTTAATAACTCTTCTCTTTTTTTTTTTTTTTTTTTTTATAATTAAGTGGCCAATAGTTAACAGTTGGTCCGCTAAGCTGAACCTAGACTGCCTTGGTGCATTTTACTGTGGACAGTTGGCAAATCCAGTTTCGTGGGTCGGCCGAGGTCCATGCCAAAAATGAGTGGGCAAGTCCAAGTTCGCTCCACCAATCCATCTTGATACCACTAGGTTTGATGTCAATCTAAGCTACTAAATGTAAGCATGAAAAAATTTTGTACAGATGGTTCGATAATCGATATAGATAGTTATGGCAACCAATCAGGTCAAGTTGAATTTTAAGGTTCAAGTTCGATTAATTTCTAATGGGCTTTTTATCGAGTCCAAGTCAAAACAGGCTCAACTTGTATGCGTAAAATAGAGCTTGACTCTAAATCGAGTTTGGGCTTGATATGAGCATGGTCGTGTCGAGTTGGGTCGGCTTGGGCTCCCTACTTTCCTTTTTTTTTTGAGGAAATTACGTAACCACATGCTTTAAGGTCCATTTATTCAAAAATCGGGCATTTTTGAACTATTTAGGCAAATCAAGTAAAAATGGGGCCCAAAATTTCAATTTCCAGGTATGCGTGATCGCACAAGACAACCTTACAGTTGAAATTTGGTTTCGACCCAGATTTCAACCATGCTATCGCATGGTGTAAACCTCATGCGATGGTTTAGTTACAAACTCTATGTAATAAATTACAAGGTATTTGTAACACATTACAAAGAATTTGTAACAAATTACAAAAGATTGGTAACAAATTACAAAGATTTTGTACCAAATTACAAAGAGTGTACCAAATTACGAAGTTTGTGTAGTAGTCTTTAATATGTGGAATGGTGTGTAATATTACAAAAAATTTGGACTCTACAATTAGTTTGTGTAACTTTGTGTAATGTGGTTGGTTTTTGGTATTATTAGTATAGAGTTCGCATACAGTGTTCATTTTAGACAGATAATACATGCTTTTCGTATTTCTCAACGAGCTTGTTCCAGCCACGTACTTTGCCCATGCTAATATTGTTGTTTCGCAAATTATCTCCAATTTATGAGTTATCGGCGAATTTTCAAAAAAACAAAATCTTCCATTGATCACATGGAAGTTTTACCAAGTGATTGCATGGCAAAAAACTTGGCGATCCCCAATTTTGAGCCATGCAATCGCATGGATTGTACCATGCGATCGCATTGTATAATAACGAAAATCGATTCTTGTGAATTTTTTTTAAATAAAAAACCTTATTTTTGAATTTTTCATTTTCAATCTTTGTATTTATGTAGAAAAATCCTTTTTTCCTTTTTCTTTCTACGTATAGAATTTAGATGGTTTGGAAAATAGGTAATATTTTTCAAAAAAAAATTTGGAAAATGTATAAAAGCTAGTAAGAGTATTCACATTTACAAGCAAATCATTGGCGTTCAATGGTTAAATTTTAAATATGGAAGATTGTTTTATCTTGTCAAAACATAGTAGTACAATTTATGGTTAGACATAAAGGCTAACAAAAAATGAAAAATTTACCGCACTTATATTATTAAAAGTAACAAACAAAATGTGAGTTTTCATGGGCAGAGTTGTCTGAGCCCAAATCTATCCAGTTCCCATTTTTTTTAAGTTCGAGTTGACTCACAGACCACTTCAAGTGAGGCATGAGTCAAGCCAGATATGAGCTTTTTCATACCGAACCCAAACTTATTGAGTCGGCTCAACTCATTGACATTCCTAATTGATGATCTTTTTATTTACTTTGTCAAAAAAAAAAAACCTCATTACACAAATTTTATGACATTCAATTACAACTTTTTGAGCTCATTACTTAGGTTGACCTTCGGGATGCCAGCAGTTACCATTGCACTTCTATCTTCTTCGTTTCCGTCCTACACACTAGAACACTACATTAGAGGCATTACCTTTAGTACTTTTGATATTAGAGTTTCAAGGTGTGATGATCGCGTGCATTTCAACAATCAAGTCAGTCGACGAGGCTATGTAAGCTAAAAAAGAAGGAACCAAGATGTTACAAGATGCTCAAAAATTAGAGACGATCTGGCAAGTGAGTGTGTGTGAATATCTAACGGTTAGAGCTACTTACCTTCAAATGAAATTGAAATCGATATTTAGGATGTGTTTGCTACCACTTAAGACTAAAATTATTCTGTCCACTTTTATTTTCAACTAATCACTCCTTTGATTTGACAACACTTTTTTTATATATATATAACTTTCTTTTACTTTCAATTATACATTTAAAAATGTTTTAATTTATAATCTCTATCAACATACACTTACAGTGTTGATGAATAATTAATTGGGACATGTGGTGCTCCATTATTGGTTGCCATATTTAGCCTGGAGGTTTTTTTTTTGTTTTCTTTTTGTTTTTGGGTGTTTTGGGGGTGGGGCGCCCTAGGGTTGTCATGGTGTGGTCGTGAAATCTGCCTGAAGCATGTAGCAACAAGGTTTGCCTAAAGCATGTTGCAACAAGACTTCTTGTTGACTACCAGTGATACTTTTGAAATAACGAGTGTGTGACTGCCGCAAGTGTCATGTCAGTCAATCGCTTGGCAGGTAAGTGGGTAATTAAGGGCTTGTTCTTTCCACTATAAATTTAATCGCACGCAATTCCGTATAACATCATATTCATTTTCAACCACACACACATCTCCCAAAATAATATTAACCACATATTTTTACACGGAATACCGCGCACATCAACTTAACACCCAATCAAACATACCCTAAGTTTGCTGAGTGATTAAAGTGCAGAAGTGGCAAGAGGCGTGTCTCGGCGTCGTTATATATGTAAAAGAGTGCTTCAAAAATGATACCGGGGTAGTCTCCTAGGTAACTGTTTCTTGGGAATTCATGACCGTAACAACTTCGATAACAAATAAATAGACATGTTTCTATTTTGTACTGATTGAATATATATTCACTGCCCAAAAGATATTCTGATATTGAATCAAATCATTCAAAACTTAACAATTTGATGAATCTTTTAAAGTCTAATAGGATTTCTGATTTTTTAAAACTGCTTTACATGATTTCTAATTGACACATATAGCGCTTCACAGTATCTAGCTATATTTGTGACACGTCAACCTTACAAAATTCCTTGCATTTTCCCTTGGAAAGTATTTTTAGCTAGTAAACGCATGATTATCAATTTACTCATTTGACACTATTTTTTTTTCCAATCCATTGATTCTTTTAGAAACGCTCTTATTTTTTATATACCGTAATTTGATTATAAACTTTAATTTACTTGAAAGAATCAGGGTGTGTTTGATTGGCAATTTTTTACTTGGAAATGGAAAAGTTTGACCCAATTTCTAGGAAAAGTCATGCTTGATTGGCTAAATTTTCCGGGAAAACATTTTCCTCTCTTTTCCTCACGTGACCTGTTTTTTTCACATTTTCAAGGAAAATGAATTCCTAGCTCATGGCTGGATTTTGTTCTCCTGGAAAATATTGGCCTCGTTTCTTTCTTTTTTTTGAATAGACAATTTGCTGTAACCACAAAGGAAAATGATTAAATTTTACAAAGAAACACAAAAATAAAGAAAACAACACTATTTTTTAACTTGCAAATTAATGCAATCAAACGCCTATAATTACCATTTTTCCTGTAAAACATTTTCCTTGAATTCATTTATCCGGAAAATGTTTTCCTTCCAACAATTTTCCAACTTTTCAATCAAACACACCCTAAAAGTTTTCAAACATGTAACCCATTTAATAACCATTTAGATAAAAACGATATGATATCTAAAAAATTAGACTCATGTTATATAAGCGCATATATTGTACGTCTCATTGCATTCATCCTTTCATATGTTTCAATTTTTCTGTTGGATCATTATCATAAACAAAACTTTGAGGAGCGACAATCCTCCCTATAACCTCGTGTCTGTAGAGCAATAGCATCGACGTCGCTTCTCTTCTCTACAGACACGATGCTATAGGGACGGTTGAGCCGTCCCTAAATATCCAGTTTCTTGTAGTGGACACAAAACCAACCCCAAATGGTTGCATACTTGCATCTAAATTCGGTCTATGGCCATCTCGTCAGCAACTCCGACTATCAACCCTGTCGATAATGGACTAATTTTAATCGGAGTAATAAATCTAGTGCATTGCTAACTAGCTTGAAACATAAGCATTTCATGTTTTCACAAGTAGGTTACCATCGAATCATAACCTAACTATACATAACCCTTTGTCATATCATTTTGACAAGAAGCCAAGAACTGCCAAGAAATGAAAGTTTCTCCTACCTATTTCTAATTAACATAACAGACTTAACAAGAAATCGTTGATTATGGTCTACTTTGTGCTAATTAATTCATCATTAAATATGTGATTAGTGATAATAATTTGGCCTCGCCACCCACTCACACTACTCTATCAAATTTGGATGATCATGATTGTCTGCTTTTGTGATATTTTAAAGAGCATATGTAACATGTTAAAACAACCATGATTTGACATTAATTACCACAAAACAAGAGAAAAACATATGTGTAAAAAGAAATTATAACCGAAAATTTGGTTAGAATTTATAAGGAATGGTGTCCAGGTTTCTTTAAAATGAGATTGATGAGTCCTTATTAGTTGATTTTGTAACCTTTTTATACTGTTAAAATTGTAAAATTTCGTTTTGCTTGTATACATTAAGTAAAAATTAACCTTCAATATTAATCATATATATGGAATTAATTATTAATATTCATTATCATCACTACTAGAAAAAGTGACTTAGACATCACTTCATTTACATCAGTTGCTTTGGCAGTTGATGTAAAATAAATTTTTAACATCAGTCGTAAAAATAATGGTGTTATATGCATTTTTAACATCGTATTTTTTAACAAGTGATGTTAATTATATATTTTTAAATTTTTATTGTAAATTTTTAACATTAATTTTGTTAACAACCGATGTTAATAATATCAATATTAATACAACTCCATAAGTTTGCATCTCAGTTTCACTGTTCACAAGCCGATCCTTCCGCTGCAAGTTTTGATGACTTTTGCACTAATCAATTGACCACATGTTTTACTCAATTGGAAGAAGTGTCTGGATTTCCAACCTCATTTTCGTTTATCCCTTTCTCTCTCTAGCTTCGTCTACCTCTTTGTGGTCTCTTCCATATTTCATATGCCAACAATTTGCTGCCCTTCGCTGCGTGATCTTAACCCGCTGGTTGTTCACAATTGGTGGTTGCCTTTGTCCGATTATCCAGTAGCCTATCTTTGTCCTTCTTGCGATTTCGTGCGACCTAATTTCTGAATCCAATGCACGCACCTACAATTGCAGTTGCGTTTGGATCCTCACCCTTTTTTGGTGGTCTGTGTTGAACAATTAAATTTGGTATGTGTGTTAACTGTGATTATGATGCTCTCAATTTTTTTGCAGATGATTTCCCCTTTCTTGTTTTTTAGGGTTTCGAATTTTAATTTCTTTATGTGTGTTAACTGTGATTATATGATGCTCTCAATATTTTTTGCAGACGATTTCCCCTTTCTTATTTTTTAGGGTTTCGAATTTTAATTTCCTCACACAATTAAGATTCTGCTTGTTCACGTGACTTTGCCTGTTTTCTCCTCTTTCTTTCTAACTTTTCTCTTCGGTTCTGTGATACCCTGTTCAAAATAGCTTGTTCTAACCTCTTACTCTTCTCTCCACTCAGGGTTTAATTTTGGAGATTGCCAATCAGTGGGTTCGAGTATCCTTCATACTCACAAAAAGGTAAGTTCAGGTTTTGATTTCGTTATAAATATAGATTATTAATATTTTCTTTTGATAAATTTTTTTGTTTTTGATTTCAATCTCCTACTATCAGCAAAAAAACTGTATGTCGAGCTGTATTTGTGTGTTTTGCGTGGTGTGCCAAGGGTTTAATTTCGAAAACCCTTTTACCAAAAATTAGGAATTACCATCTTCATGTGGTTTATATTCTTGATTTTAGTTTTAGCCATAGTTTTCCATAAAGTTTGTGTTCTTATAATATCTGTCGACCTTTTGACACTAATAAGGTTGACAACTCTAACACAGATCCTGAATTTGAAGTTAGCATAGTTAAATTTTCCTATGTCTTTTTAGGATATCAACACGAGCATCAACTGGATGATCCAGCGTATGGTTGTGTTGGAGCAATATTCGTTGTTCAGGGAAAGTTAGTAGAAAAATTGTGCTTGTAATTTAAGATAATTTACCATTTTTTTGGGCTATAATTTATTTGGGAGGGCATTTGATGTTGTGTTTTTTCAACATTCTCAATCAAATAGATGAAGGCAGAGTGCAGAGTTATGATTAATTCAGATTATCAGAAAATTTGTCTATGTCTATGTATATTTGTGGGTTTTGCTTCTGTATGCCAATGAAGCACTTTATTGCAGCGTTTTAGACATTATTTGGTACGACATTCAGCTGAATTAATAACTTATGGTTTCTTCCTATCTCCATTTTCAAAGATAGTTTTACTTTTTAAGGCATTTTTTAGTACTATCCTCTTCCAATGAGTTCTATCCACTTGTATATAACTGATATAAGAGGTTATTTATTTTAGAGGTAAGAAACATTACGAAAAACAAAATGATGCCATTTTTACACTGTCTAGTATCTGCGTAGATTATCAGTGAAGTAACAGAATTATGTGCGCTAAATGTGTGTATGTCGTTCCCTTTTTTCTGTGGTATTTACTTATGCTTTATTGCTTCTGAGGTTATTTTTCTGTCAGTCTGTTCCTCCTTTCTTTAGAGTCGGATCTTGTGTCTTTTTGTTTGGTCTGTTTCTTTGAAGGTCGGTTTGTGTTTGTGCAAATTTTTTGTTTATTGAAGTCATACAGCTTTACATTATAGGCTTGTTTGCCTATTAATAGTTGTTTCCACCAAAATTATTTTATTCGCGTCCATCTAACTACAGCAGCAGATCGAAGCTCTCAATCTTCTGTCTGGTCATTGGACTTTCGGGTTTTTTGATTGGCTTTATTGTGATTGCAGTTGGAATTCGGGAGTATAAATGTGAGCATGATAAGCCGCTATCGGTGTCTGTGGAGATGGGATAATGCGCTCGCAGTGGTAATGGTGGTCGTCGAGATGGTGTTTCGATGGGGGAAAAAGGTACAAAGCGATGGGTTTTGTAAGCATACAAGCGAGGTTTGGATCCGTTTGCCGCGACGGTCATTGCGTGAAGACTTGGTTTCCCTCTGATAAAGGAGGCCTTAAACGGTAGTCTTTAAAGCCTTTATCATCTCCTTTGCAATTTTAACTTTGATACAATTTTCTGTGCCTGTATGACATAGAGATGAAAAAAGTTAGTAAATGTGTGTTGATGTTGATTTAGTAAATGTGTGTTGATTTGTGTTAATGGAATAAAGTATAAGCTGTTTCCTTAATTACTTGCTTGGAATGACATGTAGGTTGGAAGACTCTACTGTAGGATAAGCTGTTTCCAATTCTGACATGTAGGATTAAAACAATCTTTTTAATCCTGTAGTTTTGGTAACAAATGTGATTCCATGTGGATTGATTGTTTTTTAGGGATATATTCTTGCCTTAATATTGTACTATTGATGAGGCTTATATCGTTTTTTGATTGTAATGAATAATAATATATTTGTAGCTAGAGCTTTCTCTCTCTCTCGCTCTCTCTTTGTTGTTTAAAGTCCTAGATAATGTAATTAATTATGATGTGTCCCCTGGCCCCTGTATTTGTGTTAATTATTGTTGTTTTTCTGTGTCTTCTATGTAAAATGCTGAAAACACAGGAATGCCTCTGGGAAATTTCTTTAATTGGGACTTAGGAGTCCACAATTCACTTCTGGCCCCTTTTTAAAACATGCCTAAAAGATCTGAAAATAGAATGCTACAAAAACATGCACTGAGTAGAGTAGTTATTAAAGGGTACTGCTACCAGAAGGCGGCAGCAGCAGCAAGGCATACATACATTTGTAATATGTGTGTGTGTATATGTCATGATGTGTGTCTGTATGAGGCTAGTTGGTGGATTTAATATATCTTTTATGTTATTTTTATTTCATGAAGCATGTTGTAAGATCGAGACCGTACCTCTTTGGAACTTAACATTTTATTTTCCTATGTATGCAAACAACTACCAGCTGTTATTACCTCATCCACATGATGATGCTCGATATTTATGTGCTGTAATAAGTTCTAATTAGTTTAAGTCATTGGTTTTCCGCTCCCCCTTCCTGAACCATGTATAGAAGGCACTGGTAACAAGAGATGTAGATGTGCCAATGCTTCGGGAAAACAACTTGATAATGAAAGATGTCGTGAGCTCTATGCCCAAAAAAAGGGGATGAGAAAAATTCTGAATTACTAACCTCCAGGTATAGAAAAATTCTGTTTTTCAATGATGCACGTGAAGAGCACATGGTTTAACTACATTTGATACATGACGAGAAATGATGCAAATTTGATTATGAGGTAAATAACTCATTCCCTTGATCCGTATTCCTCTCTATACTCGTGCTTGCTTTTCCAGGCAATTAAGAATGCACTGAATTTTTTTATGTTTAAGACTTTCTACGTGCTCGAATATGTCAGGTAAGCATAACGGTGAGGTGCGTGTTGAAGTGGCCGACTACTTCCAAGCGTTGACGTAGATATTGTGGTTGAGAACATCGTCATTAGTGTATAGTGTTGGTTAATGAATCACTCTTATATGACATTTACTTGTTAATGTATTAGTGTTGGATATTTTGCCTTTAGGATGACGATGGTGTTAATTGCAACTTTTAATAGATTGTATTACTGCTTAGTACTGAGATTTATGAATATTGGGTATTTAAATCTTTGTTCCAATTTTTTGGTACTCAAATTTTGGATTTTTGATAGGCATTCATAACACTTTCGATAGCTATTACAGAAATGGTGTTACATGTATCAGTAATAATTGATGCAAAACATAAAAAAATGGACATCGATAAAGCAGATAGTCGATGCGTGAATGCACATGAGACATCGGTTCTATTTGTTTAACATCCGATTTTAACTAATGTGTCTTGTAGTAATGACATCTGTTCTAATAATGCATTTAACATCAGTTAGAAAGTGATGTGTTCATATTGTTAGGACATCTGTTCTACCTACGTGTTTAACATCGGCTAAAATCTGATGTCCGTTGCTATAAAGATATCGGTTTACATAATTGATGCGATTTCTATTATCATTTTAGACATCGGTTGAAAACCGATGTCTATAGTTTTAGATCTTTAACATCACCCACTAACACATCGGATTTTTTTTTTTTTTACATCCGTTAATAACCGATGTCTAAGTCACTTTTTCTAGTAGTGCATCCAGACGTCTTATAATTCACCATTTTTCAACTTAAAAAGTTTATCAGAATTAACATGCACGCCTAATGTATATATCTTGTTAATTTTAAGAATCAAAGGAAAGTGAACAGCTGAACAAATGATCTGATTTGTGCATATGTATGATATGAGAGGGAGATTTAATCAGAAAGTTTGGTAGAGAAGAGTGTGAAGATGTTGGTGATGGAGCAACAGCTAGTGATTTAATTAATCGCTCCATTAGACACATACAAATCTCCAAACCCCATAATATAAATAATACATATAGAAATATATCTTCATATATACTTCAGCTTGATCATTAGTTCATTACTCAAATTAATTAAGCCCATAATTAATTAAAGAGTGATTAATTACTGGTTATGGAGTTCCCAAACAGGAAATCTTCTCAAAAGGTCAGTATTAGTAACACCACCCTTCTTCATTGTATATTTTTGTTTTGGATTCAGAAGATTTTATCATCAACTACTTAATTCTCTTTTGCTTGCTCTTTAGTTTGTGAAGAGTACTAGTTCACAGCCTGCAGCTTCATCGAGTGCTAAAGGTGTAAAGAGCCCGCCCCGGCAACCCTTTAGCAGCCATTCCGGGGTAGGTTTAATTGTGTAAAATTACACGCACATATATATAAGAATATATGAAAAGAAGAAAAAGAAGTTAAAATTTTGTCAATTATAGAGTTCATCGTGTCCAATTCTGCCTACGAAAGAGTACCACTTAGAAACTTCAATATTTTTCTTTAGGGTTTGCAAAAGCCCGCGATAAAAGAAAACACCAAGCCACTGGAAATCAAGCTCCACACTCAAGAAAGAGCAGCTCGGCGTGCAGTGTTCGACTCTACGGTGTGTATACCACTATTTAAATCTGTTATTTATTACAGTCTGTGACGATCTCAAGGTTAAGCTAATAAAGTAACCACGTAGAATGTCCAAGTAATTAAAATTTTCTATTTTTAAACCCCCCTCACCCCACCCCACCACCCCTTTTCTTTCTTTCTTTCTTTCTTTTTTTTTTTTTGTTTTTTAAATACAAAAGAGTCTTGAAACATCAAACTGATAAACCAAAAGTCTTAAATATCAAGTTTCGCCTAGGATCCCAATATCTTGAGGTTGAGATTGTTAATAACATGCATGAAGCATCGTTGTTTGTTGGATAAATGTTGATTAGTACATTTATTCTTGTTGGATAAAGGTTGCAATCAAGCTGTGTATTATGGAGCAACAGAAAAGGCAAGTAGAGAAGCTGCTAAAGGTACATATACTCTAACACAGAAGAAGATGGTAATAGAAAATCGTATCTTTTAAGTAAATTTACTTAGGTAACAAAATGTGGGAATTGAAGCAGATAATCGAGGAGGAAGAGGTTAAGATGCTGAGAAAGGAAATGATTCCCAGAGCTCAATTAATGCCCGTTTTTGATAAACCCTTCTTGCCACAAAGGTATTATAATAATTATGTGAAGAGCTAAGTGAATATATGTAAGTAAGAAATTAAGCTTTATTGGCATTAAACTGATTGGTAAATTTATTGGTAAACTAAGAATTGATCTCGTTAGTGTGGGACTTAATTGGTAAACTGATTGGTAAATTTATTGGTTTTTTTTTTTTTTTTTTTTGCAGATCGACGAGGCCATTGACAGTTCCACGTGAGCCAAGTTTTTACCGCAGGGACTCCAGCTTCATCTCCTGCAGATAGAAATTGAAGCGTGCATGCATGCATGCAACATACTGGATCATGTAGAAGAAGAAATGCTTCGGCGTATTAGACATGTTTTGAGTCTTGGTTCATCTGTTCGATCAGTTACGTAGTATGAATTTTGTACTTTAATTAGTTGTGACGGGGAATAAATGGAGTTGTATTCTAATTGAGTTTCCTTTCAGTTTTCACTCAGAGAAAGAGTCAACATTTTGTTATCAACCAGTTCTTTGTCTTGTTAATTAGTCAATTCCTACTTTTAGATATTGTGTGAATCGATTGTGAGTGTCATTGTTTCCTTGTCCATATGAGTTCTTGATTGATAGTGGAAAAATTAAAGGGTTGCAATGTATATTTTCTTGATTCTATCTATTAATTTCTTCCCAACCATAATGACTACGAGTAATTTGGCAAATTACTTGTAACGTTGTGAAAGTCGTACTATCTAGTCAACATAAGTTGAATACTTAGGGTTTGTTCTATACAAATTAAATTAAATTTAGTGGGATAGAATTTGATGCAGGATGTGTGGTTAAAATTGAAGATGGAATATTAAAAAATATAAAATAATTATCAAATCAATAAATGAATGATTGAAAAGGATGAAAGAGAAAAAGTAAATTTTATTTGATGATATTTAATTTGTATAGAACAAGTCCTTAATATATATCTTTAGCAAGGTCGATTCTAAAATATTTAATTTGGAGAAATCCGTTGCAAAAATAGATATTCGATATTCGGAATCTTTTTCTTTCTGTAAAATCAATGGTTAGGACCCTTTAGAAGTAGCATCATGAAGTTGAGCCTCGAAATTAAATGAGGAAAGCATTCTCTAGAAACTTATCTTGCATGCAATCTAAGATGAAGAAACACGCATGTGTCGTGGACGACAAAAGCATTCCTAATGTTTCCAAAATTAGAAGTGTCATTTTTCATTTTTCTCAGAATTGCGTCATGAAATGTAGCCTTTAAGACCAAAAAAGTATTTTTAGATTAGGTGACAGTTTAAGATGAAGAAACATGTGATAGACACAAGCATGAATAATATTTGAGGAAAGTATATTTATGAGATGAGTTGAGAATCCAATGTAGTGATGGCAGAAAAATCCGATCCGATCCGAATTCGATGGATACCGGATCCGAATTGAGCGATTTTTTTCCGATCCGACGATCCGTGGATCGGCCGATCCGAAATGGATTTGGATTTGGAGCGGATCAGGCATGATCCGATCCGATCCGAATTGATTTTATTTTTTATTTTTATTTTTATTTATTTTTATTATTTTTTATTTTTTTATAAAAATCTATACTAATATGGATCGTATTTGGATTTTTTTCTTGATCCGATCCGATCAATACGGTCCGATCCGATCCGAATCCGATCCGAGGAATTTGGATTTGGATTTGGATTTGGATCGGAGTGACTGATTTGGATTAGGCCGATCCGATCCGAACCCGATCCATTGCCAACACTAATCCAATGTAAAGAAATACTTGAAGCTCATTCAGTGTATTTTAGGTGTGCAATATTGGAACACTTTAATAGAATGTATTAGGTGCCGCGTCAGTTGAGTTGAGATGTCATTTCAGGTTGAAATCGTTAGATAGGGTACAACAGATCAACTTTAAAGAGATATACTTGCTTGACATAAGCAAAGTTTTAAAAAGCGTAAAGTGCCAAAAAGCATTGAGCTCAACCATTAAGATTAGGCGCGCTTAAGCACACTGATATATGATAAGGCGCGATCAATGCGTAATAAAATGTAAGGCATGGCGATGTGTGAAGTCCAAACCTTGAGCATATATAAGCGTAGCCTAAACGAGCTTTTTAGAACACTAGGCACAATTGTGACGACATATATACCAACTGTGGCAGATTTAGAGAGGGGTCTAGGGGGTTACGTAACCCCCACCCCCTTGATAATTTTTTTTTACTTTAAAAGTTCAAAAAGCATTAAAAAAATTTTTAATAATTTTTTAAAAGATTAGGAAGATTGTGGTTTAATTCGATAAGTTTTCTCATTATCTCAGTCTAAATTGTATTTTAATTTGATAAATTGGAATTGTTTATATATGATAAATTACAAAGTGTGTGATTTTATTATTTATAATTTATTAGTTAAGCATATTTGCTTTGTTCTACTTTTGCATTTATGTAAATATATGATTTAATTTTGGTTTGAAATTTAATAATTATTGTAAGTTAATTTTTTATACAACAATTAGCCCAACCTAAAAAAATTTTGCCAATGCAGAGAGCCATTATGAGTGCCCCTAGCTCCAAATCTCTAGATCTGCCACTGTATACCAAGCTACAATATAATTCCCTCTGTTAAGAGCTTGTTTAATGCACAACTTATTTAAAAAATAATTTTTCTCTGTTATCATTTTCAACAACTGGTTGTATTGGTTTAACAATTTTTTTTTAATTTTCTAAAAATCTTTTTTTTTTTCACTTCTCAAACCACATGTTCAATTTTTCTTATATAATCTTTATCAAACATATATATACCCTAAAATTATATTATAATATTGACTAATGGACTTAAAAAACAATTTATAGTAATTTGACAATTGCGAAAATCTCGAGTTTCTAATTAGATAGAATATTTGGCTTGAATTTAATAAGCTCCGACACAACACTCATAGAAGTATATATAGAAATAAATCAAATTAATTCTGCAAAACGTAAAGCAAACAAGTATAAGCATATGTTATGCAAAGTAAAAATATAATATAATAAAATGCTGATAATTCTATACGCAGTATAACTGCTGATAATGGAGATTAATTGTTGTTGTAATTTCTACTAGCTGTTTCACCCGTGCGTTGCACGGGGGATAAAATTTTCAACTAATAACGTTATTGATAGATGTTAATAATATTAACATAAAATCTAAAAAAATAATTCAAATAAAGAATGAGCTACAACAATAAACTTAAAGAATTTAACTTGAAACAATTCTATAAAAATTTCGATAGAATTTCCCCTATATTTCATACTAATCGATCGTACAAATATGCAAGGAGCAACTCATGAAAATCCACACAACTTAATTTACTATTCTCCATAGAATAGTAACTTAATTAACATTTACACCCGTGCTTTGCATGGGATGATAATTCGTGGCAGCAATTGTCATAATAGATTACATTTGCTCATTGTAAGATTAATCTACTTATGTAAACCCAAAATAAAATGACATTAAATGTTATAGTTATTAAAATAACCATACTAAAATAATTCTACTAACATTCGTAGAGCTCATAATTTTTTCTTTAAAATTATTTTACATTTTATTATATGCAATTATAAATTTTGAGAGATATTAATTATTATACATCAGTATGATGTATGTTATTAATAATTAATATATAAATAATAATTTTTAAATTTTAATTATGAAATATAATCAGTATAAATATATATTATAAAAATAACAATGTAGTCAAGATACCCGACATACCCTAAACTGTTTCTTGCCACGCTGGGAAACACTTATCCTCATTCCGACCCATCCTCATTTACTCTGGGTTGAACGCAGATGATATAAGAATTACAAACTTCCATTCCCGTCCCCGTCCCCGCCCCCGCCCCCGCCCCGCTAGAAAATTCTCATCCGTGTCAATGCGCCATCGTGATAGTTTAATACAAAACTTTTGTTTCGACATTTTATTTCTTTAATAAATATATTCTAAATATATTAAACACATATATTAACATATTAGGTATAAACTTACTAATTTAACATATTCGACATATTAAATATTGAATGATTTGATATAACATTTAAATTAATTTGGATAAGACAAATAAATTGAAATATATGTGATTAATACTTAAAATATACAATCTAACTGATTATACTTAAAAATAAAATAAAACATCAACAGGGAAAATTCAGTATAAAATAAATAATTAAAGTAAGTAGGATTCTTAATATTTATTTAAGAGACAGAAATTTAGATAATTATTTAATATAGTTGAAAGCCAATTAAAATATTCTAATTGAGTCTTATAATTTCAATAATTGATTGAGGTGATAGCCAATTGTTTAATAAGAATTCTTAGATTTATTCCCCAGCGAAAGTGATATATTGAACCAAAAATTATTATATAATTATTGGTTCGAGTAGTATCAAAATAAAAAATCATTACTATTTGAATACCTATTTTTGGAGCTTGTTACTTAAAAAAAGAAAAAAAATGGAGCATATCCTTTGAAACACCCGTAATTATACAAAAAAAATATTAGTATTTTGTCGTCGACTATAATTCAAAAGAAATATCATAGAAAATACAAAAACATATGAGAATAAAAAAGCATATTTTCAAAAAAAATGATACTGAAAAAGTAAATAAAGTTAATTAGGGATTAATAATCACTCGAATTACTTTACAATAAGATATAATACCCCAATTGTAAGAATCCGAAATCTTATAGGCGTTAACTTAACTTTATTTTAAAATGCATAAAAAGGTAAATTAATTTCGTAAGCACATTTTTCTTTCCGGTAACAATCTAATTAATTTTAATTATTTTTCATTTTTTGAAATAATTATGTTTCCCCATTTTTAGCAATTTAATTAATTTTGATTAATTTTCGTCTAATAAAACTATCTCAATTTTTATCCAATGAAAATATATCCAATAAAATCTGAGAAACATAATTAATTGTAATTAATTGTAGTATAATTAATTCTAATAAAATCTTATTTTTAGCTAATTCTTTATAGAAATAATTTATTATTTCTAAATAATTATTATTTTAACTGCAATTTTAAGAATTGTATGAATATAATTTTAAAGATATTTTACAATTAAAAAGAGATCTTGCATGTAAAAAGATGTCATTCATTTTTTAGGGATAATCTAGCCAACCATGGAAATGTAACTAATTGTAATTATTATTTATCTTTTCATTAATGTTATATTTCTGTTTTAGCAATATAATTAATTTTGATTAATTTTTTTCCAACGAAATTGTGTCAATTTTTGCCAATTGAAACCAAATCCAATTAAATTGTAACAATATTATTAATTTTAATTAATTGTAATATAATTATTTTTAATTAATTTTTATTTTTAGCTAATTATTTATGAAAATAATTCATTATTTCTGTGATAATCATTTTAATATCGGCCGACTTACTTTACAATAAGATGTAATACCCCAATTCTAAGAATAAAAAATCTTATAGGTATTAACTAAACTTTATGTTAAAATACATAAAAAGATAAATTAATTTCATAAGTATATTTTTCTTTCATGTAGCAATGTAATTAGTTTTAATTATTTTTCATTTTTTGAAATAAAGTTATGTTTCTATTTTAGGAAAATTAGGAAAAATCTAGTCTACAATGGCAGTCTAATTAATTTTTATCTTTATTTATTTTTTAATTAATGTCATTTTTCTGTTTTTGAAATATAATTAATTTTTATTTATTTTCGTCCAAGGAAACCATGTCAATTTTCGCCTACTAAAACCAAGTCCAATTAAATCTTAACAGTAGTATTAATTTTAATTAATTGTAATAGTATTAATTTTAATTAATTGTAATAGAATTCGTTTTTACTAATTTTTATTTTTAGCTAATTATTTATGAAAGGAATTAATTATTTATAAAATAACTATTTTAATATCATCACTTTTAAGAATTGTATGAATTTAATTTTGAAGAAATCTTGTAATTTAAAAGATATATTACAATTTAAAGGGTTTTTTTTTCATTTTTTAGGAAAAAGCCCCAGCAATTTAATGTTTTCTTGCATTTTTCAAATTAATTATATTTTTCCTTTCAACAATGTAATTAATTTTTATCAATCTTTGCCCACTAAACTCATGTCTAACTAAATATTGGCAATAGAATTTATTGTTTTAATTAATAATAGTTTAAATAATCATAGTTAATTTTTGTATTTAATTTAATTATTTCTAAGAAATAATTAGTTCCAAAATAATTGACTTGATAGCCATAATTTTAAGAATTATATGAATCCAATTTAAAAAATATCTTACAATTGAAAAGATATCTTGGAATTTAAAAGATATAAATGTATATTCAATAAATTGATCTTATACATTTATTTTAATATTTTATTTAAAAATTAAATAAATTGTAATTTTTTATCCCATCAAAATTAAATTTTAGTGAAATCACTAATTTTAATTAATTTTCATTCATTAGCTAATTATTATTTTTAAAAATAATAAATTCTTTCTAAAATTAATAAAAGGTTCAAGCTAAGTTTTTAATTTTCATGTTACATATTTATTTTAATTTTTATGTAAAAATTTAATAAATTGTAATTTTTCATCACACAAAAAATAAAATTTTATAGAAATCGCTAATTTTAATTAACTTTTATTCTTTAGCTTATTATTTATAAAAATAATTGATTGTTTCTAAAATTAATTATTGGGTCCAACCTTATTTTTAATTTTTTTAGTACCCATTGGGGATCATAGTAGTGAATTTTGTCTCAAACTTGAGCAAGCTGCTGGTAAGTTTTTTTTTTTGTGTAAAACTTTAATGAATCGTAATTTTATAGTGTAAAAAAAATTGAATCTTAGTAAGATTGTTAATTTTAATTATTTTTTGTTTCTTATTTAATTATTTACAAAAATAATTAATTATTTCTGATCTTATTTTTTAATTTTAATGTTAAACCTTTATTTGAATTTTTATGCAAAAATTTAATCAAATGGTAATTTTTTATGGCATAAAAATTAAATCTTAGTAAAAACTGTTAATTTTAAATAATTTTATTTTTTAAATACCAAAATTATGAAAAAACAATCAGTTAAAAATTCATTCCAATTCTCGGAACACCCTTATATTGTTCGACACATAAATATATATTAATTGAAGATTTTATAGAAAAAAAATTGAAATTTGTAATATTTGAAACAAAAATATATAATACTTTTCCCAATAAACTAAATTACAACTAATAATAACAGAAGCTGATGAGGTAACAAATTAAATTTGTAATTTGTTATTGAAGTTTGGATGTTAAAGTGTAAAATAATGAAATATCTTATTATATTTGAATTTTACACACAAACATCAATTAAGTGTCGTAACAAATTATCAAAAATTTTTAATCTTATTACATCAGTAGTCATTAATCTATATTAATATCAATTTATATTTAAGTTGGGTACTAATTTATATATTTGGGGTAAACCTTTTTTTTTTTAAAAAAATAAAAATTTATATATTGATAGTATACTTGTTTTAAAGCTCCCATCAAGTTGAGCAAAATAGAATCACAAATTATTATGTTTTATACGTAAAAAAAAAGAGGAAATGATAGAGAGAATATTTAGATATTATGAGATGGGGTAAAGTATGGTAGAAATAATTAAATAAAATCTCTATACATTAATATTAATATATTAGGGAAAAAATAAAAGAGAGTTGGATATGGATTAGGAAAGAAAAAATAAAAAGAGAGTTTATTTTAAGCGGGAACACGGATTTACGACAATAAAAAATATAATAAGAAAAAAGCCTCATTTTCTATATATATAAATTATTCTATATATAGATAGAAGTTTATATTAGGCAAATTCAATAAGCGGGAAAAATTAGGAATGTGTTTTGGAGGGAAAAAAGACTACTTTTATATATAATATAGATTAAAAAAAATCGTAAAAGAAAATGTAAAGCATCCAAAACGAAAAATTTAAATTTCGAGGAAGGGTGGCTCAAGAAACTCGATTAGATCATAGATAGAAGTCGTTATTATATCATTAACATTATCAACTAAAATTGAGCCCAAAACGGGAATTCTGTTACACTGTTGCAACCCCATCCCACCATATATACCCCACGCCAGGGACGGATTCAGGAAATTCGTTGAGCTAGATCGGCCTATCAAGTACTCGTAGCTTTCACCAAATAACGTACGGCCTTAGCGTTTCCCAAATTCCGCCACCCCTTGCGGTAATCACACCAAGTAAGCATTTGTTGGACGAAGAAAGCCAAGTAAGAAAAAATTGACACACAAAAGCTAGAATAGGACGAATCTATGAGATCTTTATTGCTTTATAACTTCTTGGATAGTTACAAATGAAGGGCAATAACCCTATTTATAGTTCTCATCTCATTTGAATGGATAGTGGTGATCAATTTGATCTAGCGGCCTACATTTATCATCTATAATCCTTTACAATTCTCTAAAAAATATCTAAAATATTTACATGATATTTACAAGGGATTATTCTAGATACAAGACTTAGAATATTCTACGTCTTGTGTAGAAACTTTCCAGAGAATTCTAATTGTATTTCCAACAAATCTGTGTTTAGAACCTTTTAAAAAGCCTCGGGTGTGACAAGTCATTGACCGTTGACCGCCGTTGACGATCGTTGACTAATGATATAAATAATTATTAATATAGACATAAATGCACCAAAATATAAAGAAATCATATAATATTATTAAAATATAATCTACTAAACCCCAAAATAATAAAAGAAAGAATTTAATGCTATTTCAGGTTTGAATTGAGACTTCATTTTGTTGTCAATAAGTGTTAAATTTTGTATTAAACTAGAAGTAATAGTTGGATTAGATATTACATTTAGGTTGAAAAGGATGTTTCATAACTTGTAAATCAATTTCATAACACATAAAATGTGCAAAAATATATTAAAATCTCAAAAAAAGAAAGAAAGAAAGAAAGAAAGAATTGGAAAAAGAACTTAAACAACAATTATCCGTTCAAATCAATAATTAACTAAACTAATTATTAACTAAATCCTTAATATAAAAGAAAAATAATCAACAAAGATCCACTATTGATTCAGTTTCAATACTAAACTAACTAAACTAAATGAAGGACTTTAAATAAAAAATTAACTAACCATACCCTAGTTCTCCTTTATACTAAATAGTTAAATCAAAATTAAGTTTAAGCTAAACCTTAGATAAACTAAATTAATTTCATTAGCGTAAAATTCAAATCAACTACAAAGTAAGAGAAATAGGGTGTGTTAGGGAATATAGTATAATGGTTTTTAAAGGTATTTAATGTAAAAGAGGGAGAGAATGCGTGGAGTTGAGTGGTTGAGATTTGTGGATGTGATTGATTTAGAGTAAATAAAGAATGGATAAAAAATTTATAAAAAGTGATAAAAATTGAAAAAAATAGTTGAAAAACGGGGGCATAATAACACAAAATAAAATAGACGTGAAAAATAACCTTTAACAATTCAATTTCAAGTACATAAATTGAATTCCGAGACGCACGCAGAGAGAAGCCTGAAGGATGAGTTGGGTTTGTTGATATTAGGCCCCCATTTTTCTAGCATAAAAGTCCACAAAAATGGCCCAATTTAAAATGAAAAACACCCAAACCCTGCCGTATTCATCTTCTTGGTACGATCTCTGGTTTTCTGTGCATCTGCCGGTGAGTATAGAGAACTTCCTGCGGATCCAGCACGCGCTGCCGCGAAGCCTCGACAGGTGCTGGATCCGCCACTGGCCCACGACACTCCACACCGCTCCACTTCTCCTTGTTTCTCCTCGCAGTCTCTCTCAGAATTCAGCAATGGATATCAACTTTGAACCAGTCCATGGCGATGGATTCCAAATCGAAATTGGATACTTCGACACAGTGCTAGAAATAAAAGAAAAAATCCAAAAGCTCAAAGCAATCCCGGTATCCAAACAAACCCTAGTCTTCAACGGCAACGTTCTACAAGACGAACTCAACATCCACCACTCCAACATTCTCGACCAGTCCCGCATTCAGCTTCTCATAGCCGGCGAGCTTCCTCAGACCAAGATCCGCCTCCTCGTCAAAACCCCATCATCAAAATCCGGCATAACAATCGAAATGGACGTCAAAGAAACCATCAAACGGCTCAAAGAGAAAATCCAAGAAATGGAGGGCGTACCTATCAACAAATTGATCATCCATGCAAATGGGGTTGAATTAAACGACGGAAAATCGGTTCAAGATTGTGAGCTTTCGGATAATTCGGAGGTGGAAGTCAGTTTCCGGTCGGCTGCTTTACCGGTGGGAACCACTTCGTCGGGGTCATCGGGAAGCATGGGCAGTGGATCGAGGAAATTGAGGATTATCGTTGTGACGAGATGTGGGAAGAAACGGGTTCCAATTGAAGTGAATTCTTGGGATAATGTTGGGGAGATGAAGAAGATACTACAGAGTCTGAATGAACAGTTGCAATTGGATCTTCCACAAGAAGGATATTTCTTCATTTATAAACAAAATGTGATGGATGATGATCGATCTTTTAGGTGGCACCAAGTAGGGCAAGGTGATACTATTGAGATCTTCAACGGAAGTATTTCTGGTGGGCCTTAAATTTCTTGTTTGATTTGAAGAAATTTTTAGAGACCGTGATTAGGAGTAGAAGCATATTCGAGATAACAAGATGAAAAAGTTTACTTCAAATTAGATAATGATTGTCGCAACTATTCTAGAGTCTGTTCTTTGATTGATTGTTACCTTGATCATTAGGTATAGATCAGATTGTGTATTCAAATTGATTTAGACAGACGCGCATGTAGTTTCTACCAACACTAAATAATTTTCACTATTATCATGAATTCAGCTCTAAAAATGCTATTGAATTTTAAATTTGCTTCAAAATTTTTATTATAATAAGGGTGTGTTTGATTGTAAAATTGGAAAATAGTTAGAAGGAAAACGTTTTTCGAGTAAATGAATTCCGAGGAAAAGGATTTTTAGGGAAAATGATAGTTGTAATTGTTTGATTGCATTAATTTGCAATGTGGAAAATATTGTTATTTTCCTTGTTTTTGTGGTTTTTTTATGACATTTGATATTTTTTCTTATCTTTATGGTTAAAGCAAATTGTTTATTAAAAAAAAAAGAAAAGAAGCAAAATTTTGCATGGAAAACCAAATCCAACATTTAGGTGGGAATTCACTTTCCTTCAAATCATGGAAAACTGGTCACGTGAGGGAAAAGATTGGAGATTTTTTCCAGGAAAAGTTTTGGCTATCACACACCTCTAAAGTGGGAAAATGGTGGAAAAATCTTATTTTTTCCAGGAAAAGCTCCCAATCAAACACACCCTAAGGGTATGTTTGATTGCAAAGCCGAAAAATGGTTGGAAGAAAAATGTTTTCCGGGTAAATGAATTCTGGGAAAAGGTTTTCCAGGAACATGGTAGTTGTAGGTATTTGATTGAATTAATTTGAAAGTTAGAAAATGATGTTATTTTCCTTATTTTTGAGTATTTTTAATGAAATTTGATCATTTTCCTTATCTTTATGGTTAAAGTAAATTGTTCAATAAAAAAAAGTGCCAAACTTTTCCCCAAAAACAAAAACTACCTCCCCCCAAGGAAAACGTTTTCCTTCAAAATAAGGAAAAGAACGGAAATTGAAAAAAAGCTGAAAAATGTTTCCCAAAAAAAAATTGCAATCAAACAGTTAAGGATGGAAAAAAAAAGTTGGAAAATAATTTTTTCTCAAAAGAAAAAGAGTAAATCAAACACACTCTAAGTGTAAACTACATTTTACATCTCAGTTCTTTCAGCAAATCAAGGCTAGCACCAGGTGCGAGTTCCCACCCAAATGACGGAAAAAAAATGACAATACAAAAAGTGTATCTATATAATATATAAAGAAGTGATTTTGGCGTTTTTCCCGCCTAAAATCATCTTTACAAGTCCCAATGCCCTCTTTACACATCTTTCTCCTTTCATTTTTTTATATTTAATATTTAATGGCTACACAGTTGCATTTATAGCAGCCATGTAATATTTTTGATCAAGGAGCCTAATCGCTCCCTTGGTCACCACGCTGCCATTAAGGCAGTGCTGCTGGAGCGTGGCCAGGTATCAATTCCCTGACCACGCGCATTAATTATTTTTTTTTTGTTTTTCCATTTTTTCTTTTTTGGGTCTTTTCTTTTCTTTTTCTTTTTTTCTCTCTTTCTTTATCTTTTCATTTCTTTTTAAGTGGAGAAGAATCCTATATCGAAAATTTATGAAATGATATAGGATTTTTTATCTATAAAAGAAGGTTAAATTTCTTATTACGGCAATGATTTGGGCCTGAGCAATCGGGCTCATATATACAACTATTAAAAAGTTGTTCTAAAATATATTTCAATATTATTTTATTTTTATATTTATTTTTCTGTTTTCTTTACCCTCTCTTTCTAAACGGGATGATTTAGGTCTTAATAATCGGGCATATATATAGAACTATTAAAAAGTTTGGTAAAAATATTTCAATATAATTTTATTATTTTATTTTCATTTTTATTTTTTTTCTCTCTTTCTTTATCTTTTCCTTTCTTTTTAAGTGGAGAAGAATCCCACATCGAAAATTTATGAAATGATATAGGATTTCTTATCTATAAAAGGAGGTTAAATTTCTTATTACGGCAATGATTTGGGCCTGAGTAATCGGGCTCATACATGCAAGTATTAAAAAGTTATTCTAAAATATATTTCAATATTATTTTATTTTTATATTTATTTTTCTTTTTTTTTACCCTTTTTTTCTAAATGAGATGATTTGGGTCTTAATAATCGAGCATATATATAGAAGTATTAAAACGTTTTGTAAAAATATTTCAATATAATTTTATTATTTTATTTTCATTTATCTTTTTATTTATCTTTTTCTTTTTCTTTTCCTTTCTTTTTAAGTGGAGAAGAATCTCACATAAAAAATTTATGAAATGATATAGGATTTCTTATCTATAAAAGGAAGTTAAATTTCTTATTACGGCAATGATTTGGGCCTGAACAATCGGGCTCATACATGCAAGTATTAAAAAGTTGTTCTAAAATATATTTCAATATTATTTCATTTTTATATTTATTTTTCTTTTTTTTTGGTCCTTTTATGGGTTTTTTTTAAAAATTGTATTTCGTATTTTTTTTTCTCTTTCTTTTTTTTTAAGTGGGAGAAAAATACCACATCAAAAGTTAATAAAATAATGAGGGATTTCTCATCAATAAAAGGAGGTTAAGTTCCTTAATATGACAATGATTTGGGCCTTAATAATTGGGTCTATATATACAATGTATTAAAAAGTTTTTTGAAAAGTTTTCAAGTTTATTTTATTTTATTTATTATTATTATTATTATTTTACGTTTCATTTTTTCATTTTCTTTCTAAGGGGAAGAAGAGTCCCCACATCAAAAGTTGATAAAAGGAGAATAAAAAAAATTATCATATTATTATTACAACATTGGAACTGTGGTTTGTGGAAATTTTCTTAAAACATATTTTATCTTCACATTTAAGTTATAGTATCAAAATTAAATTATTAATACATTTTGTTGGAGAATTACCGACTTGTTTCTTTTTAAAATATTTTTTTGGTTCTCTAAAATTAAATTATTATTTATATTGCATTTATTTAAAAATATATATATTATATACATTTATGAGCACATGCTCTTCGTTATTAACAATTACTTAAATTTATTGATATTTTTTTAAAAAAATTCTGTTTTTCTTGGTTTTTTCTTTTTCCTTTCTTACTTTCTAAGTAGAAGAAGAGTTACACATTGAAAGTTTAATAAATGAGGAGAGGTTGCGTGCCTTTATGTAACAATGATTTTGGCATTAGTAATCGGATCTATATATAAGTACTAAAAAAATTGATAATATTTCGATATTATTTTATTTTTATTTTTTTCCTTTTATTCGTTTCTTTAAATTGTATTTTTCTTAATTATTTTTTACGCGGTCCATATGAATCCCACATCAAAACTTGATAAAGAAGATAGGATATTATGGCCTATAAAAGATTGAGTTTTGTTTATTCAGGTGGAGTAATCATTGAGCCTTAGCAATTGAGCTTATATTTATGTAAATCAATCATTGGGGATTAGCAATTAGTTTTGGTGATAATTTGTAATAAGATAATGCGATTAAATTACTTTTATTTCATGATTTTCATATTTTATATTTTAATTGATATTTTTTATAATTAAGAAAAATACAATTTTTAGACAGTAAAAGATTCCCGTGCATCGCACGGGTAATAGACTAGTTCCAACAATTAGTGCTGAGTTGTATATAAGTTGGTGGATGTACAATGGTAGAACACCAGAATACGATAATCTTTTGAATTTCATTGCGGTTCTCACACCAAAGAGGATCTCTAATGGGATGCGAATCGGGGAGATGATTTGGACGAAAGAGGAAGAGAGAAGATGATTATTTTAATCATTGATGAATAGAAAGATATATAGGAAAAAAAGAGAGTGAAAAGTGAAAGGAGAAGGGAGAGAAAGAAACAAATTAAAAAATAATGATAAAATAATAGTGGAAGATATAAAGTTGAATGTGAATTTTAGATATTACACGTGAAATGATGAAGAGAAAGTGGGAAAATAATAGAAAAATATAGATTAATAAATAGAAAATAGTTGGACCCATTTTTTATTGTATGTATCTCTCACTTCCAAAATTATGCTAAGTTGGATGTGTGATAAGTGTTAGAAAAGCACTTAAATAACTCTTCTATTTTACGTATTTATGTATTTTATTTGTATTATATGTTTATTTTTATGTGTTTTCCTTTTATTGTGTGTTTAGAGTCACAAGAAATCAAAAGGAGCCAAAATGGATAAAAACGGAGCGAAAACGGAACTTGGGACCGAAATGCAAGCAAATTCAAAGATGGAGGGCCTCCGATGCAATTTTATGAAAAGTTGTTTTTACAATTTTTCTTGTGCCAGTATCAAAGAATATCAAAAGAGGATTTCCACATTTTTGTCGAATCCCAAATCGGAGTTTCCTAGTGAAAGTTATGGCCATTTGAAGAGAAAGGACAAAGCGTAAAAAATCAGCAGCTCGAATTTACTGGCGCAGTTCAGTAATTTGACCATAACTTTTGCTACAAAATTCGGCTTGACCTGCACTTTATATTGTTGGAAAGGAAACTCAGAGGGCTACAACTTTGATGTTGACCTCTTCAAATAATTCGGATCATATCATGGTCAAAAATGGGAAAAACCGAGAGTGATGTGAATGGAGGATTTCTTGGGCCATGTTTTGGTAGAAAATTCATAACTTTCTACTAAAATATCAAAAAAAGGAAATTCCAATTGCACAATTCAGCCAAGATGCTTACCTATACCATGATACAATATTTGAACTAATGGAGCAATTTAAGATCATGATTTGGTGGTTACCAATTAGTGGAATCATAATGGAGTAGTTGTACAATTGTTTATTATGTTTTCTTGTGAAATTTTGCCTATAAATAGAGGCATTTGTAAGGAAGGAAATACACAACTTAGTGGAAGAGAATTAGCTAGTAGTTCTCTCCAACTCTCTCTTCAATAAAAATTTTCTTCTTCATTTGTTCTTAGTTTTAGCTTGAAGATTTTAGCTTTTCATATTCCGGCAGATCAATTCTTCGCTAAGTTCTCTTTTCCCTTTTATTTCTCTATTTATTTCTTAGTATTTATTTACTTGTTTACTATATTTTGCATAATCTATCATATAGTGGTGGTGATACAAGGCGAACACTCGCTAAAAAGTATGAAACCCCGCAATTATGAGTAGTTAAGACTTTTTTATATAGTTCGAGGGGGACGTTGTGTTCAACTAACATGTTGTTATCTTTTCTAACTCTTTAGTAACGTTTTAGCTATTCCTCTACTTCAATTTGTTGATTTGTTATGCTTGTAAACCCGTTTTTGAGTTTATTTGATTATTGCATTCACCTTGGCCAATTGAATCAATTAATCTTTAAATTCAAGTTACTTGCTAGGATTGAAACTTTTGATCCGTAATTGTCATTAGATTCCAATCCAAAGTAGAAAATGAATATCGTGCATATTTATTAACAAATCATCTTAGATGCATTAATTCGAGCTTGTGAAATTATTCATCTAATTCAACTCATTCTTCTCGTTTATTTCATACTAGCTTTGCATTAAATCCTAAGAGCTTGTTTAGGGTTATCCAATAGCTAGATGTTAAGTTAAAGAGTTTACTTTTTACTTAATACACTTAAGGAAGAATTCGTTAATCAGAGCTTCTTGGTTAATTGAGAGTTGATAAATTGAAGAAGGAATAGTAACATGTTGCATGGGAAAGATAAACACAAGTGGTTGACACAACCGAACCCGAGAACTAGATATTTATTTCAATTGTTTTATTTGATCTTATCTTTTGTCATTTGATTTTCATTCAAAATTCTCAAAACCCCCACTTTCCTATATTAATTGATAAAGACAACTAGATTAAGCACCGTTCCTCTTGGGTTGGACCATTACTTACCACTTCTACATTAATTTGTAGTTTTGAAACCGAGTAAGGAAATAAAATTAAACTTTGGAGCGCCGCGACACGCCCCACCAATGTGACGCCCCGTTCATTTTCCGTACGAATATGTGATGTTGATGACGTCATTTTGGTGTGTCTTGCATGTTCAATGTTGTCATATGTCGTTATATGTGTTTAGAAGTGTTTTGAGGTGTATATCCGGTCATGAATGGTTTTCGGGTCGTTAAGGGTACGTCGGGGGCAAGATGCAGAAAAATGGTGCATTACGGCCGTAAGGTCATGATTTACGGCCGTAAGGGTCGCATGATACGGCCGTAAGTCTGCACAGTCCAAGGTGCTTCAAGATGTAGAGAGTTCATTACGGCCGTATGGGATATGATACGGCCGTATCTCAGGAGTTACAGCCATAAGAAGGTGTATTTACGGCCGTAAGTGTCAACGTGAAACATGCTCCATATTTACAGAGAGTTCATTACCGCCGTATGGGGTCCTAGTACGGCCGTATGGTCTATGAGTTACGGCCGTAAGACATATGATACGGCCGTAAGTGACCAGGATGCTAAATCACAGAGACGATGTTACGGCCGTATGAAAGTTTGTTACGGCCGTATTATGGAATTACGGCCGTAATTTAGTGAGTTACGGCCGTAACTGGTAAGTCGGCAGAATGGTATTTAGGTCAACAGAAGCCTTTTTTTGGGGTGTTTTCTTCATGAGCTCGACCCTAAACCCCCAAAAAGCCATTTTTATCATTTACAAGGTCTTCAACTTGGGTATAAGTAAGGGCTTGCTTGTGGTCTTGTTGAGTTGAGTGATTGGTGAAGGTTGAAGTGAAGAAGTGCTCATCTCCTTGGTTCTTTTCCACTCTAGTAAGGTGGGTATTAGATGTATTAATGATACCAAGGGTAAGTAGAGGTAGAAAGTGCTATATATAGGTAGGAAGTTCTATATAGATATATATACCTCTTGAGATGTATATGTATAGCATGATTTATGTGTTCCTCTCCTTGCTCATGTTCTAGAGCCTAGGGTTTATGTGATGCTTGAGATGATATATGATGTTGATGTTTTATGTAAGTGCTTATATGTTGATATCACCTGAGTAGAATCACCGGAAGTAGAGGTAACGGAAAGGTTAGCTATTTGTACTTGTTATGTTTGCGAACATGGTCATAAAGTGTGAATGTAACGTTGCTTACCAAGTGATTACACCTATGTAAAGTTATGTCTAGTCTCACGGGGAAAAGGCCCCGCAAGAGGATTGAGGCTTTTGGCCGTCTCACGGGCGAAGCCCGCATGAGGATTGAGACAATTGGGCCATATATGTTATGTTATGTTGGCGTCGGTGTATCCACTTGAGAAGCAACGGGGCCCAATACATGAGTGTGACATGCATTGCATTTAACGATATGCCCACTGAGTCTTTGGGACTCATTAGGTTCTCGTTTATGTTCTCACTATAGGTACGTCCGGGCAGACACGCAGCTCGGGTGACGGTAGGGAAACCTCTCGGGATTGACGTGTGAGAGAGTGTGGCTGGGGAAGAAGAAAGATGCTCAAGATCCTGTAATTATGCTTTCGAAATGAACACGGGCAATGTTTTGGTTGTATTTTGTAAATGACAAACAATTCGAAAAATGTAAATCACCACCCGTGTTGTTTTGTGTACTGTTATTGTAGCGTCGAGTCTAGTTCCGCAACTCTAATGTCGTAGGGTTTAGATTGGGCGTTATAGGATGGTATCAGAGCAGCATGCTTTCCCTCTTCCCTAACCACGTGAGGATTTCTCCGCTACACCGAGCTGTGAGTTGGCTTGTATATGTGCTTTGATATATCTATTGGTTGTATGTGTTCTCATGTGATGTGTACGGGCACTTTTGTGATGGGGATGAGTATATGAGTTATGGATGTTATTGTGTCTTTAGATGGCGGATAATGATCAGGCTGCAGTTATTGAACGGTTGACTCGGTTGGTGGAACAACAGTCTCAGATGATGCAGCAGATGATGACGAATCAGAACAGTGGAAGTGGAAGTAATGCAAATGCAAGTAATGCAGTCAATGGATCGGGGGTTGATAGCACAAAAGAGGATAGGGATAAGGAGTTAGCCACGGATCGCTTTCGGCGTTTGAACCCTCCAATCTTTGAGGATGCGAAGGATCCAGTTGATGGGGAAAATTGGATTCAAACAATGGAGCGTATGTTTGAGTATGCTCATATTCCTGAGTCCGAGCAAGTGAACTGCGCTACGTTTATGTTGCGGGGATCGGTTGGATTTTGGTGGGATACCGTCAGGCAGGGAGAAACAGTCCCCGTTGTTGCTTGGACGGACTTTTGTACACGGTTTCGGAATAAGTATTTCTCTGATGCTGCTAAGAATGAGAAGCTTGATGAGTTCATCCGGTTACAGCAGGGTAACATGTCAGTGAATGAGTACAGTAAGAAATTTGATGAGTATGCTCGGTTTGCCACACATATGGTAGATGTTCCGGCGAGGAAGATTGCACGATTTATCTCGGGGTTGAAGCCCGAATTGGCTCGAGATGTTCAACTGGCGAGTGCCGCCACGGCAAGTTATGGGGATATTGTCAAGCGCGCATATGTGGCAGAACGGGCAGAGGTTAGGATAGTGCAAGCCCGTTCAGTTGTGAGTCACTCAAGTCAGGCCATGCAATCGACTCAAGGGCAATCGTATTCCTCACAGAGCTCCTCGGCTAGTAATCGCGGAAGAGGCATGAACTATCGTGGACGAGGGAGAAACAACAAGAGACCGGCCAACAATGCTTCTTCATCTCGTCCACCGGCAAAGAAAGGCTCGAATTTTTCGACGCCTCCTCCGACGTGCCAAACTTGTGGGAAGACGCATTGGGGGCAGTGTTACTTCGGCACTAACCGATGTTATCGATGTGGTAAAGAGGGACACATGAGCCGGGAATGTCCAGATGCTCGAGATCAAGTGGTTTCACAACTTCCTCCATCCCAACCGGCCGGACGTGTCTTTGCTTTAGGACATTCGGAGGGGTCAGAGAGGGCTGATGTTATTGCAGGTATCGTTTATGTTTCGACTTTACCTGCTTATGCTTTGTTTGATTCCGATGCTACGCATTCTTTTATATCTACTTCGTATGCTCAACGGAATGGTATGCGTTCGGAGTCCTTGTGGTCTTCTCTTGAGGTCATTATGCCCTCGAGACAAAATCAATGTGCCCTGCAATATTTTCCGGCTGTTCCTATCCATGTTAAGGGTCACGAAACCTCTATTGATTTGATTGCTCTGGATCTTCGAGATTTTGATGTAATTCTCGGTATGGATTGGTTAACATGTTTTGGGGTGATGTTGGATTGCCCTAAGCGAGCGTTGAAATTCCCCACGAGTGAACCGATTGTATTTCCAAGGTTGGAAAGCTCACGAAGGGTCATTATCTCAACAATGAAAGCACGGAAGTTAATTAGTCAAGAATGTCAAGCGTATGTAGTCACATTGTATCATATGAAGACCGAAGAACCGATGATGCCGTCCTCAGTTCCGATTGTTCGGGAATTTCTAGATGTGTTTCCCGAAGATCTCCCCGGATTGCCTCCATCTCGGGAGATTGAGTTTGTGATTGAGCTTGTACCGGGTACCTTACCTATCTCCAAGACTCCTTATCGTATGGCGCCTTCAGAACTGAAAGAGCTCCGAGTCCAGTTGGATGATTTGATCCGAAAAGGGTTTATAAAACCAAGCACTTCACCATGGGGTGCGCCGGTTTTATTTGTCAAGAAGAAAGATGGGACGATGCGGTTGTGTATTGACTATCGAGAGTTGAATAAGGTGACGGTGAAGAACAAGTATCCACTACCGCGTATTGATGAGCTTTTGGATCAACTTTAGGGTTCAGCAATCTATTAGAAGATTGATTTACGTTTTGGATATCATCAGTTGCGGATTAGAGAGGAGGATATTCCAAAGTTGGCCTTTAGTACTCGATATGGTCATTTTGAATTCCTTGTTATGCCCTTTGGACTTACTAATGTGCCGTCGGCCTTTATGGATTTGATGAATCGTGTGTTCAAACCGTATCTTGATCAGTTTGTAATTGTATTCATTGATGATATTTTGATTTACTCTAAGACCCGGGAAGAACATGAGAAGCACCTCCATATTGCCTTGCAAACCCTTCGAGACGAGAAATTATACGCCAAATTCTCGAAGTGTGAGTTTTGGGTCGAACATGTGATGTTCTTGGGACATGTTATCATGAAAGAAGGTATTGCTGTTGATCCTAGTAAGATAGAAACAGTATTGGGATGGCCACAACAACACCCACCGACGTACGGAGTTTTGTAGGATTGGTCGGGTATTATCGTCGGTTTGTTGCGGACTTCGCCAAACTTGCTTCTCCATTGACGCATTTGACAGGGAAGAATGTCCCCTTCAGGTGGATGGAGGAGTGTGAGAGGAGCTTCCAAGAATTGAAGACTCGCCTCACTACAGCGCCTATCTTCGCTATTCCCGATAGCTCAGGGGTCTTCACCATCTATAGTGACGCGTCTCATCAGGGGCTTGGGTGTGTCCTGATGCAGAATGAGAGAGTGATCGCCTATGCTTCACGCCAACTGAAGAGTTATGAACAAAAGTATCCCACACATGATTTGGAGTTGGCAGCGATAGTGTTTGCCTTGAAGATCTGGCGTCATTATTTTTATGGCGTACGGTGTGAGATTTATACAGATCACAAGAGCTTGAAGTATTTCTTCTCACAGAAAGACCTTAACATGCGTCAACGTCGTTGGTTAGAGCTTGTGAAAGATTATGATTGTTCTATTCACTACCATCCGGGAAAGGCAAATGTGGTTGCAGATGCATTGAGTCGAAAGGCGCCAAAGCAAAGGTCAAAGGAGTTACAAGAGGAAATGGAAACTTTCGATTTGGAGATTTTAGCGCCGGACGAGGCCCGATTGGCAGTTATGTCCATTCAATTGACTTTGATTGAGCGTATCAAAGAAGAGCAAGAAACCGATGCTTGGGCTTGTAAGGTGAAGAAGAGATTGAATGAGAAGCCAAATCCGGATTTTCAAATACAACAAGGGCTTCTCAAGTATAAGGACCGCCATTATGTTCCAGTGGCAAAGGAGTTACGGCAAGAAATCTGTTAAGAAGCTCATATGACACCCTATACTGTTCATCCGGGTTCGACCAAGATGTATAAAGGAGTAAAGGCACTTTACTGGTGGCCTGGCATGAAACGGGATATAGCCGAGTATGTGGGGAGGTGTCTAGTGTGCCAACAAGTGAAAGCCGAACATCAAAGGTCGGTGGGACCGTTACAACCACTCCCAATACCGGAATGGAAGTGGGATGAAGTAACAATGGATTTCGTAAGTGGTTTACCGCGGACAAGTAAAGGAGCGGACGGTATTTGGGTTATTGTTGATCGACTTACTAAATCAGCGCATTTCCTGCCTGTGAAGATGACGTACCGTATGGAACAATTAGCTCAGTTATATGTTCAGGAAATTGTTCGGCTACACGGCGTACCAGTCGCAATTACATCTGATCGTGACCCTCGGTACTTATCTCATTTCTGGAAGGAGTTACAGTCAGTTTTGGGGACAAAACTTCAGTTTAGTACTGTTTTTCATCCGCAAACAGATGGGCAGACGGAGCGGACGATCCAAACACTAGAGGATATACTACGTGCTTGTGTTTTGGAGTTTCCCCAAAGTTGGGATCGTCATCTTCCTCTGGTCGAGTTTGCTTATAACAATAGTTACCATTCCTCGATAGGCATGCCACCATATGAAGCGTTGTACGGGCGAAAGTGTAGATCTCCTCTACATTGGGATGACGTTGGGGAGATGAAAGTGTTGCGAACGGAGATGATACAAGAGATGCTTGCCGCACTGGAGAAGATTAAGCAACGCATGAAAGTCGCCCAGGATCGACAGAAGAGTTATGTTGATCATCGACGTCGACCACTGGAATTTGCTATCGGCGAGAAAGTGTTCGTTCGCATTTCACCAATTAAAAGGCTATTCCGGTTCGGCAAACGCGGCAAACTTACACCGCGTTATATTGGACCGTACGAAATCCTTGATCGAGTCGGAGAGGTTGCCTACCGATTGAAGTTACCGATGCACATGGATCGGATCCACAATGTATTTCACGTCTCCATGTTACGGAAATATGTGCCAGATCCGAATCATATCCTGCCAGACCCTCCATTGGATTTGCAGCCCGATTTGTCTTACGAGAAAAGACCCGTTCGAATCGTCGGCCGAAGTATCAAACAGTTACGAGGGAAGCACATTCCTCTTGTTCGTGTACTCTGGCAGAGCGCAACTATGGAAGAGGAAACGTGGGAACGAGAGGAAACTATGGAGCAAAACTACCCCGAACTCTTTACAGGTAAATTTCGAGGACGAAATTTATTTAAGGAGGGCGATTGTGACGCCCGTTCATTTTCCGTACGAATATGTGATGTTGATGACGTCATTTTGGTGTGTCTTGCATGTTCAATGTTGTCATATGTCGTTATATGTGTTTAGAAGTGTTTTGAGGTGTATATCCGGTCATGAATGGTTTTCGGGTCGTTAAGGGTACGTCGGGGGCAAGATGCAGAAAAATGGTGAATTATGGCCGTAAGGTCATGATTTACGGCCGTAAGTGGGTCGTTACGGCCGTAAGGGTCGCATGATACGGCCGTAAGTCTGCATAGTGCAAGGTGCTTCAAGATGCAGAGAGTTCATTACGGCCGTATGGGATATGATACGGCCGTATCTCAGGAGTTACGGCCGTAAGAAGGTGTATTTACGGCCGTAAGTGTCAACGTGAAACATGCTCCATATTTACAGAGAGTTCATTACCGCCGTATGGGGTCCTAGTACGGCCGTATGGTCTATGAGTTACGGCTGTAAGACATATGATACGGCCGTAAGTGACCAGGATGCTAAATCACAGAGACGATGTTACGGCCGTAGGAAAGTTTGTTACGGCCGTATTATGGAATTACGGCCGTAATTTAGTGAGTTACGGCCGTAACTGGTAAGTCGGCAGAATGGTATTTAGGTCAACAAAAGCCTTTTTTTGGGGTGTTTTCTTCATGAGCTCGACCCTAAACCCCCAAAAAGCCATTTTTATCATTTCCAAGGTCTTCAACTTGGGTATAAGTAAGGGCTTGCTTGTGGTCTTGTTGAGTTGAGTGATTGGTGAAGGTTGAAGTGAAGAAGTGCTCATCTCCTTGGTTCTTTTCCACTCTAGTAAGGTGGGTATTAGATGTATTAATGATACCAAGGGTAAGTAGAGGTAGAAAGTGCTATATATAGGTAGGAAGTTCTATATAGATATATATACCTCTTGAGATGTATATGTATAGCATGATTTATGTGTTCCCCTCCTTGCTCATGTTCTAGAGCCTAGGGTTTATGTGATGTTTGAGATGATATATGATGTTGATGTTTTATGTATGTGCTTATATGTTGATATCACCTGAGTAGAATCACCGGAAGTAGAGGTAACGGAAAGGTTAGCTATTTGTATTTGTTATGTTTGCGAACATGGTCATAAAGTGTGAATGTAACGTTGCTTACCAAGTGATTACACCTATGTAAAGTTATGTCTAGTCTCACGGGGAAAAGGCCCCGCAAGAGGATTGAGGCTTTTGGCCGTCTCACGGGCGAAGCCCGCATGAAGATTGAGACAATTGGGCCATATATGTTATGTTATGTTGGCGCCGGTGTATCCACTCGAGAAGCAACGGGGTTCAATACATGAGTGTGACATGCATTGCATTTAACGATATGCCCACTGAGTCTTTGGGACTCATCAGGTTCTCGTTTATGTTCTCACTATAGGTACGTCCGGGCAGACACGCAGCTCGGGTGACGGTAGGGAAACCTCTCGGGATTGACGTGTGAGAGAGTGTGGCTGGGGAAGAAGAAAGATGCTGAAGATCCTGTAATTATGCTTTCGAAATGAACACGGGCAATGTTTTGGTTGTATTTTGTAAATGACAAACAATTCGAAAAATGTAAATCACCACCCGTGTTGTTTTGTGTACTGTTATTGTAGCGTCGAGTCTAGTTCCGCAACTCTAATGTCGTAGGGTTTAGATTGGGCGTTACATTGGATCCAATTGAAGGTATATTATTGATGATGCTCCAAGGTCATCTCCAATGTCCTTGTCAATTGCCAATATGCATTTTAAAGAGAGATGGGAATAAGAAAAGTGAATGGATCCCATATTTTTTCAATTTTCTATTTTTTAATTACTTTTTCTCATTTATCCCTCTTTTCTCTATTTTTCTTCATAAATTCTCCTGCTATATTTAAAAATAAATAACCGTCTAGAATTCTTCCACTTCTATTTTATTATTACTTTTTAATTTATTTATATCTCTCTCATCTTTTTCACTTTTCTGGATCAAGGTGGCTGCTTGATACAAAATAGACCACATAAACTATATTTATAGTTTTATGCTAGTGACATTTCCTGGACTAATGGATAGAGTTTGCCCCCTTATATTTTTCCTTAACTAGTATATGCTAGCTACTAAGCATCTGAACCCAATTATTTACTTATGACCAAATTAAATTTATTTCCAACAATATCGGCGCAACTTATTTTCAATTTAACCTGTTGAATAAATTTCTCTTGTATATCTTTTCAATATTAGTATTTCATTTGCATTTTTTTTTTACTATACAGTAGTCTTAGAACAATATAAAAAAAAATTGATCCAATCACAACGCAGTTCTTTGTTGCCTTGTGGCTGTCCAGCCCCACTTATCAGTTTCCTGATGCTCTATAGCAGCACCCTAACACTCCACGTTAATGCCAAAATTATAAGAAAGTTTCACCACTGAACTAGAAAAGGGCTATATAATGTATATATTGCATATTTTTATCTCATTACAATTTAAATATTTTATATAATACATTATACTTAATTAGTTTTACGCTAATTGTATTTTTAACGTAGCACACAATATTATTTAATAGTTTATGAGAGCCCACTTTTTGAACTTTATCTCAAGCCTCATGAACTACAGAACCGACACTGCATCAAACAAAAGCACATTTGGGGGATGCAGCAAATTAGTCAATGCACATATATATAAAGTTGTAACTAATTACTCACTCTACTTTGAAACACAACCAAACACCCACCAAACTTTGTTTTATGTCAATCATTGAGCATTCGTTAACCCATTAAATATAACAACCAATTGAGCCCACGTTGCTGATGGTATCCTATGAAGAATCAAGTAGACCAATTAATAATGGCTTAAAAATTTTTGTTCACACCAAACAAACAACTAAACAATTTATCAAAAACTCAATTTGTTCGCGTTTCGTTTTTGCTCGTACATGTTGCAATTTTTTTTTTAAAACGTAGCTTTTTGTCTCATGTGAGTGGATTTCTCTTGTTAGCATGCAGTTATTCAATTTATTCCACGTTAAACAACGTAAGTCAAATTGGGATAATTGATTAATATAATTAAGTGTCAGGTTATCGGATAATCAGTTGTTGACATTAAGCAAAATTCAGTTGCTATTTAATTATATTTCAAAGTTAAATGAGTAATCAATTAAAATCTTTAATATTCTATTTTTTAATAGACCTTTAAAATTCAATGGAGTGTATATTGAATTTGTCCCACTCCATATTCTCCACAAGGACCATGGTTTACAGGTTGTGCTCGTCGAATGAGAAACCACGACGTACACACTTGAGTATGCCTTATTATGTGAAGCTCAGGAATAAGCCAATTACAAAAATTCTAGAAAAAGTTAAAATTTTTTTTTTGAACAAGAAAAAGTTTAATTAATGGCAGTTAAACACAATTACACAAAAATATCTCATTTACTTCTTTTAAGAGTATCGTACTTTAATAATTCAAAATATTTTAGCATCACATATGATGCTTTATATATATTTTTTTTTTTTTACTTAAAAAATTATGATACTTATTTATTTTATTTTTTTGAATGAAAAATTATTATACTTATGATATTTTCATCATTTCATTTTTTATCATAAAGTAAATATCAATTTTGATAAGCAGTCCTTTCAAAAAAAAAAGAAGTACAATTAATTATTAATGAACTGAAATTGCGTCATTCAAAAAAAAAAAAAAACCGAAATTGGGGTTAAGTTCAACACGTGGTCTCGATTATGCAGGCAAACCCAAAAAGGGATTTAAACAAAAAAAAAAAGGTCAAAGTGTTCACTATTTAGATAAACAGACCAAGTCAAAGTGTCTTTTTTTTTTTTTTTTTGGAATAAGTCAAAGTGTTTTTGATTAATAATAAAAGTTAAGCTTTTAGATAGAAAGAGATTAAACAAATGTTCGTACTGTTTAGATGAAGCACTTGAACAACTTTGGTTAATCTGGAGCACTCGAGAGTGCTAAAACAATTTCGATTAATTAGATTAGATGAAGACACGCTTTTTAAGCATTTAAACAAAAAAAAAGTCGATATGAACTTTTTGGATATATTTGGTCATCCTTTGAATTATAAAAAATTGATTTTGTAAAATGATACACTCCAATATTTATGAATCTCATATCCCTAAATCGCACCTATTATTGAGAAAAAAAAATCCCCATCGCTGATTACAATTTGAAATCAAACTGGAACCCAATTAACACGCACTCTTGTGAAACTATCCCAAATTTCTAGGGGACTTAGTCTGTTTATCTTCAAGAGGAACAATCAGAAATGAATTTTACTGTGTCCGTAGTGTCATATATCTGCGCTTAAATTATGCATCAAAGTTGAAGATGATAGAGGATGAAGTTTGTAGAAGTTTGTTGAGTAGTTTACTCTTACAAAATAGTTGTGTACCTGATTGGTCCAGCTATAAAATTAAAGGTCAATTTACAGAATTTATTAGTTTGTTAGATTTTTGTTATGAGTATTGTTTTGTACTCTCTCTCTCTCTCTCTCTCCCCGCCCGCGTAGATGTCGGCGAGCAGGACTGAATCAAGCAATAAGATTCAACAAGTTTTTCCTTCTATATATCATCTTCTTCATATAGATCATCAAGCTTGATCTTCAAGATTGAGCATCTTTTGACAATAATCACAATTATGTCACTCACTGTGTATGTATTTAATATATTTGAGTAATCACTTTACACAAATTTTGTTTCAGTATTTGACTGGAATATACAAAAATTTTAGTTCGACATTTCAAGATATGTTATGCATGATTTCGTATCAAAATTGTACAATAATAATTATAGAACAATGTAGAACACAAAAGACTATATCGAATTAACTCTTACTACTCACACTTGACCGAGTGGTATATATGACGAACAAAAAAGAGTGCTGCTCGGAATCCAACAGTCCCCACTCCCCAGCATGAGAAAGAAACCATAGCAAATGCACGCCATGTATCCAAAAAAGAATGACGTCTGCATGCAATTAAACCTGACATATCTGACCGTGCATAATAGTAATACAAACAGTAGCCATAGATGCAAAGCCCTGTGGACCCACCACAGAGGAAGGACCTGTACAAACAAGATACATTCCAACGTCAATGAGTTTCAATTTTATATCAAAAGATTGAAGATATACTAAAATTAATTAGTCAAAAAGCAATGTGAAGTCAACAATGAGTTTCTCAATCTTTATGTCCTCCCCATGTGGAAAGCAATTATTAATATCATTTGCTGATGTCAACTGACACATCAACAATTAAACCTTGATATATAAAATGGGCCCAACTGATGTTGTATTAGTCCACATCAACAAATGGGGATAATAACTCCCCCACATGGGAAAAAGATCAAGATTGATGAGCTTATATAGCAGCATAAAACTCATCTTTTAGTAATCATTACCATCTTAAAAGTGTGAATGAGGTGGACGACCATGTCAAAAACGACGTCGTTTCATTTATTTGGCCTAAACAACGACGTCGTTTTTACATCCCCATTAATAAGTCGCGGATCTTGCCCGATCCGCAACCCGATTTCTTCTGTGTCATCCCTCATTCACTTTTAGATATCGTTCCAAACTTTCTCTCTCTATTTGACCTTTTTGTCTCTCTCTAGATTCCAGATCCCACTTCTTCTTCGTTGCTTCTTTGATCGGACCCTCCATTTGCTTGCACACAAAACAATTCCAGATCTATCTTCTCCTTCGTTGCTTCTCCTAGGAAATAATCTCAACCTAATCTTGTTTATCAGACGTTTCTTGGCATAAATGTTCTATTTCTCAGATCTTCGGCTATTTTCTGCAACTAGATTCGAACCTTCATTCGAGACGCAAGTAGGAGTCCAGATGGTTCGGGACTCTTTCGAACATTTTCTTCTTGGTTTCATACGACTGTTCTCTTTCTTCTACGGTTATCTCCCTTTCTTCTACCATTTTAAATTCTGCCTCCTCTTTGTTTTGTTCTGTCATATGTTGGTGTTTGATATGCTATGTTGTTCTTGTGTATAGTTTTGAAGTCTAATTTTGATAGTATGTTTAACCTTCTTTGTTTCGGTTTAGCAGACGGAGTTCGAGTCAATGATTCACCGGCTTAGAACAAAAGAGAAAGCAAGTCCGTTCAGATTCCCTTTAGAGTTTCATAGATCTCCAAGTAGGTTAAACTGGGGCATGACATTACGCTGAACTTCTTGAAATGTATTTTTTACTTTATTTTTTCCTTTGCTTTTCTAAAGCTAAAATGGGAACCAATTTTAAATCTTGTACTTCATTTTTCAGTTGCCGGTGCAAAAGCCAGAGATGGCAGTAGACTAGGTGTAACAAATTCCCATTGTCAACTTTGACTATTGCTAAATTAGGGGAAAGCACTAAAGAGCCTGTTATAAAAAGAACGATGGAAAAATGTGAACTTAAAATTGTGTGTTGGTAGCTCTATACAATAAAAATCTGACTTTTACTGTTATGTTCGGATAATCGGCTAAAAAATAACACATACCTTGATCTTACTGAGTATGTCAATTGGAATATAAAGTTGGGTTGCAAAAGAAAAGTCTATTTAAGAGGCGGCTTGAACATGGGAGTGCCTATTGCTATTTGGAGGAGAAGAATATAGACAATAACTTTTAGATATCTGTTCATCAATTACATTTCTTATGCTGAAATTTTTGTTAGTGTATCAAATGGATAGTTGTTTTGTTATGTGGTTTATTTAACAAAGCTTCTTTTAGAATAAAATTGATTTCTTGGGTGAATGCATTTAAAAAGTATAGAAAGTGTCCTTGATTTTGAAGCTTTTCCCATAAATGCTATTGTGTAATTCCTGCTGTTGTTATTTAGTCTTTCGTGTTCTCGCCTTCATTTTGTTAGGTATTGCTTGAAAGGTTTTTGCTATTGTTAAGTTTTGCTTAAATATTTGCGTTTTCAATCTATGGTTTCTTCTTGTGTATTAATTATAATTTCATTTCATTTACATGTAGCTCATTTCATTCGTGTATGTTTCATCTTCTTGTTCCGTTTTCTTTTAGTTAATTTCTATTTTTTTGTAATTAAATTTTGTTCATTTACTTCTCCATACAGCTCTTTAGGTAGTGATAAAGTTCACTGGTAATTCTTTGATATCCTCTAGCTAAAGGCATTATTACAAAGCGGTGAAGTACATTTGCTCCATTAATTTTTTAGTTCTCTGCAAATTTCTTTATTTTTAAACTGCACTTCCAATATAATGATGAAGTTGAATAATCTTCTTATGATCGTATTTTCCCTTGACTTATTTCCTTACTTTTTCTCCACTTATTTTGTTTCATTAGCATCCCTTTCTGGAAAATATACTACCTCTATTTTGTGGTTAAGATTGTCAACAAAGAAATTAGAATGAAATTCTTTTAGGTTATCCACAAATTGCATGAAAATAAGAGTGTCGCTCTGTGACAACGAGAAGGGAGAACAGAGAATACCTATTGGAGAAGTTGTTTCTCAGGTCCGTTTAATATTTTGCTCTCTTTGCTGACAATAACTTCTCTGTTGTGTAGGGGATTGTCAACAATGAAACATTGGGTTATTTCACAGGAAGTGTCTATTTATTTTTAACTCAACTTGGAATCGACAAAGACTGTTTAAGATTCTGCCAATATCTGGCAAATGAGATGGAACACTATGCTGTAGGCTGCTGGGATGCTGAAATTGAGTGCTCTTATGGTTGGATTGAATGTGTTGGTATTGCTGATAGGCCTGCCTATGATTTATATGCTCATATGGTATGCGTTCAGTTGAATATGTATACAGCTAAGTTCTTTGAATGGAGAATTACATTGATTTTTCTATTATTATTATTATTATTATTATTATTATTATTATTATTATTATTATTATTATTATTTTATTTTAAGAATGTGCCCTATTGTCCATATTCTTTTAATGAATGAATATCCTTGAGGAAGTAATATAGCAGACACTTAATGTACTTCACTTTGTGACTATTATCTTAGCGCCCGGAGGTTTATGAGGATGGTATAATGGAGTGTTTACTTATTTCATGCAGGATAAAAGTGGAGTTGTGTGCTGGTGTCTTTTCTATATGTGTGTCGATGTGCCTATAGAGTTTTTTTTTTTTTTTTTTAAGTTGTTATAGTTCCTGCGCATTGGTGAACATTTGCTTTATTTTATAAAACTATAACAAATAATAGAATATTTACTAATAATTGAAACACTATTTTGCAATTATTTGATGTATAATGTTGGTGAGCATTCTTTTAATTAGAGCTCTAGATGTACTTGTAATATATTGCTTTATCAATCTCAATGATCACTATTGCTGTATGCTAGAAACAAGGAATAGAAAGGAAGCAAAAGAAAAAGAAAGGAGGTACGTTGGTTGGTAAGCGTAGAGGTTGTTTCTATGGACTTTGTTTAAAGGGATTGTATTGTGCTTGTATAATATTAGTTGTTGCTAGAATTTTTTCAAAAGTTTATGCCAAATCATTGCATTACCTTTACTTAACAAGTATGCTCCATCCTATGAAATGCATGCAGAGTACATGACATATTTCTGAGCAAATATTCTGTTTGACTACGCACACAAGGGGAAAAAATGAAGAGAAGGAAAGATTGCAAATATCGTATTTCAGGACACAAAAAAAAAATGCTACATTTTATCTTTCAAAAAAAAAAAAAAATTCCATGCTAGCTTACGCAAATATAGAGCAGCGTGTAGCATCATTCTATGTACGAAATAGCTCTTATATTTGGACAACCTCGAATTCTATTTAATGGTTTCCACCTTCTTTTAGTTACAATAACCAAAGCGTAGAAGACATGGTCCGTTAATAATAAGGGACGAAAATACCACAAAATAGGCGTGTATATGATCATTCCTTATACTCAAATTCTACTCAAATTCAATTCAGGCCAATTTATACAACATAAAAGTAAAACGTGCAACGCACGTTGACCATCCTAGTATCTGAAAGACGTCAATCACGTCATACCTCCACCACCATTCATGGTCTTCAGCAGCAAGTTGGAAGTATGTCAAAGCAACAGTGATAAAGGCAGTAACAATCAAGAGGATGATGAAAACAATAAATAAGATGCTGTAGATAGTATAGATCCTATGGCCCCACACACTGGCAAATATGTAGTAAAGTTCAATATAGATGGCGCTGAAAGGCAAGAATCCAGTCATTGCCATCTGTGGCAGAGTTCCACGGTACCAAGGTAGCTATGGGATCTCTCTAGGATACTTTGTTGTGCGACACGGTGCTTGAAACTTGGCCCTGCTATCCCTCCCAAGACCAGCAAAGGCGATGTTATGAGAGCCCAAATAAGAAAGATGACCACAATTGTACCGAATGGAAGTGTTGCAGTGGCACTGTAAGCAACAGTATTAAGGAAGTAGAATATAAGTAATAGTGGCCCACAAAATAGAGTTCCAGTCAACAATAAATTCCAAACTTGTCGAATGATAAAAGTGGACTGTGGAATGAGTATGAGTTTTACTACACAATCTCAGAAGTTAAAAACATGCTACAAATTACCCAGTTTGTTCCTTCAAGTTGACAATAGAAAGCCGCTGCAGTATAGCCAGCAATTCCAGATGTAAGTGCATAAATGACAACTAGTGCAGTGAATAGAGCTCCGCGGTTGTATGGGTAAAATACACCAACCAGTGCAAGGATGAAAATAAATACTGTCCTGTGATAAATGAATTGAGAAATTAGAAGATTTTCAAACAGTATGATAAATGATAAGTACCTTTTGCATACAAAGGAGATTATAGATGTACTTACAGGGTAAACAATTGCGTCCCAGAACCAAGGATGCAGCAGACAAAGATTTGTACTTTGGGTACCTAAACACATCACCATGAATATATTTCCAACCAGTATCTTCTTGGTCATCAGCTGTCCCTTCATCATGAGCATCCCTTTTCATGAATAGAATGATATAATTAATGTCAGAGATGAGCAAAATATTACAATCAAAATGCGGGGAAAGATGGATAAGAGTGCACGCACTTGATAAAGTCATTCTTAAGGACTCGCATAAGAATAGTGGCCAGGAAGCCAGTTAACAGGAGAACTGTCACACAGGAGTTGATTATTGAGAACCAGTGAATTTCCAAGTGATGAGGTAGGGAAGAAGACTGTGAATACTTCTCCATCCTTTTCTCAAAATGTGTTTTTGTTTCCTTCCATTTCACAGAATACATGAATTCCACATCAACCTCCTTGTCCTCAGTGAGGTCTACACAGGCATTGGGGTCCGTACGTGCATTAATTTCAATCACACGATCCTTATTATAGAAGATCTCAAAATGGAGATGTTTAAATAGATAATATCTATACTCATTAAGATCAGATTTTCCTTCCTTCTCAACTTTTCCTAAGAAACCCCAGATGGGTAGATCATCATAGTACATTTGGAAATAATAGTCTTTTATGACAGCTTTTCGGAATTGTGCAACTTCTTTCTTTGATAAGGTCTTCTTGCAAACAATTTCAGAGTCTTTATCCCGCAAAAAGTCCTGTTTATATGGGGCACTAACAAGGTGATCCCCATTCAACACTTCCCCAAGAGCTTCCTTCTTCTTTTTCACATGAGCTGCCTGAAAACCCATCACGACAAGAACGTGAGAAATTGGTTTTGAGTATAGGTATCTTTGTTAATAAAAGAGAAGCAATAAGGTAAGACTCAAGCCTGGGGAACAGAAAGGAAGATCAAAGAAGCGATGCATTTCACTGGCACGATATTCGAAAACAAGAAATATTTTGGCATTAGTACAATGTAGTACATATGTTTTCTATTTGTATGTCATATGCTTGCATTTCAATATTATGCCTAACGGGTTGCTTTTTTATCATAACGAGCACAATGAATCAAAGTAAAAAAATCATGGTATCCTGAATGTTTTCACTTTAGCTCGAATGCTCGATATAATGAATGTAAATTCTTCAAAGCTCATGCCTTATGTTCTTTAAGGCCTACATGAAAAAGTCATTTTCATCACTATATGTGCATTTTCCAATCAAATATATGAGCAAATGTACATTGCAGATAACATTAACATAAATTTGTTCTCGTAAAATAAAAGAATGTACTTCATTTTTTTATGGAATTTAAATTGGAATCATGTATATGGATTAACATGCTGTCCATGCTAGTGAAGTACGAGTCAGATAATCTCATGAACAAAATTATCACATAAAATCTTGAAACTATTCCATTATTCATTCCTAGCTTCAAAATCAGAATTAAATGATATCCATCACATGGCAACAGCACAGGAGTATGTTTGATTTCTGCTAATACATGCTAACATGCCAATTCATGATGATACCCATAAGTATATCATGCATTAAAAGTAATCTTTACATTAAAACATATTTTTTTCTACTTAAAATTCAACAGAAATTCTAAAATTACCTTGTCAATCAATGTACGGTTGAAAATAAAAATAAAGCTCCCCATCCAAGCATATAAACAAGCAGTAATTGACTAAAAGCAAAAGCCATTTCCCCTTCCTTCCTCGCACACCTACTAATTCATATTCTTAATTGAATTCCCCTTTCCAGTTAACACCACTATTTGGTGCTTAGGATCATAAAATATCAAATGCTCCTCAAACAGAATTTTCCTTCAATGGAAAGTACAGATCTCATGGTACATACAAGACTACATGCCCATTTCCTAACAGTTCATGGCAACTGGCTTTACTTTGTTAAGCCAAGCGACATTATGAAATTGCCAGAATTCCCCTCAAGTTAGAAACTCGACATGATTGACAAATTTGCATTCAATTGAACAATGTGATCATTACTATTACCTCTGGTTTCCGACATGTGGATTATCTGAGAGCTTATCAATTTCTGTGCAATTTCGATGATACAATATCTTCTACTGTCCTTTACTACTCAAATTAAAATTTTCTCTTTTGATCTCGATTTTTCTGAAAATTCAGCAGAGACATGAACTTCATCCTCTGATTTTCGAATTAGCTCAATGTGAGCTCAGTTGTAATGAAATTTCTCAGCAATACAGAAATAAATCCAACTCGTTCAGAAAAGGGACAAACAAAGAAAGCAGAGAAACACCTAAATTATCAATCAGATTTCAAAATGCAGCATCATTGAAGTTATAATGCATTAAAATAATAGATCGCCGAGGAACAAAAATGCATACCTAGGATTGTGAAAAGGTCCGACCTTATTCACGTAAGGCGGCACGGGATGACGGGATCCCCGACCTTGTATTTGTGATCAGATGCATCCGATCTCACCGGAATTGCTGTGCATATGAGAAGAAATACGACGGCAAACCACCCTCTCATAACCATTTTCATCTTCTCCTCCATTGCTGTCTCACTATCACTTGTGACATTGATAAATATGAACACGCACTCGTTAATTATTCAGAGGTGCGGCTAAACAGACCCAAGAATTTCTCTTCGGACCCACATAAATCTAGAGGACAAAATTAGCCCTCAACCAAATGACCAATACCCCTTCGACCCAGTTTGATCCAATGTCCAATTGAACGTTCGGTCGAAATTTCGGCTAAAGGTTGCGGAACATCCTTGTGAATGTTCAGCCAAAACATGGCCAAATAGAACAAGGCCATGTTTGGATGGCCAGTAAAATTTTTCCTTTTTTTAATTTTTAGTTTCTTTTTAGTTTTTTTTTTTTGTAATTGCTAATAATTATGTTATTATTTATTTATAATAATAATAATAATCACATATTACTCATAATAATTATTTATATTTAATAGTAATAATTATTTATAACAATTATTTATTCATATTAATAAATTTTATATTTATATACTTACTATAAAAATAATAATTGTAACTCTAAAATTTATTGTAATTAATATTAATTATATATAATAATTTTTATATAATTTTTTGGATTCTTATTTATGTAATTAATTGACTATTATTTCGTATTACAGTATTGACGACCAACAGTTTCCCATAAAAATAAGAATTATAAGTATAAATATAAAATTTATTAATATAAACAAATAACTATTATAAATAATTATTACTATTAAATATAAGTAATTATTATTGTAAATAAATAATTAATATGATTATCATTAAATATAAATAATTTTTATTTATTATGAATAACAAATTAATCTTAACAATAAAAAATGGTTGTTGGGCCAAAATGGACCGAACACCCTTTGTGGTGTTCAGCCAAAGTTGGCCGAACGCCTCAAAGAGTGTTCGGCCATATTTGGCCGAACACGCTTTGTGGTGTTCGGCCAATATTGGCGGAACACCGCAACAGCTACTCCATCAATATTGACCGAATAATATCAGATCTGTTCGATGAACCAGTGTCGAAGAGATGTTCGAAAAATTTGGACAAAATTTAATTTTTACATAAAAAATCACTAAATTTTTGTACTGTAAATTTCTCTATTGTTGTAAGTTTCTCCTTATTCGTATTAGCAAATGAGCTTGATTTTTACGAATGGAGTTTTCTCTTCTCTCCTTTTGTTCGAGCAAAACTGGAGGGTCTAAGTTTTTCTTTCTTTTTTTTTTTTTTTAATGGATGAAAGGGTAAGATAGAAAATAAGGGGTGTATTGAGAAACTTAGGAATGATTAAAAAAAAAAAAAGAAAAAGTGGGTATATTTAATATGTGGGTGTGAAGAGAAAAATATGGGGTGTGTTTAGCCGCAACCATTATTCAGGGTTATAAATACAAATACCATAGAGGGAGATGAGTCGATCTCAATTTCCCCTTCATGGATAAAAGGCCCGGCCCGTTGTTTGGTCTAGCAACTTTGACCCTACAATCTGTCTAGTTTCTACAATATACACACGAGTGTACCGTTTTTGGTGGTGTACTTTGATCATAAAGACAAATTTTCATTTTTTCTAATAAAATTAAGAGGTTTTTGCGCAAATCAAAGAAGGAAAAATATGTCTTGAAAAAGATGAAAACAAACAACCATTTCACTTTTCCTTCCCACTTAGAAAATCTCTCTTACGATTGAGTATATTTATTTCTTGATAAATGATGTCAGTTAATATGAACCGCAGTGGAGATAAAGGTTCATAGTTTGGGGGCACCAGGATTGTTCTCCTCCTACCGGGTGGACCGTAAGCTACGGTCCGCCCGGGTGATTTACGCATTCGTCCGAGTTCCGTTTTGAAATCCGAAAATTTGGCTAAATTCATCACGACGAGACAGTCTCCAGCAACTTAAAAAAAAATTTAGACACCGTGGCGACCCGTGGTGACCGATCAAATATTAGTCAAAGTTTTTGGCAAAAATTTTGTGTTTACCATAACCTTTGCCATAATATGTGACATATACTTGAGATGAAATTCTTATTTTGTCCTTAATGATTAAGTAATATTATTATGTAAGAAAAAATAAGGCAATATAATCATTTTATCTCATACAGATCGTATAAGCTGATGGTACAATAAAATTCACACGCACGACGGCCCAAGTAATTCTCCAGTACTTAGCCTAGCATGAACGGTCTTGATCGATTCACAGTGCCGATGTGAAGAAAACTGATCCATTGATCATCGATTCAAGTTCTTTAGCAAATCTTCCCATAGCACGGATAGGTAAATATATAGGCAACACTATTCCATTCTCTCCATCTTTGTTTCTAAAAGGTATACAGAAACTTGTTACATCAGGAACTGCACCTATTCCACCACCTTTGGCCGGCCCTCCATAAATAGCTTTACCCCATCCAAAATCAACATTCCGATATCCAATTCTCGTCACATCTGATACGAGGTAACTCCTCACCGCGGTGAAATGCGGTCGACCTTTAATAGCCATGAGGTCCGCTACAGATTTCATGTACTCCTCTGTTACATTCGACTTAGTTTTCATTACGAGTTCAAGCGCGTACTCCAATGGTTTCTTGCATAGACTCTCAGCCGTCGATATTGCTGCAGAGAATGCAAATGCATTACCGTAGTATCCATCGGGGAGGGGAGGGTTGAATTTCTTTCTTGCATTCACTACGAATAGTATGCGCATTTCTTCCTCGGGGTCGGGGGAAATGGCTATCGTGCGACAGCGCCAAATGCATGCGGTTAGCAGCTCGAGTGTAGAACACTTTTGTAGTCGGGGAGGGACAAGTTTGCGAAGGTTGTTCACTTCCTTGGAGCCGAAAAAGAACGATTTATGGACCATGTCATCGAATGGGATTATGGTACCTTTGGTGTCAGGTACTTGGTCGTACTCATGATGTGTACATGTTATGCGCGGTGGGCGTCGGGCGGTCAATACTTCTCGCTGCCACTCGGGCAACACGGAGGGGACGAGTGCACCTCGAGCAATTTCCCCCACGGCTGTTAGGAATTCGACTAGTCCAACTGTGTCACACATCGTGTGATTGAATCGAAGGGCGAAGATGAAACCTCCACATTTGAGACGAGTTACCTACAAACATACACAATATTATCATTAATTAGTGAATATAAGTGTTACACGTTTGTGTTATACTAGGAGATTGCACAACATAATTTATTTTTTTTCCCTATTGAGATCGATAATGTAAAATCTCACCCTAGCTAGGTCCAAAAACAATATAGCACGATCTACTTTCTTCATCACAATAAAGAATGAACAAACAAGTGCTCTAAAAACCTTAAAGTCCAATAAAACGGTAAGGTCAAACTTCAAGTTTAAGTCGGTGTAATATACAAACGCATGCTGTGCAAAATAAAAGTGTCAAAGAGCAACATCCAAAGCAGCAGTGTGAAGCTTCTAGCTTAAGTGCGAATTAAGCGAGTTTTTTAGGACATAGATGCAAACACATGGTGTCTACCTGAATAAGAATCACTGGGCAATTAATGACTCCACCGGAGCCGGGAACATCATAAAGAAGCTCCTCCAAGAACAGAAACGGCGGCCGAAGAGCATCGCCAAAATCCCTGAGACTGACGTCAGCAGCAGCTTCGATGAACATAACGCCCTCGCCGGTGCAGTCCACCATGAGCTTCCGACCAGGGCCTTCCCGGAGCCTGCCGGCGAACGGATAGTAAAACACAAGAGCTTTCGCCAGAGCCTCTCGAATCACAGCCACAGGATCTTTCTTCAACGAAGGATCATGGCGGTAGAAGTGTATAACGGGGAGTTGGAAACGGAGGGCCTCTTGATCATCAATGTCAGAGAGGAGCTTACATTCATGGGGTGTGGGTTTTGCTGGACTTATGAGCTCTGGGTTTTTCCTTGTAACCTTGAAGGTTAGAGATGAAGCCATTGCTGTGATATAATGTATGTAAGAAGTGAGCCAATTATTTTGTTGAAGTTAAGCATATATAGAAGAGGGAAAGCAACATTGAATCACTAAGCTAACGTGGAAAATGATACTTTTATCGTCTAGGATTGAAACGACGACGTAGTCACATAATTAAAGAAGCTAGAAAAATAAACGTACGCTGGTCTAGAAGAACGTGATTGATCTTTGTGCGTTCATCACATTAATTAATTTCGAACGTGGCCCATTTTCTTTTGTGGCTTTCATTTTTCCGTTGTAGCTGAAAAACGAGGACAAAACTTATCACGTCGGCGTCACCATTCTACGAAAATGTTATGTTCCCAGCTTTATTCTCTCAAGCTTCTCCCAAATGCCTCACAATCCACTGCAGCCTGAACGCGGTGCAGATGGTGCCACGCCCACATCTCTCTCACATTTTTTCTCCTAGCGCTTCCCAACTTTATTCTCTCAGTATTTCTCCCAACGTCTCACAACCCACTTGCAGCCCCCCTGAATGCAATGGGGTGGGTGGGGCCCGCGCCACATCTCTCTCACATTTTTTCTCCCAACGTTTTCCAGCGCTCTTAACATAACATTATCGCGCCATTCTAAGACAAAGTAGACATATCAAACGATTAGTAATATGAAGAAATTATAATAGAATCTCTATTCATTTTGAACTTCAAACTGTATACTCTAGGTACATTTTCTCACTTTTTTTTTTTTTTTTTTTGAGAAATAAGTATCTTCTAATCGAAATTGAAGAACAACTCAGATTTTGAAATTTATGAGGGCATGCAAAATAAAGCTAAAATTAAAGGACACTCTAGAAACCAGATTAGAAAGTAGTTTTGAAGAAATTTAGGAGAAAAGTAGCATTGAGGTTTCGAATCCTCGTTTCACCCGATTGTTATTCTGGACTGATGAATTGATAACATAGTCAAATTTAAAGATCAAATTCCAAAACTATCAAATACTCTCTCTCAAGCAATAGTCGAACGATTCTCATGTACAAATTATCTACGTCTCTATGACAATTATGAATTCACAAGAACGTTTTAAAGATTTGTGAAGACTTTTAAAAATATCATGAGGCATAGGGGTATCGAAATTGATATCTTCCCAGCCTTTTATGTCCCAGCCTTCTTCCAGCTAGAGAGAACCCACCTTACCCCCCCTGATGGCGGTGGGGCCCGCAGCACATTCTCTCACAAAAAATTTCCCAGCGCATCCCAGCGCTGGGAATAGAAAAAGCCTGGGTATACCCAGCTTTGGTGATTTTTACACTGATATGGTCCCATGAAGATTGGTACGTTTTGAAGTATCTATTATCGTTACGTAGCGACAAACTCCCAATTACCAAGTATTTGTAGGAGGAAAACTAGATCAAGTTTTAATGGCGGTCCCCTGCGTGTGAATAACTGGTCCAGATATATAGATAAGCTCAAATAATCTTGAGTTAGCATTTTTCTTAAGAAATGTGGTAATTATTGAACATATTAACTTATAATTTGGATGGGATCTTAAATGATTTACAAAGAAGCTTATAAATAATTATTACAAGCTAAATTGCTTTCCTTTTTTTTTTTTCCTTTTCATATTTTCTATACAACTCACGGCTAATTTTATTGTTTAAAATGGTCGTGATAAAAGCACTTATGTACGTTTTTGTTTGGTGCTAAATATGTTTAGATTAGATACTTGGATTGTAAACTTAATTGTAGTAAATGAAGTGTGAAATTAAAATACTTAATTTTATATGAAATTATAACCATGGACTTGAAAATATCTTGTCATACTTTTTTTTTTTTTGAAAATATTTTGTTATACTTAATTGACCCAGGATGTGATATCTTGTTACAACTAAACCAAGAGATTTATGATACCTTGTGATGACTGCAACGATGTGGTCCCTAACTGATTCTCCAAGTGGGTAACATATGCGTAGTGAATGCATAAAAGAGGTTCTATATATCCTCCCTTTTATCGCAATGCACGTGGGACCTCTACGCTTCCTTAAATTAACTCAAGTACAAACAATAATATTATATTAATTCGTATAATGTTTAGTATTTGTAAATAATATTCGTAACAGTGTATTTGTTATTTGTAATAATGTTTCCTTTATTGTAATTTGACAATTTGTTTAGAATATTTCTCTACCGCGTCAATGCAATATAATGCACGTGCTGATTAAGTTACTATTAAGACAAATTTCATGATCACATATAAGTTAGTCAAATGTTGGAAATAAATCTTAATGCAAATATAAGTTAGTCAAATATATATATTCACAACGCAACTTCTGTCAAGATCTTAGAGTAAATAATTACTTAAGTCAAAATAAGTAAAAATACATAAATAAGAAAGTTGCAGAATTACTTTTGTAGCGTGTTTAAACCACTTCCTAGATTTTCTAATTGCTACTATTCTTCGTGACCTTATATTTTTTTAAGCAATGGCTTTGTTCCAATATACTCGAGGGTGCCGTAGTTATGGTACTCTCGGGTATTTAGCATTGCTTCCAACCTTTAAATGTATTTTCGAGTTGATTTAAAAAGTATAGTCATAGCAAGTACCTTAAGAAATTAAGTGATTTTAAATGCACCAACTATTTTTACTGAGTACACCCACCCACCCACAAAATTTACCAATTTTGCCCCCTTTTTTTTCCTTTGGTGTTCGCTCACAGAGGTCGAGCACCATTGAAGGTGTTCAAATTTATGCAAATTTCGAACAACCTTAAAAAAATATATATATATATATATATATATATATATAATATGTAATTGAAATGGGGAAGGCAGCTTCTTCAAGTTCGCCATTTCTAAGAAGATTTAATGGCACTTTAAGAACTTGAAGAAGCTTCCATTTGTTCTTTGAAATGGTAGCGATTCGGTAAAGAACAAGATACCATTTCCAACAAAGAATCTTTGTTTAAAATGGCAGAAGAAAGACATCGCCATGGCAGCCAAGCTTCTTCTTCCTTGATTTGTTTTGTTTTGTTTTTGTTTTTTTTTTGTTTTTTGAATAACGAAGCATAAAATGGGAAGTGGTTGGAAATGAGGGTGTACTAACTATTAAAAAAAGAAAAAGCATTTCTAGGGGCAGGAGTGGGTTCAGGGAAGGGTTTAGGGAATGTGATTTTTTTACCAAATTATCCTTAAATGAAATTTCAAAATTTAACATTTAAGGGCATTTTGGTACAAATGACCTCATTCCTTAACTCATTCCCTAAACCAATCCCTACACATATCGTTTTTGTAAAAAAAAAAAAATGGATGCATTCAGAATCACCCTGAGAAATTACCGGAACTAAAACTAGAGGAGTGATCAAACACCCCAGGACTTGTTTAAATGGGAAGGAAAAATTCTGAGTATATTCCAGTTTTGTTGTTTAGCTCCAGATGCACTATCAATTATCACAATCGTATGCAATTTTTCTGTGAGCAAAAAAAAAAGGAATGTATATCCGTCTTCCACATATTTCAGCAAAAAAAACTTCAGAAATCTCAAGTACTTTTCACCTAGAGATTTGGTCTCAAGTACTTTTCACTAGGAGATTTGGCCTAATGGTGGAGGCATCCCTTTTCTCGGCAGTTGGCCTGAATTCGAGACACTACCTCACCCCGACAATCCCCAATTTTTACTTAAAAAAAAACCTATCCCTATGGTCGATTCCACCTTAGAAAAACAGTCTACTAGTAATTCAATTTAATCCAACATTTTTCTAAGAACATCTAAAGGAACCTATCCAAAAATATACGTTCACTTGATAGTTCACAAGTCAATTTGAGCTACACGAGACTAGAAAAGTGATTTAAAGATTACAGCAAAAAGTTCTAGTTGCTTTTGGAGAGGAAATACTTATTTTCACATCTCTAGTTCTTGATCTCTTGTTTGATTAGATAATTCATCTTAAAGTGTACTCAAATAGTATGCCGATATTTTTCGAGTCATATCATATGAGGCCTTAATGTCAGAAGCTGTAAATGTAGAGAACATTCGCAATCAACAAATCCGAAAACTACTTTAATCACTCGTGAAAGGTAAATAGGTAACTAAGTAATCTTCATGTGTTTGTTCTCTTCCTTATTTGGCATATGTAATAATTTAGTCAGATCTTGGTGCAAATCCGAGGCAGGAATTGTTTTCCATGGAAAATAGGCTAAAACATGCTTTAAGTGGTTGTACGTGGAAAATTATTTCCGTGGAAAATTATTTCCATGGAAAACTTTGCAATCAAACAGCCAATTTAGAAAATAATTTCTAAAATTTTATATTTTCCATGCAAAATCATTCTAATCAAACACACCCTTAATGCATTAACAAGTTAATAACCAATATATATATATATATATATATATATATATATATATATATATATATTCACAACACAACTTCTGTCAAGATCTGACATAGAAGTTTCGTGTTTAAATAATTAGTGATAAAGAGTTAACTTAAATAAATGTAATTTTCTATGTGTAATGGCAGTATCTTTTCCTTTTAATTTCCCAGAGTGTGGACCAAGTCAGTTCTCTTTTGAAGCATCCATGAAATTCACAGGGAAAAGAAAGAAAGAGTAAACAAAAAGAGATGGCACCTGTTCCACCCACGTGGTGGGAGTAACTAATTTCCGTTCCCACTCACTTCAATTTGGTCTTGATGGCACCTGTTCCACGCACTAGTGGTGGGAGTAACTAATTTCAGTTCCCACTCGCTTCAATTTGGTCTTCTGTTCCCATTATGCTTGTCCCTACCCCCACCACAAACTAGGATATATAGCCTTAGGTGACGGGCGGGCGTGAAGCTCATCCGATGTGTTAGGATGCACATTATAATAAATTTCCACTGATGTAACATTCTAATTTACTTGCACTTCAATTTATATGCCACTTCAATTAAAATGCCACATCAGGCGTGCATAATATTCACCCTAGCCATTTCCAATGTAACAAGCCGCCATGACACAAGGCCTAATTCGACTAAGAGACATTAAAAGATTGATTTGCACTACTCATATTATCCAGATGCATCTTCTTTCTGGTGCTCATCACTTAGAAACTCCATAGTTAAGCGTGCTTGACCTAGAGCAATTCTAAGATGAGCAATATCCTAGGAAGTTTTCTCAGGGAGTATGCAAATGAGGACAAAACTTGCTAAAAAGACATGTGATGATACAAGTATGCAAATGAGGACAAAACTAAAAGAAACGTGTAACATTAATTTTTTTAATTAACTATTCAGTTGTAACATTAATCTAATATTTTTAATTAATTGAATCTATATCTATATCTTTTAAATTGCAAATATCCTTTAGTGGAAATAATTAATGGAAGCGGGTTTAAATATTGCACATCAATAGTTATATCTTTTAAACGTAATTTAGATTAGTTTGGATAGTTTTGTTGTTGGATTTAATTAGTAGTCAATCAGCTTTGAGAACGGGTTTTATTATTGCATTTCAACAGTTTATATCAAATTTGAGTTATACTTCTCATCAATTTTCATGGTTTTTGTTATTTGGATTTGATTAGAAGAACTGATAGTTTTCATTTCTCGGATATTTCTTTTTAATGGTTAAGCTTTTTCTAGAATGCAAACACAAGTTAAGCATTTTGTTATGCTATATTTCTTCTTGATATTGAACATGTAGCGCTTGACTAATATTAAAATCCCACCATAAACTACAATGACGATTGTCAATAAGGATATTTTACTGATTAACGCATCAAAACAATGAACAACGATTACATGAGTATCGTTAATGGCATTTTTAAAATTGTTGAGAACTTTCTTTATACTCTTAAATTTATTTTCCTTGGATTATTTAGTTTTTATGCCAATATGTTCATTGTGAAAATTAATTATACTTCTTTTATATGGTTGATTAATATTTTTAGTTTACGTAATTGGTTACAATTGCAAAAGTCCAATAAACTTTATAATTTTTTATAAAGTTGATTAATCTGCAATGCAACTATTACTATTCAGAAGTATAAAATAAATGAAAATATAAATTGACCGAATTCAAGTGGATTGTTTCGGTAAATTGTTGAAACAATTATTCTTTCTCTACACTGATAAATTGGTTTTTCCTTTTTTTTCATTAATCTTTTTTTACCATTGGGTTGAGACAACACAATTTTTTAAATATTAAAGGTAAATTCGTGGATTGATCGTACTTTTTTCGCACTATTAATTTTTCTTATCTTGGATCATTTATTTTTTGTACCCATATGGAAACTATTTTTCAATAGTGGAATAGAGTTTCAATCAAAAAAGTATTGGGCTCACTTATTATAAAGAAACAATTGTAGTTTCTTCGCACTAGAAAAGTTATATATATATATATATATATATATATATGATCAATTTTTTAAGTCATTAATACAATCGATGCAATACTTTAAATTATTAAGGTAAATCCATGCATTTACCGTACTTTTTTAACACTGTTAATTTTTTTCTTCGATCATTTAGTTTTTATGATAATATGTTCATTGTGAAAATTAATTATATTTCTATGTGTTATGAATAATTGAGAATAATTTGGTGGTTATGAATTATGAGGAATAATTTGGTGGAGGAATAATTTGGTGGAGGAATAATTTGGTAAAAGATGTAATTATTATATGTGAATGACTATTATACCCTTGATGAAATTATGTAATTACGATTGTGCCATTCAAGTTTTCCTATAAATAGGCTTGGTTATTAATGAAATTCATTCCCGAGAATTCGTTAGAATTCATTCTCTAAATTCTCTCTATTGTTTAATACTTTTATAACACGTTATCAAGACGAGTCTCTAGCCATTTGAGTAATATGAAGGAGTATGCTCTACAACTTGCATCTTATAGATGATCTTCAGATCGTAAACCTAATTATTATAAATAACCTAATCCATCTCCAATCAATACTTATCTTTCTTTTCTCTCTTATCTTTTTCCCACTTTCTCACGCCTCACTCTCTCTATCTTCCCAATCACTCACGTAAAACATTTATGCAGAGACAAAGAGTTGTGGGCAATTCAAAAATTGGTAAATGGAGGAAATACGTGCATGTTCAATTGCTTCGCCTAAGAAAAGGAAAAGGTATATATATTATATTACTTTATAATATAATAATATATTAAACTATAATATTCGCTTTCTCGAGATATAAGGAGCATACATTATCAAAATTAAATTTTCTCGACTCCATTATACTCGATGTAACGAGAAGCTTGATTTGACACTAATATTGATAAGGTAAACTTTCAAAAATTTGCAAAACAAGACTCAATTTTTGAAAAGTTACAAAATAGTCCTTGAACATTTTGATATTGATAAATTGAAGTAGAAAGGAGATAATTTTCAATCGTAAAACATTGATAAAATATTTTTGACAATTTTACCTTGAATTGAAATGGACAATTTTACCCTTAGGTAAAACCGACCTAATTTTGACGACAAAGGAAAATGGATAGAATATTCATGAAGAAATTCTAAATCCATTGATTATATAAAATGGCTTGAAATCCATTTGAGTTAAAAGATCAAAATATTAATGTAACTCCCGAAGAGTTCAATTACATAATGTACTTATTCTAGAAGGATAAGTGTGCTCTTGTAGAAGTAATGAGTATTTGTTCTAGAAGAACAAATTTGCTCCCGTAGAAGCAGTTCAATATTTAATTCTCGCACTTTATTTAGTGTAATTTAATTACTGCAATACCTCCTACTTGATGATGGGTTCAACTGTCACTAAACAAAAGGTTTTATATATTTCTGCACTTTATATGCTAAGTGATGGGTAATACCTTCTACTAAGCAGATCCTACTCCTGAAGAAGTAGTTAAACATTATGCAATTTAATTCTCGCAATTTAAATTCCGTAAATTTATATTTATTGCAATAATTCCCATAAGGTAGGTTCGACCACCTATTGGAGGAAATTTAATTTATGCAATTTAAATTTATGCACTTTATAGTTTGAGTATATTTCCAATGTGGTGGATAATACCACACGATTGGTGTGCATATTTCCAATGTGGTGGGTTATACTACACGATTGGTTATAACGAATCCTACTCCAGAAGAAGTAGTTGATCAAATATTTTAATCCTACTCTCGAAGTAGTAGACGATGAGAATAAAATTACTTCCCCATATATACCGAATATTAATGGAGAAAATTGAGTAAGTGGTACTTGAAGTCACCATTGGATAAATAGATGAAAATAAAATGCTCAATAGATCCCATGTTGATAAATCAAAGAAAATATATCGCATGGAGAAATTATATGAAGTAATCTCATCGATGATATGAGATTGTATTAATATGAGAATAAAATGCTCTTGAAGAAGCATAATCACTAGATTTACTGTATTTGAATAAAGCCAATATGATATTATTATTACTCCGTAAGAAGTACAAAACAAATTAAGTGGAACATATTGAGAATATCAAAAGATGGCATTAAACACTTGAAAATATAGAAATGCAAAAGAATATACATCAATCCATAAATGAGGGATGCGCCTCGAGAGTATAAATACTCAGTAACTCGCCACCCCAACATTCGGTTCATAATGAAAGATCCAAAGGATCTCTTTTTCGCTGACACCGATGATTCAGACTGATGGGTTTCACTTCCATGATTTTTGAACATATGATTGAATCTTGATGAGTAGATCAAGAATCAGATTAGCAGAACAAGTATATTTCTCATTGAACGAGAAATAAATTTATGTTCTACACCGATCTAGAAATGCTAGTAAACCATCGAAGAAATAATTAATATTTAATAAACCTATGGGTTTGGTATGAAAATTCCACCGTGCAAATGACGCTATATTGAATATTTCCTCCAGATGTTATAGCCACCGAAGAACAATAAAAGCTTCACTATTGCTCATCATGTACATCGGGCATGGATGGATTGTGTTTGTAGCATCAATCCAGCTTGGACTAATGACATTTCTAACTCCAATTCGACATCGCCTCCAATTCGATGAAAAGGTATTATACTTGACACTCTTATCCCCATAATTGTGCGGCCATCGTAAGACTCTTAATAGTTTGTTATTAGTCCCTTCATATAGTATATTGATATTTTGTTTCCTAACTCCCTTAAAGTTGGTCCGCCATATCCACATATTGGATATGACCTACTAGTCTGGAGCCACCAAGAACACATATAGTTTTTACCTCGAGGAAAAAGATTGACTTACATGAGATGATTCGATATCTCCATCTCCATCTCCACCTCTATCTTTCTTTCAACGAATGAATGATAGATATATGAATCCCTCTATTTAAAGAAAAATTTTCAAACCAATAATTGAGTGCACTATTTACTTTTTGACAAATATGAAAGAGAAAAAGGTAGAAAAATTTAAGTGAAAATGACATATATCCGTTTATGATAGAAAATAAACTAAAAATCTAAAATCTAAACGATATTTACAAATAAAAGAAAAATATTGATCCTCTATATTACATAAATTTGTCTTACATAAATATGGGAAAATCATTATACTAAGTTATTCTACTAAATTTACAAACTGGATCTTTTAAAGTAAGTATTTCAAGACTATAAAGTGCTTGTTGATCTTTGAATTTGGCCCATAAGGCCATTAGCTCACCTTGCACGTGTCCACTAGGATGTGTCTCAAGAACCTGTTGAATATCATCCAAAGGCTCCTTACTCAATCCATCCTTAATGAATGCTATTTTATCTTCGGTTTCTGGACAAGTACCCCACGCATTTACATCGAGTGTCACATGTCCACCGAGCACACTTGTAGCATCCTCCTAATCTTTTTGCTCTCCGTTTCTTTGAAAAACTACTTTTACCCATACCAGGCATGTATTTAGAAGGAATTGAAACCTCACAAGATAATCGAACCTTTGCTTCAATCAAGCATCGGATATCTTGTGGGATACCCTTATTCATTAGCATCCTTAATCTTTCCATTTACCTCGATAAATCCTTTTAGGATTTTAATCGAGTGATGGATAGTATTTTCAAGATTTAAGAGCATATGATCCATTATAATGTATAGCCCCTTGTTAGGATGAATTTTGCAATAATTTTGATGATTTATTTATAGAATAATATGACGCGTATGAAATAAGACTCCGATTTTAAATAAATAATATGAAGCGTAAGAGCTACGATTTCGGAATTAAATAATAGCCGGATGTGATGCGTATGAGTCAGAATCTGTTTGAACAATAGTAAACAATAATGTCACCAAAAGATGATGGAATATGTCGGTGAATTGTTTCTATGATAAATCATGTTGAGCACTATACAGATACTAGTGAAATCGATATAAGAATTTATCAACTAGAAGTTCAATAATACTGCTTGCAAAACCTGATCGACCATCCCTGCTTAAATAATTATTGAAATCAATATTTCAAGTGAAGAATTAAAAGAATTCTTCAATGATTGTTCTCGATAAATGATGAAATCATTACTAGCCAATATTGGGAATAAATCCCAAATATATCCGAATAAAGGATGAGAAGTATGGGCCCACTCATCCTCCATGACTACTAGATATTATTATATGGATCCACTAGATAAATACATGCAGATATGATTCGTAATTTGAAATTAAGAAATATTTGCTCACGGTATGAGCATGATTTCTAGATTTAATGATAAAGCTAGTAAATATATATATATCCCAATGATTTGAATAAATCCTCAAGGATTTGAGTATATGCATACAAGTGAGATATTATATGGCAAATTATTTAAAGTCCTCAAATAAATTGCCTATATCGAGAATAGAATGCAAACGGTCTAAATTCCATATTAAGGTTTGAATGATGAGAACATATATAATTAAAATCATACCAACTGTATGAGTTTTGGTGTTCTAAATTTTCTCAAAGATGAGGGAGTATTAAAGGTTGAAAATAATATGTGAAATGCATCATGTTATATCCTCATAATTGAAATACGAACTTGAAGTTCAAAGATGCATGAAAGGCTATGAACAATCACATATATCGCCTAGATGCTTTGATAAGTTAGTACGCTGTAAGCGTTGATATTTCAATCATATATATCAAAGCAAATTATAAAAGATGGTCTTAATAACGGAGGCATATGCTCTTGAAGAGTATATAGACATAACTATATTGTGTAATCCTACAAGAGGATTGATAATGAGATATCTCGATAAGTCATGTCGATATGGGGAAAGAAATGAAATTGAAATGTGTCGACACGATATGAAAATGTAGCGCTACATATGATCAATGATAATGAAAATATTGAGATATATTGAAGATGATAAATGGTGAATGTGAAATCCTTAACTTATGAGATGATGAGATGATGATGACTAGTGCTCAAGTTTAAAGATAAGCATGGTGGTCATTATATGTTGCATGCTCATTAAAGTTAAATTACCGATCGTGTGTGTAATACCGAAAAGGAAATTAAAGGATCGGATGAGCTAAACCCGTGTTTATGAGTACCCTAAAGGGTGAGCTAAGCCCCTGGGAATGAAATAACCTATTAAGTGAGTATTAAATGTTAAATGATATATTTTAAGTGTTAGTTAGTTATGAAGGTTTACTTATATGTTTACATGTTTTTACGATGAATTTATATGCTTTAAATTGTGTGTTTGGAGACATGTGTTCATGGTGAATGTTTTGTAGTTGTGTACGAAAATTGATGCACTCTAAATGAACGAAGAGTATAAAACCAATGTATATGATACTCATACAAATGTATGAAAGATTTTGAAATGCTTGCAGCATAATTGTATAAAATACGCGTTGCACTCTTTTTCCCTCGACCAGGTTTTATCCCATTGGGTTTTTCTAGCAAGGTTTTTAATGAGGCAACTTTAAAGGCGTATTCACATGAATAATGTACTCTTTTTCCTTCATTAGGGTTTTTCCCACTGGGTTTTTCCTAATAAGGTTTTAACGAGGCATATTCATGGTATATTGAGAACGATATGAGAAATTGATACAGTGTATCTATTGGATCAAGTTATAATGGAGCTAATGCTTTAGATCCAAACGATGATGATATTGAAATCATTTACCAGAAGTAAAGATATTAGTTCTCAAGATATGAAATCAAACTGAGCTCTTTTTCCTTCGATCAAGTTTTTTCCCACTCGGATTTTCTTGACAAGGTTTTAACGAGGCAAAGACGTGAATACTCATATGTGATAGACATCGTGGGAGCAATGTTTTGATGAAGCAAAGATATAACCACTCCAAGCTATCCTGCAATCGATTTGGAAGTTTTTTCCCACTGGGTTTTTCTCCAAACAGGTCTAGAAGACATTTGTATTAATAGTCATTCAAGGGAGAGTGTTATGAATAATTGAGAATAATTTGGTGGTTATGAATTATGAGGAATAATTTGGTGGAGGAATAATTTGGTGGAGGAATAATTTGGTAAAAGATGTAATTATTATATGTGAATGACTATTATACCCTTGATGAAATTATGTAATTACGATTGTGCCATTCGAAGTTTTCCTATAAATAGGGCTTCAGTTATTAATAAAATTCATTCCTGAGAATTCGTTAGAATTCATTCTCTCTAAATTCTCTCTATTGTTTCTATACTTTTATAACACTATGCTTCTTTTTGTATGGTTGATTATATTTTTAGTTCTTATAATTTGTTACAATTGGAAAGCCAAATATACTTTATAATTTTTTTGCAGTAAATTAATTTGTAATGCAACTATTATTGTTTACAAGTATAAAATAAATTAAAATATGAATCAACCTGATTCAATGAAGTGCTTCCGATAAGTTGTCGCAACAACTATTCTTTCTTCAAAGTGATAACTTATTTTTTCTCTCTCTCTTTTTTCTCATTCATTTCTTATAGCATTAGATTAAGATGATACAATTTTTAAAATAGTAATGGTAAATTTATGGATTGATCGTATTTTCTTCACACGATTAAATTTTCCTCTTGGATCATTTATTTTTATTGCCCGCATGGAAAATGCTTTTCAATAGTTACAGAGTTCCAATCCAAAAAATATTGGACTCACAAGAAAAAGTTTTTTCTTTTTTTATTTTTTATATAATCAATTTTTTAAACCATTAATAGGAGTCGATATAATATTTTGAATTGTTAAGGCAAGTCGGTGGATTAATCGTACTTTTCTCACACTATTAATTTTTTTTCCTTGGATCATTTGGTTTTTATGCTAATATGTTCATTGTGAATTATACTTCTTTTATATGGTTTATTAATATTTTTAGTTCACACAATTCGTTACAATTGTAAAAGTCCAATATACTTATAATTTTTTCAAGAAGATTAATTTATAATGTAACTATTACTTTTTATAAGTATAAAATAAATTAAAATAGTAATCAACCCAATTCGATGGATTGCTTTTAGCAATTTTGAAATAATTATTTCTTCCTTCATAGTGGTAAATCATTTTCTCTTTTTTTTTAAAAAAAAAAATTAATTTTATACCATTAGGATGAGACAACATGATTTTTTAAATACCAAAAGTAAATCTGTGGATAGATAGCACTTTCTTCACACTATTAAGTTTTTTTCTTGGATCATTTATTTTTTGTGCCTACATGAAAAATACATTTCAGTAGTGGAAGATAGTTCTAATCAAAAGAGTGCCGAATTCACTTTGTGTGAAGAAACAATTATAATTTCTTCGCAATAATAATTTTTTATTTTTTGTATTATCAATTTTTTAAACCATTCGCGCGAGTCGACACAATATTTTAAACTATTAAGATAAATCCGTGGATTGATCGTACTTTCTTCACAATATTAATTTTTTTTCTTTAAATCATTTAGTTTTTATGCCAATATATTTATTGTGAAATTAATTATACTTTTTTCGTATGGTTGGTTAAAATTTTTAATTCACATAATTCGTCATAATTGTAAAAGTCTAATAAATTTTTTAATTTTTTTTGCAGTAGATTAATTTGTAATGCAATTATTAGTATTTACAAGTACAAAATAAATTAAAACCTAAATTAACCCACTTTGATTGATTATTTGCGATAAATTGTTCAAATAATTATTATTTCTTCATATTAATAATTTTTTTGTATCATTAATCTTTGATACTTTTTGGTTGATTCGACACAATTTTTGAAATTGTAAAGATGAATTCGTAAATTGATTGTACTTTCTTCGCATTTTTTTTATGGAATATTTATTTTTTATATCAAAATATTCACATGTTAACTTAGTAAATTAGTATCTCATTGGTCCAATTGGCACATCAATCATGAATCAATGTTATTAGTTATGCAAAATTGAAGTAGAAAAGTTAAGAATATGAATTGTGTTCTTACTCTTATTGTATCATAATGAATTGTTGAATGAATATATATGGGGAAAAAAGAAATGAGAGATTTAAAATTAAAAATACATGTTTATTGAGTTAAATTATCAAAGATTATATTTTAAATTGTAATTATCTAATAAGTACTTGTAACGCCCCTCCCTCGCATACACATACATATATGCCATAACGACGTCACAACATACGACATAGCGCACAAATACATAAACACAAAGGCCTCCTATTGGGCCACGTGCACTTCTTATACAGAATACAGCGGAATTGAAGGAGCGATACACGTGAACAAAGAGACACGAAACCCAATATTCGTAATAACATTTGAAGCTTTTCTTTACATATACATATACATAAACACAAAAGGGTTTCGTTTACTTTCGCGTGGTTCGTAAGATCTTTGGATTCCTTTTCCCGATCACACACCGACGTCACAGCACATAGGTGGACTCTTTGCCAACTCCCACTCACGCAACCTACACATATGCAACCATACACATAATAAGTCGTAATGACTCAGTAGGCAAATAGATGTAATGCAATGCATGTGATGCACGTGTCATATTCTTTTCTTATTTCATTTAGGCTCTGTTGCGAATCGATGTGAATGCATCATCATTACCATATCATTGGCCGTCCCCCAAAGGCTTGTCTCACTCTTCGGGGAGTCGTAGGCCGTCGTCTAAAGGCTTGTCTCACTCTTTAGACTGCCCGTAACATCATAGGCCATCCCCCAAAGCTTGTCTCACTCTTTGGGCCGCTATGTTCGTCATAAACACATGATACGTAACTACATTCTTTCACATACATCGTGTTTTCATGTCATGCGTAGTGCGTACTTTACCTTGCTTTCGTACATATAACATTACATAACATTCATTCTAATATATCATGCGTAATACATGCTTCTTTACATCATACATTAGACATTCCGTACACCCCTTCCATGAACTTCCTCATAACACTACAGCATATCTAATAGCCATTAGTCTCATAGACATGTCACATAGTCATTACTTAACATTCATTCATGTATTCTAGCTTTTACATTGGTCTAACCTCATTAAACTATTCTAATCATCACATACATCACGTATAACTTTACATTCAGTACATAAGGGCATTAACACATACCATTTCACAATAGAACATCATAGAGTTTCACTTATCAGGCATATCAAGGCAACAACTTGAATTTCATCTCATTTCCTATTCATAAACTTATAAAACATGCCACAATCAATGCTCTAACATAAAATACATCTATTACTCACATGATACCACGTTACTCAAACAAACCATATAACCACATCACCACCATATCCTAATGCCAAAGTTTCTTACATGAATTAATTAGGCATTTAAATCGTTTGGTTCGTTTCATAAGCATAACATTATCTATACTTCTTAATTGCCGAACAACACATATAAATAGGCATAAAGGGTCATATATGCACACCCATATCCTTATCATATCATAACAAAACATAAATCAAGCTACTAGATTCTAACATGCTCCAATACATCATAAACATGTTCCTTTCTTGATTTCTTCAAACATAAACATGCAATTGGTTCATAAAGCATATAAAACATCCATTACCTACCTTCAAGTGATAAGAAGCAAGTATATGCAAGCTTAGGTAGCTCATCCTCCTTCTTTCCCCTTCTTCTTCTTGGCTCAACATAGACATATATGCATAAATATTGAGCAATAAATCACAAACAAGGTTTTGAAGAGTTTAGGGATGTTGAGAGGTGATTTTGGGAGTGTATAATGAGATAACAAGAAGTTAAAAATGATATTTATCCACCAAAAAGTCAAGAAATGCATAAAAAACTCGTTTAGCCGACTTAAGTCCTACGGCCGTACGGACTGCACTGGCGGCCTTTAGTGTTTTGGTCATAACTTTTGCGTCCGATGTCCAAATAAAGTGATTCAAAGCTTGTTGGAAATTAGACTCAATAGACTACAAATCTGAAGAAGACATCATCTTCAAAATCCTATTCATTTCAAAGATGTGTCATTTTAAACCTCCATGAACTTTCAAATCTTCATGAAATCGCTTATTACAAACTTCATTCATATCACATTTTCATCTCATTCGCTAAAAAATAGGTCTAAATCATATAGGAACACCTAAATCATGATCTAAAACATATATTAAAAAATTATGGTCTAACATATATTAATATTATTATTAGCTAAAAAATTATGCCCCCGTGCAATGCACGGGTGAAACAGGTTAGTGGTGGTAGAATTCTACATGAATGTCTATTTCTAGATATGATATGGGAATTTAGAAAGAAAAAATGAGATAAAGTGAATAAAATGAGAGAAAAGTGATTAAAAAGAGAAAAAAATTAGGAAAAATTGAGATCCACACGCATTGTTGTGTCTCTATCTCTAAAATGAAAGGTAGCAATGGCACTTGCATTGGACATAGACGCATCTCTAATGGTTGCAACCACTAATGGTCTCTTCCCTATTTAGGGAGGAGTTATTCTCTCAATCTGTCATATGTGAGCAGATGGGGGAACACATCATCAGGAATTGGGCCATATTATTGATGTGTTCTCCCTATCTGCTGACACATAATAGATGAGGAGAATAAATCCTCTCTCACATGGGGTGGAGATTATTAGTGCTAATGCAACCTTGTTCCAAGGTGTACTATTGTGTGTGAGAGAGAGACACAAATCAATTAATGGATCCCCACTTGTTCTCTCCTTTTTATCACTTTCTCTTTATTTATCCATTTTTTCTCATTTTTTCTTTATTGCTTCCGGTGCCAAGTTCAAAACCACACATCTATCTACATATCTTCCACTACTATTTTACTATTATGTTTAAAATGATTTGTATTTCTGTATTCATTTTCACTTTTCCCTCTCTTTTTTTCAATTTTCTCTTTGCTAACATTTAATTAAAATAATATTTCTCACTATTTTACCCCCTCTCTCTCTCACATATCAGTACACATACAAAACCCCCAATCCACGTCCCAATTGGAGATGTTGAAATGTGTTGGGTCAGCTTTGCATCCTCAACTTATTAATTGTTTAAACACACAACTTTTATGGCATTATAAACTTTTTTCTAGCTCAAATATATCCACACGAGTTTCATTAATTTGCTACAATTTTAAGGGAAATGTTATTTATAGCTAATCATGTTAATGAATTAACGGTTATATGACATTTAAGTATCATTTGATTATGTGATGCATATATTATTTAATGCATTGCAATGTATCAACTAATATTGATGTGTTACATTACTATTAATTCAATCATCACTATTGATAAATAGTATTGGTATTCACAATGGCGGAGAGTGAGAGGCATTCCCGGGGTATTTCTAGGAATACCCAATTTGTAATTTTTCATTACAAATTATATTGTACCTACCCAAGTAATGAAGTCTGACTCCGCCACTAGTTACTCATTTTTTAGTGAAAGTTTTGAAATAATTTATAATAAAAAAATTCAGAAATTAAAGTTATGAACTCGATAAAACATACAGTAAAAACTAAAGGTAAGATGTAGATTAATATTAATAACATCTTGAACCAATAATTGTCATCTCCATTGGAATAACTATGAGTGTAGGCACATATATATTTGCATATGAGTTTCTGCAAGATTGTATCCCTAGTCCAATAAAATTTATTATTTCCCATTTTCCAAAGGAACTATCTAAAAGTAAAGAAATGGCCTCTCTTTTTTGTTCATCATCCTCAAATAATTTTTAATGATTTCGCCAAGAGAATTCCTGCATTTGGAATTGAGTACAACATTTCTTTGAAGTGTAACACATATTTGATGAAGTCAAAAGCTGAATTAAACAAATAAAATACTTGTTCTACTCACATTAAATTTCATCAAATAAAATTTATCGGTTTTCTCATTTTTTCACTACTCATGCATTGAATTATTTTTTATCTTTTAATACTTTTCCTTCAATTTTCAACCACACATCTAAATTAAATATAATCTTATTAGATTCAATTTGAATAGAACAAGTAATAAAATGTAATAGTTGTTCAAAATTTTGACTCATTGTCCTATTAAGCGTGAGTCATTTATATTAATCTAACTCAACCAACATCACTATGTCTTTTTGTGAAGAAAAAAAAAATCATTATGTCTTTGTTATATTGATAACAAAATGTCATAGTTTAATTACATTTAGTTCGCTAGTTCTTTAAGTAGTCGTTAGCCGAAACTTAACATATATAAAATTAATATGCATACAAAATTGAAGGTTTAATCTAAATAATAACATTTTACATGCTACTTTTCAAAAGAAAAAAACACATTTTACATGCGACTTGTCTGTCTGTCAAGTGGTATGCGGTCACGCCTATCGCAAATATTTGAATAACATAATTAAGGAATTGATTCTTTTTCAATGGATATGATGTGGATGATTGAATGGACCCTTCACCAATAAACTACTACAAATATTGAAAAAAAAAAACTCTTTTGTTTCCCAAAATGAAATCTATTTATTTTCACTAAAACTACAAATCACTAGCTCTTAGAAATTTGATCGTGCTAGCATTTTTTTTGGGCACATCATTCAACGTTTTTGTTGAAAATAAATTTTAATTTATAAACTAATTAACGACAAAAATAATTATCAACTCATACAACTTATACCAAGATCTAACTAAATTATTTCATTATTTCACAAAACTAAATTATTACATATGCCAAATAAGGAGGAGCGCAAACACATGAAGATTACTTAATTACCTATTTACCTTGCAAGAGTGCTTAAGGTAGCGTTATGATTCGTTGATTGAGAAGGTGCTCTACATTTAACTTCCAACATTAAAGCCTTATACTATATGATTCGAAAAATTTAGATATAATATGTGAGTATACACTTCAAAGAGTTATTTAATCAAACAAGAGATCAAGAACTACAGATCGATGTACGTGAAAATAAGTATTTCCTCTCCAAAAGCAACTAGAACTTTTTGTTGTACTCTTTAAATCACTTTTGTGCACTTGAAACCACAAGGTTTCTTTACCTATGGGAAGCCCTAGGGCATATTCTAGTCTTGTTTAGATCAAATTGACTTGTGAACATATATTTTCGGTTAGGTCCCTTTAGATGTTCTTACTTCTTAGAAAAGTCTTGGACTAAATTGTACTATAATTGATATATAGTTCACCTGGATGGGAAAATATGGAATATGAATGAGCCAAACAAGAAAACTGGAATATACTCTAAATCTGTCCTAATTGGAGAGAATTGATATAAGATCACAAGAAAATATGCAATATGTAATTACTTTTTGAAGAGAAAATACTTACTTAGCTTCGCTCCTCTAGTTCTTGTTTGGGTCCGGTAATTTCTTAAGTTGCTCACTTGCTTTGACTATACTTTTTAAGTCATTCTGAAAAAAGGCTCGAGGGTTTGAAGCTATTGCTTGAACAAGACGAGGGCACGAAGAATAGTAGCATTTAACAAATCTAGGAAGTTCTATTCAAAAAAATTTTTTTTAAAAAAAAAAATTGGGCGTGTTTGTCGCGGCGCGCCAAAGTTTGATTTTTTTTTCTTACTCGATTTCAAAACTACAAATTAATGTAGAAGTGGTAAGTAAGGGTCGAACCCAAGAGGAACGGTGCTTAATCTAATTGTCTTTATCAATTAATATAGGAGGGGGGTTTTGTGAAATTTGAATGGAAATAGACATTAAAATAACAAAATAAAATAGATAAATCAATTCAGCTAAATATCTAGTTCTCGGGTTCGGTTGTGTCAACAACTCGTTTTTATCTTTCCCATGCAACGTGTTACTATTCCTTCTCCAATTTATTAACTTCAATTAATCAATACGCTCTGATTAACGAATTCTTCCTTAAGTGTATTAAATTAAAGTGAGCTTTTTAACTTAACATCTAGCTATTGGATAACCCTAAACAAGTTCTTAGGATTTAATGCAATGCTAGTGTGAAATGGACGAGAAGAATGAGTTGAATTAGATGAATAATTTCACAAGCTCGAATTAATGCATCTAAGTTGATTTGTTAATAAATATGCACGATATTCATTTGCTACTTTGGATTGGAATCTAATGACAATTACGGATCAAGAGTTCTAATCCTAGCATGTAACTTGAATTTACAGATTAATTGATTCAATTGGCCAAAGTGAATGCAATAATCACATAAACTCAAAACGGGTTTACAAGCATAACAAACCAACAAATTGAAGTGGAGGAATAAATAAAACGTTACTAAAGAGTTAGAAAAGATAATAACATGTTAATTGAACACAACGTCCCCCTCAAACTAGATAGAAAAGTCTTAACTACTCATAATTGTGGGGTTTCATACTTTTTAGCGAGTGTTCTGTAATGCCCCGCTCAAAGTCGACCCGACATAATGTATATGTGTATTATGTGTTTATGAAATGTTTGGGAATGTATGAGACATGTCGGGAGTCGAAACGGCCGTCGAAATGATGAAAACGGGAAATTTAGGACCGAGTTACGGCCGTAAATGTAAGGATTACGGCCGTAAATGTCAGGTTACGGCCGTAAGGGTTGAAGGTTACGGCCGTAAATGGTGAACAGTGGAAAATGTCCAAAAGTTTCAGAGAGCAAATTACGGTCGTATGTTCTGAATATACGGTCAGTATGATTGGGGGTTACTAGTAAGGATATGGTGTTACTACTAAGTAAGGGGTTACTACCAGTAAATGTGGAAGTTACGGCCGTAATTTTAAGTCGGCAGAAGTGTTATTTTAGAAGATTCTAGCCATTTCTTGGACATTTCTCACCCAAACTCGGTTCCAAAGCTCTCAAAACCCTTCCAAGTCCCTCATGAACCTATGGACTCATCTCCCACTCCATATATGACCTATGTAATGCTTGTGTAATTTATGATTACAAGAAGGAAGGGAGGAAGAGGAAGAGGAAGAGAAGAGATGAAGAAGAAGGAGGGCTATCTATGGTTCTTGAGCTTGATTTCTTCTATAATGGTGAGTAATAGTTGTATATTATGTTATAGTATGAATATGATATGTTTATAGCATGTTTTTATGAGTGTAAGCACAAATATGAGAGGATATTCATGTTATTGCTTTGATATGTGAGTTTAGGTGAAAGTATGTGAAAGTATATGATGAACTTAGCATGTTGAAGGTTGTTCTTTGATAGATGTGAAGTTGTTTATGATATATGTAATGAATGAGACCATGTAATGATGCTAGAATGACATGAAAGCTAGGATATGTGAACGAATGCCAAGTGAATGATTACGTGAAGTACGTAACACGTTATGATGATGAATGGGATGTTATATGTAAGGATATGATATGTTCTATGATATGTAATGACAAGAAGAAGTTCATGAGAAAGTATGCTATGTAATGCCCAAGAATGTTATGATTACGATTACAAGGTGAAGTATGAATGATGTATGACACGAAGCATGACGTATGTGAAAGAATGTAGTTGCGTATCATGTGTTTATGACGAATGTAGCGCCCCAAGAGTAAAAGAACTTTTGGGGGACGGCTTATGATGTTACCGCGGCCCTGCGGGTAAAAGAACCCTTGGGTGACGGCCTATAATGTTATGGGCGGTCTAGGAGTAAAAGAACTCTTTAGGACGACGGTCCGGCGCCCCCAAAGCGTAAAAAGAACCTTTGGGGACGGCCTATGATATGATGATGATAACGTATTCACATGATTCGCAACTAGGGCCCAAAGAAAGGAAGAAAAGAATGTTACACGTGCATTCATGCATTGCATTGCATCTATTGCTCACTGAGTCCTCGTGGCTCATTATGTGTACGTTTATGTGTTTATGATGCAGTTACGTGGAGAGTGGAGAATCCGACCGAGAATGATGTGTGCGGATGTGCGTGGGGAATGGAAGGATCACGGTGCTGCAGCCCGGTTCCGGACGGGTCGTTACATGTTCGCCTTGTATCACCACCACTATATGATAGATTATGCAAAATATAGTAAACAAGTAAATAAATACTAAGAAATAAATAGAGAAATAAAAGGGAAAAGAGAACTTAGCGAAGAATTGATCCGCCGGAATATGAAAAGCTAAAATCTTCAAGCTAAAATTAAGAACAAATGAAGAAGAAAATTTTATTGGAAAGAACTACTAGCTAATTCTCTTCTACTAAGTTGTGCATTTCTTTCCTTACAAATCCCTCTATTTATAGGCAAAATTTCACAAGAAAACATGATAAAAAATTGTACAACTACTCCATTATGATTCCACTAATTGGTAACCGCCAAATCATGATCTTAAATTGCTCCATTAGTTCAAATATTGTATTATGGTATAGGTAAGCATCTTGGCTGAATTGTGCAATTGGAATTTCCTTTTTTTGATATTTTAATAGAAAGTTATGAATTTTCTACCAAAACATGACCCAAGAAATCCTCCATTCACATCAGTCTCGATTTTGCCCATTTTTGACCATGATATAATCCGAATCATTTGAAGACGTCAACATCAAAGTTTTAGCCCTCTGAGTGTCCTTTCCAACAATATAAAGTGCAGGTCAATCCGAATTGTTTAGCAAAAGTTATGGTCAAATTACTGAACTGCGCCAGTAAATTCGAGCTGCTGATTTTTTACGCTTTGTCCTTTCTCTTCAAATGGCCATAACTTTCATTAGGAAACTCCGATTTGGGATCCGACAAAAATGTGGAAATCCTCTTTTGATATTCTTTGATATTGGCACAAGAAAAATTGTAAAAACAACTTTTCATAAAATTGCATCGGAGGCTCTCCATCTTCGAATTTGCTTGCATTTCGGTCCCAAGTTTCGTTTTCGCTCCGTTTTTATCCATTTTGGCTCCTTTTGATTTCTTGTAACTCTAAACACACAATAAAAGGAAAACACATAAAAATAAACATATAATACTAATAAAACACACAAATACGTAAAATAGAAGAGTTATTTAAGTGCTTTTCTAGCACTTATCAAACTCCCCCACATTTTAGACCGTTGTTCGCCTCTAACAACAACCATATGACACAAACAACACACTGATTTTACATGAGATTAACAACTTTTAACAATGAAATTCTACTACAGATAGTGACTTGCTTAATAAACATTCTCCCGAATCATGAAAATTTCACTTCTTCTCAAATACACAATGGCTTGTGAGTGTGTGTAATTGAGGTTATCATCCCATCACTAACTGGAACCAAATGAAAGTTTACGATGATCTATCCAAATCCTGACTCGAAATAGTCAAATATTTCCTTTCATCTCTCGTGATCCCACTCTTATTTTACAATGATTCATGGATCCTAAAATTTACTCTGCTCACCAAAAATCATCAATCGTTAGCACTGCAAAGAAAAAAGGGCATGGCGGTGTTTTATCGCAAATATGTCTTCAATTTAAAGAGTGTTTAGATTGAGCACTTCAAACCACTGAGGAAATTTATTTATCTAACTTCACACTTGGGTAGCTATCACATTTCTCGCGATTTTTTTTTCTTTTTTTTCTTTTTTTTTAATGAAGAAGAAAAAGAAGAAGAAGAAGAGTTTTGCAATTTTCTTTTCAACTTTTACCCCACAGGTAGCTTTCACACTAAAACCCCTTTCATTGGAGGCAAATTCTTCACCCATTCGAGGTGACTGGCTTCACACTCGAGGTAGGTAGCTCTTTCCCCTGGTCCCTCTCCTTTATTTCAAATATAAAAGTAAAATTCATTCTCAGTATAGGTCAGTGCTTTTTCAAAACTTTTTAAACTCTGTCAATAAAAGACACATTCACAAAAAAACAGATACCATGCGATTATAACTCCACCTTACTAACAATCGATGTTTCCAGGTTACTTTGAGTAGGACGAATGGATAGAAAAAAAGTTAGTTTACTACGGTCTAGAAAGTTAGAAAAAAAAATCAACATTTTCAACCTTCAATTTGTGTTCCAGAGAATGATAGTAAATTACCTATAAATGTGCGCAGATAAATTTGCCAGCTGTGCTTGGAGAAGAACAGAACACATTTTTTTTTCGAGATCTTGTAGTTTCAGCTAAGTCACACAAATTAAGCTCAATCATATTCAAAAGTTGCTATCTCATGCAAAATCATCAACACAAATAAAAAAATCACACGCAGACCACAATATGTCACTCCCCCACACTTAAATTCTACATTGTCCCCAATGTAGAAATATAGAAAGCATGAAAATGAGAAGAAATAGAAACTCCCCTATGGTAAGCAATGAGGCGTGCCGATTTGGGGATGGTGGTTGCACAATGTAGCACTTCTGAGGAATACTTCGACAATCTAAGAGTAAGAGACATGCAATCAACATATTTACAGAACAAGAAAAACAACAGCTGAAAATATTTTGGTTTTTTTTTTTTTTGTGATGAAGAGAAATTTATACAAAGTGACATGGCAGTTGACAACCCTATGAACATCTTGCAGTAGTATTCACATCAAATTAATGATATGATTCCATCAAGTCTGATCCGCATGGAAACTATCTGAATCAGCATACTCTCTACAAAACAGTTTGACAACCAACCTTAATGAAAAGGTCCTCCATATCGCCACATGACACATAGGTATGTTTACCATTCAATAAAGAACAGCTCCATAAGAACCAACAAATGGGAGAACGTTTAGAGCAGAACGTCCAACTCGAACACTTCTCAAATGAATGAGACGTAGTTTTACATCTTCGGATGGGTGCTAGTGATTACGCTCAAAAAGTTACTGCCCAATGGTTAGGCCTTTTCCTTCTACAGTTACAAGGCAACATCTTCCTTAGGATGTTAGATAAAAAAATGGAGAAATAAAAGCAAAAACAACGAAAATTTCAAAAGAAAGATAAAAATAAGAGAAAATGCTCAGGTTGCCTCCCAAGAAGCGCTTTTGTTTAAAGTCGTTAGCTCGACTCAGTTCCCATTTGTCAAGTAGGATTCCTCAAATCCATTGCAACTCCACTTTGTCTTCCATGGCTTCTCCGAGTGTCTTGATTTCTTAACAGTCCTTTTTGAATTCTTCTCCAAATTTTTTTTGTCTCATTTCTTTCCATAGCTTCCTTCTTCGAGATGGGGCAATTGTGCTTTGGCTCAATTTTATGTGTTGTGCTGGCTCTGCAATTCAACTTACACAGTTCTTGCACAAAAGGATTAGTTGAATTGATTGCAAAGACAGAACAAGCGTTATTAGGGCGCAATGAACCATCAAAAATATTAAAGTTCGCTTTTTCCTCATCAAATTCCATGAATAGTGTACCCTCATAGACATCAATTTTAGTGCGAGAAGTGTAAAGAAATGGATGTCCCAATATGATAGGTGTAGGGTGAGGTGAATGTTCATCAACCATATCAAGCACGTAAAAATCAGCAGGGAAAACTAAACCATTTATTTTGACTAGCACATCTTCAATCACTCCATCCGGGTATGCATTGGTACGATCAACTAGTTGCACAATTACATGAGTTTCTTTCAGTTTTCCTAAATTTAGTGAAGCATACAAGGATCTAGGCATGACATTTATGGATGCTCCTAAATCTATAAGTGCTTTGTCAATGTGGTGATTGCCTATGGTGCAAGGGACAGTGAACATACCCGGGTCTTTGCATTTTGGAAGTAGCTTTTTCTGGAACACTCACAAATCAAGCTTTCTCCCATTTTTATCATTTCATTTCCCATCAATTTCCTTTTGTTAGTGCAAAGATCTTTCAAAAACTTAGTATAGCGTGGAATTTGTTTGATTGCATCTAACAAAGGAATATTGATCGCTACTTTGCTAAGTGTGTCCAAAATTTCCCTTTCTTTGATTTCATTATTGGCCTTTGCTAGTCTACTGGGAAAAGGGGGAGGGGTTGATTTAACAATGATAGGAGAACTTACCCCTTTTTTCAACTCTTCTTCTTTGTCTTCATGTGTGGGAATTTGTTTGTGAGGGTTTACAATCTCTTTTCCACTCCTTAAAGTTATGGCACTGACATTCTTTGGATTCACCTCAGGTTGGGATGGTAACTTTCCTCCAGATTGTGTTTCCAGACGATTGATAGCAGTTGTCAATTAACTCATTTGATTTTTCAAGTTTTGGATGCTTGATTTGGTTCCTGTTGGAATTTCAAAGTGTTAGTTGCTAATGTTTTCACCATATTCTCGAGAGACATACCTAATTGTTGAGGTTTTTGTTGAAATTGCCCTTGGGGTCGAAAATTCCCATGTTGTTGGAATTGGCCTTGAGGCTTGTTAGGGAAGAATCTTGGGGGCTTGTTGTTTCCATAGCTCAGATTGGGGTGGTCTCGCCATCCTGGATTATAGGTGTTTGAGTACGGATTATATTCTTGTCTTGGGAATGAGAAATTATTTGCTGAGCTCACTTGTTCGTTGTTATCCACTTGTAGAACAGGACAAGCATCTGTAGGATGTCCTAGATTTATACATATGCCACATGCTTTGACTTGAGGATTGTTTCCTACAACAATTTGTTTGAGAAGATGTGTTAGTTCATAAAGTTGGCTTTCAATATTGGAATTACTTGCCTCGTTAACTCTTCGAATGTTCATCTCCTGGCCTCAGATCAATTGTTGAGTGTTTTCAGCCATGTTTGAAATCGCTGTTACGCTTCAGGGGTTTTGTTCATCAATGCGCCTCCACTAGCAAAGATCAACCATGTTTATGTCGATTGACATAAGCCTTCATAGAAGTATTGCACTAGGAGGTTTTCACCGATTTGGTGATGCGGGCAGCTGCAATGAGCTTTTTGAAACGCTCCCAATACTCATAAAGAGTTTCTCCATTGTTTTGGCGCACTCTGCAGATATCTTTCCCGATATTTGTCGTCTTTGAAGTTGGGAAGTACTTTTGAGGAAAAGTTGCTTCATTTGATTCCATGTTGTGACCTGAACACGGTGGTAAAGTGTATAACCAATCTGTGGCGGCATCTTTTAGTGAAAATGGAAAGGCTCGAGCTTGATTTGCTCTTCGCTGATGCCTGGGGTTTCATGCTATCGCACACCACATGAACCTCCTTCAAGTGTCGATATGGATCTTCACGGATCGCCCATGAAAAGAAGGTAGAAGATGTATCAATCCGCAGTTTTAGTTCAAAGTCTTACCTTCTTCTACGGTTGGAAAGGTGATACACAAAGGTTGTTGAGTAACTTCGGAGTTGTCAGTTGTTTGAGAGTTCTTTCGTTATTGTTTTCTGCCATTTCTCGTTCGGTTTGTTTTACTTGTCTTATTCGTCTTCGAATGGATTTCTCGATTTCTGGATCAAAACTTTCAAGAATTCGATTAGTAGATTGGGTATTATGCATACAAGTGAAGAATTTTTTTTTTAAAAAAAAAATTAATTAATAAAAGAAACTAAATTGGTTAACCGTTACCCGGTAACGGCGCCAAAAACTTGGGCGCGTTTGTCGCGGCGCGCTAAAGTTTGATTTTTTTTTCTTACTCGGTTTCAAAACTACAAATTAATGTAGAAGTGGTAAGTAAGGGTCGAACCCAAGAGGAACGGTGCTTAATCTAGTTGTCTTTATCAATTAATATAGGAGGGAGGGTTTTGTGAAATTTGAATGGAAATAGACATTAAAATAACAAAATAAAATAGATAAATCAATTCAGCTAAATATCTAGTTCTCGGGTTCGGTTGTGTCAACAACTCGTTTTATCTTTCCCATGCAACGTGTTACTATTCCTTCTCCAATTTATCAACTCCAATTAATCAATACGCTCTGATTAACGAATTCTTCCTTAAGTATATTAAATTAAAGTGAGCTCTTTAACTTAACATCTAACTATTGGATAACCCTAAACAAGTTCTTAGGATTTAATGCAATGCTAGTGTGAAATGGACGAGAAGAATGAATTGAATTAGATGAATAATTTCACAAGCTCGAATTAATGCATCTAAGTTGATTTGTTAATAAATATGCACGATATTCATTTGCTACTTTGGATTGGAATCTAATGAGAATTACGGATCAAGAGTTCTAATCCTAGCATGTAACTTGAATTTCCAGATTAATTGATTCAATTGGCCAAAGTGAATGCAATAATCAAATAAACTCAAAAACGGGTTTACAAGCATAACAAACCAATAAATTGAAGTGGAGGAATAAATAAAACGTTACTAAAGAGTTAGAAAAGATAATAACATGTTAATTGAACACAACGTCCCCCTCGAACTAGATAGAAAAGTCTTAACTACTCATAATTGCAGGGTTTCATACTTTTTAGCGAGTGTTCGCCTTGTATAACCACCACTATATGATAGATTATGCAAAATATAGTAAACAAGTAAATAAATACTAAAAAATAAATAGAGAAATAAAAGGGAAAAGAGAACTTAGCGAAGAATTGATCCGCCGGAATATGTAAAGCTAAAATCTTCAAGCTAAAACTAAGAACAAATGAAGAAGAAAATTTTATTGGAGAGAACTACTAGCTAATTCTCTTCTACTAAGTTGTGCATTTCCTTCCTTACAAATGCCTCTATTTATAGGCAAAATTTCACAAGAAAACACGATAAAAAATTGTACAACTACTCCATTATGATTCCACTAATTGGTAACCACCAAATCGTGATCTTAAATTGCTCCATTAGTTCAAATATTGTATTATGGTATAGGTAAGCATCTTGGCTGAATTGTGCAATTGGAATTTCCTTTTTTTGATATTTTAATAGAAAGTTATGAATTTTCTACCAAAACATGACCCAAGAAATCCTCCATTCACATCACTCTCGGTTTTGCCCATTTTTGACCATGATATAATCCGAATCATTTGAAGACGTCAACATCAAAGTTTTAGCCCTCTGAGTGTCCTTTCCAACAATATAACGTGCAGGTCAATCCGAATGTTTTAGCAAAAGTTATGGTCAAATTATCGAATCAGCGCAGTAAATTCAGTCTTGATTTTTACACTTTGTCATTTCTCTTCAAATGGTATAACTTTCACCAGAACTCCGATTTGGGATCCGACAAAAATGTGGAAATCCTCTTTTGATATTCTTTGATATTGGCACAAGAAAAATTGTAAAAACAACTTTTCATAAAATTGCATCGGAGGTCTCCCATATTTGAATTTGCTTGCATTTCGGTCTCAAGTTCAGTTTTCGCTCCGTTTTTATCCATTTTTGCTCCTTTTGATTTCTTGTGACTCTAACCACACAATAAAAGGAAAACATATAAAAATAAACATATAATACTAATAAAACACACAAATACGTAAAATAGAAGAGTTATTTAAGTGTTTGTTTCTAGCACTTATCAAAAACACACACACAGAAGCTTTGATTGAAGTTCTATTCAAATTACTTGTTTAACTAATTCGACAACTTTTTCACATTTTCAGAAAAATTCTTTATCTTTTTAGAAATCGTTCAAAAAATAATTTTCCGAAAATATATACCCAACAAATACCAATCTTGCTCGAATGAAACAATCTAATAAAATACGCACTTGTGAGTCATGATCAAAGACGAAGAGGTTTTAAGTACCAAAATGGGCAAACTTAAGGTACTTATAAATATCTACCAACAATAAATCTTTGAACAAATAACGGATATAAGAAACCTCATCCAAAATCGCCCCCCAAAAACCACTATTGATCCAGTATTCAATTTAGGCACTTTAACATGTCCAAATCATGATGTGACAACATAAATAATATGATGTGGCATGCTAATTGTGAATTAAATCATGATATAATATATTATCACGCTATGATTTGGACACATTAAGGCACCCAAATTGGGCAATGGATCAAAACTACCCTAAAAATTGGTAAAGATAACTCTTAATTTGGTTGAGGGTTGACCAAGAAACTGACAAGTCTTTTTTTTTTTTTTTTTCTTGTTTTCGAATAGACTGACAAAGTCTTGCGACTCTCTTAAGGTTCAATTTTGAAGTCTACGGAATTAACTTTAAAGACTAGATAAGCGTCATAAAAAATAACGAAATATTTAATATAAAACTAATGAGTCGTCTCCTTTATTCGAGTTAAATAAATAAATTGTTTAAAAAACAAGTGGGAACACAATTAGATGTTAAACTTCAATATATTAAGAATACTAATACTAAACGATGAAAAGAGAAGCTGATCGAGAATAATAAACTACCGTTAGATTAGATATAATAATAAAAATAAAGGCAGAGTCAACTTAAATAAATGTGCGATGTTTCAGGTGCAGGTGATATTAGTTTTAAGTAATGCCCCTATCTTTTCCTTTTAATTTCCAAAACTGTGGTCAAAGTCAGTTCTGTTTGAAGCAGCCACGAAATTCACAGAGGTTTGAAGCAGCCACGAAATTCACACAGGATGTTTGTATTGTACCTTTAGCATTGTTGGGAGGAAAACGAAATGGCACCTGTTTCACGCACTAGTGGGAGTAACTAATTTCATTTCACACTCATTTCAGTTTCGCTCTGTTCCCATTACGCTTATCCCTACCCCACACCGCAAATTAAGACATCATCATAGGTGAAGCTGATTTCATGTTCCGTGAAATATAATGACGCATTTTGATTGATGTGACAATACAATTGAATTATATTTCAGTTAATGTGATATTCTAATTTAACAGTTAAGTTAAATCTTGCCCACTAGTAGGTATGCATGATTAAAAAAATTAAGTAGAATTAAGCCCGATCAAAGTGGGCGATTATGTATTATTCATCTCATCTAATGTAGATACAAAAAAAAATTCAAAAAATAAAAAAAAATAAAAAATTTTCACCGGATGACGTGTGGCGAGTTGGCATGCCCACTAGTGGGCAGGTGATCATTGGCGTCCAATTTAAATATAAAACTATGTCAATTAAAGTGTGTTATAATGTGTATCTCAAAATACCAATATTCTAACTAACTAACTATAGGTAGGAATAGTAATTCGTAACTCCCGCTTTTTTATTGCAGAAACATCGAATTTTCTATCCACTTGTTCTAAACAATTTGCTTTAAGCAATTCAACTCGAATAAAGAGACAACTCATTAATTTTATTAGAATATTTCGTTATTTTTTTATTACCTTTATCTGGTCTCTTATTTAAATTTAATTCCCTAGACTTCAAACTAGAACCTAACAAGACTAAGAATAATCCAAAACCATCAGTAGTGCCACAGTTATGGCACCATCGGGTGTTTTCGGTCATATACAACATCCGTTGGGACAACCGAGACCAAATCCAGAACTAGCATGGTGGGGAAAAATTCTAGCAGTTTAGAAAATTTTCTTTAACCTCTCCACCAAATTAGGAGTTTTCTTTAATAGTTTTTAAGGTGTTGATTTTGGATGAGGTTTCTCATATTGTATTTGTTATTTTTTTAATGATTTATTGTTGGTAGATATATTTAATTATAAATACCTTAATTAAGTCTGTCCATTTTGGCCTTTCACACCTCTTTGATGATTTGATCACGATTCACGAGCACATATTATATTTAGATTATTTCTTTCAAGTAAGTTTGGTATTTGTTTGGTACATATTTTTGGAAAAGTAATTTTTGAATGATTTCTTAAAAAATACAGAATTTTTCTGAAAATGTGAAAAGTTAATTCAACAAATAACTGAAAATGACAGTAAAAATAATAATAGCAAACATATATATGCTTACGAAACCTTTTGTCCAAATGGTGCTAACTGCTAACCTTTTGAAAGTTTAGTGTGGGGCTAAACAATAAAACAATTTCGGCACTATCTTAATTCTTACCTCTTTTTTTTTTTTTTTTTGACATAATCTTAATTCTTACCTCTTGGAGAGCTATCCAGTTTACAGAATTGAAAATAATTCCTTTTTTTTTTTTTTTATCATGACCTTTAGAGTAACTAAATTTAAAAATCCATTGATCTCGTCAAGTACAGATTTTTGAAAAGAAAAATAAAATATTTTTTTTACATGATGTGTGACCAAAAGTAAGAAAAAATAAATTAAGCAATAAGTTACATGAATTTGTAGTTGACAACAAATTAATCGTCAAAAAAAAAAAAGAAATTATCTCTTTCCATAGAGCATATTGATCTAATAAATCGTTTAAAATAATATTACATTCAATCCTTACCGGCACTGGATATGGGACTCGTCGCTGGACGACCAGTCAGTCCACGCAAGTAACACTAATTGGCTGCCTTGTTTTGACCATTAAAAAATTACCGTGTACAAAATGGCAGCATTTAATATTTAGCAAATAGTGAATTCTGTTATGAATAATAATTGAAGTGTTATGAATAATTGAGAATAATTTGGTGATTATGAATTATGAGGAATAATTTGGTGGAGGAATAATTTGGTAAAAGGTGTAATTATTATATGTGAATGACTATTATACCCTTGATGAAATTATGTAATTACGATTGTCTTATTCAAGTTTTCACATAAATAGCGCTTCGGTTATTAATGAAATTTATTCCCGAGAATTCCTGGAATTCATTCTCTCTAAATTCTCTCTATTATTTCTATACTTTTATAACACGTTATCAGCACGAGTCTCTAACCCTTTGAGTAATATGAAAGAAGTATGCTCTACAGTTGCATCTTATAGATGATCTTACATATCGAAGCTGGATTATTACCAATAAATTAATTCATCCTCATCAATCCTAAATAACTCTCTCTTTGCAAATACATCATCGAAAATTTCCTTTGTTCATATTCTTCTCCACAATTTCTCATTCTACACAACTTTGGAGATGTCTGAAATCCCAAAATTGGAAGAATGGAGTCCAAAGAATTTTCCGATCACGTAAATGGATTGCAAGTAAATCTCATCCATTGGAATAGTTAGAGAAAGGGAAAAAGGTAAATCATATGATTTTATAATATAATAATATATTAAACTATAACATTCGTTTTATCGAGATATAAGGAGCATACATTATCAAAATCAAATTTTCTAGACTCCATTATACTCGATTTAACGAGAGATTCGATTTGACACCAACATTGATAGGGTAATAACTCGTTTTGAAATATGTTATTATCAAACTTTCAAAATTTACAAATCAGCACACCAACTTTTGAAAAAGTTACAAAATAGTCCTTGAATATTTTGATATTAATAAATTGAAGTAGAAAGGAGATAATTTTCCAATCGTAAAACATTGATAAAATATTTTTGACAATTTTACCTTTACGAATTGGAATGGACAATTTTACCCTTAGGGTAAATCCGACCTAATTTTGACGACAGTGAAAATGGATAGAATATTCATGAAGAAATTCTAAATCCATTGATTATATAAAATGGCTTGAAGTCCATTTGAGTTAATAGATCGAAATATTAATGTAACTCCCGAAGAGTTCAATTACATAATGTCTTATTCTGAAGGATAAGTGTCTTTCTTGTAGAAGTAATGAGTATTTGTTAGAAGAACAAATTTGCTCCCGTAGAAGCGATTCAATATTTAATTCTCAGCTTTTATTTATCGCAATTTAATTACCGCAATACCTCCCACTGATGATGGGTTCAACCGTCACTAAACGGAAAGTTTTATATATTTCTCGCACTTTATATGCTAAGTGATGGGTAATACCTTCTACTAGCGAATCCTACTCTGAAGAAGTAGTTAAATATTATGCAATTTAATTCTTGCTATTTAAATTAGTAGATTTATATTTATTGCAATAATTCCCATAAGGTAGGTTCGACCACCTATTGGAGGAAATTTAATTTCTATGCAATTTAAATTTATGCACTTTATAGTTTGAGTATATTTCAATGTGGTGGGTAATACCACACGATTGGTGTGCATATTTCCAATGTGGTGGGTTATACTACACGATTGGTTATAACGAATCCTACTCCCGAGAAGAAGTAGTTGATCAAATATTCTAATCATACTCTCAGTAGTAGGCGATGAGAATAAAATTACTTCCCCATATATACCTAATATTAATGGAGAAAATTGAGTAAGTGGTACTTGAAGTCACCATTGGATAAATAGATGAAAATCAAATGCTCAATAGATCCCATGTTGATAAATCAAAGATAATATATCGCATGGAGAAATTATATGAAGTAATCTCATCGATGATATGAGATTGTATTAATATGAGAATAAAATGCTCTTGAAGAAGCATAATCACTAGATTTACGTATTTGAATAAAGCCAATATGATATTATTATTACTCAGGAAGAAGTACAAAGCAGTTGAAGTGGAACATATTGAGAATATCAAAAGATGGCATTAAACACTCGAAAATATAGAAATGCAAAAAGAATATACATCTTGAATCCATAAATGAGGGATACGTCTCGAGAGTATAAATACTCGTAACTCGCCACCATCAACATTAGGATTCATAATGAAATATTTAAAGGATCAGAATTTCTTTTAAACTTGACACGATGATCTGTGATCGACGGACACAGGCTTCCTGCATTCTTGAACATATGCATGAAATTTGATGAGTAGTTCATCATGATACTAGCAGAAATAAGTATTTTTCATTGAATGAGAGATAAACTTATTATTTACACTGATCTAGAAACGCTAGTAAGCCATCAAAGAAATTATTAATATTCAACAAACCTATTGGTTTGACATGAAAATTCCACTTTGTGCCAGCGAGGCTATATTGAATATTTCCTCCAGGTGTGTTGTAGCGCTGGAAGGACAATGAAAGCATCACTATTATTCATCATATACATCATGCGATTGTGGATGGATTGCGCTTGTAGCACCAACCTGCTGGACCCATGGTAGAAACTGCTCCAATTCGAGTATTAGATCCAACTAGATGGAAAGGTATTACACTCGACTCTTATTCCCCATGATTGTACGGCCATTATAAGTCTAGCTAAAAGTTTGTTGTTGGTTCCTCAGTATAGTATATTGATTTCTTGTCTCCCTAACTCTTTTTCTGAGTTGGTTTGCCATATCCACATATTGGATATGGCCTACAGTTAGATCCACCAAGAATACATACGGTTTTTAATATGGCGAGGTAAAAGTTGACTTGTATGAGATGATTCTAAAATCTCCACATCCATCTCTACTCCTATCTCTCTTTTTGCACTATATTTTCAACATGAGAGATATATGAATCCCTCTATTTAAAGAAAAATTTTAAAACCAATAATTGAGTGCACTATTTACTTTTTGACAAATATGAAAGAGAAAAAGCGTAAATTTTCTTTAGTGATATGACATATAGTCAGTGATTGAAAAATAATATATATCTTAAAATTGAAAAGCGATATTTACAAATAAAAGAAATATATTGATCTTTGTTATTACAAAGCTTTCTTACATAAATATGGGAAAATCATTATGCTAAATTTTTCTACTAAATTTACAAGCAGGATCTTCTAAAGTAAGTTTTCAAGTATGCAGCGTTTGTTGATCTTTGAATTTGGCCCATAAGGCCATTAGCTCACCTGTATGCGTGTCCACTAGGATGTGTCTCAAGAGCCTGTTGAATATCATCCAAAGGCTCCTTACTCAATCCATCCTTAATGAATGCTATTTTATCTTCTCGATTTACGGACAAGTACCCATGATTTACATCGAGTGTCACATGTCCATCGAGCACACTTGTAGCATCCTCCTAATCTTTTTGCTCTCGTTTCTTTGAAAAACTACTTTTACCCATACCAAGCATGTATTTAGAAGGAATTGAAACCTCACGATAATCGAACCTTTGCTTCAATCAAGCATCGGATATCTTGTGGGATACCCTTATTCATTAGCATCCTTAATCTTTCCGACCTACCTCGATAAATCATTTTTAGGATTTTAATCGGTAGTGATGGATAGTATTTTCAAGATTTGAGAGCATATGATCCATTATAATGTATAGACCCTTGTTAGGATGAATTTTGCAATAATTTTGATGATTTATTTATAGAATAATACGCTGAGCGTATGAAATAAGACCCGATTTTAAATAAATAATATGAAGCGTAAGAGCTACGTTTTGAATTAAATAATAGCGGATGTGATGCGTACAAGTAACTCGTGTTTGAATAGTGGTAGACAATAATGTCACCAAAAGATGATGGAATATGTCGGTGAATTATTTCTATGATAAATCATATTGAGCACTATCTGAGATACTAGTGAAATCGATATAAGAATTTACTGAACTAGAAGTTCAATAATACTCGTTTGCAAAACCGGATTGACCATCGGTTTAAATAATTATTGAAATCAATATTTCAAGTGAAGAATTAAAAGAATTCTTCAATGATTGTTCTCGATAAATGATGAAATCATTACTAGCCAATATTGGGAATAAATCCCAAATATATCTGGAATAAAGGATGAGAAATATGGGCCAACTCATCCTCCATGTGGACTACTAGATATTATGATATGGATCCACTAGATAGTCACATGTGTATATGATTCATAATTTGAAATTTATCTGAAATATTTGCTCACGGTATGAGCGTGATTTTCAGATTTAATGATAAAGCTAGTAAATGTATATCCCAATACTTGAATAAATCCTGAAGGATTTGAGTATGCATACAAGTGGGATATTATATGGCAAATTATTTAAAGTCCTCAAATAAATTGCCGATATCGAGAATAGAATGCAAACGGTCTAAATTCCCATATTAAAAATGAATGATGAGAACATATATGATTAAAATCATACCAACTATATGAGTTTTGGTGTTCTAAATTTTCTCAACATGAGGGGGAGTATTAAAAGTTGAAAATAATATGTGAAATGCATCATGTTATATCCTCGAAATTGAAATACTGAACTCGAAGTTCAAAGATGCATGAAAGGCTATGAACAATCACATATATCAGTTACGATGCTTTGATAAGTTAGCACGCCAGAAGCGTTGATATTTCCCCAAACATATATATCAAAGCAAATTATAAAAGATGGTCTTAATAACGGAGGCATATACTCTTGAAGAGTATATAGACATAACTATATTGTGTAATCCTACAAGAGGATTGATAATGAGATATCTCGATAAGTTATGTCGATATGGGGAAAGAAATGAAATTGAAAAGTGTCGACACGATATGAAAATGTAGCGCTACATATGATCAATGATAATGAAAATATTGAGATATATTGAAGATGATAAATGGTGAATGTGAAATCCTTAACTTATGAGATGATGAGATGATGATGACTAATGCTCAAGTTTAAAGATAAGCATGGTGGTCATTATATGTTGCATGCTCATGAAAGTTAAATTACCGATCGTGTGTGTAGTACCGAAAAGGAAATTAAATGATCGGATGAGCTAAACCCGTGTTTATGAGTACCCTAAAGGGTGAGCTAAGCCCCTGGAATGAAGTAACCTATTAAGTGAGTATTAAATGTTAAATGATATATTTTAAGTGTTAATTAGTTATGAAGGTTTACTTATATGTTTACATGTTTTTACGATGAATTTATATGCTTTAAATTGTGTGTTTGGAGACATGTGTTCATGGTGAATGTTTTGTAGTTGTGTACAAAAATTGATGCACTCTAAATGAACGAAGAGTATAAAACCAATGTATATGATACTCATACAAATGTATGAAAGATTTTGAAATGCTTGCAGCATAATTGTATAAAATATGTGTTGCACTCTTTTTCCCTTGATTGAGGTTTTATCCCATTGGGTTTTCCTAGCAAGGTTTTTAATGAGGCAACTTTAAAGGCGTATTCACATGAATAATGTACTCTTTTCCTTCATTAGGGTTTTTCCCCTTGGGTTTTCCTAATAAGGTTTTAGAGGCATATTCATGGTATATTGAAACGATAGGAGAAATTGATACAAAGTGTATCTATTGGATCAAGTTATAATGGAGCTAATGCTTTAGATCCAAGCGATGATGATATTGAAATCATTTACCGTAAGTAAAGATATCGATTCTCAAGATATGAAATCGAACGGGCGGTGTACTCTTTTTCCTTCGATCAAGTTTTTTCCCACTGGGTTTTCTTGACAAGGTTTTTAACGAGGCAGCACGTGAATACTCATATGCCGCTGATAGATATCAGGGGGAGCAATGTTTTGATGAAGCAGTATATAACCACTCCAAGCTATCCTGCAATCGGTTTGGAAGTTTTTTCCCAGGTTTTTCTCCAAGCAGTCAGGAAGGCATTTGTATTAATAGTCATTCGAGGGAGTGTTATGAATAATAATTGAAGTGTTATGAATAATTGAGAATAATTTGGTGATTATGAATTATGAGGAATAATTTGGTGGAGGAATAATTTGGTAAAAGGTGTAATTATTATATGTGAATGACTATTATACCCTTGATGAAATTATGTAATTACGATTGTGCCATTCGAAGTTTTCCTATAAATAGGGTTTCGGTTATTAATGAAATTTATTCCTGAGAATTCCTTGGAATTCATTCTCTCTAAATTCTCTCTATTATTTCTATACTTTTATAACAAATTCCTATTTTCTCTCTCTCTCTCTCTTTTTATTATTATTATTTATGAATTCCTACTCTTGATTCTAATAGAGGTTATTATTTTGAATTTTGGGGTTGCATGATTTTTTTTTTAAACCAAGAATTTGAGCTTCTTCGAGTAGTAAAATAGCTTAAATGTGCGGCTAAATGCATCCCCCATATTTACTGAGTACATTTCTTTATAAAATTATTTCCATTTTGCCTTTCATTTTTTTTCTTCGTTCAGCTTGTTTGGACTAAACACCATCAATGGTGTTCGTCCAATGCAGGCCGAACGCCTGCAAACCTATTTAAAAAAAAAAAAAAGCGTGGGGGGAAGAAGCTACCATTAATGACAGCTTGAAGAAGTTGCTTTTCTTTCTTCTTTTTTTTCCCCTTGAGCTGCCATTAATGGCAGCTTGTAGAAGTTGCCATTAATGGCAAGTTGAGGTTGAAGAATCTGTTTTTTTTTAAAACATGTGACTTATTTATAGAAGTTGCTTTTTTTAAACATGTGACTTATTTTGCATTGCTTTTTCCGACTTTTTAAAATCCTTGTTGTCACTTTTGAAAGTATTCATTACTCTTTTTTTTTCTTTGTTCTTTTTTACTTGTTTAAAATCCATTTGTGACCTTTTGTAAGTTAAAGCCTTATTCTTCCCACAATAAATTACACTAATTTCTAATAACTTTTGCTCTCTTATCATTTTCAACAACTCAAATAGTTATTTTATATTTTTTAATATATTTTTCTCAATTTTAAATCATATATTTAACACATCGTTCGAGTAAATCAATAAAATTATAAGGAACACAACTCCTTATTGTAACTTTTCTATTTTGACTCTTGAAACTGTCTTTTTAATTATATGTGTGGCTTTTGTAATTTGAGTGCAACATGTTTTGGTTTGTTTTTTTGGGTTACTTTTTGTGTGTGGCTTTTTAAAATCCATTCTTCCTTTTTTTAGAACCTATTATCACTTTTTGAACCATATATGTGTGACTTTGTTTTTAAAAAATGACAAAATTGGAATTCGGTCGGCGCGATCTCTCGCCCAATCACGCAGGCTACACATTTGAATCGCGATCGAACATGGTTCAAGTTGGCACGATTGTGCCTCAATCACATGGATCAATCGTATCTTTCAAATTTTAATTTAAACCTAAACTAAGTTGCTTATATTAATATCCCATTTTTATATGTCAAGAACCAATGCGATTATAATTAAAAATGAGAAAATAGCATGGATAACAAAAAGTAACTTGTTACATACCAGCATGTTATTCCTAGGGATGACAAAAAGTAACTTGTTACATGCTATAGTATGTTATTCCTAGGGATGACAAAAAAAACCCGATCTGCACCAAATATGATGGATATCTATCCCGAACGATAAAAATTTTTGCCGATCCAGGGATCGATGGAGCAATACCAATAAGATTTTTCGATCTGTGAAGTTCGTGAGGCAATAAGAAATCAAGGTTGATTCGCCTCGGATCCGGCGCCCCGCCAAAAAATATAATAAAATAAAATAAAAATTGGCAAAAAAAAAGAAGATGTTTATTGAAACAACTAATCTAATAAACACCATGCATGTCATATGCATAGACTTGGCCAAACCCAAATACATAATCATCCAATTCTAAATTATTGGATTAGAGAAGGTTGAAGAATGAAGAACACCAAATATCAAACTCAAACGTTATAGTTGCTTAAACAAGTTCTAGGCTATCTTGTTTATGTTATTTTCCAATCTTTTTGGATGCTTGAGAGACGTTTATTTAATTTGTTTATTGGTCACTTCATCTCTTTACTATTTAAATAATTAGGCTTATTTGATTATTTTGTTAAATATTTTTAACTTGTGAGAAGTTTAATGAGCATGTTCATGATGATGATGATGGTGATTATTATTATTATTATTATTATTGAATTACTTTTACTCATTATTAAATGCTTTGTTAATGTTGAATAAAGTGTTAAACTCAAATCATAAATTTTTGAAGTATTACTTTGTTAGAGTTAAACTCAATAATTTGCACAGTTTTTCTATTAGTGTTTTAAGTGATTAACATGCAATGGCGTTGGGGAAACTATTTGTCTAAAAAAAAGTTCACAAATCACTTTATGGATCAGAAGCTGATATGCTTTGCTTTGTGATCTGTCTCGATCTTTGCTTTTCAATTCGTGGATCGCATGGCAATATTTCTAATAAAATTTCTTTGTAGGGCAATAATAATATTTACTGATCTATTACCGATCTGCCATATTGCCATCACTAGTCATCCCAAAGTTATATTAGCAAGATTAGCAAAATTTTACGTGCTGGACAAGAACACCCCCAACCCCACAACACTCAACACACGTATTCTAATTTCTAACCCATTAATGCCACCCCTGCCCATGCCCCAGCTCCCAACCCTCCCGCCATGGTTCTCTGACAATGGAGAGCCAGAGATCTCGATGGTTCTTAGTATAGATCAAAAAGATAAGCTACTAGGAGAGGGGCTAGAAGCAGATTAACACCTCTAAGGATGAACAACTACAAGAGACAAGAAAAATACTCTTCTCGAAAATAGAAGCAAACACAGAGGTTCAGGCCTTTAGATCAAGATCAATTCGCATTCTTCGGTGATAAAGTTCACACTAGATCGATTCGCATTCTTTGGCACCAAAGATTTCACCGGTGAAATCTGTTAGCAAATGGGTTTGTCTGGTTGGAGGGCATATATTCTTTAGGAATTTCACTTGGATTTGTTGTGCTTTTGGACATTCTTTACGAATTTCAGTTGGATCTGTATATATTTTTTCGATTGCCATTGCGTTGAGGTTCGAAATTTATAATCTGAACCATTGAAATCTGGATTAGTTGTTATTATTATTATTATTATTGGAATAAAAATCTAGACTTGTTCTTGTTATTGTGGATTTGTGGTTATTTTGAAACCTTTTGTATTTTCATTTGAACCATTTTAATTTGGATTTGTGGATGGAAAAGTAGAGGAGAAATGATTTTAAGTGGACGGTTTGGTCGGCTAGAAATAATATGGACAATCGTAAAATTGAAAGTTTGGCCGGAAAAGATGATCGAAGTTTGCCAGAAGATAATCGGAGTTGTATTTTCGCAGGACAATATCGTCAGCAAAGAAAAGAAGGCAATGAAGTGGCCGGGAGGAAATGTATAGGCTCAAGGACATTTTAGTCATGGCAATCTTTAAAATTGGCTATTTTTGCTAAATAGAATTTTTTCTAACTTTTATGCTATTAAAATCCTGAATTTTTCTATTCATGCTATTGCCCCAATAATAATTTCCTGGAGATGTTACGTACAAGTAACTTTCCATCCAAAATTTTATGGTACTTATTAGAGTGCACATTATGATGCATCCTGACTGATATAACACATAATATATTACTATAGTTGATATGCCACATCAATTTTAAGTGTATCATAATGTGCACATTGATAGACACTATAAAATTTTTGAAGTTTCCATACATAAAAATATCCATCCGGACCATGCTACAATACCATAATAGATACCATAATAATTGACATAATGGATATGTAGCATGATCCTATAATTTCAACCATTCCATCACTTTTAGATGGACGGTTATTAAATATGTCAACTACCATTATGTCAACCATTATGATATTTATTATGGTAGTCTAGCATTTCCCTATCCAGAATGACAATCTTATTTAATTAACTTTCTATATATATATATATATATATATATATATATATATATTATCATCAAAGATCCTATCTTGAGATGTAGGCGTTTTGAGGAGTCTTGTTATAATGGTAGATAATTTGATCTGGCCATCACCACCTCCCCTGATGGTGAGGGGTGGGAGGCATGTGTCAATTATAGCAAGTATGAATTATCAATCCACATGTGAATATCGAATCATTATTAATGTATTATGTTCTCACATCATTTTCCATGGTTTAGTTTTAAACTAATTCGAATATAGTACAGATACTTTCGTGTATCTCATTTCTAGTGATGACGACCAAATTATAATTTCCACATTGGCTCAGTGCCTCGAGTGGTTGAACATTTCCTTCCACTTTCCTATATATACTGTCTCCCTTCACTTCTCAAATCAACCTGTCATCACTCACTACTCCACATTACATTCACAAATAATTCATCATCCCAATTCTTCTTCCCCATTAATGGCTTCATCTTTAACCTTCAAAGTTACAAGAAAAAGCCCTCAACTTATACGTCCATCAAAACCCACACCCCACGAACACAAGCCTCTGTCGGACATTGATGATCAAGAGGGCCTTCGTTTCCAAATCCCCGTTATACAGTTCTACGGCCGCGATCCTTCGTTGAAGCGAGATCCTGTGGCTGTAATTCGACAGGCTCTGGCCGAAACTCTTGTGTTTTACTACCCATTAGCCGGCAGGCTCCGTGAAGGCCCCTGCCGGAAACTGGTGGTCGACTGCACCGGCGAGGGTGTTTTGTTCATCGAAGCTGATGCTGATGTCAGTCTGATGGATTTTGGTGACGCTCTTCAGCCGCCGTTTCCGTGCTTGGAGGAGTTGCTTTATGATGTTCCCTGCTCCGGCGGAGTCGTTAACTGCCCGTTGATGCTGATTCAGGTACACACTGTGTGTTTGTACTTTGATGTGATAAAAAAGGTAGTCATGCTTTATGTGGAATTTTGACTCAAGTCATGATGAAGATCATAAAATTTTTGGATAAAAAATAGTAATTTTAATTTCTTTGCATTTAGTGAAATTAGAATTAAATTATAACTTGTTTGTCAAAAAAAAAAAAAAAGAACTAGAAAATTATAACTAAAGAGTTGTATCGCACTAGACATATGAAGGATCAAATAACTATTTTATCCTTCTTCTATTGTGAAATCTCAGAGATGCGCTTATCTTGAATGTCATATATATAGTAAAAAATTATAAATAATATTGTTAGAGAAATATGAATTTATTTGTGTATTTCTAAATCTAATCCTCTATTAATGTGCACATTAATGCATATTAATTTAAAATTTTTCATAAAAAAGAATAAATTAATAAATTAGAAATTAAATGTACGCCAACAAAGAAAATGGCTTATATTTTATAGTGTATGAATAAGAAAAACAAGTGTACATTTGGGTGATCGATAATTGAGGCCTTGTTCTATGTATAATAAAATTTATTTACTCGAATTTCATGTAGTTTAGGTGATTGAAATTTGAAGAAGATAAATTAAAAAATATAAAATAATTATATAAATAGTTAAAAATAATTAAAAAATTAATAAAATTTATTGTATATAAAAGAAGCTCTCAGTTTTGCAAACATTTGTTTGAGTTCCAAGTTCCAATAATTGCAATTGATCTTTTGGAATTTCGTTTTAAGTATGGTATAGTCGGTTAGCCACCATTTCAGTACTCCGACATGTTTGGGACATTTTGAGTATATTTTGAAGGCGTTCTCCAATGGCACCAAGGATTGCCATCGTATGCACTAGAGAGAGGGTAACAGAGAGAGGAAGAAAAAAAGAGAGTGGGACCCATGTTTGTTTAATTTTTTATTTTTTGAATCACTTTTATCTCAATTATCCTATTTTTCTCCATTTTTTTCATAAATTCTCGTACCACATTTACAAATAGATGATCATCCAGAATTCTACAACACTATTTTATTATTATTTTTAAATTTATTTCTATCTCTCTCCACTTATTCAATTTTTCCTCTATTTTTTTCTTTACACTTCTTTCCATTCACTTTTCAATATAATAATCTTTAACTTCCTTTCTTTCTCTACACACTCTCTCTCTCTATTGCAACCAATGGCAATCCATGGTGCTATTGGAGATAGCCTTAGTTGGGTACTGTCCCAATGTCAAGACATGCTAAAGTTGGGTAGTGTACCCAAAGTCATCTATTTATTGTGATGACCCTTTTTAAAAGGGCTTATTGGCACAATGAAGATCCAACGTTTTAATTTGATGCACATTAAAGATTTATCAATTTTTTTGCATTTTTGTTTTTAACCTAATATTTTCTTACGAGATAAGGACTTTTTAAAAATAAAAAATAAAAAATAAAATAATGCCCTTTTATTTACATTATATTTACATTAAATTAAATAAAAATATTTACAATCGAGTTCATAATCTTTCAACAAGTATAAACTAGTTCCCATCTTCAATACATTCTCTTCCTCCACCACCACCACAGTTGGTGCCACATCTTGTTGAAGATAAGGACTAGATTGTATTTATTAAAAGGTCATGGACTCAATTGTAATATTATATTTAATATAATGTAAATACGGTAAGTAAAATGGTATTATTATCTTTTTGGTCTAAAAATCTCTATCTTATAAGAAAACGTTAGGTGGAGGACCAAAATGTTAAAAAAAAAAAAAAAAAAAGATAGGCCTTTATTGAATAGCGAGTTAAATTGTTGGATTCTAATTGTTTCAATATCCCTTTTTTAAAGTGAAATATACGTGTGAAAAATCAAAAATTTAAATTTTTATAAAACGGAAAAAGTTGACTCTTGATTTTTCACACATACATGTCAACCTCCAAGATGAGGACGAGCACAACCCCGACAAATTCACACTATTATGGCAAGGGACCATTGCAGTGGATTAATATGTGGTCCAGCAAAACTAGCTCAAATGATCTCAGTGAATTATAATTATTGAACAAATTGCCTTGTCTGGATGAATTAAAAATTGACTCTTTTTTTTTGTCAACGAGGAATTGTAAATTGATTTGAATATTGAATTTTGGTACGCTTGACTAATGAGAATTGATTACTATTTGTCTATATTTGTAGGTAACTCGCCTCAAATGTGGTGGTTTCATCTTTGCCCTTCGCCTCAACCACACCATGTGCGACGCAGCCGGACTAGTCCAATTCATGTCAACCATAGGGGAAATTGCTCGAGGTGCATCCACCCCTTCCGTGCAACCTGTGTGGCAGCGAGAACGACTGAACGCCAGACAGCCACCACGCATAACATGTACCCATCACGAGTATGACCCAGTACCCGACACCAAAGGCACCTTAATCCCACTAGACGACATGGTCCACAAATCATTCTTCTTCGGCTCCAACGAATTAAACAACCTTCGCAAGCTTGTCCCTCCCCAACTACGCAAATGCTCCAATTTCGAGCTATTGACGGCGTGCCTCTGGCGCTGTAGGACAATAGCTATTTCTGCGGACCCCGAAGAGGAAGTGCGCATCATCTGCATAGTGAATGCACGAACAAGGTTCAATCCTCGACTCCCGGTTGGATTCTACGGTAATGCATTTGCGTTCTCGGTTGCTAAATCGACAGCTGAGAATATAAGCAAGAAACCATTGGGATACGCACTTGAACTTGTAATGAAGACGAAATCCAATGTAACAGAGGAGTACATGAAGTCTGTGGCGGACCTCATGGTTATTAGAGGGCGACCACATTTCACGGTGGTGAGGAGTTACCTTGTATCGGACGTGGCGAAAATGGGATTTGGGGATGTTGATTTTGGATGGGGTAAAGCGGCCTATGGTGGTCCTGCCAAAGGTGGGGTAGGTGCAATTCCGGGTATAGCAAGTTTCGTAATACCTTTTAGGAACAAAGAGGGTGAGGATGGAATAGTGTTGCCTATTACTCTACCTGCCCTTGCTATGGAAAAATTTACTAAACAACTCGAGTCGATGACCTCTAATCAAACTGAGGTCTTCATCACTTCGGCATTGTGAATCGAGGACTATTCGTGCTCCGCCAAGCGTGCATTACTCAGGGGTGTCATGTTTGTAATATTGTTAATAGACTAGTAGTTGAACTCATATACTAGAGTATCTTAGTAGTGTGTAAATTGTAACTATGGCTTTCATGTTTGGCCATCTCCGTTTTGGTTGAGTGTAATAATCATAAATGCTATTATGCTGCTACTTAAAGATAAAATGTCCACCATTTAAATTCAGTCATTCTCCCTCCTATCTCACATAAAAATTTAAATCCCGACACACACATAATCTCACAACGTAGTGAAAAGACATATCTTCTTCAACACTTCTAGAATGAATATGTAGTGTTGAACTCAGATTTCTGCCACACTAACGATTGGAATCACTACAATGTCGCCCTCGGGAATAATGAACTCTTTCCTTGAAAGTTGATCGGAGATAGCTAGAGTTGCCTTCGATCCTCTTGACACTTGGGCAAGTTGGGTGGAGTTAAGTGAGACCCTTTAGGCCACAAATCTTCACCTTAGATCACTTCAATTATGGTAGACTTATTTTTCGATTTTACTTAGGCATCAATTGGTTACTATGGTGAGAAACTGAAATGCTCACAAACATCTAAAATCAGAAAAGTAATTAATTAAACCAGACAACAATTAAATCCTCTGAGTAGTCATCTGTGTGACGTCACTCACTTTTGACGTCAAAGAATCATAGGTCCACTTACAAAATTATCCTATATAACACTATTTACTATTTAGCACCAAACTCACCAACCAGGAAATGAAGACCACTATAAACTGCATGAACATCATAAAATACATTAAGTGCTTGTTTGAAAACAATTACTTTTTGAAAAGAAACTAATTGTGTGTTTGATTGCACAAATTTTTTATGGAAAATGTATATTGTGATTGCTGATCCAAGTCCGTCGCAAAGCAAGTGTCTCATGTTTTTATACAAGCTGAAATACAATAAGAACAAAGAGGCAGGGTTGGTCCCCTGTTGTACCTCTCGCGTGTGTGTTAGTCTAGTCTTTGTAAGGAGAGGGAAAACATTTATCTCGGATAAGATGTACTGAAAAAGTAAGATAGAAACACACCCCCCATCTGAAATACAATAAGAACAAAGGGCACCCCCGATTGTGCCCAAGTCTTATGACAAAGAGGTTGAGGAGGTTTTGGCGCATCGAATCGTGCGCAAGCGAGGCGTACCTCCCAACACCCAATTTTTGATCAAGTGGAAAGGCTTGCCCGAGTCTGAGGCAACATGGGAGTCACGAGGCGACTTGTGGCAATTCGAAGACAAGCTCAAAGAGTACTCGGCGTCGAGGGCGTCGCCGAATTAGGCGGGGGAGAGTGTCACGACTCGCGCGTTTTGGGAAGGTTCTAGAGACGAACTTCTTCAAGACACCGGTGGAACTCTCTAGAAACCTCCTACACAATTCATGGAGCATTCTAGGTTATTATCTGTAATCTTCTAAAGACGCATAATGCCTTAGATATTTTGGTAGATTATTAGAGAATTCTAGAAAGATTAATGTAGCCGTTGGATCGAGATGATCACCACCGTCCATTGAGGGCGTGGATTAGTATAAATAGGGGATGTAGGAGCTCATTTGCAACCAACCAAGACTCAGAAAGCCTCTCTTGTAATACAAAGCTTCTCTCAATTTCCAAGTGTTCTACATTCGCTTTTTCCTCAAGTTCTTAACCTTGAATTGTCTTTGTTAAGGTGACTTAGTGTGAAAGTCTTGCAGACGGACATTCAAAGACTAAGCGCCACGTAACTTGTGCTAAAACAACAAAATTCCATATAAAATATTCCTATTGGGGGTTAATCTCACATAGAATTCGAAAATATTTTACTTCTTCTAGTTCCATATATTATATCAAATCAAACCCCCCAACCCAAAACACTTTTACTACCATGCTATAAAGAACATTAATTTTCATATTCTTCATTGACTATTTGACTATGTTACTTTCTACCTACAAATTTCCTATAACGACACTCACAAAAAAAAAAAAGAAAAGAAAAGAAAAACGGAAATCCAAAAAAGCAAGCCTTGTCATACTAACTCAAGAAACCATGCAGAATTTCGTACCTCTTTCTGAAATAGTTGATCAACTGTCTATAAGATGTCAGCTTGCAAAAAAAACCGAAAAGACCAAATAAAAAATAAAAATAAAAAAATAAAAAACACTATCTATAAAATATCAGTGTGTGCTTGTTAATTATATTACTCTGATAACTGACCAAGAAACACATTAAAGACAAAAGATGTTAGGTGCAGGTAATATATAACTTGTCACGTGCAATTAATTGACCAGTCTCTGCCAATTAACATATTCTAATTGCTCAACTTGATAATAAGATGCGTTACGATTAGAATAATACAAATTAAAATAATGAAACGATAATGAATAGAAATTAGTTAAATTAAACAATGAAGAAGATGCTACGTTATATATAATTAGTTTATGCCTATAGGCTATATATACTCTCTCGTGACTACGTTACATGAATCATAATCATAAATAATTCTTATTGTAATGGGTTCATCTCTAACCTTCAAGGTTACAAGAAAAAACCCAGAACTTGTACGTCCAGCAAAACCCACACCCCATGAATGCAAGCTCCTCTCCGACATTGATGATCAAGAGGCCCTTCGTTTCCAAATCCCGAATATTATGTTCTACGTCGGTGATCCTTCGACAACGCAAGATCCAGTGACCGTAATCAGAGAGGCTCTGGCGAAAGCTCTCGTGTGTTACTACCCGTTGGCCGGCCGGCTCCGCGAAGGCCCTGGCCGGAAACTCATGGTGGATTGCACCGGCGAGGGTGTTATGTTCATCGAAGCTGATGCTGACGTCAATCTCCGGGATTTTGGCGATGCTCTTCAACCGCCTTTTCCTTGTGTGGATGAGCTGCTTTATGATGTTCCCGGCTCCGGTGAATTGCTTAACTGCCCGTTGATTCTTATTCAGGTATACACTTATGTCTCCATTCTAGAAAACTTGTTTGGCCTCGATTGAATTTGACGTTTTGACTTATCTAAAGATATAGCGTTCCATCATTACAAGTAATATTGTCTCTGTTTGTAGGTAACTCGCCTCAAATGTGGTGGTTTTATCTTCACCCTTCGCCTAAATCACGCCATAAGCGACGCAACTGGACTAGTCCAATTCATGTCCGCCATTGGCGAAATCGCTCGAGGTGCACCGGTCCCTTCCGTGTTACCCGTGTGGCAACGAGAACTACTAAATGCCCGACAACCACCGAGCATAACATGTACACATCACGAGTACGATGAACACCCCGAAGGTACCCAACTCCCGCTAGATGACACAGTCCACAAATCATTCTTTTTTGGCTCTAAGGAAGTAAACAACCTTCGCAAGCTACTCCCTCCCAAACTACGCAATTGCTCCACCTTTGAGCTTCTCGCGGCGTGCCTCTGGCGCTGTCGCACAATAGCCATTTCTCCTGACCCCACAGACGAAATGCGCATATTTTCCATAGTGAATGCACGGAAAAGGTTCAATCCTCCCCTCCCCGACGGATACTATGGTAATGCATTTGCATTTTCCGCTGCAATATCGACGGCTGAGAATCTATGCAAGAAACCATTAGAGTACGCACTTGAACTTGTTATGGAAACCAAATCCAATGTAACGGAGGAGTACATGAAATCGGTAGCTGACCTCATGGTCATTAGAGGGCGACCGAATTTCGTTGAGGTGGGGTCGTGCCTCATATCGGACGTAACGAAAATGGGGTTTGGCGATGTCGATTTTGGATGGGGTAAAGCTACCTATGGAGGACCAGCCAAAGTGGGGGTTGGTCCAACTCCTTGTTTACCAAGTTTCTTCATACCTTTTAGAAACAAAGAAGGTGAGAATGGGAGAGTGTTGACTATATGTTTACCTTCCATTGCTATGGAAAGATTTGCTAAAGAACTTAAATCGATGGTCGCTGATCGAACTTCATTCTTCATCGCATCGGCATTGTGAATCGACCATGATCATTCGTTTCTTTGCTTATGCTAAGTTTGGTGCTACTCGAGTATCGTCTTTTAATATATCTACGTTGTTAGGAGACTAGTAACTGAGCTACATATAGTATTTCCCTATTGAGTGTCTAAATTGTTGTAAACGATGGGCTTCATGTTTGGTAATCAAGATTTTGGTCGAGTGTAATGACAAAAAATAATATTGTTTTCCAATGCTTGAAGGTGTATTAGGTATATGTGTTTATCTTTCTATGTAAAGGTAAAATAAATTGGACAAGTAATATAGTGCAATGTATGTTGTTTTGGCTAGATATGTAACGAGCTATGTTGGGATAGCATCCCCGATTTGAACGCACGACCTGAATAAGAAAAATTGGAAACAATTAAAGAACACCCGAGACTTGTTTCGCCTCATTGAGGGGCATGGAAGTTAAACCAGATTCGCGCTCAATCCACTAGAAGTCGAATTGAAATAACCAAAGAAGAAGTTTTAATGACAAACAATTCGATTCTTTTCTTCGTACACCCTCAAATGTCAAAACTACAACACCAACTCTCTCTCTCTCTCTCTCTCTCTTTTTTATAGACCAAAACTAACCGATATTGGCTCCTCCGAAAAATTGAACAGATTCGTAACCAATTTCTGTTGAAGACACGCTCCTCTCTTGATTGTAGAAGCCAAAGTCTCGAACCAACAAGAATGACTTCGTTCTTTTGATTTAGTGGGACAACAGGGCAATGAAGTGCAAATGGGCCACCATGTGAGTTTGAGAGATGGGCCTTTCGTGTTTGTTTTCTCCCTTTTATGTTTTGGACTCGAGTCTTCAATTTGGGCCTCAAGTTCTTGTGTTGTGTGTTGGGACTTCGTTGTTGACGGCTAAAACCACGGCAAATTCGTTATTATTATTATTATTATTATTTTGAAGTAAGGCATATTAGTTACTAGTTAGTTGAAGCAGCACAATAAATATTCTATCTATTTAAATAACTCTCTATTTATAAATGATTAATATTTGTTAGCGAAGATTATGCGACCCTCTATTTGCTAGAGACAGTGTTTGAAATCATGAAATGATTTCCATTTCTCTAATCTCTTCAATCTTCTCTTTTATTTTATAAAGCTTTCAGGTTTCAACTCTCATAGATTCCATTATTAAAGTAATTGTATAATCTTATAATTCATTTGATTTCAAGTTATAGTGAAAATCATTGTTGGAGCTAGGAATTTTAGTTCGCTGGGGCAAAAAAAAAAAAAAATTCAACACAAAATATAAAAGAAAAATTTTTTTAGATCAATTTCGCAGGGGCAACAAATAGAGTTTCACGCTGTATCGGGGGGTGACCGCCACCCTCTGCCCCCCATAGCTCCTCCAGTGGTCCAAATTATTATTATTATTATTATTATTATTATTATTATTATTATTATTATCATCTTTACACTAAATTTTATTTTACATATAAATGAGCAAAAAGTACTATTTTGCATGAAAAATATTTGCATCAAATATATAAATGAGAAAATAATTTTCTCCATATGATATTTTCCAAACAAGCAAATTTTAATTACTCAAACACACTCTAAAATTAAAATGAGCTCATCAAACAAGTCCATACATCAGCATAACAAGTGTCCCAACTCCTACAAACCTTCATGCCAAATTCCATATTCTTCTTCATTTGCATATAGCTGGAGCTTTATCATTTTAATTAATATAAGGAAGATAAAGTTAAACACCCCGGTTTGGTTCAATACAGCCACCTTAAGCCTTCCAGTTTCTTCAAGAAACTCCCTGGACCTTTGAACACAACCCCTATATATACAGATATTTATAAAAATCAAACCAACCAACAATTTCAATTCCAATTTTCAAAAACAGAGAAAAATCTACAGAGATGGTGAAAGCTCGGCTAGTCGGTATTGGTATGGACTACTCACCCACTAGCAAATCAGCACTGAATTGGGCGATCAATAATCTGATTGAAGAAGGCGATCAAATCATCATCGTCCATGTCGTTTCTCCCAAAGTTGATCCGACGAACAAGCAACTCTTCGAAGACACTGGATCTCGTAAGTACCAATTCACACACACATACACACAGAGCTAGGTGTATTTGTATTGTGTACATATATCTGATTTTGAGGTTTATTGTGTTGAATTACAGCTTTGATTCCTTTGGAAGAATTCAGAGAGATTAATGTTTCAAAACACTACGGCCTCACCCCTGATCCTGAGGTTCTCGATATGCTTGATACAGTTTCCAGGACCAAAAAGGTAATTTACTTACCTCTCTCTATCTATGCATTTTGTAACTTTTCTGATACAGATTGTAATGTAAATGTAATTTTTGTAATAGGGATTGTTATGTAATGTAATTTTGGTTGCAGGTTAAGGTGGTGGCGAAGGTGTATTGGGGGGATCCAAGGGAGAAGCTAATTGATGCAGCAGAGCAACTCAAGCTTAATACACTTGTTGTTGGAAGCAGAGGATTAGGAGTGCTTAAGCGGTAATTGATTAATCAATTTATAATTCTTCATAATTTCGGAAAGAATTTCAATTTTCATCTTTGGTAGCTGTTTGTAATCGAATTATTAACGAAGCATTTGTATTGAATGCAGGGTGTTGCTTGGAAGTGTAAGCACATACGTGGTACACAACGCGCCGTGCCCGGTGACGGTTGTGAAGGGCGCTCAGCCGCCAAAAGCTTAACAGGGACTTTGTTGTTGTTGTTGTTGGATTTTTTTTTAATTTTATTTTTTAGCTGGGAAGATGTGAGTGTAGAGATTTTGTATAATTTTTGCGTGATGATTGTGGAGTGGTTATCGTCTTTGATTGAAATTTTGGCATGCATGTACGTTATTTATGTATGACTGATAAAAAATTGGTAAACTTATTGCAATCGCCAATCTAGGTAGTAAGCATGACAACAATATTTTGTGATGGGCAAAAATGCTAACTAGATGTAACAGCATTGTTACAATTGACATTTTTGTTTGTCACGTGACATGCGTTAATGTTTACCATTGATATTTTTGTGTATTGCATGATATATGCTAATATATATTTTATAGAGATTAAATTTGAAAGTGAGATTAAAGTAGTTGAAATATCGTGAAAAGTGGAGAAAAATTATATAAAAAATTAAAATAATTATCAAATTAATCAAAAGACAAGCTATTATTACTAGCTTCTCTCCATCTATTATTAGTATTTGTGCCAATTATAATCCTGCACCATAGAATCTTCAGTTTGCTCAGGACAAGATTATATTTTTTCAATCTAAAATGAACATATGCTTTACCCATGCTTGGAGAGAAGCTAATTGCATTGCTAATTTTCTTGCTAATCAAGGTTACCAAGAGAAATCCTTCAAGCTTTTGCAGTCGGCTGACTTAACAGGTAATATCAAAGGCTTGATGGATAGGATAGGTATGGCTAATGTTTGAACTGTTTCAGATTAGCTTGGGTAGTATCATCATTGCATCCTCTTTGCAGTCTTTATTAGAAAATTTCAAGCTTTGCATTGTAATTTTCTTTAAATGTCGGGTATTAAGCTCCTTTCTTGTTTGTAATTTTTCGATTTTGTTAATAAAATCCTATCTCGTACCTGACTTTTCGGATTGAGATAATTTCCTTAAAAAAATCAATCAAAAGTGTGCTTGAAATTAAAAATTAAAAAAGATATTTGAGATTTAATTAAATCTATATACAACATAAATATGACTAATATTTTGTGTTGTGAGCGTGCTAACTATTTGCAGTACTGTTGCAATTGATATTTTTGTGCCACGTGGCATATGTGATGTGATGTCCTTTATGATATTGTTTAAGTGTTATTTTCACAAAATATCCAAATCTTTTAATTTTGTGACAATCTTTTTCTTTTTTTAATTTCAATCCCTTTTTTTTTTAGTCGCCCTCGGATGCCAACCTCTAAGTAATTATACAACCTTTTATAGACGAAAATGACCCATCCAAGGGCCATGAAAATGACCCAACCACCCCACCCTTTCTCCCCTTTCAATCAATTCCGGCGTGCAACAAAAGAATGCAGTAGAAAAGATGGGATTTTGGTCCTTTACTTGTTGCTATTTTCGGCAGCATTTGCTTTCGAAATTGCGAACCCCCTAAAACCCCCTCTTTTGTTGCAATTTCGGCAACAAATGCTGCAGAAAATGGCTGCTGCTGCAAAAATATAACATAAAAAAGGCTATTCTAGACAGCAATTACTATTAGAAATTACAACAATTGAGCGGCAACAATTGCCTTTGAATGGTGAATTTCCGACAACATTTTGTTGCCAGAAACTGTTGTAGGTGGAGAAAGGATTGGGGGTTTGGGTTTAGGCTTATTCCTTTCTTTAATTATTATTTTCAATTTTTGAAAAGCAATAATTTGTATTTTAAGAGAAGGGTTAAAAAAGGCCATTTTCATAGGATTTGACAATGAAATTGGATGTTTTCGGCTGGTAGAGGGTGAGGGGACAATTATTTGAAGGTTGGGATCCTAGCAAGATTAAAAAAATAAAAAATAAAATTCTCACAAAACTGAAAAATTGGGGAGTTTTGTATAAATAACCCAAAATTTTAAATTATAAGTTCAAATACAAACTTGGACTTTGAAATTGCATTATACCTTGATTGGACTTTGTGAGGTTCCATACAATGTGCGCAGCGTTCAAAAATACGGTTTGTGTAATTGAAGTCCACTGCTTCCAGCCTCCCAGTTTTCTCTTCATAAAGATATTTTATTTTCTTCCCTGCTGATATGACATTTGAATATTAACTTTTGAGACAAAAACTTTTCGCATAAAGAGATTTTATTGATCCACACCAGTAATGGAGAAAATAAAGTCTTCCCAACAGAAGTAGGAATCCACATTACGAAAATCAAATACATGTAGTAGTAAATGTGAATCAACATCATAGTCATGTGTAATGTAAGACATGAAGAAAAATTGTTGTAAATCCATGAGGGTGTCAAGGCACTAGCACACCCCATTAGTTTTCTTTTTGTCAGCAACAAATTTCATCCAAGCAGTAGTTATCTCTCTTTGTACCTCCATATCACTTTTCTTCGGCAGAGAAGCACCATTTTCTTCGGCTATGTGCATTTTCGCATTAACCCTTGCCGGGAGCATGTCAAGGTCATGCAAAACCTTTTGGATATCCGCCACAAGGCGCTCAGCCAAAGTTCTTGAAAAATCTTCACGTATAACAACACGAAGAACTGTTACGTGTTGAGCATCAGGTGGCATTGTATAGGCAGGAACGATCCACCCATAACGACGAAGCATGTCTGACACCTCAAACTCAGTGTGACAACTATTGTCCTTGAGAGAGAATGCAACTAATGGAACTCCATTGTCTTTAGATACAATGTTAAAGCGTCCTGTTTTTTCCAAACCTTCTTTGAGTATCATTGCATTTTGTTGACAATTCTCCATTATGTTTTTGTACCCCTGAACAATCAATGTCATATGATCAATTATCAACTATCGAATAGAAACAACTGAAGTATTTTTATGCTGATTTTCTTATACTAAAATTACCTCATGACCCAAGCGAATCAATTGATAGTATTGAGCAATCACTTGACTAGCACCTACAATATAGAAGAGTACAAAATCTAAAGCATTAGGTGATACTGTCATGTCTTAAATATTGAGCGATACTATCTAACTGTTCTTAACAAATGTATCATGACTTTTTAGCCACTCTTAAAATTTAGCTAGATAAATATTAGTGTCATTTTCTTGAGGGGATTTTTTGTTTTTTTTTTTTTTTGTTTTTTTCAAATCCTTTTACCTTTGGAAAAGTTGAGGGTGAAAGTGGGTTGATCAGCCCCAAGATAGTTAATGTGGAAGATGAGCTCTTCCGGCAAGTCCTCTTTGCTTCTCCAAATTGCCCATCCAATCCCTGCATACACAAGCCCATACTTGTGTCCACTCACATTAATGCTCTTCACTAATGGCAACCTAAAATCCCATTCAAGTTCTGGATATAGAAATGGTGCAATGAATCCACCACTTGCTGCATCCACATGAATTGGAGTGTCCCACCTGCTCACAATTTATTAATTACGTAATTAAATACAACTCAATTTTTCAGAATAGATGACAGTAAGACTTCAACATACCCAGTTTCTTGATTCTTTTTGCGTTAAAGGTCATTTAACGTTTTAACATCTTCAAATTCTCCGTTAAGAGTAGAACCCAAAATTGCAGCAACACAAATTGTGTTTTCATCAACCATTTCCACAGCTTTCTCAGGATCCATTACATAGTAGCCATCTCTCAATTTGACCTCCTTTAACTCCACTTCAAAGTACCTCGCAAATTTCTCCCAACATACCTATGCAAAAACCAATTTTCATAATTTAAATACACCACCATAGTTATTAATTTGTGACATACGAATACGTATTATTATAAGAACTTGGTGTCTTATTCATAGTGGATAAAAGTATATTACACATCGTCATATGTGACAAGTCCATGAGACTATATACCTGAACATTGGCACCGGTAACAATGTTGGGTTTGTCAAAGGGTTTACCGAGGGCTTTCATTTTGTTTTGCCATTTTCTCTTGAATGCTAAACCCGCAAGCATAATAGCTTCTGATGATCCCACTGTTCCAACTCCAACGGCTGCCTCACCGTCTCCTAGTGGCGCGTTAAAGAGATGAGCAATCATGTTAACGCAACGATTCTGCAAGTGTAGTTAGACGATTAGTTAAGATAATTGTATCAAATTACATAATCAATTCTATTTTTAATTTGCAGTTGAAATTAATTATTTAAATGACGCAATTATTATCAGAAGACCAATCTAAACAAAATGATTACTCGGACAATTAAAAGAAAAAAATGAAGAAAAAGATCCCATACATACTTGATAGATCATTGGGACAATTATATTACAAGACAAAAAAATCATACAAAATTATGAATTTGAATATTAGTGTGTAAAATATTGTTACTCTGCGGATGTGCAAATTAGGTTTCTTAAAAAATAAATCATTAATCCAAGCAATTAAACTAGTTAATTAATTACAATGCAAAATTAATGAAATATGTAATCGACTTGCCTGAAGCTCAGTCGTAACAGGATATTCATCCATATCGACGTAGTTCTTATTAATGGCATCGATAATTAGCTTGTTACACTCTGGCTCCATCCATGTTGTAACGAAGGAGGCTAAGTTAAGTCGAGGATTACCGTCCAACATAAGTTCATCGTTGATGATTTGATATGCAGCTTCCTTGGGAATCGAATTTTCGGGAATCTTGAATCTGATCCAAGTTTGATCCAATAATTTTTATATTTATTCACATATGTCACAGAAAGACAAATATAAGTGAAAATGAATGGAGTAAATTTACCGTGGCAGGCAGTCTCGAACATATCGAGAAGCAAACGTAGAGTGAATTGAGAGATCGGAGTGTGTGGTTGCCTTGGATAGGGCCATCGTAGGATTGTTATTAAGAACCACCCAAGTGAAGAAGAAGATGTAGAAGTATAGTTCAGAGAGCAAAAGAGTGACTGGCTCCCTTTTTCTTCTCTTTTTTAATTTGTTGCGGAATATTAGGCCAAGTAGTTGCGTTTACTATTCAAACTATATAGTAATAATAATAAATTCAAACAACTCCTCCAATCGAAAGGTGCGCACTACCATAAACTAATAAAAGTAAGGGTAAATTTCACCTCACGTCCCCAAGCTTTCAAACCTGACGTAATTTTATTCCCATTCTTTTTCACCCTTTTTAATCCCCAAATTTTCATATTCACAGGCTACATCGCTTCCTTCAAATTTTCCATTAGCCCCTGTTGGGGAACTTTTTTTAAAGATTTTTTCTACTTTTTTATACATTATTTTTTTTCTTAAATCAATCACATCCACATATTTTATCACATTCACAAATCTCCACCACTCAATTCCACTCATTCTCTCTCTTCTTTTACATTAAAAACCATTAAAATACTTTATAAATGGTTCCCTAACATGGGCTAAATTGCATAATAGTGAGGGGTAAAATGGGAATAAAATTTTATTAATTTCAATCTGCATTCCCAAAATTTCAATTTTGACATAATTTTGTCCCCATTCTTTTTATAACTAAGAACAAGAAACCTATGAATATTGAATTCGTACCGACTTTCTCTATCAATGCAAAAGTGTTTGATGTTTGTGGTTTTTCTAATGGCTTTTTCCCCCATCGAAGAAAGGGATAAGATTGTAATCTTATTTTACAAGATTTAGGCCTTGTTCTATTTGGTATTAACCAAATCCGCACGCAATTCCGTATACCTCATACTCATTTTCAATCCCACACACATTTCCCAAAATAATATTAACCACACATTTTTACACGGAATACCGCGCGGAACAACTAAACCCCCAATCAAACAAGGCCTTAGGCCATCAATGTAATTCTATGCATTGTACAAATAGCAAATTTGTAATTCTCCCTCCATCCCACCATTTTGATGGGCATATTTTTCATTTTAGTCTGTTCCAAATTATAGGTAAGTTTTCATAATGAGAATTTAATTTATATTTTACTTAACTTAAATATCCCTGTTTATTAGGTAATTTGTTAGTATATTTATTTATTTATGGAAAGAGCATTTTAGAAAGATTGTAAAAAAAAAAATAGTTTGCATTCCTCTACCTATAATAATTGTCTTTTATTATTAATTTCTGTCAAAAAATTATCATAGCTATCAAAATGGCACAGACATATTAATAATTTGACCAGTTCTAATTTTTCTTTTTGAATTTATAATTTCGTTGCGAACTCAGAAACCAAAGTGTTGAATTTGGTCCTCACAATCCACAGACTTTTTGGCCGAAGTAGAAAATTGAAACGAAATGGTCAAGTGCTTTCTGGGCCCCCACCCCTCACCCCCTACTCAGATTGTTCCTCACAATCCATAGAAGACCGGCACCCCTTTTGGCCCCTTTTATTGTTGCGAAATATGAGGCCAATTAGATGCAAAGTTCAAACCAAAAGTTGTTATCATGTCATTAAGTATAATAATCCATAATTGAAAGTTTGCACACCCCACTGCTAGTAATAAATCCTTGTCCAATCAATCGAAAGACGCGTAAACCACAAACTAATTGAAAGAGTCCATATGTATGATTTATACATTCAAATAAAGTAGGAATACGTGATTAATTAATATTTCTATGCATAAGATAAGATTGGTGTCAAAATCTGGTAAAATGAAATAAATATCTATATAACAGTTATTTTTTAAATTGCCATATAGACATTTTTATGGCATGTGGAGCTAAAATTGAAAACACACAACACAATTACAAATGCTCTAAAGTCCCATACAATGGGCAGAGCCTCAAAAAATAAGGTTTGTCTAATAGAAATCCGCATTACAAAAATCAAACACCATTACAAAATAGTGAATCTGAAAATCAATGTCACAGTCATAGTCTCATATAATTAGACATGAGGAACAAATAGTTGCAATTCCATGAGGGTGTCAAGTGAAGGCATTAGCACACCCCATTAGTCTTCTTCTTCTCAGCAACAAATTTCATCCAAGCAGTTGTTATCTCCCTTTGAACCTCAATATCACTTTTCTTCACTATACTAGTACCGTTCTTCGAGTGCTCTTCAGTCGAGCGTATTTTCTCGTTAACCCTAGCCGGGAGCATGTCGAGGTCATGCAAAACCTTTTGGATGTCCATCACGAGGCGCTCGGCCAAAGTCCTTGAAAAATCTTCACGTATAACAACACGAAGAACTGTCACATGCTGTGCATCGGGTGGCATCGTATAGGCGGGGACGATCCACCCGAAGCGACGCAACATGTCCGATACCTCAAACTCGTTGTGACAACTGTTGTCCTTAAGAGAAAATGCAACTAATGGAACTCCGTGGTCCTTAGATACAATGTTGAAACGTCCTGTTTTTTCGAGACCTTCTTTGAGTATCATTGCGTTTTCTTGACAATTCTCCATTATGTTTTTGTACCCCTGAACAGTAAATTAATATCACACAATCAATTACCGAAGAGAAACAATTGAACTGCTTTTATATTGATTTTCTTTCAGTTGAATTACCTCGTGACCCAATCGGATCAATTGATAGTATTGAGCAATCACTTGACTAGAACCTGCGCCATAGAAAGGTATAAAATTTAGAAAAGTTGAATAATTAATGATTTTTTCTCTTTAAAAAAAAAAACAAATCCTTTTACCCTTAGAAAAGTTGAGGGTGAAAGTGGGTTGATCAGCCCCAAGATAGTTAATGTGGAAGATGAGTTCTTCAGGCAAGTCCTCTTTGTTCCTCCAAATTGCCCATCCAATCCCTGCATACACAAGCCCATACTTGTGTCCACTCACATTAATACTCTTCACCAATGGCAATCTAAAATCCCATTCAAGTTCTGGACATAGAAATGGTGCAATGAATCCACCACTTGCTGCATCCACATGAATTGGAGTGTCCCATCTGTTTACAGAGACTCACAGTTAATTAATTGATTAAATACACCTTAATTATCAAAGACATTACATGTGAATTTTTTCTAAATATGTGACAGTAAGACTTGAACGTACGTCCAGTTTCTTGATTCTTTTTCACCAAAAGATCATTCAACATTTTAACATCTTCAAATTCTCCGTTAAGAGTAGAACCCAAGATTGCGGCAACACAAATTGTGTTTTCATCAACCATTTCCACAGCTTTCTCAGGGTCCATTACATAGTAACCATCTCTCAATTTGACCTCCTTTAGCTCCACTTCAAAATACCTTGCAAATTTCTCCCAACATACCTATGCAATAGCCAATTTTCATAATTTAATTACATCACCATAATAATTTAATTCGTGACATGCACATAACCAAGAGGCAAAAAAAAAAAAAAAAAAGGGTTCTACCTGAACATTGGCACCCGTGACAATGTTGGGTTTGTCACAGGGTTTACCAAGGGCTTTCATTTTGTTTTGCCATTTTCTCTTGAATGCTAAACCTGCAAGCATAATAGCTTCTGATGATCCTACTGTTCCAACTCCAATGGCCGCCTCGCCATCTCCTAGCGGCGCGTTAAAGAGATGAGCAATCATGTTAACGCATCGATTCTGCAAAGTGTTGTTAAAAGTTAATTAACATAATCGTACAAAATGATATAGTCAATTATGTTTTTATTTACAGTTAAAATTAATTATTTAAATGACACAAGTAAGATATGAACACGCTCGGCAAAATTATTACTTGGACAAGTAATATATGGCTAAGTTCAAACATCCATATTTGTTGTTTTAATTCCTTGGTTTTACTTAATGGAATAAAAATAAAAGTTATAAATAAATAAAAATATTTTTACTTATTATCTTATTTCTTTCCTTGGAATATTTATTTTTATTTTATATGACTAAAATTCTTGAGATCTGATTGATTTGATAGTCAGCATGCCACATGACTAATTGCCACAAACAGCGGCTTAAAGATGGGAGTAATTGATTAAATAAGAACAAATAATAAATAAATAAAACTATTCATGTATTCACAAAAACGTAAAGTACAATTTCTATCTATAACCTCGAAATCCGGAGAAAAGTGGGCCAGATCCGAGTAGTGGATTTGGTCCAATTCTTTGGAATATATATATATATATATATATATATATATATATATATATAAGTAGTCCTGCTCAGCTAACACTCCTTTTTCGTAAGGAAAAAAAAAGATAGAGGCGGATGGACGTTCCACCATCGTGACAAGATGTATTATTCATCTCACTGACGTAGATTTCAAAAATTTTGTACTGCGACACGTACTGTTGGCATAAGAACATGCACAACAAAGTTGTCAGAGCGATCATTCACCTATATATAAGTACCAGTTATGTAATTCTATGGTTCATTATTTTGTTTTATGTTTGAGGGACAAAAAGTGTTGAGCTTAATGACTTTTTACGAAACTTGTTTAAGTATCACCGATGGTGTCATAGTTATAGTATTATTAAGTATTTTTCGGTCACATACGCTCCATTGATAAAATCAAAATCAAATACATAATCAACATAATAAATCAAAGTTCCAGCAATTTGAAAAAAATTTTGGTGATACCATTTGTCGCCAATCAAAAACTTGACCAAAATGTAAATGAACTTTACTACCGCCAATGGGTTTGCCAAATCATTTCTTGACTATTGGAGTTTTGACTCGCCGTACTGATTATAAATCTGATCTCGATTTTCCCAACGAAAATCGTATATAACCGGAAAACACCTGGTAATGCTATAACTGTGGCACCACGGGTGGTATTTGAACATTCCTAGACTTTTTATGCAACAGAATACCAAAACACTAGTTAAAATAAGTTGTGATTTCACCGAGTTTTTATACGTCATGGCTAAGTTGTGAAATCATTTATTTGTTAGTTGGTGGTAAATGATCACCGCCCCACGCAATGATCACCGCTTGCTGCGTGGCAGGTAATCTACCAACCTGATATGGAGCGCCGGTAAGCGCCACGTCGAGCAAAAAAAATTTTTTTTTTTTTTTGAAATTTACGTTTAGTAAGATGAATAATACATAACAACCCCCCTGATAACGAGGGGCTCATGTAACCCCGAACATTTTTTCCCCCCAAATTTGCATGTGTGGGCATGATCTCCTGCCCACTATGTGGGCAGGAGATCATTTATGCTAGTGGGCAGGAGATCATTTATGCTCTCTCTTAATAAATGAATGGGTTGAAATCACCTTAGTGCATAAGCAACATCAATCCAATCCCAACCCTTAAAGCACCATGGCCACCATTCTACCAAAGAGGAAAGAAAAAAACAAAACGACTTTTTGATTGATCCACCAATATGGAGAAGGAAAATAGCGCAACTTGTTGATTGACCTCAAACGATAATTTCTTTTTGAGACGATTTTCACATCATTCCTATTATATCTATCTCATCTATTTTAGATTATTTTCTTTGTGTAACTATATTCATGTAAAGTATTAGAATTTTTGTGTGATTGTATTCATCATTTGTTTTATGATTTTGCAAAATTTTGACAAATCACATAAATACAACCACGCACAAGCAGTATATTATTTATCCACCACCCAAGATTACTATTTTTTAAAACATCATTTTTACCTCTCGACCACATCTAAAAATCATTTTTCGAATGAGTACAATCAAACAAACCTTAAATCACTTGATACATCATCGAGGAAATTTAGAGGCAAAGTAACGCAAAAAGTCTTGAATTTGAATATTAGTCATTAGTGCGTTTAATGATCATTATAAAAATCCAGTATTTGCTTATTCAACAATCCACAGGTCATCAATGTGCAAATGTCTAACGAATCACTTTTGCATTATAAAATGCTTGAAATATTAATCCAAGCAATTAAACTTGCAAAATTAATTGCAATGCAACATTAATGTAATGTGTAACTGACTTGCCTGAAGCTCAGTTGTAACAGGATATTCGTCCATGTCGACATAGTTCTTATTAACGGCATCCATAATTAGCTTGTTACACTCCGGCTCCATCCATGTTGTAACGAAGGAGGCTAAGTTGAGTCGAGGATTCCCATCCAACATAAGTTCATCGTTGATTGATTTGATATGCAGCTTCTTTGGGAATCGAATTTTCGGGAATCTTAAACCTAGTCCAAATTTCATCAAATAAATAAATATGCACATCTTACATATGACATAGAAAGACAAGAGAACACGAAAAGTTGGAAAACGAATAACTTAAACTCACCGTGGAAGAGAATCTCGAACATATCGAGAAGCAAACGTCGAGTGAACTGAGACATCAGATTGGGACGAAGCCTTCGATAAGACCATCGTGAGATTGTTATCAAGAAACCAAGTGAAGGAGATGTAGAAGTATAGAGAGAAAAAGAAAGACTTCTTCTTGTTGTGCAAATGTTGGGCAGAGTAGTAAGGCTTATAGCTAGGGTGATGAAAAGTGATGTGGAATAAAGAAACTTGAAGGAATAAATGCTAGCGTTTACTATTCAAATCAAACTATGTTTATTAATTGAAATTGAAAAGTTTGTATGAACGGTCCCTAGTAATCAAATCAAACTACGTGCTTGTCCAATTGAAAGACGCGTCCTACCACAAACAAAGAGCATCTCGAATACATATTATACACAATGTTGTCCATCCAACTACGTACGTCCTCTATTTTTTTTTTCTTCACGTTTTTTTCCCCACTTTTTCTTCATAAATTTATAATATCATGTCTATAAACAGAAACATCCTCAACTATTATTTTATAGTTATTTTGAATTTTTTCTATCTCTTCCATCTTTTTCATTTTTCCTCTCTCTTTTTTTTTCCTTACATTTCTTTCTTTTTCTCTATAAATAAAATAATCATCTTTTCTCTATCTCTCTACTCCAAATTATCCCCAATCCACACTATTCCATTGAAAATGCTCTAATAAAGGCACATGTGAAGGAATAATGTTGCTTGTATATATAATTTATTAGTATAGACAATTTATACAAATAAAATTACAGATATATATTTCGTAAGAATTGAGACATTATGTAGGAATAATGGTTACTGTACATAGAAGATTACATTATGTGAGATATCAAAATCCTATAAAGCGAAATGCTCCATTATGGATCAACAATGGCTTGCTCTAGGCCAAGCCGAGTTTTTTTTTTTATATAAAAGGAATGAGTATCAAACCTTATTAACTCCCAACCAACAATGGGTCCTAGTGTTTGATCATGCTTGTGACTTTTCCATTTGACTCTTGATTTCATTGAAGAAAGAATCAAAGAAATAGGGTTCTATTGACATTTTACAAGATATGAGTATACAAGAATACAATGTCTTAAATCTAATAAATAATTAGACCCTTTTTGATTTTTCTTGTTGAATTTATAATTTCGTGGGAAAATTAGAAATTGAATTTGTTTCTAAGAATCTGTAGACTTTTTGGCCAAAGTAGAAAATTGAACGAATTAGTCTTCTGTCGCTGTAGCTTGTTCCCCCTGCTCCCCCCGTTTTTTTTCCGTGAAGTCTTTCTTTAACTATTTCTGTTAAGGCACGCATTCCATATTTCCATGTAATTTTTGATAATATATTTCTTGTAATTTTTTATAGTTTAGTTCGTCCGTGAGTTGTCTTTGAATTATTTTATTTATTTATTTCTCAGGTAAAGTTGGAGCATATTATTATTATCTTAATATGTTGGGAATATTAAGAAGGCATGATCTGATGGTTGTTCAACGTGAACTGGTCTACAGAATGATTCTTCTTCCTTTTTTTTTTTTTTAATAGAAGAATGATTCCCCTTTTTGAATTTTGTTTATTTTTTTCCTTCTAAAGAGAGAATCGACTCACAGCGCGTTTGTCAACGTTAGTGACCTAAACTTTCCTCAATTTTCATGTATCTTCAGTGTGGTGTCTTCGAAACCTTCTTGTTTTGGGAAAAGCTAATTATTCAGCCCTTGTTCTATTCACATAAAATTTGGTCAAATCTTATTTTATTTTTAAAGATTATATACAGTATAAAATTGAATTGAATTGTATACATATTCACAATAATAAAAGTATTTATAATACAAAAGACTATTTCTTCAAGTAAGATGTTGCTATACAAGCTACACAAGAATCCTAAAAATATCCACAATACTAAATACACAAGTTATTAAGAATACTATCTAAGATGCAAATATATCAAGAATATCATTCAAAAAAATATATCAAGAATATTATCTACAAGATTTTTTTTTTTTAATATGTCCCTGCAAGATAGACGTTCCGTTGAAAACACCTAAAGGAAATCGAGCGCCCAAAATTAGCCTGGTCAGTGGGTCTACAAGTTGATCGCCACTTGGGAGGGGTTGAGACACGAAGGTCTCTATTCTGAACATGGTGGCGAACAAAATGAATATCAACCTGCAGGTGCTTCATTTTGAATACGAAATGGGTTTGTCACAAAAATGGGTAGTGCCAATATTGTCACAATAGGTCACCGGTGTGACACGAAGGGGATGGCTGAGCTCTTTGAATAGTGACTATGGCCAAAGAATCTCAGAAGCAGTGGAGGTGATAGCTCGATATTCAGCTTCAGTTGATACATAGGCAACTTAGCCTTCTTTGTGAGAGCTATAGAGATAGGATTATGGCCAAGGAAAACAATGTAGGCATTCGTCAAGGTGCGATTGTCAGGATCACTAGCCCAATGCCTTGATAAATTTTTTAGCACAAGTTCAAAGGCTGTGGTAGCTGTCGTAAGCACAAAATAAAAATACTTTTACCACACTCATTTTAAAATAATAAATTAATGTAGAAGTGGAGAGTGATGGTCGAACCCATAGAGAACCGTTGATTAATTCAAGTAATATGCTAAGTAACAGTAAATGCGTTTGGTTTTGCAATTGAATAAAAATGCAAATTAAAAACTAATTAATAGCGCAAAATAATGATGGTGAATGAAAATCAAGTAGAGAAAACACCTAGTTCTTGGTTCGGTTGAATCCTACTTTGATTTCTCAAATCTATTGCGAAGTGCTTCTATTCTCTCTTCCAATTATTAACCATAGGTAATCAACAAACTCGATTACCAAATTTTCTGTCAAGTGCAACTAATTAAAACAAACTCTTAATTCTTAGACTTTGGACAATCCAAAACAAGCTCTCCAGATTTAATGTAAAGCTAGCATTGGTAACGAGGAAACTAGGTTAAATTGTGCTCTTAATTCACAAGCTTGATTAAGTTGGCCTAACTTGGATTATCCCTAACAATGTACGACCACTAGTTGCTACTAATGAATTAGAGAGATCAACAATGATGGATTGAAATCCTAACTCTAGCAATATGATAAATAGATAATCAAATCAACATGTGTAAATTGAAGAAAATATCAATTGTCACAAATCTTAGAAAATAAAGAGTAGAGATCACATTACTAAAATAGATGTAAAGAAAACAAAGCATTGGACATCAACATCCCCTTGAACGCGGTTGGAAAGAATTAGCCACGTATCGTCATGAGAAAATCACCAAGTTCTTGATCTTGGATCTTAGTTTTCTTCTTCTTCGTCGTCTCTTCTCCACTTTTCTTCTCTTTAAAGGTGTTCCAATTGAAGCTAAACTCCCCTTTAAATAGATCTCCAAAAGGTCTGCAAACAGCGCAAAATTTATGCACAAGAAATCACCAAAAATAGAGCTCCAATTGAATAAGGAAATCTAGAATTATGTAGTGTGCGCCCGTACCGGTTTTCCAATTTTTCAAGATTTTTTAATTTCATTTTTATCGGTGTATAATCTTCCATTTTGGTCCCGGAACTTCAAAGTAAACCCCAAATTGGTCATAATTTGCAAGTTTCATCCTTTCTTGAGACCTAACACAAAATTAAATGGAACAAATGTTAATACGACTCTAAACATCAACAAACACACATTATAACATGAATTGAAACGAATTAAATACAAGAAATAAGCACCTATCAGGCTACAAATCGTTCAAAGAGATTCAAAGGACTTATAATTAAGTTGTATTAAAAGGATAATTATGCATGAATATTTTATTATTTGAAATAGAATGTTTAGGATGTTTGAAGGAACATATTTTGTTAAGTTCCTTTTCAATCTAATTAAAAAAAATTACTATAATATGTATTAATGTATTGGAATTTGATACGTCTAAAAACTCTTCATTAGAATTAAGAAAATATAAAATTATTGGTTTAAAATAAAGAATAAAAATTAAAAATTAAAAATTAGCAGAATAGTGTAAATATATTATTATTATTATAACAAACCGGATGGTGTTATTACCGGATTGGATTGACCTGTATCCATATTTGCTCTATTTAGTTAACAGGTTATTGGATTCGGATCTTTATCAGGTTATTCGACTAACACTTTAAATCTATCTCTTATTAATTATATGGATCAAGATCTAATTCATTGCCATTCATTTTTGTACTATTAGGGTGTGTTTGATTGATAAACATGTAAAAGAAAACTTGGAAAATATTTGCCTGCAAAATAAAAACAACCTAGCCCCTGAAGAAAATATTTTCTTGGAATTGGCAAAAATTGTGTTTAAAATGATTGTACATGATAAAGTGATTTCTTTTCCAACTTGTAATCAAACAGACAAAGATGAAAATAAATTCCTTAGTTTGATATTTTCCCGAAAAAACTTTACCAATCAAACACGCCCTTAGTTTTTGGCTTTTTTAGACAACAAAATTGTTCTCTTCTCAGCAATGGTACTATAACATAGCAATCGCGCTGATATGGTTATCTCCCTGTTGACACAGTGGCTGTCCACATCATCAAGCTGGTTCCTTATTAAGAAACTAGTGTCGGGAAGAGAACATGATTACTTTACACAAATACGAAGATTGAAAATGCGAAATTCAAAAATAAGGTTTTTTTCAAACTATTTATAAAAATTCAATTTTCATGATTGTACCATATGATCACGAGGCAGAAAACTGGAAATTTCTCAGATTTGTGCCATGCCATCGAACTCGCAATCGCATGGCACAATTTTTTTTTTTTCCGAAAATTGGTTTATAACTCATAAATGGAAGATAATGTGCGAAAAAAGAGATATTGGCACTAGCAAAGCTGGTGGTCGGAGTGGGCTCGTTGAGAAACGCAAAAATATATATATTATCCGTCCAAATCGGACACCGTATGAGAATTCTACGTTAAAAACACCAAAAACTGACCGTATTACATAAACTTTAAAAAATTAATAGGAGAAATCTAAATTTTTGTAAGATTACACACTGTTACACAGTATTACACATTGTTACATATACTTTGTAATTTGTTACATATTCTTTATAATTTATTACACACTCTTTGTAATTTGTTACACATTCTTTGTAATTTATTACACTCCTTGTAATTTCTTACACACTATTTGCAATTTCTTATACAAGATTTGTAATTCATTACACTCCATTGTAATTAGTTACACACAATTTATAAAATAAAATAAAAAAAGAAGAAGAAGAAACGAAACAAAGAAACCATGCGATCCATTGTCGAAACCTAGATTTCAACTACACGATCACATAATGCCGGGTTTTTGGTGTAAGATTGCCCAACTTCTGTAAATATTTTGAAAAAATAGGATTTTTGAATTGACGAAACTTAAATCATGGTTTCGCGTAATTTCCTCCTGGTTTTTTCCCTTCCATTTTTTATTTTTATTTTTATTTATTTATTATCCGGACCGAATGGATGTTTTCTTTCCTACCTGCCCAAAAAGGATTGATGCCCAGCATGTATGTCCGTTATTCCATCTTCATATCTTCTTATTCTTCTCCTCTTTTTCTCTATTAGCTTACAACTGTTCTTTATTATTATTATTATTATTATTATTATTATTATTATTTCTTTTTTTTTTTCAATTTATGCGGGGAAAACAAAAAGTAAAATAAATGCTGTCTTGTTTTGTTTTCGCTCATATATATCCCAAATAGCCTGGTCGATGTGTTACATGTTAGTTACATTACACAGATAGTGCGATGCTCAAGTTTGGCGCCAAGGCAGGAGGAGGAGCATCCAGGATCTCACTCTACCTCATCGCCTCAACCAGTGTCGTCTCGTTTACTTACCAATCTCTCAAACCTGAAAACTCCCACTACAACCCGACGCTGAATTTTCCTTTCAATTACTTAAACGGTGTCGTTCGTTCTTCTCGAGCCCTCTTCACGGTACTTATCTGCTTACGTTGTTACTTTTCCTTTTCTATTGCTATATTGCTCTGCATTTTGTGCAGTCAATAAGATTTCATTCGTGCGATCTAATTATGTAGATTACTGAGTGTGTAATTGATTACAAGTATTCACTACACGGATTGTCGGTGGATTCCACTGAGTACGGGCTCACACTATCTGAGGTTCGGCAATTAGTTTTAATCATAAAGTCTACCGGCATTTTCAATATAATAATTTTTACATTTGGTATTTGATTTAAATAATTATAGATTAATGGAAAATATTACCAGACAAAACTGCAAAAGAGGGCTTATTTATGTCTTCCGCGTTTTAAATTTCCTGATATGTTTCAAATGATGAATAGGTGTAATACTGACTGACTCATATAAATTGCCGCTGATCTTGTTGTGGTTGTATAAATTTCTTTAAGGGTCCCAGCCTGCAACTTTTACATTTATGTTACAACTCAGATAGCATTAACTAGAAAGATTTATGCATATGTCAAATAGGCGAATGGCTACTCTCGAGAATGTTAAAGTTCACTGTAAAATATTGAGTAGACATGATTAACTTTGGCCAAAGAAAAGGTGGAAATTGGAATTCGTTAAGTATAGAAGATTTCATAAGCAGTAGATGAGGAAGTAACGTTTCTTTTGAATGTGATACCCTGTGGCTTTCCAGATCCATCTACGGTCAGCGAAGAGGTTATTAAACTTGTGCCATGCCAATAAAGGGTTCTATGTCAAAGCTGGTCAGTTTGTTGCAGCCATGCGTCAAGTTCCAAAAGAATATTCATCAACCCTGACATCTTTACAGGATCAGGTTCTTAGCTTCGTTTTGTGGATGACATCTTCTTTTCTGTTCAAATTAATGTTACATGTTATTGGTATTCACTGCGTACGATTCATATATTGATTCATGCTTTGTGATGCTTTAGGCACTTCCTTGTGATTTCAAAGCCATCAAAGAAGTAATGCTCAGCAGCTTGGGAAAGGATTTATCAGAGATGTAAGTATTACATGCAAACTAAAAGAATTTATAAATTTAATTTATCTGAGTTCTATTACTTTGTCATCTTATCGACCATATGCATGCTCAATTTTCCTTTTGACAGTAGCAGAAACTTTTAGCCCCCTTCCCATTCAATTTTGGCTGGATAACTCTTGGCTAACTTATGAATGGAATTTATTGAGCTTGTCTTTAGCCGTTACTATATTCTCGGGCCTATTTACAAGTATATCCAGTGAATGAATTATTTATATTTAATAATACGTCTATGTTTGTCATCTATATTATTTTTTTGAGCCCCACTCGACAATATGCAATGATCTTTATAATTATGGCAAATTTTTGAGTTACTTTGCATTGGAACTATTCTAAATGTGAAATGCTTGGGTAAGTTTTATGTCATATGCTGCTTTAAGTGTATTAGATCGTCTACCAGTACAAAGAAGGTAGATGTGTGCATTCAATGGGAAAGAGATAGGATCAATTGGTTAAGGGATCTTACTATCTGTGATATGTGCATTCTGTGGGGGAAGAGATAGGATATGGCTTCAATTGGTTAGGAATCTTACTATCTGTAGTTCACTCCAGGATTCAGTCTAAAGTTATTTATCATCTGTAAAAGGATGAGGGGGCTCATCTCTTCTGGGATCATTTTAACCCTATTTATTTTATTTCACTTATTTTTTTTGTTGTCTGCTAACAATTTCAACTTGTAAGCCCTAATGCCTTGTTGACTTCTTTATGTATGTTTATCAGATTCATTTTGTTTGATGAGAAACCAGTTGCTGCTGCTTCTATTGCTCAAGTACACCATGCTTTATTGAAAGACAATCAGGAAGTTGCAGTCAAGGTTTGCCAATTAAATTATGCCTGTTGTCCCATATGAGACGCCCATCAGTAGATATAAAAATACTTGTGCATTGGAAATGCTAATGGCCTTCTCTTACTGTTGGCGTTTCTTTAATCAAAATTGCTGTCTTTTGAGGGGTGTATGGCAGGTATTGGTTACTTATCAATTATCATCGTGCGCTGATGTGTCAAAATTTAAGTTGATACGATTCTCCCATAACGACTGAACTATACACTTTAGAAATAACAAATATATCCTTCTAAACTTGTCGATGGTGAACACCTTGATTTGTGGTGTTACAGGCCAGGAGTATTCTATTGGCTCATGAGACACCACCAAGTACACCCTGCTTCTATATGCTGGAACTTGTTTCCATTTGATTGACAGTTAACCTAATAAACATATGACTCTATTTGATATGATGTGCTTTTAAATGTAAACCTTTCTCTCTTAATCTTTCTACTAATTAATTATGGCCATTTTGTTCTATTGTATCATTTTGCCACTTGCTTTAAAAAATTAACCATTCTTGTCATCCTCTTTCTATCAACAATAGGACATTTGTTATGGCTAACTAGCGTTGTTAGCCGGTAATCGAGCTTAGACTCAAGACTTTTGTCTTGTAATTAAAGCACTTCAATTTTTCTACTTTCATCTTTAACCATCATAACTCTTATCTATTCAGCGGCATCTGAACTACTTAAGTAACGGCCCTGAACTCCCTTTGGTTTCATCAATTATGCTGTACAAATCGTGCTTGAATGATTCATGCTCAGGCTTTGTTTGCATTATCTGAAAAACAGGTGCAATATCCAGGACTAGGCTATCAGATGAAATTTGATATTGCAACCATGGATTTCCTCTCTAAATCAGTTGCCTGGGTAAGAACTAAAGATTTCATTACTTGAAATTTCAATTGGCCATCTAACTCGTTCTTTTGTTTTTGAAATGTGATTATCATGGACGGCTAGCATGGGAACCCTACATCTCATATGTATTCTCTTTTTGAAATTGGCATGTAACTGAATGCGGTACTTAACATGAACACGAGTACTTAAAATAGTTATTGTTTTTAAAGCTTATGCAAAGGTGGGGAAATAATTGTTCAACAAAATTTTGCTAACAAAGTGAATGATCAATCGTATATTGCTATGTGATCAACTGTTTCCAGTCCTCTATTTCCCTCTCTGGCTGAAGCTTATAGGCCACTTTGCTTATATTTTGAATTTTACCATGCATCGACTGGGAATTGGTCTATAGCATTGATATCTGACAATTGCCAAAAGCTTTGAATGTTTGGTTGGCGGTTGCGGGATAACAAATTTCACAGCTAGCCAAAAGCTTCAAAAGATTATTTATGAGATGTTCTTAATGGTATGGAAGTTTTATAATCAATGTTGACTCCGGTGGATAATGAGCAGGTCAAATTTCAAAAATGTGAAATTCAATTAAGTTCTATCCATCCTTTTGTTTCATCTGAGTCTTGTCACCTACACCCAAATGATTCATAAAAAGAATGTAAGTAAAAAGAACAGGGTGCAAACATGAGTGAACTCTGGAGAAACTTTATTTCCTGTGGCACTTGTCCAGCTTTTTCATTCATGCAGTAGAACTGTGGAGTAGTAACATTTTTGTTAGCAAAATTCGTGACAAGGTCCTTGTTGCCTCCAAAACAGGTATATTTAAAGCTTGTCTGCTACAACTTTTTTTAGGAAATCATTTTGTCCAATAAAATTTTCAACCACTTATTTCGCTTTATAGAAGTTTTCTTTATTTTTCAACCACACATTTGAAAATCATTTTTTGTAAAATCTCTACCGACCAAATACTTAATCGATTATTAGTCAACAAACGGAGCAAATATTTTTGTTCAGCCAAATTTATCGTATATGTGAAAATTCAGATGTTACCCGTGGCGCATCTGGTGGGGCGGTAGGAAGGAAGATTCACAGTGAAAATTGACACACCATCAGTTGTGGCAGAGCCATGTTTTCCATTCTTTTCACAGTTGGTGTACTCCTACCAACTGTGACAGTCATCAGCAGTTCTCAAGTTCATTTTCTGTCCCTCACTAGAGCCTCAAGCTCTATAACATAGAAACTCAGATCCTCCGACTATTGAATTTAGCCACCATGATCCAAAACAATCATCTCCCAAAAGTAAACCTTTTCACCCAAACATGCAGAATACTTTTACCTCTTCACTCTAATTTCTGTTCTGGCTCTTGCAACCACCGCCTCCTATGATGACCGCCACTTTCATTGTCAGTCAGCTCCTCCATTAATGAAAAAGCAACCTTCACGTGTACTTATCTCTATTTTTATTACTGATCTATTTGAGAAACCAACTTTTTTTGGTGTTGGGAGGTCACATATTCAGGTAGTTGCTTTTCCTCAAATAGAATTAATTGAAGGAGCATGTCAAGAACCTAGGTTGAGTGATTATATTCTAACAATTTACAATGCAAGAGTGTCCAAAGTTTAGTGACAATAATCTACAGGACCATAATGTGTATCTGAAGCTGTTTGGCTCATTCCCTAATATGGCTTGAGGCTTGAAAGTTTCACTTTTGCCTCTTTTCCCAGATTTTTCCTGAATATAGGTTCAACTGGATGGTGTCAGAATTTGCAAAATCTATTGCTTCTGAACTTGGTAAGTTATAACTTGAAATTGGACCTACATGTCAAAAAATTTAATTTCTGGAAATTGTTTCATTCTATATTGTTCGTTAAGATGTATTGTTGTATGAGAAATCGTTTGCACTTCCAGGAAACATGCACCTTTTCCATTGTTTCATTTTTTGGGTTTCATTCTGCATCCTGCGAAGTTTCCTACTGCCCTCCTTTCTTCTTGTATAGACCTTCCGTTAAGGCTCTGAAACTTACTTGCAGGATAAGATTCAGAATTCGTATACATCCCATATTGTGACCAAGTATTTTCCATAAACTTCAGATTTATTTTGCCTTTTCTTCAATAGTGCTTTTTCCATAAACTTCAGATTCATTTTGCTTTTTCTTGTATAGACCTTCTGTTAAGGCTCTGAAACTTACTCGCAGGATAAGATTCAGAATTCGTATACCTCCTATATTGTGAACAAGTATTTTCCATAAACTTCACATTCATTTTGCTTTTTCTTCAATAGTGATGCCGCTGTCCAAGGTCTTTCTTACTTTTCCTTCTTCCATTTTGTTTTTCCCTGTAGAAATCTGTGACAAGGAAATCGAATATTACACTGCACTATGACATATTCGTATTGTCTTTCTTCTGAGAATTTGTCTGTCGGTTTGTCAGGGACAATTGTTGATTATGGAACCTTTAATTAGACATACTCCTTTTTATTTGTTTTTGTATTTCCATACTTGGAACATGTTGAACACCAAGATTTACTGATAATTCAATGTGTTTCCAATAACTGGTTTGTAGTTTTGTTGCTTCCCCTAGTATATTTTGGTACTTGTTTTCAGTTTTTGAGTTTATGCTGAATTCGTCTTTTGCTCTAGCGAGTTGGATCAACGTATCCATTCTTATATTAAGTAAAAGAAACAAGAAATTCATTGTAATTGCTTTCGATGAACACTGTTATTTGGTAGACCGTTTTAATATTTTTGCTGCTGTTCAGATTTCATTCAAGAAGGCAAAAACTCAGAAAGAACTGCGATAAATTTCAAGAACAACATCATGGTCAAGATTCCGCGCATTTTCTGGGTATGTCAGCTATATCATTCATTATTTTATACCAGTTTTTAAAGAATTCATTGGTTTCCTAGAAAATACTTCTCATCTTGAGCTCACTACCAATATTACATCTCAGGATCTCACAAGCAGCCAGGTTCTGACTATGGAATTTTGTAAAGGGCAGAAGGTATGTGCCATATGTAATATTGTCAAACCATGATTTCTACCTACCGTATCTCACTGTCCCAAAGTATCTATGCATGTATTTCTTCCTCAAAATACAGTAGAAGTATACAAAACCTGCCTCTTGCTCTTCGAAAATTTTTACCTTGTCAAGCAGTATAAATTCTTTTTGACATCATTAGCTGATATGTACGCACCATTAACCAAATCGAAGTGAGTCAACTTATTACCTTATAGAAGAGTATGATTCATCTATTTCAGTAATTTTATTTCAAACATTTCCAGGTTTCTGGAGTTACTTCGTTCAATAGTTAAGGATGCAATATTTTGTTGTGTAGGTTCAATCATTCTACTTTTACTACATGATGATTTAAAATTTCTATTGTGCGTCATGCGACCATGAATAAAATGAGTTCCGAAGGTAAGGGAATCTATGAACATGCGTAAAAATGCAAGTAAACATATCAAAGAAATTGTCAAACAAAATTATAAAATGTCAAGTTTCTCATCACTTAACTGACATTGCACTTCAGCATGATAGAGGATGGTTCTTTAATCGGTTACATGGAACCGGCATCTGATTGTGTTGAGGATAAGGGTTAATAGTAAACATTGCAACCAATCTATCAGCTTAAACTTTTAAATAACGTGATTCAACAAATATGCTAACTAATGGAAACTCATTTGCTTTCAGATTGATGATGTGGACTATCTAAGGCATGCCGGAATCAGTCCAGCCAAGGTTTGTGTAAAATGGAGTTGATTTTTTAAGCTCTTAAATCAAGAACCTGCTAGACAAGGAATATTCCTCAAATTCTGTAATCCCACTCTGGTTAGGTGGCTAAATCCCTAGTGGAAGTCTTTGCTGAAATGATATTTGTCCATGGTTTCCTACATGGGGATCCACACCCTGGTAATATATTAGTTTCCACAGAGGGGCCAGGTGGCTTTTCCTTAGGTATGGTAGATTCTTACTTTATTGCTATGTTCCGTTTTCAACAAGGAAGAAAACTACTATTTGTTTCTTATTTCAATATGTAAACAAATGTAGTTGTTCAGTTATTCTAGATCATGGAATCTACAAACATCTGGAGGAAGGTTTCAGACAGTCCTATTGCCAACTCTGGAAGGCTATGATTCTAATGGATTCAAAAATGATACAGCAGCTTGGAGACAACTTTGGTGTTGGGAAGTACTCTCAATACTTCCCTGTCATATTTACAGGACGAACAATTAACAGGTGATTGTTATTTATGGATGTGGTTATGTATTTGGGTATTAATTTATTTACTTGCTTTTGCCGATATATAATGTTGCTGGAGCTAACTTCTAGTATTATTCAAACTTTTGTCAGTAAATCTGCCCTTGGGAGAGGAATATCAGCTGAAGAGAAAAAGTATCTCAGGCAGGAAGTCAAGTCTCTGAAAATGGAAGATGTGTCTTCGTTTATGGAGTCATTGCCACCTGACTTTCTTACAGTATTGCGGACTGAGTAAGATTTATTAATTTTCACACCCCACTCCACCCCCACCCCACCCACAAAAAAGAATACATATTTGTTTTGTTTTATAATATTATTCCTTTTCTTTTTCTCTTCCATTCAGCGGATTGCTAAGATCTTTGATCAGCAAGTTGGAAGCTCCTCAACGAGTACGGCTAATGGCTTATGCTAAATGTGCATTATATGGCCTTTACCCTCAAGCAAGTTCTGAATCAGGTAATGACATTGGTACCGCAAGACCATTAAAATTAATTCCGTTCATCACCAAATCTCTTAATGGCTCTATGTAGTAAAAGGCAGTAGACAAACTAATTTGACGCGGAGTTTGTTCCTTTCTTTCGCAAGTTTATGCAATCAAAGTTGCTTTCCTATTGTTTTCTTCTTTTTGCTATTGCACTGAACCTTGTTTTCATCTTCCTTCTATATTTTTGGAAGCTTGTATAACAGTCTCTCTCATTCTTAATTGTCTTCTGAACCTTCCCATCTTACCACGTTTCATTTAGCAATTTTCATTTCAACCTCAAGGTTCTTAATCATCACGACAGAATTTTAACATATTTCTTTGTAAGTCTAATTATTTTCACTATGTGATCATTGGTCTCCCCAACAATGATATTGTTTTTGGTAAGACTAAGTGAATCAGGCCATCTATCTCTTTAGAATTATTTGTTGTATCGTTTGGCTATGCCAAATTTCAGCACTTACTTTTGAAGCAACTTTTTCTCCGAACACTTTTGAATGACTTACCTTTTTCCTTTAGTATATCATTATTTATTTCATAGTAACTCTCACTCTGCTTTCAAAAATAAGGGATTTACTTCCTACTGATCAATCAAAAGATGGTTTCGATCTTTACATTTTTTGCTTAGAAGTTGAATTATTAAGCACATGGAGCTCAAGTGCTAATGTTTTCTTTTCTTATAAAGTCTACAATCTTATTCTTTTCTGCAATCACAACCTGCATCTTGAAAAGTTCTGAAATGTGCTTAAGAGAATATTAGTCTTCCCATGCATAATGATTGCTTTGGTGCCCCAACTTTCAGATTCTGTAGTAAAAGTTACACTCTCCAGATTTACGACGAACATCAAATACGTGCAATTGAGGCTACTGTTAGGTGAGGAAATTACATAACTTTGCCTTGCTAACTACTCCCTCCGTCCCACATGCATAATCCACTTTGTTTCCTTCACAAGGATTAAGAATAGTATTAGAAAAGTAAATTTTACAAGTAACTTCCTATAATGCCCTTATTTAAATGAATACAAGTCATTAAAAATTTTGTATTTTCAAGAATATAGGTGGGTTATAATAGTAAATGAATATAAAAAATGCTATTAAATATAGAAATATGACTATATGTGAGACAACCTAAAAAGAAAAAGTGGACTACATATGTGGGACGGAGGGAGAAGCTCAGTATTAGAAAACCATGACATCTAATAACTTGCGTATTTGGTTGTACAGAAATTATGGACTGGCTTTCTTATATGGATGGTGTGAGACGCTCGTTGACAATGAAGTTGCTAAATGTAGTATCATCAGCTGGCTATCTAATCAGGAATTCACTCCCGCTTTCCCCAGAAACTTAGAGCTTGTTCGGTTGCCTTCAAAACAAAAAAATAAAAAATAAAAAAATAAAAAAATTCTCTCTCATCTTTTCAACCACACACACATTCTCCAATACAATATTAACTACACATTTTCTACTGAATATCGTGCCCAGTAACTTACCAACCAACCAAACAAGCTCTTAATTGCCTATATGTTATTAAAGCAGTAAGAATTTTGGAAACTTTTGCAGATTAAGGTGGCGATGGAATTTGAAAGTATGGAGCATTTTTTAGGGGAAACTATAGATTTATCTCACGTCTTTTATGCTTTTATGGTCTCTTGATTGCTATCTTGGAACCGACTGTGAGATGGAATATCATTCACAAAGTCAATAGACTACAGTGTACTATTTGTTACAGAAATTATTCGTTAATTTGACGAGAAGATATCATAGGCCTATCTTAACATCAGATGTTTATACTCAGCAAGTCAGCATGGTTTTTGGAGAGATTTTTGGATATTTTCAATCCCAATTTTATTGATAGACAATACATCTCTGCCAAACATACCTTATCAATTTCCCCTAACCCCAGACAGCACTGAAAGGGCACATTATACCTCCTTTTTGTAGTTGCCGGACAAAAAATTTAGCTGGTCCTTTGATAAAGAAGTTACAAATTTCATCACATGGTGTTGACAATGATTTCGGAAAAAATAAATAAATAAATAAATATTTTAAAAAATTATATAAGAAAATCTCACCCAAACATGCTTCCAAGAGATTATAAAATTTCTTGTTTGCATGTTTTCTAACTTGATATAATCTTAAAAATGAGAATAAAGGGAGATGTATTGTTAACTCATTTGTTTTGCCACTAGAATACAAACCAAAAGGACCCCAAAAATGAAAGACATACTATAGGAACTGCCGATAATGAAAAATCATGAAATTATGAAATAGTTTTTAGCATTGCTCATGCTTCTTCCAATGTATACACCTCTGTGGCAGCCTCAATAGCTACTCCACATTTCATTTCACAATCACATTGAGAAGGACAAGCAAAATGAAGATCAAATAATTAAAGTAACTGTCAACAAAAATCCTCAACTCTCCACCCGTGAGAACTTTCCATGACCCAATTATTTCTTAGCAATCCCAGTCCATCAGAAACTTTTGTTCATCTCAGGCCTGGTATCAGAGAAGCGCAAACGCTACAAATAAATTCTGAGTTGAGAAGTAAAATAAGTTTATAAAAAAGTGTAAAACTTGATTGTAGAGTTACATGCCCTATTTTTTAGGAAGAGAGTTTTGCTTTGAGCTCATTTGCCACAGCATCGATGAACTTTTCAGTGTCCAAATACTTGTCTTTGTCAAGTCTGTAATATCATAAAAGTGGCTCAATGATTTGAGTAAAACAAGATAATACTAAAATAGAACTTAAAAGAGCGATGAATATGATGAAGAAAAACAATGCAATGGTCACTCACTTGGATCCATGGATGATAAGGGCAAGATCCTTGGTCATCTTCCCAGACTCCACCACCCCGATGCAAGCTGTCTCTAATTTCTCAGTGAAATCCAAGAGCCTAGCATTATTGTCCAATTTTGCCCTATACATTTTGCGTGCTTGTTAATTAATTATTCTTATTTACGGTCAAAGGAAATCAATGACCAGTGCATATGAATGGTATTTAAGACAATAATGCATCACAAAAGAAGCAAATTGTTAGACTTGATTACAAATTTAGTTACCTGTTTGCAAGGCCCCGAGTCCAAGCAAAGATTGAAGCAATGCTGTTAGTGCTGGTTTCACCTCCTTTTTGGTGAACTCTGAAGTGGCGTGTGACAGTTCCATGGGCTGCTTCAGCCTCAATGGTCTTTCCATCGGGGCACACCTGAATAAAATCAAGAACTCTTTTAGATTCTTAGCTTAAATATACATACAGAATTCAAAGCTAAATGATGAATACTTATATTAAGTGCTCGGTGCAGTTTGATGATGACAGCAAATAAAATAGATGGAAGGTAGTAGGTAACCAAAAAGTAAAATACTAGAAAAACATAAAAAAAAGTTTAGAGCTAGTTTAGTAGAGATCTTTTGAAGTGAAAATTGATCGTTTAGCAGTTGGTGGTTGTAAAGTTGTGAAAAGGTAAAAAGAGTTGTCAGTTCAATAGAATGGTTAAAAATGAGTTTCGTAAAATAATGTGTGTAAAAGCTTCACCAAACAATTTAGCATGGAAAAAAGAAGTAATTAGCAGCATAACTTATCAAGGTTCTAAAAGGCACAAGCCGTAACGAGGCGGCGAGGCCAAGCCTCAAGCCTTGAAAGCCTAGGCATAGAAAGGGATTTTAATTTTTTTTATTATTTTAATTATTCTAAAGTGATAACCAAGTAAAAAAAAAATCATATTTAACAGATTTTATACAAATTTTAATATATTTTTCAGTTTTCCAATAAAAATATAGTGTTTTAAGTATTAAAAATTACGAACACTTATCAAAATACTATCAATTCCTATGATTAGATTACAAAATGAACACAAGTGAAAAACATTTTTTAATAATTTGGCCCTACTTAAAAAACAAGTACAATTGGTCTAAAAAAAACTGATCTAACTAAAAGGCTCTAGCCTTTCCACGCCTACCTACTATGCGAGGCATTTTCCTGACGCCTCACGCCTAGGCGGCACCTTTTGCCGCCTTTTAAAACATTGTAACTGATATAAGAACACAAAGAAGACAAAAGTAAGATAGGATCCACTAAAGAAAACAGGACATACCAAGACTGATGTCATCAATCCAAGAGATCCAAAACCTGCAAGAACACAATGAGAAATTTGAGGTTGTGTAATAGCTATTCAACTCAAAGTGGGCACGCTGAATTAGCAACTACTGCATTCATATTCCATCATGATATTTGTGTGTGGACGTGGCTTTGAGAAGCTATAAGTTTGTCACTCCTACCTTGAGCTAAGAAATCACTTTGAACATCTCCATCATAGTTCTTGCAAGCCCAAACATACCCTCCTTCACTCTTTAGAGCATATGCAACCATATCATCAATTAGACGGTGCTCATACCTACATATTTCATAGTACAATTGCAGAAATCAGTGATATTTATTAGAAATATTCTGTTAAATCAGAGATTGCTTGAGATCACAGGTAGACCAACTCACCATATTCCTGCTTCCTCAAACTTCGATTTCCAGCTCAATTCATAAACTTCTTGGAAAATGTCCTTGAATCTTCACGACATCACAGCAAAGAAAGAAACAAGTGATTAATACATTTATATGGAAGCATATGTGACGAAATACACAAAATCGCTGGTGCTAACACAAAAATGCCAATAGATTTATGTTCGGGAAGACAAACACTAGCAAGCAGAAAGGAATTTGAATGCATTTTAAGTGTGAAAGGATATCAAAATTTGTAAGTCATTAAAAGGAAGCATATTGCACACCTCCCATCATATTTCTTCAGAATGGTGTTCTTCGTACTGAGATACAATGGCCATTTCTTCTGGTAGGCAGTGTTCATTGAGGCTTCAGCAAATGAACGAATGGACTGTTTCCAACAAATAAGCATTGAAGAGAGAATTTAGTGTCCAGCAATTAAATACACGATGGCATAACTCTTATCAACTTTTGCAAATCTTACCTCATCAGTGTTGTACATGGAGAGAGCAACTCCACCTTCGCCAGTAAAGTTGAAGACCTCCATTTCTGTTGGTTCACTCTTCCCTTCTGGAACTGCATACAGATAGAACATAATTCATTACATAACATTTGTAAAAAATTTGTACAAACAAATATGACGATTATGTAAATACACACTATAAAACATAATAACCAAAATAAATCATTGCTTGTCAAAGGAGAGAAGTGATTTGAACAAGTAGTTGTTAGATATCTAAGAGGAAGAAAGTGATTAAGTGTTTGTTTGGTAGAGATTTTTGACTGTGTGATTAGACAGTAGATAGAAGTTATTACTATTCTCTTTCTTTAAAAAAGTATTGAATGAGTGTTTGGAAATGATTTTTGAAATATCTACACTAAACAGGGTAATAAAAGTGCAATACCGAAGACCAATTTGAGCTTTCCAGGTCCCTTAATAACTGTATCAGTTGCTCGATATTGATCTCCAAAAGCATGCCTCCCAATGCAAATTGGCTTTGTCCATCCTGAATGCATCAGAATATTGCTTAAGCAGTGTTGCATAATGTCTAGAGAGTGAATTGAAACTCAAATAGAAAACGGAAATTAAGAATAAGTAAAACAGTCATATAATGGAATAGCTATTACCTGGGACCAATCGGGGAACATTTTTGCAGAGAATTGGTTCTCTGAAGACAGTGCCTGCAAGTAAAGGACTATGATGAGCCACAATGATGGATCACAATGCTAACAGAACAAAAGCAGATGCCTACAGTTCATTACCATTTAAAATGTTCCTAATCGTCCCGTTTGGACTCTTCCACATCTGCTTCAAGCCAAATTCCTTCACACGAGCTTCATCTGTACATAGAGAGTTTTATAGCATGTTAATGCATAAATTAAACAGAAAATGATGTAAAGAATCAGAGCATAGCATATACAGTTTCTCGTCCCTACCGGGAGTAATGGTAGCACACTTGATAGCTACATTGTACCTACAATTTCAACATACAAAATGACCATCACTGAGTAGAAGATTGACTAATATTTAAGAAAATTGTGATATAAAACTCAAGATATAGACACATCAAAATTTCTTAATACAATGTAAATATCAGAAGAAAAAAAGACACTAAAGACATCAACGGCAAAGTTAAATATTTATTCAAATAAAAAGGGAGGAACAACATACTTAAGAGTAGCTTCTGCACTTTCAATGGTTACTTTGTCATTTGTAGCATCCCGGTGGGGAAGGCCAAGGTCAAAGTACTTTATATCCAACTCCACAAAAGGGAAAATCAGCTGCAACATTATAAAACAGAACACATTCGGCCAGTGAGTGAATCAGTCACAGATATATCTCATGACAATTATTGAATAAGATTAACAGGAAAATTTCATTACCTTGTCCTTGATAAATTTCCAGATAACACGAGTCATCTCATCTCCTACATCACATATGAATTTAAAAAAGGTAAATATGCTATCAGGAAATGATTATAAGAGATCAATATCATTCATATAAGGTTACTTCCATTAAATTCAAGGAAGACCCGAATCAAGTATATTACGTTTTTTTTTTTTTTAAAGCGAAGCATGTAACTATTTCTTGAGATATGCATATTGAAAAATAAGATATTTGTGTCAGATTGTGATGTAAATGCACATAGAACACATATGAACTCTCTTCCCCATCTGAACACCAAAAGCATGCCTTCCAATGCAAATTGGCTTTGTCCACCCTGAATGCATCAGAATATAGCATAACTAGTATTGCACAATCTTAAGAGAGCGAATCAAAACTCCAATAGAAAAGGGAAAAAAAAAAAAGGAATAATTAATGTGGGATAGCTATTACCTGGGACCAATCGCGGAACATTTTTGCAGAGAATTGGTTCTCTGAACACGGTTCCTGCAAGTAATTAAAGAAAGTATGATGAGGCACAAGATGGATCAAAATGCTGACAGAACAAAAGCAGATGCTTAATATTTAAAATGTTCCTAATTGACCCGTCTGGACTCCTTCCACATCTGCTTCAAACCAAATTCCTTCACAGGAAGCTTCATCTGTACATACAGTTCTATAGCATGCATGGTAATCAAATTCACAAATTAAACAGTAAAAGACGTAAAGAATCAGAGCATAGCATATACAGTTTCTCCTCCCTACAGGGAGTAATGGTAGCACCTACACTTGATAGCTACATTGTACCTACAATTTCAACTTACAAAATGACCATCACCGAGTAGAAGATTGACTAATATTTAAGAAAATTGTGAAATAAAACTCAAAATATACACATCAAATTTTCTTAATACACTGCAAATATCAGAAGAAAAACAGACACTAAAGACATCAGCGTCGAAGTTAAATATTTATTCAAATAAATAAATAAAAAGAGGAACAACATGCTGCTTAACTACATTTTCAATGGTTACTTTATAATCTGTAGCATTTTGGTGCTGCTACTTCAAACGCTTATATTTTATTAAAATTTTCTGCGGTTGTCAAGTGTCCAAAGGCTTTCTATTTTGAAATAATTTTGATTTTTCCCCCCTTCTTGTTAAATTCAATTTCAACCTAGGTCTCTAAAATACATTTCTATCTACTATAGCACTGAGGATTTATGGAAATCTTTAGATTTTCTATTTTACCCTTAATTTTTTATTTATTATAAATTTAATCTTCGCAATTAATTTATTTTCATTAAATACAATTATTATTTCCTTACTTTGTATTTATTTATTTTCTTTTTGAATTCTTACATAGATGGTATGATGGTTTATCCAGTACTTGCTTTCATCGACTCGTTTACTTAATTTGTCTTTCTTTGTGTATTTTATATTTTTAGAATACAACTTTTTAACAGAAATTTTATCGTTGTTGTTGTTGTCATTTATAAAAATGGCATTACTTTGCATGTTAGAGTATCTGAAAAATAGTGTGAATCATAGATGATAGCAAAACGTATTCATGATTGGGGTGTGAGCCTTCAACCAATTGATTTATGAAACAATATATAAATTATTATTAGTAAAGACTATTATGAAATTATCTACATATTAAATTTAAATAAAATAAAAATATTAATTATATTATGAGTCTTTTATTTTAAAATTATGTACCATCACAAAGGACTTTTGCATGTATGAGAGTGCATTAAAATTTTCTCTCTCTCTCTCTCTCTCTCTCTCTCTATGGAGAAATTGAGTTATCATAACAATACTTTTAACATTCATCTTTTACTTAATGAGGAGTTAGCTTATGCTAACATTTTTGTTTTTAGAAAACGTTCTAACAATTTATTCAACTTATATAGCCCGATTTGAAATTGAAAAAGATATGGTATTTATTTGTTAATATATTAATCTATAGTATATAATAATATCACTGTCAATCTATAGTATATAATAATATCACTGTCACTAGACATTAATTGCCATCACTATCACTAACATATAAATATTCATATGAGTTAAAAGGGGGAAAAGAAAAAAAAAAAAAAAAAAAAAAAAGGAGGACGTTTAGACTCTTGATTTTTTCCATTTTGTCGATAACAACTTTCTTTGGATTTTAAAAAATATAAATAAATATTGAATGACTTCGTGTTTCTTAACTTAATGGACTATAAATTTTTTTTTTTTTCATTTAGTTAATGCATAAAATACACTCTACGTTATCAGAGATACGATGAACTAACTAAATTAATAGAAAACTTATATTAGAATCGTATCGTAAGATGTGTAACATGTTAAAATATGGACAATTACTATAACAAAAAGAAAAAAAAAAGGAAGTAACTGTAGGATGTAACTAGAACTAGAAATGAAAAATTTTGATTGCAAAGTAATATTTTAACTTATTACAAGTTTCACATATAACTATAAGTTTTTACAAAGTTTTACTTATTTAATTATTTTTTTATTAATTTTTATTTATAAAGTCTCGACTTCATAAAATGCATTAGTATTTTAAAAACAATCATGGCATTCATCTTTACACAACACATGCAATGCACGTGCTTACTACTAGTACACAAAAATAACTTACCACTTTTGTAATTAATAAGTTAAATTTTATTTTGTTTTTATCTTGGATAAGCCAAAGCAACATGAGTTGAGTTTGGTAGTTGTGTATATTGACTTTCATACATCCACGGTTATTCACTAGGGGCGCTGATTTGCTTGTATTTGCGATATTCAATCTTCATGACGGCCGGGTGTCACTTGGTTTAGAATCCCACACCAAGACTCAAAGACCCGGTAAGATTTTCTTCAATTTAATGATCCTGCAACCGTCGCCACGCATGGCTTCCATTCGATGACCTCTCGACAGTCAAAATTGTGAAATTTTGACATTTACTCCACAGTGTCCTCATCTTAGCATTAAAATCCTGCATCATATCCCCACAGAATTTCCAAATCTCAACGCATTGTCATAGCCTACGAGAGAGCTACTTGCTCGTCTTGACCAACTGTAATTCTGTGTCCCGTACATCAAGTGCCACCAATTACCGCTCATGTTTCCAGTTAGTGTAATAATACAATACAAAGACACTAATTACCACTCATTCATACAAACATATATGATACATATAGCTTCATTAGCAGAATATCCATATATTAATAATTGAAAATAAGTTTCATAGTTACTTTCATTGCTCCAGATCCAACTTACCACAATGAAAGTAAATTTCATTGGTACTTGGTTGAAAATAAAACAGAATGAAAACACAAACACTACGGGGTAGAAGTTCTTCCAACAACCTCACATATGAAAACCTAACACTAAACCCAAACATTAGGGAGTAGAAATTCTTCCAACAACCTCACATACGAAAAACTAACACTGGTTTTGTCTGGATCGTAATACAGCAGCTTCGAAGGCCGGAAACTGATACACGTATTCAGCCAGACACCGCAGTTCAAAGTCACGATACTCCTTCAACATTCGAGCTCGCGCATCGAGAGCTTTCCTACTGTCATCAGCAGTTGGAAAAGACACCATCTTAGAAGACTCATGAATCTTCGCAGTCAATGATTTAGACTCAATCATTTCACGAAGAGCACTCTTAACACCCTGAAAAGAGGCATATTATGCTAACATTAGCAAAATCGGAAATAACATGGAAACCTCCAAGGATTCCTTCAAAAATTGATATTTGTTAACGAAGAAGCAGGCAAACCTCGATTGAATCCTGTACTAACAATGCTAAGCTCACGAAGTCTATTCTTCGGGTGTACGTTGAGACAACAAGAATGTTCTGCACAGAAATAAAGTTGTTAGAGACAAATCTATTCCACATCCTCAAAAGTAGACACACCTAAATTGTAAGATTTAAAAAAATATAAAATTACTCAAAACTACTAAAATTGTCGCTTTAATACTTCCCTTACATGTTCTGTTACTCGCTTTCTGAAGTCTTGATTTGCCTTTTCAGTGAAAGAGTGACCTAGAAAAAGGATCTCAAGTAAAAACTCCAGACTGAAAGCATGCGAGCACATAAAACCATCATGCTCAATAATAGCCATGGTAGCAAACCTTTTGAGCAGTAATCTATTGACAGAAAAATGATCTATCAATCAATATCGAAATCACAACAAACGATGGAAATGGGAGGAGAAAAATAGAAAGAAATAGATAAGCAAACTTCAAAATACTCGCCTACACTTTGGAAGTGCAAGAAGATTCTCGTCCCTAAGGGTTGAATCAATAAACCCAGACTGCACAGAATCATATGGTGCTAAAACTAGATACCAACACATATTCATTAGAACCTACAAGATATATAATTAATGCACTCCGTTAAAAACAAAAAATAAAGAAGGAAGACTTATTGAGACAAATATAAAGTCAATGTACATGATGTACGGCTAACTGAGTCCATGGTTTATAAAGGCATAAACGGGTTTCAAGGCGGTTTTTTTCCTCGAGGCGGGCCGTAAGCCTCGAGGTGGATTCGAGGGGTAAGCCTCAACAAAAACAGCTAGAAAACTAAAATCTAAGCGAAGTACCAAACTATAACATATCCAAAAAGTTCATTCAAATCGATAAGATAGCAGAAACAAAAGAAATCTAAAATAGCAAATAATTAGCATCGTCTGCAATGCAATAGAACTATTTGCCTAATCCTACCCATAACCCCATAGGAAAAAAAGGGATATAAAACTAGTAATCTATTATAAAATAAACAGGATTTTAGAACTCGTTGCTCTCATCACTATCAATCCTATCGCTATCATCCTCGTCATCTAGGGTGTTCACGTCATATACAATTCCTGTATGATCTTTTGCATCACTGTCATCAATTTCAACCTATTCAGGTTCCTCGTTCCTCGCCCTCAATGGTATTGGCCTCTTGCCCTTTCCTTTATCTATAAAGTTAGACAAAGTATTCATTGGAAATGTTTTCTATATATAGATGAATATAAAAAATTCATTTAAAGTTTTAAATAACTATTGAAGTACCTCTTTGCGAAACAGTTCTCTTTCTATTAGAGTTGAGACTCCAAGTTTTTAATCCCTTTTCGGGCCATTTTTGGGCCATGGGCAGCCTTTTTAATTAACCCTAGTTGTGTAAAGAAACCTAATGGGCCTCCTTTTTAAGTGTAAGTGTTTAACTGGGCCAAAAACTCTTGGAATGGAGAATCCTAAGCCTCATGGCGTGAGCCTCTGGTAACTGAGGCGTAAGCCTCTCAAAAAAAAGGGCTCGAAGTGTGCGCCTCAATGCATCAGCCATGCGCCTCGATTGGAGGCGAGCCTCGGGGCGTAAGCCTCGAACGATTTTCAAAACCATGACTGAGTCAAATAAACTTATTTAAAAGAAAAAAAATGAAAGAAAAAAAGGAAGAGATACTTCACCAGCATCCACTGTCCTGGGTCTTCTTTCACCGATGGAATCTCGTAGATTGATTTGTAGCATCGAAATACTTCAAGATAATCATTCGCATGGGAGTAGTATCTACGCCAAGCGGATCAACATTTATGTCATAAACAAAAACATCAATCAAAGACATGAATAAACAAATAAATAAGGGACTGAAGATAAATTGAAAATAAGAAAGACGGTCACCATTGATCCACAAGTTTGACAAATTATATGTTGGAAGCTTATACATCATACCGGATCATTAGTTCATAGTAGAACTTTTTCAACTTGGATAGCACGACACATTGATTGCCATTTCCTGATTTTTTCTTCTTTCCTTTATTCCCAGACTTAAAAACCCTTAGATCAATCTTTCTTGATAGTATTTGTGCACGTTCATAATCCTGGCAATCTAAACATAGACGGACCTACAAAATTGAAGAAGAAGGCATCATCATGCGTACCCAAAGCATTTAACTAATATCAATAACCGGTGATTTGAAAAAGAAAAGAGATAACCACACGCACTAGCTCGAGAATGAATGTTGTTTTCTCAATTTTATCCATTCCACTGATTTTCTCCACCTGGACACAACATTGTTAGAAACCCACTAGAGAAAGAATAAACTTGACATGCTACTTAAAACGCGCTTAAGGAAAAGGTAGAAGCCAATAAATAATTCATCCACATACCATAATTTCTTGCATCAAATTAGCTGCCTCATCTATTTGTCCCTGGTCTTCTTTGATCTTTGCAAGTTTCTTGATCAAACGTGCTCTCTCTATATGAAGATATTTCTGGCACAAAGAAGCATAAATTTAAAAGAATTTTGTAGAGAATAAACCTTCAAAATAAGAAAACAAAATACACTGTGAATCTAATGACGCATAGATAATCACCTCTCCAACAGTTACACTAGTAAGTGTTGTAATGAGCTCTATTCTAGTATCAAGATCTGGTGTTCGGTCGATGTACTCCATTGCATGTTGGACCACAGCTTGAAGAACCTGTAGTACAAGATGTGAGAATCAAGCCTCAAATGATGGAAAGGGCTCAAAAACTTAAATTATCATATTCTATATCAAACCATACCTAAAACAAATTGATCATCAGTATCAAAAAAAGGCATATATTTACTAAAATAATCAGGTATTCACGTAAACGAAGTTTACACCGCCATCAGCACAGGCCAAAAATTAAAAGCTTTCATATATCGATATCAATTAGTCAAATTCATGCAAACGGATTTTAATCTCTAGGAGCAACCTTAATAGGATGATGGATGTAATAGCACGTGCCAATATGATAAAACCTCAGCCTTCTGCGCATCATTTTACCTACTAATTCATTTTATTTACATATTCATTTTATTTACATTTCGTTGCAAGGAAACCCATTAATTATTGGCTTTGTGGTCAAATTGTAATTTGGGGCAATGTATGTTCCTGATCTTATGAATGGACAATATGCTGGGAAAATGCCTGAAAAAGAAAAAAAGGTTTATGAGGGAAATAAATATACAGGCAAATCATACCAAACACTCATGACAGCCTTTCTTAAAACTTGGTGTCTATTCTTAAAATAAGATTGAAAAGCAGCAAAAGACAATGGTCTCTGCGTCCCATACCAAAGTTATAGTCCACTTTCGTTCTTTAACATGTATTTGAATTTTTAATATACAAACATATCCCTACTCATTTTGTAATTAGCTAAAACAAATTTGATGTCACAATAAATGCACAAGTAATAACATTTTAGAAGAATTCTAAACATGCAGCATTCCTTCCATGCCATTAATCAGCTAATTTGTTCTCGCGTGTGTCCTTGCTTTCAAATAAAAAATTGCACACACATTTTTTAGGATGTTAATCCTGTCGGAGGTTTTCCTGGCCTATGAGGGTGTGAAAACCCATCCTAACTTGAGATGAGATACACTTATGCCACGTTTTGTCTCAACCACACCTCAACCACAACCCCCAGCCCTTCTTTAAAGGATACCCAAATCAAGCAAATCTGGACCGCTTTGAATAACATAGAAGCACAGATCTCAGGTAATCTACAACGATAGGGATATTTATTACATATATAGGAAAAACTATGCAGGTAGATTGAGGAATGGTCTAGACCTGTTTTGATAAGCCAGGGCACTTGAACAAAATACCAATCTTAACGTTGAGATCTTTCCAATCCTGGGCATCAAAGCAGCGTTGTAGAATATCAATAATAGCTTTTCTGGTGTCTTCCTCGGAACCCGCTTGCCTCGTCACCCTTTCCCCATCGACCAACCCCTCTATTTGGTTGTTCAAAATCAATCCATCATTTTCCTGCAAAAAATTAATCAAAAACAGAAAATTTATCGTATGATTCGATTAGCTTCGTTCTCTAAGGAAGAAGGTAAGGGACTCACCATTGTTGACGGTTCAAAAGCCAAGGAGGATGAAAGAGCGACAACTGCGAATGGCGTCCGGACGAAACCCTTGCTCGCGAGTTGGTTGAATTGCAATTGGATCAGATGTATCGGACAACCTCCAAATGCAGGACTGATCAGGTGCACCCGCGGTGCCGCATAATTACGGTGCTCTCGAGTGCCTTTACGCGTCCGTGTGATCTCCAATTTTAATTTTCGAATCGGATCTAGATTCAACATAATGAGAAGGAGCTGCAGTAAAAAAAAAATTTTTTGGACGCCGTGGGCTACGACCAAAATTATAGTCAAAACTTTGACTGGTGATCCCTGACCTCCACAGTATTTAAATTTTTTTTTTACTGCAACTTCTTCCTATCGTGTTGAATCTGGATCCAATTTCAAAATTAAAATCGAAGGTCGGACGGACCAGTAAAAGCATTTGGGTATTATGGTGCACCCGGGTGCTCTGATCAATTTCACCTCCAAATATCCCGTTACGTTTAGAAGTTAGCACTAGTATTCTGACCCCAGCTAGTATTTCCATGCGTGCTTAGACATCTCTATATTTATATATTTATTATTATTATTATTACTAGTATATCACCTTGTTACAGTAAATTTGATCGAAAGATTTGAAAAAAATAAGAAAATGAAAAAGATATGAATAATTTAATAGACCAATGGACAATCATTTGATATTCTATATTACAGAGAAACTCCTTTCAATCGTGAAAAGAAATTTAGGACCTATTTGAAATGAAATTAAAAGTGTTTTAAATATTTTTTTTTTATTTTTTTCTCTCCTAAATTAATCACATCCACATATCTCATCACATCTACAAATCTTAACCACTCAATTTCACTTATTCTTTCTCATCATTTACATTAAAACACTTTAAATTTCATTCCAAATAGGGGCTTATATAAAGAAACTCATAGAATTTTCAGCCTTTTTTTTTAATTAGGTTAATTGATTTTTCTATCTAAAATTAAGCTTTTTATCTTTTAAATTTTTAATTTTTTATTAATTAATAATTCCTCACAAACAAATTAATAAATTATTACTAGAATTTACCTATGTGTGTGGGAGGTACGGGATCACTAATGTATTTTAGATAAAATTTGATAAATTTATTTATAATTTACATATTTTTTATTTGTTTATTTATTTAATTAATCTACAATTGTTTGTATAAAACTATTGAAGAAATTATTTTTAAAGAATAAATAAATATTTTTTGAATATTAAATTAAATTGAATTTGACTACGATTTCACTTGGTCGAACCCTTTTAACTTTTCTTTTTCTTTTTTTAGTTCATTTACTGATTTAGATATAATTATTCAAGTATTCATTATTTTTTATCGATTCACATATATAATTTTGTAAATTGTACGTTGTTGGTCTAAAGTCTTGTTCTTTTGGTCACAAAATTATATACACGCAATTGCGTATAATCACACACATTTTACAATACAATATTAACTATACATTTTACACGAAATTACGTATATATCAATTTTATCATCAATCAAACATACCCTAAATATAATTATTTTTTATGGAAGTAAATAAAATCAATATATAGAACTAAAATGAATTTCAAATAAATTAGTATTTTTTAGAATTGAAAATAAATATTAGGAAATCGAAAAAGTATATCTGGATCAGATTATGATACAGTATATCATGATTCAAATTATATTTTGAATTGAATTAGGTATCTAATAAATAATTAAAAATTATATATGAATTTTGTTGGGAAAATGCCGAATAAATACAATTCAAAATTGGCCTTTACCTTCTAAATCAAAATATCTTATTTCTTAATCACTAATTACAATTTATAAAAATTAATTTATCAATTACTCTTTTTAGTTGTTTATGGACATTTTTCCCTCATGTTTCGTTTTCCACTCTTTCATTTTCCCTTTATCTTTTAATTTGCATAGGAGGTCCTCCAACTTTCAAATTTTACATTTTAGTCCTTACATTTTTAACTTTCTTCCAAAAATACCACAAAATATTTGCACCCGATGTCCTCTATCTTTTGGATCATTTGATTTTGGTCATCAAATTTTTGGATTTTTGACACTTTTAGTTCTTTTTGCCCATCTTTTTCCTTACTTTCTTTTACGTTTAGGAAATTCACCTACAAATACAGTATTTAAGATAACATAAATAAATAAAATTTTTATCATAATAAAAAAATTGCAAGTATAAAGATAACTTTATACTTCATTTAACACTTTTGATAGCAATTCATAAGTATCAATAGGCGTACAAATATTACCTTCATAAATAATATGGATTACCACATCAAGTAATATACATTACCTACCCCGGTAATCTTGATAAATATTCAACTTCTCAATTCACTCGTCTTTCAATTTCTCTCTCCATATTATCATCCCATGTAATCTTGAAAAATATTCAACTTCTCGTTTCCCTCTTCTATCTCTTTCTCTTTCGAAATTACCACTTTAGATAATCTTGACAAATATTTAACTTATTGCTTCCGTCGCCCTTCCGAGTTTCTCTCTCTATGCACTTTCTCTCTAGATTACCACAATCGATAATCTCCATATTTTTACCAAGATGTTACCATTTTGAACTAATTTTAAAAGACTATCGGGGCAATAATCTAAATTATCGGGGATGACAACTTAAAGAGAGAGTCGTATAGTGGAAAAATGGAGATCGAAGAGTTTTGATATATAAACCGTATTTGTTTTATCATAATGACAATTGTGTAAATTGGTGGTTTTTAATATTTATTTTATTCTTTGTGTGCAAAAAATAAATTATCAATCTGAAAAAAATTACTTTAAACGCTGCAATTGTTTTGCATATTCTATTCTATAATATGAAAAAGAGCCTCCATAGCTTTAAATACGAAAATATTATATTCCCAGCGTTATTCTCCCAGCATTTCTCCCAGCTACTCACAACCCACTTGCAGGCCCCCCTGAATGCGGTGGGGCCGGGGGGCCGCGCCCACATCTCTCTCACATTTTTTCTCCCAGCGTTTCCCAGCGCTTTTAACATAACATTGCCGGCTTTAAATATTAGTATTAGTAGTTACAATACAATCGTATAAGTTTAGGTTTCGTTCGACAGCCGAGGGTCAACCCGACCCGAATGTTGAATTATTTTCCATCGGCTTCCTCCTTTCTCTTTTGTATGATTTCTCCCTGTATTTCTACTGTGCCAAATCCTCTCTATTTCTCTTCGGCCTCAAGCTTTCTTCTCCATTGAATTACTGTTGTAGATTTGAAAGATTTCGGCATGGATGGTTGCTTTCTTCTCTGTATGAAACTCGCACAAGCTGCAATAGGTAAGACCCGAAACCTTTCTATCGTATTATGTATGGATTTTAGTTTGTAAGCACAAGAAATAGGGTATGAACCATATCATGTCAAAGCGATGCATTTTGTCCAATTAGCAGTGTAGATCAATAGATTTTTTTCCCTTTAACCTTCGTTTGACCAGTTTATGTAGTTAGACTTCTCTATAGTATAGCATATAGAGTGGGAAAACTATCATTTTTATTTCTGTCAGATCCGAATTAAATAATGAAACATATTCATTTTTCTATTTCTTTGTTATGGTGATTTTGTATCTAATTGCGGTAGCGTTGCTATACATGAGCGTTAATTTGGTGTTCTGGGTTGATTTTTTTTTTTCAATTGCTTATTCGAGTCACTATGTTTACACTGCCATTCTGTGCTAGTTAATGTGCAGGCTTTTCAATGATCTCTGTCTACTCTGTTATTTGTAGTTATCATGAATTACCAATCTCAATCTTCTATATAGTTTAATTGCACCCTCATTTTGTTTTATCTGCCGTGGAATTCTATTTTTGTCGAGTTAAGGAAATTATTATTATTATTATTATTATAAAAGTTTGATCATTACTGTCACATTATCTTTTATTTACTTTCCCTTCTCTGAGTAAGCGCGTAATTATGGTTTTAATATCGTTAAATTTTAAATTTTTTTCGTTTCATCTATTTTATTTACATATGTTTTCCCCGAAGTTTCCTATTATACTAGGCTGCAATAGGTAAGACCCGAAACCTTTCTACCGTATTATGTATGGATTTGAGTTTGTAACCACAAGAAATAGGGTATGACGCATATCATGTTGAAGCGATGCATTTTGTCCAATTAGCAGTGTAGATCAATAGATTTTTTTCCCTTTAACCTTCGTTTGACCAGTTTATGTAGTTAGACTTCTCTATAGGATAGCATATAGAATGGGAAAATTATCATTTTTATTTCCAAAATACAAACACATAAAACCTCAAACTGTGTTTTTTTTTTCAGGTTTGTGATGCTTCTTGTACCTATGTTGTTTATTGTCAAGTGTATTTAGTTAGTGAAGCAATGCTATTGGTTTTGATAGTCTTCATCTAGCTTGTACTATTTACTTTTTGGTTGGTGTGTAATCCTAATTTGTTGCTCATTTGTCTTTTTTCCCACTTCTTGTTTTTATTTCTTTCATCATGTCGTTTTCATAGGTTCATTTGCCAATGATATTTGAACTTTTCGTGGTGCTTTCTTTGTGGCATCTGAAAAGTGAATGCATCTTTGTGCCCCATCTGAGTGAGCGCATTGTTATGACTTTATGCTTTTTTTCAGAAAAAGAATTTTCAGTTCTCCGATTTCTTAACAACATATGGCCACTTTTTTGTAGATGTTTGAAATGTTTAAGATTTGAATCCACATTTTTCACTTTTTGTAATGATGTGCCTCTATTTTTTTTGGTTATACATTCGGTTTCTTCTTCTTTTTTTACAAGTTCTTTTGGTCGTGTTTGATTGTCAGTGGATATGTTTATTTTTCCCTTTTTTGTGATTGCTTTAAGTTTACTTGCTTTTTAAGAGTTTTTGGTTCTGTTGTCTTGGAGAGCTTTTTTTTAAATTCTTGTTCATGTGATTGCATGTTGTTTCGGCGCATATTCATAGTTTTACATTGACCTCTTGAGTTGCAAACTGATTTGTTGGTTGTGTAGGGGTGGTGGAATTTACATTGATGCCATTGCACCTGGTGGATCTGCCAATCAGATAGGGAAGTTCACTGCTGGGGATAAAGTGATAGCCGCAAGGTAATTTATAATTCATTTATCCACATTTATGCCCAGTCTAATTTATAATTCATTTACCCACATTTATGCCCAGTCTTACTTTTTAATGGATCCAACAGACAATGCGATAATTTCTGCTTTGGAAGTGAAATCTAAATGTGACAAATTAAGCAATAAAGCAAATGCACATGGTCATTTAGTGATTTTTTGGGAAGGAAATAAAATCAACTCAAAGTTCATGGAAGAGTCATTCAATCAATCACGAGACAAAGGCAACAACAATTGTTATTTTCTCCTAATTGTAATTTTGGACCGTTGATTGATCAAATTTGTTATTGAGTGATTACTAAAATAAAGGAATGTATAAATGTTTTTTTAAACTAAGAGTAATCTCTCTTTTAATCTAAGAGTTATGTCTTTTCTGATTTAAGGTTATGTCTCTTTTTATTTAAAGTTATGTCTCTTCAATATCAAGAGTTATGTCACTTTGTGTGCACTAATTGTGATTAGGGTTAATAGGTGGTCTCACCATCTTGCAACCCTAATAAAAGAAAGAAAAGTCATTGGAAAAATAGTGAACAGTCAATTTACTTCGAAATTTTCAGTTGTCACCAGTGGCATTCAAATGGGCTTGCCTTCTTTCTTCAAAAAACCATTTTACATCACTTTCAACATATGGCCCTTTCATATAGGGCAACACAAAGGAGGTGGAGTTATATAAGAGCTCAATCCATTGTCAATCCTCCTTACATTAATTGAAGCTCGAAAATCATGAAACCCAATGGAAACGAATTTTTGTTCCATTCCTATTTGGAGAAAGTGGTTTATCAAGGGAAATGACGAATTCAACATCAAAGATAGCTTCCTTTCTTCTATTTGATCCTGAAACTATACAATTATAGAAGCTATGAATTAAATATATGTTCGGCATTATTTGATATATGGTTTTCCGGTGCCTATTCGCCTCTTCACAAATCCTGATCGGACACCTATGAATACAGAAATTACCTTCTTTCTTTAGATGCTTACTGTGAGATTTCATCTTCTTGTTTTTCTTTCAAAAAATCTATGAAACTTGATTTTATTGGATTACAGATTGATGTTTGCATTATAAACTGCTTGTATTTAGGTGGTTGCATATGCTACTAAATTGCTCATTCAACTGTTTTTATGATTGTTCTTATTTGCAGCGAGGGCTTCATGGATGCAGCGTCACAGCTGGCAATAAAAAATGCTCGAAATAAAAGACGGAGGGAGCTATATGCAACAAAAAAGCATAGTGGAAATGATTCTGCCGCACAACAAACAAAAAGAGATGCTCGAAATACGAGACGTAGGGAGCTCTATGCAACTGCCAAAGATATTCGCAAGGGAAAATTCCCAGATGCACATGTTGAAAAGGAAAAAAATGGAAGGTAATCTTGCATTTATAATGTGTGCGAACAAGTACATGCATCTTAATTGTAGTATATAATGTTTGTACAAATTCGTTTGAACCACCATTTTGCACTTCTTGAATTGTTTGTTTTCCTAACTACTTTTATTACTATTTTTATTGAATGATCGGCTTTAGTTATCAAATGGATGATATCTCGAAGTATGTCACCGAACCATCTTATTTTGCAAGTATTATATTTTATTTTTTTAATTTTATCACTACACCGCGTGTAATTTTAGGAAACAGTTTTTCCAATGACTTTTCCTTCTTTATATCAGATGACGTTACTGAGTTTTCAAATGCTCAAAGTAGTGAAATGTGCCACCAAACCTCTTCTTTTGCATGAACTGCTACTGATGAACATGAGCTTGTGGCACGCTTTGTAGTTATTAGAGATGTCCCTGTTGAACCTTTTAGATTACCTTCTGTATCGGTTTGTCGACATTGTTTCGCCCAAAAAAGTGGAAGGAGACAAAGAATTTTTGTTGTAAGGATGGTCAGGTGAGACTTTTGCCAAAATAAAATGCCACAAGAATTGAGACAACTGTTTATTGGAAACACAATTGAAGTATTAGAATTTCGCAAAATTTGCCGAACCTATAATAATCACTTTGCATTTATGTCTTTTGGTGTTAAATATGATAAAGATCTCTGTCGCATGAACAAAGGCATATATGTTTTTAGGGTGCAGGGCCAAGTATACCATTATGTTAACACGTTATTATCTAAGAATGTTACACCTTCGTACTTGCAATTATATTTTTATGACACAGAACCTGAAATTGAGAACAGAATTGGCTTATCAAAAAAAATTTTGATATTAATGTGGTCCAAAAATTGATGGAGATCTTACGGGTTAATCCATATTCTCAAATATTTCGCTCCCTCGGTGAACTGAAGTCTTTAGAATCAGTTACCACGGCTCTTAGAGCTGATCCAAGCCTTGACCAGAGGGTATTTAACAAACCTTCTGCATCACAAGTAGCTACCATTTGGGTTGAAGATGAGTTACATATGCGTAAAGAGTCATTAAGATGAAACACATCGTGTTAACTATTACTATGGATGCTATGATCCTTTACAATATCCTCTTCTATTTCCTTATGGTGAACCTGGTTTAGGGTATTTAACAAACCTTCTGCAGAGGGTATTTAACAAACCTTCTGCATCACAAGTAGCTACCATTTGGGTTGAAGATGAGTTACATATGCGTAAAGAGTCATTCAGATGAAACACATCGTGTTAACTATTACTATGGATGCTATGATCCTTTACAATATCCTCTTCTATTTCCTTATGGTGAACCTGGTTGGCACGAAGGTATAGAAAGAGTAATAACAACAGGTCATACAAAGAGCAGGGCCAAAACAAATCCTTTGTTACATATGGATGGATCGACCAACGACGTCATTGCACATGAAGAAATAGGCTACTCCCCGAAATTGTTGATTAAGTTTTCTACCAACATTTTTAGCCTTCTTCAAAAATTAAATTTATGGAAATTGTTTCATTCTATATTGTTGGTTAAGATGTATTGATGTATGAGAAATCGTTTGCACTTCCAGGAAACATGCACCTTTTCCATTGTTTCCTTTTTCGGGTTTCTTTTGATGCGCCTAAGTTGAAATCCTAGAGTTCGTATAACTATTTGAGCAAGGTTACTTGCTACGTTTTGAGAAGAATAGAGAAATCAACATTTGTTGCTGTCCACAAAACTTTGTTACTGTTTGTTATAGTTGGTTTTCACTTGATTCCTTTAGTTCATTGAATCTTGTATGATCTGCAGCCTGCTCAGTTTCCTACTGTCCTCCTTTCTTCTTGTATAGACCTTCCGTTAAGGTTCTAAAACTTGCTCGCAGGATAAGATTCAGAATTCGTATACCTCCCGTATTGTGACTAAGTATTTTCCATAAACTTCAGATTCATTTTGCTTTTTCTTCAATAATGATGCCGCTGTCCACGGTCTTTCTTACTTTTCCTTCTTCCATTTTGTTTTTCCCTGTAGAAATCTGTGACAAGGAAATTGAATATTGCACTGCAGTATGACATATTCGTATCAGTTTTCTTCTGAGAATTTGTTTGTCGGTTTGTCAGGGACAATTTTGATTATGGAACCTTTAATTAGACATACTCCTTTTTATTTGTTTTTGTAGTTCCATACTTGGAACATGTTGAACCCCAAGATTTACTGATAGTTCAATGTGTATCCAATAACAGTATATTTTGGTACTTGTTTTCGGTTTTTTGAGTTTATGCTGAATTTGTCTTTTGCTCTAGCGAGTTGGATCAACGTATCCATTCTTATATTGAGTAAAAGAAACAAGAAATTCATTGTAATTGCTTCCGATGAACATTGTTATTTGGTAGATTGTTTTGATATTTTTACTGCTGTTCAGATTTCATTCAAGAAGGCAAAAACTCAGAAAGAACTGCGATAAATTTCAAGAACAACATCATGGTCAAGATTCCGCGCATTTTCTGGGTATGTCAGCTTTTATCATTCATTATTTTATACCATCTTTTAACAGAATTCATTGGTTTCCTAGAAAATACTTCTCATCTTGAGCTCACTACCACTATTACGTCTTCAGGATCTCACAAGCAGCCAGGTTCTGACTATGGAATTTTGTAAAGGGCAGAAGGTATGTGCCATATGTAATATTGTCAAACCATGATTTCTACCTACCGTATCTCACTATCCCGAAGTATCTATGCATGCATTTGTTCCTCAAAATACAGTAGAAGTATACAAAACCTGCCTCTTGCTCTTCGCAAATTGTTTACCTTGTCAAGCAGTATAAATTCTTTTTGACATCATTAGCTGATATGTACGCACCATTAACCAAATCGAAGTGAGTCAACTTATTACCTTATAGAAGAGTATGATTCATCTATCTTAGTAATTTTATTTCAAACATTTCCGGGTTTCTGGAGTTACTTCATTCAATGGTTAAGGATGCAATATTTTGTTGTGTAGGGTCAATCATTCTATTTTTACTACATGATGATTTAAAATTTCGATTGTGCGTTGTCTCTAAAAATGGAAGACGTGTCTCAGGCAGGAAGTCAAGTCTCTAAAAATGGAAGACGTGTCTTCGTTTATGGAGTCATTGCCACCTGACTTTCTTACAGTATTGCGGACTGAGTAAGATTTATTAATTTTCACACCCCACTCCACACCCACCCCACCCACAAAAAAGGATACATATTTGTTTTCTTTTATAATATTATTATTCCTTTTCTTTTTCTCTTCCATTCAGCGGATTGCTAAGATCTTTGATCAGCAAGTTGGAAGCTCCTCAACGAGTACGGCTAATGGCTTATGCTAAATCTGCATTATATGGCCTTTACCCACAAGCAAGTTCTGAATCAGGTAAGACATTGGTACCACAAGACCATTAAAATTAATTCCGTTCATCACCAAATCTCTTAATGGCTCTATGTAGTAAAGGGCAGCAGACAAACTAATTTGACGTGGAGTTTGTTCTTTTCTTTCGCAAGTTTATGCAATCAAAGTTGCTTTCCTATTGTTTTCTTCTTTTTGCTATTGCACTGAACCTTGTTTTCATCTTCCTTCTATGTGATCATTGGTCTCCCCAACAATGATATTGTTTTTGGTAAGACTGAGTGAATCAGGCCATCTATCTCTTTAGAATTATTTGTTGTATCGTTTGGCTATGCCAAATTTCAGCACTTACTTTTGAAGCAACTTTTTCTCCGAACACTTTTGAATGACTTACCTTTTTCCTTTAGTAAATCATTATTTATTTCATAGTAACTCTCACTCTGCTTTCAAAAATAAGGGATTTACTTCCTACTGATCAATAAAAAGATGGTTTCGATCTTTACATTTTTTGCTTAGAAGTTGAATTATTAAGCACATGGAGCTCAAGTGCTAATGTTTTCTTTTCTTATAAAGTCTACAATCTTATTCTTTTCTGCAATCACAGCCTGCTTCTTGAAAAGTTCTGAAATGTGCTTAACAGAATATTAGTCTCCCCATGCATACTGATTGCTTTGGTGCCCCTACTTTCAGATTCTGTAGTAAAAGTTACACTCTCCAGATTTACGACGAACATCAAATACATGCAATTGAGGCTACTGTTAGGTGAGGAAATTACATAACTTTGCCTTGCTAACTACTCCCTCCGTCCCACATGCATAATCCACTTTGTTTCCTTCACAAGGATTAAGAATAGTATTAGAAAAGTAAATTTTACAAGTCACTTCCGATAATGCCCTTATTTAAATGAATACAAGTCGTTAAAAATTTTGTATTTTCAAGAATATAGGTGGGGTATAATAGTAAATGAATATGAAAAATGCTATTAAATATAGAAATATGATTATATGTGAGACAACCTAAAAAGAAAGTGGACTACGTATGTGGTACGGAGGGAGAAGCTCAGTATTAGAAAACCATGACATCTAATAACTTGCGTATTTGGTTGTACAGAAATTATGGACTGGCTTTCTTATATGGATGGTGTGAGACGCTCGTTGACAATGAAGTTGCTAAATGTAGTATCATCAGCTGGCTATCTAATCAGGAATTCACTCCCGCTTTCCCCAGAAACTTAGAGCTTGTTCGGTTGCCTTCAAAACAAAAAAAAAAAATCTCTCTGATCTTTTCAATCACACACACATTCTCCAATACAATATTAACTACACATTTTCTACTGAATATCGTGCCCAGTAACTTACCAACCAACCAAACAAGCTCTTAATTGCCTATATGTTATTAAAGCAGTAAGAATTTTGGAAACTTGCAGATTAAGGTGGCGATGGAATTTGAAAGTGTGGAGCATTTTTTAGGGGAAACTATAGATTTATCTCACGTCTTTTATGCTTTTATGGTCTCTTGATTGCTATCTTGGAACCGACTGTGAGATGGAATATCATTCACAAAGTCAATAGACTACAGTGTACTATTTGTTACAGATATTATTCGTTAATTTGACGAGCAGATATCATAGGCCTATCTTAACATCAGATGTTTATACTCGGCAAGTCAGCATGGTTTTTGGAGAGATTTTCTGGATATTTTCAATCCCAATTTTATTGATAGACAATACATCTCTGCCAAACATACCTTATCAATTTCCCCTAACCCCAGACAGCACTGAAAGGGCACATTATCCCTCCTTTTTGTAGTTGCCGGACAAAAAATTTAACTGGTCCTTTGATAAAGAAGTTACAAATTTCATCACATGGTGTTGACAATGATTTCGGAAAAAATAAATAAATAAATAAATATTTTAAAAAATTATATAAGAAAATCTCACCCAAACATGCTTCCAAGAGATTATAAAATTTCTTGTTTGCATGTTTTCTAACTTGATATAATCTTAAAAATGCGAATAAAAGACATAAAGGGAGATGTATTGTTAACTCATTTGTTTTGCCACTAGAATACAAACCAAAAGGACCCCAAAAATGAAAGACATACTATAGGAACTGCCGATAATGAAAAATCATGACATTATGAAATAGTTTTTAGCATTGCTCATGCTTCTTCCAATGTATACACCTCTGTGGCAGCCTCAATAGCTACTCCACATTTCATTTCACAATCACATTGAGAAGGACAAGCAAAATGAAGATCAAATAATTAAAGTAACTGTCAACAAAAATCCTCAACTCTCCACCCGTGAGAACTTTCCATGACCCAATTATTTCTTAACAATCCCAGTCCATCAGAAACTTTTGCTCATCTCAGGCCTGGTATCAGAGAAGCGCAAACGCTACAAATAAATTCTGAGTTGAGAAGTAAAATAAGTTAATAAAAAAGTGTAAAACTTGATTGTAGAGTTACATGCCCTATTTTTTAGGAAGAGAGTTTTGCTTTGAGCTCATTTGCCACAGCATCGATGAACTTTTCAGTGTCCAAATACTTGTCTTTGTCAAGTCTGTAATATCATAAAAGGGGCTCAATGATTTCAGTAAAACAAGATAATACTAAAATAGAACTTAAAAGAGCGATGAATATGATTAAGAAAAACAATGCAATGGTCACTCACTTGGATCCATGGATGATAAGGGCAAGATCCTTGGTCATCTTCCCAGACTCCACCACCCCGATACAAGCTGTCTCTAATTTCTCAGTGAAATCCAAGAGCCTAGCATTATTGTCCAATTTTGCCCTATACATTTTGCGTGCTTGTTAATTAATGATTCTTATTTACGGTCAAAGGAAATCAATGACCAGTACATATGAATGGTATTTAAGACAATAATGCATCACAAAAGAAGCAAATTGTTAGACTTGATTACAAATTTAGTTACCTGTGTGCAAGGCCCCGAGTCCAAGCAAAGATTGAAGCAATGCTGTTAGTGCTGGTTTCACCTCCTTTTTGGTGAACTCTGAAGTGGCGTGTGACAGTTCCATGGGCTGCTTCAGCCTCAATGGTCTTTCCATCGGGGCACACCTGAATAAAATCAAGAACTCTTTTAGATTCTTAGCTTCAATATACATACAGAATTCAAAGCTGAATGATGAATGCTTATATTAAGGGCTTGTTCGGTTGGAGGGTTAGGGAAAAAAAAAAATTATCTCTCCTCTTTTCAACCACACACACATTCTCCAATACAATATTATCCACATATTTTATACGGAATATCGTGCACAGCAAATAACTCACCAATCAAACAAGCTCTAAGTGCTCGGTGCAGTTTGATGATGACAACAAATAAAATAGATGGAAGGTAGTAGGTAACCAAAAAGTAAAATACTAGAAAAACATAAAAAAAATTTAGAGCTAGTTTAGTAGAGATCTTTTGAAGTGAAAATTGATCGTTTAGCAGTTGGTGGTTGTAAAGTTGTGAAAAGGTAAAAAGAGTTGTCAGTTCAATAGAATGGTTAAAAATGAGTTTCGTAAAATAATGTGTGTAAAAGCTTCACCAAACAATTTAGCATGGAAAAAAGAAGTAATTAGCAGCATAACTTATCAAGGTTCTAAAAGGCACAAGCCGTAACGAGGCGGCGAGGCCAAGCCTCAAGCCTTGGAAGCCTAGGCATAGAAAGGCATTTTAATTTTTTTTATTATTTTAATTATTCTAAAGTGATAACCAAGTAAAAAAAAAATCATATTTAACAGATTTTATACAAATTTTAATATATTTTTCAGTTTTCCAATTAAAATATAGTATTTTAAGTATTAAAAATTACGAATACTTATCAAAATACTATCAATTCCTATGATTAGATTACAAAATGAACACAAGTGAAAAACATTTTTTAATAATTTGGCCCTACTTAAAAAACAAGTACAATTGGTCTTAAAAAAAAAAAAAAAAAACCTGATCTAACTAAAAGGCTCTAACCTTTCCACGCCTACCTACTATGCGAGGCGTTTTCCTGACGCCTCACGCCTAGGCGGCGCCTTTTGCCGCCTTTTAAAACATTGTAACTGATATAAGAACACAAAGAAGACAAAAGTAAGATAGGATCCACTAAAGAAAACAGGACATACCAAGACTGATGTCATCAATCCAAGAGATCCAAAACCTGCAAGAACACAATGAGAAATTTGAGGTTGTGTAATAGCTATTCAACTCAAAGTGGGCACGCTGAATTAGCAACTACTGTATTCATATTCCATCATGATATTTGTGTGTGGACGTGGCTTTGAGAAGCTATAAGTTTGTCACTCCTACCTTGAGCTAAGAAATCACTTTGAACATCTCCATCATAGTTCTTGCAAGCCCAAACATACCCTCCTTCACTCTTTAGAGCATATGCAACCATATCATCAATTAGACGGTGCTCATACCTACATATTTCATAGTACAATTGCAGAAATCAGTGATATTTATTAGAAATATTCTGTTAAATCAGAGATTGCTTGAGATCACAGGTAGACCAACTCACCATATTCCTGCTTCCTCAAACTTCGATTTCCAGCTCAATTCATAAACTTCTTGGAAAATGTCCTTGAATCTTCACGACATCACAGCAAAGAAAGAAACAAGTGATTAATACATTTATATGGAAGCATATGTGACGAAATACACAAAATCGCTGGTGCTAACACAAAAATGCCAATAGATTTATGTTCAGGAAGACACACACTAGCAAGCAGAAAGGAATTTGAATGCATTTTAAGTGTAAAAGGATATCAAAATTTGTAAGTCATTAAAAGGAAGCATATTGCACACCTTCCATCATATTTCTTCAGAATGGTGTTCTTCGTACTGAGATACAATGGCCATTTCTTCTGGTAGGCAGTGTTCATTGAGGCTTCCGCAAATGAACGAATGGACTGTTTCCAACAAATAAGCATTGAAGAGAGAATTTAGTGTCCAGCAATTAAATACATGATGGCATAACTCTTATCAACTTTTGCAAATCTTACCTCATCAGTGTTGTACATGGAGAGAGCAACTCCACCTTCGCCAGTAAAGTTGAAGACCTCCATTTCTGTTGGTTCACTCTTCCCTTCTGGAACTGCATACAGATAGAACATAATTCATTACATAACATTCGTAAAAAATTTGTACAAACAAATATGACCATTATGTAAATACACACTATAAAACATAATAACCAAAATAAATCATTGCTTGTCAAAGGAGAGAAGTGATTTGAACAAGTAGTTGTTAGATATCTAAGAGGAAGAAAGTGATTAAGTGTTTGTTTGGTAGAGATTTTTGACTGTGTGATTAGACAGTAGATAGAAGTTATTACTATTCTCTTTCTTTAAAAAAGTATTGAATGAGTGTTAGGAAATGATTTTTGAAATATCTACACTAAACAGGGTAATAAAAGTGCAATACCGAAGACCAATTTGAGCTTTCCAGGTCCCTTAATAACTGTATCAGTTGCTCGATATTGATCTCCAAAAGCATGCCTCCCAATGCAAATTGGCTTTGTCCATCCTGAATGCATCAGAATATAGCTCAAGCAGTGTTGCATAATGGCTAGAGAGTGAATTGAAACTCAAATAGAAAACTGAAATTAAGAATAAGTAAAACAGTCATATAATGGAATAGCTATTACCTGGGACCAATCGGGGAACATTTTTGCAGAGAATTGGTTCTCTGAAGACAGTGCCTGCAAGTAAAGGACTATGATGAGCCACAATGATGGATCACAATGCTAACAGAACAAAAGCAGATGCCTACAGTTCATTACCATTTAAAATGTTCCTAATCGTCCCGTTTGGACTCTTCCACATCTGCTTCAAGCCAAATTCCTTCACACGAGCTTCATCTGTACATAGAGAGTTTTATAGCATGTTAATGCATAAATTAAACAGAAAATGAAGTAAAGAATCAGAGCATAGCATATACAGTTTCTCGTCCCTACCGGGAGTAATGGTAGCACACTTGATAGCTACATTGTACCTACAATTTCAACATACAAAATGACCATCACTGAGTAGAAGATTGACAAATATTTAAGAAAATTGTGATATAAAAATCAAGATATAGACACATCAAAATTTCTTAATACAATGTAAATATCAGAAGAAAAAAAGACACTAAAGACATCAACGACAAAGTTAAATATTTATTCAAATAAAAAGGGAGGAACAACATACTTAAGAGTAGCTTCAGCACTTTCAATGGTTACTTTGTCATTTGTAGCATCCCGGTGGGGAAGGCCAAGGTCAAAGTACTTTATATCCAACTCCACAAAAGGGAAAATCAGCTGCAACATTATAAAACAAAACACATTCGGCCAGTGAGTGAATCAGTCACAGATATATTTCATATGACAATTATTGAATAAGATTAAGAGGAAAATTTCATTACCTTGTCCTTGATAAATTTCCAGATAACACGAGTCATCTCATCTCCTACATCACATATGAATTTAAAAAAGGTAAATATGCTATCAGGAAATGATTATAAGAGATCAATATCATTCATATAAGGTTACTTCCATTAAATTCAAGGAAGACCCGAATCAAGTATATTACGTTTTTTTTTTTTTTTTTTTAAAGCGAAGCATGTAACTATTTCTTGAGATATGCATATTGAAAAATAAGATATTTGTGTCAGATTGTGATGTAAATGCACATAGAACACATATCCTATTGAACTTCAAGTATATTATGAGGAAAAAAAGGAACTGGGACCAGCAACTTTTACAGGCAAATCCAAAAGGCAGATAGAAATACTCTTTGAGATTACAATAGAGACATCCTGATTCGTCAACGCAGAATATAGTATGAACTATAAAAATCGATCCTTAATCAACACACAAAAACACAACACATAAGATGAAAAACAGCATTAGCGAACAGAAAACCAGATCTGTACAAGGTACATAAACCTACTATCGGAAAATAAGAACAGAAAGTGAGAGATCTGAATCTAACCGTCCATCTCAACGACGGGATTGGCCACCTTGATCTTCTCAAATGCCATTTTTTCTCTTTCCTGTCAAACTGAAAGTTCCTCCTGAATGAATTAAGGGAACAAATTATGCAATCAGTCAACAAAGATTAAAGAAAAATCTTAACAAGGTAAAGGAGAGAGTTTGTGAGCGAGACCAACTGCGAATATCCGAAGCCGGCGTCGTATTAGAGGCGGGCTGCAGAAAACAGAGCAATAAAGAACGAAATTATGAGAAATCGCAGCTTAAAGAGTTGGTGGAAATGTCAATATGTCATTACGTTGATCTTTCAAGCCTATGTGAATTTACTAAAATACCCACATGTCATACTCTTCTTCATTATTATTAATTATTAATATTATTATTAGTATGACATCTTCTCTTCTTCATATTTTTTTTTTTTTTTTTTATGAGATGTCATACACTATCTTCTCGCCAGAAAAATTGAAATTATTTCATTTCATTTCATACTACTCGTATAACTACAACCATCAGAAAACTACCATTGCCTATTTTAGTAAAGAGAAACCAACTCTAGGCAATACTAATTTACAAAATCTGAGCTGATTTTTAACATTTTCATCGTATGTAAATACTAAATAGTAATGTATTTAGTTAAAATCAAATATTAGTGACATTAAGAATAGACAAAATATTTCCTTTCAAAAGAAAAAAGAATATACAAAATACGATTTAGTTTGGATATTAAAAGGATCAAAATCATTCATAATAACCAAACAATTCCGAATATACTTCGGTCTTATTTTGATTTTGATGACACCGTATATTGGAATATAGTGAAAAGGTAATGAGACATAAAAAATCATTTTCCATACATGAAACATTATCGTCTCTTCTTAATGAAAAAATATAAAGAAATAAACACAAAATATTATCATCGCTTCTCGTGAAATCTAGATAAAGTTAACATTGAGTGTATAAATGTTTTTCGATGACAACTAATTTAATAGAAAAAAATGCACAGAGTTAATTTTTAAATCGAGATTACTTGGTTCTCGACTATTAGAAAAGGAACCGATTGATTTTCGATTTCAGCTCTCTAAGCTTAAAAAAATATATATATAATAATAATTGAACTATTTCAATTTTTTCTATTTGGTTACGATTCGGTCGGCTTGGTCCCAATTTCTTTGTGCGCCCAAATAACGTTTATAGTTGGTACGACTTGGTTACGATTCGATTTTCTATTATTATTATTATTATTATTATTATTATTATTATTATTATTATCATCTTTCTATTGTTAACTTTGTTCCATAATGATCAAAAAAATTAATTAGGTTGTTGTTGCGATCATTTAATGAAGAATTGTCACTTTAGTGAATCATTAAGTGGCCCACCACTATTTAACAGAGTGATGCTTCTTCGAGTATCGAGGTGATTGAGGGTCACATAATGAAGTATAGTGGGGAGATTGCGACTATCCCATGAAAAAAATTTCTTGATTGTATGAACATGACAATGTTTAAATGAATAGAGTGAAATGAGAAACACTAAAGCCATCTTCAATGTACATGTCCATTCTCAATTTCAATTCATGAGAGAGAAATACACGAGAATTTAGGTGGGTCTCATGCATTTCTTATTTTTTCTATATTTTCTCTTTTTTAAATCATTTTTTTCTCTCATTTACCTCATTTTTGCCCTACTTTTTCTACATGAATTCCCGTGCCATATCTATATTTAGACACTCATCTAAAATTCTTTCACTATTAGATAATTATTATTTTTGAATTCGTTTCTGCCTCTCTCATTAATTTCACTTTTCTCTTTTTTTTCCCTACACTTCTTTCCATTTCCCTTCAACTAAAATAATTATCTTTTTTCTATCTCTGTGTTCCACATCATCATAGAATTCATACCCCCCATTGGAGATGGTTAGCATCTCCAACGCTCCATGTCTTCACAATGTCAAGTATTAGAGAGAGAGACATATATTTTTTGTGGATCCTATACTTTTTTTAATTTTAATGTTAATTTTTAATTGTTTAAAAACACTTTTATCATATTTACTTCACTTTTTCCCTCGTTTTCGTGCATTTCTAAAACCATACATCCATATGCATATCTTTCACTATTATTTTTGAATTTATTTTTATCTCTCTCATCATTTTCACTTTTTCCTCTTTTTTCATTGCATTTCTTTTTATTTCACTTCAAATACTAAAATAGTCATCTTCTCTCTATTTTTTTCCTCTACATCATCCTAAACACTACATTTGCATTGAAGATGCTCCCAATCCAGGATTGTTAAAAGGTGTCAGAACTACTACAAGACCTGGGTGATTCTGATCTCATACGATTTCATTTTTGAAATCCAAAACCAAATCCATATGCAGCACGATGAGGCGGAGTTTCAACAATTCGAAAAATTTTCCAACGATCTGTGGTGATCGATCAAAATTTTTTGCCATAATTTAGTGAGATGTGCATTCATCAACAAATTCACTCAAACACAAGCAAAGATCTGAAAACTGACAACAGTGTTACCTTTTGTTTTTACTACTCCTCGTGATTTGTGAACGTACGTTGGTTTCAACTTCGGTTTTGTTTTTTGTTTTTGTTATTATTATTATTATTATTATTATTATTATTATTATTTTGTGAAGGTTGGTTTCACTTTGGTACTGAAAATATCAGTTATTAAAACTATTTTTATTTAATTTAATATCAGTTGTTACTTGTGTGAGTTATTTCATATTTATACATGAAATTGAAATAGTGAAATATGAGTATTTGATTTTTATAAATACTTAAAACTAGTTTCTTTTTTTATTTTAACAAAAAAAACTAGTTTCTTTTTGGCAAGAGCAACGAAGATTTTGAATAATACTAAAGAATTGATTATAAATATACAAAATGATTTTTTTTTAATGTAAATGAAAAACATATGTTAAAAAAGAATGATTCATAAATTTCCACACATTTGAGGAGTGTCTACACATACACGCTAAATTTTAGTTACAATCACCTCTATACTATTTAGTCGCATGAAAAGTTAATTCTTGTTTAGCACAAAAGTACATGTAAATAACGTTGTTAATCTCATATACATTTCATATAGATTATAGAGATATTGGAGATCCTTGTTGCAAATGTGAATTTTGTGATATACAAATAAGTTTTCTAAAATTTAGATTATATTTGTGGTTTTAAAAATGTCAATCCAATAACAATATAATTCTAATATAATACTATTTATCTTCCGCTTTTACTTATAATAAAATTCAATATATATATATATATATATTAGCAGAATGTTACACATTTTTATCCAAATTACTGTTTGCGCCTCATGGTTATTAATTAAAACAGTTGCGAGATAAAATATTATATATATATATATATATATATTAAAGGACAATTAAGGGTGTGTTTGATTCATGCATTTTTTTCCCGGAAAAGTCATTTTCTAATTTTTTTTCTTGGTTGGCTGTTTGATTGTTTTTTTTTTTCCGGAAGACCTTTTCCAACTTTTCTCGAAATCGGTAATTTTCCTTATTTTGGAGGAAAGCGTTTTCCTTGGGGAGATGTGATTTATATTTTCCGAGAAAAGTTTGCCTCTTTTTATATTTTTTTATGAACTATTTGTTTTAATCATAAAAATAAGAAAAATAATCAAATTTCATGAAAAAATATACGAAAACAAGGAAAACAACATTATTTTCCAACTTTCAAATTAATCCAATCAAACACCTACATCTACCATTTTCTTGGAAAACCTTTTCCCAGAATTCATTTACCTGGAAAATGTTTGCATTACAACCATTTTCCGGCTTTGCAATCAAACACACCCTAAAGGTTTTTGGGAGCCATTATCCATAAAATTATTTTCATTCACACTCACTTTCAATCACAAAATAATTTATTTAAAAAATTTCGCCATTTTTTAAACACACTTGATCTATTCTTAATAATTTTTTAACCATACATTCAAAAATTATTTTATCAAACTCTCTCCCAAACGTACTCTTAATATTACAAAACATTAATAGTGATAGTATTTTTTAAAAATTAATTCTCAATCATATATAGAATATAAGAGATCATAGATAAGGGATTGACTCATATTTATGCATTACACGTTGTAAATATTTATATGTTTCTTGAATCACTTTTTATCTATTACATTTTTCTAAATAAGTTCACACCTGCATTAAAAAAAAGTTAATCAAAATTATAACTTCACAACTATTTGTCTCTGTTTATTTACAAATATTTATTTATTGATATACTTACAAATACTTTGCCGAACGTACTACTAATTAGAAAAAAATTGAATATTTTGAGACAGCGTGTAAGAAATATTACCCCCAAAAAGGAAAGAAAGGCCAAAAAATAAAAAAAGGAGGAGGTAATTTTTTTTAAAAGCTTGGTTGAAAAAAGGTGAAATTATTGAATTCCAATAAGGCTAATTATATTCACATAACTAATTTTAATCCGTACACCACATTATAATTATCTTAAAGCTAGGTTATCAATGTTAATTTACTTTTTTATGCAATTACATCATTAACTTTGTTTTGTTCAATTATTATTTTCAATGTTTCACTACTTGTAAAATTGATATGTATATAATTTAATTTCTATCTTAAAATTTTATTCATTTATACATCAAAGTACTTGTTTATCCATAACAATTTTAAATAATTTAAACTATGTATAGAAAATATAAATATTGCTTGTTACATTCAAAGAATACTAACATAATTTTTAAAATAAATTAATATTGAGGTAGAAAATAAGTTAATTATTAAAAAATTAATTCTAAAAAGTGCAACAAAAATTTGAGAGCATAATTATAGTTATAAAGAAAGATGAAGTCCTTTTTATACAATTAAAATATAGTGTACAAAATAAAATGTATAGTGTGAATATAATGAGCGTTCTAATAAATTTAACTTTTTTTAATCGAATAAATTTAACTTTTAAAGAGCAGATACTGAAAAAGTTTTCTACAGCATCTCACCTAACCCATCACCTAATTTTTTTAATCAGCCTAGTGGGACGTGACACGTGAGACCAGTATTTGACTCTGTCTTGCATAATTGAAATGTAATGTGGCGAAATAAAATACGTAAGTATTTGGCAAAGGTTTCGCTTTCTCTTTCTTTTTCTTTTTGTCTTAAGTTATTATTCAGGAAACAGCAATATATAGTTGACAACTAAAGAAAATAACATTAGGAGCGTAATTGAACAAGAGCACCTCTAATGTAATAATGTATATAGCGTACACGTAGCATAAAAGTTAGACATATAAAAATTAATACATTAATTTTAGTTTTTTTCTAATATTTTTATCTATTTTTAGTAATTTTTCTCCATATTGTCAAGTGCAATGTCTAGGTAAAGAAAATGTTGATGACAATGCAAAGAAAATCTACGAAAAATAGAGAAAAATATGGAAAAAAAGAGTAAGAAAAATAGAAATTTGATTTTTGAGTTTTTATGCGTTTACCTCTCTCATAGACTCATACTACGTGTGCATAATGCATATTGTTGCTTTGGAGATGTTCTAAGTGTTTAGAAAATAACTTTTTGATAAAATAGTTTTTGGGACATAAGTTCTCGACAAGCACTACATTTTAGAGTTTGTTTCTATATATTGTTCATTCGTTCCGCCTCCATTTTTTTTAACAATAATAATTATTATCTAAAAATTTGTTTATTATAGTTGTTGAAGTACTAACACTAGTATAAAAGAAGTTTAGGGTGGTGGTTAAAAGGAAAAACAGGTGGCGTTCCCAGAATCGCCACCCAAAATGGCGATGCCCAATCTTGCCATTTTGGGTGGTGGTTCCATAAACACCACCCCAAATACAATGGGTGGGAGTTGTTCTTAAAATACAACCGCTATCAATTGTAAATTCCTTTTCAAAAAAATAAATTAGGGTGGCGATTCTTAACTAAGAACCGCCACTTGAAATTTTTAATTTTTTTTAAATTTTCATTGACAAAGGTGGTGGTTCTATTGTTAAGAACCGCCACCTGCTATTTTTTATTTTTTATTTTTTTGGTATAAAGTTATTAACTTTTTTGGATTGCAAACTTTAAATGGTCATAACTTTTGCATACGATATTCGTTTTCAATCCATGACCCTATTCCGGAATCGTCGCAACAAGATCTACGACAATCACCACTATCAGTATGACCCACATTTTAGGCTCATTTGAAGTCGTTTAAGGTCTCAAAAGGCAAATTTTATAGTTTTCAGTCCGTTGTTATACGTAGAAGCCTAAATTCAAGACATATCCAAAATTCAATTGGCATTTTACATTATTTATAATTCATCAAAAATTACTTGTTTAACTAATACTAAGTAATCTCACTAAAATCTTACCTCTAATTCAACAATAACGCATATAAATCCCACATAAAAAAAATACAAGTTTACACTAAAAAAAACAGAATTCCAATTAAATTACACCCAAGAATACAACACATTAGGAATGAAATTACAATGTATAGGTATATTACAACTAACAAAAAAACATAAATCAAGATTTACAACAAAAACCCAAGAATTTGGGAATTTTAACTTACTAACCTAAAAAATATGGAAATTTAAGACCAATTGATAGAGGAGGACGGCATTGCTTCAATTGTGGCTCCAACTTGTGAAGAAAATGCAAGAACACCCGAAATAACGAAACCCTAAAATTTGGGGATTTTCAATTCTAATATAAAAAATACACGAATTTGGGAGTATTAGATAGAGGAAGCTTACCTTACTTCAATTGCAGCCCCATTTTGCGAAGCAAATTAGCTTACAATCCGATTTGTGTACCCTAATTTGCAAGTTTTTGCACTTGAGATGAATAATGTTGCAGAAATAACGTTGGAAGCTCGCGTTACTGGTTTGTATATTGGTTAGACCAAAGGGTGGCGGTTGTTAACTAACTACCGCTGCCCAAACATTTAATTATATATATATATATATATATATATATATATATAATTTTAGTTCAATGGGTGGCGAAGAAACCGCTAACTAAAGTGAATTTAAAACATAAAAAATAAAAAAACAAGTGGTGGTTCATTCTAGAAACTAGCACCTTAAATGTATTATACATTTTCTTAAAATTTTATTTTTTTTTCAAATTTTAGGTGGCCCACCCGTTTTTGAAGATAGGGTGTCGATTCCTTGCTATAACTGCCACCCTTTATTTTATTATTTTATTATTTTAAATTTATATTCACTTTGGGCAGTGAATATTTGTAACAACCGCCACCCTTTGTATGCTAGAAAATTCAAGTGGCATTTTAAATAAAAAGGCCACTCAATGAGGGACTCCTAATGTCTATTATGTACTAGTGTAATTAGAGGACTAAAAAATTTGTTCCTGCTGAACCAACAGGTGGACTGTAAATAACAGGGGAAGGATTCCAATTCCATGCCTTTCCTTTGCCGATGATATAGTAATACTCAGGCCCCGAGACTTTTATGAAATTCAGTGTTGGAATGAGCCCTCATTGAGGTTAGTATTTTCTTTTTATTTGATCAAATTATTGAATTCCGCTACAAAAAATTGGGCTTCTCTGGGTGGCTCGTCGTCCTTATAACCTCGTACCTTTAGCGCTTCTACAAGTCTAGTGTGGAGTCTAATTTGAACTTCCATCTGGATGTATAATAGAAGATACGTCGAATGGAAAATCAATTGTAAGTTCTCAAAGAATCCCTCTCTTACTTTGTGCATGGTTTATTTATTTATAACGACAAATGCATACATCTAGCTAGTAATTATGTTGTATTTAGAATTTACGTACCATACTTTCAATATCTATAAATCACGTATCAAGTTATTATCGCACTGCAAGTACTATTAGACACCTCACTCTTTAACTTGGTAGTAAAATTTTGTTAAACAAATTAATAAAAATCACAAATATATATTTCAATATAAATGACAATGACAGAAAATAGTCTAACTTACAAAATTATAAAATAATATGTTTGCGTAGTATGGTTGATGACATCTAATTACAATTGAATGATAATTGACTTTTATAATATAATTTACTACATTTATATAAACTATATATAAACATGAAAAATAGATAAACATTGAAAATTTTACTTGCTTTTCGAAGATTCAAACCGGAATCAATATATTAAACAAGAAAAACGAGAAAATTTGAAACATAGAAAAGTTTTTTATATTTTCAGCGAAGGATATCTAAGGTAGAATATAATACACAATGACTCTTTTTATTTTCTAATTTTTTTATAGTTTTTTTTTTAAATTCATTCCACTACTTTTGAGAAACATATGATATTGTTATAAAAGTATAGAAACAATAGAGAGAATTTAGAGAGAATGAATTCTAAGGAATTCTCAGGAATGAATTTCATTAATAACTGAAGCCCTATTTATAGGAAAACTTCGAATGGCACAATCGTAATTACATAATTTCATCAAGGGTATAATAATCATTCACATATAATAATTACATCTTTTACCAAATTATTCCTCCACCAAATTATTCCTCATAATTCATAACCACCAAATTATTCTCAATTATTCATAACACTCCTTGAATGACTATTAATACAAATGTCTTCTCGACTTGCTTTGGAGAAAAACCATTTGGGAAAAAAAAAAAATTTTCAAACCGGCAGGATAGCTTGAGTGATTATATACCGCTTCATCAAAACATTGCTCTCCCGATGTCTTCCAAACAGATAGAGTATTCATGTCACCGTTAAAACCTTTGTCAAGAAAAACCCAAGTGGGAAAAAACTTGATCAAGGAAAAAGATACAAGCTCCGCTTGATTTCATATCTTGAGAATCGATATATTTACTTCCAAATGATTTCAATATCATCATCGCTTGATCTAAAGCATTAGCTCCATTATAACTTGATCCAATAGATACATCGATCAATTTCTCCTATCGCTCTCAATATACCATGAATATGCCTCGTTAAAACCTTTATTAGGAAAACCCAAAGGGGAAAACCCTAATGAAGGAAAAAGAGATATTATTCATGTGAATACGCTTTAAAGTTGCTCTCATTAAAAACTCCAGAAAACCCAATGGGATAAAACCTCACTAAGGGAAAAAGAGTGCAACGCCAGATTTTATACAAGTATGTCAAGAAGCATTTCAAAATCTTTCATACATTTGTATGAGTATCATATACATTGATTTTATACTCTTTCTGCTCATTTAGAGTGCATCAATTTTCTTACACAACTACAAAACATTCACCATGAACACATGTCTCCAAATACACAATTTAAAGCATATAAATTCATCAGAAAAACATGTAAACATATAAGTAAACCTTTCATAACTAACTAACACTTAAAATATATCATTTAACATTTAATACTCACTTAATAGGTTATTTCATTCTCGGGGGCTTAGCTCACCCTTTAGGTGCCTATAAACACGCGGTTTAGCTCACTGATCCTTTAATTTCTTTTTCTGACTACACACACGATCGGGTAATTTAACTTTCATGAGCATGCAACATATAATGACCACCATGCTTATCTTTAAACTTGAGCAATAGTCATCATCATCTCATCATCTCATAAGTTAAGGATTTCACATTCACCATTTATCATCTTCAATATATCTCAATATTTTCATTATCATTGATCATATGTAGCGCCACATTTTCATATCGACGATTTATACTTTTCAATTTCATTTCTTTCCCATATCGACATAACTTATCGAGATATCTCATTATCAATCCTCTTGTAGGATTACACAATATAGTTATGTCTATATACTCTTCAAGAGCATATGCCTCGTTATTAAGACATCTATCTTTATAATTTGCTTTGATATATGATTGAGGAAATATCAACGCTTTCCAAGCATAACTTATCAAAGCATCGTAGTCGTTATATGTGATTGTTCATAGCCTTTCATGCATCTTTGAACTTCAAGTTCAGATTTCACTCGAGGATATAACATGATGCATTTCACATATTATTTTCAACCTTTAATACTCCCTCATGTCGAGAAAATTTAGAACACCAAAACTCATACAACAGTATGATTTTTAATCATATATGTTCTCATCATTCAAATTTATTATGGGAATTTAGACTGCTTAAGATTCTATTCTCGATATCGACAATTTATTTGAGGACTTTAAATAATTTGCAATATAATATCCCACTTGTATGCGCATACTCAAATCCTTCAGGGATTTATTCAAGTATTGGGATATACATTTACTAGCTTTATCATTAAACTGAAATCATGCTCATCCCGTGAAAGCAAATATTTCTCAGAAATTTCAAATTACTAATCATATACACATGTGACTATCTAAGTGGATCCATATCATAATATCTAAGAAGTCCACATGTAGGATGAGGGCCCATACTTCTCATCCTTTATTCCAAATATATTTGGGATTTATTCCCAATATCGCCAAGTAATGATTTCATCATTTATCGAGAATCAATCATTGAAGAATTCTCTTTAATTCTTCATACTTGAAATATTGATTTCAATAATTATTTAAACCTGATGGTCATCCGGTTTTGCAACGAGTATTATTGAACTTAGTTCAAGAAATTCTTATATCGATTTCACAAGATTCAGATAAAGTGCTCAATATGATTTATCATAGAAATAATTCACCGACATATTCCATCATCTTTAGTGACATTATTGTCTACTACCGCTCAAACACTGAGTTACTAAACTTACGCATCACATCCGCTATTATTTAATTCAAATCGTAGTCTTACGCTTTCATATTATTTATTTAAAATCGGCCTTATTTCATACGCCATGTATTATTCTATAAATAAATCATCAAAATTATTGCAAAATTCATCATAACAAGGGTCTATACATTATAATGGATCATATGCTCTCAAATCTTCGAAAATACTATCCATCACTATCGATCAAAATCCTAAAAAGGATTTATCGATGAATGAAAGATTAAGGATGCTAATGAATAAGGGTATCCCACAAGATATCCGATGCTTGATTGAAGCAAAGGTCTCGATTATCCGTGAGGCTTTCAATCCTTCTAAATACATGCCTGGTATGGGTAAAAGTAGTTTTTCAAAGAAACGGAGAGCAAAAAGATTAGGAGGATGCTACAAGGTGCTCTTGTGGACATGTGACACTCTGACATGTAATCAGGTACTTGTCCAGCAATCGAGAAGATAAAATAGCATTCATTGTTAAGGATGGATTGAGTAAGGAGCCTTGGATGATATTCAACAAGCTCTGAGACACATCCTAGTGGACACGCATAAGGTGAGCTAATGGCCTTATGGGCCAAATTAAAGATCAACAAACGCCATACTTGAAAAACTTACTTTAGAAGATCCTGCTTGTAAATTTAGTAGAAAATTTTAGTATAATAATTTTTCATATTAATATAAGGAAGCTCTCATGTAATAACGAAGATCAATGTTTTTCTTGTAATTGTAAATATTGTTTTGATTTTAAGATATATATATATATATGTATATATATATTATTTTTCAATCACCGATGTATATATGTCATTTCTTACCTTAAAAATTTTCTCAGATTTTTTTTTCTCTTCATATTTGTCAAAAAAGTAAATAGTGCACTCAAATTATAGGTTTGAAAATTTTTCTTTAAATAGAGGGATTCATATATCTCTCATGTTCATACATTAAAAGTATAGTGCAAAAAGAGAGATAGGAGTAGAGATGGATATGGAGATTTTAGAATCATCTCATACAAGCCGCCTTACCTCGCCATATTAAAAACCGTATGGTATTCTGGTGGATCTAACTGCAGGCCATATCCAATATGTGGATATGGCAAACCGACTGTGAAAAAGAGTTAGTGAGACAAGAAATCAATATACTATACTGAGGAACCAACAACAAACTTTTTAGCTAGCTATAATGGCTCGCACAATCATGGGGAATAAGAGTTTCGAGTGTAATACCTTTCCATCTAGTTGGATCTAATACTCAATTAGAGCCAGCTTCTACCATGGGTCCAAAGAGGTCTGGTGCTACGTTTAATCCATCCACAACCATGATGTATATGATGAATAATAGTGATGCTTTCATTGTCCTTCCAGCGCACAACACACTCGAGGAAATATTCAATATACCGCTGGCACAAAGTTGGAATTTTCATGTCAAACCAATAGGTTTGTTGAATATTAATAATTTCTTTGACGGTTTACTAGCTTCTAGATCAGTGGTGTAAATAATAAGTTTATCTCTCATTCAATGAGAAAAATACTTATTTCTCGCTAGTATCGTTGATGAACTACTCATCAAATTTCTCATGCATATGTTCAAGAATCAGAAGCTCAGTCCGCTTGGTCACGCACTAACGGGTGTCAAGTTTAAAAAGAAATTCTGATCCTTTAAATATTTCCATTATGAATCCTAATGTTGATAGTGGCAAGAGTTACGGAGTATTTATACTCTCGAGACGCATCCCTCATTTATGGATTCAAAGATGTATATTCTTTTGCATTTCTATATTTTCGAAAGTGTTTAATGCCATCTTTTGATATTCTCAATATGTTCCACTTCTACCAAGTTGTACTTCTTCCAGAGTAATAATAATAATATCATATTGGCTTTATTCAAATACAGATGTATCTATCTATTTTGCTTCTTCAAGAGCATTTTATTCTCATATTAATACAATCTCATATCATCGATGAGATTACTTCATATAAGCTTTCCATGCGATATATTTTCTTGATTTATCAACATGGGATCTATTCAAAGATTTTACTTTCGCTCATTTATCCAATGGTAACTTCAAGTACCACTTACTCAATTTTTCCATTAATATTCTGTGATATGGGGAAGTAATTTTATTCTCATCGCCTACTACTTTCAGAGTATGATTAGAATATTTGATCAACTACTTTTCCTGAGTAGATTCGTTATAACCAATCGTAGTATAACCCACCACATTGAAATATGCACACCAATCGTGTGGTATTACCCACCACATTGGAAATATACTCAAACTATAAAGTGCATAAATTTAAATTGCGAAATTAAATTTCTCCAATAGGTGGTCGAACCTACCTTATGGGAATTATTGCACAAATATAAATCTACTAATTTAAATAGCAAGAATTAAATTGCATAATATTTAACTACTTCTTCAGTGATAGATCTCGCTTAGTAGAAGGTATTACCCATCACTTAGCATATAAAGTGCAAAATATATAAAACCTTCCGCTTTACTTGAACCCATCATCAAGAGAGGTATTGCAAAGAATTAAATTGGCAAAGAAATAAAGTAGAATTAAATATTGAACTGTTTACGAGCAAATTTGTTCTTTCTAACAAATACTTATTACTTTACAAGAGCACACTTATCCTTCTGAATAAGTACATTATGTAATTGAACTCTTCTGAGTTAAAATAATATTCCGATCTTTTAACTCAAATGGACTTTCAAGCCATTTTATATAATCAATGGATTTAGAATTTCTTCATAAATATTCTATCCATTTTTCACTGTCGTCAAAATTAGGCTCGCTTACCCTAAGGGTAAAATTGTCCATTCCAATTGTAGCGTAAAATTATCAAAAATATTTTATCAATGTTTTACGATTGGAAAATTATCTCCTTTCTACTAATTTATCAATATCAAAATATTCAAGGATTATTTTGTAACTTTTTCAAAAGCTTAGTAATCGATTTGTAAATTTTGAAAGTTTGATAATAACATATTTCAAAACGAAGCTATTACCCTATCAATGTTGGTGTCAAATCGAAACTCGCAAATCGAGTATAATGGAGTCTAGAAAATTTGATTTTGATAATGTATGCTCCTTATATCTCGATAAAACGAATGTTATAGTTTAATATATTATTATATTATAAAATCATATGATTTACCTTTTTCCCTTTCTTCTAATTATTCCAATGGATGAGATTTACTTGCAATCCATTTACGTGGATCTGAAAATTCTTTGACTCATTCTTCCAATTCTTGGGATTTCAGACATCTCCCAAGCAAGTTATGCCAGAATGAGGAATGTGAGAAGACATATGAACAAACTTAATTTTTCGGCTTATTTGCAAAGAGAGAGTTATTTAGGATTGATGAGTGATGAATTAATTCACGGTAATAATCCAGCTCGATAGTACATCATCTATAAGATGCAAATCATAGAAAGATACTTCTTTTCATATTACTCAAATCACAGACTCGTACGATAACGCTATAAAAGATAGAAACAATGTATAGACTTAGAGAGAATTCTAATGAATTCTCATGAATTTAATTTCATTAATAATCAGTTCTATTATATGAAACTTCGAATTACAAGACAATCGTAATTACATAATTTCATCAAGGGTATAATAGTCATTCACATATAATAATTACATCTTTTACCAAATTATTCCTCCACCAAATTATTCCTCTACCAAATTATTCCTCATAATTCATAACCACCAAATTATTCTCAATTATTCATAACAGATATATTATTATTTGTGTCAAATTTTTGCTAACATTCGTCAGTTAATTAGAGGTGTGATTACAATGTGTAACCACCCTATCTGGGCCACGTGCTCTGGAAATTGTCCTTTGTTATTTTATAAATAAATGCAAAAGAATATAATATCGTACGGTTGATGTGGGTTTAAAGTATTTTCTACTTTTTAACTCCGAATTATCTTTATCAATTCTTGGCGTTTATAACTAACTAATCATTTACATCAAATCATAAACTATGCGTCAAAAATATACTGTCCTAACATTATGCCAATTTAAGTTCTTCGTACTTTTAGCGCCAAGTTGTTTTTATAAATTCTTGTATACACAGAGTTATATATTTACACTGAGTTATTGATTATGTATGTACCTTGTCAAATTTAATAGTGTAGTTTAATTTGCATGTAATCATGAATTATATTTTCCATCTTAAAATGTTCTTTGTTTTCTTGAATAGGTTACATGGATTGAACATGTTCAAGTACATGATAAATCTTTAACTCAAAGTCTCTACGGAGACTTAATATTTGGTTGTCAAGCATATGGAGCCAAGAGGTGGATTGCGAGCCTACAAAGGATGTTCGAGAGAGTTGCATTAACGTCAAAACATGAACTTACAGAAGGTATATACACATTAGTAATATTACATAAATCACTAGTGATGCAATTATTATGTGCTCGAATTATATAAATCACAATGGCATAACTTCCGCTAAAAATGAGCAATTTTTCCTATTCATGTAATTATTTCACATTTAAGTTTAATTTTCACCTTCGACGTGTGATTCTATAAATACCCCACTCATCTCTTGTAATTCTCTGTGTCTTTGAGATCTCTCTTCACATATTAGTCTAATGTTTAGATCTTAGAATATTTTGGTTGATTTGTACATGTCGTTCATTGTTGATGAAAGCACAGTGTTATTCTTTCATCAGTTGAAAGAGATCTCTTCGGTTAAAAGTTTTGTAAGATTGAATTTGTTTAGTTTTGATTTCGTAATAACGCTTTGATCAAAAGTCTTTAGTACTTTGAGAATTTTGTGTTAGATCTTTAATTAATTTTTTTCCACATTAATTACAAGGGTTTTTATTATATGTAAATAGCAGTATAATCATATATATGTTTTGCCAAGTACTTTTTGTTTTAAAATACATTTCTAGACACTTTAGTTTTCTAAACACATTAGTTTGAGTGCTTCTGCTTACAACACTTTAGTTTGAGTGCTCCACTTTAGGTTGGAGCACTGAACTCGATGTACTAGAGTAGTAGAAATGCTTTCCAAACTTGGATATCCGACTTTATAAGAAAAAGGATTGGAGTAGTTGATCTCAAAGCCTAATCTGGACCGTTGATTCCCATATAAAAGGGCTACACTACACGATTATATATATCTATCTCATTTCAACTGCTTCCTCTTCTCGCTAAACCCCTAATGCACATGTTCTCTCTTTCCCTCCCCCCTCTCTGTATATATATATACACACACTTTTGATCTGGTACCCCGAGCTGGGTACCAGATAAGGTTCCCGAGGATGGCAAGGCATTCCACGCTAGCATACTCGGTGGCACATTTGACCAGCTTTTAAACTGGTCAAATGGGCCATTAAATTTTTTTTAAAGCTTTGCAATAAGGGCTTCAGTTGCATCGCTTCAGGGGGATATTCCTTTCTCTCTCCAAAGCTTTTCTATCCGGCATTTAATATGTTACAGTAAGAAAGTTCGAAATTTCATGTGTGTAAAAAAAAGTGTTATGATGAAATAAAAAACATTTTCAAAAATTGCAAGTATAAAAATATGGAAATTAAACATTGTTAACTAAGAACCTACGGTAAAAATATATTATACCATTTTAAAGTACAACTATTTCCAACATTTTTCACTAAGAAAATTTCCCAAGAATATAATCAATATATTATAGAATGATGAAAAGATATAAAAAAATCATATACAAAATTTTACATATAATTTTTTAATCATATATTACAGAATGTTCGCAACAAATGATGAAAAGATAAAAAATCATGTATAATATTTTACATGTAATTTTTAAATATCGACATTATGCATTTGACATTATTCACCATTTCTAAAATAATAAAATCTATAATTTTCCAAAAAATACAGTCCGCAGGCTTACCCGCCATTGCTATGACAAGGCAAGCTATAAGAATAAAGTCCAAAACAGGAGCTTAAGTCGACGACATTAATGGTGCATCTGAGGTTTGAGAATAAAACGATAGAGAGATAGGCGGAGGGAAAAACTTTGGAGAGATAAATGAATATCATGTGCAGTGGGTGCCTCTGGTAAGGCAATGCTGCAAAACTTTGGGATGCTAGAATGGAATGCCATGCCATCCCCAGGAACCTTATCTGGTACCCGTCTAGGGTACCAGCTCAAAAGTGTGTGTATATATATATATATATATATATATATATATATATAGAAAAGTTTTGTGTAAACTTTCTTTGTAATTCTGTTCTCTATCTCAGATATGTACTTAGTGTAATATCATGAATAGATCCACTATAATCTTTGTGATTCCAACATGAGGCTATAACACCCCGTTTGATTTCATATGTGATTAGACATAATTTCTGTAGATGATTATGAATATGTGTGATAAGTGATGATTATGTGTGTGATGTGTTTAAGGCCTATACATAGGTCTTTGATGTGTATACAAGTGATATGGTTGTTTTTTTTTTTTTTTTGAATGAAAAGTGATATGGTTGTTAAATTCATGATATGAGGAGAATTTCAACAAAAATTGAATTTTACGACCGTACGTTATACAAATACGGCCATAAAAGTTAGCATACGACCATACAAGTGAAACATACGGCCGTATAATTAAGGGAAGAAAAGGTGCAAGACTTTCAAAAACTTTTATACGGCTGTACATGTGATTGTTACGGTCGTAACAGTTGATATATAGCTGTAAAATAGAATAAAGAAGAAGTGACGAAAAATTTTCAAAGACTTTTATACGGCTGTACATTATATCGATACGGCCGTATTTTTGCAATTTATGGTCCTAAGGATGAAGATACTACCATAATTTCAAGTCTGCAAAAAAATTTCTAGACATTACTAGCCATTTGGTGGTATATAAATCTAATTTCATCTCTAACTCACACATAACACCCCAAGAACACTCTCTATCATTTCTAAGCCTCCCAAACCTTGTTTTGAATTTATTGATCAATATTTATCTACATTTATTAACTTTGTTAAGTAAAAGAATGAGAGGAAAGGAAGAGGAAGGAAAGGAGAAGCCACCAAAGCACATTCTACTTATTTTCTTCTACTCAAAAGTGGGTAATAGATGTGTTAGGTAGTTAGTGACGTAAGTTGTGTTAATGTCAACAAAGGAAGAACACCAAAGAAGAAAAAAAACAATGTCAAAAATTGTGGATTGAATTTGGAATCACCATAATCCAAATCAAAGATGGAGGCTTGTCAAAAATGGAAGGTTGAAGGTTGTGCATACCTCTCCAAATTTTTCCCTATAAATACGAGGCATGTTTGCAGCTTCAACATCACACTAGAATACACCAACACAATAGCCATTGTGTAGAGAGTGTGTGAGAGCTTCAGTGTAGAAGTTATACACGAGAGATAAAAGTAAGTGGAGTGATAAAGCCTTTAGCGTAGGCAGAGAAAAATACAGTGTGGTAATTTTTGTACTCCTCCTTTTGTGATAGTGAAATATATTGGTGTGAGTCCGTGGACGTATGCAGTTTGGCCGAACCACGTTAAATCTCGGTGTTTTATTTTGTGCTTATTTTAGTATCCATTATTTTCTCAATCGCATATTATTTTTGTGTCCCACTGATCTTGGGTGGAATTAGCAGCTCCTAGTTCCCCAACAACTGGTATCAGAGTTTTGTTTGTGATATCTCTTGAAATTCTTAGTATGCTCTGTGGTTGCAATATAGACTGATCTTCCACATCAGAAACGATTTCTCGAAAAATCACATTTTGTTCGAGTGGGAGTAATGGCGACAGACGAGAGAATTTTGCAAAATTGATAAATTTGATGGCAAAAATTTTGGATATTGGAAAATGCAAATGGAGGACTATTTGTATCAGAAGGACCTATATAAGCCGTTGAAAGAAAAGCCAGAAGGCGAGAAAGACGACGAGTGGGAGGTGTTTGATCGAAAAGCACTCGGCGCAATTAGATTGACCATATCAAAGTCGGTCGCTTCAACATTAAAAATGAGAAGACAACGACGTCTCTCATGGCAGCTCTATCCAGCATGTATGAACAGTCGTCTGCAGCAAATAAAGTTCATTTGATCAAGAAAATGTTCAATATGAAGATGATGGAAAGCAGGAGATTTGGAGAACACCTCAACGAATTCAATGAGGTAGTAAACCAATTGACCACGGTGGAAATCACTTTTAGTGATGAGGTTCGAGCTCTATTAATTCTTGGGCAGTTGCCTGAGAGTTGGAATGGCACAGTCACAGCCATCAGTAGCTCGGCCGGTAAGTCGAAATTGAAGTTCGATGATGTTGTGAGCATGATCTTGATTGAAGAGATCCGGAGACAGTCAGATGCAGCTTCAACTTCCGGAGCCGCTTTCAATGTAGATAGCAGATGCAGAAATTCAAATAGAGGGCATGGGCGTGGACGGAGCAAGTCGAGGAATGGCAGACCGAGATCCAAAAATCACAAAAAATCCAACAAGTCTGTTGAATGTTGGAATTGCGGTCAGGTTGGACACTACAAAAATCAGTGTAGGGCAGCTCCAAAGGAAACGGAGAACAAGACCGAGGTCAATGTCGTGACCGAAGAAATGCGTGATGCTTTGATATGTTCCATGGAGAGGAAGACCGACTATTGGGTAATAGACTCTGGAGCATCTTTCCATGCCACCGCAAATCGATACTTTTTTGCAAATTATGTGTCGGGAAACTTCGGAGAAGTATATCTCGGAGACGATCATCCTTGCAGCGTGGTGGGCATAGCAGAAGTACAGATCAATGTCAATGGATCTGTATGGAAATTGAAGGACGTGAGACATATTCCAGAATTGAGGAAAAATTTGATCTCCGTCAAACAATTGTCGAGAGAAGGATGTGACACAAGCTTCTCTGGTGATAATTGGAAAATCACCAAGGGAGTCATGATAATCGCACGTGGTAAGGATAGTGGCACCCTATACACAACGGCAAATGCGTGTGTGATGATCGCAGTTGCTTATAGCAAGGACGCGAACTTGTGGCACCAAAGACTTGGACATATGAGTCAGAAAGGGCTCAAGTACATGCATTCAAAAGGGAAACTACCAGGACTTCAGTCTATTGATTTAGACTTTTGCGAAAGTTATATTTTCGGGAAGCAGAAACGGGTGAGTTTTAATACAAGTGGCAGAACTCTAAAGAAAGAGAAGCTTGAACTGGTCCACACAGATGTGTGGGGTCCAACAACAGTTTCATCGATTGGCGGAAAGTCATACTTCGTGACTTTCATTGATGACCACTCGAGAAAAGTGTGGGTTTACTTCTTGAGACACAAATCCGATGTGTTGGAGGCGTTCAAGAAATGGAAGGCCATGGTGGAGAATGAAACTGGTTTGCGAGTAAAGAAGTTGAGATCTGACAATGGTAGAGAGCACGAAAATTTGGCATTCAAGAAATTTTGTTACCAAAATGGCATCAAGTTAGAGAGAACGTTGCCAGGAACACCGCAACAAAATGGAGTTGCAGAACGCATGAATCGGACGTTCACAGAACGAGCCAGAAGCATGAGAATACATGCAGGCCTGCCAAAACAGTTTTGGGCAGAAGCTGTCAATACGGCGGCATACCCAGTTAATCGTGGACCGTCGGTACCATTGGAGTACAGGATACCGGAAGATGTTTGGAGCGGGAAAGAAGTGAAACTTTCTCATTTGAAATTATTCGGTTGTGTCGCGTATGTGCACATTAGTGATAATGCCAGGAGTAAGTTAGACTCCAAATCACTAAAGTGTACTTTCGTTGGATATGGTGGAGACGAGTTCGGCACGCTTTGGGATGACCGTAACAAAAGCTCATCAGAAGTCGAGATGTCATATTCAATGAAAAGGTGATGTACAAGGACAGAAATGCAGTTCAGTCCAATGACAAAATCCACGATGATCCAACATATGTTGTTCCAGACGACACTCCAGAAGGAAGTAAGTCAAAGCGGACATATGAGAGTCTGCAGACAGAGGAGCCTGTCTCGGAGGCTGATTCACCACAGTCTCCAGATCCGACCCCGATTGTTAGGAGGTCAAGTCGATCTCATGTTCCGAATCGGAAGTACATGAACTACATGTTGCTCACTGACGCCGGTGAACCTGAATGCTATGATGAAGCATGTCAGATGGGAGATTCTGTTGAGTGGGAGCTTGCAATGAAAGACGAGATAAAATCTCTTATCTCCAACCAGACGTGGGAACTAACTGAGTTGCCCAGAGGAAAGAAAGCTCTCAACAATAAATGGGTGTATAGAATCAAGGAAGAACATGATGGTTCAAAAAGTACAAGGCGAGATTGGTAGTCAAAGGTTTCCAACAGAAAGAAGGAATTGACTATACAGAGATATTTTCGCCAGTTGTGAAACTGACAACAATTCGATCAGTGTTGAGCATTGTTGCAGAGGAGGGCTTGCACTTGGAGCAGTTAGATGTGAAAACTGCTTTCCTTCATGGTGACTTAGAGGAGGAAATATATATGCAGCAACAGGAAGGCTTCTCAGTGAAAGGAAATGAGGAGCTGGTATGCAAATTGAAGAAGAGCCTATACGGCTTAAAGTAAGCGCCTAGACAGTGGTACAAGAAGTTTGACGGATTTATGCAGAAAAATGGCTATATGAAGTGTAATGTTGACAATTGTTGCTACTTCAGGCGGTTCGAGTCCAGCTATATTATTTTGCTACTTTATGTCGATGACATGTTAGTAGCCGGTTCGGACATGGACGAAATCAAGATGTTGAAGAAGCAACTATCGGCGGAATTTGAAATGAAGGACTTGGGAGAAGTAAAGCAAATTCTAGGAATGAGAATTTGCAGAGACAAGCAAAAAGGTGTTTTGCAGTTGTCACCGGCCAAGTATGTTGATCAAATCCTGCAAAGGTTCAACATGAGGAGTGCAAAGCCCGTCAGCACGCCATTAGCGAATCATTTCTATCTATCCAACGACTAGTCTCCTAAGACAGATGAGGAGCGAAACTTCATGGCTAAAATTCCATATGCCTCAGCCATTGAAAGTTTGATGTATGTCATGGTTTGTACCAGACCAGATATTGCTCATGCAGTAGGAGTTGTGAGCAGATGTATGGCAAATCCTGGAAAGCAGCATTGGGATGCAGTAAAGTGGATATTGAGATATCTACAAGGAACTACTGAGAAATGCTTATGCTTTAGACGAGGCCAAGTGAAACTACGAGGTTTCGTAGATGCAGATTTTGCTGGTGAGGTAGATCGCAGAAGAAGCACTACCGGTTATGTCTTTACAGTTGGTGCTACTGCAGTTAGTTGGATTTCGCAGATATAGAAGATTGTTGCGTTATCAACTACAGAAACAGAGTACGTGGCAGTAACCGAGGCTAGTAAAGAGATGATATGGTTACAAGGTTTGTTGGCATAATTGAGTTTCAACCAGGAGAAGAATGTTTTGCACAGTGATAGTCAGAGTGCGATACATCTGGCAAAGAATTCGGCATTTCATTCAAGAACCAAATATATTGGACTCCGTTATCATTTCATCAGATCACTGTTAGAAGATGGAGTATTGAAGTTTGAAAAGATTCAAGGCAGCAAGAATCCAGCTGATATGATGACGAAGACAGTAACCAAGGAGAAACTGGAGCTATGCTCAGCTTCAGTTGGTCTTCTGCAATGAAGACAGAGGTGGTGACCCACATCATATTTTTCACGACACTACAAAATGAGATATCCCAAGGTGAAAGCCAGATTGTGAAGATTGATTGAAATCAGTCTTCAAGTGGGAGATTGTTAATGTCAACAAAGGAAGAACACCAAAGAAGAAAAAAACAATGTCAAAAATTGTGGATTGAATTTGGAATCACCATAATCTAAATCAAAGATGGAGGCTTGTCAAAAATGGAAGGTTGAAGGTTGTGCATACATCTCCAAAATTTTCCCTATAAATACAAGGCATGTTTGCAGCTTCAACATCACACCAGAATACACCAACACAATAGCCATTGTGTAGAGAGAGTGTGAGAGCTTCAGTGTAGAAGTTATATACGAGAGATAAAAGTGAGTGGAGTGATAAAACCTTTGCGTAGGCAGAGAAAAATACAGTGTGGTATTTTTTGTACTCCTCCTTTTGTGATAGTGAAATATATTGGTGTGAGTCCGTGGACGTAGGCAGTTTGGCCGAACCACGTTAAATCTCGGTGTTTTATTTTGTGCTTATTTTAGTGTCCATTATTTTCTCAGTCGCATATTATTTTTGTATCCCACTTGATCTTGGCGGAATTAGCAGCGCCTAGTTCCCCAACAAATTGTTAGTATTATGGTTGAGTTTTATGATTGAAAAACACAAATTTTCTCGCTTGATAACCATATATTAATTTGAATGTGAAGGTTCTTGTTACTATGGCATGTTCTTTATGATTGTGATGCTTAATATGTTTATATGTTCACCTCTTCTAGTGCCTTGACATGATACATGTAAAGAAATTATAAAGAAAAGGTAAGGAATCCTATTGAAACAAATTTTTTTATGAATTGCGGTAGTTGTGTCTCCGGTGTGAACTTCCATTGTTACTTGGTTTGATTGGCATGTGTGTGCAAAGTATGTCATGAATGTGTGCATATAAAGTTGCATATCATGAGTTTACATTATGAAAGATAAGATGGCCAAATTGGGGGACCTAAACCCCAAGATGTGATAAGATGGCTAATTGGGGAATCTCAGCCCAAAAAAGTGATATGATCAACCATATGTGCAATGTGATTATGTTGGCGCTATTGTAAAATCATGATTAGCAAATGGCCCTATGAATATATATGATCACGTTATGCATGTGCATCCCCATATATTTCACACTGAGTCTTTATAACTTACTCTATGTACGTTTTCGTTTTTCACCTTAGACGATGCGGGACGTGAGAAGCAAGTTGGAGATGGTGGAGAGTCATTGACAGTATGATGTGTGAGGAAAAAAGGAAAACAAAGATCCTGTGCCACACCACGACTGGAGTCATTATGTATATGAATAAGTTTTATGATATGTTGTTTTTCAAACGTTCAAAGTTGACACTCCTTGCTGTAAGTTAATGCCTTATTTGGCTTTTCCAAATGACTCATTATTTTTGGAAATGTGCACTCGTAATTTCGTAAATGAGTATAAAGGAAATATATACGTGTGTGACGTTGTCTCTAATTCCATATATGTGATATGGATAGAGGTGACAAACGAGTTGGACAGTTCGTGAGCTCGTGTATTCGGCTCAATTCGACTTATTAAAAGTTCGGGTTCGGCTCGTCAAAACACGGACTTGGACTTGGACCAAACCGAAAATTTGGGAAATGGATAGTTTGGGTTCTGCTCGTACAATTTGTGAACCGGCTCGTGAGCTCGTTAAATTTTAATGTGTTTCAATGTTAAATTTTTTAATTGAAAAATTATTTTCATTTCGACTCTTTTCTAATTTTGTCGTCTTCAATTTTAATTAATCAATGTCTACTTTTTAACTAGCGTGGACAAGTCATACTAATTAATTTAAGTTACTAAGCTATGCAAGTAATTATTCAAAAAAGAAAGTTACTTAAGGAATTGAATAATTGAAATTGTGTTTTAAAAAAAGGTTGAGTCGAGCTGTTTGTGGACTACTCGGGTTCGGCTCATTTCACAAACGAGCCGAGCTGAGCTCGGCCACGGCCGAACCCGAGCTCGTTGTTAACGAGCTGAGCCGGCTTGGGTCGTTTGCCATCCCTAGATATGGATCCATATATGCTGTGAAGTAGTGCACATGACTATGATGATAACGACTTATCCATGCACAATAAGTGAAATGTGAAGATAAGATACTAATAATGTGGAACTAGAGGGGCGTTACAGAGCCGAGAGAGATTTTCCCTTATGGTTGGATTTTTAACGGTAATGTAATAGCAATAAAGATTGTCCTTGGGTGGAGTTTCAACAGAGACTCAGGCAGAGAAATCTATTGAACTCTCGCTCGGTCCCCTTTACGGACAACTAAAATTTTAGTGTTCTGGCTTTACATTCTTTATTAATGATTGAAATGCTATAACATGGTATTACAGGTTCTTTGTGATAATCGAATAAGCTAGGTGTGAATCTCGAGAACAAATGAGTATTATATATGTGCAAGAATGATCTAAAATCATCAAGTGTTCCATAGTTATGAAACCATTACTCTATTTTGAGGGTTCGTCCGACCTCCGTTTTGAAATCCGGGACCAGATCTAAAATCAGTACGGCGAGAAGAAGCTCCAGCAATTTTGAAAATTTTTCGGCGACATTGTGGCGGCCCGTAGCGACTGGTCAAAGTTTTATCAATCATCCAAAGCCAAAATTATTGTAAAAACTTTGACCGAGCGCCACAACCCGGTACGGTATCGCCGGAAAATTTTCAAAATTACTGGAGCTCCCTCTCACCGTGCTGATTCCAGATCTGGTTCTGAATTTCAAAACGGATGTCGAACGGACTCCCAAAGTAGGGTGATGGTTCCATAACTATGGAACACTTGATGGTGTTGGAACATTTTTGTATATATGTAACCCAAGCCAAATACAACAAGAAAGAATGTCATGTGATCTAGCAAACGAAGATTCCACGACCAATCATGCATAATTAAAAAGGGGTCAATTTAAGCAAGGGCGCCAAAATTTGAAGTTGTAACCAATTGCTCATTGTATTTTAAAATATAACTGAACACTTATCCACCTTTATTTATCGTCAGTATTCACTAATCCAAAATATATATATTGTGTGCATAAGACTAACGACGTTATCCATAGAGCCAATTCGACTAATTGTTGGTAGATTAATTAAATTCATCTACAAGGACCAGCATAATTAGAGGAAAAAACTAAATAAACAGTCAGAAACACCCTCTCGTCAAACTATATTTGTACCGCATTTTTATGGTTTATTACGTCCAATTCAAGTGAATTTTTTGTACCAATATTGGCCTAGTTGGTTTCATGTAGGATATCGTCAATCACATTGGCACGATCTATTAATAGAATTAAATATTGAGTTAACAAATGATTGATAATTGACATTGAGTAAAGTTTACTAGTTTAGTGAATATTTAATTATATTTCAAAGTATAATAAGTAATAAATTATATCTTCAAAATTCAATGGCCATTCATTAAATTGACCCTAATTAAGAGCGAGGAGATGACTGAGATCAAGATGGTGGAGTCAAGCATTAGAAGAGAATTAAGATTGTGATGTGTGCCAGGGGACTAATGACATTAAGAGCATCTCCAATGCATAACTTCGATTCCTTCCAACATGCCATACAATTTGAAGAGAGATAAGGCATATTAAATTTCGTATCACTTCTACATTCTCACATCCAACTTCACATCCTCCACTACTATTTTATTATTATTTTTGAATTTGTTTCTACCTCTCTCTTCATTTTCACATCTTCCTCTCTTTTTATCTTTACACATCCTTCCATATCACTTTAATTAAAATAATCATATCATTTCTATCTCTCTCCTCCACATCGTTCTCCACATCCCACATTGCATTGGACATGCATTATTTTATTTTTTGTTTTTGAATTTATTTCTACATCTATCCTGCTTTTTCACTTTTTCCTCTCTTTTTTTACACTTTTTTTAATCTTCAATTAAAATAATATTCTCTCTATCTTTCTCCTTTACACCATCTTATACATTCACATTAGAGTATCTCTAGTAGCCTCTTTATAAAGAACATATTTCACATTATAGAAAGTATATTTTAATTAAATGAAAAAAATTTAATTAACTTCAACAAATGATCGCGGTGATGCATAATTATATATGCATCAGAGTTTATAACGTGTGCTACTATGTCAAGAATCACAAAATTGAGGAAGTCAAATCGCTAAAATGGTTATATATATAGCTCTATAGAACGTGATTAATCTATTAAATTTTAAGTCGCCACCAAATTGGTGGAATTTATTCCAAGTCAACTAGTCAATGTAGATATTTTTCACATCTCACATGAGATACAAGGGAGTCGATAGAAATAGTAAAGCATGTTTTTTTTTTTTTAAATGGTACATTACAAGCTTGACATATTACATCAGAATATATCATTAAATCAGTTGAAGCACAATCCATTCTAATTTTGACTTGGAACTCGTGGAGAACGAATTTAGGGGCGTATTTCAGAACTCTATAACCACCATATGACAATGAAGAAACAGAAATAAACGGAATAAACAAACCTCCATATAAGAGTGTACAAACCACAAATACCACATAGGGTGTAAATATAATATATTATTATAATATTTATAGGGTTCGAACCTTGAACCTCCTATTAGTCAGGAGAAGTTCCGGTCATCATATTACTCTTGATGGTTCGAAATAGTAAAGGATGTTGGGGATTTGAATTTGTACAAATCAATTATCTAAAATGAATTTGAATTGATTGATGGAAATATCTATGCTATTGTTTATACATTTAATCATTAATGCAAATGTATGATTAAAGTATCATGATTATGGAATCAAGAATGCTATTTATCACAAGATTTATTTATTGTTGGGTAGTTGTCAATAATTAATTTATCACTTTAAATATTATTTGATGTAAGTAAAATTTAAGACAATAAACTAATTAATGCAATATCACTAATATAATTAATAAATCACCAGTACTGCATATAGAAAACATTACCGGTATAGACTATAGTATTGATTTTCCTATCAAAATAGTGATTCAAAATTAATTAATGAATCATCTTTATAGGCTAACCAAATAAATATGAAAGAATGACTATTTTATCTCAATTACTCCCTCCGTCTTATAAAGATAAATTCATTTTCTTTTTCTATCCATCTTATAATATATACATGCCACTTTCTTTTTGTGTGCATTTCATTGATTTTTTTTGAATGTTTTCTAATATTGTATCCTTATTTAATGTGAATTGCTATTAATGAGAATATATTGTTATCATTTAATGTATGTTTCAAAAATATAACTAAAATTTATTTTTTTCAACAATCTGAATTATATTTTCTTAATTCTTATGAAAGTCAAACAAAGCTAATCTCGTGGGACTAAGGGAGTGCATAATAATAAAATTTTCATTGTTTTCCCTCCATATTTGTTAGAGGAATTAATACCTCGCTTTAATTACTGTAACAAATCAATGACAGATTGATGATATGATATATTATTGTGATAATTGTGATACCTCACTTAATTAATTGTATAGCTAGCACAATCCTTCAAATACTCCCCCTATCCCATTAAAATAGGCACCCACCATTTTCACACATATTAACGAAATATCTTAAATATTGTTGGAATTACAAAATATTTCTATATTATTCCTATTTTACCCTTGCATTAAATGATAAAAAATTAGTATGAACATTATTAATATCTTTCGGAGATGAAATAATTAGTTGATTTTTAGCATTCCAATAATATTAAATAGGGGTACTTTAACCGACTAAAGAATAAACCATATTCTCAATGAGGAGAGTGGACTATAATTTGGGACAAACGAAAATGGAATACAAGGCTATCTTAGTGGGACGGAGGGAGTAAATATTGTTTTACGAAGATTAATATTCTCAGATCATACTAGTTGTACAATAGTAGTGTGTCACGGTCGTATAGAATGATAATCACATCATTCCATAACATATTGATATATATATATATGGCTTGTTATTCATCTCATGTTAATTCATTCTGTTTAAATTTGATCAAATTAATCACACTCGTATAACTTATGAGATCTACATATATTATACAGGTTTTCATTTTTCAATTCCACTCATTACTTCTCATCTTTTACATAAAAATATATAGACAAAGCATATATATATATATATATATATATATATATATATTGTAGAACTAGAATCATCAATTACTTCCAAGCACTAATATCTTATATTTTTTAAAATCATTTTTTCTTTTTCAACAACTCCATTGAACCATCATTAATTCAAAAACCCCTCCCCAGTCGCAGACAAACACTTGTTGTTTTGACACTGAAGTCAAAATTTTCACATGAACCGATGAACGGCTACTCACTGTTTGCAAAAAAAATCCCTATTGCCTTCATTGTTTCCCATATATAGCTCCATTTTGCCCTACACAGACAACGAAAAACACTTTATCCCTGAAAATTTTGCAGTGTATTTCTCAATTGTCTGAAATAGGTTAGTTTCTTTAAATTGATTTTTCACTAAATTATATGACAAATAGATGCATACATAGTACCTTCTAGAAAATCAATGTTCATTTTATTAGGGATCTTAGGACAGATCCTCACTCACTTCTATGAAAGAAATGATAGATCAATGTATTGTTTTCATCTTCTCAAATTCTCTTTTTCTAAATCAACACTAGATCGAAGAGCCCCTTAAGATTCAGGTTCATCGGGAAAAAACAGTATACGTACTGACATTTCTTGATTGTTTGCGACAGAGAAGAAAAACTTTAAAACATGAGTTCTCGGCGTCGAAGAAGCCGATCAGGTGATGAACAGACGTCAAACTCTCGTCGACACTCATCAGAACAAATACAGCAGCTTGAAGAGTAAGATTAAATGCACCCCAACTCATTTTCTTACAATTCAGACAACCATTCTAGCTACTTTGTTCTTTATTATTTTATGTAGGTTTTTTAAGGAAAACCCACATCCGAATGAGAGTCAGAGGCAACAATGGAGTAGGATTCTAGGGCTTGAACCCCATCAAATAAAGTTTTGGTTTCAAAACAAAAGAAATCAGATCAAGGTGATATATATCTTTAGATATATGTATATAGATAGGGTTTATTTACCTTGTTGCCTTGATAATTAATTAAAAATGAGTAATTTATAAATATATTTCAGTCAAAACATGAGAAAACAGATAATAGCATCCTTAAATCAGAAAATGAAAAATTGCGGAGTGAGAACTTAGCAATGAAAGAGACAATGAGCAACTTCATGTGCCCTAATTGTGACGGTCAACGTGCTCGTGACGAAGAGGGGCAACTCAATCTACAGAAACTGAAAATGGAAAATGCTTTATTGAAAGAAGAGGTGATCTCTTCTTCCTCTTTATTAATTTTTTTCTTTTAGGGTTTAGGGGTTAGTGTCGTTTAATAGAACTATTTTGGTACGTCTGCAGAAACGACGGAGGGTTAACTCGTTCGCCCAAATCCCTTCTTCACAAAATCCATCTCCATTGATGAATGTTCATGGTGAACAAACTTCGCAAAATATCACATCAGTATCACAAGTGAATGAAAGAAAGGAGATGGACATGGCTAATGTAATTGAAACAGCTGTTGCAGCCATTGATGAATTAAAGCAACTTGTGCAAGTACAAGGACCCTTGTGGTTTAAGTCCCCAATAGATGGGAGATATTATATTCATCGAGATAATTACAACAAGTTTTTTCAAAAGGAAAATAATTCTAAGGCCTGGATTGAATCATCGAAAGATTCAAGCGATGTGGCAATGGATGCCAAGAACTTGATTGAGATGCTTCGTGATTCGGTAAAATATGATACTTTGATTCAGTTTATTCAAAAAATTATTTTTCTCCTCGAATTTATCATTTTCAAGTACCTGTTAAATTGATTTGACACTTTAATGGTTTCGCAGAATAAATGGAAAGATATGTTTCCTACTATTGTGAATGATGCTAGGACTATAGAAGTACTTAATTCAGAAAGTTTGGATGGGCCTCTATATTTTGTAAGTGATCAACCCTAAATCTATTTGTTCAAATCAATTATCTCTATCCACTTTTGCTATGTATGGTTTTTCTTTTAATTTTCACGAAAGATGCATATAAGATTACACTTGTAAACAGATATACCAAAAAATGCACGTTTTGTCACCGTTCGTGGCACCACGAGAGTTCTTCCTGCTTCGCCATTTTCAACAACTAAATTCAAACATGTGGATAATGGCCGAAGTATCCTATGATTTCTTCAAAGGGCTTGAAGATACTTCCTCTCCCCCATGTTGGAAATTTCCGTCCGGATGTATCATAGAAGATACGGCTAATGGAAAATCAATTGTAAGTTCTCAAAGTATCTGTTCGTAATTTGTTTTGTACGATTTATTTACTTATGAAAAATGTATAAAATATACCCTGTATATATGTTATATTTAGAATTTACATACCGTACTTTCAATATGCATAAATCACATATCAAATTTTTATTGTGATAATAACAAAACCTCACCATGGAACTTGGTAGTGAAATTATATATGTTAAATAAATTAGTAAAAATCATACATATTATATATATATATATATATATATATATATATATATATGTGTGTGTGTGTGTGTGTGTGTGTGTGTGTGTGAACATAGATGACATTAATTAGTAGAGCAAAAAACCCTTACAAAATTTTAGAATATGCTCATGTACTAAGGTTGGTAAGATTTAATTACAATCGAACAATAATTGACTTTTATAATAGAATTTAGTGGATTCATATCTCTAAAATTCAAGTTTTCCAGACAATCATGTAAAATATATGTATGCATCAAAACACTAAAATAGATAAACATTGAAAATTGTACTTTCCTTTTGAAGATGAATTGAAACCCTAATCAATATATATGAAAGATGAACAATGAGAAAATTTGTCATAATAGAATAGTTTTTTTCCCCATTTTGAGCGAAAGATATATGTATCCAAGGGAAAATATGAACAATGATCACTTTTTATTTTCTATTTTAGTTTATTTACAGTTGATAGGCCAATGTGTTTTCATTTTTTGTTCTATCACCATTTGGACAACACACATGACATGTTGGTTTAAGTATTTTCTAACTCGGAGTTATCTTTATAGATTCTTGTTTCACACTTAGTAGTAGTCATTTACACCAAGTTAATTATAGACTACGTGTTAAAGAATATATTGTCCCAACATTATGGTACTTTGTACTTTTGGTTACAAGGTTCTTTTAGCATATTCTTGTACGCTTATCGCGTCAACAAATTTGGTTTGCACATACTAATGAAATATATTATCCATTTTAAAATGTTCTTTGTTTTGTTGATCAATAGGTTACATGGCTTGAGCATGTTCAATTACATGATAAATCTTTAACTAAAAGTCTCTATGGAGATTTAATATTCAATTCTCAAGCATATGGAGCCAAGAGGTGGATTTCTAGCCTACAAAGGATGTCTGGGCGAGTTGCATTAATTTCAGATCTTGAACTTGCACAAGGTACATATATGCACACGGGTAATGTTATACTATCACTTCGTTTAATTTCCTGTCGGGTTCACTATTCACTCACGACAAGATCAGAGATAAAATGATTATGTCATTTTTCACGTGTCTTAAATATAACATTTTCCGGAATATATTTTCTCCATTTGGTGATTGACTCAGCTAAAGGAACCAAGCAGTTAGTGGAACTATCTCAGAGAATGATAAAGGATTTTACTGAATTGTTGAGCATGTTGACGAGTGGTAAAAACTTTTTGGAGATACCACAAGGAAATAACAATGGAGTTCGAATCTCGTCTAGACGAGGCGATGGTTTAGGCCAACCCAATGGCTTGATCATCAGTGGAGCTACCTCTCTATGGCTCCCAGTCTCTCCAGAGAATCTCTTTAACTTTTTAAAAGATAATCAAAGGAGAGCTGAGGTAATTAATTACATGGTTAATATTGATAAAAACAAGTTGTAAATTTTTTCAGATCGACCTAAAATGGATGGTGGAATTGATATATGAATCGATCGATTTTCTATTGCATGCAGTGGGATGTTTTAACGTGGGGACACCCGGTCAGTGAGATTACGCGCATCTCAACCGGATCACATCTTGGAGATTATGTCTCTATCATTGAGGTAAATTTTCCTTCTTTTTAAGCTACATGTAATGCTATATTTCTTTCTCAAAATGCACATAATGGAGTTAATTAATTTACCAATTTCATTAATTTATTCTGAATTTGTAACAGATGCAGCCATATGGACCCAATGGGAACAAGTTTATGGTGCTCCAAGAGAGTAGCATTGACTCCCTAGGAGCAAATATAATCTACACCCCAGTTGAGTTACAATCCATAATCTCAGCTTTGAATGGTGAAGACACACTGGCAATTCCTATACTTCCATCGGGATTCACAATCTCCAGTGATGGTCGCTTTTATGATACTAGGTTTGAAGCGTCGTCAAGCAGCTCGAACGTGAGTAACCCTAGTACCGGTTCACTCTTGACAATGACTTTTCAAAGACTCTATGATGGCAATGCGCCTACGGAGCAGCAAGAAATGGAGTCCATGGGTAGTGTGAACGCGCTTATAAGCGGGATGGTTGAGAAAATTAAAGTAGCTCTTGGTTGCTCAGGGTTGGATTGATCATTGATGATTGCTCTTGTTGTTATGTACTTGTGTTATGTAGTAAGCAATTTGTCGCGGTACCGTTAACTTGTTTGCTTATTAGGGACCAACCCGAACAATTAGTAATAATGCCATTATAATATGGCCTCATGACATGTGAAACATTTTGTGCTTCTAGAGTTAGAGCACAGTTTAAATTAAGTATCTTATGGAAATATATATGGATTTAATAGGACATTTTTAGTTTTTCGTGTCAAAAAACTAAAAATCAACAAAGCGAAGAATTGAAAATTAAAGTAAAGAAGTCAACTATAAAAATTAACAAGTATTTTAGCTTTTAGAAATTTAGGGGGAAAAAGATGGGATCAAGGTGTTGAATGCCTTCAGGCATACTCGCTATTCCATATTAATATTAAATTGATAACAAAGTTAAGTTTTAAGATCGAACTCCGAAATAATTAAACAATCTCTCAGAGTTCAACCTATCCCTATAAATGCAATACCTATATCTCCATGATATTCATGATACGCAAGAGACGCATTAAAAGACTTGTGAAGAAATCATTTGAAAATCATGTGAAATATAGGAGTATCTCTATCCCATATCAGACATTACGGTATGCACTATGTACGTACAACAAATTATGTCATTAATAGCACGTGAAGAATGCAATTAACTAGGTTTGATAGCATTCGCACGAATGTTATTACTGGCCGAACTACAAAAAAATAAGATATTTAGGAGTAGTTTCTCGCCCCTATAACCGTATACTTGTAGATCTTTAGGGACGATATGTTATTATATAGCTTCTAAAGGTCTACAAGCATCAGGTTATAAGAGAGATAGACTGCTCTTAAATGTTTAGTTTCTTATAGTGTAGTTCTATTGAAAGTTCGTATCATATTATAGCATTGCATGATCTGTGAATGCTATCGTATCATAATATCTGTAGCATTCTACCAATGCTATCGATGACAATCAATAGATAGCATTAAAACTTTGTGCGATATACAACAGTTTGTGAATGCTATCATATTAGAATATCTATCGCATTCTATTAATGCTATCTATAAGAATCAATATCATTTTGACGAATGCTATAACTATAAGAGTTATTGAAACTTCGGGTCATAGTATTTTATGATTGTTATTGTATATATGCTTAAATTTTAACAATATTTTCTTTCTACTATCATTTGTTTTTAATAGCATTCTTTGATTGGGGAAGTACATCTTTTCTCCGTCATATTTTTATAATCGAAGCATCCAAATAATATATGAACATACACTTACGAAAGTTGTTATACATCTGCTTAATAAACATGATGATAACTCCTTGTAACAAAACGAAACAAAATAACCATTTCATTCTCAGCTTGTAGTTATTGTGAATTACAAACTATGTTTGAAGGTAAACCAAAAAATTAAAAAAATACCATTAACAAAAAATGTAATGTTGTAGTGACAAATACTTGTAAAGTTCTTTAGAGTTACCATTGAAATTTGAGAAATAAAACAAGATTGGTTGTAAAGGGGTGTACACAATAACTTGGAATTGATTATGATGAGAAATTTGTATTGATTGCCCGCCTAAACACTATAAGAATTAAGATCACTCATTTCTCCAGCATCTCAAACAGGTTGTTGCTATAACTTGACATCAAATCCGCATTCCTAAATGGGGAATTAAAGAAAGATGCATGTTTATGTTGAACAACCCCGAAGCTTTGTGATAAAAGGAAAGGGAGACAAGGAGCATACAAGTTGAAAAAGGCTTTGTATGGGTTCAAACATATACCAAGAGAAATTGATTGCTATTTTCACAAACACAGATTTTTTAGAAGCAAGAATACACTAATAGAGAAAAAGCTTTGGATACCAGTTAAAAATAGCAACGGGTGATGATTTTGGAAACGCCACCCAAAATCATTTTTTTATTTTTTAATTTTTAAAATTTAGAAAACAAGGGGTGGCGGTTTTGGTGTTGAGAACCGTCACCTAAAACCATTTTTAAAATTAAAAAAAATTAAAAAATACAAAAAACTTGCAGATCTAAGTTTAAGAAATAACTAAAGTAAAGCAAAAATGTTTTAAAAATTTGCAAATTGTAGAAAACCAAAGCAAGATGAAGGAAAAAAATATATATCAATATGTAAAAAATGAAGATCTATACATTAAACTTGGAGATCTGAGAAAAACGTAGACAAAAATTCGAATAAAAACTTGTAGATATGAGATTAACCTATACAAAATCATATGAACATATATAAAATTCGAACAAAAATTGCAGATCTGAGATAACCTATAGCTCGAAATTATTGGTAAAAGCCAAGAATGAAACCATCAACTTTGATGTTTTCTTCTTCTAACAATCGACAAAAAATCGGTCAAAGTTCTCGAAAAATTGAAACTAGCAACTTTGATGTTACTCCTTTGCTGTTTTTGGATTTATATCGTGTTTAAACACTATTTTGCTTCAAATGTGGCTCCAATTTGTGAAGAAATTGCAACAATTTGGCTCCAATTCGCTTGAAGATTCGAAATTTTCAAGAGGAAGGAGGGAAAGCTGAGAAATGAAGAATTTTGCTACTGATGGTGTTATAATAGACTTTAAGGTGACGATTCTTGACCAAAAACTGCCACCCTTTGTCAAATTTTTTTTAATGAGTTTTGGGTGGTGGTTGTATACACAACAACCGCCACCTGTTGTTGACAAAGGGCGGCAGTTCTTGGCCAAAAATCATCACCCTTTGTCAATATTTTTTTTAATGAGTTTTGGGTGGCGGTTCTTGGGTAGAACCGCCACCATTTGTTAAAAAAAATTTTTAATCGAATTTTGGGTGGTGGTTCTTGCCAAACAATTGCCACTCATTTTCTTTGGGTATCGTTTTCCTATAGAACCGTCACCCATTGGGCGACACCTAATATCACTTTTGTACTAGTGATATAATGAGCCCACCTTCTATGTGAAGCATTGAGATAATATAGATATTCCTATTGTTACATATTATATGTTGATGATTTAGTGTTTACGGGCTCTGACAATCTTAAGTTATGACAATACTAAGATGATTGAAGAATTCAAGGATGAAATGATCAAGAGATAAGAAATAAGTGACTTGGGCTTGTTGCATCATTTTCTTGGCATGAAGATATATCAAGATGAAAATGAAATGTTTATTTCGCAAGAGAAATATACCGAAAAGATGCTAAAAAAGTTTAGAATGTTTGGATGCAAACACGTGGAAATTCCCTTTGCAATTACAAATTGATGAAGAATAATGGAGAAAAGAAAGTAGATGAAACTTTTGATAGAAGCTAGATTCGAAACTTGCTTTATCTCACCGCTACAAGGTTAGATATCATGTATGTTGCAAGTTCGCTTCAAGGTTCATGAGTACTCCAAGTCAAAAGCATTTTGGTGTTGAAAAAAGAGTTTTGAGATACATAATGGGGACAATCAATTTTGAAATCAAATTTGAGAAGAATGTTGATGTGAAATTAAGGGGCTTTTGTCATGGTGAATAGCGAGGTTGCACGCATTGATGATATGAAGAGAGGACGCACATCCGGCTATGCATTCGATCTTGGTTCGGGTGTCTTTTTATGGCTATCCAAGAAGCAACAAAGTGTAGCTCAATCCTCAGGCCAAAAGAACTCCTTTGGATGATGAAAGAATTTGAGATCCTTGTTGTGCAAACTTACATAGAGCCCAGTGCAAGTTGGAAGAGAAGTTGTGGCTCAAAGGCTCAGAAAACTTAAGAAGAGAAGTTGTGGCTCAAAGCCTCAGAAAACTTGACATTAGGATTTAGTTCATTTCAAAGCTCTTCTTGCTGCTAACTCAAAAGTCTGAAAATTTCAGACGACAGCTCGTCAAATGATTATGGAAATGCCGCAAATAATTTGGATGATGAGGATGGGGATAATTTAGATGACTAATGGTGGCGATTTGGTAAATGTCCTGCTTTATATCGGCTTGTTGCTTCAATCGGGTATATATATGCCCATATAGAGGTTCATTTTATGGGGTATCTTCACAGAGGCTGATGTCCTACTTTTATTTCCTAGTGGTGTTTATTTACTCTAATGCTTTTCTCTATTTGCTTGGTTTTGTTAGGACTTATAGCTATTTGTTGTTAAGTCAAGTCCCCTTGCTTGTGGGGGGGTTCATGTTGCAGCTATAATTATGAAAAAAATAATAGAGTGTTATAAAAGTATAGAAACAATAGAGAGAATTTAGAGAGAATGAATTCTAAGGAATTCTCAGGAATGAATTTCATTAATAGCTGAGCACTTATTTATAGGAAAAGCTTGAATGGCATGATATTAATTCGTAATAATTTCATCAGGGTATAATAGTCATTCACATATAATAATTACATCTTTTACCAAATTATTCCTCCACCAAATTATTCCTCCACCAAATTATTCCTCATAATTCATAACCACCAAATTATTCTCAATTATTCATAACACCTAATAATTATTCTTCAATTATTATTCATAACACTCCCCTTGAATATTAATGTCTGAATGTGTCTCTTACGGGCGCTGTTTGGAAAAACCCGATGGAAAAAACTTCCAAACCGGATTGCGGGATAGCTTGGAGTGGTTATATCTTCTTCATCAAAACATTGCTCCCCACGATGTCTATCGATATGATAGTGTTCATATCTTTGCGCCGTTAAAACCTTATCAGAAAACCCGAGTGGGAAAAAGCTTGATCGAAGGAAAAAGAGTACATTTGCTCCGTTTGATTTCATATCTTGAATCCGATATCTTTACTTACAGTAAATGATTTCCAATATAAATGCATCGTTTGGATCTAAAGCATTAGCTCCATTATAACTTGATCCAATAGATACACGTATCAATTTCTCCTATCGTTCTCAATATACCATGAATATGCCTCGTTAAAACCTTATTAGGAAAAACCCGATTGGAAAAACCCAATGAAGGAAAAGAGTACATTATTCATGTGAATCAACCTTTAAAGTTGCCTCATTAAAAACCTTGCTAGGAAAACCCAGTAAGGATAAACTCGGTCAAGGAAAAAGAGTGCAACGCGTATTTTTATACAAGTATCTTTTAAGCATTTCAAAATCTTTCATACATTTGTATGAGTATCATATACATTGATTTTATACTCTTCGTTCATTTAGAGTGCATCAATTTTCTTACACAACTACAAAACATTCACCATGAACACATGTCTTCAAATACACAATTAAAGCATATAAATTCATCGTAAAAACATGTAAACATATAAGTAAACCTTCATAACTAACTAACACTTAAAATATATCATTTAACATTTAATACTCACTTAATATGTTATTTCATTCCCAGGGGCTTAGCTCACCTTTAGGGTACTCATAAACACAGGCTTAGCTCATCAGATCCTTTAATTTCCTTTTCACTACACACACGATCGGTAATTTAACTTTCATGAGCATGCAACATATAATGACCACCATGCTTATCTTTAAACTTGAGCACTAGTCATCATCATCTCATCATCTCATAAGTTAAGGATTTCACATTCACCATTTATCATCTTCAATATATCTCAATATTTTCATTATCATTGATCATATGTAGCTACATTTTCATATCGATGTCGACATTTCAATTTCATTTCTTTCCCCATATCGACATAACTTATCGAGATATCTCATTATCAATCCTCTTGTAGGATTACACAATATAGTTATGTCTATATACTCTTCAAGAGCATATGCCTCCGTTATTAAGACCATCTTTTATAATTTGCTTTGATATATATGATTGGGAAATATCAACGCTTCTCACAGGCTAACTTATCAAAGCATCGTAGGCGATATATGTGATTGTTCATAGCCTTTCATGCATCTTTGAACTTCAAGTTCGTATTTCAATTTCGAGGATATAACATGATGCATTTCACATATTATTTTCAACCCTTTAATACTCCCCCTCATCTTTGAAAATTTAGAACACCAAAACTCATAAGTTGGTATGATTTTAATCATATATGTTCTCATCATTAAGCCTTAATATGGGAATTTAGACCGTTTGCATTCTATTTCGATATTGGCAATTTATTTGAGGACTTTAAATAATTTGCCATATAATATCCTACTTGTATGCATACTCAAATCCTTGAGGATTTATTCAAATCATTGGGATATCATTTACTAGCTTTATCATTAAATCTGAAAATCATGCTCATCTGAAGTGAGCAAATATTTCGTAAATTTAAATTTAATCATATACACATGTGACTATCTAGTGGATCTATATCATAATATCTAGTAGTCCACATGGAGGATAGTGAGCCCATACTTCTCATCCTTTATTCAGGATATATATTTGGGATTTATTCCCAATATTGGCTAGTAATGATTTCATCATTTATAGAGAACAATCATTGAAGAATTCCTTTAATTCTTCACTTGAAATATTGATTTCAATAATTATTTAAACCGGGATGGTCAATCCGGTTTTGCAAAGCAGTATTATTGAACTTCTGTTGATTAAATTCTTATATCGATTTCACTAGTATCTGTATAGTGCTCAACATGATATCATAGAAACAATTCACCGACATATTCCATCATCTTTTGGTGACATTATTGTCTACTCATTTGTTCAAACAGACTCTGACTCATCACATCACATCAAGCTATTATTTAATTAGAAATCGTAGCTCTTCGCTTCATATTATTTATTTAAAATCGAGTCTTATTTCATACAGCGTCGTATTATTCTATAAATAAATCATCAAAATTATTGCAAAATTCATCCTAACAAGGGTCTATACATTATAATGGATCATATGCTCTCAAATCTTCGAAAATACTATCCATCACTCGATCAAAATCCTAAAAATGATTTATCGATGTAAGTCGGAAAGATTAAGGATGCTTTAATGAATAAGGGTATCCCACAAGATATCCGATACTTGATTGAAGCAAATGTTGATTATCACGGTGATGTTTCAATTCCTTCTAAATACATGTCTGGTATGGGTAAAAGTAGTTTTCAAAGAAGCGGAGAAGCAAAAGATTAGGAGGATGCTACAAGTGTGCTCATGGACATGTGACACTCGATGTAAATCTGTGGGGTACTTGTCCGTAAATCGAGAAGATAAAATAGCATTCATTAAGGATGGATTGAGTAAGGAGCCTTTGGATGATATTCAACGAGGCTCTTGAGACACATCTTAATGGACACGTACAAGGTGAGCTAATGGCCTTATGGGCCAAATTCAAAGATCAACAAAGCGTGTTACTGATCTTGAAAAACTTACTTTAGAAGATCCTGTTTGTAAATTTAGTAGAAAAATTTAGCATAATGATTTTCTCATATTTATGTAAGAAAGCTCGGTGTAATAACAAAGATCAATATATTTCTTTTATTCGTAAATATCGTTTTCAATTTTTAAGATATATATTATTTTTCAATCAGTGGACTATATGTCGTATCACTAAAGAAAAATTTACCTTTTTCTCTTTCATATTTGTCAAAAGTAAATAGTGCACTCAATTATTGGTTTGAAAATTTTCTTTAAATAGAGGATTCATATATCTCTCATGTTCATACATTAAAAGTATAGTGCAAAAAGTGATAGGAGTAGAGATGGATATGGAGATTTTAGAATCATCTCATACAAGTCAAACCTTTACCTCTTGATTAAAACCGTATGTATTCTTGGTGGATCTAAGTAGGCCATATCAATATGTGGATATGGCAAACCGATTGTAAGAGTTAGGGAGACAAGAAATCAATATACTATCTGAAGGAACCAACAACAAACTTTTAGCTAGACTTATAATGGCCGCACAATCTCATGGGAATAAGAGTTTTGAGCGTAATACCTTTCCATCTAATTGGATCTAATACCGGGTGGAGCAGTTCTACCACCAGGTCAGCCCAGGGTTGGTGCTACAAGCGCAATCCATCCACAAGCGCATGATGTATATGATGAATAATAGTGATGCTTTCATTGTCCTTCAGTGCTACAACACCGAGGAAATATTCAATATAGCCTCGTTGTACAGTGGAACTTTCATGTCAAACCAATAGGTTTGTTGAATATTAATAATTTCTTTGATGGCTTACTAGCGTTTCTAGATCGGGTGTAAATAATAAGTTTATCTCTCATTCGCCAATTGAGAAAAATACTTATTTACTGCTAGTACATGCTGTTGATGAACTACTCATCAAATTTCATGCATATGTTCAAGAATCTGTGGAAGCTCAGTCCGTCGGTCACGGTTGCGTGTCAAGCGAAAAAGAAATTCTGATCCTTTAAATATTTCATTATGAATCCTAATGTTGATGGTGGCGAGGAGTTACGGAGTATTTATACTCTCGAGCATCCCTCATTTATGGATTCAAGTATGTATATTCTTTTGCATTTCTATATTTTAGTGTTTAATCACCATCTTTTGATATTCTCGATATGTTCCAACTTAATTGTTTGTGCTTACGGAGTAGTAATAATATCATATTGGCTTTATTCAAATCTGAAATCTAGTGATTATGCTTCTTCAAGAGCATTTATTCTCATATTAATACAATCTCATATCATCGATGAGATTACTTCATATAAAGCTTTCCATGCGATATATTTTCTTTGATTTATCAACATGGGATCTATTGACATTTACTTTAAATCTATTTATCCAATGGTAACTTCAAGTACCACTTGCTCAATTTCTCCATTCATATTAGGTATATATGAAGAAGTAATTTTATTCTCATCGTCTACTACTTGAGTATGATTAGAATATTTGATCAATTACTTCTTACGGAGTAGGATTAGATTATAACCAATCGTGTAGTATAACCCACCACATTGGAAATATGCACACCAATCGTGTGGTATTACACCAGTAGCATTGAAATATCTTCAAACATAAAGTCGTAAATTTAAATTGCAGAAATTAAATTTCCTCCAATAGGTGGTCGAACCTACCTTATGGGAATTATTGCAATAAATATAAATTTACTGAATTTAAATAGCAAGAATTAAATTGCATAATATTTAACTACTTCTTCAGAGTAGGATCTGCACTAATGTAAGGTATTACCCATCACTTAGCATATAAAGTGCGAAATATATAAAACCTTCAGTTTAGTGACGGTTGAACCCATCATCAAGTAGGAGGTATTGCGATTAAATTGCAATAAATAAATAAAGTGCGAGAATTAAATATTGAGCTGTTTACATGGGGAGGCAAATTTGTTCTTCTAACAAATCTTTGCATTCTCTACTGAGAATACAACATCCTTCTAGAATAAGTACATTATGTAATTGAACTCTTGGAGTTACATTAATATTTTGATCTTTTAACTCAAATGGACTTGGCCATTTTATATAATCAATGGATTTAGAATTTCTTCATGAATATTCTATCCATTTTTTCCTTGTCGTCAAAATTAGGTCGGTTTTACCTAAGGAGTAAAATTGTCCATTCAATTCCATAAGGTAAAATTGTCAAAAATATTTTATCAATGTTTCTGATTGGAAAATTATCTCCTTTCTACTTCAATTTATCAATATCAAAATATTCAAGGACTATTTTGTAACTTTCAAAGTTGGTGTACTAATTTGTAAATTTTGAAAGTTTGATAATAACATATTTCAAACAACGAGTTATTACCCTATCAATGTTGGTGTCAAATCGAAGCTCGTTAAATCGAGTATAATGGAGTCGAAAATTTGATTTTGATAATGTATGCTCCTTATATCTCGAGAAAGCGAATATTATAGTTTAATATATTATTATAGTATAAAGTAATATAATATATATACCTTTTCCTTTTCTTAGGGAGAAGCAATTGAGCATCTTGTATTTCCTCATTTGCCAATTCTTGAATTGCCACAACTCTTTGTCTCTGCGTAAATGTTTTCTGTGGTGATTGAGAAGATAAGAGAGTGAGGCGTGAGAAAGTGGGAAAGATAAGAGAGAAAGAAAGATAAGTATTGATTGGAGATGGATTAGGTTATTTATAATAATTAGGTTTACGATCTGGAAGATCATCTATAAGATCTGTTAGAGCATCTAAGCCCATTCACTTCGAATGGAAATTTGAGACTCGTCTTTGATAACGTGTTATAAAAGTATAAAGCTTGATAGAGAGAATTTAGAGAGAATGAATTCTAAGGAATTACTGGGGAATGAATTTCATTAATAATTGAAACTATTTATAGGAAAGCTTGAATCAAGCAATCATAATTACATAATTTCATCAAGGGTATAATAGTCATTCACATATAATAATTACATCTTTTACCAAATTATTCCTCCACCAAATTATTCCTCCACCAAATTATTCCTCATAATTCATAACCACCAAATTATTCTCAATTATTCATAACACCTAATAATTATTCTTCAATTATTATTCATAACATAGAGAAAATAATTGTCGCCTTAATCAGGTAACTGCCTATTATTTAGAAATTATATCATGAAAATTCTTTTTTTTTTTTCAATTTATTTTTTATTTTTTTCATGTAAAGAAGCGGAATAACTTTAGATAGACATTCCAAATTGACATTCTAATATGTCACTTTTTTATTGGATGATAAATATATATGTATCCAAGTGATTATCATTTAATGTAAATTTACACCATCCAATGAAAATATATCACATCAACAATGTCAGTGAAAAATGTCAAATTCAAATGTCTACGTAGAATCACTCAAAGAAGCGGTGGTTAATGTGGGTCTTTTTTAGATAGTAAGTGTGAGTTGAGTTTAATTATGGGAAGTTCTAGCGATGCGGGGAATGTTAGGAGTTACGATTTAATGTGAGTTTTTTTTTTGGATAAACTTGCCAAGTTTTTTAGATAAATATTGTTTGTAATACTGTGGGTACGATTGGTATAACAATATCATGAGTACAAAATTTTATTATTATGTAGAATAAGTTAAAATGGACATACGCAAATTTAATTTTTCATGTAAAGAAGCGACTTTTAGTAGTAAATGTGGGTGTTGCTATGGAGAGTTGTGGGATGCTGGAAGTTGCAGTTTAATGTGAGCTTAATTTTTGTGTGACAAAGTTGCTATTTTTTTTTCCGTGATAAATACTATGAGTAATATTATTGATATAACAATATGCATTAGTATAAAAATGTATTATTATGCAGAATATAGTTAAGATGAATGTATTCAATTTAATTTTTCTATGTAAAAAAAAGTTGATGTTTGCTTTTATAATCAGTGTGCGTTTAATTAAAGGGAGTTGTGGGGATGTGGTAGGGAGTTGCTATTTAGCGTCGATTTAATTTTTTCCAGATAAAGTTTCTATCTATTTTTCTAAGTTGTATATTGGGGGTAGTATTGGCATAACACTTTGTATTTGTATAAAAAAATTTTTATTATGCATGTAGAATAAATTCAAAATGAATATACCAAATGATTGGCACCAGGGGCGAAGCCACCGTGTAGCCAGTGTGGTCATGTGACTGTACTGGACTTTTAAAAATTTTGGGTTGGGACCCATTGCCTTGCTGAGTTGCTGTTGCTGGACTAGAGAGAGACAAGTTACAGAGAAGACGAAGAAGACGATGGAATGCATTGGGGTTTGGATCTAAAGTAGGCATTGGGCTTGAAGTTAATTTAAGATAGACAGGCCTTTAAGGAAAGAAGAATTATGGGCTTTACAAATTACCCAACCCAATTAATAATGTCAATAGCCCAACTAAGTGTAGCACCCTTCCCTTGGTTATTGCGTTTGCCCCTCAACTTGTGCGTGGTTGTTATTTAATTTAGGTTTAGTGTATTTTTCAATTTATTTGGTACGTACCTTTTTAGTTAATTATTTGTTTAAGACATTTGGGGTTTAGCTAATTACTTGATTGGTTTAGTTTAATATTAAAATTGAGAATTTGAATTGCCTATATTTGAGAATTTGAGTTGTCTATATTTGATAAATTGTATTTTATGATTTGTATTTCGTTAGTTAACCATATCTATTTCGTCCTACTTTTGTATTTATGTAAATAAATGTATATATCTAAATATGTTATTTTAGTTTGAAATTTAATATTTTTTATATGATAATGGGCCGCACCTAAAAAAATTTTTGCCGATATAGGGAGTTATCATAAGTAACTCCCTAACTATTAATATTAATATCTAGATTCGCCACTGACCGCACATGACCAGATTCCTGGCTACGTCCCTGATTGGCACCATTAAAATTTTCATATTTATCTTTTACATTTTGACTTTTTTAAGATTATATTATCAACAATGAAAGAGTCTTTTTTGTTTTCCTTTTTTTTTTGGTAGATCTTATATTTTGATAATTTTGTATACATGTGGTTATACTATTTAGATTATTACTTACAACTTTTATGTGAAATATGCTCCAATTAAGACATAATTAACAAGTTATACTATTATGGCTGAATTTATTACAATTTAATTATGAACTTATATGTTTTCTTATATCATACATTACATTTTTATGCAGTGTTAATTTTAAAAAATCTAATTAACGTTTATGTTATTCATGTCAATGTGTCTTCTTTCGTTTAAATTAAGTTTAAATTTTAAAATGAAAATGTATTTATCATGTATGTCATTTATTTTAAAAATTTCTGATGGATTTTCAAAGATTTTTGGAAATTTCTTTCACATTTATTTTGACGAATTTTCAAAAGTTGTAAGTGATACCAAGGTCTTCCGAAAATTCCAACAAATGAAAAATAGATAGAAAATTGCTCAGAAATGATCTATAAATAATAAAATTTGCCAGAAATATGAAGTTCATCGGAAACTACGTATGAATTTTATGTTGGTAAAGCCTTATTTTCTGGTCGTGGCTAATACTTGATTGCACAAGAGCTCCTAAAATCTCACTACTCTACTACAAGCCTTATAATACATGATAGGGTTAATTATTCAATTTGCCACTGAAGCTTTAGGAAAATTTCAAATATGCTACTAATATTTGAAAGTTACACGATATGTCACTAAAATTTTTAATGCCTACACCATATGCCACTATTTTAAGTTGCGTGATAAAAATAGGTGATGTTACTGTTAAATTGTTGATTGGGCATTCACTCATGGCCACCCTGGGTCTCTGGCCCAACGTGGATCAAATTTTGACACCCAATTATACAATTTTGATATAGTTTTTAATTTTTTTATCCAAATTGAGAATACATAACTTATTGTTTAAATTAAGGACGTAGATTGAATAATTAACTACCAAAATTTGATCCACATAGCGTCGGGTACCTAGGGTGGTTGTTAGTGGATGCCCAGTTTGCAATTTAATGGCTACATCATCAATTTCCATTCAACAGTTAATGGAATGACATATGACGTTAGCATTAGAAACTAATTCAGTAGCATGTCCCATAATTTTCAAATACTAATGACATGTTTGAAATTTTGCTGGAACTTCAATAGTAAATTGCGTAATTAACTCATACACATGATATATATAGAGGCACACGTGCAATAAGAAATCTAACTTATTTTGATAGGATAGATAAATTAGAAACCTAGGCCTGAGGTCATCTCCAATGCGGTAACCAATTGCCCACTGTGTGCAGTAGAGAGAGAGAAAGATGGGAAAAAAGTAGGGCCCACATTTTTTTTAATTTTAAAATTTTTAAATCACTTTTGAGAGTATCAGGGAATAGATTATAATAGTTTTTAAAGGTTTTTAATGTAAAAGGGGAGAGAGAATGAGTAGAGTTGAGTGATTGAGATTTGTGGATGTGATGAGGGTAAAAAAAAAGATAAAAAATTGTAAAAAGTGGAAAAAGTGGTTGGGGCACAGGGTTTATCTCAATTATCTCAATTTTTCTCCATTTTTTCTTTATAAATACTTGTGTCACGTCTATTTCTAGACTCCCGTCTAGAATTTTTCTATTATTATTTTATTATTATTTTTGAATTTATTGCTACATCCCGTCTCCTTTTCATTTTTCCTCTCTTTTTTTCCTATATCTCATTTCATTCATCTACAATTAAAATAATAATTTTCTCTCCATCTCTCTATTCCACATTATTATCTCCAATTCACATCTCCATTGGAGATGGCCTCAGATAGAATTGATCTCGACCCAAATTGCTCCGATCCGCTACCGCCGCACAACTCCAATTTTTTCACACTTTAAATTTCATCACTTATGTTTATTCACAAAAAATAATAAATAAATAAATAAAAATTCATCACTTGTGTCACACACATACAGCAAAGTCAAAACTATACGGACTGGTATAAATAGAATTTGGGCCCACTAAAGTCAAATAAGAATACGTGGTATAGATTATGTTTAGTTTGTGCCAGCATTTCCATATAATATCCACATTGGCAAGTGAAAATATATATGTTAGTTATTCATTTAATACAATTTATGGTTTGCAATGAAATGTTTGAATTGTATATAATTCTCAAATACAAATTCCACTAAAATTAAAATGATACGAGATGAATTGTTATATGTATCAATCATACGGAACGTGTTATATGCTCCTGACCGTCGGCCTAAAAATTTTTATTATTCCCGTGATGTGATCATGTACTTTTTTTTTTAATATATATTCTTATTTTGCAATGCAATGTCACTATTGATGCCTGGGAGTTCCATATTAAAAAATCACCATGTTAAAAGGAATAGTATAAGTCTTTATATATTGGTTTATTATTTTGTATTTTTTCCATATGGGATTTATCCCTTAACATGCACTGGCAAGATGGTGACTCGTTTGAATAGACAGATCTTGAAATCCGTATGCTCATTTTTAAGTCTTAATCTGATCGATTGTTCATTTGAGCTTAATGAGCTCTGCTACCGTATTGAGACTTGGAGGTTCCATCATAAAAGGTTAACCGTGAAGAAGAATTGCCAAAGTCCTTATATATTGATTTATTATTTCATATATTTTTTACATGTGAAATTGAGCCCCTAATAGTCCCGGACACATACTATTTTTCAGGTAGCGATCTTTGTTGTAAGATACCCTAACCAATACCTTTTGAACAAGATGATGCATGGTACTCAAACAGAGTATCATTGACTCCCAAGGCGCCAATGTAATCTCACGACAATAGATTGACAATCCCTAATTAACATCGGTTTTCAATGGCGAAGAGCTGAAGAAAATGAGGCTAGGATGTACAATCTCCACCGATGACGGCCGCATTTGTGAGACTAGATTTTGAGCGTCAAGCAGCTTGAACGCGAGCAACCTTAGTACTCGTTCACTCTTGACAATGACTTTTCAAAGGCTAGTCTACCGCAACGCATCTATGGCGCAACAAGAAATAGAGTCCATGGGCACTGTGAATGGGCTCAAATTGGGCGGCATTGTCGAGAAAATTAAAGTAACTCTTGGTTGCTCAAAGTTGGATTGATGATAGTTCTTGTTATTCATTTGTACTCGTCTTATGTAGTAAGCAGTTTGTCGCATCATTGCCTATTTGCCTTGTTGATTAATTAGGGGATCAACCCAAACAACTAGTAATGCAAATTCAGGCCTCATTAAGTATCGTGACTATGGATTTAACTTTAATACATTTTGTCTTCCATATTAGGGATAAGAATATGGTTGAAATGCTTGAATTATATTGTACGTATGTGATTCTCAAATACAAACTTGACTAAATGATATGAAATAAATCGTTATATTAATCATACCGAACATGTTATATGCATGCTCATGATGATCTTGTTTTTTTGGTTGTGGTCATATACCTTTTTTGGGGGGGGGGGGCACTATCGCCACCCTAAAATCCAAATCGGAGGTAGAATATTATTGATAATAAAGATCAAATACAAGTAAGAATGGGAGCTTAATACCTGACCTTCAATAAAATGAAACAAAGAACGTCAGATACATAGCCAACTAGCAAGTAGAAAATTCTAACTTTAAGCTAACAATATCGTAAAAGTATAAATAGCCTAATAACTAGAGTCATTAATCATTCCAACATTTGCCAAACCAACTTTATCCAAGTAGATAAGACCTCTAGTAGCTCTACTCAAATCTTCAGGCTTTAAGAATTTGTTACATTTTTCCATATGTCCCAAATTAGCTAAAGAATCTACAACACTATTAGCTTCACGCCAAGTATGTGTAAAACGAAGTGTCATCTTACTTTTATAATCGATGATCTTATCAACTAGAAATTGTAGAGTCCATAAAGCTTTAGAAGGATGCAAACAAAGCTGTATAGCTGTAGAAGAGTCAGATTCAATCCATATCTGATGCCATCCAATTTTCCAACAATAATTCTGACTTGAAAGAATAGTAGCTAGCTCTGCATACACAATAGATTGATGGCCATTAGTATTCATAAAATGCCCAAGTTGTCTCATCTTTAGAGTTACGCAAAATCCCACAACCGGCTGCACACAAATCTGCCTTTAGTGACCCATCCGTATTTAATTTCACAAAGCTCTCCTCAAGCTTCTGCCACCTAACAATGGTGAGAGAGGTTGTTCTTAATTTTCTCCATGGCATGCCAGCCTGCAGCATGCTATTCACCAAAACAGTGGCTGATTTAATAATACCAAAAGCTGAGAAAGTTTTCCCCTCAAGTTTAGATATTTTCCTACTCTTCCGAAGCAACTAGAAGATGATAAGAGGCACAATGGAAATGACATCTCCAGGTTTACTATGAAACACAGCAAGCCAACATGAATATAGTTGCTTAGGGTGGATGATAGATGTGGTTTGGCTACCCAACTTTAAAAAGAAATGGTCCCAAACACTTTTAGCCATTGGTCCAGTAAGAAAAGCATGCTCAATAGTTTCAATAGAGTGACAACATTGACACTTAGAAGGGAGGTGAATGTTGAAGCGCTTATTATATCATCAGTTGGTACCCAGTTGTTCCACAATTTCCAAGAGAAAATTGAAATTTTAGGAGGCACATAAGAGTTCCAAAAATAAGGGAAGGATACCTGTTTACTTCGTCTTTGTCGCAACAATTGTATACAGCTTTGAATGGTAAAAGCACCATCTTGAGTTGGGTTCCAATAAAGTTTATCGTCACCACCAGAGAAATGCACGTCAAGAATTTCTCTAACAGTGTGTATTTGCAAAACATGCTGAAGAGCATCAATATTCCAAGATTGATGATTGTGAAAATCAGCAACCTTATGAAAAATTAAAGTATCTTCCACATACTCACCTCGAATTCACCCGAAAGGTAGCCAATGATCAATCACAAAGTTACAATTCCCAGAGCCAATCTTCCATCTTAAATGAGGTTCAACAATATCACGAGCTTGTAAAATTCTTCTCCAAGTAGCAGAATCACTAGTGCGTACATTTTTGGGAATATTGATGTTTTTGAAGCAACTAATATCGACAAAAATAGCAGTTTTTAAGTCCCTAGGAATGATCATCAATTGACGTTGTAAGAATACTCACTCGAACCATTACATAAATAAAAAATCACAAAAGTAAAGCGATAAAATCTATTTCTTATTATTAAGAAACGATACCAAGATTAGTGTATAATATCGATTGATGTAGGCAAAAATGTTCTAAAACACCCAAAAGTGCCATAGTTACGGTACCCCCGAAGTGTTTTCCTAGTCCATACGATATCTGTTTTGAAATTTGAGACCAAATCCAAATTCAACACGGTGAGACAAAGCGAAGCTCCAGTAATTCGAAAAACTTTCCGGCGACACCTGTAGAGGCCATGGCGGTCGGTTAAAGTTTTTTGCCACAATTTGGGTCAAATTATAACCAAAACTTTGATCAGTAGCTATGGGTATCGCTGAAAATTTTTCAAAATTGCTGTCGCCGCCGTGCTGAACTTGGATCTAGTCTCGAATTTCAAAACTAAGGTCATATGGGTCCAAAAAACACTCCGGATGTACCGTAATTACGACACTCCCAGAGTGTTTTAGAATGTTGATAGTGATGTAGGAAACTAAAAATTGACAGAAATTAGAAAAGAGCATGATAATTTTTTGACCAAGGGCCCCAAAGGTTCAGCAACAATTGCAGATAGTTGCTGGCAAATGGCATTAATTCATTTTTATTATCTTTTGAGAACTTTTCATTTGACTTCGGTTGTATTTTTTAAGATTTAAATTGATTGTTCAATTGAAATGCAGATAACAAATATTATTAATCATAAATTAAAGTAGCCATTTATCGATTAATTAATTAGTTTTGACAATGATAAAGTCATTAATTAGTAAATAATGATCTTAATTTTATTTCTTCATGTAACTACGAAACTGGGGAATCGAGTTGATGAATTGATGCTTGGTACGACTACTAAAACACTCGATTCACAAATTGATTCTACAATAAGGTGGTTTAATAATTGATCCATATTTTTAATTAAAAACTTAAAATTATAATTATTATTTCATCACAAATTTTGAAACTTATGTTTATTTTTAAATTCTGTTACTTATTAAATTTATTTAATTTAATTTAATTTAATAATGATCAATCTTTTTTTAGATCAAACTTTTTTTTTTTACATTATTAGGCGAAAAACATTACAAAGGATTTACTGCAATTAAAATTAACTCTGTCAACAAACCATAGATCTAATTATATAAATTACATTAACATGAATACTTCTCAAAGGAAGTCAAGCTTTTAAAATGTTGCCATGGCCGAGAGTAAACCAATCCCGTACTTTGAGTTTCGGGACCTTGAGTCGAGATATGAAAATTGGGTCCCATACCATATCATAAATTCAATGAATTACAAAAGCCAATCTTATGTAGTTATGTTTTTACGGAGTAAAAATCTACTATAGTTTTTCATTTCTAGGATATAAATTGTAGTATCAAATATTTAATGCCGACAAAATACGTACGAACCGTAATAATATTCAAAAAATTAAATGGTAATGGCAATTAACGGTTATGGCGAGCACGAATTTCATTCTTTTAAGTTGAAGAAAGTGATTTAAAAGAATTGCCATGCGTGGATTATTGTAATTGGAATCCGCTGCTAATAAGTAATACACCGATTGTAATATTAAATATGTATTGGATTTTTACAGGCCCATTTAGGCACTTAATTATTATTTATTTAAAAATAACAACTTTTGATGCGCCCCTAATGTTTCGAACCTTGGCGGCCAATAAAATTCAGCAACCGATCAACTGCCGTGCCACCAAACATTATGTAATTTAAATCTCCATGCTTATTTATATAAAACCTTCTGGAAATTCTAGGCCCCCAGTTTTGGGCCTGAGGTGGAGGCCTCTCCGGCCTCATGGAAAGTCCGGCCCTAGAGTGAACAATAGTGAGATACTTTTGCACTGCAGCGCCATCCAACGGCGATTACTAGCTTGTAATTTGTTCCCGCGACAACTTGCGATTCTCCCTTTTCGACTTTTTGGAAGTTCAAGTGGGTTTTGGCTTTCTTATTGTGCTCATCCACTGCGAATTTTGCAACTTCGACCACCATCGGATCGTTAGAGTTAGGGATTGGCCTGTAACCCCCAACAATAGTGCCTCTGCCGCCTAAAGTGGCGGATACATCGACGAAAACTGAAGTGAGTAGAATTAGGAGGAATATGAGGGAAAGGGATCGAGATTTGAGAGCCATTTTCGTGAATTGGTAAAGTTTATGTGGTTTATAGACTATAGTTGGGGCCTGGGGATACGTGAGATGCGGAGACAATCCAGGATAATCAAAGTTTATTGACGCACTGGAAAAAAAAAAGACAAAAGAAACAAGAAATGATTAATGTCTAATATTTTTTCAAATTAATTATGGTGGACATAACTTGAAATTAGAATCAATGCTCAAAAAAATTAAAATATACCAAAACAACAGATTTCACGTTGCTCTAGAAAAGAATACGAACGGAATGATATTTATAAAAGGAAATCAGGGTTCTTGTAACTAAAATTAACGAAAATGTTATATTAAACGTTATTCTCCCAAAGATTTCTCACATTCTCACAACCCACTGCAGCGCCGAATGTGGGTCTCACCCACATCTCTCTCACATTTTTTCTCCCAGCGTTTCCCAGCGCTCTTAACATAACATTCCCAAAATTAATATTATATACACACATATATAAACATCACTATCACTACTATATAATAATAATATAAAATATAATAATAATATAATATATAATAAAATGATAATAATATAGTAAAAGCGACTTTCGTGGTCCTCCTTCCACCCGGATAGGCACCCGGATCTCTGACCCGGCCCGCCTTCTCCCTTCCACACAACTTCATTGCCACTTTTTTGCAGAGAAAACTCCAAATTCCTCAGCTTCTTTGATACTCCCACGAAATAAACTCTGCCCGATCTTCTTGGTTCCTCTATTTCTCAGATCTTCAAGGTGCACTCGTCTCGTTCATCTACCGTCGCTGCTTTTTCTTGCTTCTTATCTTAGAGGAAAATGATGCCGCGCCTTTTTTTCAGTGTAAGCGAATTTTTTGGGGTTTTCGTATATTTTCCTCGGTCCATCGCTCACCGTTTGAGTTTCCAGAGCTCTTCCCGTGCCCGTGTCTCCTGTTTGGTGCCTACCCCTTTTGTGCTATTCTTGTTTTGAGCTTTGTCGAAGGTCATCTGTCATTCTGTTGTTTCAAGGTAAGATGCACAATCTCCAAAAAAAAAAAAAAAAAAAAAAAAAATTGGGTTTTCTGTGCTATCAATTTTTGCTTGTGCCGTCAGTTGATGGGATTCATAATTTGGTCGTATTTTTCTGATGCTGTGGGATTCACAATTTGGTCGTATGCCTGATGCTGCTTACTTCAACAACACACACTGTGACTATAGTAAGTGTACTTTGAATGTTTTTGTTGAAATAAGAATGAAGAAAGAAAAAAGATGCTATGCTTCCTCTCATGAATTATTCCAGCTGTTTTTCTTCACGGGTTGATTGCTAATTGCTTATTAGTTCTTCTCTAACACTAAACGTCCCGTGACAAGGAAAGCATTGAAGGCGATTATAATGGTGGTTTCTTTATAGACGGGGAGATTGATTTGACAAATTACATCAAATAGTGGGGAGCATGCAAATCTGCTAAGACTGATTCGCACAAAAAATTATTAGATGAAACAAAGGATTCCTGTCTAGAAGACATCTATGGTGAACTTAAAGCTCTAGGAAGGTCGAACATGCCCACTGAACCTTATGAGATGCCATCTCTAGGTTCGTCTATAGCAGAGAAAAAGAACAAAACAGCGTCTGCTATGAGCATTTTGTCTCAGTCAGTAGGATACAAAAGCCTGCAAGCGAATGCGCTGAAGAAGAAAGTAAAGGATGAGAATGGTGGGAATGAAACAAGTGGGTATGACATTTTTCGCCCAATTTTGAAACTGTGTATTTCAATTATTTCCCTTTATTACATATAAAAGAAAAGAAATTAGCAGTGCTTTATGTTATTTGTATGTGGTGAATCCATTAAGCTGTGCAAAGTTGATTAGTTGTATATCTTAGTGTGATAGTATGTGATGGAAACTTATTTGAAAATTTAGTGGAACCTTGGGGAAATTGGAAGTTGTTGTGAAGAACCATCTTGGGCTTTAAAAATCAGAAGATTTAGACATTTTTTTACAAATTTGAAATGGAATATGTCTAAAAGTGATTGTGGCATTCATTTCCTTTTTCAATTTGGACCTTAGTTGTCCGAATAATGGGATAAAATGTTCTCGACTTGAAAGGTGATTGTGGACATTGTTTTTGCTTGATCGGCTACTGAACCTTGATTCTTCAGTTTGATTTATGCTGTGATAAATTAAGCTCAAATGACATTTTTTTTATTCAACTAGCTGAGGAATGTAAGAGCTGTGTGGAGCTTCATAGTTGAGGATGCCTCTATTTAGTTTTATAGTCTTGAAAAGTACAATATTCTGCCTACATTTCGCTAAAAATGGCATTTGTTTTATTAAATTTTGGTTGCACATATTTTCTTCAATTTGCAGTTATTTGAGGTTTTGTTTTGGTATTGTTCAATTTCAATGTATACTTTTTTCTCTCATTATCAATAATTTGTACTAATAGAGATTTTTTTTCCATGGTTCACATATAGGAATTGCCTATGACATCTGAATAGGCACTGAGTTTAGAAGAGTTCATTATCTAAGCGTGCTGTTGCGTGTTGGTATGCCACTTCACTTTTTGTACTATGTGATATATTTAGCATGCTCATATTGGATGATTCGTCTTTCTTTCAAATAGAGGCCTGTTAGCATTAACTTTACTTCAAAATCGTTTGTTTTTCGTGTTATATTGTCACTCAGGCCTTGTTTGATTGGGGGTTTAGTTGTTCTGCGGTATTCCGTGTAAAAATGTGTGGTTAATATTATTTTGGAAAATGTGTGTGTGGTTGAAAATGAGTATGAGGTATACGGAATTGCGTGCGGATTTGGTTAACACCAAATAGAACAAGGCCTCAGTTTGCTTCAGTAAAGGGTACTCAAAAAATAGATGAATATGGAAACTGTTGCAAGCTTTAAAGACATGAATATGATAACATATTGGCTGTGTTGGTGTTGGTGTTGACAATGTCCCTATACATCTTTTGTCATAAGTCATGGTCTAATTTATCATTTTGGGTTGTGATTGCAAATATTCACTATTCACACAAAATGGTTTTTGATTTGGATGATAAAGCTTGTCTTTACAAAGAAAAAAAGCTTGATATTTTTTGTATATGTTAGCATCTGTTTCTGAATATTTTATTTCTCGTAATCATTATTTTCTTGGAGTAGCCAAATCTAAGATACTTTGAGTACATTTTGCGACAGATACTCTCGTACACACGACAACGAAATATTCTTATTATCGCCAACTTATTAGTTATCGTATTTTTCCCAACTTATTTTAGCTTCCTTGTATATAAATGAAAATTTTCTTCAAACTTTAATGACTATTAAGTGCTTCTTTTTTGATCCCTTCGTTTGTGATCACGCCTGCGGCTAACTTGTATCTGATGGGTAATTATTGTTAACGAGTTGGAATCGAAGACAAAAACGATGCCATTTGATGATTATATGAGGTGATTCAGGGAAGGGAAGTGGTCAATGCTGCTGGGTAAATTTTTATGCCTTTTTGGTTTTCCACAGGATTTGTGTTTATTGGTCGAGAACTTGAAATGCAGTTCGAAAGTTTCCACTGCCTTCAAAATACCTGGATGACATTTTTAGCTCAACTTATCACTGCTGAACTTATCACTACCTGTAAAATCTCTTTTAATCAAATTTTGTAGTTGTCATTTTTCCTCAGCTAGAATGGAAGTTGACGAATTTGAAGTTTTTTTGTTTTAGTAACTTGTATCTAAAATCATCATGCATGCTTTTCTTTGGGCAAAAGTACCTGATAGTTATATTTTGTTTGGGGGTATTGCCACTTAAGTATTAAGATTTTTTCCGGCGACACTTAAGTCCATTTTTTAATTTATTTGACCACTTAGGTCCTTTCCGGTAGTCGGAGTTGAATAAAATATTAATTTTACTGTTCACTTTGATTAAAATATGAATTTCCCGTGTTAATCATTTTACTCTTATTTTTTAATTTTATAATTCAATAATAATAATAATAATAATAATTATTATTATTATTATTACTACTACTACTACTACAACACAAATAGCCTAAAAAAAAGTGTGTCAACTGCACTTTTAGTGCAAAATATAAAAACATTGCTCAAATAGTCCAAAAAGTCTTGGTGCGTATTTGGTTTATTTGAACGGAATCCATCTAACATTGTAGCTTTTATATTAGATATGCATTTTAATTTTAACCAACGGTCAACAATAAATATAATTATTGTATCTTCGTAAAATTTTAGGAGGCGTGCATGAATGTAAAAATAAAAATATAACGAATATAAAAAAAAGTAAAATAAAATAAACATATGCACATTTTGATTTTAACAAACAATTATAAATGAATTATTGTATCTACATGAAATTTAATTAGAAATAGATTTCTGCAAAAAAAATATGCCGAATATAACGAATTAATCAAATCAAATGAAAATTTTTAAAAAAATAAAATAAAAAACCCGACCTCGCCTTAAACATGATAGCGTGACGTCACCCTAACGCCACGCTCTCTAAAGAGGATTAAACTATAGGAATGACTGTTGTTACTAAATATTCAATTTCTTATAGTATATAGCAATAAATATTCTAAGTCTTGTCAATAAAGTGAAGATCCCCTATTGCGACAACAATTGGAATTAGAGCAATGTGTCACGGACCTAGCGTTCGTGCCCCACCCCTGAGGCGCAGCAGGGTTGACATGTGCGAGATTGGTGGCCTATATACCTGAATTGTGCTGATTATGGGATTATTGTGCAGGTATACTCGTATTTCTTTCCCAAAGTATTATATTGCGTGTGGCAACTTGCTTTGGTCCAGGGTTGGGGTAAGGCGGCCTCGGGTGCATCACGGGTGATCTCGCGTGTTCTTGGGGCGCCGAGCAGACGTTACACTTGGTATCGAGCGGCCGTTGGGCGCTGCGTTAGGAAGTGCGGGAGGTTCCGTAGTGTTCCATCGAATGTGATCTTTGGGGTTGTCGCGACCCTGTGCATGTTGGTTGGATTAGCAAGCATCGAATTGATGGAAAGCTTTGGGATATTGATGGTGCGAGATAGGCTTTGTGATGGTTTGACCCTCTGTAAGCTCGTGAAAGCGGTGGAAATGAAGAGAGAAACTCGAGGAGGCTCGACATGCGTCTGGTAGCGGCGTGAGGTGCCGTCAAGCGAGGTACTAATGCCAGGGGGCATAGGGTGAAGGTTGGTGTCGAGGCGGTAGGTGCATGGAGCAACGCTGCGGGGTGCGCAAGGCGCAACGTGGGGAGCCCGCCCATCGAGGAGGTGGTGCCGCATTTGTGCGTGGAATTTTGCTCTCAATGGAAATGCGGCGTGGAAGCGAGTTCTCTCGTCCGCTCTGGCGTTAGCGGATTGGGTGGGGAGCTTGTCACGGACCTAGCGTTAGTGCCCCACCCCTGGCGCGGGGTTGGCAATGTCGAGATTGGTGCGCTATATCGCAGATTGTCTTGATTATGGGATTATTGTGCGGGTATACTCGTATTTAACAAAGTATTATATTGCGTGTAGCAAGCTTTGGTCCAGGGGTTGGGGTAAGAGGCTGGCCTCGGGTGCATGCGGGTGATCTCGCGTGTTCTTGGGGCGCCGAACGGCCGGGCCGTTACAAATGGGATAGCATAGACTACTTTTCTTGTCGTGCACATGAACTCTGCCTTCTAAAATATGTTCATGCAATGTGGAATAATTTTCATCTGCTTTTTGACATATGCTCATGCGATTGCATGGTTTTACACCATGCTCACGTCATCGCATGGTTTCCATCGATCAATTATATATATTCCAAATTCGGTACAATTCTAACACATGGGAATGTAGTTAATCTTTTACATTTTTATTTCTTGCACAATTCGAGTAATCTTATTATTGATAAAGACTTCAGCCGTCTGATATATAAGATATATATAACTATTTTCATTATTTATATATATATTCCAAAATATAGGCTAATTTTTATATTTATATTTACTTAATTTCTCTATTTTCCTAATGTTCTTTTATTTAATGTGCATCTTTATTAATTAAAATGTACTAATCATCATATTAAGTGTATATTTGAATGATAAAATAATATTAATTTCAATTTTATTATTCATTTGAAAGTCAAAGTAATCATATCTTTGCAACAGTTAAAATTAAGAATTTTATTATATATGTCAAGTGTGAGAAATTTATTTATATGTACTTATAAGATTTTTTTAAATAAAAATAGGACAACCGCCAAAAAGTTTTTACGAGCCCCCCCAAAATTCATTAATGTGATACATAGCCATAATGAAAAATCTGATATTTATACCATACTTATACAATTAGATATTTTGATTTCATTAATGGCAAACTAATTTTATTTTTATTATGGTCAATATATTACTTTAATTATGACACCTAACTTTTTCCTAATAATAATAATCCATCAATGAATTAAACTATAATGGTTAATAAATTAACCACTGATTTTCCAATGTGAATTATAATATGTCAACCTCATTTTCATTGTTCTTACACCAAAAATATTAAGCACAATTACCTAGAAAAAATAGTTTAACGTGGTTTTATTTATTAATTTTAATTTATATAGCATACACAATAAATTCTTGCAATTTTTTCATTAAAAATCACTATACCTTAAAGGCTTGTTCTATACATAATAATTTTTCACTAACTTCCACTAATTTTTTTCTCTCATCAATTTAATTACTTACATAATTACTTTATATTTTTTAATATACTTTTCATAATTTTCAACCACATATCTAGCACATTATTTGAATAAATCTATATTTTTATCTATAGAATAAGCCCTAATAATCATGTATACAATATTGGAAGTCAAGGTTCAATAATACTTCCGTACCATGGCTGAAATATTAGTTTAATAATGGTGTAAGATATTGAAATTTGTACAAATCATCCCTTTTAAAGATGAGAATTGAGATCTCATCATAAATTCATTTACTAGTACTAATTAATGTATTGTGTGTGTAGTTTGGTCAATATTAATTCAGATACATAAAAGGGAAATGGTTATAGAATTTGTTTTCATGTATTCCATTAATTCGTTCTATAAAGATAGTTCACTATTTTTTGTTTGTCCTTTCCAAAATTTCCTTAATAATCAATTTTTGATCTTTTTATATACTCATATATTTAATGTACATTGTAATCAATAAATAAGTAGTAATAAAATTGAATAATAATTAAGTCTAAGGATAAATTTGGAAAAAATATTTTTAAATTGCATTTTTCCAATATATAGTATTAATTGAGCTTTCTTAGATCATGTGAAAATGAGAAGTGTGGAATATCTTTATGGGATCGAGGGAGTACAATACGAGGAAATAGTGATTAAAACATTAATTACTTGATTAATCAAACCTTAGACCCTAATTAAAAAAATGTGAAAGAATTAATTAATGAATAGAAAAGAAAAGTTTGAAAGTCAAACATAGGTTGATATTAATTAATGAGGATCTAATTAACAATATGCATCATATTATTTTTAATTTAATTTAATGACAGAAATCTAATTTAGTGGCATATATCTATGTACATATTGGACGTAACTTTTTTGGTAAGTATTAATTTCAAAATTTTAAGAATTTTTAATCAACCTTTATAAGCATCCAGAGACCTCATAACCAAAGGCTAATTCACTATTGAAACAACAGAGCCCTTCAATTTTCCTTCCTGCATATGGATTTTGGATCTGGTTCCAATGAACAAATGTCAAACTCAAGGGGTAAAAGGCCAGTAGAACAGTAAGTGAAAGTACCAATTTGGTTTAATGGTCCAATCAAGCGCCAAATTGGAGCGCAACTGCACTCTGGCAGTAGCGTTTTTTTATGCTACAACAATAAATTTTCTCTCTCTTTTTTTTCCCCTATGTTTTTGTTTGATAAATTGTTGGTTTTGATGTGTATCTTTCTTGTTTCAATAGAGAAAATAATATTAGGGTTACTTAAAAATTTGGAATTATATATATATATATATATATATATATATATATATGTATCTGGTTTGTTCTATACACAATAAATATCTACAAATTTTACTTAATTTTTTCTCTTTCATCATTTTCAACCACTTATATAATTATTTTATATTTTTAAATATATTTTTTTTCAATTTTCAATCATATATCTAACACGTCATTCGAGCAAATCCAAAAAATTGTGTATAGAACAAGCCCATATACTACGTAGATGTTCATTTCAAATTTAAAATTGTATTTTAAATTTTAAATTAATTCCCTTTATGTTTGAAATTATTTACATGTTATTTTAAATTAACAAATGTTGTTTCACTGCAATATAAATAATTTTTGTCATCTTGCTAAATAAAATTTGGTGTTAAGGGGTTTGAGTAAATATTTTAATTGGTGAAGTGTTGATATACTATTTTAGTATCATGACACTATATGGCGTTTTAGCATTTGGAGGTGCATGTGCCATGACAAATTAACCTAATAATGAATTAATTCCAGCAAATCGAAATCACCATTGGTTTTTATTTTTATTTTTATTTTATTTTTTAGGGTCATCACCATTGTGTATTTTATTACCATTTCATTGATTTTCTATTTTAAGTTATGCATGGCCAGTCCTGACTAAAGGTTAGAGAGGCATACATCCTAAGCGTCCAGGTGAAAGAGGCGATTTTTTTGCCAATTAAATGTCTATTAAAACAAAAAATTTTATTATTTGAGCTGTTTATTATATTCTCATATGGAATTAATTAATGAAAAGACAATAAAAATAATTCAGAAGTTAAAAATTATTTTGTATGTTAATTAGCACCTTTTAAGAAAATAATAATAATAATAATAATAAAACTCGTGTGTGTGGCGGTCATTTCTCACGAGTGCTTAATTTAGATGTTGTCTCGTACGTCCTAAAAGTTACAGGACGAGAACTCAATTTATGCTTCTATTTTATGAAGTCAAATCTATTGAAATGCAGGTTATTATTTTCTTATCTAAATTTCTTACTTGTTATCACACAGTTCTTTTATTTATTCGACCATTTTGATGATTGTTGAAACGTTACTTTGTTCAGGCTGTACAATAATCCTCCAGCTCAGGAAACTAAAAAACAATGGAGTACCCAGTTGGCACTTGAGAAGGTTCAAAATATATATATATATATATATATATATATATATATATATTTGTTACATTCTGAATGCACCATACACAATTTCTCATGAATTTACATTTCTATTGAGTAGTTGCATCTCCACAATTATCGATTACAAGAAAAATAGTCCATATTTGGTGTTCAACGTTTTCTTAGTTGTCTTTTATAATAAAAACAATTGACATCACCAACTCGCATGTAATAAAACGCATGAATGTAGTGATGTGAGTTATTTTGATTGGTGTGACGACCAAAAGAAACATGGAATAAAAATAGCAAATCTGAACTCATGAAAAAATGATTTTTTGCAATTAGGCTCATGCGAAATTTTTCAAGAACATTAAAAATGACAATAGTTTACTCTAAAATTCTGCTCAAGAATTAAACATATTTTTTGAGGTTTCAAGAATTGAAAAGTATTAATTCTATTTAATTTATTTGAGGTTTGAATTTTCTTGTTCTTTAGAAACAGTAACTGTAATTAGAAAATTGATATATACACTACTAGTATGTAAACATATTTCTTATCGACTATAATCTCATCCAGGTCCAAGCAGCACATGTAGAAGAGAATGCTATGAGCAGTGCTAGAATTTGCCAACAAAACCTGCAAACGAAGCAAGAAATGGAAAACCAGCGAAAATCAAGTCTGGAATTGTTAAAGCTTGAAAATGCCTTTCTGAAAGAAAAGGTCAGCTTTCATTTCCATTAAAATATTAAACCCTAAATTGTGGACAAGAAGTCATTACAGTCAGACATATACTATATATATATATATATATATATATATATATATATATATATATATCCTAGGAAATTTGAGATTATATTAGCTTTATTTTCATTACAAATATTATAATTAAATTTTCTTGTTATGCTTTTTTTTTTTATTTAAATTCATAGCTCCGAATTCTGAAGACATATGGCGCCGCCAGCACCAGGACTCAACAAGAGAACGAAGGTGTAGATCTCGAGCTTCGTTTGGGACCCCCTTCATCTACCTGATTCTTGCAACCATCAATTCAGAAAACAAAGAGATAAGTTCTTCGAGAAGTTGAAGTACAACATTTGCTTCAGCTCTACCGCATGAATTTTACAAACTACAGGATCTTTACAATTGATCATGACAATGTTATTTATCATGTATTGTGATTTACAAACACATAACTGCTTTTTGCTTACAAACTACAGGATTGAATGATCTTATAATTATTGAACTTGAAATGACAATGATATTTGCTACATGATATATATGTTGGGCTTATATATTCTTGAGTTTGTAAAAATGGCCGTGGACCATTGGATTAAGGGCACCACCTAGAGAACAATAAAATTGATTATTTCTGCTTCACCATCTAGTTTCCACTCTCCATCTCCCTCAGTCCTCTCTCTGCATTGATTACACAAGAAACCCTAATCACTTCTTGATTTCTCTGAATTCTCTCTTTCCTAGTAATCTCTTTTTTGGGGAAATTGAGGAGTACCTCTACCTTTGGCCACCTCAATAGTGGTGATGATAACTGTGAGTTTTCATTACTTTGTTTCTTGAGAAGGTAATGTGACTTTTTAGTCCTCTGTTTCACTCGGGCAAATTCTTTCTCATACCCTTGTATTTTTAATTATTCCCTTTCTTGGGATCTCTTTCTTGGAGAAATTGACCAGCACTACTACCTTTGGCCACCCTAACAATGGTGATAGTAATTGTGAGTTTTCAGTACTCTGTTTCTTGAGAAAGTAACATGACTTTTCAGTACTCTGTTTCACTCGGGAAAATTCTTTCTCATGCCCTTGTAGTTTGAATTATTCCCTCTCTTGGGATCTCTTTCTTTTGTAAACTGACCAGTACTTCTACCTTAGCCCTGATAGAGGTGATAGTAACAGTTAGTTTTCGGTACTCTGTTTCTTAAGAGGGTATTCACAATTTTGCAAGTCCTCTTTATTGTTAGTTTTTGTGTGCGCGCTAAAGTTTGAATATATATTTTTTCTGCATCTAAATTGCATTCATCTATCTCATCAACCATGAGACTTCCACTAAATCTGAACTAGAAGTATGGTCTAGTTCTAGAGACCTAAGTCTCTAGCACCAGAAAATGAGAGTTGTTCTTCTGCAGCAAAGGTGTACGTACCATCAGTGGATACCACTTGACCATATGAGTTTAGTACATAGGGAAGGAAGGAATTAGATGAAATTGCACATATTTGGTGTAATAATAAGCCTTGGTTCTTAGTTATTTTTTGCGGAATCCATTTTATGAGTGGATGCACTCAACAGCAACGTATGTAGAACTTTTGTTTGAACTTCTGGGCCCTTCGGGGTAAAAACAAATATCTTTCATTTGGTATTTTGGTTATGGTTTTATGGTTAGTAAGATTTAGGCCGGTTGTGCGATCTCAACAGTAGTAACAAAGTGTCAATCGATAGATTTAAGACTATTAGTGAACTTTTTGGATCAAAGGAAAATGGTGAAGTTCTAATTTAAGGGCTTATTGAGGAAATTTTTGATTTCCAACTATTAATTTGGTATTATGAATGGTTGGATTGGTATTCTTGTCAACAAATTTTTACAAAACCTTCTTTCTTTAAACCTCTCATACCCTAGTGTGTTTGTTTCCTTTTTTGGGTTCTCTAATTGGTAAATTTTTCCATGTTGTCAAATTAACACAGCCTTAATTAGATGATTACGATGTAGTCCTGCTTAAACTTCTTTCCATTTTCATATGTTAGTTCACCTTAAGACTCACACTCAGGTCAATTCCGAAGTCGGGGAAAAAACTCGATATAAATCTTAAGTTTGAGTTGCATTAGATAATGTGTTAAACATTTATTTTGCCAAAAAGCTGGTAGAGTTCAATCAAATAAACTCATCTAAATCTTGTCATATATAACTTACCTTGAAGGTATCAGCGTGCATGCCCAAGAAAGAATTAAAATACAACATAATTAATCACACAATGGAACAAAGAAAGCACACGGAATTTGGAGGCTTGAACGCTGGCCGAAAGCGATTATTGGCTCCCTCTCGTCTTTGAGATAATTTCTTATGGAAGCTTATTGACAACAAGTTCCGAGAATTTATCAAACCTTTTAGTCAAGTTTACATCAAACAAAAATGCAAACTTAATGAACTTGAAGAAGACTTCGAGTTTTAAGAATTGGAAGAATTAGCTAGAATATAATGACATCGTTTGATTATTTAAATTCACTTGGTTCGACTGCTATTTATAGAGGTTGAACAATTGCTATGAAAATACACGTCTTTTGACCAAATAACACAATGCTTTCAAAACGAAGTAGAATGTCCCAAATCATGAAGGGATGCATCTAACTAGTGATATGCCTTAGATATGCCCATGCAATCGTATGGTTTTGCACCATGCGACCGCATGGTCATGCGATCACATGTTTATACTACCATGCGATCGCATGATTCAGACCTTTTTTGTTCGTCTCTTCTTTTCTTTATTGATGAATATATTTCAAACACAACTCAATTAATTTTGATTTGAACAAGTTTTCGACATTTTATGAATGGGTTATGGCAAGACTTGGAAATAGCGAATTAGATGTTGCTGATCATCTCATTTACCCATATACCATTTTATGAATCTCGTAATATTAGCACGTTGTATAAACTTATTAATTTCAACAAAATGTTGACACGTGTAAAACTTTTCTCTAATTATAAAGTAGGTGAGTATGAACTGATCAAAATTGATCTAATTAATAGTGTGTTTTTTTTTCTCTTTTTCTTTCGTTTTTTTTTTTTTGGAAAAGGTCAAACGGGCACATAATCTTTTAAATTGTGTTTACGCACCACACATCTCATCAAATGTACTCTATTTCTCAATCCGAGAGATGATACCTTCACAATTTTATTTATTTCTTATTCTTTATTTTTGTAACGAAGTAGATGACGAGAGTTCACACCATCTTTGATTCGGAATCGTCTTATATTTATGAAAAGTTGATTGCATACATACGTCAAAAAAAAAAAAAAGAGTCCTTTTTCAGCATGTCTTCACTGTACAATTGAATCTATTTTTAACCAGATTGATGAGTACAAGAGCTAGATTTTCAACTTAGTACACAGTATTTTCAAACATCGTATTAATTACCTTATATTATTTTAAGTAAAATACTATGTTAGTCATCTTATCTAAGGAAAATTTTGTCAACCATATAGTTAAAACAGAAAGAATGACAAATTCTTCTCTGACTCTTCGTTAAGTTCTTCCTATTATAAGCAAAAGGGGTTTCGTATGCAACTCATACACATTTAATTCTCACTCCCTTAATTGCATGGTACCAAAAATATATATAACGTGCAATGCTACACAACATATCATCTTATTTATTGTTTAATTACTCACATTAGGATAAATATAAAATCGCCATTTCCTCTTTTACGTGTTTACTATGATACAAATCACGATAAATAAAGTGATTAATACACCAGCATCATACGTTTATCACTATATATATGTATACATATGCATGGTCATATATTCCATCTTAATCCAACGAAAAATTCCCATCTTTGTGTTGCTTAAGATGTCATCCACTCTGACCTCTCTTGTTCTTGTTTTTTCTCTTTTGTTCTTTCCTTTCTATGGATGTAGAGCTCGAAGCTTTGGGGTGTTCATCTCGGAGCCGGTTGGAGAATTTAGCATATCTAGCAAGGTTAGTAGTTCTAATAAATTTTCACCCGATTAATGTTACGATTATGCTTACTGATTAAGCTTGTGTTCAGATAAATTTTTATTTTGTTAATAAGTAATGTTTTAGGTTGAATATTAATATTAAAATCATGAGATGTGTAGATTGTAGTGATGATCAGATCGATATTTGTTTAAATTGATGTTTTATTTTGATTGAATTATAATAGAAGTTAATTTATGGGTAGAAAAAAGATTTAAACGAACATATATTTAGTTTTCAATGTTACCTCATCCTCATTTCTCATTTCGCACAGGAGAAAGAAGCCTTGATTCCATTTAGGGCTTCTACACCGCCAGAAGCTAAAGCTTTAGACGCTATGCAAATCGAAAGCAAGAACCATGAAGCTATAGATGACGACAAATCATTTGGTTCCAATATTGACGATGACCCTGAAGCTTATGGTTCTTGGAGGGTGCCTCAAAACAAAAGGGCACAGGAAGAACCATGTTTCAACATGGACTATGTACCACCTAGAACACACCCTTCTCAAAACAACTGATATTTATACATGTAGCATATCTTAGCATATATAAAGAATCTCTTGGGAAGAGAATAGCAATCAAGAAAGTATTTCAAATCTTAGATCCGATGATAATTCTGGTTCATGGGTTGAAAGAATTTTACATATATATAAAGGCAGTATATACTATTAATTAATGACGAATGTTTATGTGCAAAATCAACGTCTAAAAAGCTCAATGCGACTTTTGCGATGACCATTATATTGCCATAAGTCATAGGTGCATTATTTGTGTGAATTGAAATCCACTTGCAACAAAATCCCATAATAAAAAGCCATCAAGTGGCTAGCGACCTTCAATGTCACAAAGGAAGACAATTGCCTTTCTTTCTTTCTCTCTCTCTCTCTTTTTTTTTTTTTTGAAGAGACAATTACCTCCATTCGAAAATTCAGATCGAAGGTACAATTTCTTTATTTGCGTGAAAGTTAAAGTAAGTATGTCGTTGTACATAGTCCAGATGTACTCTTCCTATCACACAAAGATACGCTACTCATTTCACAAGAATTAAGAAAACTTCAATTAATGCTTTTGAAAAAATAAAATTAAAGAGTATTTTTCTAATGGGTTAGTTTCATTAACGGTCACTGAAGTTTCAACAAAATTACAAAACAATCATTGAAGTTTAAAAATTTAGTATTAGTACTTATACTTGCACACATGGTCACTCTTTTATATTTTCAAATTATCTAGACAAAGTTTCACCGTTAATTGTACACATGGATGTCATGTGTGCATCTATTATGATAAATTTTTATTTGGTGAACTTGAAAGTTGTTCTAAATTAAAATGGCCGGTAATTTTTATCTGAAAATAAGAACGTGAAGTTGTAATTAAAAATTAAGGCTCAATTTTATTTAAAATAGCTTTTTACACGTGACGTAATTTCATTAAAATTATGACACATGTGTGGTAAATCTATACAACTAGCATTGATGAAGCATCAAAATCTTTTTAAAATATAATAAAGTAACCATCAACGATAGTATAATAACCTTTAGTGACCAACATTGGAACTTTTGAATTTCAATGACCATTTTGTAATTAATTTCTCTATAACTTGAGTGACTATTAGTGAAATTAATCCCTTTTTTCTAATATATCCTTTAATTTACTAGTTTTAGATATTTTTTGAATTTAACTTTAATTTTTTTTCAAAAAATATAAAATGAAACCAACATAATATAATATTAGTAATTCATATGTGTAAGCTAAATGACACTTTTGATTATTTTATATTCTAAGTAAAAATATTAATACCTCAATTTTCTACCAAATTAGTCCAAATATCTAATCTAAAAAAACTTTTTTTTCCAATAAGATTAGTCCAATATATTTGAGTTGATTAAATATGATACCAATGCAATTTTAAAACTATAAAAACATGATATCTTAATTAGAAAGTTGTAAAAGATATTATAGAAAAAAACTTATCAATATATATTTTGAAGTTATATGCTTCGAATGAAAGTACATTATATATTGAAATACTTGTAATTTAATCAAATTAAAGTACTTTTAAAAATCGCCCAAAAATTGGTTTTGTAATTATATTTTTTTAATTATTGGACTACAAAAATATTTGTGACATAATTTTAAATCAAAAGATTATTATACAACTACATGACTTTGTGAGAGATTCTTTTTTTTTCCAAAAAAGAAAGTTATTAATACTCATTTTGAGTCATATACGTTGAATAAAATTAAAATGTATTAGAATATTTGTAATTTAATTTTTTCAATATAATATGAAGAGTCACTCATTAATTATTTAGGGAATTTTACAAAACACACCCTGTAATTTGGGTGTATTTACAATTTACATACCATCATTTCAATATTTACTAATTACATATTGAGATTTTGTAATTGATAACGAAAAGCATACTCTATTAACTTGCCGTTAACTTTCCATTAAGTAAAGAACTGAAAATAACAAATATGCCACTATAAATGATCTGAATAGACTAGAATACCCTAACTTACAAAATACACCCTACATATTACATTTGGAAACATTTTACATACTTTAGTTTGAGAAAATTTACATTTTTGGAGTCATTTACAATTCTATTTCTCAATGTTTTGGACTTCATCGTAGGTTGAAAAAATTGGCGTCAATTAAAAAATATAATTTTTTCCATCCAATAATTTTTTTCCCATTTTTTCCATCCGCTAAATTATTTTCATTCTTAAATATTATAAATAACAGTTCAAAAACTGTTTTTCTGTTTTGAGTGCAAGAGAATATATATGCGGACGGCCTTCAATTAATGAATATTTACATTTGAGATAATATAATTATAATGAAATATATAAGTACGTACAAGATAAAAATTTACATCTAAAATATATAAGTACATGTGTAAAATGTTTCCAAATGTAATATGCAGGGTGTATTTTGTAAGTAAGGGTATTCTAGTCTACTCAGATCATTTATAGTGGCATATTTGTTATTTTCAGTTCTTTACTTAACGGAAAGTTAACGGCAAGTTAATAGAGTATGCTTTTCGTTATCAATTACAAAATCTCAATATGTAATTAGTAAATATTGAAATGATGGTATGTAAATTGTAAATACACCCAAATTACAGGTGTGTTTTGTAAAATTCCCTAATTATTTATATAAATATATGTTTTTAATAAGGGCATTTTGAACTAAATAAAATATAAGTGGGGATATTTTTTTTATTGAAAATCAAAAGATTTCCACACATTCCCACTTTTTAATATAGTATAGATTATTTTCACTTTCATAATTTTAATTAAAAAATATCGTATCATTACTTTAAAAATATATATATTGTCCTCATTTAATATGTGAGTTCATATTTGAAAACATACAACAATATATATCAGTTCTCTGTCCCAAATATATAGTTATTTTTCACAAAAATAAAAAATTATATAGGAAACACACATTTTGTAATCAGTGTTCTTAATTTATGCATATTTAACGAGCAAAATTTAAAAGTGTTAAATATAATTAAGAATCAAATATAGGTAGATGAATAAAATGATATAAATTAGACTTTTTATTATAGAAATAGGATTATATATTTAAGATAGCCCAAAAAAGAAAATTGAACGGTATATTTATGAGGGATGGAGTATATATAATTTCTCAATCTATGCAAAAGTCAAAGTAAGTACATCTTTGTACTAATGCGGATGGAATATAAAAGTAGAACAACCTCCAAAAAGTTGCATTCATTAATGTGATAATTAATAATAATTAATCGATGAATTGAATTAAACTAATGATTAATAATTAACCACACATTTACATTAACTGTGAATTATAATACGTCAACCTCATGTTCAATGTTCTGATAGGATAGAAGTTTTACACTGGCAACTAAAATAAATTGGTTTCATAATTTCAGTAATTATTTCGTCATTCATTTAAGTCATATAGATATATGTTTGCAATAACCAAAAAAAAAAGTTATATGGATATATGTTGACATAGGTGGAGCTATTTGTCGCCCCTGCAAAATTGCCGTCCAAAACTTTTTGTTTAATATTTTGTGTTTATTATTTTTTCCGCCCCTCCAACTAAAATTTCTGCCTCTGCTAATATATATTGACCACCTGAGTCATGATTACAATATAGTTTACATCAAAAATTGAATAATAGTAATTAAAAAATGATTTCCCATGCCAATTCAAGAAAAATAATAATTAAGGACAATTACTCATTATCTTTAAAAAAATGGTTCAATGCATTTTTATTTATTAATTTTAATTATATAGTTATTAACAATTACATATGTTTTGTACTATTTGATTTGATTGTATAGACAATAAATTTTAACAAATTCTTATTAAAATCACTATCTTATATAGCAATTCCAATACATCCCATGGTTGATATACTAGTGTAACAATAATGCAAGTAATTTGTAGATATCATCCATTTTAATCAATAATTAATAAATTTACTAATGTAATGTGTGTGTGGTCTAATTTGGTCATTATTAATGCAGAGGGACATGATTATGGCATGTGTTCTCATAATCAAGGAAATAGTGATTAAAAATTAATTAATTAATTGATTAATAATCTGGACCCTAATTAAAAAATATGAAAATATTAATGAGCAGAAAAGAAAAATAAAAGTTTGACTTACAAACATAGGATGATATTTATGAGGATCCAATTAATAATATGCTTCATATATTATTTTTAATTTAATGACATGAATTTAGTTGCATATATGTATGTACATATTAGTGTATCTTCTTTGGTAAGTATTAATTTCAACATTTTATGAATTTTTACAGGACCTTTATAAGCATCAAGAGGCCTCATAACCAAAGTTTAATTCACTGCTAAAAGACAGAGTCCTCCAATTTTCTTTCTTGTCTATGGATTTTGGATCTGGTTCAAATAAACAAATGTCACAATTAAGGGAGCGTAAAAGGTCATTGGAACAGTAAGTCTATGTAAATCTTTAAATTCTATATTGAAATTTTTGTATATATACAGTCTCTATATTATTTTTTTTACGTCTCTTTTTTTTTTTTGGGCCGGGGGCGCTTTTTCTATTTGCAATTATGAGCGATTGATCTGTTCATAAATAATTTTTTTATGTTGACTACAAAGTTATGTAAGTTAGGACATCTCCAATGTGCCGTACATGTTAGGTAATAAGATTTTATACATTTTAGTTTTTTTAATTTGAATTTGGTTAAACAAATCACATCCACATAGCTCGTGGACCTGAATGTACTGCCCAAGTCTCCACTATCCAACTTCATTTATTCTATTTCCTATTTCACATAAAAATATATAAAAAAAACTATAAAAATTTAAATCATAACATACACTTTTGGCGTAAAGGTCGAATGTAATGTAACCAGCACTAGATTGGAACGTACGCTGCACAGAGCAGTGGCGTCTTTGATGCTATAATTTTTCTCTTTTTTCCTTTGTTTTTGTTGATAAACAATTGGTTTTCATGTGTATCTTTCTTTTTTAAATTGGAAAAATAACATTAGAGTTATTTGAAATATGATAATTTTATACAATTGCAATGTGTAGATTTTGAATTTAAAATTCTATTTTAAATTTATAATTAATTAAAAGTAAATTCCCTTAGATTAAAAATTATTTACATGTTATTTTAAGTTAATAAATGTTGTTCATTACAATATAAATTAGTATTGTGATTTTAAACTTAAACGAAATAAGTGACTATTGTTACACTAAAACCTCAATAAATTAATAGGTTGGGAGCAACAAAAATTATTATTTTAGTGATATTATTAATTTATCAATAAATTCATAATTTATTAATTTATCAATAAATTAATAATTTATTAATTTATAAAGTATCCTTGCATTTTTATTGTATATTTTTTTGACAAATGTGCCCTAAAGAATGGATGAAGTTGAGTTTGGTTTGGATCGATGCAAAGAAAAAGCAAAAGGTTCTGGATGCATATTTTGTAAAAGAGGCGATTTGGGGAAAAAATTTAATGTATGTTAGTTTGAGTTATTGTTATGAACTTCTATGAATTGATATACACACACACACACACACATATATATATATATATATATATATATATATATATGAACTTTTGTGAATTTAAGTAGTTATTAATTCATATATTCACTTTAAAGGATTTCTTAAAAATGTATTATCTTATGCATTTAGTGACGTTATTAATTTAGTACATTGGCCCAAGTTGGGACAAAAATTTATTATTTAATCAAGGTTATTAATTTATCGAACATTAATTTATCAGAGTTTTACTATATATGGTCTAAACTTGCATATAATAGGTTGGAATTATAAATTTTAATTGGTATGGTATTGATACTATTTTAATTTAGAGTCAAAATGACACTATATGGTGTTTTAGATATTGGAGATGTCCTAACAAATGAATCCCAAATAAATCAAATAAACCATTGCATATTTTAATTTGTTAGTATTTCACTGACTTTCTCTTTGAAATTTATGTTTCTGTTTTTATGAAATCAAATGTGTTGAAGTGCTTGTTATTATTTTTGTTTATTTAAATGTCTTCCTTGTTTTCAAAAAATTCTTTTATTTGTTTGATTATTTTGATAACTGTTGAAACGTTGTTCAGGTTGTATAATTCTCAAGACCAGGAAACTGCAAAACAATGGAATGCACAATTAACACTTGAGAAAAAGGTTCAAAAAGATTATGTTACACTGATGAATGCATCACACACAATTTCTCGTGAATTTACATTTCCATTAATTTGTATCTCCACAATTATCGATTATAAGAAAACTAGTCAAGATCGACTATCTTATTTGATGTTTCCTTGCTAGCCGTCTCTTCTAATCAAAATAACTCACATCACCAATTTACGTGTTATAAAGTGCATAAAAAATGTAATAAAGTGCATAAATGTGGTGATGTTGGTTATTTTGATTGGTAGGATAGTCAAGGAAACATGGAATCGGAAGAACAAATCTGGACTAAAGAAAAAAGGATTCATTGAAATTAGGGCCAAAGCGAAATGGTTTAAAGAACAATAAAGATGACAATATATAGCTGACTCTAAAATTCTTCTCAGGTGAAAAATAAAAATATTTATTAACTGATTGCAACTAGGGCTTACATGACTGTTAGGTTGATTACAAACGGATAATCACTTTTATTTAAACACTGTTTATCGATTTTTTTTTCTTGTTTCTTGAAAAACAATAATTTAAGAAAAATGATATTTGTTCAACTTCAGCATGTAAGCATATTACGTTCTCTAGTATGTGAACATATTTTGTTAGTCTATAATCTCGTACCTGTTATTCTAGGTCCAAGAAGTACATGTAAAACAAAATGCTATAAGCGATGCTAGAATTCGCCAACACAACTTGAACATGAAGCAAGAACTAGAAAATCGGCGAAGATCAAGTCTGGAATCGTTACAGCGTGAAAATGCCATGCTGAAAGAAAAGGTCGATCAGTTTTCATTTTCAGATACCCTAATTAATTGAGTAGAAGAAGTCACTATGATTAGACTTTAGACAAATAGTACTGTGCTAGCTAGGAAATTTGATATTATATTACCTTATTATATCTTCATTACAAATACAAATTTGCTTACTATGCCTTTTTATTTAAATTCATAGCTCCAAATTCTGAGGACATATGTCAGCTCTCAACAAAAGATGGAAGGCGTTGATCTCGAACTTCGATTGGGCCCCCCTTCGTCTACCTGATTTACATAAATCAAGCTGTATCTTTGAGGTTGCAAAATGGACAGAAGTGTAATTTCTTATATTATCACATCTAATTTCTCCGCGCAAACATCCATTCAGAAAACAAAGAGATAAGCTCTTCAAGATGTACAACATTTATTGCTTAAGAGTTGTTATATGCTATGTTGTGTATATGCATCACTTTCGCCTCTACTTAAATTTGCATTTTCATAATGCACTTTGTTCGGTGTTGACTCAAGTGGAGATCTAATCTTGGCCATCCATTCTGATGCGCTATGAAATATTCCAATCTCCATTATATCCAATTACCAACAGAATCTCTCTCTCTCAGAAATGAGAATAATCATGCAACATAAAAACATTGAAACATCAACAAATGTTTTCAGGGATTAGAAACGTTGCGGGTGTTACCAAATGGGAAACTAGGTTACAACGATTTCTTAAACAAGACCAAGACAAATTATGTAAACAGTACTAAAACGTACTCATGAGCTTCACAGTTAAATTACAGACCCCATGTTAATAATGAACAGTAACATTAACATTAACATCAACAGGAAAAGTTACAAACTGTACCCAAATTACATTTGAAAAACATAGGACAAAATTTTCATCAATCTAAGGAGGCTTCGCCTTTGTCCCCAGCTTGTTCTTCAGCACCACTTGAAACCAAACCATTTCTCACTACAAGCAAAGCCGGATCCTCTGCTCCTCCCTCTCGTCTCCAGTCGAACGATCCCTCTCAGCTATACATCTTTTATACGGCACAAACCCCCTCTTTGGATTTGTTCTAGCTTTCTTGGTTAACGTAGACGAAAATGAAAATGAAAATGCTTCATTTCCTTGCTTTTCGACCGAAGGACCACTACTCTGCAACTCTACATCCTCGTTTCCCTCTTCCTTCGAAGACGGGCCTTGATCGGGATTGGACTATGGACTGTGTAGCACCCAAAAAGCTGAGGATCAGTGACTAGTAATGTCTTCCCAAAAAGCTTCAAACACTGTTTGCCAATTTCAGTCGACTCATCTTTAACTGAAGCATTATTATCTTCATATCCGAACTCGAGTTTCTGGACAACCAAGTACAACGTTGTTGATTATAACAAAATCACTGACAATGTCAAGAAATTGAAAATTTTGGAATAAATTTTAGTACCAGAGGAGCTTGAGGAGCTTGTTCGTCTGGACTTGAATGGCCATCATATTGGCTGAGAGGAGATTTGGATTCTCCGGTGGATGAAACAGGGGACAGGCTTCGATTAGGTGTGTTAGAATCTGTTGTAGAATCTGATGAGCCAATTGCAGACAATATGGACGTAGGAGACTGGTTGTCCTGATCTGAGACTGACATGTTAGGAGAAACCGAGGTTGTCGGTTTGACCGTTAAAACTTGCTTACGAGGATATGGGTGCATTGGCTTCCTCTTTGGCCGTGGAGGTGGGATTTCGATCGGTTTCACAGTACTCCCATCACCACCATTCGACTCACGAACAACCTAAGAAGAGCAAAAACATCCTAGTTTTAACAAAACAGCTGTCAATGGTTCTAACCTCTAACATCATACAATTCTACACAAATAATGCTAAATGTATAACCAATTTGTACAGTTAGGTGTACAACCCTATAGTAAAAGGCTATGAAAAATATAATTTCAAACAACCCCCACTCCCCCAAACCCAAAAACCCCAAAAAAAAAAAAATTCATGAGATCAAATCCTCTATTGAAGGGTTGTACATCTAATTATACAAATTGGTTCTACAATAGCATGATTCATTCTGCACACCTTTGGAGTCACGAGAAATATGACTTACAAAGCGGCTTAGAGATGTATAACATGAGAGAACGTAGTAAAACCTTTGAGAAAAACTTCTGCGCGTGGCTTCGAATTTGCACTGCAGTTTTGGTGCCCACATGTCCTGAGGAAAAAGGAATATCTCCTTTTTAAGTAAAATGAACATGGAACACCATTGTTACAAGAAAATTATTCATATTCGTGTATAAAGAGTAGCCACCTTCTATCTTCCTCCATGCTCGACCATAAAGTTTTAACGCCTCAAGAAACTTCTTATGCTCGTCTTCGGTCCATCGCTCTCTTTGTTTCGTGATTGTGTAAGGTTTCCTAACCTATTCAATAGAAGACATTACAAGATTAATCAGATGTCTATGAAAAGCTCTACAAAGCTCCGCATCGTGTTAACAAATAGTGTGTAGCTTATGGACCTTGGAAGCAAAATTACACTCAGAAGTCAATTGCTCTTTCAACAAGACACCATTAGTCGAAGGCGTAATGATTTTCGGGAGTGTACTGTCTGATCCATTGCCTTCGGTTTGAGCCTATACAAAAGAATTTGGGTGTAAATTGTAATGCTTAATGTGTGAATGATTACAATTCTTCACCACACATAGATGATCATTACATTGTAATTTTCAACAATTGTATTGTAATTCACATAAAGAAAAACCAAGGTCATTACATCTGAATTTTCAACAATTGAATTGTAATTCTGTAGGGTCAATATATATATACAGAAAAAATTACCAAATTTATACTGATTAGCATGACTTGAACAATCCCAGACTACACAATAGGCCACCATCTACACATATTTTTACAATTCAAAACAGAGAACAGAACAGAACAGAACAGAATAGAACACAGATCCCATTACAAGATTACAAATTCTTTCCACATAATTAAAGTTTCCATTATTTCCTTAAAACTTAAGACCTTATTCACATCTAGCAGCTCAAGCTTGGCAGTAGCTATTAAAAATGAATAAAAAATAAAATCGAAAGATATGACTTTTTTCTGTTTTCTCTATTTCCTTTTTTTTCCCCCCTTCTGCTGAAATATAGCATAAGATTCATTTATAAGTACTTAAAAAGAAATTTATTTAAATCAAAAAATTAGATAGATAGAGAATTTACCTGTGAATCCATAGCAGCGGAAACCATCAATTCTGAAAATCTTCTTCTTCTTCAAATTTAAAGTAAATATTTTGGAAAATATTTTAGAAAAATGAAAATCCTTCTGAAATTTTTTCTTGAAATCTAATTACAAGGATGAAAAAACCATTTAAAGATCCCAGAAATTACAAGCCTCTTCAATCAAACCCACCATATTTTTCAAACTGGGATTTAAATAAACTTTTGAAGAGCAGCTGCCGAAGAACTGAAAAATGAGCAAAAAAGGCTCAAAGACTCGATCTTTATCTGAAACAAGTGATTGGAATATGCTGGATAAAAACAAAAAGAAAGCGACTTGATATCACACCAAGAAAATAAAAAAATAAAAACATTAAAAATTACAAAAGTGAGAGTTTATACCAAGTGAAATAAAGGAGGACTAAAATGAATGAAGAGAGAAAATAATAGTAGCATTATCGGATGAGAAGGGGGGGAAATAAAGAGGAAGAAAAAGGGCGCATATGGGTGCCACGTCAGAGGGGTAAATTGAATTTAATTCTGGGTAAGGGAATCTTGTGGCTCAAGTTAAAAGAGGAACGACACGTGGATTACTGATGTCACTAGCGCTTTTTCTCGACCTTTTCTTTTTTTTATTATTATTTTTATTGCTATGTTACTCGCGAGTACGCTAATGAGAGACCGTACTTGATTCTACACGTGTCGGAAGTTTAGTGGGTGGGAGGCTTTCACGGGCCATCGTTTGTAGTTGACCATTTGTTTCATTTTTCATATTTTTCCTCTATGTCGAGCGTATTTGGTAGTATAACATGGGCTGGAAAAGTGGTACTTCTACACTAATTGACCATTTTTTTTTTTTTAAAAAATAACCATTTTAAATATATTTTTTTGAAGTGCCAAAATTATGTAAAGTAATAATTATATTTACATTTTATTTTATGAGATTTATATCTTATCTGTTTGTAAAGATATATACATGTAAAAGTTGGCTTCGGGCTTATATGAATCATTACTCGTTGGATTGTTTTGTTGGGGCATATCTAACGCATTGGTTTATGCACAAAATTTTAAATGACCACTGATATTTTTATTTGTGAATAGGGCATGTTTGATTGGTGATAAAGTTGATATGCACGTAATTAATTCTGTGTCAAATATATAGTTAATATTATATTAAAAAATGTATGTGGTTGATAATATGTGTGTAATTATACAGAATTGCGTGCATATAACTTTGTGATGAAAGGAACAAGGCCTTAGACCTTGTTCTTCTTGGTATTAACTTTATCCGCACGCAATTCCGTATACCTCATACTCATTTTCAACCACATACACATTTTTCAATACAATATTAACCACGCATTTTACACGGAATACCGCGCGGAACAACTAAATCCCCAAAAGAACAAGGCCTTAATATAATACTTCCTCCATCCCAATTATTATCCTATTAATCAATATTTTTTACCACTTTTTATTCATTCTTTCTTTATCCTAAATCAATCACATCTACATATCTCATCACATCTATAAATCTCCATCACTCAATTTTACTCATTCTCCCTCATCTTTTATATAAATAAACTTTATAGAATACCTTTATTTAATTAGCAGTGTGTAATAATAAAAGTAGTATTGATAAAAATAATATGAGGGTGTAGTTCTAAATTAATATAAAAATAGATCACATAAATGAGGCATCCTCAAAAGAAAGAATTGATCGTATAATTGGAATGGAGGGTGTACTCAAATTAATTGGATATGTATAGAAATTGATATTGCCTTTTTATTAAACTTGATTATTAAGATGTGACCGAGTCTTTAATAATTGCACTAATTTTTGAGCAATTTGGAAACATTAACTGTTCATGATAATGTTAGCATTTATTCTGTACACTTTCTTAACATACCTATTTAAAAATAAGAATAAAATAAAAATAAAAAGAAAAAGGAAAAAGCTTCCATATATAACTATATAAGTTAAGGCCTTGTTCTATTTGGTGTTAACCAAATCCGCACGCAATTCCGTATACCTCATACTCATTTTCAACCCCACACACATTTCCCAAAATAATATTAACCACATATTTTTACACGGAATACAGCGCGGAACAACTAAACCCCCAATCAAACAAGGCCTAAATAGACAAGTTTCGATAATTTTAAACAAATTTTGTACAGTGTACTATCTTGAAGTGCAATTTTAAGGAAACAAATTATTTATTTGAATATTTTACGAGACACAAGTATAGGGCACTGTACGATTTAAGTATTTATTTATAGTTTTAAAATACATTAGATGTAATTCCCAAAAGAGATTCCCTCTAATTTGGTAATAACTAGGTAGGCACTTACTAATTCCGCAACGTACAACGAGGAATAATTTAGGCACAAGTACAGTTCTCGCTAGTAGGGTACCCTTTCGAAAAAGATATTTACCCGAAATAAATAAAGAGGGCCACATATTCAATTTCACTATCAATCATGCTAACATACTCCCTTCTGCAACTCTCTATTTTGCATCCAACTCTCACAAATGAGACACGTATACATATCCACCCATTTTTCAAAGTCCAAACCTCAAAAAAAAAAAAAAAAAAAAAGCCCAAAAATATCTCATCCACTTGAAATATACCAATATCCAAATTAAAAAAAAAAAAAGCCAAAAAGAGAAATAGTATTTGTTTTTAAAAATAGTTGATACTGTGGTATTTATAAAAATATTAATTTGTGAGTGTCATGACCTATGTTGTAAACAATTAAATGTGACAATTAATCGACGTTTAGATGTGAAATTTAGAATTTTACTATTTTGTATATTTTATGTTATTTCATTCTTTCACTTCCAGTTTATACTTATATACAATTAAATTTTTATAAATTTAAAATATTTTATGTTTTTCTGAACACTGATCATAATAAATTGCACAGATCGACAGAGCAGTTTTGAGGGGGGGAAAAAGTCATAAACCTACACAAATTATATGTGGAGGAGAAAAATGATAGAAATATCTAAAGGGATTAAAAAATAATAGCACAAAACAGAGAAAGATTTAAAGCCAATAGTTGAGGATGAGATAAATATGGCGATGCTATGACCTACCTACATTACATTTTCCCCATTAATTTATGCCGTCAGGTGGTGGGGATTTTTTTGCTTTTTGCACTTTTCCGCCACGTCAACACCACTAGCCGCCCCACATTTTATCAATTCCCACTGCCACGATAAATTAGGTTGTTGAAACAAACCTATACATACAACAACATATATACATACATATAGAAAGCGAAATCGATTTGATCATTTTGAATAAATAAATCTTGGCCACATATTTTTCGTTCCTTCTTGTTGACGGTAGACAAATAAAATAATGTAGAAAATTTGTGGCCACATGTGTTTTTAGTGCATTTATTGAGAGTTGGTTCTAGCAACAAGGACAGGTGTCCTATGCCATGAGGCCTCCAGCTCATCTGACCAAAAAGCAAATTTTAAAATAATAATTCATAAATGAAAAGATAGAACAATCTCATCTAGTCTAGTTCAGAATGAAAGGTTGAAGATCTTTTGTTGAGATATGTACTATGTGGCTGTTTTTCGTAAGGTGCGAATTTGCACCAAAATAATAATTAAAAAAAAAAAAAAAGATATGTAAGCTACTCTTCTTTCTTTTCTTTTCTCTCTCTCTCTCTCTCTTTTTACTTTCTTTAATTTAATTTAATATTACTGCAACTATATAAAAAATTATATAAAGTTATAAGAGGATTAAAAGAAAAGAAACATTATGACGTTAAAAATTTGTACATCAGCGGTTATAATTGACTTTATTATAGAAAAAAGGATTACAGAAAAGTGATAAAAAAAAAAAGAATTATTTAAAAAAACGAGACTATTTATGGCTATGAGGCTATTTATGGCTTAGAAAGTCATTTTTCATAGCGATAAAGACA